>JAVMKO010000002.1:113413829-114711050 GCA_032164245.1 Sternotherus odoratus
TGGCTTTACTACTTAACAACTTTGTGACTTTGGCCAATTCATTCATTTTTTGTTAGCCTCATTTTCTCCAATTTTCCAAACTGTACGATGAAGCTTAACTGATGTTGTAAGGTATTTTGAGGTATTTCATTAAAAGATGGTACAGGAGAGTACATTTAATATTTATTAATTACTCTTATTATTGGTGGAAGTTCCTAAATTTTTATGAAGAAATACAAAAGAGGTGATCACAATGGTCCCTTCTGATCTTAAAGTCTACGAATCTAAAAGGAAAAGCAATAATAAACAATGGAATAATTGATGCCTCATTTTCACACGCTGGTGCCAAAGTCACACATGGGAAAAAATGCTTGTGTATAAACAAATTAGCACTTGTATGTGCAAAACAGACATACCGTATTTTTCGCCCTATAGGACGCTCCGGCGTATAAGACGCCCCCGAGTTTTTAAATAAAAAAGCCGGACAAAAAAAAAAAGCGCCTCGCTCTCCTGTCCCCGCCGCGCGGGCGGGCTGCTGGGAGCGCGCCGCTCTCCCGTCCCCGCCGCGCGGGCGGGCGCTCCCAGGGGCCCCGGGGCCCGAGCTGCTCTCGTTCCCCGCCGGCCCCGAACACATGCGGGTGGGCTCGGGGGGGAAGCGCCGCCCCGCCCGCCGGGCCACCTGCAGCCGCCCCAGCTCCAGCTGCCCGGTGAGTGTTTCATATATTTGGCGTATAAGACACCCCCCCTAATTTTGAGATTATTTTTTGGGGTTAAAAAGGCGTCTTATATGCCGAAAAATACGGTACATAAATGTCTATTTCCAATAATTTTTTTTCTCACTGGAAGGCACCCACTGATACATTTACATGAACATCCCTGCACCATGTAATTATCTGTGCTTTTGTTTGGAATCTGGTTCCTTCACTCAAGGTGACGCTTTACTGCCTGGGACACAAGGGATGATCATGTAATACTAATACTCTACTCTTCTCACAAGAATAAACCAATCACACAAACAACATGATACATTAATACAGACCCTGTCAATGAAATGCAACCCTCAAAGGGAACACTGTAACACAGGGGACTTTCGGGGGGACACTTCCTTCTAGGGAAGTATTTAGATAAAATACTAAATCAACAATAGAATACATCATCTCCCTGCATGCCCTGTTGTACACAGACCCTGAACATTCTCCCTAGCACCAGTGAAGATAAGTCCTGTGACTTAGTGCTGTAGTTCTGTGAGCACTGACTGGCTTACCCCCCTCCCCATAAAAACGGGGGTGGGGGTTGCTTTTTGGTGTATTCACCCATGAGTGGGGCAGAGTAATCTTCTGACTCTTAGTCTGAAACCTTGTGGAGGGTTCAGCTGGCTTTAGGTAGCTAACAGTAGGATGGTTCTTTGTCTCTTGATCCCTGGTCTCAACAGGGATGTCACTTCCAGATTCCATTCCTAGCTAGTTGAATCAGTAGCATTTAAAAGATCTAAAGTAATTTAGACAAGAATAGTGATAATGGCAAGCAGGTTGCTAACTTGTTGATAGGATGGAAGTTTTATGTTCTTCAGCTGCATATGCAATTTGCAACTTATATTCTACGGTTCCTATGTTGTGGCAGGTCACTTCTCATTCTCTTCAATTTTATTAGAATGCTGAACACCTTAATCTCACACTGGGAATAATGAAGCAATCTTATATCATGATGGTGCTATGGAGATATAATATTTATTAGTTTGTAACTGGGACCTAATCTGCAATAAATTCAAATAATGTAGTTTCTAAATAATAATAATTAATAAAAAAGCAACCTGAATAGCACCTGTTTGTGTTCAGTCATGAAACTTCTGTGTACCTTTACTTGGGAATGAGTTGGGAAGATATTAAGTAAAATAATAATAATAATAATATAGCTCTCTGAGTGTTCATTCATATGTCACTTAAAGTTTATAACTCCACAAACTAATGAGATTCAACAGCAGCAGAAAGGCAGCGAAATTTTCTTTTTTATACCTTCCTTTCTTAAAAAATGTTTTTATAAGGGAATTTATTTTTACAAGCACCGAGGGACAAAGTATATCCCTGCTTTCAACTCAGCTAGGGAGGTGCCCTCAACCTGACTTGCACAAAAATTCCCCTTATATTTTCGGTTCTTCATGTGTGATCTCTAGTACCATGTTTTGAAAAATTAGAAGTTAAATATATCAAGCAATATATTTTTGAAAAATTAGGCTTTGTAAAAAGATTTTTAAAAATCTTAATATTATTTTATAAGCCAGATGGCATAACTTTTCTTTCCCCCCAAGTTGCTGTACAATTTATTCTTGTGCTACATATAGCCATTTTCTACTATTTTTTAGATTCTTGGGTTGTCTGCCCACCATTTTGCCTTCCTTCCTCATTTCTGTACTCCCCCCCCCCCACCTGTTACAACTCCCCTTTGTGAGGATATTGCCAGTATCAATTCTTTTTACAGGATGGAGCTTGGCTGTAATGAGAGGAAGATCCTTTTGAAATACCATCCAAGCCATGACTCCCATTACCATACACAGTATCTTAGACCCTCTCTCTTTTGATATACTTATCATCACACTACTCATGTGAGGTAGGTCAGTACTGAGGAAACTGGACCAAAGAGAGCCTAGGTAGTTGGGTAGGTAGTCTGTGGCACAGCAGGGCATAAACATGGGTCTCACAAGTCCCAGGCGAGTGCCCAAACGGCTGGATGATCTTTCCTCCAAATCTGTGCTAGTTGCAATGATAAATGACCATTGCTGTTAGATGGGAGACAATGGCCAGACAGGAGGGAAGCAGGAGAAGGTTTGAAGGAAAAGGCAGCAGTCACACAGGCTCCTAACCCATATAGGAGTCCATACCCTGCTGCACAGCTCATAAACTGGACAGAAGCCTTACGTGATCTGGGAGCTATCCAAAAAAGTCCCCGATACACGGAGTTCTTAAGCCATAGTGGAATGCCATTCCTGCATGGCAGGAAAGCCCCACTCAGCACATACCTATTCTCCAAGCCTTTCCTGTAACTGCAAGACAGTACATGATTCCCTTCTGCTTTCAATGCCACTATATTGCTATCCTTCCCTCTGCAGGCGACATAGTCCACATATGGGCTCCTAGACCCCACAGCTGTGAAATTCCTCAGCTGCTATGCAAATAAGATGCAGAGGTTAGACTCCCCCTCCCCCCCTTTTGCAAGGTACACTTTCAGGATCACTGCAGTAAAACTAAAAGTTAGTGAATAATTTATAGATCATTTCACACAACTGTATAGTTCCCAATTTGCTTCAGAATTAAGTATATTTCTGCTTCATAAATTGGGGCATTTTGCTATATAACTTGAATTGAATGTGCCACATAATATACATCTCATAAAATGGCTTAGAATTTTCCCTTTTTATTTATTAAATAGGATTCTTTTTATAAAGGTATTGGAACATTTTGGAGTTATTCACTATGGAAATTGAAATAATTGAGAGCATTTTTTAGTCTTGGCAATGTTGATAAACTTCTTATTAATTTCCTGAAGTATATTGCCTCCTGTAGGTACAAACAATAGAACTGGTCAACTTTGGTTAATGGAGCTTAGGGCATGGCTACACAGCAGCTGGAGCATGGGTAGACAAACATGCACTCACTCTGCTCAAGCTAGCACACTTGAAATAGCAATATGGCCTCGACACCTCAGGCTAGCCGCCTGAGTATGTTCCTGGGGTGTTAGGTAGTACCGTACCCAAGTGGTTAGTTTAAGCCATCACCTGTGCTGCCAACTGCTGTTTTTAGTGTGCTTGCTCACGTAGAGCTAGCACATGTCTGTCTATCTACGCTGGGAATCACCCTTCCAGCTGCGGTGTACATATATCCTTAGATACTGTGCACCCGCCCGAGAGAGTTTGTGCAAAAAACATATTTGGCTTAGAATTTAGAGAGCTTGGAAGCTCTGCAAGACACACTTATTACAAATTATACCTAGAGATGGCTGGCTGTTTGGTTTTTTTAAATCCAATTTTTAACAATTTTGGGGGGAACACTTCTTGCTCTTTTCTATTGTCTCTACTCATGTCTACTATGTGTATGTCTGGCATAGTGGCAGAAGCAAAGCTGTTTGTAGAATCTGACTTTCAAAATGTGTAAACTGATTTTTTGTTTGTTTGGTTTTTTGGAACTGCAGCATTCAAATGAGGGTGCTTATATTTGAGATACCATTCTTAATAAGTTTAGCTGTACCTTAATGACATTTTTGTTTGGAAGTTATGTTCAGTTCCCTTTGAGAAGTAAACACTTGACAGATAAGCTGGGAGTTAGTCTGCTACCTCATACTGAATAAATATCTTCTTAATTCAAAATCTATTTATGAAATATGATCACATAATCTCAGCCCCTTTTTCTGGATTTGTCTCAGGTATTGGCTTTCTGCTGTGCCACCAGCAATCAAACTATCTTGAAAGTTTGTTTTATTTTACATAAAGCAGATGGCAATAGCAACGATTCTCACAAGACTTCCAACTGCTGTCACGTCTATAATCACCTTTGAGACAAAGTCATGTTTAAGCAGAAGAGGTTTTAAATTGTTCTTAGTTATTACGATGTGAAGCAGAGAGAGAGAGAATGAAAGTTTTGGAAAATTGTCTAATACTTATTTGAATTCCAGACCACTATGTTAACCCAAATGTGATTGGAATAGCAGATTAGTTCTGGTGAAATACACAATGCAACAATCCAATGAGATAAGGTGGAGAAAAAAACCCAAAAACATTTTCTTCCAAATATGATGGGACTGAATTTTGTGTGTTCTTTTCCGGAAATAACTTTACAACAAACTCAGAGCCCAATCTTGGAGTCTGGTGCTTTAATGAATCCATGGTTAACTCATTAATAGGAAGGATTCTGATTGGGTTGTAATACTCAGAATCAAGTGATTAGACTGACACCTTTCTTTGAGGATGTCTCTGAGGCAGGAAAAAAGGTCAGCAATATTTGTTAAAACCTTTCATAAACATATGCTACAGTTTGGCACTGTTGGAATAATCATAAAATTGTTGTACCCAGATGAGAAACCTGTGAGTTTATTATGGAAGGTGATTTTTATAGGTCATGATCATCAAGTGTGGTGATAGTTCATAGTTGCCCCATGGTATGAACAGACTTCTTCAGGGATCTTGTTCTGATGCTCTTCAATATATAATATATACACAGATGCCCTGCTGCCCACCCCAGCAACTAAGTTTGTGTAAGCTGATGACATCTGCCTGGCAGTAGCCAGAAAGAGCTTTGAGGAGCTGCTGTTCTGCCTGTCATCTGACCTTGACACCATGGCCAAGTACTTTTCAAAGTGGCGATTTAAACTAAATTCACTAATGAGAGTGTCAGATTGTTTCGATCTCACTTCTCACTTAACTCATTGATGGCTGCAGGGACTTCTGAATAATCATTTTTGAATGGTACCTTTCTTATTTTGGAACGAAGCTCTACTACTCTGTCCTTTCAACAACACATGGGGAAGACCTGCACTAAAATCCCATCAAGAGCTGCACTCTGCAGGCTTGTCAGCAACTCATGGGGCACTAGTGCTGCAATCTTCTGGATGTCTACTGTTGTCCTAGTAGCACATAGCATGGGGCTCCAATCTCCACTGTGGCAAACTAGACTCGATGATCAACTCTGTCCTTTTATGATCACTTATGCAAACCAGAGAATTCCAGTCTCCCACCTTCCAGTTCTTGCTGGCATTTCTCCCTCAGTGATTGAGCATGAAGGTAGAGCGCTGGCCACCTTACTTTGTGCATCCACCTATCAAGCCAGTATAATTCACAATTTAATCTCAAAGCCACATCAAAAACTCCAACTCATGATGCCTCTTCTCTGAAATAGTTCAGCCTCTGGAAGTACATCAGATATGACCTTTCTCGGGAACAGTTGCAACAGGTGGTACAGGACTACATTTTGGATAGATGGTGCATCTGTTGGCAGATGGACAGCCCAGGTCTGTGACCCTAGTTTCTTCCGATTAGCTCTTACAGGCCCCTCAGAACAACCATACGATCCAAAAGATGGTTCTTTGTTACAACAGGATACATTGTAGTCACAGGCGGTGTAACTTACATCTTTACTACTGTGGCTTCTTGAGCTTCCTATCCTGCCCTGTGGAGCTCAAGAACACACAACTTGCTCTCTGGTTATGACTGCTCTCTTTATCATCTTGATGGTGGATGGATGCCTTTGATGTCTCCAAATGCTGCTGCCAGGATGGAACAGCAACATCACTCACCCAAATCTGCTTTGTTGTTTGCACTGGCAGAAGCCATATGCCAGAAAAAGTCATCTCAGTCATGTAACGGCAAAACTCCCATTTGATTTCCACAGATACCAGGCTCCAAGTAGCAGTTGTATGTGTAAATGGGGTTACTTGCAGCTGAAACTTAGCATTTGTTGTTTGTTTCTACACATCATTAATTCTTTTATTCGGTCTGTTCTCGGCTCTCCTGTTTAGGTCAAGAATAGTGTCTTCTAAATAGATCGGTACAGCACATAGCATAATAGGATTCTGATCCTGGTTGCAGTGTCCATGTTCTACCGCCATATATATAGGGTTCGGTGCTAATTATGGCCATGTGCTCACACAAGGGAGAAAAATCCTGTCCTCATCCTCACCCCACTACTTGGACTATCCAAACTTAGATCCAGGTGCTTGAGATTAATTGGGGCTATTCCCTGTCTGGAGTATTTTGTTAGGGAGTGGGCAAAGCCTTAGCTCTATTCCCTCTCCACACTGGCCAGTGTAGCCAAGCCAATGTGTGCAGAACGTATGGGGAGAAGGAGGTTTTAGTGATTTGCAACTAGCATAGACCAGCAGGAGCAAGGGGATGCAGAAGAGGAATTGTGACTCAGAGGCATCTCTGAGTTTTAATGCCTCCGAGGGCTACTCCTAGGTTAGTGAAAATTATACCCAACCTCTTGGCCCAGCCCTAAGCAAAATCCAAAATCCAGTCCATAATTATTAACAAGGCACTTGAATATTAGAGAAAGTAGAGAGAATGAGGAACTATCTAGCAAGTCCATCACAAGCCTTCTTATCCTGTTTGCCTCAGTATTCCTTCAACTTTTGATACACTCTGTAATCCTTGTGAGGGGTTTCCTTTAAGTTGATCAGACCTTTCCGAGCATGCAGAAAATGCTGGTTTTCACTGTAGTTTTGGAAAAGTTTCAAAGAAATCATACTTTGTTTCTTCCTTTTTTTTTTTAAAGCAGCGTGATTTCATACAAAGTTTATGGCAGACACTAAAGTTGATTTTTTATATCACTCATCTGAGTTCTGTTCTGCTACATAAAATACATATTTCATACACTTGAAATCCTGGGACTATGAATTCATAATGACTCCCATCACTTTCAAATGCTACTCTAGCTACAGAAAACTTTATATATTATAATTATTATTATTGTTATTATACATTGCTTTATTGTTGGAGATCTTAGCCCTTGCTAGTAAACCAAAACTAAACTGTAAATAAACTTTTCTCTTTAAACAGAAGTGCTTTCTGTAGACCTGTTCATAAATACCAGATTCTAAAATGATTCCTAACAACAAATAATATTATTCACTCAAGATTCAACTTTCATTCCTCATTTTTATATAAACCCATTATTGGAAGAATGAAGAACTGAATCCATCCTTCATTTCTGACATTCTCCTTAACTCACAGCATTTTTACTTTCAAGATCCATTTCTTAAACTTGGTCTCATTGAATTTAAGATGTGTGTTTATATTTGTTCCGTTGTTTTGGTTGCATATTTGAACTTAATTATTAAACTTTGCTGTTAACAACAGCAAATGGCCTCTTTGGACAGAGTATTCTACTCATTGCCCATATGTCATATTGACAATCAATCCCTGTGAAGGCTGGTCTGAGCTGTCTGTCAGTAAATATTTCCATACTAACTAATTATTTAAAATGTTGACAAAAGAAGGTATAAACATATTTACCGGAAGTTACAGTGTGGTGCAACTCCTTTGTTTACACTTTCCATTGCAGAATTTATGCCAGTACAAAGAAAGAAGTATTGGGATAAATATACACTCTTAGGCCACATTCAGTCATCCTTATTTACACTCTTTGCCTGGTTCATTCCTAACCTGGATGCCAGTCCTACAAAGACTTAAGCATATGCTTAATGTAAAGAAGTTCATTGAGTTCAACAGAAGTACTCATGTGCCCGCTTGTGCATGTGCTTAGCTTTAGGCACATAAATCTTGTAAGAGCAGGCCCAGTAATTTTTTTTCAATTGTTTGGCTGTTATAAAACACCTTTGTCATAATCTTCCTTTCCCTCCACCCAGATTTCAATAGTTACAGATAAGAATCAGGTCTGTACTATCGACATAGTTTAAACATTTCATTATCTCTAATATTCCCCATTACTAATTCATTAGAAGTCAGAGAATTGGCATAATAAATGAAACACCTACTTAACTGGGACAAACTCTAGAACGAGTGTACTGTATTTCAAAGACTAAAATGAGTTACTGACACACATTGTTGTCAATACTTTTATATTCCGCTTGTTGTTGGGATGCCCACTAACGATAATTTTAAAAACACCAGTCACGGTTCCAAAGTTGTTGCTGAATTTAGTTTTGCAATTAATGCAGGGATTCATACACATTCATATGTTTGAATAGCATAGTCTCATCAAAATTCGAACACTTAATCTTTGAATGTAAAATGAATCTGCTGACATTTTACAAGTAAATTGGTTATGTAGTTTGAGTAAAAAAATAAATTTAAATGGGTCCTTTAAGAAATTGAGTGTCCTGTAGCACTTTTTTTGTCCTGAATTATTTGTAGATCCTTCAAAGTTTCATGTTGATTAAACTCACAGAAATCTTGTACATTGACTACATTTCAAGGTTTTTTATTTAAATTTTTTTGGTCACTATTCTTCATAACTTGAAGTTGCCTTTTCTGCTCAGGTTAAAGAATAATGTTCCTCTACGGAGCATTCCACAAAGAACTGCCATATTTTAAAATGTTTCTGCTGTTTTTCTCAAAGCAATATCTTTTACCCTGGCCTAAAATGCAATCCAAATGTTTATCCTGATTTCTGGCCAGTGGGACACTGAATTTCATTTTTGAAAATAATAAAATAATAATATAAAAATAAATAATAATAAATAAAATAGTAATAATAATAATAAATAAATATTAATTAATTTGAAATCAGGACAAAAAGCCCAAAACTTTGAAATTTGTCTGTACCTTAAATTCCATATCATTTGGTTTGGGGAAAACAGAAACTTTGTTGAAGCAGAACCTGGTTGATGTTTCTAAACCTAAATGTGAGCCCTGGAGCCCTGGCAGTTGACCAAGGGTGTCTTGGGAGCTCAGGAAGGTTCCCATGGAAGGTTTCCATGTTGTCAGTTTCAGTCTAAATATTAGCTGAAATTGATATATTTCCACTGAACATTTCAATGTAAATGAATCCGCCTTTTGTGATGTGGGTGGGGGAGAGTTTGGTTAGTTTAACTGTCATAGCATTTTTCCCCAGGTCTCAGGATGACAATGCTTTTCTACATCAGATATTGAGCTGTTGTTAACTATAGCTGCAAATGTGTAGAATATTTGCTCCCATTCACTCATGTTACAGCAGTGTTTTTTGTTTGTGTGTTTTTGACAAGGCAGTGTAGTGTCTGGTTTTTTTTAAAAAAAGACAACAAAATACACATCTCCAAACACCGAGATTAGACAGTTATAGGGTCCTTAATGAAAAGAACAATTTTCATTTTTTCTCCTTATATGTAAATATTAATACTTTGAGGGAAATACCCAGCTTTTAAACAAATAAAAATGGGAGAGTGCAGATAAGAAACATGGGTTTGTTTATTTGTTTGCCTCTAATTTCCTCTGCTATTCTAGTAGAGGAGAAGGAATGCACAACATTACATGATAGCACAGTAGAACTAGCATAGGCTGAAACATGGAAGTTCTGGCGTGTGGAAAATTCTGACACTGAAACTTCACAAAAACTAGATGTGATGGTTTCCATCAAAGAAACCCCTTTGGGACCGTCACCTGATGTGCTGAGACTTCCTCCGAGCCTGTTTTATCTGCTAGTTTGGGCCTCCAGAACCCTGCCTTGTTAAGGCAGACATGCCAGTCTGCTCCAATACAGACCTGCATCTGAACCACATGACCCAAAGCTGCAGACTTAACTGAAAACAGCTTAACAAGTGCTCCTGTCTCCAGCACACAGACACTCAGCACCAATGGGATCCAAACCCCAAATGAATCCGTTTTACTCTGAATAAAGCGTGTACAGGGTAAACTCATAAATTGCCCACCTTCTATAACACCGATAGAGAGATACACATAGCTATTTGCTCCCCCAGGTATTAATTTACCTACTCTTGGTTAATTAATAAGCAAAAGTGATCTTATTAAGTATAAAAAGTAGGATTTAAGTGGTTCCGAGTAACAGACAGAACACAGTAAGTTACCAAGCAAAATGAAACAAAAACATGCAAGTCTAAACCTAATAATACATTAAGAAACTGATTATAGATAAAAAATCTCACCCTCAGAGATGTTCAAATAAGCTTCTTTCACAGACTGGACTGCTTCCTAATCTGCTTTTCCTTGCAGTATTTCAGCCCTTCTAGTTCTGGAAAGCAAAGGAGACTAAATGTGCTGGAACATTTAAGTCTTACAACTGGTTGATTTCAGTTTAAATTTTAAAATTGGTTACAGGATCAGGAGAGATCTTATTTAATCAAAACAATTCACCCATCCTTTATTTTATTTTTCTCTTACTGTAGTATTTCATATATGCCTATCACGATAGCTAAGCTAACCCAATATGATTGAATTCAGTGGCCTTGTAAAAGACCAACAGGAGCAGATTGATTTTCACTGTTCACTCAGAATAATATCAAAATGATCCATTTACTCAATACAGCATCGGCATAAACACAACTGGAAATAGTCTCTGCTGATATTATTGTGGAATGCCTCTGACTCAGGATATCTTGTAGCCTTTCTGTATCTGGAAGCTCATTAGCACCTACATTTTACATCTTTCAGGCATAGTGAAAGATGTAATGCTACAGGGCTTCCACCTTTGATTCCAATAAGGGAAAAAAGGTATAAAATGCCTGTTGTGTCTACAAAGATAAAAATGGAGTTAGTTGTCAAATTTCAGTGGCATTATATCTCCTGTTTACAGACCTCTGTAAAGCAAATAACTTATTTGCACACTGGTTTTTTTCAGTTGAGCTGACATCTGAAATGTTTTGTAACATATTGCTGAATGTTATTTTTCTAGTTATGTTAGTTGCGGTTCTGTTCCACTATTTTTCCCCCAGATACCAGGTTGAGACTGAGATAAGGCTCTGCTAAATCTTTTCATTTTTTTCAAATGTATTGTGGATTATTTCTTAAGCGATATAAGGTTTCATATCACGCTGGTTTAAAGAAATCTGCCATGCATATACATTTTCAGAGCATCAAATATTCTTGTTTACTGAAAGTTAACTATTCCTTGAACAGCTCTAAGCTGCAGAGCCATTTCACCTTTCAAAGGAAAATTAAACATTACATAGATTTGAAATAACAAATCAAACAATGTGAAAACAATTCTCCCAATGACAGAGCCATGAGGATTGTCCTTAGTTTTGTATGGTACCACTGGAGGACACAGTTTGATTCACCGGCCTGGTGATAGGTCCTCTTCAGACACCAGTATTGATAGGTTCTAAGTAACAACTGAGAGGAGTTGAGCACCCTTAACGTTCTTTTGAAGTTGGACATGTTCAACCCTTCAGAAGAAGTGTTCAGCATCTTGCAGGATCCACTGCTCTGTTATTAGATTGGTAGAGAGGTTTAGTGCAGCTGTAGCAACATACTCCTCTTCTGAGGAGGAGATAACCTTGTAATGCTCCATGGAAATTCCTGAGGTCGAACATGATGTAGAGTGGCCACGAAGGGAGTGTTCCTCAATACTCCTTAGTCAACAGATACTGCTCCATGACAAGGTCCTGAGGGAGAGATGTCTGCGAATGAGAGGCAAAAACTGAATATGTCCAGTAATGTAATTTTATAATACATAATAGTGTTCTAATTATGTTTGGTTATACCCCAGTAAATAACTATGTAGAGCATAAATGTTATTCAAAGGATGGTGCAAAAGACTCTGCAATTATGGAATAATTGAGTTCTACCCCAATCAATGACTGAGATTTAGAATGGATGATGGTAAGATTGCAATAATTGGGAAGGGGGAATATTCTTTTATAAAGCAGAGTTCCTACCAGTGAGCAACTTTCTACTGTATGTAATCTGTTTTCATTGCCACTCTTTAAATAAGTTTAAGGGCCCTTTGGGACTTATCTACAGATCATTTTCATGCAAAACTGAATTATTATTTCAGGATGATTTTTTCATATGAATGTTTCTGCTTACTGAAAATGCTAAAGAGTCACAATTATCTGCATGTTTCCAACTCAAGTTATAAGTTTTTAGTTTTCCACAATGTCTCACTTTATAATAATTCGAACACTTACAGAAATGCGAGGTAACTAGCATTTAGCATAAAGTTTGAAGGCTCATATAGCAGAGTGCCAGAAGAGCTGAAACATTATTCTTTTTCAAATGCTTTGCCAAAAAACAAGCCAGGCACTGATGAACAGGTGGTTCTGAATACATAAGTGCTACAGATTGGGTCCATTTTTATTTTCTTATCTGTTTTCCCCAAAGTATCACTGTTAAACTAAACTGAAAGCCAACTTTTTAAAATCTAAATGTTTCTTTTTCCTGTTCCCTTTAATGTAGCTCTTCCTTTATTTTCTTGTTTGAGTCAGAACAGAGCTAACTCCACGTGAATGTTTCTGATGACATTTACTTGGGACAGCAGCTCACTTTGAGCATATCCACGTCTTTTTTTGGCGGGGGGAAGGAGGCGGTCTGTGGATAAATTATATCTTAAGTCCATTACTAATTGCTTTACTCTGATACTGTTAAACAATAAGAAGGGTTTTCCTTTTTTCTCTGCTAAATAAAAGAGGGACTTTGGGGGTAAAATTAAAAAGAATTAACACCTATTGTGTAGCTTTTAAAAATCTGTATAGAATTTATGTTGTTCAGTACCTGAGCAAGTCTATCCATGTGACATGAGGTAATTGCATAGATAATGCACAATTATGCACATTATTTATAAGAAACCTTATGATAACTGGTCAGTAATCCTATTGGAGATAATGGAAATTACCCAGTGATGTTGCTGCTACTGTGTTATCGCTTTGATCATTCTGTTTATAAATTTTGTCACTGCTCTATTCCCACAAACTGGTAATCACCAGCCATCAACTGGGTTGCATAGTCAGCTTTTCTAAAAGGATAAACAGATAATTATTGTTAGTTTAGTGAGAGAGAACCTCCAGAACACCAGTAAGAAACATCTATTTTCACTGCTTCCTTTATCATTAATTTTTCAATCTTTTTTTCTGCTCTTTTTTCTTTCTCCTTCATCTTATGTGAATGGGGATGAATGCCAATGAGACCTTTTTTGGCCTAAACCCAAGTAAATCTCTGTAGGAAAATGAATTTGTATTCCAAATACTGGAGGCAAAATTTTCTGATCATTAGCAGATCAGTTAAACTATAGGGCCAAGCAGTCAGGTGGTGGCTGATTTTATTCATATATAGATATATAACAGTACATAGATATATATGTGTCTACTTCAAAGTTATTTGTAAGTAAGTACATCATTCAAACTGAGATTAGAAAAGAGAAATGGAGGAGGGAGAACTCAGTTATGTTCAAAAGCTATTTGTAGAAGTAACAAATAAGAACACATCCTCCCACTTCTGTTTCAATGGGGAGAAAAACTAATTGCCTTCTCCTCCACCTCTCCCAAAAAACGTTTACTGTTGTTCCAGAAAAGTTAGACCTATATTTTTAGTAGATAATATGCAAATATAAACTTGATCCAGCAAAAAAAAATCTACCTTTTTGCATTACTGCATTAATATAAGGTTACGAATGACTATGAAAGAAAAAGTATTTCCACAAATTACAAATTCAGATCCAAACTTCCTTAAGATTCAGAGAGAGGATTATCATTCCAGCCCATTTGTACTTGCAAGTACAACTATTTGATTGCAAGGATGGAATTAATGATGGTTTGGGGGAGAGGGTAGAGAAGGAAGGATGGACACACATGCAAAAATATGTATGCATCATGAATGAGTCTGCATTGTGCTTTGCTGCAGCTACAGGAAGCTTTAGTAATTAGGGCCTGAACCAAAGCCCACTGAATTCAATCTAAGTCTTTCCATTGACTTCAAAGTGCTTGGGATCAGGTGCTAAAGAGATGAAAATGATAGGGCCAATGGTTAGAACAAACAGTTCACTTAGCTAAAGAACCTGTGCTACAGGGAACCCAGGTGAAAATAAGTGCAATGTTCTCCTTAAAGAATTAAATCCTAAAAAAGGTTATAGCTTTAATGAAAAATACAGCTTCTATAACCACAAACAACATCTAAGAGAATAGATCTGAACTTAAACCAATGTAGTTAAGCCCATTCAAGTTTATACAACTGTATCTTACCTAGAACAGACAGATAATACACTTACTGTGTGAGCCAACCCTGCCTGCATCAAGCAACCCTAGACAAGTTTAATCTAGAAAGCCTGCTTTGCAGTTAATATTCATGGTATCATTTTATGTTTGACTAGTGAAACTAGTTCTAAGAGGAGGCAGGAGAATAGTATAAGACCTCCGCAAAAGGGTTAAACCACTTTCAAAAGTTGCTATGAAATTGTTTCCTAACTTCAGGGTCACTGATCATCCAATGGCAGCTTATTCTGACAGTGACTCCTTTCATGTGGGTCACTGGTGTTGGTGGTGTCAATGTTTTTTTTTCTGTTGTATCCAGAACATCTATACCTGATACCCAGACCACTAAGCCTTCATTACACTAGGGATCCTTCAGGCCATGCCTCCCACGAAGGAGGACTGGACAGGTCTTTATTAGGAATATGTTAATGTCTCTCTTTAGTGGAAGATAGAGTTGTGTGGTGGGAATCATTACCCTGCTTGGCATTCTCTCCAGACCTAGATTGAATTTACTGTCTCTATAAAATCCACCCCTCCTTTCAAGAAAAGAAGAGACTAGAAATTGATTCTTCATTTATTTATATTTGTAAAAATGTATATTTAAAAAGCTGTAGATATATATCTGTCAGCTTTGGAGAACTGAAAATGGCTGCAGGCATGGGAAGAAATTGAGCAAACACGATTCAGGCACAATTAAATAATGTAACCTTACAGTTAACTTTATATGCCAGCTCCTCTCCAGAGGATGCCAAATTCACTCAGATGTTTCCAGGCCCCAGGCAGAAGTAGGCAACATCTCCAGTGCAGTTGTAGTTTGAAGGGAGCCAAACACCTGGAGATCAGTGGGTGGCAGGAGAGAAATAGTTTTGATTGTCTATCTGCCAGGATGAATGATATAAATTAAAATCTGTGCCTTGGGCTTACTTGCCTCAGACTGTAGAAATAAAAGTTAAACTTTGCAAGTGGGCTGATTTTCAAATTCATCAGTTTGCATTCTTGTTGACACATTTTATTCTCCTTTCCTACCCCTTTCTACACCCCCTCCCCCACCCCCGGCCAAATAAACCCTCATCCAAAGGGCCTGATATGTTTGTATCTCATCTAGTGGCTATAGCCACAACAGAATATCAGTCCTACCCTAGGTAATGAAAGCAACAATAATAAAAAAAAAAGAAGCAAGGGGAGATGGAAAAATGATGAATACTAGTTGGAAATGGAATAGCTTTAAGGGATGTCAGCCTTTCTAATATGCAAACAAACTTCACAAACAATTGCCTGTTGTAAAATGTATGAATTACTAAAGGAAAGCACAGCTGGAGTCAATCCCCAGTGGTAGAATCTTTTCTCAAATAAATTTGCTTTTTTCCATGAAATTCAGCTACATAGTTTAAAGTAACATAAATTAAGTGTGGTTGTTTTGAACCCTCTCTGAAAATCAGGAGGAGGAGGAAAAATACCCATTTTCTGCTGGGAATTTGGCTCAGCAGATTCGTAGAAAATATGTTATTAAGGTAAATTAAGATTGGGAAATAAACAGAAGTCAGGAGATGTAAAACATGCCATTACACTACTGTTTTACTTACCCTTGTGCAGAGGGCAGGTTAGCACAAGGGCTTAAACAGGACTCAAATGGTGGGACTTAAGTGCAGCCTAGCCTTGTGATGACTGTGTTCACAGGAGTGAATTTCACTCCAACAGATTATGATGCACCTTCCATTATTCTGTGAGATCTTTTTCACAGCAGTTCCTCACTCTCCCTAGTCCACAAGTCAAAGCAAGTACTTTTGGTGTCACTTTGAGTTGCTTTCCTTTCTTCTGTATTAATAAATTCAAACCTCATCTTTAGGAAGCCCTGGACCACATATATGAGACTAGTTCAAAGAAAATCAGGATCCAAATATGTAATAAAAGTTCAGTTCTTAGGTTAAAGAAGACAGCATTAATTTTAATGGAAAAAATGTCCATAAATTGTCACACCTTATTTCAGCATCAAAATGTTGACATATATCCTACAGGTCATCAGAAGTCTAAACACAGTAATTCATAGACTAAGGACAGAAGGGATTATCTAATTAGATTATCTAATCTGGCCTTCTGTATAGCACAGACAATAGCATTTAACCTGGTAAATGATGTTACTCGTTACTCTTTTTATTCCCTTAAGTAAATGGAAACACAAATTTGTGCAAATCAGGAATTACATTTAGAATATACAGTTGTGCTTTTTCTGGACTTCTGGACAGTTACAATCTGTTATAAGTGGTCACATTCCTGGGTCCCACATGCTTCTAAACCCCCTCAATACAGTCTACTCACTGTCTCTGCCTCTGGATCTCTAAGATGCACTCCCAGGCACTGACCTCTTGTCTGCACTCTTCCTTCAGTATTGGGGCTCCATAGTCAAGCCACCATAGATCCTAAAAACTGATACCTCAGACCTTCTAAAACCATGGTTCCTTTTGTATGCTCCTTCAGACTTCCACATTGCTTTGGGTGATCTGTCTTTCTAGATTAATCTCTTTGAAGACAATGTGTCAGAAAAGTGAGGAACCCAGGAGTTATAGATCTGCTCAGAAACTCCAATCCCTTCCCTACCAGACAGACTTCTTCAGACACCATTCATTGTTCCATGTGGGTGGGCTGATAGTTAAGGGAGAGAGTTAATGGCCTTACTTTGTTTTGTGAAGAGTTCACTTTCAATCATTCAACCAGGTGGAAAGCACCATTCCTGGTCAGAGTTTCAGTCTGGCATACATCATATCTTTGCCCTGGACAAGGACAGAGCCTAATATATACTTTAATTCCAAATGGAGGTTACAATACAAAATGGAGTTTCTGAAGCAAAATGGGAGTTAAAAAAGCAAAATGGAGTTCACTATTTCACAAAGTCATATCTCACTCAGTTGAACTGTTGATCGCTGCTCTTCAGTTCAGTAGTCTCTAATCCATCTTTCAAGGGCTGCAGCTAATGTCTAAGGCCACATTAAATTAGCATACAAATATGATAATGGACAATGTTTAGCACATAAGTTTGTCTGTTTGCTTGACTGATTCACAAATGAACGGAGTTAGTTCAAACATCTTCCTACACTATTCCCTCCCTCCTTTCCCCTTTCTGAAATAAATACATAAATCACCTTTTAGATCCAGAACAACTGTTAATATTAATCCAAAATATTTGAGAAAGTTTTGAAAATGGGAGTGTTGGAGAGAATGTTCGCTCACCCTTAGCATTAGTGTTTGCTACTGTGAACTCTCTAATATAATCTGGGGGTGATGACTGGCCAAACAAGCTTTGAATTTCTGTTCATCTTTAGTGTTTTATAGGACTCGATGCTGCTCTCAGTTAACAGTTAACCTGATTCAAAGCTCAGCTCAATGGAAAGACTCCCATTGACTTCAGTGGACCATGTATTAGGCCCATTCAGCATTAACATGGCAGGGATGTTTCACCTTTGTTTATGACTGTGTATGTCTACAGTAACTTGTAGAAGAATCATTATTGTCAATTGTATTTATCTATTACAAATAGAGAAACAGTCACAGTTCCAAAAAGCTCACAATCTAAGAGACAAAACAGACAAAAAGTGAAGAAAAATAATTATCTCTATCTTATAGACAGAGAATTGAAGTATGGAGAGAGATAAGCAACTTTTCCAAAGTTTATAGGATACCTAGGCAAAGCTGAAAATTGAACCGAGGTATCTTGTGTCCAATCCAATGCCTTAAATAATAAGACCATGTTCCCACCTTCTCAGAAAAAAAAAATGGAAGAAACAAAATATGGATGGGGTAGAGAGAGGGAGAGGTAAATGTAATAAATATATTTTCACAGACCACCTGCATACAATGTTGTTTGTCACCAGGCTAGTAACTATCAACAAACCACATGGCAGAGAGGAGATTTATGAAGGATTTGGAGGAAGATAAGGTAGGGGATTTACAGATTTTGGGGTGGAAGGATTTGTTCCACATTTAAGGAGCAGCAGAGGGAAGAACAGAAGTGCTTTTGGGAGAAGTATCCTATTAGGTGGCAAAGGAAAAAAGACAGTGGTCAGTGAAGCAGTAAGAGAACAGATCTGATATAAGATGGGGCTAACTCATGAAGGCAAAGACAAGAAACTTATATTTGATGTGGTGGAGAAGGGGAATTAATAACGGGACTCAAATGGGCCATGGAATATGTTAGAAAGGTGATTATATTCACTTCTGTAGCCAGATTAAAGTTTTAGTAATTTGTTCTATCACATGTATACTAAAAATATATGAGGATAGTATTTCTCCTAAATTATTTGGATAGATAATATTATGTTGAATGTATTCTGTCATATTCAACTTCCTTTAATACATCATCTTAGTACTTTACTTACTTTTATTTTAATAAGAGTAAATGTCCAGTAGGAAACAACACATTCAGAGATGGCTAATTTCTAAATTCTGACTTTTGTTGTTTTTAATCTATGGTCTTGCATGCCTGTTGTTTCATAGATTGTGCTTTGTTTCCTTGAGGTTAAAAACTTACTCTTCAGTTATGACATATGAAAGCTGTACCTGAAGGTATTTACATTCCTGTTCAGGAAATCAGAACTTCCACACCCAAACATCCTTTGTTTCCCTCTCAGGAATATTAATAAAACATCTCCGTGATAAGTGTTACTAAGCAATTATACCTCTAGTTTGATGACATGTGATTTGAATGAACATATGACTGATTTAAAGTCTGATACTGAGCAGCGCCTACAAGATGCAGAACTTTCTCAGCCACAGTTAACATGCATGTTTAAAATTATCTTACAAAATCTGATCCAGGGAGAAGACTGTTTTCATGTTTTATTTTTTTCATACGAAGAGTTCAGTGCAAACAAAGCTGTTTGCTTGCAAGGCAGCATAAGACATATTTCTTATATAAAGCAGCTGAAATGAACTCAGGCAATTACTGATATGACTAAGATGCACAATATAGGAAAATATAGCGTTCAGTGATTTATTCTCTAAGTCACTAGATATTAAATGAGATAATATATTTAGGAGTTGATAATTAGTTATTAATTCAAAAAGGAAACATTCAGTTCAGTACTTTGTGATTGGGAGAAACTTAACACAATACCATGAAAGTTTATTCTGTTTTCACAGAATCTCTGCTATCTGATATATATATATCAGTATGGTAAAGTTGAACTGTTTGTTTTGAGAACCGATCTGGAGTGGATTACTAGCACACAGTGATATCTAAATCAATGTATAACTTACACTTTTTCTGTAAGCTAATATTATGCTGATTAAAGTGTAAAGATCTCCAGCACCCAGCATAAACATAATTTATCGTTAGAAATTAACAAAATCCTGCATTTTTCTTCACAAGCTTTCTATATGCATCATTTAGCAGATGAGCCAAACCTGAAATGTGTTAACCCAAATTTTAAAAAAGTTACAGGCAGAGGGAGAGGAGAATGTATGTATTGTGCTTGTTTGGATAGCTGTAGGAACATACGAACTGCTTGCCTGGATTAGACACTTCAGAGGAAGATGCAAGAACACTGAAACAGCTAGTTATTGGACAGCCTCAGGGAAAATTTCTTCCTATCCCCTAATAACTAGAGGATGGTTTAAGCCCAAAAGCATAAGTTTATGTCCCTTCCAAAATGTCTGTGTTTAGGTTTTATTGTTATAATGCTGGCGATTCTTGTACCATGCCTCCTTTAATAAAATGAGGAAGACTTTGTAGCACCTTAGAGACTAACCAGTTTATTTCAGCATAAGCTTTCGTGGGCTATAGCTCACTTCATCGGATGCATAGAATGGAACAGAGTATGCTAACATTTTTATGGCAGATTTAGAACAACGCTTCCTTAACTCTCGTCTCCTAATGCACCTACTCTACTTGCGGTATATTGATGACATCTTCATCATCTGGACCCATGCAAAAGAAGCCCTTGAGGAATTCCACCATGATTTCAACAATTTCCATCCCACCATCACCCTCAGCCTGGACCAATCCACACAAGAGGTCCATTTCCTAGACACAACTGTGCTAATAAATGATGGGCACATACACACCACCCTATACCGGAAACCTACTGACCACTACACTTACCTACATGCCTCCAGCTTCCATCCAGAACACACCACTCGATCCATTGTCTACAACCAAGCTCTAAGATACAACTGCATTTGCTCTAATCCCCCAGACAGAGACAAACACCTACAAGATCTCTACCAAGCATTCTTAAAACTACAATACCCACCTGGGGAAGTGAAAAAAAACAGATTGACAGAGGAAGAAGAGTACCCAGAAGCCACCTACTACAGGAAGGCCCAACAAAGACAAAAACAGAACACCATTAGCCGTCACCTTCAGCCCCCAACTTAAGCCTCTCCAATGCATCATCAAAGACCTACAACCTATCCTGAAAGATGATCCCTCACTCTCACAAATCTTGGGAGACAGATCAGTCCTCACTTACAGACAGCCCCCCAACCTGAAACAAATACTCACCAGCAACTGCACACCACACAACAAAAACACTAATTCAGGTACCTATCCTTGTAACAAAGCCCAATGCCAACTCTGTCCTCATATCCATTCAACTGACACCATCATAGGACCTAATCACATCAACCACACCATCAGAGGCTCATTCACATCTACCATTGTGATATAAGCCATCATATTCCAGCAACTCTGCTATGTACATTGGCCAAACCAGCCGGTCTCTACGCAAAAGAATAAATGGACATAAATCTGACATCAGGAATCATAACATTCAAAAAACAGTAGGAGAATACTTCAATCTCACTGGTCATTCTATTAAAGATTTTATGGTGTCAGTTTTGAAACAGAAAAACTTCCAAAACAGACTCCAATGAGAAACTGAGGAACTGGAATTAATTTTCAAATTGTACACAATAAGCCAAGGGCTTAATAGAACTTGTGAATGGTTCTCTCATTAAACTAATTGATTGCATGTCCTTTGTTGATTTACCATCAATAGGTGTGAAATCCTGCCTGACAGATATCCATTTCAAAAGGTATTTTTTTCTCCTACTGATAATGGCCCATCTAAATTTAACAGCCTCTTAGAATTGGTATGCTAATGTACAACTTCTTTCTTTCTTTCTTTCTTTCTTTCTTTCTTTCTTTCTTTCTTTCTTTCTTTCTTTCTTTCTTTCTTTCTTTCTTTCTTTCTTTCTCTCTGTGTGTATAAATGCATCTTACTTCTGTTCCATTTTATGCATCTGATGAAGTGAGCGATAGCCCACGAAAGCTTATGCTGAAATAAACTGGTTAGTCTCTAAGGTGCTACAAAGTCTTCCTCATTTTATTTATGGATACAGACTAACACGGCTGCTAATCTTAAACATGCCTCCTTTGTCAGATATAACAACAAGGGACCCTTGTGGAACCTTAGAGACTAACAAATTTATTTAAGCATAAGATTTTGTGGGCTATGATATTCACTTGATTTTGTATAATTTAATCATTGTCTGAGGTACTTAGGATTTTATGATGACAGATTTCTAATAATCTGAAATCATTGATGCATTTTTAATTATACAATCCAAAAAAGACACTTAAATGGGGCATGGGGATACAGTGCTATGTAATATCCAGTTGGTGAAGAGTAATCTGTGCATAAGACAAAAACAAAAAAGTCAGTTTTGTGAGAAAAGTTGCTTCTCAGCCGGAATGACTCATACAATGAATGCAGTTCTGCTTACTGCCATTTTCAAGAGTTGTACTCAAAACTGATCCTTGATTCATCATCACTAATTTCTTTAACAAGGCCAGGAGCAATGTTTTCTGATGGAAACAACAGAGTCACTATGTCAGTGTTTCTGCCACCAAAGGAGCAAAGCAACGCTGAGAGGAACAAGGCCTAAATACCTTTTAAAAATCTGGACCTAAGTGTCTTGCCCAAGGTTACATGCCAAGTCTCTGTCTGGTCCTAGTCCATTGCCTTAGCTACAATATCAGCTACACTATTGGATGAAATCCTGGCTCCACTGAAGTTCATGGCAAAACTCCCACTTAGAATAGTCGCTTCAGAAATCTAGAAGTTTAAGTGCCAGTAAAGATATGTGAGATTTTTTTTCCTCTTGATCTTTCCAGTTTTATGGAGTCAAGAGATTTGGTTAATTCAGAAAAGTTTTAGATAAACACACAAAGTTTGAGTGCTAATCAGAACTGACACAGAACTCTAAGCCTTCTGACATTTGCTCATCACCATTGTACATATGCTGCTCTTAGGAAGTTGATTAAAAATTGGAGGCCTCTGACAGCAGCCTATTGCTTTATGACAGCCATACCCTGAGAGCCTCTGGAGTATAGTACGACTGTGGAAGTCAGGCCTTTGAATGTCTTCACCTCCAGAAGGAAACCAAACTGCAACCACTATGCATCCATCAGGGAACCTTCATGTTCCTCTCATTTCTTTTTACAAGGTGTCTGACTTGTATCTTCTCAATGTTTTCTTTTCCATTTATTCAGGTTTATGATGAGACAGACATTAGGTAAACCATTACTGAATTTTAAAACTGAAACTTAGAGTATGGTTGTTGTTTCGGCATATGGCAGCATACAGAAATAATATTCTCTTTAGGAGAGCATTTTGAAAGCTGGGGTCCCCCTCCAGAGGACCACAAGTCATGCCCGGGGCCATTGGCCCCACTACTCAACTCCTACTCCTCCATCCCAGTGCCTCCAGCTCACTGTGGAACAACTCCTTCACCTCTCTCCCAGTGCCTCCTCCAGCTATGCAGCAGTGCAAGAGGTGCTTGGAGGGAGGGGAAGGAGCCGGGATGGGACATGCTCAGGGGAGGGGTGGAAAGAGGAGGGGTAGGGATGGAGTGGGGGCGGAAAGAGGTGGGGCAGCGGTGTAGCCACGGGTGGGCCTCAGTGGGCTGTGACTAACCCACTTAGCATCCAGGCCCCCCCTTCACCACAGCTTTGCTCTGGCCCCAGCGCTTGTCCCCCTCTCCCCGCCTGCTCGGCACTCCATCTGGGTAGTGGGGTTGAGGCACAAGGGCTTGCTCCACTCTCCTACCCCTGGTGCTTCTGCTTGGACCAGGCAGGTGGAGTGGTACAAGCCCCCATGTCCTGACCCTGCACTCCCGCAGGAGCGCCTGGTGAACAGAGCGGGAAGGGGCACAAGAGCACCCATATTTCTGGGGCCCCGGGTTGGTCCAATGGCTAATCCGCCACTGTGAGGATGACGAGAAAGCGAGCACCCATTAGAGTTTGCCCATTGTCTCTGAGGAAATGGTTTGGTTTTAGTAACACAGTAGAGTGGAATCTTATAACTTTACATACAGTGGTGCCACACATATTTTACCAGAATAATAATGATCAGTCAATATTGAGTTTTCAAATAGTACCTCACAGGGCATACTTCATGTAAAGATTATTACAATAATGAGCAAGGGGTGAATACAGTGGTATAGACCATCACAGATATATAGGACTAATTACACATCCTAGAACACACCATCTAGTTTAAACTATTTACTCTGAGATTTTCTTATATATTCTCTTAAATTGACAACACATCAGCTTTAAAATAGGCTAACTGTGTTAGAATATTAGACATTACCATTTTTATTTTTTAAATAATTAATAATGCATCTTATGGGCATAAACTTAAGTTGCTTATCAAAAGCCAGGAAGTTTATTTCAATTATTTTAAAGATTTTTTTTGGAAAATGTCCTTTTAAAAAGTTGCAGTTACTGGACTTGCATGAATAGAATGATGAGAGGTTGCAGAAGTGTGTGAAATGTATACTATGAAGGCTACAATTCTCAAAGCTTAGCTCTCAGCAGCAGCCAAAATTATGTTAAGGGAAGGACTGTTTCATTTTATTTTTCTCAAACTTGTATGTGTGAGAGAAGAATGGATGGTCTTATGAATTTTGATGCAAAATATTGAACTATCCACTAGTTTGATATTTTACTGAACTCTGAAAAATCTATGGTGTTAAGAAAAGTTTCATTACTTTGACACTAAGGTCTTGCCTACAGCCCCACAGATTATTGAGGATGTGAATAGCAGTGCATGGCAAAGTGATGTGGATTATATAAGTGATATCTCCTCCATGTGGATTATGCAGGCACTAAATAAAAGGTTCCTAATTCTCATCAACGTAATCCTGTTTGAAATGGACTACATTAACACTAACCAGGAGCCTTTTAGTTCATGTTTGTAGGATCCACAGAGGGAAGTTAAAGCACAGAACTGATGGTGCGCACTGTTATCCACTTGTTGGTAGTCCAGACATAGCCTAAGAAACACATTCTGCTTTTATCTATATTCATGAACAACCTCTGCACTGCATGGCGGTTCTATACATTGAAATGAGATCAAAATTTGGACCTCTAGGGTTTTTTTCAATCTAAAGAGAAATGTGAAATCCTAATCTGTTACACTGGTGTAAATCCAGAGTGACTCCAGGGTAAGTAACAACAGAATCTCTCCTTAGAAATTATTAAGGTAACCGCCATGTAGAGCGAGCGTATCCACTGTGCTAGTAACAGAAAAGGAAGCTCATTTCTTGAGGAACAAATTTTTACATTTGAGGAACAGTGCATTGGTGAACAGCCAGGCACAATGAGGATAGTCACAAACATATTTGGTCAAGTAGTAACAACCCCACAACAGCTAACAAGATAAGCCGTAATGGCAGCCTATCCTGGCAGCAGATAATCATGGGGGGAGGTAATAGCTCCCTTGAGCTATTGTCCCTCTACTTGATATATAAATCAAACTCAAACTGACCATCCAAGCTTTACATTGGTCTCTTTACTGCTTGAACCTTGGGTTTTTACACACCTGTACAATTCAGAGGCCAACAGCCCCATTTAGATACTGCATGAGCAAACTATGCCCCTTCCCAAGAGCTATGCTACAGCACAGAAAGTAGGTTGATATCAGTTTCTCAAGGAAGGGCATTACGTTCTTCACAGTTGGAAGAACCAGCAATCGCCAAATAATTCTAACTCTGCTGCCAGGACAAACTTCCCAGAGTTGAAATCCTGTGAAACAAACAAAAGTGAACCATGATCCCATTGCCCATTCAGCAAGAGTCCTTCCAGTAGCTTCAAAGTCTAAAATGTATCCCAACAAATTAAAAGCTACAAGAAGCTCAAGAAGAACCCAGTGTACCACCTTGTAAAGTTTTATTTATTATTATTTTCCTTTGGATTTGCAAGCAGGGACAAGAAATTGCTTGTGCATTGTGAAATCCTGGATAGCTTGTTCACAAATTCATAAAGTAAGAAGCAAACCCACCAAAACCTCATCACTGTTGCATGGCTTTTTTAACCCTACACTTTTGAAGGAGAAGACTGCTTCCTTCCCTACTTCTTCCCCTCTTGCCCCCCGCAATAGCTGTTGACAGTTGATGTATCAATTTGCTGTAGGATCAAGCTTTTCAGCAAGCCTATGAATTTGTGTTTTTATGGGTGGTATTTGCACAGCCAAGTTCTTGTGACCACAACCCACTTTCTGTGCCATAGTGGATCTAGTGAGAAGGATCATAGTTTGCTCGTGTAGATCTGAATGTGGCTGATGGCTTTAGAGTAGTGAGAATTCATAAAAGTCCCAGTTTGAAGCAAGAATCAGGCCAGTGCAAGGTTGGAATGGTCAGTTTGATCTGGATTTTTAAATATGAAGGGGAGGAGAGCCAAGTTCAGAAGACGTGGCTGAAGATTAATTTTTAAACGTTTGGGTTGTTGTACAGACCTGATTGAAGTACCAAAATTTAGAGAGAGGGGTTGCCAATATTCAAACATACCATTTTGGCCCTTTTGGGGAACAAAGAAGATTTTGTTGGGGGGGGGGAGGGAGGAGAGCATGGGAATATGTTTAAAGTAATTTGGTAATGACTGAGGTAATGCATATTTTTTTTAAAATACGAATGTTAAAATGGCATTTGGATATGTAAAATCTGGAGGGGGAAACAGTAGTTATGTTGAATGAAGTTAATGTACAATATGGTATTAGTATAGAGCATTAGGAAAAATGGGAATGGAAAATGGAGATCATTCTCTCAGAATTGAACAGTTAGAGAAAATGAGAGAGGTGTGTATAATTTAGAGAAAAGGAGCTGAGAACCTAGGGGAATACTTTGAAAGAAATACAGGAGTTCAGGGAGAGTAGACATATTAAACATTCATAAGTAAAGTTTTCCACAGAAATATTAGCACCAGAGTCTGTCACATAACTTGCTAATATACAGCTTCTGAAACTCAATTTAGAGTACTGAGATAACTGATTAGAAAAGAGATTATAACCAAGGGACATACTAGACAATGTCCTTTCACTGAGTTTAAGGAGAAATTCCACTAGCTATCGGCCAACATTTACCTAATATTGCTGTCTATAAGTTAGAATCAGAGAGGTAGCCATGTTAGTCTGGAATCAGGGCCGGCGACAGGGGGGTACTACGGGTAGAGCTGTACCGGGCCCCGCACTTCAGGGGGGCCCCGGTACAGCTCTACCCGTAGTCATCGCGCAGCTCTCCCCTGGACGAGCGTGTGTCCCCGGCCGAGCAGTGAGCCCGGCCGGCGGCAGCGGCTCAGTCCGGGGAGAGAAAGGGCGGGGAGGAGGAGTGAGCAGCAAGGCAGCAAAGGCGCTGTCAGCTGGGGGGGGAGGGGGAAGGGAGCGTCGGCTGGGCTGGGGGCCCCCCAGCCACTGTTGGCTGGGCTGAGGGGGGGGCGGCTGGGCTGGGGGGGGTCCCAGCTGCTGTCGGTTGGGCTGGGCTGGGGGGTGGCCCCCGCTGGGTTGGGGGGGGCAGCCACTGTCGGCTGGGCTGGGGGGCCCCCCAAACTATCAGAGTAGGGGGCCCCCAAATTTCTGTCGCCAGCCCTGTCTGGAATAGCAGAGGTAACAAAGAGTCCTGTGGCACCTTAAAGACTAACTAAAGTATTGAAGCATAAGCTTTCGTGGGCTAATACCCACTTCGTCGGATCCAAGCTTCTGAATATGAATTTTGTATCTTGAGTCTCTCTCTCCATACTCTACAAGTATAAATGACATCAACCGCATGAAGATGAACTGAGATGTTGCACTGTTAGAGAATGGATTTCCAAAGAATAGTACATTATTGTATTATTTGCCTGATAAACTTGTGTGCTCTTTTTTTCCTTTATACATCATAAGTCATTTTTCTATTTTCATTATGCCATGCTCCATAATGAACAAAAAAGAAATTCATACTCTTTCAACAGTCTAATATGCATGGGTCCTACTGAATAAAAGCTATATGTCTTCTGTAATGATTAGTGAGCTGGCTGATTTCTCTTCCATGCACAATATATAACACTATGCTGTGTATTCAAGTACTCCGTGGAAACCAAACCTACATCTTATTGTGAAGTCATAGACAGCTAAAGAAACACTAAGTAAGGATTTAGATTTTTTGAATGGTGTCTATGGCAATTCAATGCTTAATCTGTCAGCATTAGGACAATGTTGTTCAAATTCCTTAGGGGCCTGATTCTCTCCAGTCCTGCACTTTACGTAGTCATTTTTACACTTGTGTAAATCTAATGCAATATTGGTGTTATGCACATCCATTTTGATTTGCACCCACAATGAATTCCCCTTGCACTAGTTTAAATAGTTACACAAAGCAGCGGTGAATCAGGTTGCAGTATGTTTGTCTTGAGTGTATTATCTCAGTCTCACATTTTTCGCTCTGGGTCCTGCCCTTACTTTCTTAATTAACCAAAATGTCCTGTCAATTCAAAAGATTTTTGTGGGCATTTAGGCTCTGTTGACACCTGTTTATTCTATAATAACTTATTTTTCCTGTTACCTTACCGCTGCATCACCATATGTTTTATCTCCTTGTAGCAGGGTGCTGGCCAGAAACTGCTGAGCCAGCCCCTGCTCCCTCCAAGCACAGCACGAAAAAGCCTCTGGGAGCACCTTCCCGAGCAGGGAGGTAATTAGCTAGCAGGATGTGGCCCTGGACTGAATAGGGCCTTAATGGGAACCACCTGGCAGCCTCCCTGTATAAAGCCTGGCAGGCAGGCAGGCAGGCAGAGGGGGGGGGGGGGAAGAGAGAGAGAGAGAGAGAGAGAGAGAGAGAGAGAGAGAGAGAGAGAGAGAGAGAGAGAGAGAGAGAGAGAGAGAGAGAGAGAAACAAACAAACAAACAAACAGGAAATAGAGTTGGAGAAGGTGGCTGTGCCTAGCTAGCTGCTAAAGCTAGCTGTTCCCCCAGGGCAGCCAAGCCCAGAGACTTGTTTGTACTCTTGTAAATAGGTGGTGGGTTTTGCACTAAAGGGAAATAAAGGACACTGTTTATAGCTACTGAGGGCTCCTGCCTAATTTTTGAAGAGGGCGAGCAAGAGGCCTGCTTACACGTGGGGGCTTGTCCGAGACCCGAAGCCAGCAACTGTTGTTGGCAGCCCAGAGATGGAGGGGACCCTACAATGGCTAGTGGACCAGCAAAAGCAGACCCAGCAGGCCCTGCAGCAGACCCACCAGGCCATGCAGCAGACCCAGCAGGCCGAGAGACAAACGTTCTTAGCCTGGCAAGCGGAGCAACAAAAAACCCTGCAGGACTTCATCCAGGAGCAGACCAGCACCCAGGGGAAGCTCCTGCAGTGGCTGGTGAGTCCAGGGGCAGGGGAGGGCATCCGGCCACCGGGCTGGGGACTCTGTAAAATGAGCCCGGCGGATGACCCGGATGCCTTCCTTGGAACTTTTGAGCAGGTGGCCACGGTGGTGGGATGGGAGAGGACCACCTGGGCCCTCCGACTTGCCCCGTACTTGGTGGGCGAAGCTCAAGCGGTCTATATGGTGTTGGGGGCGGAGCAGGCCCAAAACTACGAGACTGTGAGGGTGGCCATCTTAGACCGGGTTGGCCTCTCCGCTGAGAGATACCGCCAGAAGTTCCGGGTGGCCCGCTGGACACCGGCGGTGTGACCCAGGGCATTTACCCAGCGGTTGCAGGACTGGGCTACGCGGTGGCTGAGGCCGGAGGTCTGGACGGGGGAGGAGATCATGGACTCTTTGATACTGGAGCAATTTCTCCAAAGCCTCCCTGAAACCCTGCGCACTTGGGTGTGGAGACATCAGCCCGAGACTGTGGACGAGGCCGTCCGGGTCACGGAAGAATATGTAGAGGCCGAGGGACCTCGGGGAGAGGACCGGCCACGAAAGGACCGGTACCTGGGACGTCTGCCAATGGACTCTTTCCAGGCTAGAGGGAAGGAAAAGGGGGAGCCCCAGGGAACACCCGAAAGGGCCGCCCGACTCACGTGCTGGCAGTGTGGGAAACCGGGGCACGTAAAACGGGACTGCCCAGCCATGGAGGTAATTAGCTAGCAGGGTGTGGCCCTGGACTGAGTAGGGCCTTAATGGGAACCACCTGGCAACCTCCCAGGCAAGGTATAAAGCCTGGCAGGAAGGAAGTTGGGGGGGTGGGGAACAGGAAATAGAGTTGGAGAAGGTGGCTGTGCCTAGCTAGCTGCTAAAGCTAGCTGTTCCCCCAGGGCAGCCAAGCCCAGAGATTTGTTTGTACTCTTGTAAATAGGTGGTGGGTTTTGCACTAAAGGGAAATAAAGGACACTGTTGATAGCCACTGAGGGCTCCTGTCTAATTTTTGAAGAGGGCGAGTAAGAGGCCCTCTTACACTCCTCCATAACATCTTGTGGTACGCTAGACTGAAAACTTTTTGGGCGGGGTGTGACTGTCTTTGTTACATGTCTGTGCTGAGACCACCTCAATGGTGTCCTGATTTGGTGCAGCTCCATTACAGCTCATAATGGCTTTAGGTCTATACTTTTAGAGTAGGAATACAATTTTAGTCTAAACTAATTTTACATGGAAAACAAAGCTGTGAAAGAAAAGCACCACATCATCTCTCAAATAGTTTTAAAATTAAATATTTTCTGAAAATAAATTATATATATAAATATTCATATTCCAGTACTGGTCACCCCTCACTCTCTCTCTATATATAATATACACACACCCCAAACTTGTAGTATGTTCTATAATTAGATTTCACCCAGCCAGTATCCAATGTGAACTCTCAGATCACTATACCAGTCTTACCATGGAGTCACAGGCAGTCCCCTTAGTCTCTCCAACCTATCTTGCCACCCAGACAAATTGAGCTTTATGATGAAAATATTAAAACCAAAAATTGCACCATATGAGGTTGCTCCCAGTCCCAAGAGACTAGTTACTTATTCCAGATCAACTGGCATGCCAGATCTTACACCAAAGACAATGCTGGCAGCCAATTTTATAGTAAACTTACTATAGGTTTATTAACTACAAAAAAAAAGTTATGGAGAGGTTAAAGATGGTCAAATATTATAACAGGTCAATCACAGTTTGTAACTCCAAATGGTGAAAGTGATACTGCCAGGTTTCCAAAAGTCTTTTCCAGGGCTACCCAGAATAATTCTGGAGATCTGTCTTCTTGTTCAGTTATTCTTCCCTCGTAGAATACAAACAATCCAAAGATGATGGATCATTTTTTCAATCCATATTTATAACTCCTTTACATGGGTGACAGTGACTGTATCCACGTTTGCTTTTTTCTCTGATGACAAATAGTGAAGAATGCACTGAGAATCCACACAATGATCACTTGCTTTGAAATTAACAGATAATGCTAAAGACCATAAACCCTTCATTAGCAATTCACAAGATTTCTTTGGGAAATTTTGTTGCAAGGGTATTTAGCATGTAAATGTTTGCTATTACATTATGACAGGAATAGATAAACAAAAACAAGGCAAGTAACCTTCCATTAGGTTTATGAAGGTTAAACATGTGAAATGCTTATAGGTTTACAACCACTTTAATATAATACACAAGTTAATTGTCCTCAAGACAATATTACATCTAACTTTTGCTATTGATCTATACTGACGTATACGTGAACTGGCCTGTGGTCCGGAACAGACCAGGTTTGCCAGCATCACAGGTACCATGGCTTTATATAATGGCCATTATGATATTTTCTGTCTTATTGCCAATCCCTTTCCTAATGGTTCCTAACCACTGATTAGCTTTTTTTGATCACCAATGAACATTCAGAAAATGTTTTCAGAGAACTTGTCCATGATGATGCCATGATTTTTTTCTGGAGCAGTAACAGAATGAAAGACCCTTTCAGTCAGCTTTGGACTTAATACAAAATGACTGAAAGTAGTTATCTGCAAACTGCCACCTCATTTATGCCTTTTTCCAGATAATTTATGAATATGTTGAACAGTACCGTTTCCAGTACATATCCCTAGGGGATTCTTTTACCTTTCTCCACTGTGAAAGCTTACAATTTACGCCTACACTTTGTTTCCTATCTTTTAACATGTTACTGATCTTTTATTACATCGTGGCTTAAGACAATGGCTTTTATTTGCCCTCATCATTTTCTAAACAACAAATGTACTAATCACTAGAGCTGGGTGAATAACCTGTTTCGTTTCAGGTTGAACAGAATGGTTCATTTTTGAGCTTTTAAAATATTTGAATTTTTTTAATAAAATGGAAGGGAATTTCAAAACAAAAAAATTCAAAATAGTTCATTCAGAAATTGTCACAATATTTAGATTTTTCTAGATTCTTTTTACACACTTTGGTGAAACTGACATACATTTTTTAAAAAAATGCATTGTCACCAAATTTGTAATTTTGCCCCTCCCCGCCAAAAAGTGTCATTTTTTTTTGTTTTTTTGCCTAGCTCTGCTGTTGACACAGAGTCTTCAGATTATGTTATACTCTAGCAGTACATTCTTGCATAGAGAAATTATGTTATTTCACATCAAAGTTCTTTTTACAAATCCCTTTGGCTTTCTTGCTTTTTATTACTAAAACACAGAAACTGGTATCTGAATATACTCTACTTATTGTTATCTCCATTTTTGTACTGTAATTAGATAAGTGATCTCAGCAAATGCAATAGATAAGCATAAAAACTTTGGAAACAGACAATGAAAATTATGGGGTTTATTGTTACTTGTGTGGCAGGGTTCTGGCTAATTAGGGACAAATGGGTTGCACCGGGTAGCCTCCCCAGCGGATATAAAAGCCTGGCAGGGAGGCAGCCCAGGGTGGAGGAGGAGACAGAGAGAGAAGGTGCAGGAAAGTGAGTAGAGCTGAGGAAGGTAGCTGAGCTAACCATTCCTGAGGCCAGCCAAGTGAGGGCTGGGCCTGAGCTAAACCTGAGCTTACTTGTAAACAGAGCTGTATGTTGGTGGTGGGGGTTTGCACTGTAAATAAAAGTACACTGGTGAAGCCAAAAAGGACCCTCCTGCCTGTTCTTGAAGTGGGCGACAAGCAGATCTCCTACATTTGTAAATCTGAAGTCCAAATTGCCAGCAATCATCATAATAAGCATTGCTGCATTTATTTTAGCAATGCTCAGTGGTAACTTGATGTATGCAATAATCTGGCAGTGAAGTTTACAGTAATATTAAACTTTTAACTAAAACATAGAATAAGTCAATTTAAGACTGTTGCTCTTTGCAGAAGCAACTCTCTGCATTTGTTTCAGCATTGTAAATATGAGAAGCTGTTTTCTAATGCTCACATCTCTAACATAATTGCTGTTTATTGTTCATTAATGAATTTGAATTGTTTTGAATCAATACTAAATTGCTTGTGTAACCAGGAATGTGATTTTAAGAGATTAAATTGGTGAAGGGAGTGGGAGGGGGTTATTCACAGTTGTGCAATGGAATAAAAAAAAATCAATCTCCCACTGAAAAACTACTTACAGCAATTGAATTAGTTCTTTCAATAACATCTGACAACTTAGCAAATGTCACATTCAAAATAATTTTATCTCTGCTGTCAAATATTTCACACCACTAATTAGATAGTTAAACCCCTTAAGGCGTGCTTTTTAAATCTTAATTCACAAATGTTCCTACTACTGTAGCTCATTTGTGGTCTTCAGATGTGAAAAATATTATAAGCAACTTGTAATGCTACAAAGTGATGAATGAGGCTTTTACTCAGCTCTTAGCTGTTTAGCATCATTGTCAAAGGAAGTTAGGGGGTGGATTGTGTGAGTGAATCATTTCTTTAACCTGTTAAAGAAATTCACCAGTACGTTGTATCTTCGCTCTGGATTCAAAGCCAATGGTCAGAATATACTGATTGCTGTCAGTGGGTGTAGATAATAATCTCATCACACATGAATTGTTGAAGGCAGTTTTCTGGCTAATAGGAAACGCTGTGCGGCCCCTATTAGGGGAAGAGAGCCAGGGAATGATTGGCTGAGGCAATGTGGGGACAGTGATTTCCCACTTCCCACAGGTGACTGGAAGAGAGGAGGGACTATTTAGATCCATGCCGATGCAGAAAAAGCCCCCTTTTTTTTTTCCTGGACCATCCACCGAAGCAGGCAGGGGTAAGTGTGATCAGAACCTCATGGAGGTTGCAGAGTGTGAAAGTGAGTCCGTTCCACCCAATGCTGCAATGGGTGTCTATAGGGGAGGAGGGGGACCTTGGTGGTGGTCTGGGAACTTGGCCCCTTTTCCTCTGAGGGGACCTAAGTGGGAGAGGAGATGTAAATTTACCCCTCCCCCTTGAGACAGCAGGAGACATGAAAACTAGCAAGATAGCAGAATTAGTAAATGGGCTACTGGGGAATCTGGTGTACTAAGAGATAGTTCAGGGATGTCTAGGGTACACACAATTTCTATTGATGTTGATGTTTGGTTTTGGTGTCTAATGGTGTTTTCCCACAAAACTTTTACTTTGTGTCCTCTTTTTGATATTCTCATTTTACCCAAATTACTTATTCAGTTACTTTTATGGTATCTTTAGTACATGATCAATAAGATAAAGGGGTTTTATAATCCCATTGCTATTACTGACAGCAGTGGCAAACAGCAGTTCTGTGAATTAAAAACATCTTTGAATGGGCCATTATTTTATCCATTACAGAAAACATCTGCAATAACAAGTACTTCTTATCAATCAAAGAACATAACTGAATCATAAGCACCCCTTATCAATTAATCAGTCTTGTTTGTTATAACATACTTCTGTAGACATCTTTCATTAGTTTGGAGAGGCCCTTTTTCCTGGATAATTGGATTTTCATAGACTTAGAGGGAATAACTATGTACAGTCCAATACTTAATTACATAAATTCCTGAGTGTTATTTACATACTAAAGAACTTTCAACTTCATAGGTACAGGGGCCCATTCTGATTTCTCTCACTCACTCTCTCACTCACACACACTTTCAGTAGCATGTAAACTCAATTCTTTTAACATACAAAAATCATAAAATGTTAATACTTACAAACAAGACAGACTCTGATGTGTTCATTTGGCAGGATCTTGATGATCAGATCCCCTCTCTCCCCCATTACCAGGGATGTGTTCTACCCACCTCTTTTACTCACAAAGATCACAGAATCAGTATCATGGTGTGGACACTGCCCCTGCAACTGGCATAGCAGAAGTAAATGGTAAATTGTGCTATGAACATAAGTGTTTCTGGGAAGGGTGCAAGGTTCTTTTGCACACTAAGGCTGTATCATCAATACCAATAAACTCACACATCAATACTTCGAAATAAGGCACAAAAATCACAGAGTTTGTCAAGGTCCGCCACTATACTGGTGTTAGTTAAGTTGGTTTGACAATACCACACGTGGTATTTTAAAAAAACATTGAGGTTTGTCTTTTTGTCCATTTGCAGGGGTTTGCTTGGACATAAACACACAGCACCTCTTTCATAGTACTCGAAAATATTGTTTTTTTTTTCCAACTCATCTATTATGCAGTGAGGGACTGCTGAGGCTTCTTGTTTCCTGCTGAGGTCCACATTAATGTGGTCCGAAAACAATATCACAAGAGTGGTTTAAGTGCCAGAGTTCATAAACCTTAGTGATCCCATTCCCTTTGCCTACAGCCTGTGCTATCTCTAGCATGCACCAAGATCCCGTTAAAGCCCCCTCTTCCTGAATTTCTGATGGGTCCTGTTTGTGCAGAAAAATGTACACATAGGGGGCACACTAATTTACCACTTATGCTATAAAGTAGCACAGTGAAATAGGAGCTTGTTGGAGGGTGCACTTTCACTTTGGCTATGCCAGTGTACGTCTGATAGCCCTCACATTTTCATACACAATGATAGGGTGTACCACAGATACTTTTTAGTCTTGTTAACAAAAGGGTAGAGATTGGTGACATCATAATAATGGATCTTCTCCCTGGGTTGCAGTTGTAATGCAGACAACATTCATTCAATCCCGATAAAAGGCATCTTTACGAGCCAAAGAATCACCCATTCAACTATCATGAGCTAATAGTATCTTCCATTCACATTCTCATATCACACTTACCTCATAACCCTGTCTTCAGAGAAATTTAGCCTAAATCAGGGTTAAATTTCACAATTGTCCATCCATCATATTAAGCATATGTGGTAATTGTTCTCACAGCAGTAGACGAGACATTTGTGAAAAAAACAGCCATTAAATTCAATGGCTGTAGGCTTACCATCAATGACGGCATAACCAACCAAAAAGTAGGATCTCTCTTTAACCTAACCACCATGCAAAGCATCCTGGAGGTGAACTCTCTCTGTACAGGTTATGTACATCAACCATTGACTGGAGAGAGGGCAATCTCTCTTCTGATGACATTTAATGGCAAAGGGTTATGCTTTGTGGTTTTCAAAATTTAATTGGCACTTGACCATGCACATTGAGAATAATATCATATACAGAAAGGGTTCTATCCCTTTAGTCACTATCTCATCATTATCCATCACTGTTGTTTTTTTAAAAAAAACAACAACAATAAAAACAGTGCTTTAACAGTTTTTTTAAAATGTTTCTTTGTCATTTTTTTTAATTTGTCTTCTGAATCAGTCCCCAGCCTCTTACAAAGTTTCCATATCTTTGTGGGAATAATAGCTCAATTCTTTCTAGAGAGATCAAATTCATTCTGATGATTGATCTAGTACCCTTTCAGAAACTCCTCTTTATCTCTGGGCACTCTAACTCAAAGTGCTCTGCCCCTAGCATGAGGTAAGTCTGAATCTCTGATGTGTTTTTAAAAATGTGGAAAATGCCCTTTGATTCCTTCAAACCCCCTGTCCTTGGGTAACTTGCTGCACTTCATGGGCATAAAATTTAAAGAATACAAATCTGAGTTTTACGGCCCCCACTGTCATACAAATTAGTTTTCCACTCTATGCTAGAATGCTGACTTCCATTTTTTTAAATAAACTGTCTAAGGATGAAGTAACTGTCATAATCTTTAGCATGATAGGTCATAAAGGTGAACCCTTTTAAACATTTGTCTACAAAAGTTTGAACAAACTCATTGACACTCTCTTATGTTCCCAACTGAGTATTTAGACAATGCATGGCATAGATATAATCTGACACACTAATCCCTGTTTCTTGCATGCATTCAAAAGTCATAACAATATAATTGTCACCCCTTCTGGAAAGCACCTAATAATTGTGTCCATCTACGTTCTCAGTCTCCTCCTAATACTGGGGACACATCTTGCTTTTATGTTGAATATTTTTAATATCCTAGAAACCACACTTGTCACAAAGACTTATATAGTGTTGCAGACAACTTTACCAACTACTGCCAAGCTCTGTGTTTTTCAAAATAGGCTTGGGAGTTGCAAAATAGCCGACATGCTTTCCCCATATGTTTCAGTGAATTCTGTGCTAATACACAAACTGCAGCATTTTTACAGGCATGGTGGTGATTTGTGGCTGTACGTAGCATGGCAATACTTGTAGAAATATGCTGTGCATGCTTTGATTGTTAGGACATTGCAATATTGTCCTATAACAGAATAAATTGTTGTAAAAATGAACCACTCACCTTTTTCATGATTAATGACTTTAATAGTCAGGCATATATGTCAAAAGAGCTCAACTCAGACCAAAAAAGTCCAGTTTCACTTATAATCCTAACTACTGGTGCAGATGCTTTTGCCCACCCTTGAATAGTTGGGCATCTGTGGGTTATCCATTTGGTAAGAGGGCCAGGATGCTTTTGGCAAAACAAAGTTATAACCCTGATTATTTAAATCAATACAACTTTTTCCTCCGCTCTCCTCTTTTACTGTATATGAATCATTATTTCTAATGCTAGTCACAACCAGCTTTAGAGTATAAATACTCACAATCTCTGCATTGCTCTCCAAAATATTGTTAGTATTATTTAAGTTAACTGCAGCAAATGATGGGATCTAAATTAGCTGTTATCCCCTTAAAAAAGATTTTGGAGTCATCCTGGATAAATCTGAAAACATCTGCTCAATGTGCAGCAGCAGTCAAAAAAGCTAACAGAATATTAGGAACCATTACCATTAGGGATAGATATTAAGACAGAATATATTATAAAGCCAATATATAAAAATGAAATCTTTTTCACACAACATAATCAACCTGTGGAACTCCTTGCCAGAGGATGTTGTGAAGGCTAAGGTTAAAAAAAGAACCCAATAAATTCAGAGAGGATGGGTCCATCAATGGCTATTAGCCAGGATGGTCAGAGATGGTGTAGCTAGACTCTGTTTGCCAGAAGCTGAGAATGGCCAACAAGGAATGGATCACTTGATGATTACCTGTTCTGTTCATTCCCTTTCAAGTATCTGGCATTGGCCACTTTCACAAGACATGATTCTGGGCTATAAGGACATTGGTCTGAACCAGTATAGACATTCTTATGTTCTTATGCAGCATTTAAGTTTTCCTAAAGTATCCTCTAAGAAAAGAAAGGGTGGTTTAGCCCTATAGCATCTAATCATAGCTGTACAAAATCATTGGAGCCTATTTGGGTATCAATCTCATCCGGCAATTTTTGAATACCACTGCCAGGATGTCAGTCTGTCTAAATCAGCAAATGAAAAATGATTGAAAATAGTCATACGTGTTCAGCACTCTTTGGAGTCTTATCCACGCTCTCATATGTTCCAGATATACCCGTGGAAACGCCTCAGGTTCATCAAGAATGGGAACTTCCACCTTTTTCTCCTACCGCCCATTACATTTTTCAGAATTTGTGTCTAGTAAATGCTGTTCCTTGTCATGAACAACATTCCCCAAATTACAGATACTTACTTTTATCTTTCTTTCAGGCATCCAGCAAATCAAGTTTTTAATCACTTCAAAAATCTTAATCTCTTCTTCTATTCCAGATCAAAGAGCTAAAGTTGCCCTGACCGTCTCTTTACAACCATTAATAGGAGATCTCTGCTCACTTGCTATGATACCCTGGCCAGCATCAAAATTTTAACCCTCTAGATACTGTAAAGTGAACTTCAGATCTGAGTTCCTGAGGTTTATGTGTGAGGAATGGCCCAGAAGTACTGGGTTGTTCAGAATCAGGATTATTAACTCCATTTATAGGCAGTATGGGATTATCTAAAGACGAATATTCTGAGATTTCTTCTTATTGTACTAGTAAATCTTGATGAGCCTGCCAAATAATATGCATAGGTCTTTTAGGATCCAGCAAACAAGTCTACCAGTTTAAAACCAAATCCTATTTTTTTGCTAACTATTCCAATTTTACTAATCTAAACTATACTAGTCTAAATTAAAAGGGAAAAGCCTTTATAAACATTTCAAAGATAAAGCCAAATTCTGTAAAATATGAAGTAATTTACCAAAATCTGTCAACCCTCCAAGCAGATCTTGTGAACATTAAAGGACAATCTCATAGTTTTATTTAAAATAAAATGAAAATGAATATGCGGTGGCAATGGGAATGAGTGGAGCCATGGAGCAACTGGGTTTAGAGGACACATCCTATCCAGAATGGGAATGTGGTCTGAGCTAGGGGGTGCTGGTGAGGAAAGTCCCAGTGCTAATAGGTGAGGAATATTATCTACCCACAAGCATCTGTCCCATTTTAACCTATGATAATTATATGGGTTACACTATTTGCTAAATTATTATTTTTGAATTGTACTAAATTTCATCGGGCCCCATCATGATCCAAGCCCCATTGTGTTAGGCTATATACAGAGAAGAATAGAGTTACTGCCCCAAAGAGTTTATAATTTAAGGAAAAGAAGATGTAACAAGTAGATGTTGAAAACACTTAAGAAGAAGAAGGAAGGGAGGATAGGGGAAATAGTAGTGGGAAAGTGCATAGCTGGATGTTTTCAAAACTGGTTACATTTTTAATATAAATTGTAAAATTATATTAAAAAAGATAAGCATCAGAAGTCCCTGCTGTCTTTCTATCTATAATCTCCAATTGATGGTTTTCTGTAAGGATCATGGTAGAAGTGAGTCTTGAAGAAGGATTTGAAGGACAAGGTATGTGGTCTTTGGACCCATTTGGGGAAAGTGTTTCCTAGTTATTGCATAGGAAAAGAGAAAGCATGAAGGTGTTTGTGGAAGCAGCAGGAAATGGAGGCTGTCATCATGGAGATTCTGGGGGACACACTAAGATAAAATAGCAAATGTGTAAAGAGAGGCTAATTTGTGAATGATATTAAAGTTAAGGACCAGAAGCTTGTTCTTGATGTGATAAAGAGGGATGCCACAGAGAGTGACATTGTCAGGAAGATGAACCTAAGTGGAGTGAGATAGATGTCAGGGATGCCAGAGTGGAGGAGGTCACACTGATCAAGATAGCCTATGAAGTACCATGGCATGAGTTTTAGTAATGTGGACAGAGATAAAAGACTGGATCTTAGATTCTGTGGGAGAAAATGGCAAGATTTGGACACAGCCTATGTGTATTCGGGTAAAGGAGAAGAGAGACAAAGATGACACCTAGATTATAAACATGGGTAACAGAGGATGGTGGAGATATGAACAGAGATGGAGAAAGAGGAGGATGGGTTGAGTTTGGGAAGCAAGACAAGTTGTTCAATTTTGGCTATGTTAAGTTCAAGCTGATAGTGAGACATCCAGGAAGAGATACTAGAGATATAAGCAGAAATGCAGGATTGGATGGAGGTAGATAGGTTGGGAATACAGGAGATATTTGAGTTATCAGTAGAGACTGATACTTTATCTTATTTTGTTTTTCAGTAGCATCTATTTACATTACTGTCATCATATTATCTGGATACGTATCCTAATGCCTTAGATTGTAAACTAATTTGATCATGATTCTACCAAGTCTTCTAAAGATGGACTTTGCAGAGGATACAAATCTGTGGTGTCTGACTGCCACACAGTAGTGAGATAGTAGGATATCTTTAATGTTGAAGGAGAATTGTGCCAAGAATTATTCCAGAAAGCAGTTAGGAGAAGGGGGTGGGAAGGGTGTAGGTTAATAAAATTTCAATTAAAATAGATAGGAAGGATATGATAATAAGAAAAAGAAAGGGAAAGTCTAATTAAGACAAGGAATAGATAAAGATCTATTGTAGAGTAAGCAAAGATGCTATCGGATAAAAAAATAAAGCAGACTAGTCTTGAGCAAGAAACCAAACATGCAAGGAAATAAAGATGGGACATTTATAAGCAAGATAACCATATATCTGGTAAATATCTCAAAATGAGGGTAAAACAGAGAAATTTTAGAGGTTAAACAGAGTGAAATATTTAGTTGGTAACTGTGTATAATGTCAGTAATGGGGATACCTCCCAGCGTTGAGGAGTTCAGTTTAGTTCTGATAATCACCCAACTGTCAAGTTACTCGACCAAACATTTTCCGCAAGTATCCAAGTCTAGAAATCTTTGATGGAAAGCTCATAAACATAGGTTCTCTTAAGAGTGTTGCTACGTTCTCTTTGGGGAGAGAGTGAAAACATTCAAAAAGGCCTTTCTTGTGACAGTTTGGTGTTGGCTGAAACAAGGAAGTGCATTTGTAAACAAAAATGAAATATGAGAAGGGGAAAGGATTTTTGTATGCTTCAAAACCTTTAGCTTGGGGTAAGATTGTGAGAGTAAGCAAGGGTGAGTATGATGGTCTGCCCTAATATAAGGGCAGCCCTGTTTCTAAAAGGTTTGAAATTGGAACTGCTTTTGGATGCCTGGTTGCTTGTGGAATCACAGGCGACTTCAGTACCTAAAAGCAGCTTTATTATTTAAAAGCCTGGGGTTTTTTTGTTTGTTTGGTGGGTTTTTTTGGTCCTGCAGGGTCATCTACAGATAAATAATTCACTGAGGACTTACCTCAATTAGAATTAAGCCATTAAACAGCATTAACTCTATCATGGTCTGAATTTAGTAGTAGGTATGGAAACAGCTTTCAGAAATGCTAGATGCTGAATCGCGGAGAAACAATCAAATATTAATAAGAAATCCTGCTGAGCCTAACAGAAATAACCCACTAAAAATGTATTTGTAATGATAGCATTAGGTAAGTAGACCGCATAGAAAGTACAGTAGTTCCATTCAAATTCCCCATAGTGTCATATAGGGAGGGGAGCAATATACATCTAAGCATTTAAAATGAAAACAGGGACAAAAGATTAGCATTTTAAAAAATTGTTCAGCAAAACTACCACAATCCTTCTCTTCAGGCACCTCCAGTAATAAATAGGCAGCCTGTTTAATAATCAGAAAACCTCATCTATGACACTGGATGTTTTTGGAGGCGGGTTTGTAATTCTTCATATTCAGTCTGTCCCTCTAATGCTTCATTCAGAACATACCTCTCCTACAATGAAACACTCATGCCCTTTGTCTAAACTAAAAACATATACACAGAAATTTAAAAATGCCCCCCACCTGCCTCAGTGGGTAGGAAATTTGACCAGACCAGTGGTCATTGGGACAGCTCCTGCAGAAAGTGGGAGAGATGCATTTGTTGAGGTGAGGCAGGGGTGTTTCCTTCCCCACCAGAGCTGCTAGCCAGACATAGAAGGAAGGGAGCTGAATGGCTCACCATCCTGTTCTTCTATTAAAGATAGCCAGCGGTAACTGGAACATCTTTTGTTCCACTGCAGAAATCTCACCCCACCTGCCTGTGCTGGTAGCTTCGAAACAAGTGCTGCAAAGGACTGAGCTTTGGGGTGAGAATCTACTTTATTAAATAGGAATGGTGACTATTAGTAAGATCAGACCCTAGTTAGCATTTCATTATTTTGCTGTGTATCTGTCACATGATTCACTACTCACTGCTGTGCTGCTGCTGTCAGGGCCAGTCCGCAACATTTTGATACTTGAGGCAGGGAGCCCAAATGACCTCCCCATACCTCCTTGCTTGGGCCAAAACTTTGAAAGGTCTCATTTGTGCCTTATTTCTGTTCTATTCCTCTCATGGTACTGCTCTGCTACCTACCCCAATACAGAAGAACTAAAAACTTAAAATGCCTTGTTCACACAATTTAAGTAACACTTTAACTTTCAAACACCTGAACAGCAAATGTAACTTTTCTTGTCTGCATAGTAAACACTGGCATTTTTATCTGTTTGAATAATCAAGTGGTGCTTCCTGGGCTTTCTTGGTTGCAAAGATTAGAACTGCTTCCTGAAGGTCCACAGTCTGGGCCAGCTCATGCTCTATTGAGATGGTTGCAAGGCCAACCAGGCTCTCCTGTGTCATTGTGGAGCATATATGTGTTTTTATTAACTTCAGCTTGGAAAAGCTGCGTTCTCCACTGGCAACTGTTACAAGAAGTTTTAGGAGTATGTGCAGAGCAACAAAAGAAACTGGAAAGAGCTGTTTCTTGTGCCTCCACCACACTCTTCTCTGGAATATTTGGAATGTTTGTGCACATATATTCCAGAACAGCCTTCGGAGTTGATCCTCCTGAAATGTATCTTGAAAGGGCATTCAGTTCATCACCTAAATCACTCGTGTCAAAATCACGCATATCATTGTGTATCCACACGGTCTCCAGTTCCCTGCATTGTTGGTACAGGTCTTCTTTAGGTATAGTAAGGACTTTTGGAATACCATACAACATCCCAAATATACTGCTGTGTTCCTTGATCTGCATGAAACATTCTTCAGCTGACTGTATTGCACAGTCTAGCATCTGGTTAAATAATTCAACTTTGAATTGTTGTTTGGGATCACTTATGGAATTATCCCATGCCTTGTATTTAAAATGTCTTCTTCTTTGGTGACTCTTGTATACTTGAATGGGTGGGAAAATAGCTTCAGTGTGAAGTTCCTCTGGCAACTTCTTTGCACTTTTCAGAATGTTTTGAAATCCCTCAGCTGGCTGGTAAGACTGTAGATATGACTTTCCTTTGTCCAGTTGTTCCATTGCTCCAGATATCTATCAAGGTCAAGAGCTTGGAGTCTCTTGCTTACAACATTTATTTCAAACAGTATGTCATGCCACAACACTAAGCCATACAGAAATTTGAAGTTATGTATGTTATTGATGATTCCATTTCCCTCTGCCACAGTTCTCCCATGAACTGTTCCTGTCATAGCATTATCCTCCATAAAGGCAACTATGGCATCATCTATGTTCCCAATTTGGTGTTTGATAGGCTTTATCATCTCCACTTGACTTTCCCATCATGTGGCACTCAGTGGTTTCAATGTCAGAGAGAATGTTCACAGATGTTACTTCAAAATATGCCATTAATGTGTTGATGCAGAGAAAAATACATAGATGCTTTGAATTACATTAAAATAGCCTCACTAGAAGCTGATGCTGCATCACTGACCACCAAGTTCAATGAATGAGAACTGCATGGGACAAAAAAAGCTTGAGGGTTTAATTCTCAGATCTCTGTCTGCACTCCAATGTTCTTTCATTTCATATTGGCACCATAATCGTAGACCTGACCTCTGTCAGCTATCTTAATTCCTGTATCTTCCAGCTTTTAAAGAAGCATATCTATAATATCAGCTCCTGTAGTATCATCAGTGTCAATCTATATATATAAAAGTCAAATGGTGTATGCGTGTATGTATGCGTGTATGTACGTTCACTTACTCCTTCCACACCATTTGAGCTAGAGACTTGAAATTTGGTACAGTTATAGGTCTTAGGGTGCTAATCAGGGTAAGAGTCGAAAATTTTTCAAATCTCACCTCTGATGCCCCCCAGGGGTGAAATTATTTAAAGGCCAATCACATCAGCTGGGCAGCTGCTGTTCTCTGTGACATAGTTATGATGTCACAATACCCCCCTCCAACGGACCCCGCACTCGCCCCCTTCCCCCTCCAACGGACCCCGCACTCGCTCAGCTCTCTGCCCCCTCCCCACCTCCGACCAACCCGAGTTGGGTTTGGTCGGAGGGTAAGTGAGGTAGGGGTGTCAGGTTTGGTTGGGGTGTGAGGTGGGGGTGTCTGGTTTGGTCAGGGGGTGAGGAGGGGGTGTCGGGTTTGGTCGGGGGGTAAGTGAGCTGGGGGTTTTGGGTTTGGTCTGGGGGCATGGGAAGGTGTCGGGGTGTGTGAGGGGTGAGGTGTGGGTGTTGGGGTTGGTCAGGGGGTGTTAGGTTTGGTGGGGGGGTAAGGTGGGGGTGTTGGGGTTGGTTGGGGGGTGAGGAGGGGGGTCGGGGTTGGTCGAGGGGTAAGTCCAGAATAACAGAGTACAGTAAAACACACAGAGGTGTGCAGTCCAGAATAACAGAGTACAGTAAAACCTCCATTTAACGGACTAATTCGGGCAAGGGGGTGTCCGTTAAATGAAAAAGTCCGTTATTTAATTTTTAAAAATGAGCTGTTGGAGCAGCAGCCCGTCAGCCACAGGGTCGGGGCAGCACCTCCGCAGCCCGCCCGCTGCCTGGACCCGGGCGGCAGCCGGGAGCCGGCAGCCAGCCCGCTTGGGTCCCGGCTGCTGGGACCTGGGCGGCAGCCGGGACCCGTCAGCCAGCCCGCCCAGGGCCCGGCTGCCGGGAGCCGTCAGCCAGCCCGCCCGGGTCCCAGCTGCTGGGACCCGGGCGGCAGTGGGGAACCGTCAGCCAGCCCGCCTGCTGGCAGGACTCAGGTGGGAGCCGGCAGCCCGCCCGCTGGTGGGACCCGGGCGGGAGCCAGGAGCCAGCCCGCCTGCAGGCGGGAGCCGGCAGCCAGCCTGCCCGCTGCCTGGACCCGGGTGGCAGCCGGGAGCCGGCAGCCAGCCCGCCAGAAATGGATCAGGAATGCATCAGCTTGCTCAGAAATTTTGTCCGTTGCATCCAAAGTCCGTTAAATCGAGGTCCGTTAAATCGAGGGTTTACTGTAATATCTTTCTGAATTCAGATCTGCCACAATATTTTGTTTGACTTTTGTTGCCAGTAACTGTATGATCTCATTTTGAATTGTTTTTCCAAGTTAGTGGTGTGTGTACATTTCTTGGGTAGTGACTCTTTGTCATAAGTATGAAGTGCCTTAGAATTACTGTTTTACCTGTAAAGGGTTAACCTGAAGCAGAAGAGGGAATGACTTATTGAGGATACAAATACCTAAAGACAAAGCAGTTTAGTTTCACTTTTTCCCGGGCACTCAGCCTGTCTCCATCTTCTCCCCGGCTCTGGGGTAAGGAATCACCTTTCTTCTCATCCCTTGATAAGTTTCTAAGTCAGCCTGGCAGTAAGTGAAATTGTTAATTGTATAAGCTTGTAATCGATCTATGGTGTCTTTAACCTCATCAGGGAGAGAAATCCCAAGGGAGAGGTTAAGAGGGGTTAAGGCGGGTTAAGGCTAGAAACTGAGTATCTGTGAAGTCTGTGTAAGTTGTATGCTTTTCTCTTTTCTTTATTAAACCTTTTTTGTTATAAGAATCGTCTGTTAATTCTATTGGAGGGATCCTAGCTTGGATCGGAGTCTGTGTTCTCAATCTCTCCCAGGTAGCAAGGGGGAGGGGTTGTCACTATTGGGGGTTTTAATGTGCCCCACCCCATAGTTTTGGGGTAATCACGTTAATGGTGGCAGCGGGTTCCAAGCCCCAACTGGAGAAGTTTGGGTTTTGGAGGAAAACATTTAACCTAGGCTGGGAAAGTAGCTTGGAGTTAATTAGTCTTTCATATGAGAGATCCCCACATCTTTACCCTAGAGTTTAGAGTGGGGGGAGAAAAATATCTTACACTCTTCTTAGATGCTCCTGGAGTACAGCATCAAACTCAACCATCAGCTCCACAATTTTAAGGAAGTTTCGATTGTTTGGCACATACAACTGATTTGAAGTGCCACACAGTGCTAGGTTTTGGGGAGAAATCATTCACACAATGGCAATGAGCCTTTTCAGTACATTTTGCCAGTAAAGAGGCTCTGATGCAATCATCTCTTGATGCTGATCATCTATAGTGGCCTTTAACCTTCATCTTATCTCAAACTCTTTCCAAGTATGGAATGCTCTCTGGTGATTTGCTGCCTTCTCATGGCATGCCAGATTTCTAGCCCATTTTTTCCAGTCCTTTGTTCCTGAAGAATCCAGTGTGACTGGAACATTCGACTGGAAGAATTTGCAGCAAAAACGGTATGAGACATTCTGGGTTTTTGAGTATATAAGCCATGGCCTCTCCACTTTGTCGCCAATAGAGATTTCATGCCAGTAATGTGTTGGATGGAAACTTCTATTTTCATTGTCTTTGGGGAACATGGAGATTTTAATTTGCTGTCATCCATGCGGTACAAGTCCCTCAGGCAACTGTTCAAATGGGCCCACAGTCCTGGGTCGTCTAGTCTTAAGGAACTAAACTCAGCAGCAGCTGTTTCTGCCTCCATCACACTCTCTCTGACCTATACTTTTCTTCAGGAATATGCATGGTTACATCCATTTGCGATGGAGATATGGATTCAGCAGTAGCTGCCAGGTTACCTGCACTTTGACTAACTGGAAGATTAGGCATCTCCTCGCCACTTACATCCTCACTGGGGCTGGAAGGCTCACCATGAAGATTTGTGTCTATGTATCTCAGGAGAGCTCCTTCCTGCTTAGATAGAAAAGCTTCCTTTGATTTCTTTCTTTTTCTGAATGCTGCCCCAGAGGGGCGTTTTCTTCTTTCACTCAAGACTGCTGTTCTGTGCCAACTATAGTGGCTCTCAATGATCAATTGAAGGGGACAAATAAGCAGGCTGGTAACAGGGCCTGAGTATGGGATGATATCAGTGTCTTAAGGACCTAATGTCTCCTACTACTTCAGTTGACTGCCTGTTCTCCAAGTGGATTCAGGGAAGCAGCTAGAAACAGGAAGCTCCCCGAAAAGCTGGTGTTAATCAGTCCAAGCTCCTAAGGGTGCTAGGGAGGTACATAAGAGGTTCATCCTCCTCTCTCTCCCTTCAGCTCCTGCTGCTTTCTGTTATTCTCTCTCACTTTTTCTCCTGCCGGTCTGTTATGTCTCTTGTGCCCTCCTTCCTCCAGCACAGCACTCCACCATCTCTTTTCATCTAGAGCAGAGAGAATACATATGCACCACCAGCAGACACAATTTTCTACACTCTGGGGCTTACTGGCACCCCACTACAGTCTGGCACCTGAGGCAGGCGCCTCAGTTCGCTTCATGATAAGTCCAGCCCTGACTCCTTCTCCCATCTGCTCTGCACCTTATATCAGGAAAAAATGAAGTCTTTAGAAAGAAGGCCTTGTTTACATTAGAATGTGCCACACCTTACAGCTCTCATTAGCCAGTCACTGGTGTACTCATGAAGTTTACCCCGCTTTCAAGCTGGGGCTACCTACATTAATGCAAATACTGTCGGTTAACATTCTCTACACTAGAGGATTGCAATGGTGGCTGTCTATTCATGGCTGAAGTTGAATAAAATGGGCATAGACATTTTCACCCAGCATAAACTAGAATAGTTTAATTGAAGTGAATGTAGTTGTCTTGATTTACCCCAGTCGAGAATTCAGCCTGTACAATGGGTTGAAGACTGAATGCAATTTAAGAGTGGTTGGCTATACTAGGAGTTATACTCTCAAATGTCATCTGTATTAATGCATTTATAATCACATTATATTCTACCCTGTACAGTCTATTCCCATACACATGATTTCTTGTATGGAATCTATTATTTGCTCATTGTCTCTCTTGTGCAATATCCCCCTGCATATTTAATATTCTCCATCTTTGCTGCTATTTAAAAGAAATCATGTACTAAAGGCAAACAGGATAAAATGTTATATGTGGTCATTAATCCTGATGGCAATGCTGAGAAATTACTATCAAAACAATATTAAAATAAATTGTATGTATTAACATTCTTCAAAGGTTTTATATGTACCATGATACAATTAGAGTATAATTTATGTTACTGAACGATACAAATATTTACACTGAGTATATCATTATAAATGAATACTGAAGTCAGACAATGTGTTGATATCAAAGGCAAACTTGACAATGGCATACAATATGATGAGAGAGAGAAATATGTTTGTATGATGGAATCCAGCATACAATAAACAAATGTATCTTTTAGTTATATGTCCTAGACAAATGCTAAAATGACAGCATCTTTATCATTATGGAAAGTCAACATTTTGACTGCAAGGGGAAATATTAATATGCAGGGAAAATTTGATTGAAAACTCAGTAGAGAGGGAAATACACTTGTATTATCTCTTGATGCCAATATTGATCGCACACATGCAATTCAGCTGGTCAGATGGGAAATCAGTTGTTTTCAGTGCAAAACACATCATCTAATTTTTTCACATCAACATTGTACAGTATATCTGAGATCTCTGAACTTTATTTCTGGTTTACATCATAACTGGATGGTAGAAACTATGGATAAATTGTTAAAAGTTCTTTAAAAATAGAGACAGGCATACAGTGAAGAAGTACTGTACTTTGGGTCAGTTTCTGATCTCATTTGCTGTGGTGGAAATCCAGCGTAACCCTATTAGAGCCAGTGGAATTCACCATTGTAGCCAATATTTTTCTATTTTGTAACTGGGCAGACTGGCATAGAATAGTATGTATCTGTTTTAACTAGATATATTGTTTAAAAATAATTGTGGATATAAAAAATAAATGACATCAATAAAAACATTGGAGAAGTTAGTCTGAAGTTTATATTGGTATAGAACTTAACTCCATTAGGCAGGTCAGGAAAGTGATATTTTTTCCTAAACCTTCTAAGAGTTGCTATCATGGCTTTGATTTTAAAATCAGTTGTAATTTTTTTTTTATCCTTCTTTGGTAGTAGAGGATTTTTTTGACATTAAAATACTGTGGGTTTTTTATTCCCCTAGAAAGACAATACCAAATGCTATGTTTCTTTTCTCCTTTTGAATTATTTAAGCCAAACCACTTGTCAATTACAATTTTAATTTTATTTATTTTATAACTGATCATACTGTTTTTAATTCTCATGCTTCCATGTGCAGGCCAGGGACAAACCATAAACTCAGTAGCATGCCTCTATCCTGCAGGAGATTATCATCATCAGTTTTTCTACGTTACTTTAAGATATGGATCATTTACAAAACAAAACTTGAAAGATTCTTAGGAGTCTGTGTTAAAATCTCTAAAGAGGATTGTTTTTGTGGAGAAAGTAGACATTAAAAATATATAATTCCATAGTACATATTTTTAATGTCTACTTTCTCCACAAAAACATTATATATATATATGGAGTAATCCTAAACATAGCTTGTATCTGATGAGACTGGTGACTCAAAGGTTCCAAATTAGACTGGATAAATCAGCAGAAAATGTATGGAACAGAACAATTTTCCATTGCCTGGCGATGCACTGGATAACCCAACAATAGAGAGACCTGAAAACTTCCTCCATGAATGTGGTCCCACTGGAAATGGATGGGGGTCTGCAGTCTCCTTATAGCAGTCAAAAAAACAGTACATGCCCAAAAATGTTATGCTTTCAAAGCACAAAGAATAAAACATGTACTTAAAATTAGGGGACTTCTTTTAAATTAAAGAAAAGAACAAATATGAAATTCCCATCTTACTCTGTCAGATCCTCTTTTTCCTGAGTCCCCTCACAGCCCTATCCCCAAGCAGAGAAGCAGGCAGATTTCTTACATTTAGAGGCACAGTACAAAGAGTTATGACTATATGTATACCACACCAATCCATCAGTTTAAGCAGGTTTTGTACAGTCAGAGCTGCTATTCAGTGATTTTTAACCTTTACTCATAGCTGGATCCACTCTTGCATACCCCATTACCTCACTTAATCATTTCCCTGCCACTGTAGGGGCCTTAGACAATGCTGCACTTCAGTCTCTCCTATACTCTGCCTGTGGCACACAACAGTCTAGTCTCCCGTGGGCTGTAATACTTTGGTTTGGTGGTTGGGTTTAGTGTGGAGCTTCTAGGAGTGGCCTGTGATATACAGGAAGTCAGACTCAAAGATCTGTTTGTCCCTTCTGACCTTAAACTCTATGACAATATCCCTAATATGACCAGGCCTTCCGATGAGCAATGTGTGAAGGACAGGGTGGTCACAAGTCTCTAATACCTGTTGCAATACCCCATGTTAAAAATACATGATTTAACTTTGTTTCTCAATCTTTTTCATGGTGGCAACTTAAAGACAGATTGGACCATTATGATCATCTAATCGACCTTCCATATAACAGAGGCCAGAGAATTTAAAGTGAAAGATTTTCACAAAATTCTGTACATTTACTATAATGGTAAAAGAATATATCAATGATAACAATGATAAGCCTATGTCAGTTGTGTGTATTTACTTTTCTATGGATTATAACGGTATTCAGTATCTTGTGACCATCCTGGTTGCCTTTCATGATCATCCTGAGGGGACTGAAATCTACCACATGAGAAACACTGCTGTAACTGGAGCAGCAGAGGCTGGCCCAGTGTCAACTCAAAGACTTGATTCTGTGGGATCTGGTTTATATAGGCCCCACATTTGACCCAAAATGAACCAAAATCGGCAGGGTTCATTCACTCCTACTAAATCAAAATGTAATACCTATCTTTTAAGATTCTGTCATTTGGACTGGTAACAGATGTCAGGGAACATTTGCACTCTGTCTGTGGTATTTATACGGCAATGATCAACTACGTGCCATTTGTTTATATATTCTATAGGCTAAAACTAAAATACAACCAAATAGGAAAAGTAAATTATTTGTATCAAAACTGTTCAATTATTAGTTTAAATGAGTGCTTTATAATCTGTTAGCAGATAAGCATTTAAATCATCCTTCCATCAGATTGTTGTTGATGGTAAGTTATTTTCAGTTTTCACATTACTTCAGCGGCCTTTTTCTAACGTATGTCCAATTTTTACAGCAGAGTTGAATATCACTTAGGGCAAAATAATACTCAATAAGAATCCATGTGGAGATGGAATCTCCTAAACTCAATTAATAAAATTAATCTCTGTAGAGAAACCATTGAAGTTAGTAGGGATTAAGTTGGCCCACTGTCTTGAACCAAAATTCTTGTAGCATGCAGCCCTGATTGATGTCACAAAATGAGAAAGAATTCAATCCAAAATTCCCATTTGGAGAGTAAATATGCCAAAAGAAACTCAGTAGTCCAACAAGATTCAGCTCAACACTTTGTTTTTTACACCTAAGAAAATGCTATTGGAGAGATGCAAGGTCTATAGTCCCTCAAGGTTCTGGAAGCAGTAATATAGCGCTAATTTACTAATAACATTCTCAGTCAAGCTTCAGTCCTCTTGCTAACAGACAATTCCAAATATAGCAGGCTTACAGCAACAGTATTATTCCAAAGTATGTTCTAGTCAAACTGCTCAGGTTCTATGCTTTTATTTTTCAGCAAGGACATTCATGTGGAAATCATTAAAAGGAGCTAATTAAGTTGTGGCACTCATTTTTAATATGACTTAGTATTGGATACCAACAGAAATCAAATTAAGAGAGTTTCATTAGGAGTAAATTGGAGCCAAGAAATTAAAATTTTCATATCTATGGGAAGTGGGAAATGTTGCTGCATTCAGATAACACAGGCAACATCTGTTTTGCAAATATTTATAGATGCATCTTATAAGGGAGAATTGTGACTTTAACCACACACAAAAAAAAAGGTTGAATCTTTGAAATCTATTACAAAAGATGTTCTTAACAGTTCTGTGTTTCTGATTGAATACACACACTGAGAGTAGAAAAAATCCTGTGGTACAGAAGGAGAAAGCTGGCAGTTAATTAATTACAAAGTTCTACTGAAGAAATAACTGAAGTTTTTGTTTTTGTTGAATTTTGTAATCTCCCAAAACTTCTGGGGGTATTGTGCTGTGCCATTTCCAAAATGGATATACATCATCTAGAGAATAAATTTTCATTGTAATAACACAAAGAACAAGGGGGAAAAGAATATCCCCAGGATTCTGCAACTGATGCATTGAAAAACACTAGGAATACATTTGCAAAATTTGAGCTCACGGGGTACCTGAACATGAGAAAACAGGCAATGCACATGGAAAATACCATTTTGCATAAGTAATATATATTTTGTTCACACAATTGCTATTTGTTAAAATGTTCTTAATTTACAGTTAAAATATATGTTCATCAGGCAAAAATGTTGTCATTCATTGGTTTACATATAGTAAATAAAGTTTTCTAAAATATCAGTGATTAATATAACTCACTCTGATTATCTTCACACATTATTTAGTTTTCTGTATTAGTTTTAGATGGAAAGATGTCATTTTAGGAAAATGACAGTACATAAAGAGTGATATGCAACACAATTATTTTTCCCCTAAAATGCATAAATTAGAGTTATACAGGGAACAGAAATTCTGTTTCATGAAGGTTTTAGAGATTTTTACATTTATTTTGTTCCAGTTTGGAATGAAACATGAAAATTGTGTAATTCTATGTGTAAAATATTGTGTAAATAATAATTATGGAAAAAAAATGTTTCAGGTCAATTGAAATTTTTGGACAAAATCAAAATGTTCTATTTCAAATTTTTCCTTCATTTTTTTCTCCAGACCAAAATTTTGGTAAATTACACACAATTCCATAAATATTTTAAAAAAGATATAATTACATTCTCCAGTAAACAAAGGTTCCATCTAAGTTTTTATGACCAGCTGTACTCATTTGACACAGGACATTTATTATCTCCTAGAGGGCAAATCCCTTTCATAAAACCCATCCTACTAAGTGAAGCTTCCTACCTCTACCTTTTTAATCAATAATCCTCACAGCATCCCTCATCCTCAATTGTTTTCTGATGTTTTATTTTGTGTTTGTCTGTCTTCCACTGGAAGCCATTTGTTGCAGGGGACTTATCTTGTTGCCAGGAGAAACAAGGCCTCACACAGGTGGCTAGTTGGAAGGTGGTGAGTTTATTGGAGGGGGTGACATTTTGTGCTGGGGGGCTTATCTGCCAGCACGGCCGCAATACAAGATGACTGACACGCTCGGGCGGTGTTCAGAATGCCCAAAGAGGAAGCCCAACCCAAAGAGGTGTGTCAGCACAGATATACCCATGCTCATTTGCATCTCATACATACTCATCTCATTAATAGCAAGCAACAAACTGATTGGTTACACACTTGTTGGTTACGCAGTCCTGCCTTAGTTTCCCCATTTGGTTTCCCACACATTCATTCTCACACAGAGAGGGTAAACACTCATGCAGCTGGGAACTGGTACCCAAACACACAGATAACAGCAAGGTCATTCTCAGATAATACCACCATTATGCACTCTCCTGGGGTTGACTTAGAAACGCAACTGCACTTCCTAGAGATTGCCCATCACAATATCTTCCGGTCCTAACATCCCTCCCCACGCTTCTAACGAGACTCCAGGGAACAAGAGGGCAACACAAACAACGGGGGCACTGAGTACCAAGGTGCCCCCTCCCTCTTCTGCACACACACAAGGAAAGGGAGGGTGAAGGAGACAAGCATCAGAGGCACCTGAGGCCTCCCCTGACCCCTGGCCCCCTACCCAGACACACACAAAACCAACTACAAAACAACACAAATACTTAAAGCCAACACTAGCTCCTCCCTCCCCCCATCGCTTCTTAGATGACTACAGCTTCTGCTTCCGTCTTGGAGCAGCTCATCAGACACTGGCCAGGTACGGGGGGAGGAGAGCGGCCTCCGCAATCGCTGTTGCTTCGCTTTGCACCTGTGAAAGGAGGTGAACAAGCACAGATTACAAAGCGGTCTCTGCCTCCCACGTGCGGGGAGGCAGCTGCCTGGTTCCCATAGGCCATAGCATCCAGCTTCTCATCTCTGCTGTACCCGTCCAGGGAGTCAAGGGTTAACTCTGCAAACAAAAAGACAAACACAAAACAAGGCGGACCACCGGCAGCACACCCTGGCGTTGGCCAGCCAGAGGTGTGCGGTCGTGCCCACATCCAGAGAGCCTGGCCCGGACTCAACAATTGGACCAGGTCCTCCTCCATCTCGTCTGGCAGCTGATGTACTTGCATTCACACGCCGTTCGGCTCCGGGTCCTGCCACGCTGACTCTTGGCAAGGACCATGCAGGCCAGGGCGAGACTCCGGCCCTGTGCCTCCATGGGGCGCCCCTCCGTCTACATCTTGGCGCTTGCCCACGTGGATTCCAACTGCTGGGGGGTGGAAGCCAGTTCACCCACACGCCTGTCTGCTGCCAGGTCTTGCCTGCAACCAGGTGGCTTCACAAACCCAGAGACAAAGATATTATTAGCCTTGTTCCCCCGCCCCACGCTATCAGTACTGTAAAGCTGGGCTCTGCAATCATTTTTTTCCTTTAGCACCGTCTTTAAAATCAGACTGCTTTCCGCTTTTTTTCTCTTCCTCCTCCCCCTGCTTAGGGAAGAGGGGGGCTGCTGGGTGGAACACAGCTGGACTTACTGGACATCCGGCCAGCTCCTCTGCTAATTGATAACATTTTTAAAACACAATATGATTCTCTCAAACCCTCGCCCCCATGCCCGCAGGTTGATACTGAGCACGGGGTCGGGGTAAACCTTCAACTTCAGATGTTGCCAATCTCAGGTCCCAGGGTCCCTTAATGGGCTGCTGTAATCACTCTGACCTGGGCAACGGAACGGGCTTTTGCTCCTACCTAATTAAAACGGGCTTCGCACCTGCCTTCTGAAGTCTGTTGACAACACACTCTACCGCACTTCACCACGGTCTCCCATGTCGCTGTGGCCTCCCGCACTTCTGCAGTCCCTCCACACCTGCATGGCCTCCCGCCTCTCTAGACGGTCCTCCCATGTCCCTGTGGCCTCCCGCACCGCTGCGGTCCCTCCACACCTCCATGGCCTCCCGTGTCTCGAGCGGCCGACGTGCTGTTTCTCTCAGTCCAAGAAGCTTTCTGCTGCCAATTTTCACTTAATCACTGCTTCCAGAGATTCCATCCGGTTTTATCTCTCTCTCTGTAGGCAGCCGGCACAGCCTGGGCCCGATCCTGCCTGTTTTTACCTTCTGCCCTTGCAGAAGGCCCCACTCGCCTGGGACCAATCCTGATTTCTACTTTCTAGAGTCTCTGCCATTGCAGAGACTCCCTTCCTGGGCTCGGAGCCAGGTAGACATAGCCACACCACTCACCCATAGCACGCCGCTCCGTCCCAGACCACCAGCTGGCTCACGACCGGCACTCACATGCACAGCCAGCCCCCCCATCGCTCCACCGGGGGCCATCCTGGTCTGCGCTGCCGGGCCGGCAGCCGCTGCCTTACTTCCCCTGCCTTCGGCCACCTGTGGGGGTCGTCTCCCATACCCTGCTCGCTGCACCATTGTTGCAGGGGGCTTATCTCGTTGCCGGGAGAAACGAGGCCTCACACAGGTGGCTAGTTGGAAAGTGGTGAGTTTATTGGAGGGGGCGGCATTTTGTGCTGGGGGGCTTATCTGCCAGCACGGCCGCAATACAAGATGACTGACACGCTCGGGCGGTGTTCAGAATGCCCAAAGAGGAAGCCCAACCCAAAGAGGTGTGTCAGCACAGATATACCCATGCTCATTTGCATCTCATACATACTCATCTCATTAATAGCAAGCAACAAACTGATTGGTTACACACTTGTTGGTTACGCAGTCCTGCCTTAGTTTCCCCATTTGGTTTCCCACACATTCATTCTCACACAGAGAGGGTAAACACTCATGCAGCTGGGAACTGGTACCCAAACACACAGATAACAGCAAGGTCATTCTCAGATAATACCACCATTATGCACTCTCCTGGAGTTGACTTAGAAACACAACTGCACTTCCTAGAGATTGCCCATCACAATATCTTCCGGTCCTAACACCATTATTCTCTGTTACACCAGTTTAATATCTTAACAGTGAAACTATTTAGGAAATAAACTAATATCACTGAGAGCAGAATTTGACCCTTATATTGAAAACTCTTCAGGGAAGGGAATATGTTTAAATTATTTATTAAACACTTAATTTATGACAGTGTACACATTACTATAATTGTAATTACATAAATCTATCATTACATGTGTATATGTAGCTGTATAGCAGATTCTAAGCATTCTTGAAAAAATGACATTTTTATGGTCTTGAATCTTAGGCCTGGCAATCACTTGATACACATGCAACAAATTCTGTTTGAGCAACAAGTAATTAAGTCATTCCTGATGTCACACTTTTTGGAGTAGCTCACAATAGAGAGTGCCAACCTCAGCGCAGACTCTCAAAAGCAAGGCAGACACCACAAACTGGTTGTATGGTCTATAATTACATTTCACCAACCCAGTAACAAATATGAGCACACACGTACAACAATAGTGGTATGACACGCCATTCTATCATGCTGCCTAGGCAAGCTGGACTATGTGATAAACTGTCACTTATTGTAAAGATGACAAAATATTCATGTTGTTCCAAGTCCCAAATAACAGTCCGTTATCCAAGGTCAAACTGTATCTTAGATATCATAAAGACAAGGTTTGTAGCCAATCCTGTAACTAACTAACTGTAAAAGTTCATTAATTAGGAAAAAAGAAATATAATTATTTACAGGTTAAAGCAAGCAAACAAGAATATATCTACACAAGTTTCAGTCTGTGTGATTCAAAAGGTAATAGCTATTGTTTAGATAGCCATTAGTAATGGCTTAGTGTATGTATAAAAATATATAAAGTAATACCTTTATGCACAAGGGCAGATAGGGCAGTTTTCCTGTCCCTAGAAAATTTGACAAAAAGTTAGTTAGAGACTAACTGAAGTATTGAAGCACAAGCTTTTGTGGGCTAGTACCCACTTTGTCGGATGCAGGCAGTGGTTAGAGATAACTTCTGCAATTCCAGACTAACACGGGTACCTCTCTGATTCTAGAAAAATTTGAGTATTCAAAGTTTTCCCATCTTGAATTGGGACAAAAAAGCAGTCTTAAAATATTTTCAAAGTGACAAATGTACAAAAAATCATTTCAGGTAAAAATGTTTCTTTTTTTTTATTTTAACCTTTATTTTTTCATTTGTTACATGTAGCTTACATTTTGAATTGAAAAAGTTCTTCTCCACCCCAAAATTGAATTCTTCATTTAAAAAGTGTCAAAACATGAGGCAAAACTTTTCAAAACTTTTTTCCAAAAATATTTTAAACTGAGAAATTTGTTAAATATCAGCTCTATCCCCCACACAGTTACAATTTCAATGAATTGGTATTTTCTGATTAACACTTTAACAAAACACTGCTGACAAGCTTTAGTCATCATCAAACTGCAGTATTATGCAGGGACATTGGATCTGGGAGAGAGAGACATGGAGAGAGACATTCATATGGTTGATTAGCATAATCAACAGACTGATGGTGATACTAGCAAGCCAAGGAGCCATCACCTTCTTGTGCATCACATTAGACCGGGTGTATTCATGTAGGAATGGCTCTTGTCTGTTGAGTCTGTTCTTAAGGAGGAAATCAATCATGTGTGCAGTCAGCAGAAAAATACCCAAATGTGTTACTCTAGTAAAAAATGAAGTCTATTTGAGCTAGATTGGGAAAGTCAAAAGTGGGCAATTTACTGTACTGCTTTTTGCAGTGATTGACATTATATAATTAAATATTCAAAAAGGAACAGTTCAAAACAGAATTTGTAAAGTGGTATTTGGTAAAACAGGGAATATTAGTTTGGTTGTACACACTCAACATGTTATGTGCAAGTAAAGCATTGTCCATAATAGAAAAAAAAAGGATAAAATTCGAATATTAATGTGGGTATTACAAAAGACTACATGTTTGATATTTATTAAAATTGAGACTATGAAGGGGGCTTAATTGTGTGACCTACCAAGAACCATCCTTCAGAGGTCAGGGAATTAGCAATCAACCTGCCAATGAAAAAACATGGTTTTGCTCATTAGGACAAATTTGTCACACTGTACAGCCTGCTTCTGCAAGGAGAGGAACACAGTTCCGGAAACTCATGCTTGAGTTGGGGAATTCCATGAACATGGCAAAATATGGGTGGTGTTATGAGCGATTTGTAGTTTGCAATTCCATTCCATATGGACAAAGGCCTTGCTGGTGGTGATGGGTCTGGAAGCATACAGACTTCCACATGATCTCATTTCCAGTGTGCCTGGAACTGCCACATACACTGCACTTACTGAAACAATATGGGGACATTTTTCTCTTACTCCAGCGACAACAGCAGAACAATATTGGTTCCACCATTGACATCAGGGAAGTGGATACTCAGTAGCACAGTTCATTGCTACCCTAAGGAATTTGTCTGTTCGGACAAACATTAAGTGATGTCCTGACTGAGCAGTCTGGACTTCACAGTAATTAGATCTGGAAAAAGAGTTATTGATAGTATCAGGGCTTACATTCAGGAAGGCTGTTGAAGTAGCTATTGCCATGGAAACCGCAGAGGATTCTTTGTATGTTGGTGTGACCCAAGAAGTTCACCTCCTGAAATGGGGACACAGAGAACCACAGTAATGTAAGGAATTGTGTGCAAAAGACATGTGCTGAGAAGAATTGCTGGACATGCCAGGTCGCTTGCCAGATTTTGTCACAAGTTACTCTAGAAGAAACCGCCACAGTTTTGAAGACATACACTTTTGAAGACGCAATTCCAAAAGGGATATTCCAGGTTAAAGTTCAACTAGATGGAGAATCACTCATTTTACCTTGGCATGCGACTGAAGGGAAATATCCACCATAATTTGGCTGATCTCATCTTGAGAAGCTCAAAGTGAATTAGACTGAAATCAAGGCATCACAAAAGCACCTCCAAATTTTCAAGAAATACTGGGCACTCCAAAGATTTGAAAAATAACTTGGACAGATAAGCAACATATCAGTGAGTCTCCCTATAAAGTCAGCCAGCCAGCCAAAGCATTGCACGCCCAGAATTGTGCCTTATGCCTGGAAGCCTCTGGCACAAGCTGATTTGGTCTGTTCACTGTACACTGGATTCTTGTCACCACTTTCATATAGTGAGTGAGCTACCCCTGCCATACCACTGATCAGGAAAGATGACTCCATCCATATCTGTGGAGATTTCAAAGTGACACTTACTCCTGTTTTATTTGCAAACCAGTATCCGCTACCTCATAGTCAAGGTTTGTTTGATACTCTTAGTGGAGGGCAGTATTTCAGTAAATTGGATTTACTCTCTACATCCTGACAAGGGGAGATTTTGATATTTGTGTGATTCTTTGCCATTCAACCAAAAAAAAAAAAAAAGGCTTATTTTGCTACAGCAGGCCGCCTTTCAGTATCCCTGGCCCAGAAATCTATGGATGAGATTGTGACAGGACTGAATGGAGCTCAGTGCTTTTTGAATGACATCCTTGTTAGAGGAAAGGATAAAGAAGATCATCTTCAAAAATTGAATGCTGTCTTGCAGTCTTAGGAAGACCACAGACTGAGAGCACGTTGAGACAAGTCTGAGTTTTTCAAACAGTCAGTTGAATATCTTGGATATGTAATGGATCTCAAGGACTGTAGGAAATTGCCAGAGACTGAAGGTAATTCTTCAAGTGCCACCTCTAGAGAATGTGTCAAAATTCAATTAATTTTTTGGACATCTTAACTACCACAGTAAATTGAAGCCTAATCTGGTAACAGTATTAGCACCTATAAATCAAATGTTACACACACACACACAAAAAAGTGCAAATGGACTACATAATGTGTGTGCTCATTTAAGGAAACAAAGAAACTACTGAAATCAGCCAAAGTTCTTCTGTACTTTGATGCCCCTTTACAATTGCAACTCTCTTGTGATGTGCAACCATATGGAGTGGGTACAATTTTTCCCCATATTTTTCCTGATGGAATGGAGAAACCAATTGCCTTCACTGTATTACACTCATCACCCCTGAGAAGAAATATGTGTAAATAGAGCAGGATGTTTTAGGCATTATCTTTGGATTTTGGAAGTTCCGTAGCTAAAATGCTAGACATTTTACCTTGCTGATAGATCACCACCCATTACTTTCAATTTTTGGACCAAAACATGGAATTCAGTCATTATCTGCTGCTTGTATGCAATGATGGGCATTGTTTTTTTCAGGTCATTCCTATTCTATTCAATTCCATGAAGAGAGTCAGAATGACAATGACAACCTTCCATGCCCAAGCTCCCTGCAGCCCAAAGAAACTTCACATAAAGTGTTTGATTGATAGGTTCCCCATCATTAATGCAGACATCAAAGAACTTGCTAAGGATTATGTTCTTTTTCTTGTGAAATGCATGATATTACAGAGCACAGTGTTGGATCATAAAAATCCCCCATTTACACAATTTGTGTCACATCAGCCTAAATTAATCTGTGGATCAAAGTTACATTTAATGAGGAATGTTAGTGATCATTCCAAAAATCACTTCAATCTCAGGTTTCAGCAGCTCTTCATTAAGGTGATTGTGGAGTCATGTCTGGTGGCTGGGGATCAAAAGAGACATTGAGAGAAAGGGAAAGTGCTGTACTGAATGCCAGGAAATTCAGCATGATCCTGGCCCAGCTTGTCTACACTCTTTGTTGTGGCCTCAGACTCCTTGGATACATTCACACAGATGTTGCCAGACTTTTAGAAGGTCGTATAATTTTTTGGTCCTAGTCAATGCCCATTCTAAATGCCTTCCACTATGGCTACCAAGACCACTGGACATCTTCAGACCTTGTTTACCATGGTCTACTTTGAGTCATTAGCAGAAATTGTACAATTTCTTACTTGCCTACAGAAACACACAATAAGATACTACCCAGGAGTCATCTGCAACTTTTTAAAAAGTGATCTGTGCATACCTGCTATATCCTGATGTTCCATCACATGTAGCAGAGTAGGGGGCAGGCTTTAACCTAAGCTTGGGGTTCAGGCACCCAGCAAACCCATACAGTCTTGACAAAGATTCCTGTGGCAGCTTAAAGACTGACTAAAGTATTGAAGCATAAGCTTTTGTGGACTAATACCCAATTTCTCATATGCATCCAACGAAGTGGGTATTAGCCCACAAAAGTTTATGCTTCAATACTTTTGTTAGTCTTTAAGGTGCCACAGGACTCTTTGTCACTTCTGCAATTCCAGATTAACACGGCTACCTCTCTACTTCCATACAGTCTTGTGTTTCAAGTAGGGGTGAGTGCCCACACAGTCTTGGGGCCCCCCAAAAGGGTAGATCACCCAGCACACAGTCTAGGGTGTTGACAGGGATATTTAGGGTGCACAGGCCTCCTGGCCTAATATGGGGAGGGAGTCCACCATCCCAGGGTTTGGGGGGAGCATGGTGACACGGGTCCACCCTACAACACTGCCTCCCAGACCAGAGCCCTAGCAGTGGCAGAGAGGTCTACCACTGGGCTGGCGGGGATCCAGCCACAATACACCAACCTAGAAGGAGTCATCCCTGTAGCTGGCCAGTCGTCGGTTCCTGGGCTACTTCTTACCTCCCCAGGGTTTGGTATTTCGGGTATCCACCAGTCCTCGGGCTCCTCTGGGTAGGCACCTGATGGTAGTCCCAGTAACTCCTCATCTGGGTCCATCTTGTCCAGGGGCAGCTTGAGGCGGGCGATAGCTGTCCAATGAGACGTGGTGATCTCTCCCACCATCGGAAGCAACCCCAGGTGCCAGCTCTACACCAGTCAAGCAGGTGGCTTATAACCGGTAAACTGCTGCTTCACGTGTTATGTTGTGTTAGGCAAAGCTGGAATGTCCTCTCCAGGGCGCAACCCTGGGCAGGGTGATATGGAGGAGCAGCTGTTTTCCATGCAGCAGAACCCCTCTCTCCATGGAGCTGGTGGATCCAAGGGAAAGACAATGTCGATACATCTTGGCACCAGCGGCGTCGCAAGAGTTGCCGGAATGATGTTGAAAACAATGTCAGACCGCCTTAGGGACTCTGACTCCGGATTTGATCTCAGGGTTGACTCCCCAAGCCTTTCCCATGAGTGGGTATTGCCACAAGGCAGCGGAGGTTTTAAATCAGAGTTTTCCTTCTCCTAGGTGGGCTGTCTTCCAAGGCTGATGAGTCCCACCTACCTGGATTAGGAACAGCATGATTATTGGGTAAGATTGGGTTAGGATTGGGAACAGAATGATTATTGGGTAAGATCTGAGTTATATACTGAGCTGGGTGTGTGGCTGGTTCTTTTGAGATCAGAAGAGCACTTTGTTTGATTACATTGATTTTAAATACCCATTCATCATTAAGTATAATGTCTGGGTGTTGAAGCAAGGACTGTGATACCTATGCAGATTACATTTCTGACTTCTTGTTAGCCACTGTGGTGAGACAGAAGTTTACCTTTGTTATTGGTATAATATATATCTTATGGAAGAATAACCACCGATATGTCCCTGAGTACTGGTAAGTCCCTTAAATTACTTTCATCCCTGCCAAGATAGACTTACTCAGCTCAAGTGCAATGAAAGTTTTGCAAGTTTCATCTAATTTTGATACAAAACATTGGTATAGGTTTAGTTAAAAGGAAGGGCTGTCTGGCTTATAGCTCGTATAGTGAGTTGCTTAGAAAAGAATATGACTAAGTTTGGTATGGGAAAAGTGTATATATGATTTTAAAAATCTCCATACAATATTGTGACATATGCATTTTTTTCCCCTTTAGACATGCAAAATTAAAGTAATTTTTGTGCTTTTCTTAGGATGTGCTTGATATTATGCTATGTCATTTGCAGTGCAGTTATACTATTGCAGGGAGAGCTCTGTTGCTTTTCTCTTTGTTAACTTAGGAGTGAAGGAAATTTTCATTTCCTTTACAGCATGCTCTTGTGATTTCATAACGTGGGTAAGGCTTGAAAAGGTCAATAAGAAGAAAGAAAAAAAGTTGTTTATTTTTGTAAGTGCTATAATGTCTTAGACTAGGTGCACTGATTTCATTTGCACTGCATTGCCAGGCTGTAACTGCAATGTCATTTATCTTCAAGTTAATCAATAGGAAAGAAAAGAAGAGAGAGAAAACATTTTACTGTTTGAATTTCTGTAGGGCCTATGGCTGGGCATAAACCACAGTTGGGATCATCAGATGCTCTCTGCCACCAATTTCATTTCACTGCCAGCAATGTAATTTAGCCACAAGTTAATAAATAAGAAATAATAAAGCAGCATACATATCGACTGCATGTGATCACTAATTTAATTGCATCTTGCTAACTCGCAGAAAACAGGCATGGCTGCTGAACCTCAGCAAACTGTTGGCCCTTAACATCCAAGCCAATAGAAGCATCTATTTAATATCAGACCTTTTTCTTGGTTTGTTTGTCCTACATCCTGTTGAAATCTCTCTGCTTGGCTCGCTGCCTCAGGGTAATAGATTGCAACAAAGCCCAATCTCAAAAATATCAAACAATGAAAAAATCCTGACAGAAGCAAGTTGCTACAGCCATTCCTGCGAGTTCTAGTCTCAGAGGTTCTCTGTATTATTCGGATTCACCAATCTAACATCATTAGTAGAATCACTTTTGATGGTACTTATGTTCTGCTGCATGTATCTGAGAAACTGCATTGAAAGACCACCACCAAGAACAGCATGCATATTGGTGTTGTGCTGGCTAACAATCTGAAGGAAACCGGTCATGCTGTTGAGAGCCACCACTGATAGAATTCATGCTTTTTTCTTTCATAGAGTGTGCTAACAACAGGAAGCGTAGTCTGCGTGGTTATGTACTAGCCTAGCACTTTGCATATCATGGTTCACGTCCTCTGTGACACTGAACAAGTCACAGACGCCCAGATAAAAGGTATTTAAGTTATTGGTTTTAATGGGTGTTAGGTATCTAAAACACCTATTATCAGGAACTGGGCCTTAAGGTCTGTCTGCATCAGTTCATCATCTATAAAAATCGGGATGATATTATTTCTCTACCACACTGGGGTGTCATGAGGATAAATACATTAAAGACTGTGAGAAGCTTGGATACGATGGAAATAGGAGTCAGATGAGTACCATATATAGAACAGGATCAATATTAATTATGATTATGGCATGAAGAATTTATAGTAGATTGTATTACCTAACATATTTGTAGCTAAACGGAATATTTTTCACATTTTTTTTTACCAGAACTCCATTTCAGTCATTCAGCTTTAATCATTGAAGTACTCTTTGAACAATCAACCAAAGAACCTCACTGCATCCGTATGCCCTTTTGGACATCTTGTTCCACAGACACTTCACAAAACCTCGTGCCCCTGCAGTGTACATGGAGCATTGTGCTACCCCAGGAGGAGTTAATTCAATTTGCCTTGATTTGCTGCTAATCACACTTTCATCTGTTAGTTGTGGAAATGAGAACCTGCAGTTTACAGGTTTAATTAACACTGTGACTATAATTGCAACAGAGGGAATATCAATTTAGAGCATATGCACGACACTACACTTTATGCTGTCTTTAGTTTCATAGCATGGACCATACTGTACAGTTGCTTACACTACATGAATCCATTTCCAGGTATGTATCACTACATGTATCCAGCTACACAGCACAACCTAAATATTGCTCCAGTAAAATGTAATGCAAATAATTTAGAGAGCATAAGCAAACATAAGAATTCATGGTAACTGACAAATGTTCTATGCAAGTCATAGGACAAATTCATATACACCTGTGTAAGCTCCAGATTGGTCTTGCAAATTTAGTTTTGATGAAGATTTTTTAGATTTCAGCCATTTTAATGACCCCTCAAATAATTGCTGTGGCCTCTTTTGGAACCCATCCTTGAAAAATTACTCACTTCAGTCCCCTCAAAAAATGACCTCACTAGAAAGTCCATGAAAGCAAGAGCAGGAGAACTTTGCATCATAACACAAGGCAACCATTCTGTGTTTTGTTTTCATGTTGTGAATAACTGACTCTTCTTTTGTCATGTTATGTAACTGAAATAATGGTCAAGTTTTGGAGTATAATATATACTCCCAACAAAACTTCTGCTGTTATGTCTTTCTTTTGTCATTGAGTTACCTATAAAAGATAAATAAAACGAGGAAGACTTTGTAGCACTGTAATGGGGTGGCTACCCCACTCCAGGAAAAAGGGTTTAAAACAGCCCTGTAAAGGGCTGTGGCTGGGGGCAAGCAGCTCCCAGGCTAATTAGGCAGAGTAGCCACAGCTGTGGCTGGGTCAGTTAGGGCCCAGCTGGCCCTGATAAAAAGGGCCCAGGGTTTGGTATAGAAAGATAGTCTCCTCTAGCTACAGAGGCAGACAGGCCTGGCTGCTGGAGAAGTTTAAGGTACCTAGAGTGAAGCAGGGCTGGGGCAAGGCTAGAGGAGCTGGGGAAGCTCTGGCCTAGAACCCCCCAGGCTGCAGGGCCTAGGGGAAGGCCCAACAAAGGTTTGCAGGGGGCAACCCAGGGCTACAGAGGTAGAAGCAGCAGGCCACACACCCCTTGCCTGTGATGAATGGCAATGATACTGCAGTCTGCCTCAGAGAACGGGGCCAAGTGGTGACTGGCAGTTGCCTAGACTGAGGCAAGGTGGGGATAGAGGGTGGGGGTTCCCCAGGGAGACAGCCCTGGATTAACCATTAAGCAAAATAAGCACGTGCTTAGGGCCTCAAGTAAAGAGGAGCCCCATAGAGTTTTTTTCCAGTGCCGTATTTACATTGCTATGTATCTTCAAGGCAAGAAAGCAATGGAATAATAGGTGTTTTGTTTCATACAAATAATGATATTTATTAATTAGAATATATATATTAATATATATATATTAATTAGAATATTTACTATTGTTTTTATTTTGAATTACGTATATGGTATATGAGGGTACCATAATCTTTTCAGTGCTTAGGGCCGCTAAAGGTCTTAATCCGGCCCTGCATGGAGGGGAGACCCTAAGACCTGTGGGGATACTGCAGGAGTTGCAGCACCCTAGGTAAGGGGGCACCGGGATCCGGGAGAGACACGGGGCCAGCAGCAAGTGGGACACCAGCCGGACGACCAGCGGGGTGAGTCACCGTCCCGCTACAAGCACCTTAGAGACTAACCAGTTTATTTCAGCATAAGCTTTTGTGGGCTATAGCTCACTTCATCGGATGCATAGAATGGAACAGAAGTAAGATGCATTTATACACACAAAAAGAAAGAAAAAGAAAAGTTGTAAGTTCATAAGGCAGGAGGGAAAAAAATTACAGGACTTGGAGTATAAATGTTAAAAAATAAAATTAATGGTCCAAGGCACCAAAAGTTCCAATTTTTGTTAGATATACACATTTAAATTCAGTACTTAAATGTCACTGAATGGTTGCGGCAGATTTTTACATGCAGAAAAGTGAAAATCAGGATCTAATGTATGAAGAGAACCATTAACAAACTAGAAAAACAGACCAAAGTTGTTCTTTGTGTAATGTGATTTTATTTTGGAGCTGCTGTCAGAGAAAAGTACGATACAGTCACAGCACTGGGATAATAATCTGACACTAAAGTATAATTCTTTAAAATAAATCATAACCTCCCTGATTGTTTTCTTAATGGGCAGGGCTGTAGATTAATATATCTGTTGAAGTGGAACACCGTGTAACCCTTGGGAACCTTTTCTTGTGTTTAAGTGTTCTCTGCTAAATAGGAAGCTTTAAATTGTTTCTGTTGGCAGAAGGAAAACACTCAGTTTCAAGGATTATGGAGCTCAGTGTAAATGCATTCATGTTGGTAAACCCCTAATCTAAATGCATCAGAGATTGATGAGAAACTAATTTACTTTAGCAAGGCTATCAGCCTATACTTTATATAGATATCTGGGAAGCATAGGTATCTTGATGACAATATTAATGATAATATTAATTGATTATATAATGATAATCAGTTTATCAACGGATAAAGCAGCATAATTAATGTGATTCACTTCAGAGTAATTTTGCTATCATATTGTTTTCTGCAAAAAACAATATCTTTCAATAACTCAACTAGAAGTAAGAATTTGCAAAGTTCATTCAATTTACGTGTCACAATCTAAAAATACATTATAGTGGTGAGATATTCAATCCATAAAACCAGCTCCTAAAAAGTCCAAGGATTAGTATATATTCAGATATGCAGAGTCCAAATTCAAAGGTGATGGGATATATAGTTTAGACTCCATTCTTATAAGGCTGATAAATTCCCAGTTTAGAAATTAGCATAGCTACATCTTTCAGGGTGTGAAAACCGTTGAGAGACGTAACTTTGCCAACCTAATCCCTGGTGTAGACAGCTCTAGGTTGATGGAAGAATTCTTCCATTGACCTAGTTACTGCCCCTCAGAAAAGTGGATTAATTACAGTGAGTGTCCAAACTGAAGTGCTACAATGGTACAGCCTCTGTAGCTGGTTAGGTGTAGACATAGAAGTTAATGTAAGGAGTTTAAGCTCGTGCATTTTAAATGCAGAGCAGCAGGGAGAATGTGTAAACTAGAGAAGGGTGTACTTTATACTTTGCTACCACTTCTTGCATTGAACTGGATTTCCCTGTCTCCATCCCCTCCCCCCCCCCCCCCCGACTGCAGTGGGTGGCATTTCTTAGACTCTAAGAATCAAAGGATAGGATGGTCCATTGTGATCTTTTAATCTGACTTCTTATATAAAACAGGCCATAGAACTTCCCCAAACTAATGCCTAAAGCATATATTTTAGAAACATGCCCAATTTTAGTTGCAAAATTGTGTGTGATGGAGACTCTACCATGACCCTTGGTAAATTGTTTCAATTTTAATTAATCTCGCCTTTAAAAAAATAGGTCTCATTCCCAATCTCATCTGTCTTGTTTCAGCTTCAGTCTTACACTTTTCCTTGCTGGATGAAGAGCCTGTTTTAAAACATTTGTTCCCCATGTAGGTACTTACTTGATTATAGTTTATAGCCCTTTAACCTTCTCTATGTTAAGCCAAACAGATTGAACTCCTCAGGTCTTTAAGGATTGTTTTCTAACCCTTTAATCCAGGCTTGTCCAACCCGCGGCCCGTGGGCCGCATGCGGCCCAGGATGGCTATGAATGCGGCCCAACACAAAATCATAAACTTACAATGTTATGAGATTATGTCCACAAATAACGGAGTATTATTCGTAATTCGCATTATAATTGCAAACAGTTCGACCAAAAAACCGAAAAACTGATAAAATTGACTAATAAAATAAAGAGCGAGAGGACTCTAATGTCGCGTAAAATGAATTGTGACAAAGAATTCGTGTATAGTAGGCATAACGCGTGGCCCAAGACAACTCGTGTGGCCCAAGACAACTCATCTTCTTCCAATGTGGCCCAGGAAAGCCAAAAGATTGGATACCCATGCTTTAATCATTCTTGTGGCCCTTCTATGAATTCTCTCCAATTTATCAACATGAATTCTTGAATGAGAATTCTAGCAGTGGTCATAGCAGAAGTAAAATAAAATCTCTACTTCTATGCTAGTTTCTACTGTTTATACATCCAAAGACCGCATTAGCCCTTTTTGGCCACAAGATCACATTGGGGGTTCATGTTCAGTTGATTATCCACTACAACCTCAAAATTTTGTTCAGAATCACAGTTTCTAAAGATAGTCCCCCATCCTGTTCATATGCCCTACATTCTTTCTTGCTAGATGTATACATTTACATTTAGCTGTATTAGAATGCATACTGTTTTCTTGCACCCAGTTCACCAAGCAATCCAAATTGCACTGAATCAGTGACTTGTCCTTCATTATTTACCACTTGCCTTATTCAAATGTTCCAGGATAATGTACCATTTTCTCTGGCATGCCTTCCTTGCACCTTGAATATTCTTTCAAAGCTCTGGAAAAAGAGTGTAAACCACTACTGAATCAGAATGGTACTGTTTTACCGCTACTCTGCATAGGTGTGGTGGTGAAAGGGGAGGTAGTGGAATCTCCATATTTAGAGATATTTAAGGCCCAGCTTGACAAAGCCCTGGCTGGGAATATTTAATTGGTGTTAGTCCTGCTCTGAGCAGGCGGTTGGACTAGATGACCTCCTGAGGTCTCTTCCAAATCTAATTTTCTATGATTCTATTAGACAATGGTCCAGCCAGAGGAAAATTAGACCCCATTTGTATTGTGCATGTAATTTCTTTTACACTACCTTCTCCATTTGCATCCTGAATAAATCTTGCAATTCATAAAACCATCTGAATCCTAGATTGTTCTGAGGTAAAGTTGCTGCACTTGACTTTTCAGCAGAGTAGACTAATGTGCCAACATTAGAGGTAATGTTGGGGGCAGGGGTTGTAAATTACATATTAAGGGCATCTGGGGGTGTCTAAACTGAAATTATCATCCATAGCTGGCCTATGTCAGCTGACTTAGACTCATGGGGCTCAGGTTAAGGGACTGTTTAACTGCAGTGTAGATGTTCAGGATTAGGCTGGAGTCTGGGTTCTGGAATCCCACCCCCCATAGCACCCACAAAAAGATAAAAATGGATAGTAAAATGTTATGTGTAATACTCTTTGCATAGCTCCATTTACTCTGTACTCTTAAGGCTTCTTTATTTGAAAAAAGGAGAAAAAACCAGAACATTTTATCCCACATGCCCTTTTTTACAGGCCATATCAAGCCATGTTATAAGTGGCTTTAACTCCATGGAAATAATCAGAAATGTGCCAGCTTACTCCAGTGTTACATTTAGCCCTTTTGTATTTTTAGATCTGTGCATGTGGATCTGGCTTTGAATAGGGTCATTGAAAGCCATGTTGTTGGCATATGATTAACCTTTGACTCCTAAGTATGGTCTTTTATGAGTTTATCTGAATAGAATAGAGATTCCCCTCTCTGGACTTCATAGTCACTCATATACAGGATTTAATCAGATCAGATAAATTACCAAGATAAGCATCATAAGAAATAATACTTTGGCTGAAATCACAGGCTCCAACCAGCTTAGTCAACATCTCAAATACACGTTAACAGTGACCCGTATTTCATAGCTGCCTTTATTTCTCATATAATATAAAGGCATATTACAGTCATACTACTGATATAAAGTACCTGATGTTTAAGCATCTGTGAAATCTCAGCCACCAGATTTCTTCCTGATAGCAATAGAACTTTGAATTCTATGTCCTGACTCAGAACAAAGTACTACACCACTCCCCACCTTCCAGTGCAAGGATGTCTCATCCCATGTTACTAAATAAAAATCAATAGAGTGCATGGTTATATGCTGCTTTTAGCTACACAGAGGCTCTCGCAGGTGAACAGTCCTTAAAGCTCACATAATCACCTAGCTCACAAGAAGCAGGCCCATGAATATGCAAGTCATTCCTTCATGCAGTTTGGGCCTCTCATCTTGTCTTCATGTACCCGGTGGGTGATCACCAGACAAAAAGCTTTCCTCCTCCAGTCCAAGCTTCAAAAGGCTCATCTCTTGCATAATATGGGATGAGGGGCAAGAGAGGAGGGTTATATTTGCATATAACTCCCCCTAGGGATTTCTTGGGGAACCCACTTAACTTTAAGAGTTCACATCATTTGAAATAGTTCTTTGAAGCTCATAACACTTCCCAGGGTTTGCATTAGTCAGATCTTCCCCCTAGAGATGTTGCATTGAATCTTGCAATAATACATAAATATTTGTATTTTGAATACAATGAAGTCCCAAGATAGTTAAACTTAATTCAATAAGGTTTACCTGGGGTATTTCAGGAAATTGCCACATCTGTCAGAGGCCTCAATCCAGATTTACACAGGCATAACTAAAAGGAGAAATGGGTCGTTGTTTGATTTCTGGAGAGGACGCACATCTCCTGCCATACACATACTTTAATTCTCACAATGTGCAAGGGAACCTAATGCAAAGATGAATCAAAATAAACTCTTTTCCTGGGAAATTTCCATACCTATTACCTTCACATACTTGTCCTTGTCACAGCGATTTTGTGCAATTCTCCTCAACTGAATGACTCCTTCTACACAAGACGATATTGCAACTATATATTATATATGATTTTACCTCACTAAATTCCTTTTTTTTTTAGCTTTCCTCTGAACAAAAGATAATTCAGCTTCCCAACCAGTTCCAGAAGGGTCATTTAGAGACTACTCAATTCATTATTTTCAGAAGGAGATTTTCTTAACCTATTATAACTCATAGAAGAATATTACATTTGCCAAGAATAATCATATTGCCCAGCAAGCATACAGGGCTAACTGCTGTGTGCTTTTCTTATACAAATAGCCCCAGTGAAGTCTGTGAGACCATACGAATAAAACAAGCAGGATTTGCCCCACAATGCAGTGCAGGATGAAATGATAACCTTAAATGTAAAAAACCAGGACTAGATTGTGTCTTTAAACCAATGTCCCAAGCAAGGGGGATCAAGTCCAGGTAGCTAAGGTAAGAATTGTGCATCAGTTAACCACAATGCCTCCTGAAGCTTTCCAGGCTGCACAAGCCATGCTATCCTTTGGACATGGTGTATTCTGTCCCTTCTTGGACAGCTGACTTATTGTAACACCTGTTGGAAAGTCAGTGAGAGTTTATTAAGTGTTCCAATCGCCTCTAATAATGAAGGTTGATATGGAAAAAGCTATAAAAGGGAGACAGTCTAGGTTAGTCTAAACAAAAAGGTCTACTGATATTGCCCAAAGGCTGTGTTGTTTGTAAAATAAGAGGAAAATGGAACCTGAAATTGAGGGGCCAAAATTGGTGTAAGAAACTAGTCTAATTGGTGAACAGAATAATAAGGGGATGGGGTATTTTACCTATCATACCCCCTTTGGGGGCCCTTAAAAAGGAGCTAGGGGGATCAAGTGGGGAGCAGGCTTTAGGGGAAAGGCCAGCAGGCATCTTTTTCACTCCAGAGAGCCTGCCCTTCATTTGTGAATTTTAAAGATCATGCCATGAAACCCAGACCTCAGCACACCAGTGGAGATGACTGACCAGCTCTGCACTAACGAAGACCACAGCTTGATACATGCAAGATCCTGCTTTGTCTTCCCATTCTTCACGAGTTCCCCTACTCCACACAAAACATATACACATATTGTTCCACTTCTGTCCTTTCTTTTTTCCCCTTTCACCTGAACTGGATACCAACTGCATTAGCACCTGAGTCTCAGATGGGCCAGCCAGCAAGGCCCAGCCTGAGAAGGACTGGTGAAGGAGAGGGATCTGACCAGACTAGGCTGATGTCAGGATAAGGAAATAAGCCAGCTTCCTGAGTAACAGTTGTGACCATCCTGCCAGCTCAGAGCATCTGTCTGTGACTGACCAGCTGTCTTGAATTGTGATGTAACCCATCTGTCAGGTGAAGCCAGCAGCAACAAGAGCCGGGTTCAGTATCTAGGGGTTCCTTTTCAACAATACAACACAAAACTGGCTCAAGCCCCCACCCAGTGACCTGGGACAATTATACACCACCCCCTGGATGCCTATAATAAGCAATACTTCCCCTCTAGCAAGCACAGAGTCTGAGTGTAGAAAAATCCTTTAAGAAAAGGAGGGAATTAACTCAGCAGTAATTTGGGAAAACACCACCACTAGAGCTCATAACACAAAGCAGGAGCAAAAGACCCACACCCAAGTAAACTGGGCACTGTCCTTTTCCCATCCGGGTCTTAAGACCAGCAATCCAAAAGTCCCTTTAACATGCCCATTCCTTCTCTGTACCCCACTCACAGTTTCTGTCCTTGACCAGTGCAGCCCCAGAGTTCAAAGGTTCATCCACAGAGTTCACCTCCGGAGGGGCGGGTGGGCAGGTAGGGAGACACTTTACACGCTGCACTACTCAGGCACTTGCTCATCACCCCAACAGCTGATTGCCACACCTCTTCAGGGCTCTGTTCTGGCCCTCTCCACCAGCTTCTCTGCTAGTCACTTGGCACATCTCTCCAGTAGCCACCCTCTTGGTCATGACTCTCCACCAGTCACCCTGTTAGCTGCTTGCCACACCACTCTGCCAGCTGCCCTTCTGGCCACTTACCACGCTGCTCCACCAGCTGCCCACTCACCAAGATGTCCTCAGGGCCCCCACTCTTAACACAGCTCTCAGTAATCTCAGCTGTTAGTGGGGGAATCTCATTGCTGGTGTACACTGGGAAGTCTCTTGCAATAGACACTGTCCCAAAGTAGGTCTAATACTTAGACCAAGGTATCAGTGATTTCAGCTCTGTAGCATGTGACAAGACTCTTAATTGAGTCTAAATTATTTCTTTTATTATACCATGGAGGGACAAAGGATCAAATGACATCTAGGACCTTCGACCAGAACCCACACATCCAGATCCCTCAAATCATAGAGATTTGGAACCTATGACCACTGCCTAGCGAGTGCTGTTCGGTTGAGGGTGTGTTCCTCCATTGGGGTATGCCAGGTACAGTTCTGCTGCCCTCGGTCCACACAATAAGGATAGCAACAATTACTCCTGTCCCAATAACAAGGAGATTGGAGACCCAACACCCACCAAAAGTGATCATTTGGGAAAGCAGTCCCATCATGCTGAGCACCTAGACAATGTGGGTGTGTTCATGCAAATGAGATCAGCTTTTGAAGTCTTTTTCCACAGCTCACCACTAGATGTCAGGGCACAGCCCATCTAGACTCTGCTTACACTGAGGTTCAGTGTGAGTGTTGCCTTGCTCTGTCCATATTTTTCCCCACAGAAGATGCTAATGTGACTTTGCTTCAAAGTCTGCTGCCACTTTGCTCTTTTGCGGGTTGTTGCTTCCCAGCTGCTGGAGTTAACCTGAGATGCTAACAAATTTGACTTCAATGTGTATTTATATATCATTTGTACTGATCACCATGTACCACACTTTAATGAAAGGCATGTTTTAAAATTTAGTTAGACCAGCCCAAGATTCTATTTGGACAGTCAGATTGAAACCTGACTTCTATCTAACTTGTATCAGGCAATTTGTTAAGTTTATATAAGCCTGTTTTTAACTGATCCAAGAAGAGCAACAAAGGGTCTCAAACTGTTCAGGTTTTTTTTTTTTAAATGATTTTTTGTTAAAGCAGTGCAACTTCGGTTTTTAGGCAACACCTCAGTCTATATTCATCATCATCTCTCCGATAACAACGTTGATAGTTGGGGCACCATAACAGATGAGCAATCAACCAATTTTCTCCACTCCTGATGATTGTGTGTCAGTTCTTGAGTCTCCACAAAGTCCATTTTTGTCCAATCTTTTATGTTATTAATCCAGCTCTTCTTCTGTCTACCACCTCTTCTTCTCTTCCCCTGTTCTCATCCCCTTGGAGGATGATCTTGAATAGGCCATATGATCTTGTTACATGGCCATATCACTTCAGCTTGCATTTCTTCACAGTCATCAGGAGGTCTTCATATGGGTGAAGTGCATCATCCAGTGCATTGGGTGGTGATGATGCGGACTTCTTAATTATTGACATGGTCGAAGTAGGAGATGCCCAGAATTTTTTTGTTCAAGTTCTGCCATAAGGGTCCATGTCTCATACACATAGTGTTGCTTAATTGACTGCTTAGAATGGTAAAGATCATGCTGCTGCCTCAACCATTACTCCAGGTCATTAAAAAGAAAATCACTCCGGCAAGAATTTCTCTCTTCTCTGTGGGTTCGTCCGAATTCACAGGAACAAAAGTTTTAGTAAATTCTAAAGTGAAAAGGAAGACAATCTGTCATCAGAGTCTAAACCTGACTGAGCGACAGCTAGTTAGAAGAGACCCCAGATCTCGAAATGTCCTGTCAAATCCTGGATAAGGACTAGTTAAACTATTACAATCCATAGACAATACACAAGGGACACAATTATCCAAGAGTCTTATGGCATTAGTGGATAGCTTTGTTCTAAAGTACCAACTCTAATAACTATTGTCTAAGCACTTGATTTGCTAAATGGGAAGAAGGGGATTGTGAATTCACACAGAGGTAAAGAAAACAATTATGTTGTGAGATTAAGTGTTTTAATTAGTGTGTCTGACAATATGCTTCATTATTTTAGAAATGCAGCTGAAGCAATGACTGTTGTATTATGAATATTAATGACATTTTTAGATGTAAGCCTGTTTATTTCCCAGCATCAACTTTGAGCCAAATCAATATATTGCTTACTTTACAGAGTGTGCAATGCCATTCAATTTTTCTAAATATCAAGCAAGCACATTCCATTAAAGGTTTGTGTAATTCCTTCCAGGGGAAAAGTACATCCAAACCTAGCAAACTTTCTATTTGTACTCTTGAAATTTTAAAAACAGCCTATATAAATAACTTGGCATAAATATATAATCCTGCTGAGATCTGGCATGCCAAATTTTAGCTTGCAGTGAAATCAACAGTTAATATTTTTGAAAAGTTTTAGTAAAGAAGTTTTACACTCTTTTTACTAAAAAGACAACTGATAAACTTAGAAAACAGCTTAGAACGATTTGTTCTTTATCCAAATGTTCTAACTTATCCCATGCACTGAAGATTTAGGTTTAAATTAGGAGGATTTTTCTTCTAAAACATATTAATAAAAGGATTGTCTTTCAGTAATGGAATTTGGCTTATACATGGATTACAAATCCACAGTATGCTTTTAATGTCAGATCTTTATTAGCCATTAAGTGAAAACATCACTGAAATTTTAACATCTGCATAGGGACAAAAGTTAAAATACAGAGCATAGTTTTTATATGTGACTTTTTCCAAAACACCAATAAACAGCGCAAATGTATAATTTTACTTTCAATAATCCAAAATAGTGAATATGTCAAAATGCATAGGTATATTAATAAGAATCTCTAGAGTCAAGGTTGTTGTTGTTTTTGTGGGTTTTTTTGGAAGAACTGAAGCAGAGGATTTATGGACTTCTCTGAGTTTGAATGTATCCCCTTTTCAAATATAAACATTGCATATAAGTTTTGAGTCATTAGTAAATGAACTATTCTCTCTGGTATCCATTTAACTGGAATATCTCATTGAGATACATAGATGCCATTATCCTAAAATTGTTCATTCTGCATATAGCTAAAATTATATTGTCAGCACATGGTTTGAGCTCCTAAACAAGGAAGAAAATAAATCAAGCAAATAAGTGAAAGCCAAAATTTAGATGTCAGATCAGCAAAGTGTGACTAACAAGTTTCTCACTCAGCATTGGCACATCTGCTTGTGACTGGATCCAGGGAATCACATCTCATCTGATCTAGTGTCCCCTTCGTTCACTTGTCTTACAGCTACTCTCACTCTCCAGGACTTGGGGTGATTTCTCTTTGTGACTGATCACTTGTCTAGGACTTTATTCCAAAGTCCCTCTGGACCAACTGTCTGTGCACCATCCCAGACAGTCCTCCAGCCAACTTCCCAGTCTGTACCACTTCCTTAGTGGCTTGTAGGGGAACCCCGGCCAACCTGCTACTCTGGGTTTCAGAGCAGGGGCCTTAAAAATCATTGGCCAAGGTCCACAGTTTCAAACTTTGCTGCATCTTTCTGCTCTACCTTCCACAGGCTCCCTTATCCACAACTTCTCTGAGTAAACCCCTTCCATCAGGGACAGGATCTCAGGGCTTTTACTCCTACCCAGGTCTATGCCCAAAGGGTGACTCTAGATCCTCTTCCTGCAAAACTTTCCTGCTCTCACCTTCCTGGCTTTATACAAGCCAGCCTTCATCTTCAATTAGTGAATATCACTCAGGCCTGACTCACCCCAGCTACAGCCTATAACACTAATTGGCCCCTTTTGATCCACTTTATTACCATCAGGGATGGTGTGCTGTGAACATCCAATCAGTGACTTTTAACTGAGATGAGCTTTGCAGAATTATTATTATTATTACTTCTTTGGTAGATCTGCTGCCCTTAGCTGAGTTTGTAATTATGATTTTCTGGAGCTCTTACTTTAGAACCAAAGTAAGTGGCCAGAGTTTCCAAAGAGTCACGCAAGTTGGGATCAAGGCATAGACTCTGTTCCACAGCATTAATTACATGTTTAGTGCAATGACTGACTAACTGAGAATGCATGTCAGGTTTAGTAATGTGTTCAATACATAACCACAACAATGAAAAGGGATCTGAAGACTAAGCTGGAAGGTCTATCCAATGGCATTGGTCCCCACTCTTGCCTGACTTTATTATGCCTCTTTGAAAGCATCTGTCTCCCCTGTGTATAAGTCTTAAAAATAGCATCCAACTAGTTTGCTTAGGAAAGGCATAAAGTGAAAGGAATACTTTAAGGCCTTTGTTTTTAAAAGGGGTCTGTAAATTTTGGATGCATCCTGCCATTGCTGCCTAAGTACAGCTACTTTACCTGCATGTTCATTAGGCACTCACATGCTCTTCTGATTTTATAGATAAGAGCTTCTACCTTTATCCCTCACATTTTTCCTATTCACTAGCAGCCTAATTTTGTACATATTGAAGCAAATTCTCATGCACCTTTAACATAAGATGGAGCAGGACTAAGGCCTCAAGGCCAATTTTTTCCAACCCTACTTACGATCTGAGGCATCATACTCCACAATTATTCACGTTGTCTTCATTGAGACTACTTGTGGAGCACAGTATTACTCAGTAAAAATAAGGATATGTCTACCCTATAAACGCTACAGAGGTAAAGCTATGGTGAAGCAGTAGCTCCACCTCCTCAAGAGGCAGTAGCTAGGCTGTCATAAGTATAAAGGAGCCTAAAATTACTGTTTACGTGTAAGAGGTTAAGCTAAGGGTAACCTGAGAGGAGGATAGGGACCAATAGGAACCGGAAATGCTAATCAACCTTGGAGACAAAGAGAGTTTTAGATTCGGTTTATCTCCTTGCTCTGTTCTCTCTGGCTATGGGATGAACACCACCTACGTCCTTTACTCTACCTATCTATAATCTTCTAACAAGTCAAATTCAGTAGTAAGTGAATTGTATGCTTGAACTGTATCACTTGATAAATGATTTAGCTGTGTTCTTATACTTTTAAGCTTCAGCAGACAGAGAATCCCTGGGGGGGGGGGGGTTGAGTCCTTTATGATGCAAGTGGATTTTTTCTATTGATTTCTGTACATTCCTTCTTTCTTCTTTAATTAAAATCTTTCTTTTAAGACTCTGACTGCTTGCTTGGCAGATCTTGGTTTGGATCGGGTAAGTCTCACAGGAAAAGTGAGGGTTTTTTTTGTTTTGGTTTTTTCTCAAGCCTCTCCCAGGTAAAGGGAAGAAGGGTTCTTTTTTTTTTTTTTTGGGGGGGGGGGGTTAAAGGAAGGGTTCCAAATTACCCAAACCCATTGTTTTGTGGGCTTAATTTGGTGGTGGCAGCTAATGAACCAAGTCCAGACACAGGAGAAGTTTGTGTTCTGGGGGAAAAGTTTTAACCTAAGCTGGTAAAATAAGCTTGGGGGGTTATTTCTTTTTTCATGCGAGTCCCCACATCTTTAACCTAGAGTTCAGAGTGGGGAGGCAATCCTGACATAGGCTGATGGAAGAATTCTTCCACTGACCTAGCACTAACTACAGTGGAGCTGTACTACAACTACATATGGAGCTTGTGTTATGCTTATGTGGTGTGAATTCTATATACAGGGCATGTGCATGCACACATGCATAGATACAGTAAGCAATTACATATTGTATTCATTAGAACATTTTTCTCTTAAAAAATCCAGTTTGCCTCAAATTAAAATATTGATATGTAGTAGTATCTTGTTATTGGGTTGCATTGTCTGTATTTCATATTACACCCTTGTGACTATTGAATTCTTGGCCTTTCTGTTGAGATTATTATATAAATAAAGTAAACAAGACTCCTAAGTCATATTATCTATCACATGACACATTCACAATAATACTGTGATGTGACATTTATTTGTGGAATTCTACTTCTATCAGGTCAAATGGCTTTGTTGTACAATAATTGTTCAACTGACATAACAATCAAAATTGATATGATTTATGATCATGCATTTAAACTGTAAAATAGTAAAACAAGAATTTGTTATCCAACAGGGAGCAATTAGTTTATACCATGACCACTTATCACTCAGTCTATATTTTAGTTTCTATATATTTATATCTCTCTCTATATATAGATATAGCTATATTTAGATATATATATATAGCTATAACTGTCATATCCCATTAATTTAAACATGGTTTATAAGTCAATTACTTTATAGAAAATGATTGTTAGTATAGTAAAATGATGGGTTTGTTATTGCTTTAACATCCCTCTTCTCTGACACGGGCTATTAATTAAGAAGCCATTTGAAAGAATTACTGCTAAATAAGAGACAAGAATGAAATCAGGTTTCAAAAAGCTATTGTAGGTATTTTATTCTGTATATTTTTAGAATAGGAAGAGGTAAAATGTATCTATATTTGAATTGGAAAGGTTGCTAAATATTTCTCCTTTTTTAAAAAAAAATGGCAAAATTTCTTTTACTTCAGTGTGAGAAAGCGTTTGATCATTAGAAAACAAAATGAGAGACCGGGGTAGCATGTGTTAACACTTTCCTCTCAGGAGTTCAAGTTTTTGGTGAAATCTCAAATCTTATTTACAGCTCAATAATGTCTAAAGGAGCAATTGAAATTGGGGGTACATTGGAGCTGGCTCTCAATGTGCATTTGTACAGGACCTAATACAAAGAGCTTACAGTACAAAAAGTAAGAGAGAGAAGGGGAAGGAGAAAAATGCATTATCCCAATTGTACAGCTAGGGAGCCAAGAAAGAGATTAGAGCCAGATCCACAAAGGTACTTTGGCACCTTTGCATTTCATGAACTCCAGTCAAACCCCGTAGGCATCTAAATTCACTCAGCACCTACTTTTGGGGGGTAAAGTTTCCTGAGCACTATATTTCTGCCTCTGGACACATGCACTTCTGCCTTACTCTAGGTGTTCAGATACCTATATCTCACCTAAGTTCTAGAACAACACAGAAACCAGGGGAAAGCAAGCATTTGCCCGCACAGAGGAATTTCCAAGTGCTTCTTTCTGAATTCAAAAGTGTGGGGGGGTTGTTTTTTGCATTTGGGTGGTGGCAACGTTTACCAAATCAAGGTCAGAAAGAAGCTATAACCTTGGGAATTTAATACAAGCCTAGAGTAGCAAGTATTAATTTTTAAAATCCGTGTGGGACCTCACTTCCTGAACTCAAGGTGCCAGAGTGAGGATTCAGCCTTGACATATAGGAGCCATTGCCTCTACACAGGGAAGCCTGACCCATGAGTACTTTTCTGCCTTCTCCTCCTGCAGACCTAATGTGGTTTTAGCTATCTTCTTCATTCTCCTGGGAATGAGCAAGGAAACAATATGAGAGAGGAAGGGGAGAATGTCAAATTAGTTCTATCTCTGCCTACCAATTGGCAGCAGTTCAGTGGCCCCTTCCCCCCACTGCCATGTACTGTTACTGCCCTCTGACTTGGAGCTTCTCCCCAAGACTTCTGCTTGCTCTCGGGGGGGGGGGGGCGGAAGGGGGTTAATATCAGGGTGTGCCCCTTCCTCCTGCTCCTGCACCCTGCTTACCCCATCTTCCATAGAGCAGGGGCAACACACGGACAGCTGCTGCCTAAGGCCACCAATTCCTACGGCTCCCATTGGCTGGGAATGGCAAACTGCAGCAAGTGGGAGCTGCGAGCAGATGAACCTACAGCCACTCGGGTAAGCAAAATGTCTTGCAGCCACCCAGGGATTTTCCCTGGCCAAGCCACAGAACAAGTTTGGGAACTCCTGATCTAGACTGTTCTCAGTAGTACCAGATGACAGAACAAGGAGCAATGGTCTCAAGTTGCAGAGGGGGATGTTTAGGTTGGATATTACGAAAAAACTCTCACACTAGGAGGGTGGTGAAGCACTGGAATGAGTTAGCTAGGTAAATGGTGGAATCTCCTTCCTTAGAGGTTTTTAAGGTCAGGCTTGACAAAGCTCTGGCTGGGATGATTTAGTTGGGGATTGGTCCTGCTTTGAGCAGGGGGTTGGATTAGATAACCTCCTGCTGTCCCTTCCAACCCTGATAGTCTATGATTCTATGCCCCTTTTAGAGACCAAAGTCTATTGAAAAACATGCAGAATAAGATTCCCCTTAAAATAAATGCTGGGAAGAATAAGCTTTCAATATAGCTTCTTTCTAAGATAAGTTTGGTTCATTTACATCAAGACTTTTTTACTGTATATTTAGACTTCATATTCATGTTGAATAGATCATGGTTAATTTAACAGAGGAACTGGGCTTCGCTCTCAGTGCAATCTAATTCAAAACCTTTTACCATGAAAAACACCTTGCACAAAAAATGTAATGAGTATTGAAAAGCCTTGAAGCACAACAGTAATCCATTTTAGAACCAGTGGTACACTTTGCTTTATTTCCATCTATTTCAAAATGAGTCACAAGTCTACATTCATCATTAGTTCATGTGTCAATTTCACAAGATGTGGCAAAAAAAATCCTTGAAACATTTGTTGCAACTCCAATTAAACTACATGTTTCTGGAGAGAGAGTGTGATAAAATATCTCCAGGGAATCAAAATCTGTGTAGGTATACATACTAAATGATTTGTTACATTTTAGAATTATTAGCTGCAATATGCATAAACTCTCAGGTCTACAGATCTGTCTTCCAAAAAATAATCAAGATGGACCACCAAAAAATAAACAGCAACAACCACAACAAAAAACCATCTTCACATCCTGTGATAATCTGAAGAGTAAAGATAAGTGAGTTAACTACAACATATAACTAACTCCTTTATCAACTTCTGTTAACTTTACACCTTGGAAGTTATACACAGTAGACACAGCTTTGACACATAATACTAATCTTTAGCAGCAGGAGATCTCTTAAGTTCCATCTTCCATTTTAAGACACTCTCTGCCATCCCACTTTTCTTTGAACAGCTCAAGATTTTTTTTTCTTCATTTAAAATTCTCCTGCTTGATCTCAGTCCCAACATTAACTTATTTAAGAAATTGGGGCAAAACTGGCTCAACCATTGGAAGCACAAACAATTTTATCAGTGAAAAACAAAGGGAAACATGCATGGTCTTCACATACTCACAAATGCCTCCAGCTCTCATCAAAGAAAGAAAGAAAGACAAAATTTTAATGAAATTGTTTCTGTAGTTTTAGATACAGATAAATTAAGATCCTGGATTGTAGGATTGCTCAGTTAATGGTAATTCTGCTTCCAGAAAATTAGCTCAGGTGTACTGCAATTTAGCAGCACTTTTTCCTTCCTAAAAAACCCTCACTCCTGCTTTTCTTCATTTTCCCATTTTTGTTTTAAAAAGAAATAAACAAAAAAATCAGAGTTAAGGCATTCCTAGAGATCCAGGCTCTTAGAGAGGGAAACTAGGAAAGAGTCTAGTTGGAAAGGCACCTGCAGTATCCTCCACCATATTGTAACCCTCTTCCCTGCCAATTAATGCTGTAATCCTGTGGACATTTGCATTACATAGCTAGTCCTAGCAGCCAAGGTTGGATTCCCCATGATGGGTAGAAGGAAGGAAAACCTACAAAATAATTCAATTCCATATATATCAGTGGGAGTCACGGAAGATCTTGCCTGATGACCCACTTCAGAAATTACTTGAAATCCATTTCTGCTTTTTGTTTTTCCTCTCTTGCTCGCTTCTTTGAGTTTCCTTCTGACCCACTCCTCCAGTCTAAGCATGCTTGGGTAGCCTGGAAGGGCTGGACTATCAGGGCCGAGTATTGCCTTTAACCCCTTTGGGCTCAGGGTGGTGTTTGTATACACCATGACAGACTCTAATGCAGGTGCGGTGCAACAATTTTAGCACCCCAAATGCAGCAGTCAGGTGGCCTTTGGCGGCACACCTGTGGGAGGTCTGCTGGTCCCGCAGATTCGGCGGAATTTCTGGGGGAGGTCCGCTACTCCCACAGCTTCGGCTTCGCCGCCAAAATGGCACCAAATCCACAGAAACGAGATTCCCGCCAAAGGGCGTCTGACTGCTGCCCTGAAAGCGATCGTCAGGCCACCCCCCCGCCCCACCCCACCCCCCGTGGCTTGCCACCACAGGCACGCGCTTCCTGTGCTGGTGCCTGTTGCCGCCCCTGCTCTAAGGCACATAAACCAACAAACATGACAATTGTGTACTAGTACTGATTGTTGACCACTCAATTCACAGATAGGTTCTGAATAGGCCAGTAAGCCTTAAATAAGAAGGGTTTTTTTTGTTGTTATTGTGGGGTTTTTTTTACAGGACATTGATGAGAGTGGTGTAATATTCTCCATATGCAGAAAGTCATGGGGAAGTTATGAGGGTTATGTTATGGAACTGTATTAAATTCATCCTTGAAGCTAAAGTTACTTGCTATATCAAGGTGACATATTGCTAGGGTCCCTCTTTTGTGCATGCTATTGTAGTTAAGCAATGAATCACAATAAAGTTCGAGTTACTATGCAATAATTCACGTCCAAAGAGTTAGGCACAAGGCTGAAGGTCAACAGCTACAATAGTATTTAGGCATGAATTATTAAATAATAAATTCAAGTTTAGGAGTGTTTTACTGTAATACATATATCAGTATGGATATATTGAATACAGAATTGGGTGTGTGGAAGCAGAAAAGCTTTACTGGCACATGTTTAGGATGCCCTCATTACTTGTGAGTAAATGGATAACTTTCTTGACCTTTTAAAAGGAATATGCAAGGAGAGTAGAGCATTTTTTTGGTGTACAGTATATCAGTAATTCGGGATTAACTGTGTGTTGTGGATTAGCTTCAGTGTGGTTGATGGAGCGAATGCAAAGGCGGATCAGTGTAAACTGTGCGGCCAATGCAATTTATGAACAAAGTGAGAGGTCAGGAAATGAATATAGCCTCCGCACTGACTAAAATAACTGCTGCCTGAACCTTTTGAGAGGGTGGACCTACATTCTGTGGCATACCACTATTGTGGACTGGAAATTCTGTGACATCTGCAAGTGAATTATTTTTTTTCTTCTGCTGAATTATATAAATAATATAAACAATAGAGCGTCTCATATTATTTCTGTACTATTTATGGTATTCTCTGCCTACATTTTTAGCTGGAACATGCAGCAGAATTTTGTACTGTATTGTGGAAGATATCAGGAGAAAGCTAAAGCTTTTGGCAACTGGGAAGGGGAAACATGGAGCTTCAGGCATCCATGAAGATATGAGGAAAGATTTGGGTCTATGGGATAAATACATTAGCTGGATATTTCTTTTAAAATGACCATAAGTGAAATAGTTAACTCCAAAAACATAAAGTAACAATGAGTACTGTTAAATGATATGAAGCTGAATGGGTCACTTCACACCTCAGCTTTGGTTTCAAGCCATCTGCAGAATGAGGAAGATAGCACTGCACTAGTCTGCATTCTGTTTGTACTTTCTTTGCAAACATAAGGGCCAGAAACATTTTTACATTAAATCTTAGATTGTGAACCACAATTCTGCTGCACTGAGTGGATTACAACAGAATTTGTGTCCCTTGAAAGCAGTAGTTTGTAGGTCTTTGGAATTATGTCACTTGGAACATTGCATTCAGTTCTAAACACACATCACTAAAAGAGATTGACTGATATTCATCCTAAATTTCCCTTTTCTTACATTTTATCCCATTACTCCTAGTTTTAATATTTGATAAGCACCAAAGGAGGAGTGGATTTATTAAATATGGCGCTTATCAAAGGTTATAACTTAAATTAAAATGTAAGAAAAGGGAAATTTAGGATGAATATCAGTCAATCTCCTGGAAAATATTATAGATCACAAATTTCTGAATCAAAAAGTTCTGCATCTTACACAGGAGAACTTCTGTATTTGATTTTGTCTTGACAGATAAAGAGAAACTTATCACAGAACTAATAACTGATGATAAGTTAAATAAAAGTGATCATGACTTGATCATATTCATAATGTACAAACCTAATAAAGGCAACTGGTATATATACCTGGTTTTTTAAAAGGGCCAGTTTCACAAAGTTGAAAACAATTATGAGCCAAATCAGCTCATAATTCATTAGAAAATTAATCAGAAAAATGTGACTGATGCCAAATCCGACAATTGAGGAAGAGGGCCACATTGGTTAAAAAAACCCATCAGGCTGAGAGGGGAAGTGAAGCTGTTATACTTATAAAAAACACATAAAATCTTTTTCAGAGGAAAAGCTGCATTTATTGAAGATACAATTAGCATATGCATTCAATCACACCACATACACACACAAACTGTCCCGGCAGTTGATGTTGTGGTTTCCAGTCCAGAATCAGGATCAATCTGGTGGCCAGCTAGGTTGACCTCGGGTAGAAAGAGCCAGGTCCTGTTGGTCGCGACACAATGCTCTGGGGAAGTCTTAGCAGGGCGAAACCCAAAATTTCATGGAAAGGCCACCCTGTTTATATAGTGATTTTCCTTCATTGGCACCAATGCGTTTTGCCCCATCATGCTGTAATCATTTGTTGTTTGATGAGTGCTTGATTTCTTAAATTGTCCTCATTCTTCACATCAAGTTCCTCAGTGAGTTATTCCATGCTGGTTTTGATCACTGCTGTCTTGTTCCCATTGATAGGTGCCTATCTCATCTTTAGAGTTGTCAATCTTCCTTCCTCTGATATTTCAATAGGGGCATGTTGCATCTGTCTCCGGTTCCTCCCTCATACATCTGGTAGAGCGATGACCTTCCCACTTTCTCTTCACACATACTGTCCTTATTCACACACACAACACAGAATTAATTTACACAGAACATTTTGAACACAAACATCAAATTGCAATGCAAAGAAAACAATCACGCCATTCTTTTACTATTTTAAAATGCTACATCTACAACAAATTGGTGACCCTCAAAGGTCTGTTACTGCCTTGAAATCAGTCAGACAGATTCTGGCTGATGGTCCATAAGGCCATTCTTTTCTGCTATTCAAAAAGGGTGGCTGTCAGCATATGACCAAATCATACACCAATAAATACTATATTATTGTTTATCTTTCATTCTAAATTATATAAAATACAAACATAAAATCCTACTCCTAGAAAGGCAGATATAAAAAAATAAAATAGTAATATATAAAAAAGGAAGAAGAGGAAAGTCGATAGTCATGAATGTAAATTAGAAGCTAGAAACTGTAGAAAATTGGTAAGAGGGGCAAAGAGACTTCCAAGAAGTTACCTGGTTACGGTATAGAAAGATCTACATGGGGAACAAATATTTAATAACCTTAATAAATCAATCTAGCAAAAAAACCCAACATCAACATGACACAATGGCTGGAAATTGAAGCTAGACAAAATCAGATTGGAAATAGGAAAGGTGTATATTTGTTAACAGTGAGAGAAATGAACGATTGGAACAATTTACTGACATAATGGTGGTGTCTAGATCACGGATGGTTTTTAAATCACAATTGGAACTTTTTCCCTAGAAGTTATCATATAGGAATTATATTTGGGAAGTTCTTCGGCCTGCATTATACAGGAGGTCAGACTACATTATCACAATGGTCCCTTCTGGCTTTGGAGTCTATGAAAAAATACAGGGTTGTTTCCAGAACTTCTCTAGCTTCTGTGAATGCCCAGTATTTCCACCTGGGAATATTGTTTTGAACAACCTTCCTTATATTATTTTTAATACTTCTACTTCTGGTCTGTACCAAGAATAGAAAATTCACGAAACAGGCAATTAATTTAGCCCTGACAACGACTGGCAGGCCACCCCCTGCGCTGGTGCCTGGAGCCGCCCCTGGCTTTTACCTACAGTAGTGAAAAATCAATTAAATCATTTAGGGCCTGCTTCTGCTCCCCCAGAAGTAATGTGAGTTTTACTGTTAGCTTTAATGATAGCTAAAGCAGGACCCTATTAACTAAAGCTCCGTCTTTGATGGTCACATAGTACGCTCAGGTAGAGATTGTGATTGTGTGCAAGATGGTGGAGAGTGTGAGTGTCTGATGCCTAAGAAGCCACCCCAGCATAGGCAAGGAAAAAGCAGGACCATAACTTCTACATCCTTGAAGCACAACCCTTCCTGGAGCTCCCCAAGGGTGATGTGACTCCCAATTCAGTCTGGTGGCTAAACGACAAAAATGAGCTCCTCTGAACCTGTGTAATATAGCTAATTGGTTTAGTTTATTAATCATTTATTTTGTTATGTTATGGTTGATTTGCATGTTGTGTTCTATATAGTTACTGGATGACAAAATAGACTTAAATTGTAGGGTTATAGAAGTATAAGATTGATCAGTACTTAGAAGGAATAATTATGTGTCAGATATCTAAGTAGGGAAGGCTAAAACACAATACCTGTAGGCTGAGACCTGCAAGATTTTAGCTTAGCTATTTTTGGCCTTAAAGATAAGAAATTCTGACATAAGTAGCTAACTAAAGAATAACCCAATTCCATATGATTATGGAAAAATGTACGAAGGGGTAATAATGCAAAAGATTAGCTGGAAGGTTAATTTTAAATCACAAAAATGCTGTAGTGCCACATCTGTCTCTAATCTGTGTTTTAACACAGGTTGTGTGTTAATGCTAATGAGAATAACAGGAACTATACAGAGCCTTTAGGAATTGGGGTACCTCAAGTTTTTAGGGGTCACCAGAGCAATAAGAAAAAAGAGGGTTGACACTTTCATGTAGGAATAGGCACAATCACGTAAAAAGGTGGCTCACCAGAATGGGAAAAAAATAGCTTCTTGTGGGGAAAACTCCATCAGGAACCACCCCCATTTTGAGGATCAATCCATGAAAGAGCTAACACTATCTGGAAGGATATGAGCGTGTCTGTGGTTATAACTGGCAGATGGATATATCTAGGAGTTCTATATGCTGTGACATTTGGATCTTGTCCTTGTGATTGTATGTGTTACTTGCCTATGGTTTCATGTGTTCCTATGAGCTCTAGATCTAAAACAGGCACAGGTAACTCTCTTGAACTCAAGACTGTAGCTGCCAGAGCCAAACCCTCGATGGTGCAATATAACATCACTCGCATTAACTTTAAATAAAAATAAAGGCCACAATAATACTACGAACAAGAGTCTAATTAGGACCTATGGCATCTTATAGACTAGTCCACAACTAATGGCTCTACAGTATCATTGGATATAACCCCTTTAAGGGAATGTACAGTCTGGAACTCTCCTTGTTCTGCTGACTGCATGTAGTCAGGCCAGATGAATGTTCTGCTATGCAGCTGTGAACTAGTGCTATCAATATGAGAGATGCTCTGTCCTGTCGAACCTTGAGCAATACCTTGTGCACAAGGGGAAACGGGGGAAATGCATAGAGCAGGCCCCCCGACCATGGTACCTGAAAGGCATCCCCTTCCGAACCCGGGCTGAGATTGAGAAGGGAGCAAAACCTCTGACATTTCCTGTTGGCCTTCGTGGCGAACAGATCTATGAGGGGAAACCTCCACCTTAGGAAAATAGAGTGGGCCACGTCCGGTCTGAGGGACCATTCGTGACCCCTGAATGAACGGCTGAGCGTGTCTGCCAGCACGTTCTGAGTCCCCGGGAGATACGCGGCTGTGAGGGAGATCCCTCGAGGAATGCAGAAATCCCAAAGGGCGAGGGCTTCCCTGCACAGGTGAGAAGAGCGAGCACCACCCTGTTTGTTTATATAGAACATCGTGGCTGTATTGTCTGTTAGGACTGACACATACTTGCTTTGTAAGAGTGACTGGAACGTCTGGCATGCTAGACGGACCGCTCTGAGCTCCCGGACATTGATATGAAGGGACAGCTCTTCCTGGGACCAGAGACCTTGAGTCCGGACCTCCCCGAGATGTGCCCCCCATCCGAGGGCGGAAGCATCTGTCACCAGGGTCAGAGATGGCTGGGGCTTGCGGAAGGGAACCCCGACGTTCAGAGACTGAGGCTGGAGCCACCAGTGGAGGGAGCGTCTGACTTGTACTGGGAGAGTCACTACGAGGTCTAGCGGATCTCTGCGTTGGTTGTAGACACCCGCGAACCATGATTGTAGAGGCCTGAGGCGGAGTCTTGCGTATGGCAAAACGTAAGTGCATGCTGCCATATGTCCCATAAGGACCATACAGTTTCTGGCTGTGGTGGTGGGAAACTGCAGGAGTGACTGAATGATGTCCGAGATGGACTTGGCCCTGGAAGGGGGTAGGAAAGCTCTTGCTTGCAGGGAATCCAGTATGACCCCTATAAACTCGATCCTCTGGGTAGGAATGAGGGTCGATTTTGGAACATTCAGGATAAGTCCTAACCGGAGGAAGGTTGCCCTGATAAACCGTATGTGCATTTTTAGCAGGTCCCTTGAACTTACTCTTATGAGCCAATCGTCCAGGTAGGGGTAAACATGGATGCCTTTCCTCCTGAGGAAGGCTTCCACCACTGCCATGCATTTTGTGAATACCCTTGGGGCGGTCGAGAGCCCGAAAGGGAGGACTGTGAACTGGTAATGTTGCTGCCCGAGTACGAATCGCAGGAATCTCCTGTGGCTCGGGATGATGGAAATGTGGAAATACGCATCCTTCAAGTCGAGGGCCGCGAACCAGTCTCTGTGATCCATAGCTGGGATTATGGAGGCTAAGGATAGCATGCAAAACTTCAACTTCTTTATGTAGGAGTTGAGGCCTCGCAGGTCCAGAATGGGGTGAAGACCGCCTTTGGCCTTCGGGATAAGGAAATAACGGGAGTAATATCCCTTGCCCCGAAATTCTTGAGGAACCTCCTCTATGGCACCCAAAGACAAGAGGGTATGTACCTCCTGATCTAGGAGTTGCTCGTGAGATGGGTCCCTGAAGAGGGACGGGGAGGGGGAATGGGTGGGTGGGAGGGTGTGGAATTGGATAGAGTATCCTACTTCTACGAGGCTGAGTACCCACCTGTCCGAGGTGATACGGGCCCAGGCCTGGTAGAAGCGGGATAAGCGGTTTGCAAAGGGTGGAGAGTTCGACGACAGAGAGACTGGTTTGGGGTCCTCGTGTGCACCTTCAAAAGCTGGGTCTGGGTTGGTGCGCACCGGAGTTTTGAGACTGTCACGAGCCAGATCTTGGGCGGCCGCGGCTAGCTCCCCCTCCTAGGTTGGTCCCTCCTCGCCTGGGGGAGTTGGTAAGGTCTAGGTGGAGGAGGAGGGGGTGGTCTGAAAGGCCTCCTCTGGGTTTGAGGGGTGTGTAGGCCCAGAGATCTTAACATTGCCCTTGAGTCCTTCATGGACTGCAGCTTTTTGTCGGTATCCAGGTGGAACAGGCCCTGTTTATCAAAGGGGAGGTCCTGGATGGTAGCCTGCACCAGGGGAGGGATCCCGGAGACTTGCAGCCATGCCCCTCTACGCATAACCAACCCCGTCGCCATTTGTCTGGAAGCCGAGTCGGCAGCATCTAAGGCTGCCTGGAGTGCCGCCCTGGAAACCAGTCTGCCTTCGTCGATAATGGCCTTAAACTCCTTAGCCGAGTCCTTATGCACCTGGGACTCAAATTTATTCATGGCCGACCACGAGTTATAAGAGTACCTGCTCAGAGCTGCTTGCTGGTTAGCAACCCTGAGTTGAAGTGCAGCTGAGGAGTATACTTTCCTTCCCATCAAGTCCAGTTTCTTGGCATCATGAGATCTGGGAGTGGGCCCTGTTTGGCCCTGTCGCTCTCTATGATTGACAGCGTCAGCAACTAGGGAGCCTGGTGGAGGATGGGTGAAAAGGAATTCGTGCCCACTTCGTGGGGCAAAGTATCGCCTCTCCACTCCCCAGGCCGTAGGTAGGAGCGATGAAGGCGTCTGCCAAGGTTGTCCATTGTGGTCTGGATCCTCCTTATAAATGGTAGGGCTACCCTGGATGGGGAATCCGATGTCAGGATATCCACCATAGGGTCATCTTCCTCCTGAACCTCCTCAACCTGGAGGTTGAGGTTCTGAGCCACTCGTCTAAGGAAATCTTGATGTCCCCTAACATCCATAGGAGGGAGGGATGTCGGTGAGCCTGCAACCGCTTCATCCGGGGAGGATGATGAGGATGTAAACTGGTGGTCCCCCGCCTGTTGCATCTCCTGAGTGTCCTGGTGAGTCTCTGCAGGCAGGGTGCCGTGAGCTTCAGTAGACTCCGGTACCGACGACCCCGGTACCGATGGACACGGTGCCGGTTGCCCCACAGCTGCCTCCGTCTGCGGTCTCGTAATAGTGGCTGAGACCGGACCCCTCGGCACCGAGGGGAGCGACATTGCTGTGGAGGGAGGCCCCTGAGCCTGATGAAATGCAAAGGGGGTCCAGAAGGGCCATTGGACTGGACCCTGAGCTTCCTCCGTCCACGCAGAGGGACGCCTGTGATGGGACGAGCGCCGGTGCCGAGAGTGGTACGACCAGGACGAGTGCCTGCTATGTCTAGAGCAGGACCTGGAAGATCTCGTGTCCGACTCGGAGGAATAGTCTGAGTGCGACCAAGGGGGCGCGGTGCCGTCCGGTGCCACGATCAGGTGTGCCATTGCGTGGGACTCACGGTGCCGATGCGTCGGCTGGAGCGGGCCCGGGAGTGACGGTGCCGCGGAGACTCCACCCGCACCGGGTGCCTCTTGAGAAGTTGACGGTACCGCATCAGCCGGTGCCGGGGTTGGTGTCATTGGTGGAATGATCGGTGCCGCGGCCCGAGGGAGCGGTGCCGGGACCAGGAACTGCAGAACTGGATCTCTGGTCAAGTCCATGAGATCGGTTGCCGCGTCAAAAGCCTCAGGGGTTGACGGCATGTCCAACCCAGGCTGATCTCTCTCTGGGGAAGAGGTTACCGACAGAGAGGTAGGCGCGTCCTCCACGCGGGGAGGCGCTGGTGCAGGCTCAGTACGGGACTTGTGGATATGCCCCGGAGCCGTCCGCACCGCAGGAGGGCCATCCGACGCCTTACGAGCTGGAGAGCGTCCCCTCGATTTCTTGGACGGCACCGGAGATTGCGAACGGTGCCGTCGAGAAGAGGTGGCATGGTGCCGAGGTGAGCGGTGCCTAGAGGCCTTCTTGGCTTTCGGTGCCGCGGTACCGCGGATTGAAGCCAGTGCGCTGGTAGAAGTGGAAGGCTCAGATGGCTGCAGGGCTGATTCCATCAGGATGAGTTTGAGACGATAATCTCTTTCTTTCTTTGTGCGGGGCTTGAAGCCTTTGCAAATAGAGCAGCGCTCGGTTTGATGACCCTCTCCTAAACACTTTAAACAATGGGAGTGAGGGTCACTAACCGGCATAGGCTTACCGCACTTTTCACGGTTTTTGAATCCCGACGCCCCAGGCATAACCCGGCGTCAGGACAAGCTAAACTAACAACTATATAACAACTAACAACTAAACTAACAACTATAACTATCTAACAACTATAACTGCTAAGAGAAACAAGTATCACAACGAGAGTAGAGCACAATAGCTGTTCCAGCAACCGCCACGGACAGAAAGAAGGAACTGAGCGGGGGGAGGGTCGGCAGGGGCATATATACATTGCCATAAGGGCGCCACTCCAGGGGTCGCCCCTGCCGACCCTACGGGTATCGCTAGGGAGAAAAGTTCCGGGACCGTGCATGCGCGGTGTGCACACACATCTGGGAATGGACATGAGCAAGCACTCGAAGAAGAATTGTTATTATCTTTGTGCACCCACACAACAATCATGGAAAGCTGTTCCAGAATTTGCTAGAACACTTAGGTCCGGATTTGTGGCTAGCCTCTGCACTGTACCACTTATTCACATAAGAAAGATAAAGAAACTTCCCTCCACTCTTACAAAAAGGCCCACCACATTTTATGTTCCTTGTACTCCCATCATAATGACTGGGAAGGGTTAGCACCAATAGCTCCCAACAAGGGCAGGAACTAATTGGGATTGAGAGCCCTGCTCTGCATAGCTGGACAGCCAGAAAGCAGAGAGAAGTCTGAACCACTTTAAAGTGTGAGCAACAGATGTATTGACACCTTGTCATATTCACAATGCCTCCCAGAACTCCTGTTAAGGCCCCTCTGCCAAAGCAGGTGTGAGACTATCAGAGCCTTTTATTTATAACATATTTTTTGTTCTGCAACCATGTTCAAAATAAACAGTGTCTTTCTGAATTTCTCAGATTTCAAGATGTTTAGAAGTGTAGAAGAATGAACTGACCACCCGTTTGTTCTCTTATGGCCAGCATGATGAAGCAGCTCTTTCTTATCTAGTATCCGCTGCTGACAATTGCTTCAGTCTTGAGGTGATTCGTCTCTTCTCGTGACTTAACCCTCCAGACAAATCATGTTTATTTCCACCCCTTCCTGGGTAGCAGAAAGGCCAATGAAAACAAATGTCTGACCCCTTCATCCTATCTGCCACCCTCAATTCTGGACCCAGTGGTCTGTACATCCTTTCTCCAGGTGTAGTCCATGTCCCTTTCTCAGGAGCTTCACACCACCATACTCCTCCTCCTGGGCTTTCTACTTGCCCTGCAAGAGTCTTTCTGTTCCCTACAGGTCCCTTCTTTCCCTACTACCATAAGAGTGACTACAGACTTTCTCTCTGCAGCCTTTTCTTTGTCTCTGTTTTTTTTTTTTTTTTGGTGGAGCAGCCTCATCATATGAGGTGATAACTGCCATTTCTTCCTTCATTTTTAGCCAATTGTTTTCTTTTGTTTGATTTTAATATACTTTCACTCAGCCTAATGTCCTCAAGGAAAAACAACAATGCTTTTCTTTTCACTATTCCATTTTCCCAAAATTCTTACTAGTCTTTATAGGGAAAACTCTTTGCTTCTAAGCCAACTCAATTTTTTTTATAAAGAAACTTTCTTTTCATAGAATATTGTCCACTATGCCATAGAATGTGATCAACAGTTTCTTTGGTTTTTCACACATTACACAGACCATCTTTATGTTTTGGTTTTTTTAAAATAAGTTTAAATGGCACAATGGCCTCTTAACACACTAAAAATGATGACTTTGCTTTTTCTATTATGACTGTGGAGTATAGTATTATTCTTTATTTTTGAAGATACATCATTACAATTTGGTCTTTTTGTTTCCTTAGTCCATAGTTCTTGCCATTCCTGGGCAAGTTCCTTCATGACCAGACTTTTAAATTCTTGTCAGCCATCTCATTTACAAATATTTCTATATGCTCCAGAATCCATGCTATTGTTACGCAGATGCATGGTTGCATTATTTTTGTATTTAGAAACATATCACTTATTTTGCTTTCTGATCTCTGAGTCATGATTGTGATAATGCCTGACAGTCCCGCTAGTCACACAGCTCTAATCCACTTTAGTGCCAACATTATCCCCATTAGTACAGCTGTCAGAAAGGTCACATAATTTGATAGCCTTTTAGATTTCTGGATTCCAAGACTAGGAACAAAGAAAGCTGTTCCCACTCTATGTATGCTGCCATCTTTTGGTCAATCCATCTGTACAGACGTGACAAAGCTAGCCCCATTTTTCAGAAATTTCAGAAATTTCATTGGTTATAATTTTTCCTTCCCTCGTCTTTTTCATACAATTCCAAATCTATAAATGGGGGCATAACAGTCCAGCTGTAATTTGATTTCCCATGACTAAAAAGTTTTAGTTATCTCAATATTCCTTTTTTACATATCTTTTTAACCTTTTTTTTTTGATCCTGCAGGAGTATGAGGAAGTCTGTGGCAATCAACATAATTTTGTCTACTCAGCTTCCAGCAATCCTCATAAATCTGGTGGATGCTTCTTTTTCATGATTTCCTTTTACCTTTGCCTGGAAGGATTGATCTAATAGTGTCATCCTTAGATTTATAGGTGCGTCTTCAGTGGTTATTTGCAGCACATACACTGGTGTTATCATTGCACATTCCAATCACAGAGCTTGGGCCAGGAGCAGTTCCAAATTTCTATGAGTTGTTTCTAAGGCTGTACCAAAAGCTTGACATCCCATAGTCTAAAACTTGTCTTATCGATGTTCTGTATTGCATCATCAGTACCTTCCTATCAGTATACCATTTTTTTACAGCTATACTGTTAAGTTAGTTCAGCCTTCTTTTACATTTTGTATGATATTATGTATGTGACCTTTCCAAGTTAATTTATTATCAAACAATACTCCTAGGAACATAACATTTTGAAATATCTCTTGTTTTTTTCACAATAAAGAAATAAGTCCCAGTCTTCCCTACTTTTCTTCCTCAATAGAAACATTCCCTTAGTTTTTTGCAAATGAGAATTTTAATCCCCAATCATTTCCCCACTTGGAAATTCTCTGGAGTTCATTTGTCTTTTCTCTGGCTACTTTTAAGTATTTTATGCTTAGTCCATACAGCACAGCCATCTGCAAAAGGGAAAATACTTATTCCTATCTGCACACTTTCTGGGAGGTCTTCTATCATAATGGAAAACCAAAGTAGGGCTAATACTCCCTTGTTGAATTGTCAGCATGTAGGCTTTGGATAACATAGTTGCCACTTTGACTTGTATAGTTCTGTCACTTAAAAAGTCCTTCCGCCATTAAAAAAATCCCCCCTTTTATTCCAGTTTTGGCTAGTGTATATGGGAGGTGAGGCCTTGCCTCCATAGCATGTGATGTGGTTTTTCAATGTCCCAGGAGACTCTTTTAAAGTTTTTAGTCCTTGTGCATTTTTGTACCTCCACTTCTAGTCTCACTACATGGTCAACGGTGCATCTTCCTTTTCTGAAGCCACTTTGTACCTGAGTTATATCAGTTATAATAGTTTTCTCTAGCTATTCCATTAGTCTGATATTTATATTTTTTCCATGAACTTTTCCACCTATGATGTGAGGCAATAGGCCAGTAAGCATCAGGTCCTGTACATCTCTTTCCTGGTTTCCTAGTTGGTATCCCAGTGTCTATTCAATTGGCAGCAGGCTTTTCCCCCAATATATCATTATATAACTGCAACAGACTCTTTAGATTCCCTTCTGACAAGTGTTGAATCATTTAATTATTTATGTTATTTGTACCTGGAGTTCTATTTTTCATTTTTCTAATGGCTGAAATAAGCTTCCGTATACTATTTTTGTTTAACACATCATCAGTATATTCTCTCCAGCCACTTAATAGTTCACACTTTTTTCACAATAACCTCATTTTCCTCATAAAGCTCATTGCTTTGATTCAGATCACTACTAATCTTTCAGAATACTTTTGCTAAAATATCTCCCCCCTCATAAGTCGGAGATTTCAATTTCATTGTTTACAATAAGACCAGGTATACATTTACTTTTACTTTGAATTCCATTCATTCTTTGAATTTGCTTATATATTTCTGAAGCTTTGAATCTTGTTCCATTTCCCTCAGAAATTTCTCAAACTTTCTTTTTTTATTATTTTTTTGACTGCCACTGCCTTACATCTTTTATAATTCACTAAGTCTTTACTATTCATTGTGTGTTTTGTTTTCTTGTATGCCTTATTTATTTCCTTTATTTCTATTGTGCTATCATCATTCCACTATAAAACCAGATATATAAATTGGGGAAAATTTCATCTTTTGTCTATGGCTAGATCAGCTGCTGCTGTGATTCCTTTCATTACATTGTTATATAATTCTTGTAGGTTGTCACTTGTACAGTTACTGCACAAATATTCATCATATTTAATCTTGAAAATAACCACAATCAGCTTTTTGAAAATTTCATCTAGAAACTCTTCTTCTGATTTTGATATGTCCATGGCCTTGGTGGTCAATAAATATAAGGAAGTGATCACTTCCCATTCTGAATTTTCCAGCTGTATTTACTATCTAAACCAGGGGTCTGCAACCCGCGGCTCCGGAGCCGCATGCAGCTCTTTCATCCCTCCGATGCGGCTCCCTGTGTGTTCTAATTTTAACCGGCCCGCAGACTGTTTTCTATGCGGCCCGCCAGCACTGTCCAACCAGTGCGCGGAGCCGCAGCCGAAAGAGAGGGGCGGGGTCAATAAGAGGCGAGCGGCGGGGGGGGAGAAGAACGGAGGCGGAGCCGGGGCCGGGGCACGAGGCGAGGCGGAGCCGGCGGAGAAGTGCGAGTCGGGCCGGGGCCGGGGCAGGAGGCGAAGCGCGGCGGAGCCGGCGGATAAGAGCGAGCCGGGGCTGGGGCACGAGGCAAGGCAAGGCAAGCTGGGGGAGGGGGGGGAGTGAAAGCACGGCCGGGGGGGGGAGGAAGAAGAGCGAGAGCACGGCCGGAGGGGAGGGGGAGGGAAGAAGAGCGAGAGCACGGCCGGAGCGGGGGGAGGGAGGGAAGGAACGTCTTTTTTTCGGAGCTCAAAATGTTTTGTTGCATGCAGAAATGTAATTTTGTTTTCTCTGCAGTCGTTCATTGATTTCATAAATGCAACACATTATAGTTTGTTTATACATAGCATAAAGGCAAAAAAAACGTTATATGCAGTGTTATTTCATTTTAAATGTCAAAAGGGTTTTGTGGCTCCCAGTGTTTTCTTTACTGTGGGAAACGGGTCCAAATGGCTCTTTGAGTGGTAAAGGTTGCAGACCCCTGATCTAAACTATTTGTTGCAATTCCCAAATCTAAAACCGAAAAGGATCCATCCACTGAATTAATTCTAGAAGGTGCTCCTGTATTCAATATTACCAAGTTATGCATATCAGTAATTTGTTCTAAGAATTTACCATTTAGATTGGTTTTCTTATTTCTCCATATCTCATTATGGCTTATGGCTCGTAAAGTCTCCACAAATTATGAATGGGTTTTTGACATTATTAACTTCTTTTTCTAATTCAAAAATTACTAATTTAACATGGATTATAAACCTTATAAATCCATATATAAGGGGATTTTCTTTTCTTTTTTTTTTTTTTTGCTTTGCATAGGAATGTCAATAGCATTATATTCAAAACTTAGTTTCTGTGCATCCATTACAACATGTCTGCATCCCTCTTTTATAATACAGACACTTCTTCCTCTATTAACCTCTTGATCCCTTCAGAGTATATCATATCCTGGTAGACTAAACACAAGTTTGCTTATTAGCTATGTTTTCTTGCACATATATTACACCAGACTTTTTTCCCATTTCAAAGATGGCTTTTGAAAATTCCTTTCCATGCATTATTAAACTATGTGCATTTCAGCTAAGGATCATTAAGGCATGTTATTTAAGATGTATTATTGCCTTCATTTAAAATCACATGCAAGCAGTCTGTCGAGAGGTTGTTTAACATTAGATATTTTAGATCATTTAGGCAGTTGACAAGTAACTTTTATTTTCCTAAAGTTACAATTTTTAAAAAAAATTCAGCTTGTTCTTTAGGTATACATTGTACCCACAGATCTCCACCCTGCATTCTTTTAGCTCATTGTACATCACCAACACTTCACTTTATCTATTTCTGCTATTTCTGTGGGGCCTAACATCTCTTATTTTCACATCTTCTGATTTGACAATTATGAAATGTTGATTTTTATCTTGTTTTTGTTTTTCATGTGCATGCATTCCTCCTTCTTCAAATCTGGATATATCTATTCTTTCCCTCCTCCCCATAATCTGAAACCATACATAATTATTCAGGCTTTTAGTGAGAAGGTGCCCAATCCTGAAAGCTCTTTGCATAGTTTGTGTGACACAACTTGTAGGAATCTTTACATTACAACTCAATAATTTTCAAAGAGCATGCAACACACTGCTAAACCCTCACTTTGAATTTTTACACCCAAGTTAATATGCAAGGTTGTTTTCTCAGCGAACGCAAACACAGTATTTGCTTGTGCAAACTCATTTACATGGAAATCACTTATTTGATACTAAGTTCTTGATTTGTATGCATAAGTGTGCACTCATAAGTCTAAGTATTTGGACTTGGTCGATGTTGCCGACCGCTGCTATAGAGGAAGACAAAAAATCCCTAGGATGTCTGCCAATTTGTATCCAGGGAAAATTTCATTCCAGCCCCAAATATGTCAATCAGTTGGACCCTGAGCATTTTGGCAAAACCCAACAACCAGAAATCCAGGAAAAAATTCTCTGTAGTAACTCAGAGCCCTTCCCATCTACTGTCCCAACAGCAGCTGTTGCAAATAGTTCGTACTATCAGTTACAGATCGGTCACATGCCATTGTAGGCAGTCTCATCATCCCATCCCCTCCATAAACTTATTAAGCTCAGTCTTGAAGCCATTAAGTTTTTTTTGCTCTCACTGCTACCCTTGAAGGCAGTTCCATAACTTCGCTCCTCTGCTGGTTAGAAACCTTCACCTAATTTCAAGCCTAAATTTGTTGATGGCCAGTTTATAGCCATTTATTCTTGTGTCAGCATTGGCACTTAACTTAAATAACTCCTCTCCCTTTCTGGTATTATCCCTCTGATGTATTTGTAGAAAGCAATTCTATCTTCCCTCAGCCTTTGTCTAAACAAGCCAAGCTCTTTAAATCTCCTCTGCCAATGTAGGTTTTCCATTGCTCTAATCATCATGATAGATCCTCTCTGTGCCTGTTCCAGTTTGAATTCATTTTCTTAAACATGAGAGAACAGAATTGCAGTTTTCCAGATGAGGTCTCACCAGTAGCTTAAATAATGGTACTAACGATTCCCTATTTTTTTTACTGGAAATACCTTGTCTGATCCATCCTAGAATTTCATTAGCCTTTTTCATACTTATGTGATCAACCAATACATCCAGGTCTTTCTCCTCTATCACTTGCAACAGATAAGTCCCCGATTTATAGCAAAAATTCTTGTTGTTAGTCCCTAAAGTGCATGATCTTGCACTTTGCAATTCCATCACATTTCTATTACTCCAATTTTCAAGGTCTTCCAGATTTTCTTGTATGATATTCCAGTCCTCCTCTGAATTGGTAATATCTTTCAACTTTGTGTCATCCACACATTTTATTAGCACACACCTACTTTTTGTACCAAGGTCATTAATAAAAATGATAAATAAGAACAGTCCCAAGACAAATCCCTGAAGGACTCTACTAGTAATTTCTTTCCAGCCTGACAGTTCACCTTTCAATATGACCCATTTAATTGGTTGTAAAGTAGAGGCTGGCCTCAAGCAATTGCCAGTCATTTTGCCATCAACCTATTGAATTATGTTGGTTTTTGGATTACGTCTGGAGACTTGAAAATACTATCTGCATCTTAGGGCCAATTTCTGTCTGCAGATCCCTATTATACCCCCTTCTAAAAGTAGAATCTATTCCTTTAACTTAGTGTTGAAGCCTTTTAGAACATAAAATTCACATTTTTAAAGACCTTCCCTCTCTAGACTGGAAAAAGTTTAGAATCTGTCAAAGCCAACATTCTTTCAATAAGAAAGCTAAGAAGTCTGACTGTACAGTGCTGATATATGCAAGTAAAAGTGAGTTCAATCATAATTTGCTGCAATAATGATATCAAAGTGTTTTAAGGGGATAATTATTCTTCTACCTTTTCTGTCTATTGCAGTCAGACATTCGATTTTTCTGCTGCTCAGTAACTTGGTTAACTTCTTCAATGGTTATTACAACTGAAGAGGTAATAAACTATTAATTCTGATCTGCTGAAGCAGAGTTTCTTTTTAACTATCCCTTAATTCACATCTCTAGCAGTAGGTAAAATGTTAATTTCCATTTGTTTGAGAGGATACATAGGTTTCTGTTCTAGTCTGCTTCATACAGTGGACTCTTGATTATCCAGGATGCTAGGGAAAAAAATAATTCTGGTTAATAAAATTCTGGATAATCACCATCCATAGGAAATATGGGGGGGGGGGGGTTGGTTCACCAGCCACTCTGCGCCAGGGGGAGGGTTCACTGGCTGCCCTGCACCCTTTTGGGGTTTTTTTTTGTTTGCTCTTGGAGCAGCAACAAAGCCAGAGCCAGCCCTGCGAGTTATGCATATTTTTTGACATCCTGGTTAATCCACATTCTGGTTAACCCAATCCTGGATAATCGAGAGTCTACTGTAGTTGTAATTGAACCAGGGAAGTTAAAGATGGGGTCCACAAGCTCCATTCAGGTGGTCTGTGTATAGTTCCCCCTAAGGTACATACAGCTGTACACAAGAGAATAAAGGACACCCACCTAATTAGTGGAGTCACACAGGCGAGGCTCCCCCAATTAGGTGCCTGGACCCTGGAGAAGATGCACATATAAGGTGAGGTGGTGGCCTTGGGGGAGAATAGTTGGCAGATGGGAGGGAGCAGGGCCGGCGACAGGGGGGTACTACTGATAGAGCTGTACCGGGCCCCAGACTTTAGGGGGGCCCCGGTACAGAGCAGTACCCGTAGTCATCCCCCCTTGTCGCCGGGCCTGGAGAGCGGGGAAGGGGCGGGGAGGCCGCGCGGCTCTCCTCTGGAGCGGACGAGTGCGCGTGTCCCCGGCAGGAGCAGTGAGCCTGGCCAGCGGCAGCGGCGCAGTCCGGGGGAGAAAGTGCGGGCGGGGGGGGGGAGCAGCAAGGGCGGCTTGCGCTCCCGCACGACCCCGCGCTGCTGCCAGCCGCTGTCAGCTGGGGGGGGGCGCCGGCTGGGCTGGGAGGGGGCAAACGATCAGAGTAGGGGGCCCCCAAATTTCTGTCGCCGGCCCTGGGAGGGAGCAGTCGGGTGAGAAGAGGGAATGGGGAAAATTTGGGATGTGCAGGGCTGCGGCGCCAGAGAAAGAGGTGACTTTCCCCAGCTCCAGGACGCTAGCTGCATGGAGAGACAGCCCTCTTCCCAGCCCCAGCTCAGGCGCTGCTGCAATGGGGGAGAGAGGGAGGGACTCCTCTCTCTCCCAGTCCTGGGGTTGCTGTGGCGGTTTAGAAAGGTAAGAGTTCAAAAGGTCGCATTAGAAAGGGAAGACTGCTGATATTAAAATATGAGTGGTGTGCTTTTATTTGTAAAACATAGAAGCATTAATTATTATTAAGTTTTTAATGTAGTGCTTTTATCCAAAGTGCTATACAATAGTTAGCTAACGGTACTAACAACTTTTGATAAGATCATTGTTGTCCGTTGAGACCCCCAGCAATTTTCAAGTGGTCTGTGGGGAAAAAATAAACTTTGTGAACCACTGGAATAGACCTATATGATCACTCAATCTATCCCCCTACAAATCCAGGATTGTTCCCTGCAATTCTGTCTATTGTTTTGTCCAGATTAGTTTGAAAATACCACACAATGTGGGTCTCAGCATTTCTCTGGGGAAACTCTTACATAGTTTCCTAAATCTACCTTTTATACAGCAAGCATCTTCACGGTGTCTTGTACAGGACCAAGCACACTATCTGTGCTTGAGGGCCCCGACACAGAAACACACAACACGTGGAAGGGCAAAAAGCCTCCCCTCTTATTTCACTCTGACTGCAGTGACTGGACAGAACCCTGAGTGCAGGGATTTCTTCCTCCTAGTCCCTCTTGGAGTGTAAGCTACCCTCAAAGGGGACAGGAAGAATAAGAAGAAAGAGGTACCTTTTCTTCTTATCCCTACCCCTCCTCCAACCCCGGGCCAGCACAGCTAGCTGGAAACAGAGAAAGAAATATGCTATAGCATGTTAAGGTAGATGGAACCCTACCAGAACTCCACTAGGGCAGTGCTTTCCCTTCAATGCTAGGATGTGCTTATCAGCTCTAGATAATAGACATCAACTGTCTCTCCAGGAGGAAGTTCTTCCTCAATTTTCCTTTTAAAAAAAACAATCCATCCAATTACTCAGCCCAATACCCCACATACCAGAAGCAATACTCCCTCTCTATATACCCTTGTATTATGTGAGGGCTATTATCTTTCCTCATTTTGTAGTTCTTGCATCACCTTTGTCTTCTTGCACCTTATATCCTTCATGAAAAAGATGATAAGACATAACTTGTCAAGTAAGTTCTTGATACTATGAAACATTTTCAAATAGAGCTAGTAATGTTACCAAATGTAGTTTATATATATATATATATATATATATATATATATATATATATATATATATATATATATATATATATATATATATATATATATATATATATATATATATATATATATATATATATATAATTTATGGAGATATACCTATCTCATAGAGCTGGAAGGACCTTGAGAGGTCATTGAGTTCAGTTCTCTGCCTACACTAGCAGGGCCCCCTCAAGGATTGAGCTCACAACCCGGGGTTTAGCAGGCCAATGCTCAAACCACCGAGCTATCCCTCCCCATACTGCTTGCCATTAAAAACTATCAATGGTGCTAGCAGCGTGAAATCACATATTGTTCTACCTTCTCATAAAGTCTGAGAACAATTCTGTGAATAGCATGGTAAGTCCATTTTGATGCAAATCATCACAATTACACTAGCATTGTTAAGTACCATTGCACTATAAAAGGCATTCCTCTCAGCCGCCCAAGGGCACTATTATATTAGGAGCTGAAGTTTATGGATGGGCTGGAAACACAACCCTGAATTTAACACCAGGAGATTTGAACGGTGTTTGTAATCCATACTAGTATCTTGTTACAAATTTCACAAATGTCACCTTCTTTTTATAGACCCAGAAGCATCGATCCAATCAATTTCAAACTTTGTGGTATTGGCATTTTGCTCCTTGCATTCATCTCTATTTTTAAAGCAAAGGATTTGTAACTACTCTGGAATATGTTTTAGAAATTCTGTATTAGTCTTACTGCTCTGGAGACTTTATGATTGGTCTTTATAATATCTGAAAGTCTATTAAAGTGAATGCTAAAAAAATTGTCACCAACACTTCCATGTTAATTTTAATATATCAAATCCAGAGATCTTTACTCAATTTTTAATCAGTCCTACATAAACACAACTTCTATTTAAAACAATTGAAGTTTGGCTAAGTAGATGTTGAGTAAGAACATCATGATTTGGTTTAAATAATAAAATGTTGGTAGACAATGTAACATTGTGTAATATTTCTATAACCTGGGTGTTTGAGGAATCCCCTGGCTAGTTACTCAGGTACAGCAATAGAGACTTTAAATGGCAACAGGTAGCATACAAAGAGGAAGCATTTTAAAGAAAAAAGAGCTGGTTACATGTGTGATCTATTCTCGGTCTATAATCAATTACTGGTTTTGAAAATATTGCATACATACAACATGCCATCTTCAACTACCCTGAATGGCCTCCATCTGCCAACTGAATTTTTTTTTTAGAGTCGAAGATCTTTGGTTGCCTAGAGTGTGCACTCTCCCAGTAAACAGTAGCAGGTTGAACAACATTCTACCTTGAATAAATTGTTACTCAAGGTTATCAGAAACCAAAGCAGTGGTAACTTAACTGTTTCTCTCCAGGGGGTCTCAAGAGTAAATCAATAGGAGGCACATCTCATCTATCTGATAAATGATTGATATAAGCAAGCATGCTCTTATCTACAACTGCTATTTATTGGACTTTAAACACACACATGAATACACAATAGATTTAGGACATCCCAGCTATAGTTACCCACAGTCTGAGATGGTTTTGAGTGGTCACAGTCGGGCTTCCAGGGTCTCTCTTCATCCATCTGATTGGGTGTTTAGATTTCAGCTCCTTTCTTGAAGAAAAGTTCCCTCTGACTTCTCCAAAGCAAAATTATTTCACCTAATCTTTTATAGCTAATTCTAACAAAGCACAGAATCTATAGTGACTACTAACGGGTCAGCACAGTAACCTCTACTGGGTCATCATTCTCTTCCATAGCTTTCTGCCCCATCCTCCCATTCTGATTAGCAAACTTCAGGTATGCAGCTATCTGATCTTGCCTCACAAAGAACTAAGATTATTCCTTGCTATGTTGTATTTGGGTTTCAGCTGGCGGTGGCTGAATATACAAAAGTGATAATTGCAGTTCTATCAAATTCTGAGGTACATGCAAAAATGTCAAATTCTATGGTAACAAAATGGGGATACAATTCTGCCTTGTGAAATGTGAAAAGCAAACTGTGAAGAACTTCAAAAGGATCTCACAAAATTAAGTGATTGGGCAACAAAATGGCAAACAAAATTTAATGTGGATAAATGTAAAGTAATGCACATTGGAAAAAAATATCACAACCATTAGGATGGGGGCTAATTTAGCTACAACTAATCAGGAAAAAGATCTTGGAGTCATCATGAATAGTTCTCTAAAGACATCCATACAGTGCAGCATCAGTCAAAAAAGCAAACAGGATGTTAGGAATCATTAAAAAAGGGATAGAGAATAAGACGGAGAATATTTTATTGCCCTTGTGTAAATCCATGGTGCACCCACATCTTGAACACTACATACAGACATGGTCTCCTCAGATCAAAAAAGATATACTGGCATTAAAAAAGTTTCAGAGAAGAGCAACTAAAATGATTAGGGGATGGAACAGGTCCCATAAAAGGAGAGATTAAAGAGGCTAGGACTTTTCAGCTTGGAAAGGGGGAGACTCAGGGGGGATATGGGAGAGGTATATAAAATCATGAGTGCTGTGGAGAAACTGAATAAGGGAAATATTATTTATTTGTTCCCATAATGTAAGAATTAGGAGCCACCAAATGAAATTAATAGCCATCAGGTTAAAACAAATAAAAGGAGGGTCTTCTGCACTCAGTGCACAGTCAACCTGTGGAACTCCTTGCCTGAGGAGGCTGTAAAAGCTAGGAATATTTCAGGGTTTAAAAGAGAACTGGATAAATACATGGAGATTAAGTCCATTCATGGCTATTAGCTGGGGTGGATAAGGAATGGTGTCCCTAGCCTCTGTTTGTCAGAGGGTAGTGATGGATGGTAGGAAAGAGATCACTTGATCATTACCTGTTAGGTTCACTCACTCTGGGGCACCTGGCATTGGCCACTGTCGGTAGACGGGATACTGGGCTGGAGACCTCTGGTCTGACCCAGTACGGCCATTCTTATGTTCTTCATGTGACCAAACCTATAAACCTATATATGATGTGGCCAAACAAAGATATTAACACTGAAGGGTGGTTTTAAACATCATCAATCCAAATTATGTATTTATGTCAGATTAATCAGTGAGAAGCTGCCAAAATTGGAAAACTGCTCTATAAAAATACATTTTGGGCTTGATCCAAAACTCATTGAAGTCAATGGGAATATTTCCAATGACATTACTGGGCTCTGGATCAGGCCCTCAGAGACATACAACCAGTGTCTAGAATTAAGATTGAACCTTAACTTTTTCTCTCTATTTCCTTTTTTTCTACTTATGTGAATGATGAAGTCCTCTGGAGCCCTTTGAAATCATATGACTCTCCTGGAAAACCCTCGTCCAGCTATTACCCATCTGCTACTGCCATGAAGAAAAATGCACAGTTACATTTTAAAATGCAACATGTGTCAATTTGCTCATATTTCTTCACTATAAAAATAAGATATTTTGATAACCACAAATTAGTTTATTTTCACTGTAGATAATTTACATGGATCTCCTGCCATCATACTGCAAATGTTATTAAAGACTAATGGTAATACTTTGAGCAATGGATAAAGTTGGCAGATGTCACACAAGTCTCCCCGGGTAGGACAGTGCTACTGAATCTTAGTCTTGGCACAGATTCTATTCCATATAATCCTGCAATTTCATAAAGTAGAGACTCCAAATTACATTGGATTGAGACTAACTGTGCAGTAGTTTTGAAATATGCACAAACAAGATAATACCCTATTCACTTACATTTGAGACCTTGTGAGGATTTATATCTCAATCCACACAAGTGAAAAGATAATGCAACCACAGCAACACCTCCTGCCCCTTCCCCCACATTCCATAATTTTAATAAGAATTTGAGCATAACTTAAAATTGAGACATGATACTGCCAGTGGAAATAATCTTATGCTTAATGGATGGAGAAGAGTTATAATACATGGACACTGACCAATCTAACTGGGTGGTGGTATCTCAGAAATTAACATAATAAACAGACTTTTGGCCACCAGGAAAGTTAAAATTGAAGATGAGCCCAAATTAAAACCATTCATAAATGTTGGAAGAGTTCAGATACAGATGTGAGGCTTAGTCCCACTCCAGCTTTAATTTGGTATGGTCCTGTTTAAATGTATGCTGGGAACATCAGGAATAAAGAAGTTTAGAAAACATGGAGACTGCCCTATAGGCATGAGACACTCCCAGATACACAATCCCCCATAAAACACTAAAAATTCTGGGATGTAAACATATCACCGTATGAGAGACTATATATGCTGAAGAGCATTATTAGAGACAAATAGAATAAATTCTACTACAAATTGTTTTTATATACCAGCCACGTGCAAACGAAAAAGAGAGAGAAGTAAAACTCATCTAGTACTTAGTTAACATTCAACTAAAATGCATCAATAGTTGATCACTCCTAGCTGACCTCTTTCAGCTAAAGTAAATATTCTAAAAGTTGAATACCAGTTGAGTGTCTTCAGAGGTGGATGAATGTTGACTGTGCACTGTCACAAGCAGATGAGTATAAATTGAGCATTCTCGCAGATTGTTGTTAGTTAAGTACTTCCATTCATGGATTCTTATGCCCAAATAAATCTGTTATTCTTTAAAGTGCCACTGGACTCCTCATTGTTTTTTGTGGATACAGACTAACATGGCTAATCCGCGGATACTTGTCTTCAAGAAAGTTACCCTGGAATAAGATCTAGGCCCCAGGATACTGTGGGCCTGAGTCTATACTGCATTGGATCTTGTGTAGTCACTTGTATTTGTGCAAAGTTAATATTAAACACAATGTAGTGTTTTATACCTTTGATGCAAGGGACTGCATGAGAAAACAGGCTTAATATTTAAAGAAAACAAATAATTCCCTACATTTGTTTAGGAGCCTTGGAACATACTATTGAAACTTTCAGACTTAAATATATTTAGCTAAGGTTTCAAAGCTAACCACCAAGCCATATGCAGAATATTACATTTGTCCACGCCAGTGATCACGTGTATGTGCACCTAACCATTTTATATTCACAAGTGTGAAATATGGACCAACACATTCAGGCTGTTTAAAAGAGTTGACTCATATATGTTCTCATTTTAAAAGCAAGACCACTGGAATAACAAGACCAGAAACTGAAGCCCTCAGTATGGAGTGGTAATGAAACATTCTCCAAACAAACCTACAGAAGTTTCCGCCTTGTTCCTGAGAGACCACCTCTAGATTTAGTAATACCATCCTATTCGGCTCTTGACTTCTGCGTAGAGACTATGAAAAATGCCATTAGCACCTTATTATTGTAATGGGAACAGAACTAGATCACTGACTTTGGCCTACCAACTTATTTCACATAGTTCATCAGAGATTAATAACATTCAGTTTCAGGTGAGATCTGGACTGGTGACCTACTGCTAAATACTCCATGCCCATTACCAAATTCCTGAACAACGCAGCCCCACTATTTCACTAATAGTCATTGTATAAATGAGAAATGTACAGCTATTCGGCAGAGTCTGAAATTCTTACTCCACATAGCGTCATTTTGTGTGTGTGTGAGTGTGAGTGTGAGTGTGAGTGTGAGTGTGTGAGAGAGAGAGACAGACAGACAGACAGACAGACAGACAATTTGAGATCCCACAAATCTTCCAACATATTGCCAATATGGGGAGTAATGGAGCCAACCCAGGATCTGAAGTCAGTCCCTGTCTGGCACAAACTGCTAACTCAACCTATTCAAAAATTATTTCTCAAACACATTTCTAAAATTTTCCATTCTACTAGCTAGTTACTTGTTATGCTGTTGAATTCTTAATGCAATAGAAAGGTGATTATGAATCCTAGTAATAAAATATTTGAATACAGAATGTACAACTTTATTTTTAGCAAAAGTTAATGGGCAAAATTCGATACTGACCTAACTCCACTTCAGTTGAAGACATGCCTGGTCTTAATTTGATTTAATGGTTATTGTATTATGCTAATGACTTTTTGTCATACCAATGAATTCATTGAATGTATTGTATTTTAAGCAGAAAACATCTTCCCTTACCATCACCATTGTCACTTAGTCTCTCTGCTGTTCATGTCAAAGCCATTCACATCACATTGTTTTTTAAAGTGGTTTTCATGCGTGCATGTAACACAGGTAACATAAGTGCCTGGTGATTTAGAAAAGCATCCTTGTTTGTTGAACTATGAATTTGTGATAGACAGTCAACTCTGGTCAAAGTGCATCGTGGAAAAGGAATGTTCAAGGATCACACTTTGTGTTAATGAATTCTGAAAATCCAGACAAATGGACATAACTTTATAATGAACAGAGCTAGTTTATAAAGAATTAATGATCACATGCTCAACTTGTCCCATTTCAAACAGTGATACATTGTGAGAGCAATTTGCATTCAATTAATTTGCTAATTAAGAAATGGCAGTTGCTAAGGAGTGAAACTCCTGCTTAATTACCTAATAAACAAGCAGAAAACATTTTGAGTGAATTAAATTTAGGAAAGAATCCTTTCTTTGTGACAAGAACTGCTTAAAGCGTAAGACTTTATTTTGTGTTCATCAGGAAAAACAAGAGTGAACCATAGAATTGCCTATTTTTCCTTGTTTATAGTTACCCTGATTTTCAAATGGGCATAGGCAAATGGGTGCAGTCACTTTACTGTATGGCCTGAATAAGAATGAAAATTCCCCAGAGTACATACGCAAACTGGAATTTGGGTGCACACAGAGAGATTTGCAGATCCAGCCATGATTTGCATACATTCAGCAAAGGAATTTGCACACTTAAGGTGCATACATAGAAAAGATGCATATGCAGTTCTTTATGATGATATGTGACAGTATGTTAATTGATTCAATTTCTTCTCTGTGTTTTTTTTATGCCAGGGTATATTCAGTGAAGATATCTCTGCTCCAAATCTTAACGTGTATATATGCACACCATCAATTTTATAGTCAAAAAGTAGGGAGTGTAATAGTACGGAGAGTTGATTTATAGATAACAAGTGCTATTACTATTGGAGAAATTCTGACTCCATTTAAGTCAATGGCAAAAATCACAGTTATTTCAAAGGAGGCATGATTTCACCCTGTGAGTTTTGTTTGGCTTTGTTGTTGTTTTGTTTTATTACAAAACAGACAAAGACATAGTTATAGAAGAATCCTTCCTGGTGGACCGGTGATTTATCAGATCTGTTCCTGTTTTCATAGGTGACCTAAACATTAACAAAGAGAATCCAGTTTCTCCAACTAAATAAAACTGAAATTAGTGTTTTCAAAAGTTACAGGAGAGTGCTGAAATGTTAATGTCAAATGGAACCTGTGGCGGGGTGTCCACCCGCCCCCTACTGGAAGAGGCTTGGAAAAGCCCCAAAAGGGGTTTGAAATAGCCTGCAAACTCCCAGGCTGATTGGGAGTTGGGTTCAGCTGTGTGGCCACGCCCCAAACACTCCCAGCCAGGATATAAGGGCTGGGAGGCAGAGAAGCAGGGAAACAGTCTCCTCTGCATTCAGAGGGAGACAGGCCTAGTTGCAGGAGCTGAGCCAGGTACCTGGGTTAGGGCAGAGCTGGGGCAGGGCAGAAGGAGCTGGGTGGGCTCTAGCCACGAGCTCCGGGCCTGATACAAGGCCCGACCCACAAGTACCGGGGTTGCAGGGAGCAGCCCAGGGCTGGAGATAGCAGCAGCAGGCCAACCCTCCTTGCCTGTGATGAGAAGCCATGATACTGCAGTCCGCCCCAGTGAGCGGGGGCAAGTGGTGACTGACAGTGGCACACTCTGAGGCAAGGTGGGGATAGTGGGTGGTGGGTTCCCCGGGGAGGGGAGACCCTAAAACCAGGGGGGTACTGCCGGGGTGCAGCACCCCCAAAAGGGGCTCCGGGGTCCGGGAAGGGCACGGGGCCAGAGTGTGGAGAAGCGGACATCGGCCAACAGAGGGTGCTCCAGGGGTCAAAGAGCTAATTCCCATGACGACCAGACAGGGGCGCCGCTGGGTGAGTGACCAACCCCGTCACAGAACCCTTCAACAGAATCCACTTCGTTGCATATGACTCTTTCCAAAACAGCACTGTTAGATAACTGGAAACATTTTAGAGATTAATTAAGGGATACAAGACATTTGAATTTGGTTTAATGTTAATACTCATCAAAAAAACTTACTATTGTATGGCCTACTCTGTGTTGGTAGTTTCAGTCCAGATATTAGCAGCAAGTGTCTATGTGACAAAATCTGCCATTGTAGCTTCTGTTTATTATTTGTCACCAACATGCTATGAATCAAATAAGCATATAAACTGAGCTACCCTCTCCCCCCCCCCCCCCGAACATATTTAAGTTACACTGGCAGAGCATTTCTAATGGGAATGCTGTACTTTGTGCAGGGCCGGCGACAGGGGGGTACTACGGGTACAGCTGTACCGGGCCCCCCGACTTTAGGGGGGCCCCGGTACACCGCTGTACCCATTGTGTCCCCCCTTGTCGCCAGACCTGGAGAGAGGGGAAGGGGCGGGGAGATGGCGCGGCTCTCCCCCGGACAAGCGAGCCTGGCCCCGGCAGGAGCTGTGAGCCCGGCTGGCAGCAGCAGCAGCACTGTCCGGGGGGGGGGGGGGGGAGGGCCGGCTCACGCAGCTCTCGCTGCCCGGGGGGGGGGGAGAGAGCGCTGGCTGGGCTGGGCTGGGGGGGGGCGCGCTGGGCTGGGGGGGGCCCCATCCGCTGTCGGCTGGGCTGGGGGGAGGGGAGCGCCGGCTGGGCTGGGCTGGGGGGGCCCCAGCCACTGTCGGCTGGGCTGGGGGGGGGCGGCTGGGCTGGGGGGGCCCCCATCCGCTGTCGGCTGGGCTGGGGGGGGCCGGCTGGGCTGGGGGGGGGGCCCAAACTATCAAAGTAGGGGGCCCCCAAATTTCTGTCGCCAGCCCTGACTTTGTGAATAGAAGACATGATTGTCCAGGCCTGTCAGTCTAATGCTATTCACAGGCACTAAGTTTGCTTTCATGCTGTAAGCGAGCCTTTGCCCGCTCGCTTCAAAAAATGAGCCGGGAGCCCCTTGTTGGAAGCAGCAGTGTCCCTTTATTCCCTTGTGCACACCCCACCGTCACCTATTTACAGTTCTATACAAGATAGCCCCTGGCTTGGCTGCCTTGGGGAACAGCTAGCTCCCACAGCCAGCTAAGAACAACCACGCCCTGTTCCCCCCCCCCCCCCCCCCCCCGACTTCCTGCCTGCCAGCTTTATGCTCTGGCCTGGAAGGCTCCCAGGTGGTTTAACTCAAGCCCCACTCACCCCAGGGCCACACCCTGCCAGCCAATTAACTCCCCCAGCTGTGGGAGCTGAGCTAGCAGAGCCTTAGCTAGCCGAGCTAACAGAGGGAAAGCTCAGCACTTTCTCGCCAGCACCCTGTTACAGATGCATTAAATGAATAACTTAGCTTCACATCATTGTGTATCACTTGCTCGCATGCAGCTTTATGTAATTTTTACAACTTATTTTGTCTTAAACTTAAAAATAATTAGTCTCTCATTAATCTTTGATCATAAGCTCTTTTAGGCAGGAACCATCTCTGTACAGTAGAATCCAGTTAATTGGGCCATCGGTTAATTGGGGCAGCCATTTATTTGGGACAAATCTTAAAGAACAAAAACAAATAGAAAATAATAACTCACTTCGCATAATTGGGGCAGCCGCTTAATTGGTCCAAATTGCTCTGGTCCCGATGTGTCCCAATTAACCGGAATTCACTGTTTTTCAACGTAAGTGACCTAGAGCAGTTTTTCTCAAATTGGAGTCCACTGATAAATTGCTCCCCCTCCCTCCCTACCTCAACTCATCCCCCTTCTTCTATCTCCCGGATGCTACTGAAGCCAAACCAGGAGATTTCTGGTGCTAAAAGTATGGTGGTGCAGTGGGGAGAAGGCAGGCTCACAGCCTGCCCTGGCTCCGTGCAGCTCTCCGAAGCAGCCTGGGTTTTCCGAATGCTGCCTCCACCCCAAGTGCCAACTCCGCAGTTCCCATTGGCCGGACTAAAGTATTCTTTGATCACAGAAAAGGTAAAAAATGACCAGGGCCGGCTTTACCATTTTCGCCACCCCAACCAAAAATACCAACCCGTGCTTGCTCCGCTGGTGCCTGAAGCCGGCCTTGAGAATGACCAATGGCACAGCAAGCTTCTCTATGCTGCCAAGGGGTCTCAGTAATGATCTGTAGGGACTGTACCTAGAAGTGAGATGGTTACTCTAGTTCAATCTCCACATCTATTCAGCCACTAGCTGTTTTTCTTAAAATGTGCCAATTGGGATAGAGGTTTCTGTGATATAAAAATTTGTCCACTGGGTTTAAACCAACTCTTTTCAGCAAGGCCACAAGATAGCCCCCAGAATCACCAGTGAACTGATATGGTTTTGAAGTGAACACTATATACACTATATGTGAAATCCATTTTGAACCCAACTTTCAAACTTAAATATTTAAATCCATAGGCACTTCAATACCTACTTTAGGCATTTAAGAACTATTTAGGTACCTACCCAGTAAAGATTCCACTAGATTCCATTAATGTCTTTTGATTATCTTGTATTGGTTTCTCCTGATTTCAGCTAGTCTGTACTGGTATAATTTGGGGGACCAGGAGTGCTATTAATTCCTAGACAAACAGATCCATTGCTCTGTTCCAAAACTTAATTGGCCGAGTAGAAACAACTAAGAACTAATGGAAAGTTTCTAAAGGAATTTCCACTGAGGTGTATATATAATAGATATTTGCATGCTTAATGGATTTGCCCAACTTTAGGAACTGTAGTTTAAAAATTTGACCTTGAATTATGTTCCCAATCCCTGAAAACACTCCCATTTGTAACTACCTTTCTTCTGACTTATCACTCACAAGCAGAGCAGGTGAATAATTGATTTTTTTGGTTTGGCCAACAAACCAAAAAAACCCAGAACAACCATGATAATTATAGCTGGCTGAGGCAGGGGGTTGGAGTGTGTGTGCGCGGGGTGGGGGTGGGGGTGGGGGGGTGAGGTCTCCTGCTTGGGCTGTGGGCTCTGGGGTGGGGCTGGGGATGAGGAGTTTGGGGTGCAGGAGGGTGCTCCAGGCTGAGCCTGAGGGGTTCAGAGAGCATGAGTGGGATCAGGGTTGGTGCACAGGAGGAGGTCATGCCTGCAGGCTCTGGGAGGCACTTACCTCAAGCAGCTCCCAGAAGCAGTGGCACATCCCCCATCTAGATCCTACTCAGAGGCACATCCAGGCAGATCTGCATGTTTGCCTGTCCACAGGCACTGCCCCCGCAGCTCCCAGAAGCAGCAACATGTCCTCCCTCCAGCTTCTATGTGGAAGCATAGTGCCAGCCAAACAGCAGTTCGTGTTTCCTAAACTACAGCTGGTACCCCTGCAGGTTCTATTGGTCACAGTTCCCAGCCAAGGGGACGTGTGGGGGTGGCACTTGGGGGTGGGTTCAGCATGTGGAGCCCCTGGCTGCTCCTACCATAAGAGCTGAGTGTGTGTGTGGGGGGGAGATACCGCTACTTCTGGAGTCACACAGAATGATTACATACTCGGAGTGGGGCAAGTCCCCAATCCTGCTCCTAGGCCAGAAGTCTAGGGCCAAATTAAAAAGGTTCGTGGTTTGGATGTGGCCCATGGGCCATAGTTTGCTCATTCTGCACTGGACTATAGGCTATTTTGGGGTGGTTTGCTTTCAGCCAGTCCTGTTGCAGCTCTTCCACTTTGCATAAATCTATATATATAAAAGTCAAGTGGTGTATGTCTGACCGCGAACTCCTCCCGCACCGTTTGAGCTAGAGACTTGAAATTTGGTACAGTGAGGGGTCTTGGGATCTAGATGGTCGTAAGGGTCGAAAAAAATTCGGATCTCACCTCTGACGCACCCCAGGGGTGAAAGTCTTTCAGGGCCAATCACATCGGCTGGGCAGCTAGGTGGTGATGATGTCATAATACCCCCTCCAACAGACACCTCACTCGCTCAGCTCACCGCCCCTCCCTCCTCCAACGGAACCCCGGAATCCATCAGCTCTGTGCCCCCCCCCCCCACCTGCGAAGGTCCCCGGAATCCCTCAGCTCTGGGCCCCCTCCCCGCCTGCAACGGATCCGAGTTGGGTTTGGTCGGACGGTAAGTGAGGTGGGGGTGTCGGGTTCGGTCGGGGGGTGAGGTGGGGGTGTTGGGTTTACTTGGGGGGGTCAGGTGGGGGTGTCGGGTTTGGTCGGGGGGTAAGTGAGCCGGGGGGGTGTTGGGGTTGGTCAGGGGGTGTCAGCTGTCTGCCCCCTCCCCACCTCCGACTGACCCGAGCAGCGCCGGGCACTTATGCTAGTACTTAAATATTGGTCATGGTAAAGGCTACTATCTGTAGGCAAGTCTGTTAAAATGTACAATCAAACTTTTAAAAAATGCAGTGACAGAGGACGGTTGCTTTTTTAAAAATCAATTTTGTAACTGTTAACATACATGAACAGCAAAAAAAAATCATTTTAAATGATACAGATTTTTAACCTTATTACCTCTCAGATAATAAATTCACATTTCCACCTGAGGATTTTAAATCATATCTATATATATAAAAGTCAAATGGTGTATGCGTGTATGTATGTGCACTTACTCCTTCCACACCTGTTTGAGCTAGAGACTTGAAATTTGGTACAGTTATAGGTCTTAGGGTCCTAATCAGGGTAAGAGTTGAAATTTTTTCAAATCTCACCTCTGACGCCCCCCAGGGGCGAAATTATTTAAAGGCCAATCACATCAGCTGGGCAGCTGCTGTTCTCTGTGACATAGTTATGATGTCATAATACCGCCTCCAACGGACCCCGCACTTGCTCAGCTCTCTGCCCCCTCCCCACTTCCGACGGACCCAAGTTGGGTTTGGTCGGAGGGTAAGTGAGGTGGGGGTGTCGGGTTTTGTCGGGGGGGGGTGAGGTGGGGGTGTCAGGTTTGCTCTCTGCCCCCTCCCCCCTCCAACGGACCCCGCACTTGCTCAGCTCTCTGGCCCCTCCCCACCTCCGACGGACCCGAGCAACGCCGGGTATTTTCGCTAGTACTTAAATATTCCTTGAAGCAGGGTCTTGAACTCAGACCTTCTGCCTGCCAGGTGAGTGTCCTCACTTCTCTCCTGGGAAATAGGAGATGTCAATTCAAATCCCACATCTGAATCAGGAATGAAGAAGAGATGAATCCACATTTCCTACCTCCCAATGCCTTAATCACTTGGCTAAAGAGCTATCTTCTTCCTCTCTTTGGTTCAATATATATGCCATAAGTATGAAGTGCCTTAGAATTACTGTTTTACCTGTGAAGGGTTAACCTGAAACAGGAGAAGGGATGACGTATCAGAGCTGCTAATACCTGGCAGACAAAAGGAGTTACTTTCAGTTTTGTTCCTGGGGCTTTTCTCTCTGTCTTTCTCTCGGGCTGCTCGGAGCCTGTTTGCATTCCCTGGCTATGGGGAGGAATCACATCTATGTTTCTATTCATCATTTCAATAATCTGTTCAATAAGCCTGGCAGTAAGTGTATTCTTGAATTGTATCACTTGGAAATTGATTCACGGTGTCCTTAGACTGTTAAGTTTAGCAGGGAGAGAAATTCCAAGGGAGGGGGCTCCATGAGGGCTGGGTAATGCTAGGAAGTTTAGTATCTATGAATTTCTGTAAAGTAGTTTATGCTTTTCTCTTTTTCTTTTATTAAAATCTTTTTGGTAAGAACTGTCTGTTTATTTCCATTGGAGTGATCCTAGTTTGGATCAGGCTCGTCTCACAGTTAGTGAGGGTTTGTGTTCTCGAATCTCTCCCAGGTAAAAAGCGGGGGAGGGTGTTACTATTAGGGTTCCAATTTGCCCCACCCCATGGTTTTGGGGACTCAGATTGGTGGCAGCGACTTCCAAGCCCCAACTGGAGAAGTTTGGGTTTTGGGGGAAGATTTAACCTAAGCTGGTAAAATAAGCTTGGGGGGTGATTTGTCTTTCATGTGGGGTCCCCACATCTTTACCCTAGAGTTCAGAGTGGAGAAATAGAACCTTGACAATATATATTTAAGTATTTATACAAAATAGAACATTTTCAACAGGAATATTTGAAAGCGCACACACACTTTTCTAAATGTGGCCCTGAAAAACGTTTTCCTAGCAGAAATGAACTGGGTCAAATTTGCAAATAGTTTTGGATCAACCGAAACTGAAGTTTCTGATGAATAAAAGTATTCTCCTGAAGAGTTCTTCCACCTCTACTTGCAAGTCATAAAATAAATGCCTAAAACTTCTCTCCCTGGAGTATCTCTGCTTCAGTGAACATAACTTCCTTAATTACACTATATAAAATATGTACAACCAGTCTTATTAACACAAGCCGCCATAAAATGCATACTTAGAGAAAAATGATTATATGGACAATTAATGTCAGGTTTAGTTTTCTGTTCAATGTTAATGCTTGCACAGACAATTAAAACAAAGTATGAGTTAAGTTCTCCCAGAAGACTATAAATGTAATGCACTTTTTATAAAATAAAATGTAACCTATTGAGTAGTTGTCTTCCATTCATTAGTTTTACACCCCTATTGATTATTTCCTCTAAAAAACACTGCATTAAGCATTTCCTTCTCAACTGCAAGGGTAGCAAGGAATTAATTTATTCAGCACTATTGTGCCTCTTAACTACATAGGCAAATGCTAACACTGTCCTAGCTTTAGTTTCAAAAAGACACACAGTGTATTTTAGTACCAGAGAATAAAATAGCAGAGAACATGAATAAACCAGTAAGCCTACACAGTGCCATCAATACCTACTTTATCTCTTAATTAGCCTTACTGAATATCTCTGCATTTTACATTCCAAAACGTAGTGTGTTGCCAAGATGGGGAAGATCCCAACAGTCCCGAGAGTAGCAGACTGCCACTATCTCTTCCTTTCTGCAACCAAATGATCAGTGCACTGTCTTTTTTGAATTGCAGAGGGCACCAGCTGTTACTATGAACTTGTTTTCAAACCAGCACAGTTTCCACAGAAAAGACTTCATCAACAAGTTGTTACTATGCCAAAACATAATTACGCTTTCCAGAGTGATTCCAAACCACACGCTGTGCAAGCCAGGTGAAGATACCCTTTATAAAACGTATTTGTTTACATACTCAGGGTATTATCTAATGCCCTTTGAAGTCAATGGAAAGACTTCCATTGGCTTCTGTGGGCGTTTGGTCTGGTCACTCAACCTCAGTGTAAGTCCTGTTTTATAGTCAAAACCTGACATCCTTACTCACTTTTTCATTAGTTCTTACTTCTCTGTTGAATTATTCGTTATTTTTATTTCTTATATATTTTATCTGTGCTGACAGTAAGCTCAGTGTTGTAGAAAACACAGGGCAAGTCACCATCCCTGTCCTGTGGAGCCTGTCCATTTACCCAGGTTCTTGTATTGGTGCCCGTGATATGTAGGTTTACCATCAGACTGGACAGACAAATTAGTTCAGACACAAAATGTCAAAAGAAGAAAGGTGTGATATTACAGTGCAACTCTCCACCTCCAGCTTGTGTCATGGCAAGATGCAGAATGGTCACAAAACAACAAAAAAAGCTGTTCACAACTTTGATCCTGTGCCTTCCCATTATAGCAAGATTACTGGAAAATTTTTCTCTGATTTACACAATATTGATGGGAATTTATAGGGAGAGGCATTGTAGGCATAGGTCAGTCTTGGTTGTTTATCTTTTCTTTCTTAATGAAAAGAATCAATAAGAAAACAACAACAAAAAAGACCTTTGACATCCATTTATCACAGGGAGGAATGTTTCTGAGTCACACACACTAGAGGACTTCAGAAACAGCAAATATTTTTTTCTCTGTTATTTCATGAAAAAAATATTAGTTGCATTCCAGGGTTATTTTAAAAAAAAATCAGTGTTTTGCTTTTCGTGAAACTTTCCTAGAAAGGTAAGAGTTTTTTTCTTCAAATTATTAAGCTTCAAAATATCTCACATCTAATATCAAACTTTTCATGTGCATATACCACATGCTGTTTTAAAAATCCTGTATCTGCCTCCCCTTTAAGGGGAGAAGTGGACACTACTGAGTTTCCATGGTAGCATAATGTTGTTAAAGTCTGTAGTCTTTCACTGGTGCAGGAAAAAAGGTGATCTGAAAAGGAACATTTTTTTTAAAATCAGAACTGCCAAAAAGCAAAGAACTTTAAGTGAAATATGTATAGTATATATTATCTCAAACACACACACTATATCATTATAATGGCAGACCTGAATGACTTTTTCCAAGGATAGAACTTTGAACTACAACTCTCACATTGTTACCAGCTCATTATTGATTACACCTGGTAAAACCCACCAATTGTCAGATAAGTGAATCAACTCAGATGGATTCAATGCCAACTAAGATTGCATTTCATTCATCAAATTAATGTTGGTTCCTCTGTGATGGATGATAAATAAAAGCACATGCACTATCAAGAGCAACAAAGATTTTTTGAGCTATTTCAATGCATTTACAGGGATGTAAGGAATCTGTTCTTGTGCATACTATGAAAACATGCCCTGTGAGCCACCGTTAATAAATATATTTTGGCATATAACAGACTAAACTACTAGTCATTGATTATACTTCTCATTGAAGTCCTATCATACAACTGTACAATTTGCCTATCACTTTTAAATCAAGTAGGAGACACACTCCACCCCACTGAGCAATGACCTTTGTTTGAATTCAGATACTGTGCAGTAAATACAGTGCATATCACTCAGCAAGGATAAAATAAGTTATGCTGGTAGCATGGGGGGGGGAGGATGCCAATGGTGCTTGGGAAAAGGTAGTTATAGCTGTCAATCAAGATATTTTAGAAGAATTTTTTACTAAAAAAAGGAGGAAAACAGAAAGCTGGTCTGTTAAGACATCATTATGCTGGGCTAGATAGCTGGCCCTGATCTAATTCCTGTGAGTCACTGTTAGCACAAAGGAACCATAAAGTCACCTTAATCTTGTAGCTGGGGATTTTCTTGGTATGGAATGTAAAATATAGATACCTTTATCTTTCATGAAAATCATGTCAGCTGGTCTTGGGTAAATCTAAGCCGTGACCAGCTAGTATGCGTTTTTAAATACCACTTTTCTCTGTCTGTAGTAGAAGCTCAATCACATATAACATTATCCTACATTAAAAATGGTTAACACATTTTCTAACATAATTCATTTTTTCAAGGCTCCACCATGACAGTCTGTATCTCTATGTTCACTCATTTTACAATACTATGATAAACGTTGTACAAAGTATGTCTTGTGAGGTATCATTTGAAAACTCATCATCTGCTGATCATTTTTGTCCTGGTAAAATAAATACATTTGGCAACATAGTATGTATAATTATAAGATTCTAGTGTGTAACATTACTGAGACATGTTCCAAGTTTAGAAAAGCAGACACAAACTAGCTCCTCAAAGACAGTAGGCAAACTGACTCCTCATAGCCACCTGTCAACAAAATCAAATGGGCTATCAAATGGTTAAGTGGTCATTCTTTACATTTTTACAAGGAGGAGGGAGGGAAAGTAATTCTCCTTAACCTCTGAGAATAGGACAAGAAGCAAGGGGTTTCAATAAGAGAACTGCTGTGGCAGAGAGTACTCCTTTTTCACTGAAGAATCACTCAGCTGCATTTTGAGAATTTGGGAAGGTTTAGATTGCCACTTAATTCACAATACTTTATGAGCATTTCCAAACTGCCATTACTGAGTCTTTAAAGCTTTTTTTCCCTTGCTTGCTTTTCAGTTTCAGAGCTCTAGAAAACATCCAGTAAATATTTTTGTTTAAAAAACAAAACAAAACCAAAAACCTTTCCCTAATCTTGACAAATTTAAACCCTCTGTTCACAGACTTGAACCACTGAGTTTTCTGAATTTTGCAAGAGGCAAACAGTATGCTACCAAAATTATAGTTGATATAAAATAAACAGTAAAAAAAAGTTCTAGTTTTTCTCCTACTGTATTTTGTTTTATGATGGTGTTAAAATAATGCAATCAGACAAAAAATTGTTATCATACACTTCATGGATCTGGAATGCTTATGTTGAGCGTATCAGCATAGTATCTTTGTGCTTCTCAGAATGCAATATACACATTCCAATAATTGTTTTCTCTCTCCCAGAATGCAGTAAGACTTTATTACTGAAGGAAAGTTAAACTGAAGTAGTGAGAGTTACATAATCACTAAAGGGGTGATGGTTCATGATCTTTCTGATTTCTTTAGGGTGCAGTTCATGAATGGCTCAGAGAGCATTCAGGCAACTTAGCTGGATGTGTTCCTGCATGTTGCTGGCTGAGTGATGACAGTCCCTTGAGGGGTTTGCTGCTTGTCACTAGCACAGCATTGTAAGAGACAGCCCAAGCTGGAGAGTTAAAGGGGCACAGGTCTCACAGTTTCAGTTTGTACCCTAGGGGTCTATCACACCATGTAACTCACTAATCCTTTCGGAATCCCTCAATTATATCTTCTGGCATTGAGTCTGACAGGATAATTATGCAATGTGTCAAAAATCTCTTTTTATCATTTTAAATTTGCTACCTCTCAATTTAATTGGCTGTCCTTTTGTTCTTGTATGAGGAAAAAGAATAAACAAGAATGTCTGATCTTCCTTCTTTATGCCATTCATTATTTTGCATAATTCCATCTTCAGAGTCAGTGATGGTCAGACCTAATGTGTAATCTCTATTCCATATGCAATAATAAACAACTTGCCTCAAATGTATGTAGACACACACACACACACATGTGCGTGCACATGGACCTGATAGTGATCCCTATATTTAGATTGACTAACACTTTCTAGTATAAAGAATGCTTACTTCCTTTCCTTGAAAAGCACTCAGTTCCACACTGTTTGCAGAAGACCTTTGATAATTGGCAAGAAGCAAACACTCAAGCTAGATAAATGCCTTCTTTTCTTCCATTACATTTTCTCTCAGCAAAGTCACAATGGAAACTGTTACAACTCATCAGTTCCTTCTCTCATTTGCATTCCTCAGAAAAATGTTGTCAACCTCTCAAAACAAGCACACACGCATGAACATTCTAAGGCCAGGCTGGCAACACTGCAGCTACGGTACTGGGAACAGCTGGGGACCCGCTGGAGAAGGTGTGGTGGACAGGGACAGAAGCAGGCTGGGCTCCTCCACCAACATATCTGGACACAGCACATAATCTCAGAGGCCTGTTCCTTTCATTAGATCTCCCCCCTATCATTGGGACAGAAACTGAGCCAACAGCACCCTCCCCAGATTCTTCTTCATACGCATTATGAACACACACCATTTTTTCTATCAAAGGAGAAAAACCCCTCTTTTAGTGTACAGGTTGGATTCACAAGGGAGCAGAAAAAAAGATTGCATGAGAAGCCATAAATCTAGCATTTCCCAAGTGCTTGATATACATCCTAAATAATGGTTTTTTAATGTCATTTTAGTATATAATTTCTACATATATACCCACAAACACATATACAGTAAAAGCTCGATATAACGGATATATCGGGTGAGGAGGTGTCCGTTAAAGCCGAAAGTCCGTTATTTAATAATAAAAAAAACACCAAGCTGTCGGAGCAGCAGCCCGCCGAATTAGTCCGTTATATCGAGGTTTTACTGTACTTTTAACTATCATGTTAAAGTTCAGCGGTTCTCAAACTTGTTGAGACCGCGACCCCTTTTTGTGCTCCGGCGGGGGGGGGCGCGACCCCACTGCCAAAAAGCCGCCGATTTTTTTAAAAAACAAACAAACAAACAAAAAACCTGCCGTGGACCCCCCTGCGCCCCGGCCCCAGTCCCCGCTGCGGGTGGGCTGCCAGCTGCGCCCCGGCCCCAGTCCCCGCTGGCGGCCGGGGCTCGGAGCTCCAGCCGCTGCGTTCCTCGGGGCTCCATCCGCTGCCCAGGGAGCGCGGATCGAGGCTCCTCGGGGCTCCTCGGGGCTCCAGCCGCTGTGCTCTCCGGGGCTCAGAGCTCCAGCTGCCACCGGGGGAGCGCAGCTCAATCCGCGCTCCCCGGGGCTCGGGGCTCGCAGCTCCAGCCGCCGCGCTCCCTGGGGCTCGGGGCTCCAGCCGTCGCCCGGGAAGCTCGGCTCGATCCGCGTTCCCCGGGGCTCGGGGCTCCAGCCGCCGTGCTCCCCAGGGCTCGGAGCTCCAGCCGCCGCGCTCCTCGGGGCTCCATCCGCTGCCCAGGGAGCGCGGATCGATCCGCGTTCCCCGGGGCTCGCTCCCCGGGGCTCGGGGCTCCAACCGCCGTGCTCTCCGGGGCTCAGAGCTCCAGCTGCCACCGGGGGAGTGCAGCTCAATCCGCGCTCCCCGGGGCTCGGGGCTCGCAGCTCCAGCCGCCGCGCTCCCTGGGGCTCAGGGCTCCAGCCGTCGCCCGGGAAGCTCGGCTTGATCCGCGTTCCCCGGGGCTTGGGGCTCCAGCCGCCATGCTTCCCAGGGCTCGGGGCTCCAGCCGCCGCCCGGGGAGCCTGACTGCAGCCGCCGCCCGGGGAGCGCGGCTCGAGCCGCGCTCCCCGGAGATCCCGCAGCAGGCAGCTGGCAGCCGGCAGCCTTCAGCCAGCCCGCCCAGGTCCCGGCGGCTGGGACTCGGGCAGGAACCGGGAACTGGCAGCCCGCCCCCTGGCGGGACTCGGGCGGGAGCCGGCAGCCCACCTGCAGGCAGGAGCTGGCAGCCAGCCCGGCCGCTGCCTGGACCCGGGCAGCAGCGGGGAGCCGGCAGTCAGCCCGCCAGCTGCCTGGACCCGGGCGGCAGTGGGGAGCCAGCAGTCAGTCCGCCGGCTGCTGGGAGCCGGGCAGCAGCCCGCCCGCAGCTCGAACCCCGGTGGCAGCAGGGAGCGGGCAGTCAGCCTGCACGGGTCCCGGCTCCTGGGACCCGCCAGCCAGCCCGCCTGCTGTTGGGAGCCGGGCGGCAGCCCGCCCGCAGCTCGAACCCCGACAGCAGCAGGGAGCCCGCAGCCAGCCCTCGACAAACGGATTTCGGCTGCATCAGACTTTCTTAAAAATTTTGTCCGTTGCATCCGAAGTCCATTAAATCGAGGTCCGTTAAATCGAGGTTTTACTGTACACACTATAAACAAGAAGCAACCTGATAGTTTCCATCTAATAAAATTTGTAGTACAATATTAGTAACTAACACAACCATTAAGTTTTTTTAATTAGTGCTAGTTTCTGAGGAATTCTGGAGGAAATGGTAAAATGGCACAAAAACAGTTCAAAGCCCAACTGCAAATTGTTTCTTTCAAAGTCACCCTGCTATCATTGCAGATATTTGTCATAAAATTTCAAACAGGAAAACAGTGAAACTCTTAAAGAATGTGTGCATTTGTATGTTTGTGTACATATATATATATACACACAAACAGTAATTATATCATAGCAATAAAAACCTGGTAAAAACCACAAGACTATCCTGAGGAATTAGTAACCATCTTGAGTTAATTAACTCAGAAAATTATGCCCAATAAATGTCCCACACCTCATTATAGGTGATGCACAACTGGGAACCTGTCACATTTCTTGTGTTATATAAAACATAGTCAACTTAATACCCTGTTCCTTTTCAGCACAGGATGTTTTCAATTTGTTCAGAACAGAGCTGCAATATTTGAATCACTCTGCTCATATCCCATCAACATTTCACAATTGCGTAAACTTCCCAGCTAGTTGTATTCAAATTAGCTGGAAGTATATTTGAAAATTGCTTTCCTCCTCGATAATAACAACATTCAGTTAGCAGAATTGTCAGAGGAACAGATATGTCAGTAACCTGAAAACCATAGGTGACTGAATAAGAAAAAAAAAGAAAATCAAATCCTGATCTCCCTGTCTGGTGTGTTTCCTGGGTGTAAGGCACTGGAGTAACTCAACAGTGTTTAATTAGACAAGCTGTTGGGAATGTAAATTCCAAGACTCATTAAAACTAGCTTCTCAAGGAAGCTTGAAACTAAAACTTGCCTTGCTTGAAACTTCCCTTGCAACAGAGTGCGTGGCATAAAATATATTAATTCTGCTATTGTTTTGATACATATCACCAAGGTGCAGTCGTTGATCTGATTTTTTCCCCCTTATTTACTGAACTAGAATAAAATTGAAATTAAAAAGGTTTCATGCTCAGGTGGATGCCTTCTAGGGGGTGCTGTCAGGAACATACAGATTACACACTGGGTTGCAGCAGGTAACTAGCAAAACACTTCTTTAATTATTATTGTTTCAAATTCAGACAAATGAGACTATAGATGCATAATACAGTATACCCTGTCCACATTCTCTTGGTATATGCACTTTAGCCAGCACTGCAGAATCCTAGAGCAAAAACCACTCCCATCCCCTTGACTGTCTTATCTTTATAGCTTTTTTCAAAAAAAACAACAACATTTAGTCATGTTAAGCTCCAAACTGTTTTACTTTTGGATCCCACATTGGAGGCATTTAGTAGCTTATCCCACTCAAGATGGCACCGTGTTTCTATAAAAAACAAACCAAAAAAAAAACAGAGCAGAAGTTATCCTACTGAAGTTAGAAACATCATAAAGGAGAAGGAACAAAAGTCAAAGCATGTGTTGCAGGTTTTTGGTTTGGGTTTTTTGTTTGTTCATTTACTTTTCTTTGTTTATATTTCAATCATCTTGTATTGACTAGGACAAGGTGCATTTCTGAGGTCTCTGGAGTGGTAAATGAGAGCACTGTGTTCACAAAACTCAGCCTTTGAAGATTTTGGTGTAAGCTACATGCATATTTAAAAAAAAAAAAAAAACCACCCAGAGACTGTTGACAATTCATTTAAAATTTTGTTAGCTCATCTGCAACCAAAAGTAAAGAGGTAGAGAATAGAACAAAAAGCCAACTTGAGAACCTGATAGGAATGAAAGTATTGATATAAGGTAAGATACTCCACTGTGTGCAGAGGCCCAGAATAAGGTCTATACCCCATTCTACTCACATTTTAGTGTTAGGTCTAGTCTACACACAGATTTTGTAATGATCTAACCACTTCAGTTAGGGATGGGGGTTTTTAAACCAAAATTCTCAAGCCAATGCAACCCCCACCCTTTATATCTTATTCTCCCTCCCGCATGGGAATAACTATACTGGTATGGCACTTTTATGTTGGTATAACTCTGTCTGCACTGTACTTAATTAGCTTTGCCATTATATAAAAAAAGTGTTAAAACTTGTGTTTAGACAGAACTATATTTTGAAGGCTTAAGTGGTACATAGACTTTGTGCTGGCCTTGTACCCAGAGGTGAATATCTCCATTGTGGTTCATTACTGAAATCAATCTAGTGCATAGCACTGCTCCAAGTATTAAACAAACATCTGCAAAACTGCCTTTTGTGGCAGCAGAAGTTATTACAGATAACCCTATATTGTGGTATGGCTTTTGTGCTCTTATTGATAATTACATGAGCTTGTGGTGTTTATTTTTAATACACAATGGATATGTTTTCTGCACCATATATTTTGATACAGATGTATTGGAAAGGACACAGATTATTTGTGGACATATTCCCCTAGGGATCACAATCACTAAAGAGTACACTGTGAAACTTCTTTGTGGGGCCAGACAGTTGGGTAATTATATTTAGGGCAAGAGACCTGAACTGAAGGCACTGGAATTGCATTCCAGTCTATATTTGACAGTTTTGTTTTGTTTTAGCAATCTTAAAGTGTCTTGCCAACCCTGAAAGTTATTTGTTTAAGATTTATTCCCTTCTTTTAAATTAGAGCAAGTGTATTGGCCTGAAGGTACCAGCACTTGCATTGAACTTGGCAAGAGACTGCAACCCAGCAGCTCTGATAAGAGTACAAGGACAACTAGAAGGCCTTTATTAAGAATCTAATAGCTACAAACCAACCTTGTTTTAATCTATTCAGGACTGAAAAAACATCTGGCTGCATGACAGAGACAGCAGCTTAGCACCCCAGCTACCAAGACTTGAATCAAACTCTAAATGCATTCACTGAATACATAGGGATAAACACATGTCTGAAAACAGATGTGAATCCAGACAGAGTTTGTTCCCATCTAGTCTACTATTAGGGGACACCACTGACCTACTGGTCAAGTCACTTCACCTCTATTTCATTTCCCCATCTGTACAATGAGGATAATGATATTTTCTTACCTTTTTAAAACCATTTAAGAGCTAAATTACTGAAAGCTAGACCTCTGAGCCTACGGAAAGCAACTTGATGAAATGCAACAGCAGGGCACAATTTCACCTGTGGGGTTTCGTGAATGGGCTGCACTACCTGTGTGCATAACAAAAAGGATGTCAGCATAAGAATTTGTGGGGACTATAAATTAACCAAAAACCCTAAGCTGGAACTGGACTAATATCCATTTCCTAAACCATAAGATTTATTTGCAAAACTGGCAAAGGGAGTGAAGTTTACCCAACTGGATTCATCCCAGGCCGACCAGCGGGTAGTATTGGTGCCAGATTAATATTTTGTGACAGCAAACATACATAAGGGGCTATTTAAGTATGAAAAATTATTTTATGGGTAGCCAGTGCACCTGCTGTGTTTCAAAGAATAATGTATCATCAGGTACTACAGGTGGTAAATGGTTTTGTCTGTTATTTGGATGACATATTAATAACTGTAAGTAATATTTAAAAAACCCGTAGGAGGTTCTGAAGGGAGTGCAAAGTACATGTTTTTAAAGTTAACAAAGATAAGTGTGTTTTTTTCTAAAATCAAATTAAAGTCCCCTATTACTATTAGGTCTTGTGTTTTGGATAGTTATGCTTTTTTATCCTAGAAATTCCTCATCTACCTCTTTCTTCTGATTTTGTGGACTATGGTAGATTCCTAACCATGACTTTGACACTATTTTTCTTTCTCCTTTAACTTCACCCAGAAGTTATCAACTGGTCCCCGTCTTACCAGACCTCAGAACAGGTGATTACATTCTTGATATATAATGCAACACCTCCTCCATTTTCCCTGACTATTCTTCCAAAACAAGTTACACCTCTCTGTACAGCTTGTTCAGGAAGGTTAGACAAGGAAAAAGGAAACCTACCAAGTCTTTGTGATGCCAAATAAGTCATAATTTTGTTTGTGTACTAAGACTTCTAGTTCTTCCTGGCTCTCTCCCAATACTATATCCCTTGCATTTGTGTACAGACTCTTTTTCCTAGTATCTAACCTAAATGTCTCTTGCTGCAGATTAAGCCCACTACTCCTTGCCCTACCTTCAGTAGACAAGGAGAACAATTAACTTTTTGTGCTCAGGAAATATTTTTTTTCTTCAGTTTTATTTTCAAGAACCAAAATAACTTCCGTTTTTTATTTTGGTTTTTGAATTTTTGAGGGAGTTTTTTCCATTCCCATTTTCTCCTTTACCCCCCTTTTTGCTGCTGTACAGACTTTCCTTGGTTTTTAGTCCAATGCCCCCCACCTACTGCTGCTTGTTGGGGTGGTTTAATTATGCTGACAGGAGCGCTCTCTCCTGCTGGCAAAGAGCAGCTACATGGGAGACCTTACAGCTACACAACTGCAATGATACAATTGTGCCGCTGTAAAGTCAGTAGTTTAGACACAACCTTAGGGTGATTCCATACTGGAGAGAAGATTGGTATGACACACATGGGCTCTTTTATCTGCCTTGAAGAGGTTACCTGGGAAAGGTCAAACCAGTCTGCTGTGTATTATCTTTCCCACAAACCAACTTAGCACTGGAGAGCCAACCTTTAAGGCAATTCCTGAAGGCAGTTGTAGCCAGGGAATTCCTTAGCACCAGGGCTGGGGCAACTCTAATGCTTTGGGTCCAGGCCAGATTGCAGGACCACTTCACAACTTCTGGGAGGTCCCATGATACAGTGTGAAGGAAGGTGCTAGTAATCCATACCCATGGAACAACCTTGTGAAAATCTTCTCCTGCCTCTCCTTTCCCACATTGATTTTACATACAGGATCAAGGTTGGCTTGAGGGAAGCATTTTTCACTAATGAATATGCCCAGTCTTGGTGATATTCAAGTCCCTCGGCAAAGCTCTAATTCAATTCAAAGAGGGCAGGATTGTTTCTACTAGAAAGGAAATATTAACATTAAAAGAAAACTATACAACATTCTTACTTTACAGGCTGAGGCCCTTGTTTTTCCTCCCTTGTAGATACACTTAATTGTCTCAGTTCAACCAGTACTGAGAGTAGGGGTTATAAAACTGGCAGTGAAAAAGATGTGAGTTTATGCAATACATTTTTTCCCCCTCTGGGACTGCAAGAATGGGGGGGGGGGGATGGATTGGAAATACATATAAACAAATGTAGGGGCAAGAAAAACACAGATAAGACTTAGATAATGTTTTAATGGCTAGAAGTTATTTCATTTTCTTTCATCCCTTTAGTTTCATCTACTTTACAATTTATGGCAGCTCAGATTACGAGAGGAGCCTGTTTTCTCTAAAGTTAACTCAATTAATACAAGAGGCTAATTCTAACATCACCAGCATAATAATTAAGGACAGTGTGGCTTGACAACAATACAAGCATATCAATCCATGAAAGGGAAAGACAGATGTAGAAAGATGGAGCTTGGGGTTAGATTGAGGCCCATCGCACAATATGATGAACTTCATATGTGGTGCAAAAAGATTTGAACTGATCAACCAATAAATGACAGCAAATAGCCTGCTTCTATTGAGAGTAAAAGCTTGCTATGATTTTAATTGATTTATTTTTCAGACGTTATCTATTGACTTCTTGAAAGGATCACTGAAAACAGAAATCCAAGCCAATAAAACAACACTCAGCATTTGTGTTTCTGTCATTCCCTAAGAAGAACAGAAAATAAACCATAAAACTTTGCATATGGCAATTATCGCAGAACATTTTTGCTAGCATGTTTGTGGTGCATTTCTATTCAGAAAAGGCGATTTTTCCAGTCATTAAGAATGAAATAAAATTTCCCTTCAACAAGGCCTGAAACGAACATGTCATTTGAAGAAGAGAAACAAGCCTTATTGTATAAATCCAGAATGATGCCTTACGGGCTTGTTATTTTACCCTATTATACTAAAACTGTTCTATGCTTTTCAGTGACAGATAATATTCATAAAGACAGTAAAAATAGCACATTCCAACCCTAGAATATTAACAGGGAGCAAATGTGCACTTTCCTTCAAACTGAATTGCCATGTTTTCACAAACAACCATTCAGTAAAATACATGTGTATGAAAAAGTAGAAAAAAGCCCTAAGAACATTTTGTAAAGGACAGCTATTTTTCTGCTCGGTTGTCATGGAGTTGTTATTAGGCAGACAGATAGGAGCTCAAAGATTAATAATTATACACTTTATCATTATATTAATTCTTTGACAGTTATTACGCTTCACATTCCCTCACATTCCAAATCCCAACATTAGTGTGTTCTGGTAACTTGCACATAAAAAAAAAAAAATCTCTTCTCCAAAATACATACATTTGATTTTTCTTATCAAAAGAAATAAGAACTAACAAGACAACAGCACACTGCTCCAAATCCTTGGGTACAGCCTTTGTGCACCAACTGCAGCTCAGGAGAGTGAGAAAAAGGTGATTTTAAAGCAACTTTTGCTCTCCTCCAATTCCAGTTCTGCCATATGATAGATATCACTCCCTCCCCACTCTGTGGAGCATCCTGGAGCTTGCTCTTCCTTACCCTGTCTGCCCACATCCAAAGGAGCAATTCCAGCTGGTGAGGATCACTGGAGATATAGAAATGGCTTAGCTACACGCCTACTCCCCGGGGACTGGAAAGGCATGGCCTAAGAGCCATTATGGCTGCTCTGTACCACTGAGGATTCCCCTGCTCGGTTGGTTTTATGGCTCTGCTGTGAAGACTGGCAAAAAAGCAACTGTGGCAGGGCCAATAATCTGATCCATGAACTAGAAGTCTAGTAAATAGCATATGCAGCAACAGCTTGCCTGTAAAACATATGATGCTTTAAAAAAATGTGACTAAGTAGAATAGGACTTAACTGATAGCCTGCCATCTGTCTGACCTATCTGTGTTTTGATATTGCACCAAAGGCTGCTATCTAGATGAGGTTCAGAGAAAGCTGGGGGGAAAAAAAAACCCTAGAGATTGACTGTGAAATAACTTGCCCAGGGGAAATTTCTTCCAAACCTCTTTATCGAGTGGTTAACGTATGACATGAAGCTTAAGAATTTTTATCCTGATATTATTTTAACCTGTCTATTCTTAGTCATGACTTTCATGGGCTAAATAGTCATTGTTTAATACACATTTCTTTTTCTTATCTTTCAGTTGCAGTGTGTGCCTCCTTGAAATTTGTATTATAGGAAAGGATCATTTGCCTTCTCTATAGCATTCATGGTTTTATATAGCACTCCCATGCCCTTGCTTATTTCTTTACTCTTTAAAGTTTAAACACACTCAGTCTCTTTTGTTCTTTCCTCACACTCAGTTGTTCTCTGCTTCTTGCCCCAAATCAGCAGTCTTCTCCCATTCAGCAAAACATTGGCAAGCTGAAAAAAATAGGTTATTTTTTCAGTTACAATCATTTTAGGGATTCGCTTGTAACAATGGACAACATTTTTAGATGGAAGCGTGACTTTCAATCTGACAGACTCTCAGAACTTGTCTAAAGGGAATGTTCCTTATATAATATTTGTCTCTGTCTTCTATTTCTGTGTGTACTCAGAACTATTGATGTCACATTCCATGCTATCAAGCCACTTTAAAGAAGAAAAGAAAAATCCCATTTCGTTCTCAAGTACATGAAAGAAAACCATCTTGCTTAAACATATTCACCTCTATAGAGTATAGTGGCATTGTTTGGAGAACGATGCATATGAGATTTATTCAATTCTGAATCTCAAGCAGAATTTATATATTCCATTTTATTTTCATCTCATAATTTAGTGTAAATTAAATTTGTATTGCTTACATGAGTAGGTCTCCTATGTGACCTCTGCTCACCTATTATGGTTGGCATCACAGCGCTGCATTCAGATGTGATATTAAATTCAAGCCCTACCTCTCAAAAATCACATTGCATAGGTGCATTTAATAAAATCACATTAGAAAAACATTGATATGCCTTGATTTGTCTTGTTTGTGCCTGCACTGAAAACCATTCCAAAGGGAATGTGAAAGCCAGTACATATGGCTCAAGTGTAATTGTGTATTGAGTTTGCATGTGAATTAGAATGCAGAGGCAACACAGACATCTGTGCACAAAGTCCTTTCTGATTTATTTGCCTGAAACACTATAATCTCAAAGAAAGCACACAACACCAGGAGAGAAATAGAGAAAAGCAGTCGGTGCTTCATTGTCACAATGAAACAGAAAATTTACAAAGAGGTCTAGCATTACAAACCTGCATATCCTAATCTCAAATGGTTTCTCAGCAATCTATCAACCAATCATTGGCACAGCTTCTTCCCCAGTGTGTAGGCTAAAGTAACACCACCTAATGCTATAACAAAATTCTGTTAGAAAACGATGATAAGGGTAATTTGGAGAAACATTTGACAAATCTTCTCCAGTAGTCATAACAGAAATAACTAATAATCTTGAGTGCTAAAAATATTAGATTATGTTAATAATATACCAGACTCTGGGATGTTTACTCCATGTTAGTGGCACTTTTTCCCATAATAGTTCCGCTGAATTCAATAGTATTCAATATACGTAAGGGGATCAGAATATGGCCCAATGTGACTAATTCATAAAAACCAAACTGCACCATAAATTTATTTACTTGCGAATAAAGCAGCTGCCAAGAGGTAAACCAGTTTGAATAAAACAAGAACCATCTTTCTTCACTCCAAAACATCTAATTCAAAGGCCAGGATTTTCATCAAATTAGGTTCTTAAATAAGATGTCTGATTAGGTTCTTAAATAAGATGCTTAAAGTGCTGGGTGTCCAGTAGTCTTAATTGAGTTCATTCTGTCATGCAGTTGAAGCCAGTAGAAGCTGATGGATGCTTAGCACTTTTGAAATTTAGGCTAATTACAGTATTTAGGTGCCTAACTTCAGACATCATGGTTTTTAAAAAAAATCTTACCTAAAGGGTCTGTACATTTTCGTTCTGGAAGTGATTGGAAATACAATACTGTGAGGGACACTATATTTGGACCTACAATGCTTTCAATTTCCTGAAAATATTCTGAAAAATCCTATTCCTGCAAGATTTCCAGCCCAGTTTTGCAAAACAAAGAAATGTAGATGGTTCAGATAGACATAAAAAGCTATGTGCTTATCTCAATTGAATATCTGAACCTTTAGAGTTTATCGACACTGCAATCATAAGTGTGCTTGCACCACTTGTAGACATATCCACACTGGTTTTAAACTAATATCATAGAAATGTAGGGATGGAAGATAGCTCGAGAAGTTATCAGTTACAGCCTGCTGGGCTGACACAAGAGCAAATAAACCTACCGTATTTTTCGTCTTATAGGACGCTCCGTCCTATAAGACGCCCCCTCATTTTTTAATAAAAAATCCGGGAAAAAAAAAAAAAAAAAAAAAAAAAAAAGCTCCTCGCTCTCCCGTCCCCGCCGCGCGGGCGGGCTGCCGGGAGCGTCCCGGTTCCCCCCTCCCCGCCGCGGGCGGGCTGCCGGGAGCGCGCCCGCGGCGGGGAGGGGGGAACCGGGACGCTCCCGGCAGCCCGCCCGCGCGGCGGGGACGGGAGAGCGAGGCGCTTTTTTTTTTTTTTTTTTGGTCCGGCGGGGAGGGGATAACCCCGGCAGCCCGCCCGCGGCGGGGAGGGGGGAACCTCGGCAGCCCGCCCGCGCGGCGGGGATGGGAGAGCGAGGCGCTTTTTTTTTTTTTTTTTGCATTCGCCCTATAAGACGCACCAACTTCCCCCCCCCCGTTTTGGGGAAGAAAAAGTGCGTCTTATAGGGCGAAAAATACGGTAGATGATCTCTGACAGGTGTTTGTCTAACCTGTTTTTAAAAACCTCCAATTATGAGAGTTTCAGAGCTTCCGTTGCAATCTAACACCAGAGTCTAACTACCCTTACACTTAGTAAGTTTTTCCTAATATCTAACTTAAATCTTTGTTGCTGCAGATTACTCAATTACTTCTTCTATCGTCAGTGGACATGGAGAACAATTGATCACTGTCCCTCTTTAGAGCAACCCTTAACATTAGCTGAAGATTATCAGGCACCTAACTCAGTCTTCTTTTCTTACCACTAAACAGGCCAGGTTTTTAATTTTTCCTCATGGTCATACTTTCCAAATCTTTTATCAGTTTTTGTTGTTCTTCTCTGGACTCTCTCCAATGTAGCCACATCGTTCCTAAAATGTAGTGCGCAGAATTGGACTCAGTATTCCAGCTGAGGCCTCACCAGTGCTGAGTAGAACAGGACAATTACCTCCCATGTCTTACATACCACACGGCTGTTAATACATTCCAGAATTATATCAGGCTTTTCACAAATTCATTACATTGTTAACTCATTACATTTGTGATCTGCTATAGCCATTATATCTTTTTCTGCAGTATTGTAACAAAACCACTTATTCCCCAATTTTGCATTTGATTTTTTCCTTCCTATGTGAAGCACTTTGCATGTGTCTTTACTGAATTTCACCTTGTTTGTTTCAGACCAATTTTCTAATATGTCAGGGTTGTTTTTAATTTTAATCCTGTCCTTCAAGTTCTTGAAACCCGACAGTTTGGTGTCCTCTGCAAATGAAATAAGCACACTCTCCCCTCCATTATCCAAGTCATTAATGACATTACTCAATAGCCCAGTTCCCTGGACTGATCCCTGTGGGTCCCTACAATATACATCCTCCTAGTTTGGCATTAAACTGTTGATAACTACCTTTCAAGTATGGTCTTTCAATCAGTTGTGTAGGCAGTTTACAGTGATTTCACGGAGACCACATTTACCTGATTTGTTTATGAGAATTTCATGTTGGGCCTTGTCAAAAATCTTACTAAAATCAACCTATGTCATATGTTCTACTTCTTACTTGTTCACTAGGTCAGTAACCCTGTCACAGAAGGAAATTAGGCTGGTTTGCCATTATTTGTTCTTGATAAATCATGCCGGCTATTTTCTATAACCCTGTTATCCTGTAGGTGCTTACAAACTGAATGCTTAATAATTTGTTCCAGTATCTTTCAAGGCATTGAAGTTAGGCTGAAATGGATCAGTGTTCTTTCTAGGCATTTTGATCAAGGTTTGTTGTGTCAACTGAAACAACACACAGAAAGAACGAACATACACACAGACACACACACAGCTAACATCCAACAGTCTCAACTCCTACTGAGTTCAATAGGAATTGCACATGCCAAACACTCCTCTAAATCAGGCTCTATATGCATGCATACAGTGTATGTAGTTAAAAATTCTATCTTCCTTTTTACCTGTAGGTGAGATGTCACTGGTGTGAGGATGAGATCCCAATAATTAGACCGAAGAATGTCAAGTAGAGCTACAAATATTTTGACAGATTATTATATAATCAGATGTCATGTGCTCTCTAGCAGATAAGACACTAAACTGAGAATAAGGAAATTTACCTGTATTCTGCCACTGACCAACTGTTTTACCTTGGGCAAGATAATTTGCCCCTCTATATCTGTTTACCCCTCCCACACTTTGTTCATCTTCTCTAGTTAGAAGTTAGCCTGTAAGCTCTTGAAAGCACAGATTTGTTTCTAATAATCATACCACCTTTCTCTTATACAGCACATTCCATCCATACATCTCAAAGTGCTTTATAAAGGAGATCACTATCATTATCCCCATTTTACAGATGGTACAGAGGTATGAAGAAGTGAGGTGTCTTGCTCAATGTCACCCAGCAGGCCAGTGGCAGAACTCAGAACAGAGCCCATGTCTCCTGAGTTCCAGTGCACTATTCTATCCATTAGCACACCATTATGCATTTGTACAGTACCATGCAAAATGGTGCCGCTGTTCCTGCTGGGATCTCCAAGTGGCAATGTAATAATATCTTATTATCCACTGATAAAGAGATGAAAGAAAACTAACAGTATTCTCCAAACCTTTTGTGTCAACCTTTGCCAAAAGGAAGAAAGACCACCCAAAAAAGAGAGGACCTTGTTTTTTTTAGAGGAAAACTGGCATTGGTCTATCTGAAGATTTCCCTTCCAGAGAAGGAGGTAGAGGTAATTAAAAAATGGAAAGCCATTTTTGCAACATTTTTAATTTAGATAGGAATTTCCCCACACAGATCTAGCCATAACAGATAGTATTGCAGAGGACACTATGATTAACATAATGGGTCAAATGCCAAGATAACACAAATGACTGTGTTAGTTATACATTGTACATCAGGTTACATGAGTGTTTGCATTATATCCTGAGTGGACTTGCTGCAGACTTATCCCAAAATAGAAAACCAGTAAGAGAGTGCATGAAGATAAAATGATAAAGTAGGCTCTCCCTACTTATAATGACTTACTGATATGTAACTTTCATCTGTAGTTATATCATGTATGACTCTGACCCACTGAACGCCTTTTAGATTTCTTTGCTGTTCAATTTTTCATTTATATGGATATACGATTTTATCTTCATTGACTTTTACAGAGTAAATTCAATTATTGAAGTTATTGCATCCTTTTCCATGTGTTTATTGATCAAGCTGTTTTTCTTGATTTAAATGAAAACTATAGATTAGTAAAGCCTAAATCTCTAGGCTAAATCCTCTAGGTTAAAATAAATATAGTTCATTTCCCCCATATTAAGATGCCCTGTATAATGGATCAGTGCATGTGTACATCTATACAGAAGATATAGTAAGAAATGACTCATTAAGTAATTACTGCTTTAGACTGTAAGCCCTTCAGGGCAAGGGCAGTCTTTTAGTGATGTTTTTGTTATGTATAGCACCAGGGACAATGGAACCCTGACCTATGAGTGAGGCTTCTAGGTGCTATCACAATACAAATAAATAAACAAATACCATTATTATTAATAATAAATAGGAATGATTGTCCCAAAGATTGAATTCTTCTATGCCCCTTTCACTTTAACTTGTCACTTTTCTTCTCCATTCTCATAAAAAGCATAGCTCTATGTACCTTTTGAAAAGGTAAGGATTACGGCAGACTAAGGCCTGGTCTTCGCTAGGAAGGGTGATTGATTTAAGTTACACAACCTCAGTTACATTATTCACATAGTTGAAGTCAACATACTTTGACCTACTCACCATAGTGTCTTCACGGAGGTGAGTCAACTGCTGCTTCTCCCACTCCTTCCTCCCCTCCGCCCCCCGTCAACTCTGCCTGTGTCTCTCGTTGCAGTAGAGTACAAGAGTTGTTGGGAGAGTGCTATGGGGTTGATTTATTGTGTCTAGACTGGAGGTGATAAATTGACCCCTGCTGGATCAATCACTTCTTGACGATCAAGCGGTTAGTATGGACACACCCTAAGGGCTTGTCTTCGCTACAGCAGGGAAGCATTGATCTTTTGGCGATTGATTTATCGCGTCTCGTCAAGACACAATAAATCGATGGCCAGCGTCTCCCCCGTTGACTCTGGAAGTCCAGCTCATCAAGAGGTGCAAGCTGGAGTCAACGGGGGAGCACACCGCCGACTGCCGCTGCCGTGAGGACGGCAGGTAAGTCAGCTGTAGAGACGCCGATTTCAGCAATGTTATTAACGTTATTAATGTAGCTGAAACTGCGTATCTACAGCCGATCTCCCCTCCTAATGAAGACCAGGCATAAGTCTCAATAAATGAGAAGTAAGCACTTGCTTAAAGTTAAGAACGTAGTTAAGTGCTTTGCTGAATCAAGACATATAGCAGTAAGCAGAAGCAAAGATGTCCACAATGGTGGCATCAAAACACATGACTTAATGGACTAAACCCTCCACAAAGCAGGACTGTAGTGGGCTACACCTTGTTTCATCTACACTTTGTTTCATGGGTGGGAGAAGATTAAGGTTTTCCAGGGGAGATATGAATTTGGCACTTGATGAACAATTATTTTTCCAGTACATTATGTGATCTATGAAGATGTCTATAAAATAATAGTGTGCGGTGTTCTACTCTTAGGCAAATATTTAATTATTTACCAGGAACTTGGCTGAAGAATAAAATATGGTGATAAATGTAATACTAACCCAATACAAAAATCATGCATAACTCCTGCTAAAGAGAATGATTTTAATATAATAAAATCCTTCTGAGTGAAATCCGTTTGAGAACACAGACGAAAACTGTGCAGTTGAACTTGTTTGCAGTGCTGGATGCCCATATGCTGTCGTATCTCATGTGTTGATACATGCAGTGTATTTTTATGTTTGCTCACTTTTCAATTTTTTTGTTTTATTTTATTTCATTTGGAGGTCAAGATTTTAAATAGCTAGATTTCAGATGGGGAATCCAGGCAGCTGAGAAAGTGAAACAGCAGAGCATAAACAATTTTTAGTATTATAAAAATAAATTACTTTCCAAATTGAACAATAGATTTAAAAATATAGTCTCAATATTTTATAATTTATTCCTAATTTATTGTGTTTGCCTCATTTTGTTTCAGCATGGCTTCTTAGGTGCCCCTGTATTCTTGAAAGTCTATGTACAGATAAAGTCTGCACTGTGGTCAGGGCACGCTATAGAAATGTCCATAAAGCTTAGCAGTGTTTGGTCATACAAAATGACAGAAGACACAAAAAGGTATAGTTTAGTCAATGTGAGAATAGACTTCATCCTGATATAGCTTATACCTGTGGAAATTAGGTGCTATTCCACTGAAGTCAATATAAATGCATCCTATCTCTTACAAAGTTCTTATAGCTTTTGTTTTTGCTTACATTTTTAAAAACTTTCATAATATAGTTAAACAAACAGCATTTTAAAAGGATACTGTGTAGGTTTTATGTAGGAATGAGGAAATCAGAACAAATAAAATTAAACCTCCTCTGATATTGCCTATAACTTGACCCAAATCTGGGACACACTTACTTAAAAGCTTCTCTATATTTGTGTGCCTCTGGACTTCAAAAAGTGCAGAAATATCAGATGAGAAAACTTCTCCCATGACTTCTAGTCCACTTTTACTGACTCAAGAGGTTCAAATTGTTTGGATAAGCATAAACCTCTAAGCTATTAAGTTCTTATCTGATCTTAACATGTTGAGGTTCAATAATCTAAATAAAAATCCTGTAGGAAATAATTCATACAGAGTCTGAAAAGATTTTAAACTTCAAATATACCTAGGGGTGGGAGGATTAAATTTTAATCAGAATGGGCTTGATCCTAAAAGATGCTCTGCACCTTCAGCTCAGAGGGAATCATCAGTATCTTGCAGGATCAGACCCCCCCCCCCATCCTAGTTGTTGGTTATTTCTTCTTTCACCCCAAAACAATAAGGGAAATAAAAAACACACCAGTCAATAATAGACATAACCAGAGAAAAATGTAAACACATGGGAGATGTTCCCAGTTTGAACAGCTGGTGCTTATTTGATATTTCCATCTTACTATCTACTAATAAGATATTTATCTTATGAAATATCATGATCAAAAAATGTTATGCTTGAATCTGTGATGGATTAGCTCCTAAAGACATTACATTTAAGCAATTATCATCTGTGCATATTTCAATATGCTGGCAATATGAATATTTAAGTTAATAAAATATTTGAAAAATATATTATATGCAAAATTAATAAAACCTAAATCTATACAAGCTTATAGTATACTTAAATATCTCCCAAGCCTTGGTAAGTGCTAGTAATCAAATAGCACTGAAAAGAATGAATTTGCTATTGTAATTTTCACTCCATGCACCTGAAGAAGTGGGATTTTTACCCACAAAAGCTTATGCCCATATAAATCTGTGAGTATTTGAAGTGCCACCAGACTCCTCATTGTTTTTCCTGGATACATACTAACACAGCTACCCCTCTGATTCTTTGCTATTGAAATGCTTGTCACTAGAAGCTTGTATCAAAATTGCAGCACACTGGAAAAGATATCACATGAAGGAGATAAGGGAACAAATGGGGGAAAGCGTATCTTCTCAAAGCAGGAGAGCTTTCCCCTCCTCTCACTTGGTTTGGCTTTCTGGAGCTCAAATCTTTCACAGCCTCCCGTGCCACTTCACCAGACAGGAGGAGGAGCAGTTGCCTGAAAGAGGCTGTCTCTGGCTCACAGTATATATGAAAATCTGTTCTCTACACCAAGAGAGAGGGTGAGTGGAACAGGTGGCATAGTCCCTAAAAACAGCTTCATCTCCTGCCCAAGAGGTAAAACTACCAGGTTAAAGAGGACAGCCTTGTACCCTCTCTCTCATCACAACTCACAAGGAAGGGAGGGAATGCAGGAGAGGTAAAAGAGATCATGTAGTGCCCAATAAGACTGAGTAGAAAAAAGGAAGAGTGATGTGAAAGAGGTGGGTGGATAGAGCACTGAAGAGGTGAGATGTACATGGGCCATTTAGATGGAGGAGTACAGCAGTATGTTTCCTTATGTGCAACAAGCCAACTCTACTTTTGAGGCCCCCGGCAGTGCAAAGAGAGACCAGAACCAGTGCTCCATGAATGTAATCATACCAGACCTTTCTATAAAGCCTAAAGAGTTGGAGAAAGATCCTTCCTCCCCTACCCAGGCCCCTAAACATCTGCTTGAAGGTCAGACAAAATACTGGTAACAGGGTCAGCACCATGAAATAAGGTTTACTGGCAATGGTCACTCTAAGGAAATCAAATGCAAAGAACATTGGTCTTTTGGTAACAAAGAGTCCTGTGGAACCTTAAAGACTCTTTGTTAAAGGACTCTTTGTTACCTCTGCTATTCCAGACTAACACGGCAACCTCTCTGATTATTGGTCTTTTGGGTTTGCAATAGAACATAAGTTCCTTATTCTATTTTTTTTTTACAATGTGATATTGTGATGAGAAGAGAACATTGATTCAAGTATAAAATAAAGCACTTTATATTCTCACATGATCTCTAGATGAGTATAACACCACATTTCCATAGCCACATGTAATTATTCAGTACATGAGAATTTGCAGTGCAGAAAGTATGAAATTTCCCTACATCACCAGTGTCTTAGTGAGTCATTGTAATCAATTACCAGTAAATATGAAGCAGTACCCTTTGTTAACCCTTAGGCTAAAACTTATCCAGGGAACCTGACATTTTCTGGAGAATACTATACAGTATATCAGAACAGTCTTGCATGTAACGTAGTTGAGACTTTATATCTGGTCATTTAAATTATATTGGTAAAAAACTAATACACAATGTTCATTGCAGAAGTATTCAGCAGCTTTGATGGGGGTGTTTAGTGATCAACACAGAGCTGGTAGAAATTTGAAGATGCTTTCCTTGATTACATACTTCCCCTGTCTGTCACTACGACTATGTACAAGATTATGGCCCTCGGCCTGTTTTCTGATGATATACAAACATGTCAGAGAGAAATTGCAAGTGTAGAATAATCTGAAACAATGTATCAAAGATTTAAAAAATGGAAGAATGTTACCCTGGATCTACAGTACTCCTGTCCATTTTTTAAATGATTATTACATTATCAGGAAAAAAAAATAAATATTTTTCCTCAAGTTATAAAAGATGAATGGGCTTTCAGGACATTTCTCAAAGGTGATAAAGACAAGAAGAGAGACTCTGTATACTTAAAGTTACAATACACAGAATAATAGAGCACAGACTTTCAAACGTGACTAATAATTAGTTACCCAACTTGAGACAGAGTCACTCTGAAAATTTAGGCCCGGGATCAAAACACCTCTCCAACATTTAAATAGCAACAAACATCACTTTGTCCATCCCAAGTACGCTTAACACTAATTGGCACAACTGCTAGCCATCTTCGAAGAGGGAGGTAATAACTGAATAAGCATTAATAATACCTAGGCACAGTCCCTCCAGTTCAGAGGGATAGCAGATGGGTAGTGCTGTGATGGGAAGTTCTCACTCCTATTCTTCACATGTACCAGTATGATAATAAAGGGTTTTATGTGGATGACTCTTGTGTTAATATCTTTCTGATCCTGGGGAAAAAAATTGTCGTAGTAAAAAATAAAACTAAGTGTGGCAAATTGCCAGCACTATTATGAGGAGTCCCATGCTTTATCTTCTTAGGGGGGGGTAGGGGTGAGTGAATAGGGGTCAGGATGCCATTTATTGCCCCTGAACAGGGTATTAACTGCGCCACTAGTATCCTAGAGGAAAGGAATGGAGCAAGAGGGACCCAGGCCCAGCCTCTACTCTAGGTCTCATCCCAGGGGCCCGGAGGATAGCGGTAAACCCCTTGGTTTAGCTATTCCTTTCCCTGGGCTACTTCCCTCTCCTACCCTTCAGCTTGTGGGGCTTCCTGCCCTCTCTCTGCACAAGCCCGGTGTCCCTTTAGCTAGGGTCTGGGTCTTCTTAGCTCACCACAGCACTTCTCCAAACTCTCCTCTGCTTTCCTCCAAACTGCTCTCTGCTTCCACACCAGTCCACTCTGCTTTAACTCCTTCCCCTGTCTAATTGAAGGTTTTTATCAGGTGACTGGCTTCTGGTGCTCTAATTGGCTTCAGGTGCCTTAACTGGATCCAGGTGCTCCAACCAACTTCTAGCAAACTTTCTTCCCCCTACAGGGAATAAGACTCCCCTATAACAATCTCCTGCTGCCCTCTGGCTATGCTGTATCACAAAACAAACAAAAAAACCTCCCCCAAACCCCTGCAAGAGTCATGTATTAGCTTAAAAAATATAGCACACTAAAGTTTAATATGAAACTTCTTCACTGAAAATAATGGGATATCAACTATATCCTTTATTTCACAGTGACATCAGTTAAGACTATTAAACTATTAGTTAATCAAAAGTTTAAAGCCATTAAAAAAGACATGCCACTACACTGGATATAAGTTTTGGAACTTTGAATAATTTTAATTGAAATTTGAATTTGATGATAAATGTCAAGTTTCAATAAAAAAAAAATGTTGAATGAAAATTTTCACCAAAAGTTTTGAAATGATAAAGCAATTTAAAATTCCCTCCAAAACTTAAGAACAACTCAGAATCTTTTCATGCTTTTTTGAAAAGAAACTTTTGTAGAAACTCTAGCTAGATGCATATAGAGCCAATTCTGGAGAAAGAGAGAAAAAAAGATAAATACTGGAGAAATATTGGAGGACTGGCTGAAGTTTCAAAAATAGAAACTAAAAAAAAAAAAAAAAAGAGTATTTGCATACAAGTTACAGCAGTGACAAACACTGAGCCATGTACACTTTAAAAAGGCCTAATAAAATGTGAATGAGAAGTACATAGCAACAAAAAACATGTTATGCCACTGCAAAAAGTTATTTTTTCAAATCTGATTGCCTGAATGTTGGCTCCTAAATCCATATTTGGGAAACTAAATAGAAGTTGTCTGGATTTATATGGATTTAGGACCCCAATACTTGAGATAGGCAGGTTAAAAATAAATAAAATCAGTGTCACCAATACTAGTATCGTCACCAATACCAATAAGTATTGTTATAGCACTTCATGTATTCAAAGCACTCTCCAGTCAAACTAATTAATCCTCTCAGCAACCTGGATAGACAGGCACTAATATCCCTATTTCACAGAGAGGGAAACAGACAGAAAGTTGACTTGCTCAAGGTCACACAGTCAATCAGTGGCCGAGTTGGAATAAATATCCAGAATCTCCTGATTCCTGACCCCATGCCCATTCCTTCAGACCCTTTTGTTTTCAATATTTTTAAGAGGCTACAAATATACTGATGAATTTTAATACAAATTGCCTTGCTGCTTTTCATTTTTATTCTTGCATTAAAGAAACTAAGGCGCTTAGTCCATAAAAATTGTTCCATGCATGCTTTTTTCAGTTAATTATAATAAAAATATTTATTGGAGCCATGGAATGGGAATGATGACTTAGACCCTCCCCAGCCATCACTATGGTACCTGAAAGTAAATTACTTCCAACACTATATTCTTGGGCTAATTTACTTTGAACCATATAATGTCAGGAGAGAAAATTAATATTTCCAAAGAACAATTTATGTGTAAATCATTGGACAGAAGTAATTGCAGATGCATTGGGGACCAATACATAACAAAATTCAACTTTGTATATTGCTGAAGGGTTATTCTGATTTCCCTATCCTATGCCTCCAGGCTTCTTTCAGCAGTGGAAAGTTAGTACTCCCTGTGCGAGCACTATTTATTGGTCAACTTGGGGGCTATAAAACATTTTACCTTTTAAATTGGCCTCTGTCTTCTAATACTGCACACATTACACACACCTACCAGTTTCCTTCTTACTGCTCCCATCTAGGAAAGACAGTTTTCTAACACTCAGTTAGCTCACTGCATTACTGTTCTAGGAAAAGAACATCATTTTCCCCCTCCTCAGGTACCCTCACTCTTACTCTCTGCTCTTATATATGAGGATAGCCCTCATATATTTCCTTTGCTTGTCTCTCTGTTCTCTCTACCTCATCTCTTTCATACTTTGCCTCCACTGTATCTTCTTTTCTTGTGTATTTTCATAGATGGATCCAGCTCTTGCCAAAATAGCGAACCATGTTTCCACCCCAGTCCCTTTTCTCCTCCAATCTTCCTCATTCAGCTTGATATGCCGAACTAACTGCTGTTGCCTGTGCCCTGGGAATGGTTTTCTTCCTCCTCCTTCTCTGCATTGATGGCTGCACACTAATCATGGGAGTGTAATGCCTCCCATATAATGTCTGTCACTCTAATGACGTTGTTTCTTCAGATGGGTCATCTTTGGTCTATTCTCCCCCTCTTTTCCTATATTGTCTCCCCCTCTTTTCCTATATTGCTGCTCTGGCATTTTCTCTTTCTTATCCTCTCTGTGTTCTGAAAATAAAAGGGCACAGCAAAAAGGACCCATTTCACTTTGAGAATTCTGCAACTGCTCTTTGGCCAGTCAGGGAGTTCAACTTGGGGTGTTCTGGATATTCTCACACAAAATAGTGAGTAACCCTAGTGACTAGTGAGCAAGAACTAGGTGACCTCCTGAGGTCTCTTCCAAGTTTAATAATCTAAGCATGTATCCACAGTAAGCACCACAAAAATTGTACCTGATTTGCAAACATTGCAGAAAGTGAATACAGGGTTGCTGGAAGCCGTAAAACAGATACGGACTGAAAAAAAATTGGCACAGCATTCACCACTGAAACCTTATGAGCCACAACTGATCTCAGCAAGTAGCCTGCTTGTTTTATGAAATAAATGGGAAGCATCATATCAATTCAAAAATATTTAATGTATTCAGTGCAAGATATTCCCTCAGCACAAAACCATGCAAATATTGAAAACTTTAGTTTAGTGGTCAAGCATCACAGATTATGGGCAACAGTATTGTGACAATTGGTAAATCTGTGCTCAGAATAATTCACCGAATAGTAAAAACATTGACCCCTTCTGATACCAGTGAAACACAGGGCCATGGTGCACTTTGCACATTGATTTTTTTGGGGGACTGTAAGCGAGGGGTAGCTGGGGCTCCGCCCCTTCCGCCCGGCCGGCGGGGAATCCTACCCCTCCCTATGCTGCTGTGTGGCCCCTTAAGGGGGAACTAGCAGGGCCGCAGGATCCTGGCTCCCGACCTCATGCCTGGCGGGAGCCGCAGTGTGTCCGAATCCTGGCTCAGGCCCTCAAGCAGGGGCCGAGCAGTAGGTCAGCAGCCCAGGCCCTGAGGCAGGGCGGGCAACAATATGTATAATGAGTCTGGGTTCAGGCCCTCAAGCAGGGGCTGAGCAATAGTTCAGTAGCCCAGGCCCTGAGGCAGGGTGGGCAACAACAAGTACAGTGAGTCTGGGCTCAGGCCCTCAAGCAGGGGCTGAGCAGTAGTTCAGTAGCCCAGGCGCCTGGCAGAGGGGGAGATTGCCACCCACAGCTAAGGGTGGCAGGGGTGGCGCAGGCCCACCCACTTCCACTGCGCCCCAGCCCGGGGCCCTAGCAGCGGACAACCCTCTGCTGCAGTCAGTGGGGATCCTGACCGCAACACACTGACATCGGCTCGGGGTCTCCCCCTGGGCTACTTTCTAACTCCCCCTCCCACGGTACCTGGGCTGCTCCTGGATCCTCAGAGGGTTCCAGGTTCATGGGTTCCTCGGGGTCACTGTCAGGGGGCAGGTCCGGCAAGTCCTTCTCCGAGTAATAGGGGCAGGGCTCTGTCGGTGGCTCCTCCAGATAGCAGGCAAGCGGCAGGCTCGGCGGCTCCTCCGGGTAGCGGGCAGGTGGCAGGCTCGGTGGCTCCTCCCAGTAGCGGATGAGCGGCAGGCTCGGCGGCCCCCTGGCTGGAGTCAACCCCGGAGCATCTGGCCTCTCTGGTGGCTGCCTCCTAAGTGAGCTCTGAGGCAGGGCTTTATACTTCCGGGTTGGCCCCTGACCTTCTGGGGGCGGGGCTTGACAGGCCCGGGCTCTGCCCCCTCTGGCATCTGCCAGGAGTTATCTCCCTCCCGGCCAACAGGGGGCCATACCACTCTACACCTCTACAGGGACCTACATTGCTCAACAGTAAGGGAATAAATACTTTGGCCGTAGTGCATCCATTAAACAAATAAATACTTTGTTGGCCGTAGTGCATCCATTTACTAAATGGACAGAGGTTTCCTAAAGAAAGCAAATATAGCCTCAGCAGCTAGCTCATGGGCTTGTGGAACAGGTGTTCTCTTGATGGGGATTACCCGCTAAATTAGAGTCAGATCAAGGGACACAGACCACAGGAGAAGTTTTTTAGAAATTGTATATTAGTATTTGGGATGAAGCAGAAATTCCATGTTCCTTATTGCCCTCAGTTCTCTTGACATGTAAATTATGAACAGAACCATTAAGATAATTTTAACAATGTTTATTTTGATATATGGAAAGATAAGTTAATGTTGTTCCATCGGTTCTTATAGCCACCTGGGCCACTCTTGACCCTGAAAAAAATCATTCTACCTTTGAAATAATTACGGGAGGAGAGATGTGGATTCCAGAATACTTATTATGGGAAACTACCAGTGCACAGATTGAAGGAATACAAATGGATGTTTACATGCAAAAATGTGCATGAGCATCTTAAACAGGTGCATTTGTATGTGGCAAACAAGCTGGAGAGAAAAAAATGTAAAACAAAAATGTACTTTCACAAAAAGGTAAAGGAAAATGATTGGGAGGTAGGAGACCAGGTTATGTTTCTGCCTTCTGCTGTCCCAGAACATAGTTTATGCCACAAATGGCTTGATCCACACCATAGTGGCTTGATCCACACCATAATATGGATAATCTGAGTTTGTCTGGGTTTTAAATTAGAATTATGGAAAACAAAAAAGGTCAAAAATTCTAATATGCCAGTCAATTTAACTGTTGAAATGACACAGTGTTTCTCCATAGGTGGATTCTTGTGGAGGCTTCTCCTCCATTTGAGTGGTGCACTCTGTTTCTGCAAAGCAAAGGACATGTCCCCCCATTTGACAAAACAAACCCCAAACAAGGTAATTGTTATAAGGGAGAAACAGTAGTATTTTTTCGTTGACTCACAGCTAACATTTGATGAAGGAAACCCAACCTGTAACAGTGGAATGGAGCAAGGCAAATAATCTGTATGAACCCCAACAATATAATCTCATCATGGCAGGGAGATACACAATGAAGAACGTCACCAGCAGGCAGATCTTCCAACCTATGCCTTCATGAACTGTATAGGATGGGATAACAGCAGTACTTGAACCATACAAACTATCACACCTTAGGTGCAGGGATTGTTCAAAATAGTTATCAGAATAGAGTCTGAGAACAAAAGTGATTTGCACTGTTTAAACATGAAATAGTAAATCTAATCTTGCAAGCACAACTATTGAAAGAAACCTGTGTAAGTTATGGGAGTCCCAAGAGGAAAGGAGTACTTTAGACCACTTGGATGTTCCCTAGTCCTCTATGGTATGTTATAGGGGTGGATATGTCACATTAGGGATCAATTTTTATTCAAATGTAGGACCCCAACCAATTGGACTATGGTATAGATTACCAGTAAAACAGGACAGAACCAGGGTGGGAAGAAGGGTCATGTGGCTGGAGAGGCTCTTTAAAAAGGGATATTGACTGGGAAAACAGTAAGATCAAATTTTAATAAAATGATCTAATAAAAAGTAATATTACCTGAAGCACCTTAAAATTACAGGCTTGTGTCAAATTTATCCACAAATGTTCTTTTGATTATATTTCTGTAGGGGTGCTTGAACACCCTCCAACTCAGTGGTTCTCAACCCGCTGCCCGTGGGATGCTTATAGCCCATTCAGCACACAGCTGAAGCCCATGGGACATCCTCAGGGCTTTACAGGTAGTACATATATTGGGTAGATGTGTCCCACATAACACTGAGAGAGCTGCATATGTGGCCGACAGTAGTAAATAGGTTGATAACCACGCTTCTAACTACTCCAGTGGTGACTCAGCCTTTTCTAACAACAATTGAGGATCTTAACTACTACATCTATAATCTCTAATCCTAGTCTTAATCAGACATCCCTAATATCCTGGGACCAATATGGCTACAACCATGCTGCAAAAATCCATGTCAGGCATATTAATAATGTACAATTTATGCATACCCGGTTGTGCTAAACATTCCACACTGAATTTGGACACACTGTGGAGATGGATGTAGCAGTACAGTATGCTTCTTTACTAATGGACATGATAACATCTCATGAAGAGTGATCTTGAGATCTCATAGAAGAACATGAGACAGTGCCCAAAGCCAGAATTTTTAGGACTAGAAAGTGGCAGTCTAGATGGTATTATTAGCTGTATTTCAGGTGTATTTGCTTCAGGAATGTTAATATAGAAAAGTAAAGTGTCATATTACCTATTTTGAGCACAAATAGGCAGTTAATATTTTGCAACTCATAATGACAGTTGGAGGGAGGAAGGTGTCAAAGGATTGGACACAGAGGGAAAATATATAATTTATGACTTGCATAATACCGGTGCACCATTTAATCACACAGGTGAAAGTCAATGAGATAATAGATATAATGAAAGGGTAAAAACTTGTCACATGGATAAACAAATAATAATTCAGGATGAACAAATCCTTAAATGGTATTGTCCACAGTGTGTGTCTAAAAAAGGCAAGGAAATAAATCATTGTGTCAAATCCTGTAAAAAGCTAGTTTTTAGCATCATTAGAAACTTAAGGTCAGTGATACCACATCCAAACCAGGGCTTCTGTTACTTTAAAAAGTTATGCACAGTCTCAGGCTCACTGTATCATTTACTTTATCTCTGCCAATACTGGATCCTGACACAGCAACATTTGACCCACTTGCAGCTAGGTCTATTCTATAGGTTACCTTGAAAACAGCACTGAACCTACGCTAAGTACTGGTTTATCCTACTAGTACATAGTCCTGTGGGTTCCACACATGACTTGTTCTGCTGTTAAGGGAAAGCAATACATGTGTAGGTGTGATGTCTATGATGTTACCAGTTCCGTGTGTAGTCATGTCTGCCTTGACCAGTTTAATGAGACAGATGAGTTGTCAGTTACTGTCTGTAGCCCACTGAAGCTAACTAAGTGGAGGGCCCAAATATGTGATGTCACTACTAATTTTTACTTTATATCTCAGGCACGCTTTGCTATTGGACAAACAGTTGGGACTCTTATTCAAGTTTTCAATAGTGGTCAATAGTGAACTCTGATCATCAGAACGACACTGAAGAACTGGTGTCTATTTTTGATATGCATATTACTCCATTAACCCCAAACGTAAAATTATTACACTGGAAAGATACCCATGTTATACAAATTGGTCCTACTACAACAGAAGCAGAAAAGGATCTTAATCGGTTAATGCAAAATGGGGCTTTTGACATGTTATTTATACATACTTGGCTAGAGGTCAATTTAAGGATTTAATTCTAGTACAGGTGGTAATGATGTTTAGTGTACTAAGCTTATTTTGCGAACTGAGACTTATGGTTAAAGAGTTAAAAAAGGAGACAAACTATATGTGACCTATGCTGATCCTTAGACTAAAAAAAAAAAGGTTTAATGCTTATAAATGTCAGCACAAGTAACATCTATGGTGACAGGATGAGGCCTTGTTGACCAGTAAGCCAAATGTGTAGTAGGCTTAAGGCATACCAGTGAATCAAACTCCCAAGATGCCTTGACAATGCTAAATTACTGTAGGATATGGCAATGCTGGCTTGCTACATTTCTTTAGTCCACTACCGTGTTACTTGATTTATACTTACTGCTACAGGTGCACAATCCAGAGTACTTGTGGGACATTATACTTACTTTAGCCCACTACCGTGTTACTTGATTTTCTAAGCAGTTTTTCAAGGAACGTATCAACTTGAAAAGAAAAGGAAATGTATAATGGTAAAGGCTATGAGTAAGCAGCCAATGTAGGATCATGTGTTTGAAATAATATGCAATGTGGCAGACAAACATGTTTTTACCCTTACAATGGGAAAGAGGTTGTAAATCATAAAGAAGTTAGCTCTGAATAGTTTTGAGCTACTCACAAGCAGCAAAACCAGAGAGAACTGGAATCAGTCTGTCATCTTGTTATTGCCTGCAAGCTTTAGATCCAAAGACTTGGTGACTCATATACCTTTCTATTACATAGGGTATTAATAACCGATTAATACCTATTAGTCAAGTTTGGATACATGAAGTCTCTTTAATCATGAAGATAAAACATGAATTGGTAACGGTATCTATTTAGACCATAAGACTGCAACGCATTCTAAGGTTTCTAGATTGTTCTCATAAGTTACTGAAGCTGTTACAGAACACTGCTGCCAGAGTCTCTTATTGAGTGTGCAGTGGGTTATTCAGTCATATTTCTCTCTCTCTCTAAAGTGTCTCCCCTGGCTTCTGTTGATGTTTTGAATTGATTTTTTATTCTACTTTAGAGAAACAGTGTGCTTATGAATAGTGCTGGACTGACAACAAGAGAGTAGGAACTATTTATCCGCAGAACACACATAGCAAATTTCCCAACAACGTCCCACAAGTACTCTGGATTGTGCACCTGTAGCAGTAAGTATAATTTCATCTGTAATCCCATTCAGTCTTTGGTATGTCTCCGGAGGCTGTCAGCAAAGTTAGAATTTGTGCCAGCTGTGATGGTGATTTTTGTGATGCAGATCCCGTTGCCTGGAAAATGAATGACTGATGAACTCATTTTATGAAGGCCATCAAATAATCGGATGGCTACAGCTACTTTCTCCAATAGCAGCCTTTGCTGAATTTGAACCTTCAGTCTAATAATATAGCTTGTTCCTAATTCCCTAAGATATCAAGTCTCTTGAACTTCTTATCATTAATTTTGTATTTGAAAATTTCCATTGATAACTCACAGGAGTTTTTCTGGGTTGAGAAGACACATTGTTTTCTATCGCCTTCCCTTGAGAAGAGTGTCCCTTTCCACCTGGACTCCTTTGCACTGACAGTTCCATCATAACACCCAGTAACACAGACTCTCTCTCGAGACACACTCTCCATCAATGACCTTGTCCAGAAACTCACTTACCTTTTCACATCCCTATACATCATAACAGCCCCCACCTGATTTCTCTTTCAGGGAGCAGGGAAGGTGTATGACTCAGAGCACCTGAGAGGTGCAGAAGGGAAGCATTAGTAAACCCTCCCCTTCGTCACCCAACAAATTTCATGTGGTAAACAGCAACAGAGCTCACAAGTGTAGTTCATCATGAAAGGTATTGCCTTTGACAAGCTTTTATTTTCTGCTTACATAAGGAACAGGTGAGGAGTGTGTGTGATATGAAATTTACTAAAGTCAATACAATTGACTTTAACATGGAAGTACACTGGGTACAGACAAAACAGAAACTTTCACTGGAGAAACCAGGTGAGGTAAATAAGTGATTACGGCTGGGGAAACCAGAGTACAGGTTGCAGAGGAACCATAACTGGCAGGAATTACAGTGTGATGTTCATGCTTGAGGTGGGTGCATTGGTAGGTCTGCAGAAAGCTACAAATTCACACACAGATTTAGTATTTTATCTCTTTGACTCCTGCTGCTAGAGCAGGTTAAATAACCATATGATTGGCCCATGTGCATATTTTTATGCAAATTTAGAATTTTTTACCAGCCCACATACATATTCACAACCTTGATCCAAGACCCCCCTCTTTCCCTTTGTTTCTGTCAGCAAATACAGATATTTGTTGTGAGCCATTGTGAAATCTCACCATGGTGCCAATGTGAGTTTTCCCAAAATTTCCTAGAGACATGATGCTGTTTTCGTAGGAACTTATTTTTAATTTGACTCAAAGTAAAATATATGTAACAGGCGATCCATGTTTTTTTAAACTACCATTCTCTTCCCCCTCTACCACCATCAGAACATTCTATTTGAAATTAAATGAATACAAAGTGTCCCCAAAATCCTATTTTTTGCTTATTTAAGGGATTCCCTATAGCAGAATTTTTTGCAGCAAGAGAGGGTGACTGTATGTGTGTGGTGGAGAAAGGGGTAGTTCTCCATTTATTTCTTCCAACTTCCCCAGAACAGTAATGTGTTCTCTCTTTTTCTAGAGACTCTCCTGCTCTGGAAACCTATTTGAAAGAATTTGTGTCACAAATAAGGAGTAAATGAAACACATATCTATTGCATCTCACTCTCTTTTATTCCAAATTACTTCAGTGTTCTCTTTATTCTCTCCTTCTGATTGGAAAAAGTTGGATGCTGTAATCTCCCCCTCCTCCCCTTTTCTTCTCTTAAAGGGGCCATTTGGCCCAGGAGCAATGAAAAAGTTATTCCCCTAGATAGAGTATTGGTAAATGGTGTACACCTGAAAATAATTTCTTAGTGTCTAGAATAAAAAGAGGCCTGGGAATAAGAGAAGCCTATCGAGGAGCAGAGACAATTGAGTTCTGTAAGACTTCTGGAGCACAAATAACTCCAAAGGGGAGACCATTTTCTCTTTACTAAATTTTAATCCTCTAATTCTGTCTCTTTCTTTCTATTTAGCATTGGATAAGCATGAGAAAGTTAAACTAATAAAGCCAATTCAGCCAGCATAAAAAATGGAGTAAACCTTGGCCTAATGGTTATTTGTGCAAGATTAGAGGAGATCATGAAAGTGAGCTTACATCAAACTAAGGGCAGATGATACAAGGCCCAGGAGCTGTGGCAAACTCTTGCTGGCCCTGATGTCTCCAAATGCAGATTTGCAGTATAATTTAGTGTGTGTTGCAAATTCACTTTTTGCATGAAGTACTGTGGCTTTATGCTACTCAACCTGATGTGACAGTCCACCCAAAAAGGTTTAGAATAGATAAAGGAAAACCTCAGATTCATCTATATGCAGATTCTGTTCCACGAATCTCTTCATTCTTTTTCTTATACAAGATGCATTCCTATCATGTTTATCATGAATTCACTATGTCTGTAGTTAGAGTCATTTTATTTTATGGACATTGGGCTGGATTCTACGCTCTCTCACATCGATACCTAAAACCTCACTGAATTTAATGGAAGTGAGGTCAGATCCATAAGTACATTTTGGATAGTCTTTATCCCTGCATTGCATAGTCAATACAGTATGAGAGAATGAACTGGGTTCTCTTCTGGCTCATCAATATCATCAAAATTAATAGTGTCAGACTGAATCTCATAGAGATGTAGAACATCCTCTTCTCTCAAGTGCACTTCTATACTTCCACCCAGAGCCATTCTTTATTATGCTCTTTTGTGCCAGCAGCATTTGCTGAGAATTTTTGCTCCAATTCCACATACTTAGATATCCCCTGCACTAGGCACAATATGTCCCATCCTGTATGAATCACTCAGCTTTATGTAGCTGTCAACAACTTCTGTTTACTTTTCTCCTTCAGGATCAGCAACGGCATCACTCATCTCTCTGGGCTTTTTCCTTTCTAGCAAATTACCTCAGTAAAATTCCCAGGTCCTGTTGCCTTTTCTCCATTAATTAGTTTCCGAGTAGTTTTTAAATTAATGTAGTTTAAACACATTTAGTGTCACCACTTCACTGTTATTCCCACTTGTCAAAAGCCAGCAGGAGACAATAAAAGGTGATAAAACTATTGTATAAAAATAAATATGTATAAATTAGAGTTATTTTTTCCTACAATCAAACAGCCTTCCAAGTTAAACTGCAGGCTAATAAAGCCACAAGCACCTAAAAATCCAGCTTCTAGCTAAACTCCAACTAGTCATAAGGTTACTCTCTGAAGTATTTGTTTTATATGTTGAAAGCAGAGCTGTATAATTATATGCTCTGTAACATTTTGCTATTTTTTTTTGCTATGTGTTCCCCTATGTTTCTATTTCTCAGTTTGATCCTGCTTTAAAAAAAAAAACAAAATTTCATTTTGACTATTACTACAGATCAGAGAAAGTGTCACTGGGCTCTTTTTCCTGATTAGAGTGAATGGTTTTGCAAGAATATCATTATAAAAAGTGATGATGTTCTTCTAGTATCTTCCAACACTGAATGCTCAAATGGATAGCTCTAAGCACAAGGCACTAGAAGTCAGACTATAGCATTAAACGGTAAAAATGATACTAATGAAGCAAAGCCATTAGCAGCAGGAAGTAAACATAGCATGTTAGGTTCAGGATATAGCTAAGAAGTTCAAACACCACAAAAAAGATTTTTTGTGACCAGATTATGAGCCAGATTCTCATGAGCTGAGTGCTCTCAAATCCCATTGACATCCAAAGTGGAAAATCGGCATTAAGGAGGAGGTACTCACAGGGACATCCCTAGGAGAATACTAGGCCTGGGACAGAAGTGAGAGATTCATCTCTTCCAGGACAGACCACATTGGCCAATCACACTGGTCAGCACGGGCCCCCAAAGATCTGGCCCAGAGTGGCTCCCCTGATTTGCTCCGCCCAAGGGATGGCCTGGGTACTCATTATCCCATAGTTCTACTTCACACAACTGAAATAAATTGGCAGTCATAGAGAATGAAATTGTCTTGTATATGAACAGCACAAGCAGCAGCACTGAAAGCATATCGACATTGCAACTCAACTCAGGTGTGAAGGGACCACTTCTAGTGGTGAAAAGGTAGCTCAGTCTCTATCTTCATTTAAACATTGGCCTCTCTATTTGGGCTGCCATAAGTGTCAGCTAGTGCCAAATGTGCTGGTTTTGCACTGTGGACACCTTCCCATTAGGAATCATACTGTGCCTTATCTCACCAATCATAGCTAAAAGAACAGAGGTCAGGTGAAAAGAACGAGGAGTACTTGTGGCACCTTAGAGACTAACAAATTTATTTGGGCATATAGGTATGCAGGTGGCAACGCTTATCACAGAGTATCAGGACTGGTCTGGATTTGAACCAGAATCCTAAAAGTGAAAAACTTTCAAGGCTTCGACTGGTCTCAGAGCAGTCTCAGGTCTGACATTGCCCAATGACTGAAGTTATTAGGTTTGAACCAAACAGCTTTTAAACATGTATATTTGTAAATACATTAATAATGCTCTAAGTTCCTCAGGCGAGTACACTGTAATGTTTTTAACTAAAGCAGAGGGGGAGTCAATTGTCAGGGTTAAATGGTTGCATACATAGCTAGTAGGAACCTGTGGGGAAATAAGGACAGCTACTAGCTGAAATTACAGAAGCTTCCTTTGGGAAGACAGGGTGCCAAGTACCCTTAAATAGATGGTGTTTAAAATTATGGTTAACAAATCATGATATTTTTATCATCTCTTTTTTCAGGAAGGCTGTGGAGAAAGTGGCAATGAAGCAATAATCTACCTGTGATCGAGAGTAAGCTTTCTAGATCTTTATTACTTATATTTAGGACCTGGCTGTAGCTTGAAAACAGTATTGGAATCTTTGGTTTTTGTTGGTACCAAACACTGAATATAAATTATTTGCCAATCAGCGTCCTGGATGGACCAAAAGTGAGAGGAGAACATGAACTAGAAAACTAGAAAACAGCAGTATTGCAAGATGTTAAGCATTTTAGCAGGAGAAGAAACTGATATCCCACTCCCCAAGTTTATTTCCAGCCTGAAATGTAGATATCCCTGACCTGTGCACATTCACTGTGGTACTGATTTTAGTAAGACTGTGTCCCAAGAAAGGATATCACATCAGCCACACCATCAGAGGCTCATTCACCTGTACATCGACCAATGTGATATATGCCATCATGTGCCAGCAAAGCCCCTCTGCTATGTACATTGGCCAAACCGGCCAGTCTCTACACAAAAGAATAAATGGACACAAATCTGACATCAGGAGTCATAACATTCAAAAACCAGTAGGAGAACACTTCAATCTTCCTGGCCATTCCATTAAAGACTTAATGGTGTCAGTTTTGAAACAGAAAAACTTCCAAAACAGACTCCAACGAGAAACAGAGGAACTGGAATTAATTTTCAAATTGGACACAATAAACCAAGGGCTAAACAGAACTTGTGAATGGTTCTCTCGTTACATTAATTGATTGCATTTCCCTTGTTAATTTACCTTCAATAGGTGTTAAATCCTGCCTGACAGAAATCCATTTCAAAAGGTATTTTTTCTCCTACTGATAATGGCCCATCTAAATTTAACAGCCTCTTAGAATTGTTATGCTAATGTATAACTTTTTTTCTTTCTTTCTGTGTGTATAAATCTTACTTCTGTTCTATTCTATGCATCCGATGAAGTGAGCTATAGCCCATGAAAGCGTATGCTAAAATAAACTGGTTAGTCTCTAAGGTGCTACAAAGTCTTCCTCATTTTATTTACGGATACAGACTAACAGATCTACTAATCTTAAACAAGAAGGGATGGACATTTATAGTAAAATAACTTGGAAGTAGGGATGGAGGACAGTCTGCTTCACTTTTTAACAGTCAGGCTACTTCAAAGTTGGCTGCTTTTTTGCCAGAAATTGAACTGTTTTGCACCTACCTTAGAGATCCAAATTTGTCTGGGTCTATAACCTGACGATGTATATCATTATAGCCAATGTCATTATCTACGTTTATCTATTTTTATTTCAGCTGCTAGATTCAAAAGGGACCATTAAAAAAAAATCTTGTGAATTTCATTTAAGACGATGAACATATAGGCAATTGAAATGAGGATCAGTAGACATATGCAACTGTCAAGTTATATTCCCATATTCAAGCAGTATGGCAAGATGTGCTATACAGAACAGTTGAGAATCATTTGGATTTAATATTGAGAGCTCAATAAGAACTGAAAACAGGTCCTCCTCTCTAACTAGCTCATTTCAGCAAATCCAGACATGTTCAGACATTAAAATTTTTGGTCTGAAGCTTTTTATTCCTAATTAATTGCATCAAAACTGAGGGCACTCTCAGCATTGCCAAGAGAAGGAATGGGTGAGCTATTTATAATGGTAAATTATTCAAAATTGCAACCCCTTTTTCTATTTGTGAATTATCCATGATCAGCAGTTGGCAAAAAAATGCTTAGCGAAATCCCCTGTACTGCTATGAAAATCTCAATTGTTGATACCAACTAATTTGTTTGTAATTTGAATCCATTCACTGGACCCTCTACATGGACATAATTCTACCTCTGGGTTGTTTAAAAACTACTCTCTGTGATAATTCCCTTTTGTGTTTGTGCTGTATGCTTGCTCATGTAAGTTATAAGATAATATTTCTGCTGCATGACTGGATAAAAGACTTTTATAAAGAAGAGAAGTCAAGGTGATTTCAAGATCGCGGCAAGAACACTAAGGGAACGTCACTTTCCGCAAATATTCCCGAGAACAAGAAAAACCCCACTTGTATATGTGTTCCTGGAAAACTAATAAAAAGGGTCATATATACTTTCTAAGGAAATTTATGGCTATCATTTAAATAAATATTCTTTTTTATATAGTATCTGCTAAACTCTAGCCAAGAATCTCATGAAGTAAGCAGCAACTAAATGGACCACAGAAATCCCATTCATGTAGTTTAATAGTGAAATCAGAAGCTTTTCTTTCCTTTTTTCAAGTCTTTATCTAATGGATGCATTACCAGTAATTGCTTCATATGGTATGTATATATAATCAAACTTAATTAGTAATTTAAATGTACAGCAAATTAGATCATTTTGAATCCCAATTAAAATTAATAGCAGCAATTAATTCAGACCTATTAGTTACCAACTTGCTCCAGAATCCAGCTGCTGCCATTTTCAAGTAAACTAGATAGTGTTTGGTGAATGGATCCCATAAACAACATCACTGAAGGACTTTATGTCTGTTGTTTGTTTGTCAAAAATATGCTAAGCCCTTTCCATCTTGTTTACTGTTGCTGCTAGGAGGGATCTGATCTACCAATCATAAATGCTGGCAAATCAGCAATGGAATAATAGGAAAATGCTTCCATACTCTTCAAATAAGTACTGAGCTGCATAAATCCCCATGATGATTAATCATTTCTGTTAACATTGTTAAAAAACAGAATTACAGATTTATTTGTACCTGTTTATCAAGGGGAATTATAATTCCAACATATATAAGAAACAATCATGGTAAAATGGTTGGGTGTATTGCATCCTACAACAGATGATTCAAGAGTCCTCCTCATTTTGTCATTATTCCAAGAAGCAATTCACATCAGTTAGAGAAGGACTAAAGCACGTAGTTTTCCTCAGAGACAGCCTAACCCAGACAATATCACCACCTTGCACTTAATAAATGGTAGTGCCTTTCTATCGCTACACTCTTCAAGCCACTTGACCACAGGCTAATTGAACCTCACATACCACCATTTTTAAAGTGAGCATGATAATACATCCATCATTTCACAGGTGGTGAAACTGAAGCACAGAATGGTAAAATGTTTTTCCCCCAAATTAAAAAAAATGGCATACTAAAGAATAGAACCCACAATCCTGGTACCTTTGACCTCTGTTGTAGACCCTATAGGACGTTGATTCCAAATGGTGAATATATATCCAGTTACACTCTGTATTTTTCTATCATTCTGATTATGCAGATGAACATTCTGGACCTGTTTGTGAGAGCTTCATTTTATCTACGGTATGTAGATAGATTTAGACACACACACACACACATGAACTGGAATCAGTAGTACCTAGAAGCCCCAATGGTTGACCCCAATCCCACACTGCTACATGCTGTGCACACACAGACAAAATGATGGCCCCTGCCCCAAATAGTTGCCAATCTCAGTAAGAGACAATAAATGGATGGATACAGACAAATGGGAGGAACAAGGAAACAATGAGGCACTATTTGTCAGCATAATAGGCAGCGATCTCAATAAGCACCTCATTATAACACTGATTTTTACATTGGTGCTAACAGTAAGAGGGACTAATTTGGCAGAACTGGGCCCAGTCTTTATTTGTGAAGCATGCCCTTTAGGGCTAACCCAGCCTAAGCAGCTTGTGGATTCCTTACTTATGCTTAAGAAATATTGCCCTCTTCAAATCTCAAGCAGCACAGTGATACAGATCCTTCCGGACAGGGATTTTTATGCTCTTCCCCCCAACGTTCATACTGTGATGGGATGAGTGTTTATGCACATCCCCTCTTCATGGGTATTTGAGGAGCAATCAACAAATTATTTTGTCCACTGATGAGCCACAATGGTTTGCCTGGTGTCTATAGGGAGTCTTTTGTTGGGCGGTAGATGATACCTCTTGAGGTAAACTAATATCTCATACTTGGTAATGCTTCTCTCCTAACTGTGGCGGTTTAAAGTTTCATAGCAAACACTTAAATACAACAGTATAACATGGAATATAGAAATTGCAAGTGCATGCCACAGCACACAAATATGTCATAAAGTTCAAGTACAAAACACATCTCTACAAATCTAATACCTATTTTAACAATACTAGCACACAGGTGAGCAAACTGTTTCCGGCTCTGCATTTGTCAGTGTTCAGTGAGGCCTACAGGGCCTGACATGAGCTGGCACCTGGTCTGGCAGCATCACATGGCTTTTTAAGATTGTCAAAATCAATTAAATTAAAAATGAATAATTAATGAAAGAGTTGAATTTTGTATGTGAGAGTCAGACCCCAGTTTGAATAACTCCTTCATATGACTGAGATGCAGAAAAAGGGGGTTTTATGGCCATTTTGACTGGAAATTGTTGGGCCCAATTGTGATCTCAGTTCTACCACTGTACATATGCAACAACTGCATTTAAATAAAAAATGGAGTTACCGCCATTTAGATCCAACTTTGCAAATAACTGCCCCCCAACTTCAACACAAAGCCCCCCATTATTCATGTAGTTAGGTGTCTCAGCATACCAATAAGCACACACTAGTACAACCTCCAATATGCACGCTTGCACCAGGAGGCATGTGAAAGAAGTGTATGCACCCATTAGAAACACTGGACCTTCCACCAGTATGAGATCAGTATTTGGCTTTTATTGCACTAGTGAGACAGAATTTTGTGAAAATAACCACTATCAATTTTTGCTGCATAAAACCTTCATTGTAAAATTCAGAGTTTCTCTGGAAAATTTCATATGGAACATCTCATTAATTCCAGTGTTATTAACTTTACATAAAAATATTCTGAAAAGCCACCTTTTGCCAATAAAATAACCCTATTGTTATATATGCAAATAGTGAGGGAAGTGAGGCATTTGTTTAAGTGACTGGCAGTTTTAAATTATTAAATTTGAAGCAGTAAACAGGAATTTCAAGGTAATCACACAGGTTTTACTTTTTGTGAATGCATAAGAAGAATGATTTCCCAATGATTTAAGTGTCCATTCCTGCCTCAACTGAAGTCAGTGTTCATATCTGCCTTACGAGAAGGGAATTGCTTAATAAGTATTACTTAACATGTTAAAACCTTTGCAAGGTATAGTTTTAACACTGTAGCTGGTCAAAGTAAACTCACACACCTACAACTAAGGAACCACACAACCCTCCTGGGATTTATGTCAACACGTGTTAAAACAGCAGTTTGCCTGGCACCCCCCTAAGATTTTAACGTGTTAGCTAAAACTGTTAAAAATTGATCTTTTTCCCAGAGGCCAATGGAATAGGATCAGGCCCCTGACCTATAAAATAACTTGCCCAAATTTAACAAAATGTTGAAATAAGAGTGTGAAAGGTTAATCTAGAAAATCTTTATTTTAGGGAAGTGTATATGCATCCTGGCATAATCTCGGTGCTTTTCAGTGTGTGTGATGTTAATTCAACTATGAAATGTAAATTAGATTCACAGATTTCCTCCCACTAACATGTAAGACTAAATCCACACATCCATTTGCTGGCACCATTTGGAAGGTCTTTACATAGTGTGTCCTAGTTTACAGGAACCCTTGCTTTTATTTTCACTGGCTGTATAAGTTCAAAGAGTAGTGAATGTCATGAAACTTTGGCATTTAGAATATTTTCCTTTGCATTTCCCTTCTACTTAGATAGGTTCCAAAAGCACTCTTGGTACCTGTCTGAATTTCCTTTAATGGATTTAAAAGGTGAAGTAAATCAATCAGAAATAATTCTTAAAAGTACAGGGTGTTGTAAACCCCACATGTGTTTGCACTGGGAATTTCTAGAGAATACATATTTTATTCATCTAAGCCCTCCAAAAAATCACATCACTTTTACAGTTGTTTGGGTACCAATATGCCACTAATCCATATGCTACAAGTAATTACTAGAGGCCTGATTCTCAAAAGTGTTGTGGGAGGTGGGGTTGTTGAGCACTTCTGGAATAAAATGAGCATAGATAAACCACACACAGGGTAACCAGGACAGGAATGCTGGCCCTTTAACTCCAGAATCACTCTCTATTAGTTGAACAACAGGCATCTCTCTCTGAAATGGTCAAGCTGTCACAACATGAGGTCTTCACTTCTCAGCCTCTTTACCTAGTCAAGGAAGTGTTCTTGATCAGCATCAATAAGCTTATGGTCTTGTGCTCAGTTCCCATAGCTTCCTCTAGCAGCATTCTTTTTGGACCTCTGAAAGAAGTGTTTCTAACTTCACAGAGATTCTCACAGAACTCCACCTCTGCCTGAATTGCCAACACTGTTACTTTTGGCAACAGGATTCATTTATAAGTGGCCATAAAAAGGAGTTACATATTAGAACTCCTGTTGAGGTATGCATTTGCATGCAATACACCAGATACAACCGGCCATGTTCTGCCCCCCAACCCTGGCTGCTTTGTCTCACTCCTGCAGTGTAAAGCTGCCAGGAAACAGCTTTTTCCAGCTACCTGGAAGTTCCAGTTTGGTAAGGGGTACTCCCACATGGATCAGAGCCAGCATTACGGCTCTATCTCTCCCCTTCTATAGCTCCCCCGACTTCCCTGTTTAGAGGTTACATTGTGGCATTTCTCAGCTTCAGCTTTTCCTAGTTGATGGTCAGACACTTAGAATGCTCTAATTTATGTATGTGACTGGACTGCCTAGGTAACTTCTCTATGCCATCCTGTATTCAGCTGCTCTTTGGACCCTACCACTATGCCCCTTGTTCTGAAAGGGACAGCAAATGATCTACCTATCTTTCATCCACTGGTATTCAAAGACCTATCCCAAGATCCAGGGCTGATAAGAGTTGGGGGGTGGGGGCAATAGTATTGGGGCCCCAAGCTCAGGCCCCACCAAACTTACTGTAATGAAGGTTACCTGGGAAAGAAGTGGGAGCAGGATGGGTGAACATAAACTGGGACCAAAATTTCTCAGTGGGCCTGCCTAGATTCATTCCTGACTCCTAAAACATATTTAAAATCTGCTTCCCTGCTCATTTATACTACTGATGACAAAACTGTAATCTCCAATTTTCACAGGACTTCTTCCATTTTTTTGTTCAAGTAGGTGGACTTTTACTCTACTTCAGTTCTAAAGTCAGAAAAAAACCAGATCAAATTGCCTCTGTAGCTATGGAAACTCAGGGCTTTGAAAACATAGAAGCTACTCTATATTATGAATGAAGGGATTTTCCTTTTAATGAAGATACCTAAAGCAAATTTCAGCCTTACATGTCCACCCAAGGTCCCATCCCATTGCCCCAGGGAATCTATAACTGCACCATAAAATTGTCATGTAGGACAATTAGACTCTAGGGAATGAGTCTGTCGGGTTTACAAACAATCCAGGACAGAGAGAGAGTTTTCCTTGGCTAAGTCATATCAGTCAGTTGGGAAAAAGATCCTTAAAGGGACCATGCAGCCTGAGGAGAACTTTAAACTAAATGTATTAACATTTTTGAGTGCATTTTTAGACAGTAAACCCTCACAACCAGCTGGGTTCTAGTGTTAGTTTGCAAAAACGTGGAATAAAATGTGCAAAAAGTCACAGCTGTCTTCTCAACAGCAATTTCACCCCCTCAGGCTGTATTAAATTTTGGAAAGGGGGTTTGGAGTAATTTTTATCTATGTGGATTTTTCTGAAATAGAAATAAGTACTTAACTTTTTCATTACACAAACTGGATTGGGCTGACTTTTTTTAAAACAAAGCTGTAATAATATGAGTAATGCAATTCTGCAACACTTAAGTAGTTCAAGATGGGACTGTAAAATTTTGGAATTGTATTTTATCAAAGTACCATGAAATATGTGACTGAAGCCAAAACACAACAACAGTAAACTGGTATGATCAAATCAGAAGACACAATTTATTTGAAACCCAATTTATTTGATTCTCCAAATCTCCCCCTTGCCCACCACAGTAACAGAACCATGCAAGGGAACCTGCTAGCAACATATTTATTCCTTGTAACTGTTATAATCTGAGCCCATATTGCCCCATGGACATCTGCATGCAGAGGAAACCCTTTTCATATCAGTCAGTTGCAATGGCCCACCTTATGAAGGAGATCAGTGGCCATTGCAGCACTCTCCATCCTTTATTGCAAAGAGTGAACTCTGTTGAGTCAGGACCAACACAAAGATAAGGGGCTGGGATTGTGCAAGCTTGAGATAGAGAGTGCAAAGGCTAGTCTAGCGTTATTTAGTCCCTGGAGCAGTCCTTGCAATCAGATGCAAGAAGCCATGCCCATTATTGGGACTGTCTTTAGTATGTCCTCTCCTACCTTCTGACATAGGGTCAGGCACAGAATGAGCCCTTCTATTTATTTCTGCATTTACAAAGGGTAATGAGTCATATGCAATATGCAGCACAAGTTTACTAAAAAAAAAATCCAATGGAATTGCTTAAAAAAATTATAGGCCATGACCCTACAACCTTTACTTCCCAAAGTAGTCCTATAGACTTCAGTGGGACTATGACCTGAATAAAGAGTTTCAGTAGGCTGTCTTACTTTTTATTTTATTTACAGAATGTCATTACTCATTGGTTGAAAGGAAACCAGTAGCTAAATTATATTCAGATTTTAGCCAGGCCTCTGATATAGCGCAAAACCTCTTTCCTATTGGCTTGAATTTAGACATGTTCATGTAGACTGAAAGATGCATAGAGAATCACATGCAAAAAAGTATAAAGATTATCTACTGTGTAATAAAAATGTGAAGAAAGGTGTCCAGCAGTGTGCCATGGGGATAGTATAGGGTCTGATCCCACTGAAATAAATGACAGTTGAGGACACTTCACAAGCTCCAAGAGGCACACACAGCCTCACAGGGTTATGCCCCTGGAAAGATGAACAGAAAAGTTCAGCATACGTCATTCAGATTTGAAAAAGATGGGAAAAAATCAGCTGAAACACAGATCATTAGCATAATAGAGAAACCTGCCTGATGGACAGCCTCAGAAATGACAAGAGACACATGGGCTCAACTGGAGTATTGTGTCCTGTGCATTTTGGGAAAGATGTGGACAAATTAGACAAAGTAAAGAGGAGAGCAACATAAATGATTAAAGGTCTTGGAAACATAACCTATGAGGAAAGATTGAAAAGGCTGTATTTGTTTAGTCTGGAGAAGAGAAAAATGAAGGAGGACATGATAACAGTATTTAGCTACATAAAAGATTGTCATTAAGAGGAAGGTAATAAATTGTTCTCCTAACCAATGAGGACAGGACAAGAACCAATGGGCTTAAATTGCAGCAAGAGAGATTTAGAGGAGATATTAGAAACAAATATCTAACTGTAAGGATAGTTAAACACTAGAACAAATTACCTAGGAATGTTGTGGAATCTCCATCATTGGAGATTTCTAAGAACAGGTTAGATAAACATGTCAGGGATGGTCGAGAATAGATAATACCTAGTCCTGCCTCACTGCAGGGGATGGGACTAGATGACCTGTTGAGGTCTCTTCCTGTCCTACATTTTTATTATTCTATGATTCCATGGTGTGATAATGACCTGAAAGTTACCCATGAGTTTGCACTATAAAATGATGGAAAACATCAACTAAATTTCCAGCAGAGTTTGAAGAGATCTCACCACAAAAATCAGGGAGACAATACCTGCCTCTGAGCAGCTTTGGTGGAATTAAACTAAATACTGAATTCAATTCTGCTGATTAGTTTCCAGTTATGCAGTGTTGTACCCTGGCTGGTCCTTGGGTAGTAATATCTTTTACTGGGCTAACTTCTTTTGTTGAGAGAGACAAGCTTTCAAGTTTACACAGAGATCTTCTTCTTCTACATTTCCCAAACCTGAAGAAGAACTTTGTGTAATCTCAACAGCTTCCCTGTCTCACCAACAGAGTTGGCCCATTAAAAGATATTACCTCATTCATCTTGTCTCTCTAGTTTCCAGTTGGAATTCCCTACAGTTTATCACTGTCTGATAACACCACCCAAAACTGATTTATGAGGAAAGATTAAAAGAATTCTACACCTATAGCTTGGCTAATGCCCATAGTGGAAGATGAGCAATCAACAAATATTTGAAGGACAAACACAAAGGACAGAGAATTTATTTAGAATTCAATGAAGTGTAAATAGGATTGATGGGGTTATACTATTGGGGAAAAATATCTGAAAAATATTCCAGAGACTGGGGTCCCATTAGGGTGGCAATTCTACCCTCTGAGAGACTCTCCATAGTTTTTTAAACTAGACAGATAAACTAATAGAGTATGGGCAACTAGGAATAATCTTGCACTGCAAGGGAAATAGTCTAAGATACCCCCCACTCCAATTCCAATCCCCAGTATATGATACTGACACTAGTCCATTGTAGTAAGGTACTAACATGTTCAACTTTCAACAAAAGATGGTTTCTCTTTTATTCCATCTCATAACCTAAATCTAGTCATCTAATACTTGAAAATTAGTTTAGTAACCTCTGACTATATTTTAATACATATATTACTAAGAAGAAGTAACTGCATGCTGCTAATTTAGTTACACTGTTTAAAATATATGGGATACATTTTATCCCTCTTTAAATTTATTAAAAGTGGCTTCTTGTGTTTTACATGGAAATTACATTTCAAGCATCACCAAACCCTATTTCCTTGTGAATGTTAATACGATTACTTTTGAACCAAACACCATGTCTATGGAGAAATCAATCTCCTTGCAAGCCTAAACTGTTTTTGAACATTTACCTGTCATTAGATGAAATAACAGCCACTAAAACAAGACTGATATTTAAAGATAACTCTCCTTAGTTTCATTTTCAATATTATTTTAGAATACATTAAAAAAATCAGCAACACACACAGACAACTAATTAAGAATAGATAAGCAGCCATAAAATAAATAGATTTCAAGGACTCTATAACAAACTGCTCTTCAAGAGGAGATTCTTAGAGTGAAAATTGAGGACAAAAAATGCACAATGAAGAACACATGTGGGGGTAGGAAGAACTTATTAAAGTCCTCTCCATATTTCAATGGTATTGTTTAGAAACCAGTGCACTCAATCACAGTAGAGACCTTAAGTTCTGAAACTAGGGCTGTGGTTGCCAGGCGTCCACTTTTCAGCTGAACACCTGGTTGGAAAGGAACCCTCCCCAGCTTGGTGGAAATGAGTGATGGTGGGGGGCAGTGAGCGACGGAGGAAGTGAGGTATGGAATGAGTGGGACGAGGCCTCGGAGAAAGGGTGGGGTAAGGATGTTCCATTTTGTTTGATCAGAAAGTTGGCAACCCTATGGTGGCTGCTGCACCTCTTGGCTTGAAGTGGTTTCCGTTATATCCAGGGTTTACAGCACCCCCACTGTATAAATTGTTCCAGTGCCCCCATAGAGACCTTGCATTGCTCCCCAGTTAGTTCAGGCGGCAATATGACCAGTAGTACTCTCTCTCATAACACACACTGTATGACCAGAGTACATCCTTGTCTTCCAGAACACATGAGATACAGTGGTACCTACTTTCTATCCTATATTATAAAAGACTAGAGAAGGTGTGTGAAGCCGTCATGCATAGTAGAGATGGCCCGGATGAACGGCATGCTGAGGGTTGTAGTTCGGAGGCAGAAAATGGCCGCCGCGTGTGCCCGCCTGAGCGATCCTCACACGAAGCTAGAGCACCAAGGAGCAGTTATACATAGAAAGTTAGCTGGGCTGTCGGGTGCATGACGAGGGGTTGAGGGGGGAGGGAGCTGAGCGGGGGGTGTCGTTGCAGGGGGAGGGGGCTGGGCGAGGGAGGGTTGTGGGGGGGGGGAGCTGAGCGGGGGAGCATTGGGGGGAGGGAGCTGAGCGGGGGGCATTGGGGGAGGAGGGAGATGAGCGAGAGGGGAGGGAGGGAGCTGAGTGGGGGAGTGTTGGGGGGGAGGGAGAGAGCTGAGCAGGGGGGCCGTTGGGGGGGAGGGAGCTGGGTGTGGATTGGGGAGGGAGGGAGCTGGGCGAGGGGGAGGGCATTGGAGTGGGGGGAAGGAGGGAGAGAGCTTAGGGAGTGGGGGGGCCGCGAGCCGTTTCCATTGGCCCGTGTCCACGGGCTTTTACACTAGTTTGTATATAATTAGGTATTGAATATTGTAATATTGGGAATATTTCCATCGTAACATTGTTATAATTTAAACTCTACAATACACTTTGAAACCCTTCACAACCTCCTTGGGGTCCCAACATACAATCTGAGGAACAATATAATAGATGTCATAATATGATAGTTTTCACTTATATAGGAACTGAAAGAACTTTCCATACATTTTAGAGCTAAGTTTCATAGTGCTTTATGTGTAGCAAGTATTTGTATCACTGTTTTACAGTTGAAAAAACTGAATCACACTGATACCTGTCTTGCCCAGGATTGTATCCCAGTGGCACACAAGATAAGAAAGAAGGTGGTATCTACAACTGATTGAATTTTTTTTGATGGAACAGTTAAGGAAAAATCAGCGTTGTCAAAATTGTAATGTTTCACAGGAATGTGTTGATTTCAACAACATTTTCAAATGGAAAAGTACAAAAAATCATTTTGACTAAGCAAAAATGTTCTCTTTTGAATATGTTTTAAACAATATGTTTTAAATTATAAATTAGATATTATATATAATATAAAATAAATGTTGGTTAGTGTTTTATATTATGTTTTTCCCCATCTTATCTACATGAATTGATTAGAAGCTTCCAAAATGAATTTGTTCAGAATTGCCATTTAGCAAAAAATTTCAACTCTTTGTTCCAAATAGGAACAAAAACTGAAGTTTAAATATCTGTACTTCCTGCAGAATTGAAATTCTGGTTTTGGATTAGCTTTAATAGCAACAAAGGCATTAACACTTTCTAGCTAATCTTAGAGTAGTGCTACAAAACAGGCAGTGTTTGTGAGCAAAAGGATCATAGTAGAGACCTTGGTCTAAGACCATCTTTTTGTAATTTTGCTGTTTTTAGTTGAAAATTATTTGCAGGCTTTGTTGAAATATTGGTAAGATACATCAGTGGGCTGGAGAGTCAAGAATATACTCAACACAGGGATATTTTTCACAGCCAAAAATGTGTTAAGGTGTAAAGACAAGTTATATTAAAATTCAAAAATTCAAGGTTACCAAAATAAATCAGAGTAAAAGTTGAAATATGCTGATAATGAAGAAGCTACTGATGCAAGTTACCTATAGAAAGCTGCCCTTTCATTTCACATCTAGTGAATTTTTGACACACAAGATCAGACATCTGACTTCTGCACAAAGTAATATGTACAATCAGTTGTGTTCCAGTCATATAGTGCCATATTATACAACATCACAATGTACTGTAGTATGATAGACCTATTGCAGCCTTAGAAAAACAGTAGTATTGTATATCCACTAAAAGCCACTGAAATAGAAAACACCTTGGACAAACCAAGCCCACTGCAACTACTCATGCCAGGGATGAATTTGGCCAATTAGCAACTACAATCATTTAAAATTTTAAAGCTATGGGCCTGCATTTTCAAAAGTGAGTAGAGATTTGAGTGCCTCTCTTTTTGAGAGCCTAATCTGACACACATTAATAGGACATCATTTTCAGAGTAGATACTCAGCACTTTCTGAAAGTCACGATAAATCAGCTTGGGCACCCCAAAGAATCATTCTCATTTGACAATTTAGCCCACCATGTACAAACACTGGAAAAAAACCCCTATGATTTGCTGGAAAATTATTGTTATTTGTACAAACTCAAGCAAAGAGTATCTGTTTCATATTTCCACATTGTAAAGTTGTATGTACTATATACCACAACCTAGGGATGTGTGAATTAGTATGAATATATAATGTCAGTATGTACTTAGAAATGAAACAATCAAACCTTTATAGATTTCTGAAACCATGCCATGACAATAGAAGTTTGTTCAGTAGTAATCTGGCATTTATAAAATAACTTTGCAACATTAAGTCTATGGACCTGGATTTAAAAAATGTCAGGTAAACAATTTTTGCATCTCATTTACATGCAATTGTAGTAATTTTGCAAGCAAGTCCAGGAACTGTCCATGTAAATTACCATGTTGGCACATATAGTTGCTCATGAAATTACCATTCACAAGGCAGTAACTGCACTAAAAAAATTAGTCATACAAAAATACAGTTTGCATAACTTATTTAAGAATCAGGCGCATATGGGTTGTTTTCCTAATTATGCCAATATGTTCATAATTAATTACACATCACTACTTTATACAGTTGAAAAACCTATAGATTTGAAGAATGGTAACATCCTAGATACCTTTCCCTTTGACCTTAGGGAAATGAGAGCAAAAGAATAGGGGAGAAGATTAGATAGATAGATTAGATAGATCTAAGAAGCAAAAGAATAGGGGATTCTATCAATCTATATCTTCTCCCCTATTCTTTTGCTCTCATTTCCCTTTGCTGCTGTCAACAATTCATTCTTCATGTAGCATTGACTCACCAAAGCTAAATGAAATTTGAATGTAACTCATTTTCCATGTAATTAATGATACACTGTAATGTACACTTTTACATGCAAACATGGCAGAACTACAAAATATCAAGAAGAGGTGCAAAAAAGTAGTTTACAAACAAACAGGAGAGAAAATATGGGTATGAAATGACTACACAGCAGTGAAAGTAAAAATGAATTCACTTTAGAGCAAAGTAACAGTAATATTCTAGGTGATAAATAAAAGAGTTATTCTCAAATACTTATACTTTTTTGCTCAAATTAAAATGGATGTTTGTCACATGTAGCAAATGAAACCAGAGTGAAAAAATAGAATGAGGTGTATCTTTTTTCAGCTGTTCCTACAGCTGTAGGATTATTTCTCTGATGTAGCACTTATAAAGTGAAGCTTATAATAATTTCTAAGAATCATGCTATTAAGTAGGTCTGCTATGATGAAACAGCAATCTTAACATCCAATGATATCTCATGCTTTCAAAAATAATCTGTAGGGACTGCAACAATAGAGTCACTAATGAACCACTGCAAAAATACTTACCAATATATTGTTACTGGGACCACAACATTTTATTTTCACAGAGAAGCACTGAAACAGAAAAAAGATACCAGATCAACATTTTAATATTTAATGGAATTTAAATAATAAAGAAAATAATTATAATGATCAAAAGAAACAATTAGATTATTTAATCTTTGACTATTTAACTTTTTATGACTTTAACACCTCTGTGTGTCCAAAGTCTACCTAGTTTGCTTATTAAACTGAGAGGGAGAGGCTGCGATTTCCAAAATATAAAAAGGGGAAATATTAATACATTAACCAATAAACTAGGGAAATACAGCCTAGATGGAGCTACAACCTAGGTGGGTACATAACTGCTGGAAAGCCATTCCCAGAGAATAGCAGAAGTAACAAAAAGTCCTGTGGCACCTTAAAGACTAACTTAAAGGTGCCACAGGACTCTGTTACTTCTGCTATTCCAGACCAACACAGCTACCTCTCTGATTCTTCCCAGAGAATAGTTATCAGTGGTTCACAGTCAAGCTAGGAGGGCATATCAAGTGGGGTCCCACAGGGATCAGTTCTGGGTCCGGTTCTGTTCATTATCTTCATTAGTGATTTAGATAATGGCATAGAGCAGGGGTGGGCAAACTATGGCCCATAGGCCACATCCAGCCCGCAGGCCCCTCCTAACTTGCCCCTGGGTTCCCGGTTGGGCAGGCTCTTCCTGGCCCCTCCTCTGCTTTCCTCCTCCCCCCACAGTCTCAGCGTGCAGCACGGGTAGCACTCTGGCCCACGGCTCCTCCAGGGCAGTGCTGCAGTGGCATGGCTAGCTCCAGTGGACTGTGCAGTTGCCAGACATACTGCTCTGAATGACATGGGGACAAGGGGATTAGGCCAGGGCTGGGGAGTTGGATAAAGGGTAGGGAGCCCCAGGAGGCGGAGGTTCTGGGTGGTGGTGTCACGGGACGTGGAATGAGGGGGTTAGATAGAACGTAGGAGTCCCAAGGATCTGTTGGGGGGCGGGGGAGTGGATAGGTCAGGGCAATCAGGAGATCGAGAGTTGAGGGGTTGGGTAGGGGGGTGAGATCCTCGGAGTCCATTATGGAGGGAGTCTCAGGAGTGGGTGGTCAGGGAACAAGGAGCAGGAGGGCTTAGATAGGGGGTGAGATCCCATGTGGTGGTTAGAGGTGGGGGGGGGTCTCTGGATGGAGGGTCAGGGGACAATGATCCGGGGGGATTGGATGGATCAGAGTTCTAAGGGGGGCAGTCAGTGGGCGGGAAGTGGGAGGGGGTCGGATGGGGGGTGGGGACCAGGCTCTTTGGGGAGGGACAGCCTTCTCTACTCGGCCCTCCCTACAATTTTGCCACCCCAATGTGGCTCTCAGGCCAAAAAGTTTGCCCATGCCATAGAGAATACACTCAAAGATTTCAGATTATACCAAGCAGGGAGGGGTTCCAGGTGCTTTGGAGGATAGGATTAAAACTCCAAGTGAACTGAACAAAATGGAGAAATGGTCTGAAGTAGGATGAAATTCAATAAGGACAAATGCAGAGTACTCCATTTAGGAAGGAACGATCAATTGCACTCATACAAAATGGGAAATGACTGCTTAGGAAGGAGCTCTGCCGAAAGGGATCAAGGATTATCATGGACCACAAGCTAAAATGAGTCAACAGCAGGGGTCTCAAACATGCGGCCCGGGGGCCACATGCGGCCCGCAAAGCCCTTCCCTGCGGCCCGCCAAGCTTCCTGGCGCCCCCCCCTCCCCCCATAGCAGTTTGCAGGACGGAGGGGCCAGAAGTGGAGGCTTCTCTGCTGCCTGGCTGGGCCGCATGTGTTTCTAGCTCTAGACTTCCTATATTGCTCTTGCTTTGTTTGCCAAACAGCTGTTGGTGGTGCCTAGCGCTTTCCAGCAGGGAATGGGGAGCTGCGTGCTCAGAGGAGGAGGTGGGGCAGGGGTGGGACCTCTTGGAAGGGGTGGAGTGGGGGCGGAGCCGGGGCAGCGAGGGCAGGGTGTGTGTCAGTGGTACGGCCCTCGGGCCAGTGCACTAGTCCTCATGGAAGGGGTGGAGTGGGGGCAGAACCGGGGCAGCGAGGGTATGTGTGTGTGTCAGTGGTGCGGCCCTCGGGCCAGTGCACTAGTCCTCATGCGGCCCTTATGGTCATTTGAGTTTGAGACCCCTGGTCAACAGGGTAACACTTTTGCAAAAAAGCCACTTTTACTGGGTAATGCCTTGAGCCTTCAGTAGAGTAGATGTGGGTTGCCTAGATTATGTGGGTAAAAACAGAGAGTACACTTATAAAGTTTACGGACAATACCCAGCTGGGAGGGGTTGCAATTGATTTTGACAAATAGGGAGGAACTGGTAGAGAATTTAAAATTGGAAGGCAGTTTAGTTGAAAGTGATCACAAAATGGTAGAGTTCATGATTCTAAGGAATGGTAGAAGGGAAAAGAGCACAAGACAGATAATGGATTTCAAGAAAACAAACTTTTGCAAACACAGGGAGTTGATAGATAAGATCCCAAGGGATGCAAGTCTAAGGAAAAAAAACAATTCAAAAGAGTTGACAGTTTTTCCAAAGACAGATTATTAAGGGCACAAGAGCAAACTATCCCACTGTGTAGGAAAGATAGGACATATGACAAGAGAACACCCTGGCTTAAACCAGGAGGTCTTCAATGAACTGAAATTACACACACACACACAGTTCTACAAAACAAGGAAACTGAAACTAGGTCAAATTACGAAGGATGAAATAAACAAATAACACAAATATGTAGGGACAAACTTAGAAAGAGTAAGGCACAAATTGAAATTAAACTAGCAAGGGACATTCCAGAGGGAGATTCCAGAGGACTGGAAAAGAGCAAATATAGAGCTCTTTTCACAATAAGCCTAATATATCTGGAATGGATTAGTGGGAGTGTTGTAAGTAAGACACAAGAAGTAATTCTTCCGCTCCAATGAAAAGCAAAACAAATGATTAAAGGTTAGAAAAAATTACCTATAAGGGAAGAGTGAAAACATTGGGTTTGGTTAGTCTAGAGAACTGAAGGACTTGGGCAGGGAGTTTAAAATATATAAAATGTTTCAAGGAGGAGGAAGAAAAATGTTCTCCTTAGCCTCTGAAGATAGGACAAGAAACAATGGGCTTAAATTGCAGCAAAGGCAGTTTAGGCTGGACATTAGGAAAACCTTCCTGTCAGGGTGGTTAGGTACTGGAACAAATTGCCTAGGGAGGTTGTGGAATTTCCATCATTAGAGATTTTTAAAAGCAGGTTCCAGAAACACCCACCAGTCTAAATAATATTTAATCATGTGTTGTGTGTAGAGGACTGGACTAGAAGATATTTTGAGGTCCATTCCAGTCCTAGGATTCTATGATTCTGTGGACATGAGTTGGAACGAATTGTTGGAAATGAATGTAGAAAATGGACAGAAATAAATGATTTAAAGGGCTTTTGTAAAGTTATCTTTATTGTTGGCTGCCAGCTTCAAAATTCAGAGTAGCCAGAACAGAGAGATAATGGAGACCAGTGTAGAGAGATTTACATAGTCTTTGTACAGTTATGGAGAAATAACCATCCAGTTAGTATATAAACTCCTGCCCTCCAGTTGGATGCCAGCCATTATCCAAACAAAGAGAAGCAATATGCACACTGTACAGTTTCCAGAAACTGTAACAGGAAAAAACTAATCATTATGCATCAGTGATTGTAATATCCCTGCACTTTGATTGATTAAAACAATATCACTGTAGTATAACAGAGACCAGAGAGAATGGTGGTTTTCCAGGCAATTGTTTTCAGCTCAGAGTTTATTTTCCATTGGTAAAGGGATGGAGGGGTCAGCCACAAAAGGTGAGAAAAAATCAGAAATGTAGGTTCTAGAGATCAAATTATTGACAATTTAGAATGCCTGCACTGTGTACCACATATACCAGTTACACAACTCCATACACTATGAAGAGTTTAAATGGCATATAACAACTTATCTGACACAGGCAATTTTACCATTAAATGATAACATAACAATCAAATGTATTGTGATATAAAGAAGAAAGGATCATTTTAAAAGATAAGGTACCTTTCATGCATACACTATTATCAAGTAAGGTGAGCTAAGTTCAGCAGTCACCATTGTTGTGCTTTCAGGGCATGTGACTACATCTCCCTTTGTTTTTTTACAGCTCCAAGCAAACATTGGGTGGTACTGAAATAAGTAATAATATTTGTTAACCACCATGCACAACTCAGGTTGTTCCTTCTCTCAATAAACTGATTTTATATCCTCTTCTAATGACTAACCTCTTTGCTGGACTACAGACATTGAACACCAGCTCAGATAAGCAACATCTGTGTACGGTCCTCAAATGTCCTCATATCCCTTGGTGGTTTTGCACGTGCTTCATAAGTGTTCATTGCCTTTGTTGTTCAAGGAGTTAAGCTGTTCTGTGCCTTGTTACTGGGAAGCATGACAGCAAATGTCTGCAGTAACAAAGTTTTGGAAATTACTGGGATAATCAGTGCTAGGCAGGGAGCTGAATTTTGTAGTATGCCATCTGTGACAGTCACTGCAAGAATAATACATTTGCTTGAGATGACCAAACAGGAACACATCCAAGCATTATCCACTGATAGATCAGATAAATTTTGTCTTTAAATTGTTTTTAGTATCTTTTGTATCAGTAGCAGCTCTCTTACATCAATTGGAATTAAAACCACCAGTGAAAATAGGCTAGAAAACTCAAACTGCAACCTAAAGCAATTTATTGAGCTGCACAGAATTTTTGAAACCACCTGGTGATACTAAAACGACTGGTATAGAGAGAAACAATTGTTTAGACAGTAAAAATGCCCTTTGGTAAGCCAGAAGCTTTTCATTCCACATATACCACTTTCTGTGAAAGACCCACTCCACATACCAGTTCACAAGGGATACTGCGACCCTAGACAAACAGAATAGAGCACCAGAAATAGGGCTATATTAAACAATGTGCCAAGGTTAGCGACCACATCATAACAATCTTACATTCCCTTTAATGTCTATGTTGAAGATTTTCCATCCACTTTGTGCTGTTGTCCTACACTAAACCAGCCTGTTCAGTAACGTCAGTGGCACTGATAATTAGCAGGATCCTCACTACAGTGGAATGGCACAGATAATTAGCAGGATTCTCACTACAGTGGAATGGGTTCAGTCACTTATGGTATGGCAAAATGTGTGCAGCCTGTGGCCTGGTGGTATGTGCTAATCTCCTATAACACTGAATAATATGCTTGGTGAAATTTCCTTCACCTTCATCACAATTTCAGGTGTTGTATCTATGCCAATGCCTCAGATCTACATCACCCCCTATATCGGTTTCCCTTTGTCCAATTCCACATCTCAGAATCTCTGACACCACTGGACATCAACTTAATCTTCTAAATGTGAGCTAAGTTTCCTACACTCAAACCCTCTCATTTTCCTCTTTTATCTGTTATTCATTACATCCCCACTATTCATGCTGTTGCCCATGCTCATAACTTGAGTGTGTTTCTTTCACTGCTTCCCTCACATCAAGGCTGTGTCCAAATTCTGCTACTATTTCATCCACAGGATTTGAAGATCCCATACTTCTTCTCTGCTGTGACATCTGTGTCTTACATCCATACCCAATCAACTCCCAACTTAATTAGCCTAATCATCTCATTTGACCTTTAGACAGGTGACTTAAATTCCTTGGAACCTATAAAAATGAAGTTGCCAATTTTCATCCAAGTTGCTGACCTTTCCTGATCCAATCCACCAACCCACTACCCTTCTCATTCAGATCCCCCATGAAAACTCATTTCTTCCACAATAAGTCAGTAATATTCAGTTTGTATCTTTCACCTATTTGTTTTTATAAAAACAAAGATAATATGTGAAAATGTGTTGTCTTATTGACACGAAATGTGCCCTTCCTCGGCCTGCCTCCTCCATACTCTTTTTTAGGTTGATTTGCTATCATAGCTAAAAGTGAGATAATATGCTCTTTGGGGCAGGAGCCATTTCTTTACTTTCTGTGAAGCACCTAGTACATATCTTTCTTAACCTGAGAATTATGACTCCTATGGCAATGACAAACAGCTCCAGGTGGATGGTGACCCCTCTCTCTATGGTTAAATGGGATGGGGTTCTCAAAACTACTTTATGTTGTAATATGAAGTCATAGTATAGAAACATTTTTACAATCACTGACATAGCACACCTCAGCATAATATTCTTAATAAATAAACCAAATAATGCATAAACCCAATACTAATCTTATACACCATCAAGCATGGAAAACACAAAGCCACACCAATGCTGTTCCTTTAGTGATGAACTAGACTGCAGTAAAGAGAGGCCCTGGACACTATTTTTGCAAGAAGAGCTGCTATTGAATATGCTCACTATATTTTCTACAACAGGATCAGTGAGTACAGTTTGAGGGAATAGACTGGTTGAACATTTTGCTCCCCGATGCCTTTTACATTCTGGTTTTCACTTCATGAGATTATTGGTCCCCTCTCTGTTCACCATGATGTGATGAGGAAGCTTGTTGTTTAAGCAACTCTCCTTTTCTGCCTTTATATTTGCGAGACACCATGTTTGCAACTTACTAGCTAACTTTCTCAGATGGATAGCTCCCATTGAGAGCATGGAGAAGGCAATTAATTAATCTTATTCTCCCTATTCATTTTGCCATATATTTTTAAAGTACAACCCAGCATAGTGAAGCGGCATTAATTTTTCATAGATTCATAAAATTTAAGGTCACAAGAGACCATTAGATAATGTAACTTCCTGTATATCACAGGCAACTATATTTATCCCCATATTACCTTTGACTAAAACATATCTGTATTTGTCTAAAGCGTATCTTCTAGAAGAGCATCCTGTCTTGAGCTGAAGGCACCAAACATGGACAATCCATCACTTCCCTTCAGGGTTCATTCCAATAGTTAATTGCCCTCACTATTACAAATGTGTGCCTAATTTCTAATGAGAATTGTTCTGGCTTCAGATTCCAGCTACTGGTTCTTGTTATGGCTTTTGCCATTAGATTAAAAATCCCTTTAGTCTCTGGTATTTCCTCCCATGAAGGTACATATGAACTTTAATGAAATCACCTCTGAATCTGCTTTGTGCTGAACTGAACAGATTGAACGCTAAGTCTCTCACTGTATGGCATATGGCACTATATGGCCCTGAAATCATTTTTGTGCCTATTTTCTATCCCCACTATATTTCAGCACACTTTTTTAAACACTCCAACTGTATGCAGTATTAGAGTTTCAGTCTCACCAATGCCAAAAATGTAAGGAAGAGGTAAAAATCATCTCCTTATATCTCTTTACTATGGAATACCCTTCTGTTTATACATCAAAGTATCACATTACGCTCTTTCTGCCATAGCATCACATTGGGAGCTCAAGATCCTTAAATCCCTTTCATTCTGTAGGCATGGCCTGCATTCCTTGTTCCTGAATGCATAACTTTGCCTTTGACAGTATTAAAAAATGTTTTGTTTGAATGGGCCCAGGTTATCCAGCATGTTGTGTGACTGCCCCATCCTCATCATTTACCACTCAGAGAATCTTTGAGTCATCCACAAATTTTATCAAGTGGTTTTCTTATTTATTACCAGCTCATTACTGAAAATGCTGAATAGCATCAGGCCTAGTACCGGTCCCTGCAGAATCCCAGGAGAAATACCCCAGTTCAACAAAGACAACAGGCTGATGACTACTTTGAGATTTGTCAGCTGGCCATTTGGTAAGCCAGTTAATGGATGCTTTATTGATATTACATAGTACCTCATGACAGTCTGATTACAAAATTAGCACAAAGTTAAATGCCTTACAAAAACCTAAATACATTACCTCTAATCACAAAGAATTAAACCAGTTTTACTAAACCTATTTTCCATATGAGACAGCTATGGCAAATGCTTGCAATATACTGGGCAACCCTTATTGAATTATGATTCTTAAACTTATTGCATTAAAATGCAAATGCTTATGTATTATTGTATGCAACATCTCTAGGAGGGAAGATATGATTAATGCAAATGCATGGAAGTGTAATGAGTTTCAAAGGGCTATTTGAAACAATAAAATTTTAAACTTAAGTGGGTTGTCTAGGAAATCCCTAGGATGAGGTGTATGCAAACGTGTACCCCTTCTGGTTATGCAAGAACTTAGTCTTTTGAAGCTTTTCCCTGAGGAAGAGACTTTTGTCTGCTGATCTGTTATACAAGGCCAAAACTGTACAAAGGAGTGACTTGCAGATTTGTGTGTGTTTGTTCTGAGTCAAAGTGGTATGAACTTGTAATCACAGGAAACAGGTGGGGTTTGAAAGTCTGTTCACTTGCCAGGGCCCTTAGTAGATCTGGATGATCTCTAGTAAACTTATTATCTTGCATATAGATTCTTTTATTGATCTTAATGTGTTTTTTCTCTGTCATGTGTCTGCCTTAGGAATAAATGTGCTTGCTTAGAACTGTGTTGTAATTTAATTGTGGGCAAGCAGACTGTTTATAACCTCGAAGGAGAAGGCAAAGCAGGCCTGTTTAGGCAGCTTGACTTTGCTGGGGAATTCACAGTGTAAGCAGGGAACTGTACAGCTTGGTCAAGAGGGAGAGGTATGCTTGTCTCTGCCAAAGACAGACAGTAGGTGGTTGGGGAGGGAGAAGCCTTAGAGTGGGCAGCTTTGCTGGATAATAGAGGGGGTACAATACGGTTCTGGTGACCGGAACTGTGACACCCGTCACTGTGACTCAGTGGCGCACAGCTGAGGATGCTAAACTCAGGACAAACTGCTGAGAAACTGGGCAGAGTTGCCCCAAACTGGTGGTTATTCTATCTTTTGGTCATATTGAGACAACAACAAAAGTAAACTTCTGTCTCACCACCCTGGTTAGAGAAAAGCCAAAGATGCAGTCTCCTAAGGCAGCACAGCCCTTGTCTCACGACCCAGACACTGGACTCTGTGATGAGTGGTTACCGAAAACCAAGTTCATAAAATATAGCGTCCTTCTGATATCAAGAGTTCAGTCACTTAGCCAGGCAAACATATAACTCCGATCTTACCCAATAATCATACTAATGTCAATTCTTTAGTGACTAAAACCAAGGGTTCATTAATAAAAGAAAAGAAGAAGAGAATTAATGATGGTTAATAGCTCATATACATACAAATAATTGCAAAGGCCATATATCGGGTTCGTAGGAATCATAGTATAGACTGTTGGCTTGTAAAGTCTGTCTGGTAGCATAAAATATAGGAATGTCCTCAGTCCATAATTCATAGATGTGTTGTTCAGTCGCATAGACCTGAAAACCGGTGTAGCATCCATGGCTGGCTTGCCACCAGTAGCTCAGAATAGAATGTCCCTTTGTCATTCAGGAGCCCCCAGGATGTTATGTCCTCCAGAATACATAATGACTGAAAGACCTGACAAAGCCTTAGCTAGTAAACCAAGTGCTGGTTACAATGGTCTATAGTTTTTAAACATATAGCATCAGTAAATTTCAGCTTGCCATTGTGTGTTCACTCTTTTCACTCTGCTTAACTCAGTTGTGTGTGGGACCCACAGTATTCCCTCTAAGATTATAGGGAAGTGGAATTTTCCAGGGTATAATTTTTCAGCCTTGAGACTGCACAGACACTTTCTTCTGAAGATGCACTGAAACTTTTTTGAATGACTGAGACAATAATGTACAGTTCGTTATCTGCTTTCAAGGTATTCAACATCTGCAGACAGGAGCATGAAGTAATATTTTTTAATAAGGCAGGCAACCATATTTTTGATGACAGACAAATATATAGGCCTGGTCTATGACTGGTTATTCAATTCTGTACTTGCATGCCTTTTTAGTTTTCCATGCAGCAATATCCTAAGATTAACTCACACTACACTAGAAATGAAGTACAGCTGCACCGGTTTAGTGCTATAATGTAGACACTTACTAGTGATGGACGGGATTCTTCTGTCACTGTAGTAAATCCACCTCTCTGAGGTGAAAGCTAGATCTAAGAAAGACAATCATGACTCATGCAAGTCCCCCACACCAGCTTCATAGCATACAAGAGTTCTTCATTTACTGTACAAAAGTTCTATAGAAATATATTCATAAATATACTATTCCCCCTCTTCCATGGTTAATGCAAGTCTATAATGTAGGTGCACAAAGCATTCTTGATTGCTGTTGCCTGTGTGCATCCTGCTCCAGCTGTGACAGGTGCACTTTCTGGTTGAGTGTGCCGGTTCAGCAATCCATTATGGTCACTGATCCATTCAGGCCAAATGGCTCACCTCTGGATTCCCAAAAATTGTGAAGAGGACAGCAAGCCACAATAACACAGACAGCATTGATGATACTGGTATGACTAGGGGTGCCTGGGGTAACCATAATTGAATATATCAAGGTCAGGGAAGGCTGCAAAAGGAGAGCAGATACTCCCAGAACTGACAGTTAATACTGATGTTAAACTCACCAACCAGATACAGACTGTGCTTCTGATCCCCCACACTGGTTATTGCCAAGCTGGGGGGGGGGGGGGAGAGAAAAGAAATGACACATCCCCCTTAGACATTTCAGTTCTCTGGCTCCCAATCAGCACCCAGATCCAGAATAGTGAGGAGTTATTTTAAAAAAAAAAACTCTGTTCACTATACAAAATATTCTTCTGAACCTCAAAAGGCCAGCCACATTGCCAAGTCAATATTAGTTTGGATATCACCCAGAATAACACGTAGCCAGACAATCCTTAGTGTCTACAAATAAGCATTATTATAAGTGATAAAAGAAAGAACAAGAAGAGAGCTGTTAAATTGTAAACCAGTCAGATAGAGAGACTTCAAAGTCACTATATCAGGTTTTTAGCAGTATTGACGAGTTTGCTGGCTTGAAGGTCCCTCTGAAACACATCCAAAGCTTGGATGGGTCATTCAGACCTTTGTTCAGAGCTTCATCTTCTAGAAACCTCACTTCAGAGGTAAGAAGCACAATTGAAGACAAAATGGAGATGATGCAGCTACCCTTTATAGTCTTCAGCCATTTGGCTTGTACTTCCTGTGTCCCAACACAAGTTTTACACTACATGGCATGGAAAAGCCTTAGAGTTCTGTTGATAAGCATACCACATGCCTTGCTGACTCATAAGGCATATCCCCTAGTTTCTTTCAATGGATTCATTGTACAGTTGACCCTTGATGGGCCATTGAACAGGCTAGGCAGTGCTGGTGCCAGTCTGTATGGGGTGTCACCCAGAAACACAGCACAAGTTTGGAAATATAGATGTACCATACATATCTAACAACTCAAAATACAAAGGTCATACAAACATATAAACAAGATTATCATACTTGCAATTTATAACATTTTCGCAGATACCTCACACAGCAAATCTGGTCAAAGTCCTTGCAATTGTATAATATTTGTATCAACCAAATAATAAAGTGTTCCAATATCCTATAGAGTGTCACAACTGGAATCAAAACAGTTCTGTAAACAGCGTCGGCAAAATTTAATTCTGTAAAACGTGCATTCAACCACACTCTGTGCCGACGGTGAGTGTCATTAACTTCTTTTTCCAGGGCCTTTGAGATAAGGGTATGGTTTCATAAGCCAAGGCAAAAGGGGGTATGTGGGGGTCTCTTAAAATAAGAGTGGGGACAGTTAATCCATTTATGACAATGTCTCAGCCGGTCCATGAAGGTAGGCTCCTGATTCTCAGAAAACCCTGGAACCATGAATGTATCCGGTGCTGCCCATATTGATGTCCATAAAAGTCAGCCTCTGTGGTCCACAGGAGCCTGCGTAACAATGGAGTAGTGCACTTTGCAGTTGATGTACTGATGTGCTCTTTGAGGGGGGCAAACGATGGGCACATGAATCCCATAAATGGCCCTGCTGTGGTTTGGAAGCCCCATTCCCATTCTCTCAAAATTAGCAATTACTCCATTGATATTGTTTATACCGAAAACCTTTGGGTAAATCACGTGCCTGGCTGCTTCCAAAACCTCTGCCACTTTTTACCCACAGTTGACTTCTCATCTACAAACTGGTTAGCAATGCAATCTGTAACAATATGGGGTTAGCCAGCTCTCAGATAGTTATAGCAACCTGCTTCTGGACCAGGATGGCTACACTCATGCATATGTTGTGATACCAGAGGTTCAGAGCAAAGTACTTAGAAAGTTCTAGAAACATAGTGTTCTCCATGCATAAGTTTTGGGCCTGCTACTGATCATTCCAGGTTTGCAGGACAATATAATTTCACCACTCTGTTTCTGGAGCAGGGCTACAAGCACAATGGTCTATATATGGGGCATTGATGGGAATACCAAGATTTGTGAGTAGCAAACAGCCAGTTTAAGTCTGCCATGTCCATATTGTCCTCCCCCAACAGGGGCCTTGGATAGGTTAGAAAACATCTACAACATGTCCATCAGCAACCCCTGGATGCTCTGCCCATTTCCTGAAACAGGAATGAAAGTCTCAGCAGGACAAGTTCTTCAAATGGTGACTCCCCCATGTTACTGGCTCGTTTTCCCCAAGAGAATACAGACCCAAAAGGATGTCTCAGTGGGCTGCAACAATTGTTTGTAAAGTGACATGGGATGGACAGTCAAGTTTTCCAACAGGGCACCACTGGCAAGAGAGGCTATAGCTGCAGAGGGTGCTAAGAAGCATTGGATATGCTGGATTGACAGAGATCTGCATAGTACGATGTAGATGAAGAGCATGGGTGTGACACCTGGGTCCAGAAATTCTAACCCTAGGGTCAATATTCAGTGTGGACTCTCAAGCCCAGGCTTCCAAATACCAAGCCTGTGGGACCCATCCCTAGGATTCAGAGCCTGAGCTCCAGTCTGAGACACACTTCAAAGTGCTGTCCACACACAGCTATTTTTAGAGCACTAGTGTGATCCCAGTATCCTGAATCTGTCAGCCTAGGCTGGGAAGCTTGCTGCAATGGGATGTGTAGACTCCCCAGAGATGTTATTTATTATCTTTCCTAGTTAGTAATGGATTGGAAAGAATTTCATGATCCTCATTTGATACAAGTACATCCAGTTCTTTCAAAATACAGAACAGAAAAATGTATTAACCACTTCTGACTTTTCTGCATCATCAACAGTTTTACCATCTCCAATTAGTGATGGTAACCATTACTAGGATTTTTTTTTACTAGCACACTTAAACTCCTTATTGTCCTTATTTCTGCCAGTCATAGATTTTTCACTGATGTCCTTAGCATCCCATATCAAATTTCTACCCTTCATAATTTCTAAGTGTACATTGTTACCCCTTACCCCTATTGTTATACATTATTTTTATTTCTAATTGCTGCCTTTCTTTGTCACTCAACCAGGATAGATGTTTAGCCAAAGTTGACCTCTTTCTTGATTATGGTATGATTTTTTTGGCCGTTTGAGAAACTGTTCTCTAAGAACTTCTCATTTTCCTATCTGAATTTTTCCTTTAATCAATTTTGCTCAATTTCCCTCAGCTTTGGGAAATCACCTCTTTGAAGCACCAAGTATCTTTATCTATAACTGCTTGGGACTGTCCACCCTGAAGGCAATCATATAATAATCATTGGTCCATAAGCATCCAACTTCCAGTCCAGGGATTAATTCATCTTTATCCAACATAATGAGGTCCATAAAGTTCTCTCATATTGGATGCAATACCCTTTTGTATTGGAAAAGTATAACATTTATTTTAAAAGATATAATCTGTATGTTTTAGGAACTCTAATGATGTTTTGTTAAGGCTGCATGAGACCACCACCATGTCTCCCAAACTAAAGTTCCCCATAAAACGACAAATGTTTCTTTCCACATATTCCAGATAGGTGATTAGGAAATAACTGTTCTCATTCTACCTCTGTTCTCATTCTACCTCTCTATCTGCCAGTGAGATCCCCACCAGTACCCTCTCTGGCACTTTGTTAGTTGATACACAGAAATTCAGTGAATCTGAATTATCAATAATTCTACAAGAGATAATGTCTTTAACCTCTTACTAATCTATCCTTCTTCAACAGATGATAAACAGTGGTTTTAACATTTCAGTCACACCATCCGACTTCAGTAATAGTTTTTTTGTGTAATGGAAGTTAATTTAGATCTGATCTGCTAGGAAATGCAAAGTAAACCAATGAATGTACATTGTGAGAGAAAAAGAGCATGGTCACTTTGTCCTCCTATGTGAGCCTATGAAATGGAGATTGTTATTTATAGAGACTTCCTTCATAACTCTCTTAACCTATAGGATTATATTTTGGCACAGAAAAAAAAAAGAGACTGGGCTAAAAAGTACTTATTATAGCTCTGTAGATGGTTTATTTATATGTTAAACATGCACCAATTGAAGTTAGTGGAGTGATTGCATTTATACTGGTGCAACTGAACATATTTTGGCCCAAGGAACATTAACAACCTTAACAGAAATTAAAGGCAATAAATTATGAGGTGAAAATATAGGAAATTCTGCACAGATATAGTATTTAGCACCAAGAAAACCATTTATTAAGCATATCTCATTGTGTGTTTCGGGAGAGCAGGGAAACAATTTAAATCTCATTAAACCCAGAAGATGATAGCAAAAAGTTACACAAATTTAGAAAATGGAGGGGTCGTTTTTAATAAGAAAAAAGTCTCCGGAAATTCTGCTGATGTGTCATGAGCCACAGTGAATTCTCAGAAAAATGATATTTATTAAAATGGGGCCATCGAAACGTATCATCTGCCCCTGAAATCTGAACAGAAAAAAAAATAGCTAGATCACACAGTACCATCTGCTCTGATTATTGCTTACTGCAGAAGATTACATTTTGAGGGTAGAAATAGCTCCACAAACTTTATAATGCAACCTTCCAATACTGCAATCCTGTGCCAGAAGAGAGACTAGAGTTAAAATGCTGCAATGACACCAACTGCAGCTGAAACAAGCAAATAAATGAATGAAAAACAAATTTTACAAAAGAAGGAAGGAAGCAGAGACCGTATATAGCAGCTGTCCATCTCCCAATATTTTTGTCATACAAGATGAGTGTGTAAAAAATTAACAGATCTTTTGAATAATTACTACCTTCAGTACAACTTAATGGTGACATCAAATGCACAGACTAAAAAAATAACACCATGTTGATTATTTTCCTCAATTGAATAGATTAGACATACAAGTCATGGAGGCATGGCATCTCCATAGTTAAGGATGTATCCAGACTTCCATTGTAAATCCTATCTTGTATTCTCCTGCTAACTTGTGATTGAAACAGAAGTATATTTAAATTTCATAATAGACTATAAGAGTTTTTTCCCCCTTTGGAATATAGAAACTGGATTTAAAAAATCATTTCATATAGTGCTTAATCCAGAAAAGTTTTACATTTAAATCTCACAGTTCTTCCTCAGAGGTCTCTACATGCTTGAGTACAGCATAGTTTCCCATAGAAAGTTTCATTTTTAAAAAGTACTAGCATAAGTGCCCGGCGCTGCTCGGGTCAGTCGGAGGTGGGGAGGTGGCAGACAGCTGACACCCCCTGACCAACCCCAACACCCACCCCTCACCCCTCACCCACCCCGATACCTTCCCACCCCCCCAAGCAAACCCAACACCCCCACCTCACCCCCCGACCAAACCCGACACCCCCACCTCACTTACCGTCCCACCAAACCCAACTCAGATCTGTCGCAGGCAGGGAGGGGGCCCAGAGCCGAGGGATTCCGGGGACCTTCGCAGGTGGGGGGCGGCACAGAGCTGATGGATTCTGGTGTTCCGTTTGGAGGGGGGAGGGGCAGAGAACTGAGTGATCTCCGGGGTTTCGCTGGAGGAGGGAGGGGCAGTGAGCTGAATGATCTCCGGGGTTCCGTTGGAGGAGAGAGGGGCAGTGAGCTGAGTGATCTCCGGGGTTCCGTTGGAGGGGGGAGGGGCAGTGAGCTGAGTGATCTCCGGGGTTCCGTTGGAGGAGGGAGGGGCAGTGAGCTGAGTGATCTCCGGGGTTCCGTTGGAGGAGGGAGGGGCAGTGAGCTGAGTGATCTCTGGGGTTCCGTTGGAGGAGGGAGGGGCAGTGAGCTGAGTGATCTCCGGGGTTCCGTTGGAGGAGGGAGGGGCAGTGAGCTGAGTGATCTCCGGGGTTCCGTTGGGAGGGGCAGTGAGCTGAGTGATCTCCGGGGTTCCGTTGGAAGGGGGGAGGGGCAGAGAACTGAGGGATCTCCGGGGTTCCGTTGGAGGAGGGAGGGGTGAGCTGAGCGAGTGAGGTGTCTGTTGGAGGGGGGTATTATGACATCATCACCACCTAACCGCCCAGCCGATGTGATTGGCCCTGAAAGACTTTCACCCCTGGGGGGCGTCAGAGGTGAGATCCGAAAATTTTTCGACCCTTACCAGCATCTAGACCCCAAGACCCCTCACTGTACCAAATTTCAAGTCTCTGGCTCAAACGGTGCGGGAGGAGTTCGCAGTCATACGTACATACATACACACATACATACACCACTTGACTTTTATATATATAGATAGATAGATATATAGATTGCAGTTTTGTCATCATGGACTTGGTTAGAGATTGAGGCCTATACTTTTCTTAAGCAATTTGTGATGCCTCAACTTTTGGATGCCCAACCTGAGATTCTGAAAATCAGGCTCTTGTAAAGTGAGTGCTCAACACTTTCTGAATGTCAGACCCATTAACAACATCTTCAGTATCTCCCAAAATTGAGGCACTTCTCTGGGACAATGAAATGTTGGCCTATGAAATAGAGTTTTTAATCAATCACTAAACAGCACTTCCAATTAAATGATAATGTCTATATATGCAAAATAGTCATGGATGAGGGACAACAGAGCAGGGTGGGTCATAGAAGAATGGGAATGGATTTGTGGAGGAGAGTGAGGACAGGGAAAGGGGATATTCCCAGCTTGCTGTGCAGTCACGGCAACTGGTAGACCTAAGTACAAGGGAACAAGGTTCCGTTAGTACAGAGATTAGCAAAGGAAAGAGAGTAGCCATTGAAGGAGCCAAGGAAAAGGGCCTGCTAGTGGCTGAAGACAGAGGGCAGAGCTGGCTCTGGGCTGAGGAAAAAGGGGAGGGGGGGGGGAAAGCTGGGAACTGGACGACATAGTGGCTGCAGAATCAAGGTCTGAGACTGTCTAGGGAAGGAGTCTCAAACTCCATTTACCTTAGGGCCTGTGCCGGTCCTCAAATCCTCCCAATAATGTCACTGCAGATGGTATTCAGAAAAGAATATATATATATATATATTGTATTTATTTTGAAATGTCTTAGAAATAATAAAATTGTCATATAACTTTATACAATTCTTCTCCTGCCAGAGAATTTTTAGTGTTTGCCAGCAAGGTGTACTTTAGATAGTTGTGTTCGGTATTTTGACTTCTTTATATACATTGTGGAAAAAAATGACACTGCCTTTATGGCTGACTCTGTCCGGCAACTTTTGATGATATCTCTGTCCCTCTCCCCTAGTCTATAGGAGCAGTGGGGCATGGCGCCTGCAGCCACGTGTGGCTGCACACGTCTCTCCTCTGAGGGCTGCAGTGAGGTGGTTTGCAGGCCACAGATGGCCCGTGGGCCAGGACTTTGAGACCCCTGGTCTAGGGAGCCAGTTTGGCAGAGACATTGAGTCACAGAGCCAATAAAGCAATCATCATTTAATGCTTTCGTCCAATAGAAATTCAATCTGCATTAGCCCCAATTCAATAGCCTATTAGCCACATTTGACAAGTGGCGAACGTATTGGACACTGCTGATTTAATGTATGGAAAAAAAATCATACTTTACTGGAAAAGGCCTAACAGACACTCAAGCTTTCTGCAATTTCTCTGTTCCTTTGAGAGTCTTGCTTCCCATTCTGGCATTGTACAGTAGACTCTTGATTATCCAGGATGATAGGGAAAAAAAAAAACTAATCCTGGTTAGTAAAATCCTGGATAATCACCATCCATAGGAAATATGGGGAAGGGGGGTTGGTTCACCAGCCACCCTGCGCTGGGGGGAGGGGCTGTTGGTTCACTGGCTGCCCTGCACCCTGGTGGGGTTTTTTGTTTGTTTGTTTTTGGGGCGGCAACAAAGCCAGAGCCGACCCTGCAAGTTATGCATATTTTTTTGACATCCTGGTTAATCCACATTCTGGTTAACCCAATCCTGGATAATCGAGAGTCTACTGTACTTCTCACTTTGCATTTTTCTTAACCTCCCTAGTAGTTCCTTTCCCACTGGAAATCAAACATCTCTCTAATCCCCCGTGCAGTATCCTCACATGAACAAACTGCAATGCCTGCCCTGTCATTCTCCCCAAATCCATTTACACTGACCCCACAAAGAAAATTCACTAACCACTTGAAAAAGATACTAGGTAACGTAAGATGAGCAAATGAGGGCTTTGCTCAACAGCAGAAACTCTGCATCAGGAATAAGTGACAAAGACTAACTAAAGTATTGAAGCACAAGCTTTCGTGGGCTAATACCCACTTCGTCGGATGCATGCACAAAGTGGATATTAGCCCACAAAAGCTTATGCTTCAATACTTTAGTTAGTCTTTAAGGTGCCACAGGACTCTTTCACATCTGCAATTCCAGACTAACATGGCTACCCCTTTGATTCTTGCATCAGGAATAGGATCTCAGGAGCTGGAGACCAGTCCCAGGTATGGATCATGGATCACCAATAAAATATTATGCATCAGGTGTTAGAATGTTATAAATTTCACTCAAACCATTTATTCTTTCTTTCTCTCCCTGTCCCTTTGCAAAATATTACCAGTGACACTCCACAAAACAAGGTATATATCATGGAAAATCTTCAAGTATGTTATCTTAGAACTATGAATTGACACAACTCACTTGCAGGTAAGTGTAGATTAAATTAACTCAAAGAGAACTGGATGTGGTATGCCCTTGTCTATACTTGAAATTAAGCTGTTCCATGACCATCTCAGCTGCACCAAATCCTAAAATGTGTTAGTAATAGGAGCGCTTGTGTTTTAGACAAGATGTATAAGACAGTGAATGCCTATTCCTGATGCTAGTTCTTGCTTGCTCACGCACACGAGGTTTCTGACTCTACTGGGGCTCTTCACAAAAGTGATGTATTCAGGATTTAGACTTAGAGTGATATTTCTAAAAATAGAAATGAAGACCAAGCAGTAGAGTTGTGCAGCTTTGCTTTTTATCACTAACATATAAAAATAAGTTTGCACAGCAGCACTATTCTTTTTTGCTATAGGTCAATGACATTTCTTCAAAGGATGAGAACTTTTCTTTTTTTTAACTTTACAACTTGTTACTTACTTTACAATTTATACACTCTGCTAAATAATTTGATCTGTTTCAAGTTCAGTTTTCCATTATGCATTAATTTGAAGTAATGTGAAGTGCAATCTTGGTGTGTTCCTCAAAAATATGTGAGGATATAATCACATGTAAACTGCTTTAACCAGAAATACCAGAGCAAACAGTTGAATTTTCATTCCCGGCAATAATGCAGCTGTTTATGGAGGTAATGTCAGATGCTGGCACATTTTAGAACAATAAACAGCTTATCCAATACTATTAAACTGATATATCATTACCTTTCAGTCTTTGTGCAAATCCCTCTGAAGTTATCGTCTATACAATATCTTCAGAGATCCTGAAATTTCTCATTATAGAACTGACTACTATCACAAATGTAGCTTTACATGTATCTGCTGGGAAAAAAAAACCACCACAACAAAACAAACCTTTAAGACAAAGCTCTCTCAGGTAATACTACTTTCTGTTCTCCTCTAGGTCTGACCTCTTGCCAAATTACATTCTTCTGATTTTGGGTCTGCAGTCCATTCACACAGTGCTTTCATGATTTCTTTCTCAAGACTATAAATTAGGACCAATGCAAAGTGACACTCCCCAGTTCATCGATATCCATCTTATCTCATATGATGAGTTGTCAAATTAACCATCCCACCATGAACTAACAAAACTAAGAGGAATAACTGATGGAAGGAGCTGATCAAATACCTTAAAGTGATATGCATATACACATCATACAGTTTTTACATCTAAAGATAAAAAGAACAGGAGTACTTGTGACATGTGTGGCAAATTATTGACACTATATTGATGTGTCCTGTGCTTTCTCTTCTTGTGGGGGATTCAGGGAGCCTATTTCTTGCCCCTGAACAGGGTATTAACTGTCCCACTAGTATCCTAGAGGGGAGAAGTGGAGAGGGAGGGACCCAGGCCCGCCCTCTACTCCGGGTCCCAGCCCAGGGGCCCTGAGGATAGCTGTAAACCACTTGGATTAGCTATTCCTTCCCGTGGGCTACTTCCCTCTCCTACCCTTCAGCTTGTGGGGGCTTCCTGCCCTCTCACTGCACAAGCCAGGTGTTCCTTTACCTAGGGTTTGGGTCTTTCTTAGCTCACCACAGCACTTCTCCAAACTCTGCTCGGCTTTCCTCCAAACCGCTCTCCACTCCGATGCCTACCAAACTCCCTCCCCTGTCTGCCTGAAGCAGGGTTTTTTTATTAAGTCCTTAATTGACAGCAGGTGCTCCAATTAACCTGCTGCCTGCTTCCGTAGTCTACAGGGAGCCACGCCCTAATGAGCCTGGAGTTAATATATCGCCCCTCAAGCACTCTGCCACAGCTCCCTGAACCTCCTCTATCACACACCTTAGGGCAGGCATGTCCAAAGTCCGGCCCGGGGGCCAATTGAGGCCCGTGTTCTAATTTTCACCGGCCTGCAGACTCTTTTCTAAAATCAATAATATGCGGCCCGCCAGCACTGTCGCCAACCAGTGCGCGGAGCCGCAGCCGAAGGAGAGGGGCGGGGTCAGTAAGAGGCGAGCGGGGGGGGGGGGGAGAAGAGCGGAGCCGGGGCCGGGGCACGAGGCGAGGCAGAGCCGGGGGAGAAGAGCGGAGGCGGAGGCGGAGACGGGGCCAGGGCACAAGGCGAAGCGAGGCGGAGCCGGGGGAGAAGAGCGGAGGCAGGGCCGGGGCACGAGGCGAGACGAGGCGGAGCCGGGGGAGAAGAGCGGAGCCGGGGCCGGGGCCGGGGCACGAGGCAAAGCGAGGCGGAGCCGGGGGAGAAGAGCGGAGCCGGGGCCGGGGCCGGGGCACGAGGCAAAGCGAGGCGGAGCCGGCGGAGAAGAGCGGAGTCGGAGCCGGGGCACGAGGCGAGGCGAGGCAAGGCAAGCCGGGGGAGGTGGGGGAGTGAGAGCACGGCCGGAGCGGGGGGGGAGGGAGGGAGGGAAGAAGAGCGAGAGCACGGCTGAAGGGGGGGGAGGGAAGAAGAGCGAGAGCACGGCTAGAGGGGGGAGGGAAGAAGAGCGAGAGCACGGCTGGAGGGGGGGAGGGAAGAAGAGCGAGAGCACGGCTGGAGGGCGGTGAGGGAAGAAGAGCGAGAGCACGGCTGGAGGGCGGGGAGGGAAGAAGAGCGAGAGCACGGCTGGAGGGCGGGGAGGGAAGAAGAGCGAGAGCACGGCTGGAGGGCGGGGAGGGAAGAAGAGCGAGAGCACGGCTGGAGGGCGGGGAGGGAAGAAGAGCGAGAGCACGGCCGGAGGGGGGGGGAGGGAAGAAGAGCGAGAGCACGGCCGGAGGGGGGGGGAGGGAAGAAGAGCGAGAGCACGGCCGGAGGGGGGGGAGGGAAGAAGAGCGAGAGCACGGCCGGAGGGGGGGGAGGGAAGAAGAGCGAGAGCACGGCCGGAGGGGGGGGAGGGAAGAAGAGCGAGAGCACGGCCGGAGGGGGGGGAGGGAAGAAGAGCGAGAGCACGGCCGGAGGGGGGGGGAGGGAAGAAGAGCGAGAGCACGGCCGGAGGGGGGGGGGAGGGAAGGAGAGCGCGGCGGGGGGGGGGGGGGGTCGGCCCTCACACATCTTCGCCTTACCAAATCTGGCCCTCTTTCCAAAAAGTTTGGACACCCCTGCCTTAGGGACTAACATTTATTTAAGCATAAGCTTTCGTAGGCTAGGCTTTAAATATACTCCTTTTCAAATCTCTAGGTGCCTTAAATTAATCATACAGTAAACAATTAAATTAAACTACAGCAGCATTGCAATGAGTTCCGCAGGAACCTGGCCAGCCAGATAACCAACTCACCCCTTCATCTAAGTTTTAAGATAAAATCTTTCCATGCAACTTTAGCTCTCCCCTTCATTGTCTTTGGTGAGCTGACAAGCCCTCTGCCCCTCAGCATTCCAGGACAGCCTTTTTGGTGAAGCAATGAAGACTGAAAGTGGCTCTAACCTCCTACTGTATGAGGAAGAAGCAGTTTAGCTGTTACTAACATTTTTTCATTTCATGATCCTTTCCAAAATCAGGCAATTTTCAACAACAAAAATCCTCCTTACTACTAATGTTTTGCTCTGTTCAAGTTGTGCACTAACCCTTTCTCTCATTTTATAGCAGCAGGGCCAGAAAACTCTGCACCTGCTCCTACATAGTATTATTTATTTGTATTACCATAGAAACTCCCTAATGCTGCGGGACTGAGATGAGCGGAGTAGGCCTTAGGCTGGTGTTCCACTATGTATTGCCCTTGGAGGATTCTCGGCCACAGGATGTTAAAATGCCAGTGCACATGCAGAAGTGTTTTCTAGTCCAGTAGGGGAGGAATTGTTCCAGATTACCCATTCCTATGAATATATCCTGCATTATGAGGAACCAGACCTAGTGAGTGCTCTAATCAGGATGCAGGCCTCTATAGGATGCAAGGAGTGGAACGCCTTCAAGCATCTCTATGAAGATGTCAGCAGGTAAGGAGAGGTCAGAGGCCACTGAACTGTCCCTTAGTAAATGAGACTAGGAAAGAGGAGAAACCTGGGCCTGTTGTGGTAGGACTCTCAAGTCAAAATGGTCTTACCCTGGGCTCCAGCAGGGGCTGGGGAATTTAAATTAATCTGCCCTCCCTGCAAACACTTGGGTGAGAGGGACAGGGCCTGGTTACAGTGGAAAAGGGAAAGGAGAAGGAGCAGCCAGATGATGAGAGAGTTTTCCCAATTTCACTTTGAAGTGTAAAAGAATGAAGCCAGTGGGATTCTTTCCCCCAGCCTGAGGCTGAAGGAGTGTTTCTCCCACTTCTCAGATGTGAATGCTTGTTAGAGCTAGGACCACTGGTGTACATTCTGCCAGGGGTCAGCTTCCATCACTACAGTCCTATCTTGCAAGATGGAAACAGAACTTGGATCCCAAAATGCTGAGTCTTATTCTAAACCAGGGGTGGGGAACCTCCGGCCTCCGGGCCGTATATGGCCCACCAAATGATTCGGTCCGGCCCGCAGGCGGGTCTGGAAAATCTGCGCCATAGAGAGGGCCGGACCAACGTCACGGTGGGAGTGCGCAGGTGGGGCGCTGCCCCAGAGCGTCTCTGAGGGCTGGGGGTGCGTCGCTCCACCTTGCCCTCGCAGGAGTCGCGTCCCAGCAGCGGGACCAAGCGGACACGTAGGCGCGGGTGGTGGGAGACCGGCCCGGGGGGGGGGGGAAGCAGTGTGCAAGGGGGCGTAGGGGGGAGGCTGGGCTGGGTGGGTCAGGCATGGGGGGCAGGAGGCTGGGTTGGGAGTGGGAGGGGGGAGGAGGTTAGGTTCGGTGGGATGGGCCGGGCCAGGCTGGTGTGGGGGGAGGAAAGGGGGTTAGATGGGGGGAGGATGGAAGGGGGTAAAGGACAACAGCGGGGTGGGCCAGGCAGGGATGGGTGGGGAGGGGAGGAGGTTAGGCTGAGGGAGGCTGAGGCCCCCCCGCTGGCAGGAGCCTCCGGGAAACTCTAAAGCCGCAGCGGGCTGAGCTCTCAGCCCGCTGCTGCTTCTCCGCCTGCTGCCGCTTATGACATACATATGACTTACAGACGTTACATCCGAAGTCCGTTAAATCAAGGTCCACAAAATCGAGGTCTGCAAAATCCTACAAATGGTGACTACAAAGAAAAGAAAAGTTGATGCAGAGTGTCGATCTTTCCAAGAGAAATGGACAAATGATTATTTTTTTGTTGAAGTCAAAGGCAAACCTGTGTGCCTAGTTTGTGGCGATGCGTTAGCAGCAATGAAAAGTGCCAATCTTGAGCATCATTACAGCTCAAAACATGCTAATCTCAATGAATTGCAAGGCCAAATGCGTCTGAATAAAATCAATGCTCTTCAGCGGAGTTTGGAATCACAACAAGCCGCTTTCACTAGGCCTCGCTGTGACAGTGACAACGTTATTCAGACGAGTTATGTAGTGACTTTTTTCTTTGACAGTTTTCACTGACAAAATTAAATTGGACAGGCAAGCTTAAAATGTCATGGTTTTCATGGAATACAAGCACAGTCTCTGCAATATCACTAAGAATAAATATAACATTTTAGATAATGCTTACACTGCATTGTAATAGACTCTGTTCTCCCTATGAATTACAAGTCTTTTTACTGAAAAAAGCCCAATGCTTCAAGAACAAAGAACTTGGATGCTTTGAGTTCCACCTCTCCTTCTGAGGATTTCCTTGAATAAAATTGAATAACTCAGATCTTGAACAAGGAACTGTTCAAGGCTCTAGACCTACATACATTGACATGTCTGGCAAGGGGAAGTATTAAAAAATAAACAAAAGACAAAAAGTTAATTATGCCCTAGGTGTGCAATTTATTCAATGCAAGCTTGGGTGTGTCAATTAATGTGCTTAGCTTCACTTTGCATCTTTAGATCTTTAGCTTAAATCAAGAATTAACTGCTTTCAGAGAAAAACACACACACAATTTTAAGTCTCTCTATTTTTTTGGAACAGCATCTCCAACTTGCATGTCCGCAATGAGAGTTGACCATTGCCTTACTTCTGTCACAGAAAGAGGAAAAACATGCAACTTGAGAAAGAAGGTCTGTGTCACAGGGTCTGCACCAGTCTCTCTGTCTTTCCCCTGTGCCCTGGCTGATAGAAATAAAAGTCTTCATACTCTCTTCTGGTGTTTCACCCTAGTGTCCTATATTTACAGTGTATACCAGTGGCTTCAGTGCAAGAAAGTGCTCCCCTTTGTCCCCCAACAGTTACCCTCTTTGTACCTAGATACAGGGTCTCCAGGCCCCTGAAGCACCTTGCCAGCAGCAGCCACCTATTCCCTTCCTGTCTCACCTCCTACTTGACTTAAGCTGAGGTCTTTTCTAGCTGTCTCAGGTTGCAGTCTCAGCTGTGACCACTTAGCCCAGTCTGCTGTAGTGAGCCAGCCCTCATTAGGTCCCACAGCTGGGCTCCCTGCTGACTGCTTCAAGCCCCTGGCCCTTCTGCCAGAAAGCAGTGCTTAGCCAGCAGGGGCAGGGCATTCAAGCAGTTTTACCCCTGCCCCGCCCCAGTCTGTATCAATGTTAATTGCTTCCTTCCTTATTTGAAAACATGTACACACACACAAAAGTGACCTCAGAGGAATGACTGCCTGTGACCATATTGCTTTCCTGAAGAAAGTAAAGCAACTTGCTTGCCTGTTTATTAAATCTTGGAATAAAACTAGATATAGTAACTATCAAGTGACCTACAATGACACAACTAAAACACAAATGGTTTTCTGCATCACTGGAACAGCAGGATAAAAATGGAGCGCTTAACTGAGAATCAGACTGTAACTCTGCAATCTTCCCTGGGTAATAGCGCAAAGCTCCACCCATGCAGGAGCAAAGCATGAGCTGAGACTTGGTTGATATTGTTCCCCTTGCTCTGGGGAAGGAGTAATTTACTTCACTGCTTCTTATGAAGTGGATTACTCCCCTCGGTGTGCAAAGCCAGATATTAATAGCTGTTGAGTAAGACCCAGGGCTCAAACAACTAACTGCCCACTTGCCTGGGAGAGCTCCTACTCTTGTCCCCATTGCCAGAGACACAATCTGAGGAGGGGAGTTGGAGTGGGGGTCTGTATGGACACATCTATGTAATCCAGCCACTGTCCAACATTAAATAGTTGAAAACTAGGTTTGAGTTTGGTATTCAGAGACCTCAGTCTGTGCAGTAACATGGTAAACACACCATTATATACCCTTTTCTTAAAGACACAGAAAAGGGAAAAAGCAGTTATAGCGTTTGAAATGTATTAGATAAAGCTTTTATTTTACCAACATCCCTTGTCCTTTACCTGGAGGGAGTTCTTAGAAGGAAAAAAATATATATTTGACAGTCTTTTAGATGGTATCAAAGACAGTAATAACTGTGGGGGGGGGAAGGGAGGGGTAGAAGCAAAGAAAAGCTCCAGCTCATCTCAATTAGCTGATGTTGTTGAAGTCCAATATTGTTTCCAGAGAAGGCAAAAGGGAAGAGAAAAGAAGAATAAAGACAGAATATGTAGCTTCTATTTTGGGTGTTAACTTTTACTTGCAACCTCACTGCTGAAAAAACACAAATCCACCACACAGTCCTATCAGACACTTTAAGACTAGGCAAACCTGTACAAGCATCAGGCTGTTTGGGGCATTGTTTTAGTTGCCTCTTTCTGGACACAGGTTTATAGCTGTGTTGCAAAATATAGTATTTTCCAGCTAAGCCAGTCTCTTATTAGACAGAACCAAAACAGAAAGGGATAGGAAAGAGAAGAAATAAGGTAGGGAAGGAAAAGAACACAAGAGAGGAGATAACAAAAGTCTAACATTCTAGGTGATGTTTGGGATTTAGATGGAGCTGGTGAAGGTGGCCATGTTGGTGTCACCTGGCTTCCTCTCTCTGGTCCAGTCTCATTAGGCTATCTCTCAGGGTTAGAAAGATGATGATCTAGGAACCCAAGAAACAGTAGGGATGGCAGCCATGACACTGAAGCTACATCCTTCCCTCCCCTTCTCTCATTGTTCAGTCAGCCAACATTTCAGTAGCCAACTTTCCCCTAGAAAGTCTTTTTTCTGAGGATCCCAAAAGGGGAATGAAGGGTGGAATAGTCCATCTTCAGAGTTTGTCCACCAATGAAGCCTGATTTCTTACACCAATTTTAGTTCACCAAATTACATAAGAACAGCCCTACTGCATCAGGCCAAAGGCCCATCTAGCCTAGTATCCCATCTTCCGACACTGGCCAATACCAGGTGCACCAGAGGGAATGAACAGAATAGGTAATCATAAAATGATCTATCCCCTGTTGCACATTCCCAGCTTCTGGCAAACAGAAGCTAGGAACACCATCCTTACCCATTCTGGCTAATAGCCATCGATGGACCTCTCCGCTGTGAATATATTTAGTTCTTTTTAAACTCTGTTATAGTCTTAGCCTTCACAACATCCTCTGGCAAGGAGTTCCACAGGTTCATTGTGCGTTGTGTGAAAAATACTTCCTTCTCTTTGTTTTAAACCAGCTCCCTATTAAATTTAATTTGGTGATCCTCTAGTTCTTGTGTTATAAGAAGGAATAAATAGCACTTCCTTATTTTTTTTCTCTGCACCAGTAATGATTTTATAGACCTCTGTCATATCCCCCATTAGTCATCTCTTTTCCAAGCTAAAAACTCCAGGTTTTATTAATCACTCTTCATATGGGAGCCGTTCCATAACCCTGATAATTATTGTTTCCATTTTCTGAACCTTTCCCAGTCCCAATATATCTTTTTTGAGCTCGGGTGAACAGCAGGCACAAAAGTAGCTGAGACCCTGCAATGGGGAACACTGCACATTTTCTGCAGCTTCCCATATAAGGAAGGATTATTGATGGAACAAGGCATAGCGGGGAGTATGTCTATGGATGTGCACAATGAACAGGGGATCACAATTACTTTGTTTTTTTCTAAATCACTTGATATTTTCAGTACCTGCATGGTGCTGTGTCCCATACTGCTTCTTTCACATAGTCTACCTTATAAATTATTACCCAGCAGTACTGACAGTGGATTCTCTGCCTCAATGTTGATTGTCTTCAAGTGAAACAAAGTCCTTTTATGCATTGTCAGGCTGCAATATGAAAGATGCATAATTTGAGGGGCAAGGCACAGTCCTCCTTACTGGACTGACACAGCATCTCTTTATATTTTCAAAAGATCTGCTTTGTCTCTACGATTAACTGAAGGACAAATGATATATGCCTTAAAAAACTCAACTTCCATTAAAACAAATCACAATATCAAACTGTTTTTAATCTGTCTGTCCATGAATATTTGGTAACTGTCCTCAAGACTCTCATGCTTTGAGAGAATGAGATTTAATTGATCCTCTGTGGTATGTTTTCCACCGACAGGAAAATGTTCGAGTTTAAACTGAGTGGTGTTTCTAAAACATGCTCAAACAATCAAATATTAAATTGATGGAAGAGGGGGAATGTGATGTGACTTCCACTGCAGACACCTCATATACCTAGTTACTTCACAAGTGTAGCAAGGCCTCCTGCTGGTCATCTTGGGAATTAGCTCTTTCATCACTCAGAGTGCCCTCTCATGGCCAGTGGCTCACCTGCCACTGGTCTCTGTGTTCCTCCTGTACTCCAGTGCCCCTTTACCTTGGGGGGGCTTCCCCATGGCAGTGCCTCTTTATCTCAGGGTGCTGTCCACTGCAGTAACCCACAATCTGGGTCTCCTCTCCCAGGGGAACCCCCCAACCCTGTATGACCACCTTACCTCAGTGGCTACTGTCAGTCATCATCTAGTCCCCCGCTCACTGGGGCAGACTGCAGTCTGTAAACCACTCATCACTGGCAAGGAGGGTTTGGACCTGCTGCTTCTGCCTAACCCCAGAATGCACCTCTGCAGCCCCAGTGCACAAGGTCTGTAGCCTGGGGGTTTACCAGGCAGGAGCTCCCCAGCTTCCTTGTCCTGTTCCCCAGCTCCAGGTACCATATGTTCCCCAGCAGCAAGGCCCTCTCCCTCCTGGATGGGAAAGAGACTCTCAGCTCCTGGCCTCCCAGCCCTCTTACAGGGCCAGCTATGGCCTGATTGGGGCTTGGCCCCAGCTGTGGCTGCTTCCCCAATCACCCTTTCACAGCCTCAGCCCTCTCCAGGACTGCTTTTAACCCCTGATCTTCAGGAGTGGGGCAGCCGCCCCACTACACCAAGATAGAACATTATACTAGTTATGTCTCCTGTGGTAGTCCCTAGTGATTCTAAACTAGCATTAGGGTTTCATTGTACTAGATACTCTGTGCAAACTAATAAACAAGTCCCTTCCTCAGAAATCTTAGTCCATTGCCCATATTTTCCTGAAAGCTTTGAATAATAGATTCTCAGGAAGATCATGTGGAAACTATAAGCCAAGTTATTATCATACTGAAGGCTAGATACTTGAGTCTAGTTCTTAAGCAACATTGAGTCCACTCATGCATTAAAATGAGTGAAAAATACAGGGACAACATACATGATTAAAGAAAGTGCATGTAGCTCAGCCTTATGTTGCAAAGTCCCTGAGAGCTTCAATCTGGACGCGGATACAGTTTTTAACATTGTTTCTGGATTTCTTTCTGTGATTGATTTTTGGCACTGTTATTATTATTTTATATTACTGTGACATATAGGAGCCTTAGTTATAGACCACAACCCAGTCCACTAGGCGCTGTACAAACACAGAGCAAAAAGATAATCCCTGGACCAAAGAGTTTACAATCTAAGAAGACAAAAGGCAATAGATGGATACTAACCGGGGAATATTTGATTACTTAGAGCATCCTGTTTGCACTCTAATATTTTTAATTTGGAAAAATTAAAGTTTTTTTAAAGTAAAGCAGCCTAACTTTAACAAAAGCTATCAGGTTTAGGTAAAAACTTGGCTGCCTTACAGGAATTAAGTTGACCTGCTAATTTGTGTGCAAATGAAACTGCCTTGGCTTCACCAGGATTTTACCTTGAGTTCACTGGGAACAAAAGGTACGTTAAGTCAGCTATGACACAACCAAGCAATATTAATAATAGAGGACCATAGAAATGTAGAGCTGGAAGGGATCTCAAGAAGTCATCGAGTTCAGCCCCCTGCACTCTGACAGTACTAAGTAAACCTAGACAATCTCTGATAGGAGTTGATCTAACCTGTTTTTAAAAACCTCCGATGATGGGGATCCAACAACCTCCCTTGGAAGCCTATGCTATGCTTATAAGAAGAACACAGAATCTTTTTCAATGGGATAAGGCACACCACCACATTTATTGAGAGTACAATTGAAACATAAAATCAGTGTGTGCTTCAATTAACCCACACACCCATGACACACACACACCAAAAGATTCTGCAGTTGGATCTTATAGTTACCAGTCCTTAGTGTTGCTCAGTCAGTTCCAGTGGCCAAATGAGGAAGCGGAGGAGCTGGATCTCTGTCAGACATGTCTGAAGCACTGATGTTAATACAGAACAAACCCAAAGTTCCATGGTAATATACCCTTCTTTTATAATAATACGTTCCCATACAAGTCTGTGGGCCTTGCTGTGTCACACCAGAGCTGTTAACCATGAGGTAGTTAAGGTTGATCCCAATCAGCATTATTTGGGTTGTTACTGGGAGTATCCACTCCAGTTTCATATCTCATTCCTCTAGATGTACTCTTTATTTTATCCTTAGGGGCATGTGCCTTTGCTTTAGGGTTGTCAATCTGCCATCAGGGTGATGCTGATAATAAGGTTGGTGCCTCTTGACTTCTTCGCTCCCCTCTCAACCATCCCGCCCATCAGAATTGGTGCCTCCTGTATCTTCTCTGTTAGCATGCCATACAATGTTCACTCACACACAAAACAATAAATAATTTCAAAATCAATAATTAGAGCCATAACACTTCTATCCTTCTAAAGCCAATCATTAACACATAAAGCAAAAAAATAAAACCCAAACAATTTCTTCTTATTAATTCAAACTAACAAAATAAGCAAAATGGAGTACAATTTACTTGAGACAATCTCTCCCCATTAGGTTTTTGCCCTACACCTACATCCAGAGCTTAATGACCTTAGCAAGTTTTTCCTAAAATCTAACCTAAAATTTATTAATTCAGATTAATCCCACTACCTCTTTTCCTACTGTCAGTGTACATGGAGGACAACTGGTCACCACCCCCTGTTTAACAGCACTAGGTATATTTGAAGACTTATTAGGTACCCCCTCATTCATCTTTTTTTAAGACTAAACATGCCCAATTTTTGAAATCTTTCCTCATAGGTCAGGTTTTCTAAACATTTTACCATTTTTGTTGTTCTCCACAGTTTGTCTACATTTTAGGAAAGATGTAGTGCCCAAAATAGGACAAAGTACTCCAGCTGAGGCCTCACCAGTGCTGAATAAGTATTAAATGATTACCTCCTCTGTCATATATGGCAATTCTGTTAATACATCCCACAATGGTATTACTCTTTTTCACAGCTGCATCACATTGTTGACTCATATTCAATTTGTAATTCACTCTAACCCCCAGATTCTTTTCAGCAGTATTATCATCTAGCCAGTTATTCATCATTTTGCAGCTGCATTTGATTTATACATCCTCAATCAAGTACTTTACATTTGTTTTTATTGAATTTCCTCTCCCATTTGTCAAGGTCCTTTTGAATTCTAATCCTGTCCTCTAAAGTGCTTACAACACCTCCCCACTTGGTGTCATCTGCAATTTTTATGAACATACTCTCCACTCCATTATCACACTAAAAGAATATTTTCCAAATTCAGAGAGAAATGGAGACATGGCTCCATAAGTCTGAGACAGGAAGTCACCCTCTAACTAGCTTCAGGGTTTCTAGGCAGGCACACTGTATTAGGGGAATCAAAAGCTTTGCTCTTTGGGTCCTGCATCCAGGTATGCAATGCAGTAATTTCTGCTATAAATCACAAACTCTGCCACACTTGCAGTTTTTCTACTGCTTCATAGGGATTTTTTGTTTGTTTGTTTGCTGGAAGGGGAGAGTGTGAGGGGAGCTTTCGGAAGTGTCTGAAAAATGCCACCCCACCCTCTTGGTTTGGCATTCATACTGGTCATCATTCAGCTCCATGGCTTCTGAGCTGCCTTCTCACATTTGGCACTAGTATAGACAACTGGCTAGCTTGAAAGGGTATCTCAGGGGCAACAAAATCTTAAATGGTGATATTTCACTTTTTGTCACATTCACAGGCTGTAGATGGAACAATCAGCTTCTCCAATTGAAACCACAACTTGCTCATAAGATATATCTCCCCCTTGCTGTTGTGGATTCTTTTGAGGATGAGAGTGAAGGTATAATTAGAAAACATTTTGAGTTTATATTTAAAATATCATGTGCCAACAGATAGGCAATGTATTTTATTCATATGTCTCTATGATTCTATCAATCCATAAGTTGGTTGGAAGGATTTGATTTTTAATTGGTAAATGCCATACACACAAACTCCTGAAAAAACATTTCCATCGATAATGAACCAAATTTGCAGATTGGCAAAGTAAGAAAAATGCTGCTTGAACTTATTAGACTTTGATTTAAGGATATTTACTTTGTCTATTTTGATATGTGATGTTGACAATTTGCTTTTTATGGTTATAAAACTTTTGAATTTCAGCTTTTTCTGTCATTAAAACAATTGTCTCATACCACAATAATTAAACACTGATATTATCCAAAAAAATAATATTTTATTTTATTCAACCCTGCATAATTTATAAGTACACCTGGCAGTATTCCATCTATCTATCTATCTATCTATCTATCTATCTATCTATCTATCTATCTATCTATCTATCTATCTATCTATATAAATTATACAGGGTTATTGAGTGTGATTGTGTTGTAAGTGCACAGTTTGCCTTACCCTACAGTCCTATGAGAGTCAGTGGGCTTTTTGTAGGGTGTAAAGACAGCAAGATTGTACTCAGTGCAACATCTGTTTTGTCTTTTTTCTGTTTCTCATTTTTTTCCAAAAGAAATTATGCTGTATGTGCACGCACTCATAGGGTATATGCAAGGTGCAATTGAAGATGAGTTAACCTTAGTATGTGGATAATAAATTAAATGGAAAACTTGGAGAAAATGCAATACCAGGACCATCCCTTGCTAAACCCTACATTATTCAGACAATTTTCTAGAAATTAGATGTTCATTTTAGCAACAATGAACTGAAGATGTCTTCTTTGAACAGAAATTATGGCTTCACCTGAAGTCCGACTGTACTGACAAAATTGAGGTGACCAATGCATTATGCTATTTTTAAAGCTGCTTTTAATTTTGGACACTTTCCTTCTTTGAAAGAAACATCACAATCTTGGCTTCAGTTCAAGAATGCAAGGTTTTTGGAACAAACTTTTCTGACATTTTGAGCTTTAGTTGTAAAAAAGGAATATTTGTTGTATCAAGAACTTTGTGGCTTCCTTAACTAGAGTTAGAAACAAAAGGCTGCTCTTATTTACAACAATGTAAATTGAGAGTAATGCCTCTGAAGTTAATGGACTTATTCTGGATTTAAGTCAGTATAAACAAGATCAGAATACGGTCATAAATAGTTTTGTTTTTCTCTCACCACTTTCTGATGAAGGAAACTCTACCATTCATCATATTATAATTGTGGAATCTTTGCCTTCTTGTTTCCTAAATGAGTTGCCTTGAGAAATCTCTCAAACAAAAGTAAATGTTCATTTCTGATTTTTTACACTCCATCAATCAAAAGGAAAATACACAAAGTAGTGTGTATTTTTCTCTGCTCCAATCTTCTGATCAATTTCTGGTGAGGAGCAGGAGTGAATACTAAAATTCCAATACAAGACTGTAAGAGAACATTGGTCCAAATAAAAATAAGCTCTAAAAAAAAACAAACAATCAAAAGAAAACTCTCAGAACAGGAAGAGGAAGAAAGTAACTTGTCATTTTAGTTCCCAAATATTCCATTGGGTTAGGGTTTGATATTCTACCAAAAAAGTCAGTATTGTTTCTCATTATTCTCCAGGAAAAAAGATCATGATATTTGCTTTATCACACTAGGTGCTCCATTTTCACAAATATTTCTGTGTGCAGTTAACTCTTACAGCTACACAGAATAAATAGTCTTAGTTTAACTATGTAATTTCCTATTTTAAAAAAAAAACAAAAAACAAAGGTTGCATAGTCCAGCACTAAGTAGTTCAGAAGTGTAAGGATTACAGTTACTGGTGCAACCTTGATTTGGCTCCTTGTTTTTGTACATTGTGATGCAATCTTGAATTACATAATCACATTACTTTTTACACAGGATCCCTGCCCCGATCAGTTGCCAGGATGGAAATGCTTTGGAGATGAATCAGGGCTGAACAGTCAATAAGACTGTTTGAAGGACACCTCTGATTTCTTGCATAAACTGAAGGTGTGAAGTGAATGAATCTGCTGAGCGCAGGTCTTGTTACCGAGGCAGATGAATGCCACCACGAGGCTCTGCTGTAAAAGTCCTATGTGAAACTGCATAAGTTACTTCAATCAACATTTCTGCAGGTGGCCACTAACTGTATCTTGTTTTCTGGATGCCCAGAGTGAGACCCTAAGTATTGAGCACTCACTACTTCAACAGAAATCCATGGGATTAGAAGTTGCTTAATATCTCTGGAAGTAAGGAAACCTGAACGAGAGGAATTAACATAGTTCTGGGAGTCAGTCAGTCCTCAATTCTAATTCTAGTACTGACTCTGTGGGTTGTCTTGGGCAAGTCATTTTGCCTTCTGTTTCAGTTGCCATATCTGTAAAATGGCAAGTAAATGCTATTTCCATTACTCATAGGATAATTGTCAGGATAAATGTACAAACCTATCATTTTTATAGAACTACATATATTGAAATTAAAGCGCTGGGGAAAAACCCCATCCCCTAGCTGTTTCAAGTTGAATGACCAATCATTCAACATTCCTGAAATTAATGGGACTTCACAAATTTTGGCCTTACTCTCCCTAAGAACGTAAGAATGGCCACACTGAGTTAGACCAATCATCCATCCATCCCAGACTGTGTCTTCTGTCAATGGCTAGTGCCAGATGCTTCAGATAAAATGAACAGCACAAGGCAACTATCAAGTGATCCAGTTGCAGCTTTTGGCAGTCAGAAGTGTAGGGAGACCCAGAGCGTGGAGTGCCTCTGTGCCTATCTATGAAATACTTTGTATCTCATGGAAATGCTATGAAAACTAATTAATTAATGTTTGTTAGGCTGAGATACTATGGTGATCAGTGCCATAAGTGAAAGCCCACGAGAAAACTAGTTACCGTACCATCCATACTCTGTCTCAGATATTGAATTAAAGTACAGGGAAACATCTTGAATGAGCGTAAGAAGAAATATTGAACAGCTGCCTCCTTCCCTGAGCACTATCCATCCTACAGGATTCTTGCCTGTGGGTGAGGCAAGAATCCTGTAGGGAAAAACAGAATGTGTTCATGTAATTAAAAAATGGTAACATGCATATTCTGACTTACAGTTGCATGAGAGACCTTGATTCTGACTGGCCTAGCTTTTGAGAGGTTGACTTTGCAACCTCAGTGACAATCTTAGCAATGGCTTGCATCCAACGAAGTGGGTATTAGCCCACGAAAGCTTATGCTTCAATACTTTAGTTAGTCTTTAAGGTGCCACAGGACTCTCTGTTACCTCTGATATAACAGACTAACACGGATACCTCTCTAAATCTTAGCACTGTTTATTTAATAAACATAGTACAATCTCTTATATGTACGGGAGAAAGTTCTAAATGATTAAGGGACTTGACCACACTCTCAAAAGTTGATTTAAAATAGCTTCTATAAATATATTCTGCTAGTTGTTAACTGAACAACTAGCAGAGTAGACAGGAACATATAGGTTAAGTGGATGTAGCCAATGCTTTTTTTTTTTTTTTTACACATGTATACGTGCACACACACTAAAGCTGAAATCTCTGGAGACAATCCCAGAGTACATGGCACATTAACTTCAGCAGTAGGCTGAGTAAACTGGCAACAAAAAAGCTTATAATAGTTCAGAGAGGTCAGCTGTCCTCTAGGTTGAATGAGTGTTAAACAGACACCCAGTGCTTAATTTGCAATGAAAGACATGCCCTAGCTCAAGCAATTAGCTTCCAGGGCTTAAGCATTTTTGGTTTATTTGTTTGTTTGTTGTTAACTTTCATAACTGATGCATGAAACCCAGAGGTGACAGGGCTATGAACTGGCAAAACCTGGCACAAATTAAGCACTGCAGACATCCGCGCATCCACCTGCACAGAATAGTCAGTGATTTTACTGCTTAAAATAATCAAAACATCTGCATCTCCAAGCACAGTCATAGGCCCCAAAGAAGCCCAGATCCAAGTATTTCAAATACTAGGAGCTAGGAAGATAGAGAAGTGAAATCTCAATCTAGATCCAGCTGTGAATTTTTCTTGGGTTGGATCAATTTCTATCATTACTGATCAGTCTCATTTGTATGTATGTATTGCCAGTCCTAGCAGATAGATGGGTTTGCAAGATTCTATGTAGAGAAAGCGAGGAATACTTGTAGCACCTTAGAGACTAACCAGTTTATTTCAGCATAAGCTTTCGCGGACTATATCCCATTTCATCAGATGCATAGAATGGAAAGAAGTAAGATGCATTTATACACACAGAAAGAAGAGGGGGGAAAAGGTTGTACATTAGCATACCAATTCTAAGAGGCTGTTAAATCTGGATGGGCCATTATCAGCAGGAGAAAAAAATACCTTTTGAAATGGATTTCTGTGTCAGGTAATTCAACTGATAATGGGCTGATAATGGCCCATCCTGATTTAATAGCCTCTTAGAATTGGTATGCTAATGTACAACCTTTTTTTCCCCTTCTTTCTGTGTGTATAAATGCATCTTACTTCTTTCCATTCTATGCATCCGATGAAGTGAGCTATAGTCCAAGAAAGCTTATGCTGAAATAAACTGGTTAGTCTCTTAGGTGCTACAAGTATTCCTCGCTTTCTTTACGGATACAGACTAACACGGCTGCTATTCTTGAACCTGAAGATTCTATGTGTAATTTTTACAAGTACATCCCTTCTGGTAAATTTTTGGGTCTTTTCTGAGAGGGAGCTGATAATCACACTGAGATCTGTGTCTTTGTGAACACAAGTAGAGCACAACTAAAGGCAGAAGCTGAGGTTATATATTAATAGCAGTATACATTTTAAAATGTAACGCGAGGACTATGCAGGAAGGGTGTTTCACTTCCACCACAACATCTGTGGATTCCAAGTCAGCAGAACTGTTGTAAACAGTCTAATAAATTCTGGCTGTCTTTTATTGATTTCAGTGAGGAATTTCAGTCTATTTTGTCGTTAGGATAGCTCAGATTTAGACTGACCTACTTTCTGTCTTGGGGACAGAGATTTCCAGAGGGGATAAATGTTGAGTCTTCTTTGCTTCATTTGATTTGCTAAGGATCTGGAGGTCCTTAAGGAGCTGAGGTTATCGCCTACAAATTGGTTCCATTTACCACTTGGCTGCAAATCTACCAGTTAAAACAAGACACCTTTGATCTCATTTACATTGATTTAGTTCTAGTGTAACTATTGATTTCAGTAATGTTACTTTGGATTTAATCATGGTAGGTATCAAAATCTACTCCTAGTGGTACCAAAGGCAGCTGACTGACTTAAACAAATTGGCATGAGCACTTGATTTTAATGAATCTCCAGAAGAGAACAGCTAACTAGTGAGATCAATGTAGTGTCTCTAACATACTGACTTCCAAAGCTATCTGGAGGAAAGTTAAGGAAACCTGAAGGCTCCAAGTAATATCAGAATAGCTTCTCCATTTTCTCTATATATTTCCCAAAATAAGGGATATGGAAACTAGACAAGAATTGGAAACTAAAGTATAATGAGGTATTATATTTCAGATTTGGATTTCACTTATGCCTGTGTGAACCCACAGTAACTTCACTGACTTGACGAAAGTTTCCTACTTCTCTTAAATAACAAATATTAGACCTTTTTCTCTTGACACTTGGAATCTTATCAATAGTTACTCACTGTCTAATCTCCCCATTTTGGGAAACTGTATAAATAGTTATATAGAAAAGTTATATGGAATTTTTGTGAAAGCTTTATGGATTTGGCTTTTGCTGAAATCTGTTTTTTCACTAGTAATAAAAAAGATGGTGGTAACAAGAAATAAGATTTTGTCTGAAGTAATAGAATTATATTCCCAAAGCACAGCAAATGGGAAACTCTCCCACACACATCAAAAAGTACTATAAATCTGCTGTGATCAAAGTATGTTACCCTGCCTTGTTGCCCATTAGTTAAAACAAGAGTGAGAGCAATAAAGGTCTGGAGCTTTAAACCAGACTCAGACACTTTCACTGTAATAGGACTATACAAAGTCCTATTTCTACTTTGATTTACTTTGTTGAGAAATTAAGTAACATTTTAAAATCTTCCTAAAAATAAGAGTCTGAATTGAGCTTTTCTTGTTATATATAATTGCAGAAAAATCAGAAAATCACGTTGTTTAAATGTCAAAACTGAATTCTAATGTACATGCTTTTCTCATGGCGTCTGGATCTGAGAAAGACTTTTTTTGCCCCTCCAGCAACAGTACACGCTCCTATTTCCCTATGCTATAAAAAGCCTGAATAAGACACAGGATTGCTCTCCCAGGACAGCATTCAACAAATGAAATGATTGGATATCTTAAAGTAATGGAATAATAGAAAGAAACAAAAAAAAAAAATCACAACTGAAGTAATTTTGTCAGATAATGATACATTAGAAAACTGGCAAAATGTCTTGTTTAAATGTGCAAAATGCATTAAAATATTTTCAGTAGTGCTAAATGGTAGCAGAGCAATATATGGATAAATGGATCGTAATTTTTAACTATATTTGAGGTTCAGTTTTTATTACCAGACCCTTAATTTAAAGGTTTTTTCCTCTTCAGTATAATACACTAGTTCTGAGGGATTAAATTATTCTAATAAAACTAATTTTTCCCTATCAGAGAGTAGAGAGGAGATTTTACAGAAGATTTAATAACTTACAATGAAAAGAAATATTTAGAAATATCTGTAGTACTTCAGCAACTCTGTAGCTGTGACTGGCTGACTGAATTTCCGGTTAAGTTTCCATTTTATTGAGTTTTCAGAAAGAGAAGTCATCACATAGAGAGAAACTCACCTGAAAGTGGGGGAAATCAAGCTCGCAGGGAAATAATCAGACTTGCCGGGGAAGGGACTAATTCTCTGGGTATTTTTGGAGGGAAATGAGGATTTGTCAACAGAGTGAAGAAGAGTTGTTTTGGTGGCCAGGGCCTAAAAGTTTGATTTATTTAGGGTTAGCTTCCAGAATTACATCCAGTATTTTGAGCTGTTGTTGAATCTCTAGGAGACAGTCAATATTTTAAGATCAAATTCATTTGACCACTGTCCTGATATAATATGGCCATATTAAAAATCAAACTAGATAAATAACCTAGAAACATGCACAGTGTACATGGTTGTGTTGTTCAAGTTAAGCAGTCAGAAGTTCTGCCTTCTCAGGGCTAGTAAACTTATTTCAAAAACAGAAAAGAGGGTCAAACAGGATTGTGATGTCCAAGTGACACTGAACCGTTGAGCCAGCAATCAAATTGATAAATGCTGAGGCAGACACCAGAGTATGAGAAGCACAGATGAATGAAATATTTATCTCAGTCCTTTTGTTATAGAGATAACATGGGTCTAGACTAGAGGTTATGAACTTTGGTCCACAACTTGTTCAGGGAAATCCCCTGGCACACCATGCCGGTTTATTTACCTGTCACCTCCTCTGGTTCGGCTGGTCGCAGCTCCCTCTGGCTGTGGTTCGCCACTCCAGGCCAAGGGGGGCTCCAGGAAGCAGTGGACAGCACATCCCTCAGCTCGTGCTGCTTCCCGCAGCCCCCATTGGCTGTAAACCACGGCCAATGGGAGCCGCGATTGGCCAAACCTGCAGAGGTGGCAGGTAAACAAACTGGCCCAGGCAGCAGGGGCTTTCCTTGAACAAGCAGTGGACCACAGTTGAGAAACACTAGTCTAGAACAATTAAGATCTTCCATAAAAAACAAATCACTTAGCAGTAACGTGGCACTTACACAGCACCTTCCATCAGAGAATCTCAAAGCACTTGGCAAAAGTTAAGTTAGCTTCAAAACACCTGTGTAGGGAAGGGAGGGAAGTATTACATATATTTGAAGAAGGCAGTAGCTAAGGCAGAGGCTAGTGATTATTCCCTTCCCTGTCACTCAGCATGTGCCAGGAACCTATATAGCAGGTCGCCTGGTTCCTTGTTCAATGCCAAAAGCACGAGCCCAATTTTCCTCTTCCTCTCAGTGTAACAAGATATCCTCATGAAACACTGAAAAAATGAATGTTTATTATGAACTGCATTATATACATACTTCTGAAAACAATATAGCCTTTGGCATTTGTAATTGTTCTACCTGTGTTTGAAAACAAGTGGGTTATTTCCTTACATTAGCGTAGCTATTCAGTTCATACGGGCTCACATTAGTTTCCTCCGAGCTGCATCATCCTGTCTACCTTATCAAACAGACAACAGAATGTAATGCTTGAAAAATTTGACTTAATTAGCTATAGTAGGCTTGGCTTGCACCAGCTGTGTTCCCTCCCAGTGCAGAAGCAGCTTGGTTCTGCTATTTCTCTACCTCCTGCACTGCTGGAGGCACTGGCTACTGGGGTGTGATTCCTCCAGGTGTCCCACTACCACACTGCTAGGGAGTTCCCTTTCATGAATGTTGTAGAGCAGGGGTTCTCAAACTTCATTGCACCAAGACCCTCTTCTTACCACAGAAATTACTACACCACCCCAGAAGGGGGGACCAAAGCCTGAGTCATTTGAGCCAAAGCCAAAGCCCCACCACCCCAGCGGGAGGGAAAAAGCCAAAGCACGAGGGCTTCAGCCACAGGGAAGGACTGAGCCTCTCTGCCGAGGGCTGAAGTCTTTAGGCTTTGGCCCCACGTAGTGGGGTTCAGGCTTTGGCTTTGGCCCTGGGCCCCAGAAAGTCTAATGCCTGCCCTGGTGACCCCATTAAAACAGGATTGTGACCCACTTTGGGGTCCTGACCCATAGTTTGTGTACTGCTGTTGTACAGAAGGTGAATAAGGAAGTATTATTTATTCCTTCACATACCACACGAACCAGAGTTACCCAATCAAATTAATAGGCAGATGGTTGAAAACTAACATAAGGACACGCTTCTTCACACGACACACAGTAAACCTGTGGAACTTTTTCCCAGGGGATGCTGTGAAGTCCCAAAGTATAACTAGTTTTAAAAAGAATTAGATATGTTCATGGAGGATAGGGCCATCAATGGTTATTAGCCATGATGGTCAGGGATACAACTCCACACTCCAGGTGCCCCCAAAACTCTGACAGCCAGAAGCTGGGACTGGAGGAGAGGGGATTTATCACTCAATTGCCTTGTTCTTCTCATTCCTTCTGAAGCATCAGGCACTGGCCACTGTCGAAAGACAGGATACAAGGCTAGATAGACCACTGGTGACCCGTTATGGCCATTTTTATGTTCTTGTGTACCTGAATGAGCAAAGCTTGCTCTTCCTGGCATCAGAAAATGAGCAAAGCTTGCTCTTCCTGGCATCATCAGTGTTAACACTTCTGATAGGGCCTGTGAAACCATTTTTCATCCTACATAGACAACTTTAGTCTGCAATTATTGCACCTCTATACATAGGTCTGGCCTGAAGATTTGAGCAAGTTTAGCAAAGTAATTCTTCAGGAGTCATGCTCAAATCTAACTGATACTCTCTATATAAGCATGCTGTGTTTTATCGCTGTGCTGGAGCTCCTTCTCCCCTACAATACACTACTTCCGTATGAATCTGACTTCTGCATGTAGTGACTGACTACATCTATTTACACTGTCAGAGCTATCATTGCAACAAATAGGGCCAGTAATATCATTTAAATGCAAGCTGAGTTTCTCCATCATGGGACCCAAAGGCAAACTCTAGTTATCAGTTGCCACAAAGCTATTCCAGATCATCAGTGGAGTTTTTTTATGCTTTAGCAAAATCATCCAGTATTAACAAGGGTGGGCCTGGATTCCCCTACCAGCCACTGGGGGGAATAGCCTGGACAGGGTAGTGGACTTTAAAAATGAATTGTGGTCGTTTGTTTAGAGAGACTTTGTTACACTAAAAGTGGGGAAATTATAGTGACTTGGCTAGAGGACCAAGGCATGAAGAGAAAGCACTGCAGCTCAGAGGACATGAGAGAGGATGCTGAATGACAGATTGGGACAAGGGGCTGAGAAATCACAAGAGAAGGCATCAAACCAGTGGTGAGATAATACTCAGATGAGCCACAAGGAGATGCCACAGCAGTGAGTGGCGTGAACCCTATGACAACCACATAGAGAAATCTAGCAAGTCTTGTTATTACAGAGGTCACCAGATGGCATAGATATTTCTTAGATGTGTGGAAGTCTTTAATCTTGGATGAAAAAGGCTGTGGTCTTTGCAAGGGTTTTGTTGTGATCCAGTTACTCTGGGGAGGTCTGTGGCAAGCAGCAAGGGAGTTTGCTCTTGACCTTAATCTCTCTAACCAGAGTCTGTTCTTGAGACAGAGTTATGTTTTGCAAATTGGACACTAGTTCAGGGATTAAATTCCTGAAAGAAGGAATTTCCTGTGTGCTGTTTGAGCACCTCTCTTCAGGGACTAGTGGGTGTGTGTGTGAATAAAAAAAGTTGCACTAAGAATATACCCAGTCACTGAATTAGAGATTTCTCTTCCAACAAGAAGCCATCCCACAAGGCCCTGACCTCTTTTGTTGCTCAGCAGAGGAAGGAGTTTGTTCCACTGATAAACATATCATATCATGCAATTTCAGGATGAAGAATTTGTATTGCACTATTCATATTGGTTATATAATTAGGCGAAACAAACTCCTGGTGGGAGAATGGGGCTGGATCGGGAAGTCGGTGTTTGAGGAGTTCAGAAATGAAGGGAAGATCTCTGGTAAACCCTCACTGTGAGTGGAATCCCATTGGGTTTAATGGGGCTACTCAGTGCTTTGCAGAATTTAACCTTATAAAATGAATGGATTTGAAATGCTACATTTGGACTAAAGTACCGTGTATCCTCTAAGTGTGAGCACTGAGCCCGGTGCTCTTCTGAATCTCCTGGGGAATTACAAGACCACTAAGGGCTTGGCTACATGGAGAACTTTAAAGCGCTGTTGCAGGAACACTCCCTGGTAATCCCACGAGGGGATTAGCTCCGAGCACCGGGAGCACAACTCCCAGTGCTTGGAGCCTGTCCACACTAGTGCTTTAAAGCATTCAGACTTGCTGTGCTCATGGGGGGGCGGGGGTTATTTTTCAGCCAGCAAGCCAGAGTCAGCAAGTTAGAGCATTATGTAGCCAAGCCCTAAGACACAAAATAACATTAGCCACATGGAAGCTGCCTAGCTACCCTGCTTTTCATCACACAATTGCCACAGCTTTGAATTGATTTACTGAAAGGTAGGATATAGATGGTAGCTGCAAGATCATTTTTGGTAGCCTGTTTTGGAGTTACAGGGGGAAATCAATTTGGTAATATTTTTAAATAAGATTAAGCTATTCACATGTTAGGGCTTGTCTTCACTTGAGCCGGCAGGGATCGATCTTTTGGTGATTGATTTATCGCGTCTCGTTAAGACGCGATAAATCGATCACCAGCGGCTCCCCCGTCGACTCCGGAAGTCCAGCTCCTGAAGAAGCACAAGCTGGAGTCGACGGGGGACCGTGCCGCCGACCGCCACCGCTGTGAGGATGGGAGGTAAGTCGGCTGTAGAGACGTCGATTTCAGCTACGTTATTAACGTAGCTGAAATTGCGTATCTACAGTCGATTTCCCCCCCTAGTGGAGACCAGCCCTTAGACTAACAGGTCTTTTGGTTCCTAACCTATCAAGGAAGGTCCCTTTAAAACAATTGCCTACCACCACTTGCTTACCCACCACTTGCTTATCTTGAAACAGATTGATGTACTAATAAGGTAATTGCATGAAATAAACTGAAGATAAATATGTCTTTATATTGAGGATTACTCAAAGTTTTATACTTCAGATTTAATTTGAATGTTTCAAGCATTTGTAAAGATGCATTTACGTTGGTTAATTTGATGGTTTGGGGATGAATCCTTCATTTTTATGTAATACACAGCACCTTGTATTCCAGAAGTAATTGATTGGTTATTCAAATGGTTTCCTATTCAGATTTGTGGTCTGATTCTGCATTCTCTGCCTGTAAAGGTAAAATTGCCTTTTAAATTAATGGGATTGTTGGCTGCATTATAGTTTTAGTTATAGATAATTTATTCCATTCCTTCAAGTAAACTGTAACTGACTCTGAAAACTGCATAAAAGGTGATTTGTGCTTACTTTCCTGCACAGAGTGTCAGCTAGTAATGCTTTAATTAAAAGCATCATCCCTGAGGGGCACGCTAAAAAACGCAGAGATAACTTGGTATTGTACCTGCAGTATCTTTAAAGATTCAAGTTCCAGAAACATGCTTTAAGTTTAACACATTCTGTGTGATGCTTCTATATGTTAAGCCACTATATTTCACAACAGTCTAATAAAAAAGCATTTTAGAAGTGCTATGTGTACTCAGGGCACTGTCCCCATTCTTCTTTATGGGTAATTGTTAATTAGTTCATCCTTATAGGTGTCTAAAATTAGAAAGTCCTAGAGATTCTTTGGGCCCTAGAAATAAACAAAGTTTCAGAATGGATGTGTTTGTGTTGGATGTGTTTGTGTTATCAGGCTTCCTTCTTTGATTTGGGTAAAAATGTAATCAATTGTTCAACTCTATGGCTTTAAGCAAATGGAAACTCTTTGGTGAATGTTTCTCATCAAAAGTAAGGCTATGTCTACACTACAGCCAATGTTGGCATAATTTATGTCACTCGGGGGTGTGAAGAAACTACCCCCATTAGCAACATTCTAACAACCTAAGTATTTGTGTGCACAGTTTTATGTTAGCAGGAGAGTTTCTCCTGCCAACATAGCTTCTGCCACTCGTGGGGGTGGTTTTATTGTGCTGAAAAGAAGAGCTCTATGCCCATCAGCATAGAGTGTCCTCATCAGAGGTGCTGCAGTGGCACAACTGTATTGATAGACCTCACCTAAGTGTCTCACAATTGGGCCTTTGGCCCGAGAAGAATTACTCTTCAATTCCGATGCACATATACCATTTCTAGGGCCTTGTGAAATATTCACACTACAACTCTCCCATTTGATTTAAGTTTCAGTATGTCTGAAGTTCAGTCTCAGTTTGCAAAACATTGGGAAACAGAGGCTGAGGCCAGTCAAAGAGTTAGGAAAGCAGAAAACATCCAGCCAGGCACTCAATAGAATGGGCAGGAAGTAGAAGTTTCCCAAATAACCACACTCTACAGTGGCAAGGTTATTAGTTTCTCTCTTTACTGACAAGCTGTATGTACAATATCTGTGAATGTAATATTACAAGACTCCCATTCCAATTTATTAATATTAACTGCAGTTGGGTAACACACGGTAACTCGGCGTGACAGCAGCTCAAGCTAGCATACCCAAGTTAGCAGGAGATTCACTAGAGGCTAGTCCTACACGTAATTACCCATAGTTCTGCATGGATTTGTACAATCCACCCGGAAGCTCGTGCTGTCATGACTTCGCAACTCCAGGACCAGAGCTAGAAAGATTAAAGTTAGACCACACCGGGGTATTTCAGGCTAGATATACCCTAACAAAATCCTTCATGTCCAGTTCTGTCTATGTATAGATCTATCAAACAAGTAGTAACCATGAAAATTATTCATTAAACATATTTTTTTGCAGCATTCAAGTGTGATAGACTACTGTGGAGAACAAGTAGCTAACAGTCTAAGGCAACATTCAGATAAATATTTGTCCTGGGTCAGGGATATTTTGAGGAAACCTAGGGCCCAGTTTTGAACTAACATGGTCTAATTTAAGTCTCTACATTGAATTTGTGCTAGCTTTCTACTTTGTAATCGATTTAATGCCAAATGGGAAGGCACACAAGTTCCAAATGACTTTGGTCTGAGATGGAGTTTAAATGCCTGTGAAGCAAATTACTGCTTTTGTGTGCAGCCCTAAGTAGGATGGTGGTCAGATAGAAAAAAAAAACACTGAAAAATTAAGTCTTTAATAGGTACAAAAGCATCATCAAAACACTTCTCATAAATAATGCATAAAGATAGATTTCAATACTGCTGGTATTTTAATCCCTAAATTTGTTCTGCACCTCCTTGTCTAGCAGAACAGAGTTTTCCCTGCTATATATAGGCCCACTTCAAAAAGTGGTGAATCAAAGCAGCATCTTTGGGAATGGAAGAAAGTTTCCCAGACATCAACAATTCATCAAATCAACTTGACATAATAGCAAATTCTTTCCTTTTAATAAGCAATAGATATTGCTATGCACCTGGCTATTTAATCCAAACATAAAAAAATAAATAAAATTAAAAAAGGTGCCAAAACTAGCATCCTAAACTTAAGAAATAGTGATTGACAGTTTATGTAACATGACCTCTTAAGATACAATTATGAATTGATAATGGATTGGTTAGTGAAAATAGGTGCATCTGAACCCATCAGCTCAGTAGAGGAATTTGGGCTTGCTTATCACACAAATAGACAAAAGCTCCTAGAATGGTGTTATAATTGTCAGAAGGCCAGTGAATTCTATTTCCACCACTGAAGAGGCTCAGAAAGCCATTCACAAACCACTGTGTATCATGCAATCTGTTATATTTGAGTAGCATTTTCTGTTCCACTTAGAAGTTCCCAAACTGTGCCATCTGAGCACCACACAAAGGGCCCACTTTCCCTGTTCTTCTGGATTCCTGTCCCCATCTCCATCCCCTTGCTTCCCATAGACAATATGACTCCTGTAGGAGCTCTGCTGCCAAGGTTTCCTCCAAACTTAGCCTGTCTCTGTAAACCTCCTCAGTGAGTAAGGGGCTCCAGATGAGGTGAGGAACTTGGTAAATTGCACTGATTTTCCCTTCCAGTTTTGGGCAAAGGGAAAAATCCAGTGCATGTGGCAGGGAAGAGAAATAGTCTCACAAAGCCCTGTTTCCTCTAAATCAAAAAATGTGGGATTCAACTGAGCCTTCACACTGGGGATTCTTTGAGGTGGTGTTCTTTGCTTATGAGCTTCTTCATCCAAGACTGATGGAAACTGGGTCCTGTTGGCATGCGTATGCATTTCCCTCCCTCATCTATTAATTCCAAAGAATTGCAAAAGACATACAGGGAACCCACAGAAATTTGGCATGCTCTGTGGATGCCTGGACCTTGGGAATGGAGTTCAGGTGAAGAGATGTTTTCACAGATTTTAAAGCCAGAAGGTGCCATTATGATCATCTAGTCTGACCTCCTGTATAACACAGGCGATAGAATGTCCTTGAATTAACTCCTGCTTCAGGTTAAATAGTTATAGATGTATCAAACAAATAGTGGTTGTCCATACAACGTTTCTTCTCTATGACATCAATTTGAGTTGGGCCCCACAACGTGGAAGGGTAAAACTCGTATATCAGAATCATAGAATTTCAGGGTTGGAAGGAACTTCAGGGAGTCATCTAGTCCAAGTCCCTGCTCAAAGCAGGATCAATCCCCAACTAAATCATCCCATACAGGGCTTTGGCAAGCCTGACCTTAAAACCCTCTAAGAAAGAAGATTCCACCACCCTCCAATTCCAGTACTTCATCACTCTTTTAGTGAAAAAGATTTCTTTTGGACCAATCCTCTAATTTGTCTAGAATGAAGTTATTCCTTCCCCCAACAACAATGGTCCAAGTGACAAACATTACCCTGAAGAAAACTCTTTTTATACTGGAAAGAAAAGAGATTTCCTCTGGTGTGAGGACTTTACAGCTCTCTCCAACTGCCTTACAAAATTAATGTTTTGTAACGTTTAAAAACAGATTAATTAGTGGTGAAAATATTACTGTGCAGCTGGCTGAAGAAGGCGGCGGCACATAAGACTGGCTGGGTGAGAAGAGGGAACCTGGCGTGAGGAAAGGAAGAAAAAAAGTGATTGAAGGCACTGTGGAGGGAGTGGGAAAGAAATGGAAGGAAAGAGACTTGGGAGCACCAGCAAAAAAGCAGATGAGATCAGAAGGTCCAGGGAAGAGGGTATGGAGTAACAAGGCACACACAGAGGCTAAAAGAGGGTGGGGGGGAGGGGGATGGATGGACAGAATTTGAGGTGAAGATTTATTGGAGGCCAAACTAAATAAATGAGATTACACTGTAAACAGTAGAGCTCCAGCTACAGTGTTAATAGATTCATACATTTTAAGTCCATAAAGGAACCAATGTGATCACTTAGTCTGACTTTCTGATTAAAATATATCATAGAATTTTCTCGAATTAGCTCCTACTTCGAGTTCAACAACTGCCTGAAAAACATCTAACGTTCATTTAAAACTTGGAGTGATATAGAATCCACAAAAGACCTTGGTAAACTGTTCTAATAGTTAAGTACCTTCACGGTTGAAAGTTGTGCCTTGATTCTTCCAGCCATATGATCTTATTATACTTTTGTCTCCTACACAGAAGAGCCTATTATTATTGAATTTCTGTTCCCCGTGTGATCAAGTCGCCCTCATCCTTCTCTTTGGTAAACAGATTAAGCTTCTTGAGTCTATCATTATAAAGTGTTTAATCCTTCAATTCTTGTGGCTCTTCTCTGAACCCTCTCCAATTTTTCAACTTCCTTCCAAAGGTGGGGAAACCAAACCTGGACTAAACATTCTATTTGCAGTTGCACCAGGGCCAGATACAGAGGTAATGTACCCTCTTTATTCCTACTCAACATTTCTCTGTTTATATATCCAAAGATCATATTACATTTTTAGTCACACTGTCACACTGGGAACTTGTGTTAAGCTGATTGTTCAGTGTAGTAAGCGAAGGCAATGTAAGTAAAGGCTAAAGGCCTACTAAGGGCCCAGCCTGAGGCCTAAACTAAAGTAATGGTATATGAAGCAAATTGCAGCTGTGAGCAATTAAGGCTGGTCCGGCTCACAGAACTTGGCAGGAAGAGGGCTGATATCGTAAAAATTTATACTCATTATAATTTCAGTATAAACACAGTAATGAGGTACATTATAAACCAAGGACACTCCTCAGATAACGGGTAACCTCATAAGCCATCCCAATGACAGGGGCAAAAGGGTAAAATGATGGATAGAGTTGTTTTGATCAAAACAACAGGTGCAAGGGGCGAGGCGGCACCTAACTACGTAAATGGGCTGCACCTTACTACGTAAGAGGGTGGTACCTTGCTACGTGGAAGGGTTGCACCTGAATACATCAGAAGTGATGTGTAACTTGTTCTGTATCTGTATATAAGCATGTGTCACTGGAATGTCTTTGTCCGGCTCGAGGGGGAGTGACAAAGTCCCGTCACTAAGCTGTGTCCATTGCCAAGCGGCACTCTCTAGCTGTATGTCCGGTGGACTCAGGAATCCGCTGGGAACAGAAAGGGTGTCAGGGTCGCAATAAACCCTGGCCGAGGTGCCTTTGTACCTTACTAAGACTCTGTGGTTATTGGGGGTTCTCGTCGGGTCTGCTGCGTCAGCTATCTGTACAGAGCTGGGGCAGCACACAGAGGGAACACACGCACGCAGCCGAGTGATATCAACAGGAGAAAGCAAAAGCACCACACCGGTAGCCTCTGGACAGCAACACCACACGACAACACTACAACATTCAGCATGACCTCCAAGTCTTTTCCAGAGACACTAGTTCCCATCCTGTAAGAAATGGCCCCATTCTTTGTTCCTACATGTATACATTTACATTTGGCCATACATGTTTCTTTGCCCCCTGTAAGAGGGGTTACCTGATCCCTGTGCTCCTGAGCACCGAGAAAAGGACTCTTTACTAGCCAAAACCCACTTAACTTAGCTGCTTCCCAGCCCAAATTAAGTCCTACACCCCGAGACACCCCCCTTTTTACCCATGGGGTTCTTAGGGTACCAAATACTGCCACCATTCGAGTGTACTTCCAAAACCTTGGAGGGCCCCCCGAACTTCCCCACCCTCTGTCTCTCTCTACCTGAGAGCCAGACCCTCAGAGGCTGCTCCCTTCCCCCCTCTAACCTGACGGTAACGAGAGGCAGCCTCCCCACTCCAGCTATGCACTTAGCTGCCCTGGTACCTATTTCCCTTCCCTTCTCCCTTCCCAGACTGGAAGCAGAGAAAACCCTAAGGGAAATAAACCAGACGGTTTTATAACTAGAAGATTTAATAAAGAAAAGTGAATTAAACAAAGATACAATACACTTTACGATTTGGGGTTCTTTAACTCCCTTCTGAAATGGAAAGAAACACCCCAAAAGGCACAGGCTTAATAGAAGAATCAAAATCACTTACATCAGCTAAGTAGAAGTATAAGAGCAGAAAAGTTGAGCTCTCTCTATAGCCAGAGATGCTTTTTGACTCTGGTCCCTGCCGCCGGCCTCATGGCCAGCCAAGATGGAACTGACTTAAACTCCTCCCTCCCCTCATGGTCTGGAGGCTCTGACGACACTGCTGTCTCAGATGACATTAACCCTCTCCAGCCCTCCACACCCATGACACCCCCAGATTACCAAGTGATTCAGATCACTCTGTATCAGTGACCTGTCGTTTTCATTATTTACCATAGCTGTGGCCTGGCTCAAGCCACTTCCTGCAGCTCCCATTGGCCGGGAATGGTGAGCCACAACCATTGCAAGCTCTGAGTAGCCATAACCGCAGATGCTCAGGCAAACAAAGCATCTCACAACCCACCAGGGGCTTACCCTGGACAAGATGTGAGCCAAATTTGAGAACCCCCTGAACTAGAGGATATAAAGAAAGTATCAATGTAGGCTTTTTTCCACTTTCTGCTGAGCTGAACATTCAAACACAGTTAGAAACATGAGCTTTACCAGACTGAGAATTACAGCTGACTCTGATAACTTCAATTCTAATTTATTTTTCTTATGTTATTTCTCCTCTACAAATAAGCATTATTCATTCAGAGATCTCCTTTAAGTATGTTCCTCTGATCTTTATTAGATGAGATTTAAATCTTTAAAATCCTTGACCAATGCACAGACGAAAACTGGCCTAATCGAAAATCATAGCGGTGAATTAGGAGGAAAAAATCCTCAGTGACAAGCAATACTTTGCAGTAAGCCATTGAGTGAAAGCTTTCAGCCATGCAGAGTACAAAATCAGTGGTTAAGGTTGATTAGGCTTCAGATTGTAAAATGCCCTTATAGTGTCAATAAATCAGGACAAAATTTCACACAAGAGAGTGACTAACAATATTTTGTTGTCGCGTTAAAGTGCAAAGATGTCTGAAAGCATAGCCACAAGGTTGAGATTTGAATTAGTTATTAAGGTGCTCAAATTAATGTAAATTATGTTTGTCTTTTCCAGCTAGACAATTAGGTTTGGCAACAACATTAGCATTTTCATTAAATTTTGAACAAACAATAATCTGCCAAGCTTTCTTAGGAACCTGAATAGAAAACAGACCAGAGTTATCAATGAAAGGGAGGAAAGGGGTAAACCTTAAATGTATTATACTCCAGTACTAAATGGAAATTCACAGTATACCAGTAATAGCATGGAACACTTCTTCGAGTTTACCTCAAGGGATTGGGTGATTACAGCAATTCAGAAATGAGAAAGGGAAAAAACAACAGGTAAGTAGTTCTCACCAGTCTTCATAAACTGGTGTATAAATTAGTGTAGACGTGTGCTATAATTGCCATTAAATATGACTAGGCCTGTGGCAAAATATAGAAAAGGTTGCTTAGTGAAAAACAGAGGGTTAATTCTCATGTATATTTCAAGAAGTTAGAATCATGGAACACTTATGCAATGTTGTGTGTTTAATATACATTAAAAACATGGATTTGCATATGAAAAGCTGAAAGCACCTTGAAAAAAATAGTTCACAATACCCTAACAAGTTAAAAAGGTTATGTTTGTGTTGCAGGGTACTCGGAGTCCCATAGAAACAAGGCACACACATAGCTGCTAAATAACAGTGGTGAGTTTATTGAAGGCAGAAAGTGACACACCCACAACGGGGGCTCCCTTTGTTGCTGCCACTGAGACGGGGAAAGCCCGACACATCAGAGCAATGCTCAGGGTGAAGCCCATTCTGCAGGGGCACATAGACATAGAAATACCCATGCACATTTACATGTCATGCATACCTCATGAATAGCTAATAACTTGTTTTGCTTCATTAGTGTTACACAATCGTAGCAGGCAGTTAGGAGGCAGTTAAGACCGGAGAGCTCTGGTATGCAGGAATGTTTCCTTGACCGGGAGTACCCTTTCCCTGGTGTGTAGCGTGAGAGCGTTCCTATGTGCATAGCGTCACAAAATCTTCTCGCACCCTACAGTTTGGCACTGACTTATAACCTGTACAACCACACTGAAGTCAATGAGTAAATGCAGACACAAAAAGGTTAAGTGACGTGTCCAATGTCATCCATGGAGTGTGTTTTGTTAAATATTGTATATGTATAAACATATTTGTGTGTGTACACATTCACACAATAAGTGGGTGGAAGTGATAAATTGGATAGGCACATACATTTCCACTTACCTATGACTACTCACTAACTCATTTTCTGATCACTTCTTATAATAGTCCAAGCTCCTAATAGTTTCTAACATATTGTTGAAAGAGGGCAGGAGAAGAGGAAAATGAATAAACTTGATAAGGAACTGATTCTACCACTTCCTCCACCAAAACTCCACCGTGATGCAAAGCCTAGACTATGCAAGGATAAAATGTTTTGTTAGTGAAGACTAGGTCATAGAAGCATGCTTTGAACCTGGGACACAAAATGGTGAGTTCTGAAGTAATTCTTAGTTCCTGATAAAAATGAATTCAAAACTCTTTGACCAGTCTCCAAGAATTCTCTGCCCTTATAAGTTTTGTCCTTGTGATGGAAAACCCATTGTGCTGGTTTTAGTAAAAGAGCAGACTTGACAATTGTGGTAATCATCTATAACATGAAGTGATCTTGAATATCCTTGACCTTGACTGTTAAAAAAGAATTTTATGTGGCATAATATTCTATGGAGAGCCAGAGTAGAGAGCAGAAGATATGTTTGACAATCTTCTGATAACACATGACTGAGGAAGCATGCTTCTGTGTTCCATACTAGTTGTAGTTTGCTTAGGGCATGAAGGACAGATAGTGCTGTGTGTCATCTGCATATTGTTTTGACACTTGAGGCCTTGAAGTCTCATCAGTTTTATTGATTGGGTATTGACTATCTGTTTCATAAAGACCCCAGATGATTTCAGCTCTTTCACGGGTGAGAAAGGGCAAGAGTCAGTCATGAGCCTGGTCTATACTAGCGGGGAGGGTCGACCTAAGATACACAACTTCAGCTATGTAAATAGCGTAGCTGAAGTCAACGCATCTTAGGTCGACTTACCTGCTGTACTCACGGCGACAGTGGTTGACAGCGGGCTCCCCCGTCAACTCTGCCTTGCTCTTTTTGGTGAGCTGGAGTTGACTTTTGGGACTGATTTATTGCATCTTGACAAGACGTGATAAAACGATCCCCAACAGATCGATCTCTACCCACCAATCCAGCCAGTAGTGTAGGCATTGTCATCAGCACTTCCATGCCTACTGCTTTGAAACAGAGATACAATCTTTGAAAAAGAGCAATTTATATTTGGCCCAATGGACCCCAAGAAACTTTTCCAGATGCAAGTGACCCTCTTCATTAAGACAATTTTCCTCTATAAAAGATGGTAAGTTCTGAGGCTGAGTAGAGAAAGCTGGGATTCATCAAGCATTTTACACAGTCCAGACAAGGTCTTCAGCATGTGACTTTGGTCCTGTACGACACATAAGGATTTCATCTAAGCAATGTAGGAATGCTTACCTGCTCCCAAGCATCTGTTTGTACTAACCTACTCTCTTGTGGTGTTCTTCTCTCCTCAATGCAAAAAACAGGCTTTACTTTAGCTAGAATCCTTTAAAAAGTCACTTTTCCAATTGAGATTGTTGGCATACAATACAGGAACATCTAGTTTGCAAACTTGAACTAATCTCTGCATCGTAGTCTGTATGCTTTCACATTCCTGTTTGTCGAAAGTCTTTCAACTAACTATAACCTAGAATTCGGATGTCAAGAAGAAATTGATCAAGTAATGCTAGCTTTCACAATATTTTCTTGTCCCTTAACATCATTTAAAAATCCTGATGAATGCTATACGAATTATATTTGGGCTGCAGGCAGAATGCTGGGAATCATGTATGAAAGCATCATATCAAACAGAAATCCCACAGGCAATTTCAAAATATATTTTTCATAAGACACCTTGCTCTTTATATATGTCCTGTGGTTATATAAAGACAAAGCAATCTGCTTGCTCATTTAAAGCGGAGCAAATATTGATTGCTGAAGCTGTCTAACCTGGATAGAAAGAACTTGAAATTAAAAACTGTGTTTGTGCTATGCTAATGACAAATGTCAGTGAAGCAATGAAAAATAAGGCTAATAATATTATGTGTTCCTATAGCATCTTCTGTGCAAGGATCATTTCGCTATTTACCAGTTATTGAGCCTCCAAGAACCTTAACTGGTTTAAGGCTCATCTACACTGCAAAGTTGTTGACAAAACTGTTGTCTTTCATGGGTACTTAAAAAGCCTCCCTTCCCGCACAGTGAAAGACAAAAGTTTTGCTGATGCCAGTGGCAATGTGAACACGACTTTGCTGGCAGGAGCACTCTCCTGCTGACAAAACTAATGTTGTTCACTGGACTGGAAGTATTTTGTCGGCAAAAGTACAGACAAAGTGCCGAAAGAGAGCGTTTACACATGATGACTTTTAGCAACAAGGCTTGTCACTAAAAGCTGTGTGGTGTAGACAAGCCCACACGTAATCCTAAAGTAACACTATTTAACACTATGCAGCCTTAATTGGGGTCTGTAGCAGGGTGGTCACCCACTCCGCTCTGAAGGGCTTGAAACAGCCCTGCTGTGGCTGGGGAAAGCAGCAAACCTGGCCTGACTGGGGAAGCAGCCACAGCAGGACCACGCCCCAATAAGGCCACAGCTGGTCCTTATAAAAGGGCTAAGAGTTTGGAGCTAAAGGAGTCTCTCTCTAGTCTTAGAGGGAGATGAACCTAGCTGACTGAAAGGAAAGGGTACTGAGGGTGGAGCGGCTCTGGGGAAGGGGCAGGCTGAGCTGGGGAGCTCAGGCCTGGTGACATCCCAGGCTGTGGCCTACTAGGAAGGCCTAAGAGGGTACTGGGCTGCAGGGAAAAGCAGCAGGTCCAAACCTCCCTTGCCTATCATGACTGGCTTTTACACTGCAGTCTGTCCCCAGGGAGCGGGAGCTTGATGATGGCTGGCAGTAGCCTAGACTGAGGCAAGGTGGGGATAGTGGGTTGGAGGTTCCCCAGGGAGAAAAGACACAGAGGCAGAGTATGGGGGTATTGCCAGGGGGCAGCACCACAGGAAAAAGGGCACCGAGATCCAGGAGGGATATGGTGGCCAAAGGACAGCGAGACACCAGCCTGCAGAGAGTGCTCTGGAGCTGATGAGATAATTCCCTGGACAGCCAGCAGGAGGTGGCGCAGGGGTGAGTTGTTGAACCACTACAGGGTCCTTGTGCCTATGCATTATGATACAGTCTTTAATTTAAACACATGATAACATACTATTTCGTCTGCAGAATCCCTGCCTCATTCCGTGACTGGGCATCTATTCAATATTTCTCTTTATCCTCTTGATTTAGTGTCTGACCCAACATCTTATTTAAACACACATCACTAAAACCTTGCACTGATTACAAGATGTATTGAATGCCCAGGGGAGAAATATATGCTGCTTTCACAATAGTATCTGAGTGCTTCACAAATATTAAATTAACTTATCTTTGCAATACCTCTCTAGGTGATGAACGTCATCTCCATTTTATGGATGGGGATCTGACACACAGAGAGAGACCAAGGCCATAATTGTCTAGAGTTCCCTGTTAGATGCCCAGCTTGAGCTACAAAAGGCCTGATTTTTCAGAATCCATTGAATTATACAGCACTTTATATGTTCTATGCATAACTCCCATTGACTTCAGCCATAATTGTGAGTGCAGTTACACTTCTGCAAATCTGTCCCCCGTATATCGTGTTCAACTCAGAGAAAAAGAAGAACATATACACTCAGTGCTCACCTCTGAAGAATGTGGTTTAAACAATTTGCCCACAGCATTACACAGGAATGTATAGAATAGAGTCCTGTTCTCCAGGATGGCCTTCAGCTTCATTTCTATCCTATATCCCTGTGACTCTGTGGCTGCTGCTGGAGGAGGAAGAGGATGCTGTTGAGATTCCCCTGCTGTTGCTGTGGTGAAAGTGGGGAGCAATGTGTGGACATCCCGCCCTTCCATCCACTTCTCCAATGTTGAAGATCATCCTTTTTAAGTCACACATCTAAGTAGGGTTCCTAGGACAGTGTCCACTGACTCCTCAGAGATCTCTATGGAGCAGTGAGGGCTGTTGGGGGTTCTCTGTTTGGTATCTTCTTCTGGTTACCTGATTTCCACCCTAGGACCTTCACTCCCAGCTCCATTTTTTTTCATTTGTTGTCCCTATTATTTACCTGTAGCCTGGGTTTGATGATCCCTTATGCTCAGTTGAGGGAGAGAGCTATTAGCTGTTGGCAGGCTTAGGCCCAATCTCACCCGATAACCACAATAGGTATACACCTTTCAACTTGTACAAGAAATGAGGCAGAGGTCCCACAGATAACAGCCTCATTCACTACACCATCCAAATTCATTCTACGCATACCATCCATCCTATCCATTGAATGAGGTGGGGCCCTCTGGGGGGGAGATGTGCTCTGTAGTTAAACTGGACAAAGAGTCCTGTGGCACCTTAAAGACTAACTAAAGTATTGAAGCATAAGCTTCCATGAGCTAATACCCACTTTGTCAGTGGAAGTGTCCAGGGGCAGGTATAAATAATTAGGCAAGAACCAGGTTGGAGATAACAAGGTTAGTCCAATCATGCTGAACCAGCTTGTTATCTCTAATCAGGGAGGATGAGGTATTCCTCTAGCAGCTGAACTGGAGGTGTGAACACCGAGAGGAGAGAAACTGCTTTTGTAATTAGCAAGCCATTCATTCTTTGTTCAATCCTAAATTGATGGTATCAAATTTTCAGTGTACATTAGTGTAATTAGACTGTACATACAGTGTAATTAGACTGTATCAGTACATATGCACAAGGGAGCCCAAGTAAGGTTACCCCTACAACCTTAATTCTGGCATTTCCAGGCTTGATTTTGTAACCTTAAAGTTCTTTCTTTCTTTCAACAAATTGGGGTGGGGAAACTTAGAATCATATTGTCCTTCCACTTCAGTCATAAGGAGGTTCAGGCCTTTAGGTCAGACAATTAAATTCTGTGGACTAGTCACTAGAGGGGAATATCTCTCTCTCTGCCACGCAGAGGAATGTAAAGACTTAGATCTCCTGAGTTCAAGTCCAGGTTTTGGAAGGGAGTATGACTTAGTGGTTAGATCTTCCTGTCCCCGCACCTCCAGCCTGTCTTCCCTCCCTAGCTCATTCCCTCTTCTCCTATACAACCACTGCAGCCCACCCCTCTGCATTTTAGCCAAACTGCTTTTTTTTTGTACTGTCAGGAGGAGGAATATTGAGAGTCTTCTTGCTCTCATTCCCTGCACTAAGCATCATAGCTACTCTCAGCTGCCACCAGACACAATTGCATGGAAAGCCCTGCTCAGCCTTTGCTTGATGCACCCATAATCTTCACAGAATTGAATTGCAAAACTCTATCAAGGCTCTCTTGAGTATATGCAAACAGATTTTTTTAGTGACTGTAAACTTGGCCAAATCTGGGTAGACTTTCACGGGGACTGCTATCGCACTTCCCTAACACCAGGATGACACTCCTGCCCAATTTCAATCCCCTGTTCCAAACCATGGAGGTGCTACAATTTCTTAATGAAACAGCTGCAATTTTTTTTCGTGGCAAAATACTGTATTTTCCCCTGATCTCATTCCAGGATATGGCCAAGATTTTTTACTTGAAACTTCCAAAAATTATATTCGGCCTGAGGCAACATGGAAAATCTCAGCTTGAACCGTTAAAACTTGGCAAAATTATCAGCAAATGAAAACAAAGTCTTATAATGGAAAATGTTAGGCTTCCTTCATGTAAGCAGTCCAACTTATAATTAAGCAAATGGAGTTACACCAATTTTAGGCTCTTATCTCAGTATTACATGTAAAGAAGCTGAGGCACAGAAGTAACAGCAGTGGGAAAAAGCTCAGAAGGCATGGATGTTTATTTTGCTTTGGATAAGTGCCAGACATCAGCCTACAAAAACTACCACTGGCATACACAAAAATCCATGTTTTTCATGGGTAATCAATATTCACTCATGATTCCATTTGGTCTTGGGAACTATACTGTTCAAAACGTGGAATTAAAAATTCAAGTGTGGAATATTTACCTGCTTTTCTATGAAATTTCAGTATTTTCTAAAAGTCCTAGAAATTTATGAGAAGAGCCCCTTGCACTTATTTGGATAGTTGCCTTTTGGCATTAGCTGAAACCAAGATGTTCAGAGGAAGTTACAACTATTTAAAATAATTAACCAGACATTTTTGGATTTGCTTTGCACTGGGTGAAAGTTCTGGGTGGAGTCATCTTATTTTATCCCTCATCCTCTGCTCCAATAAAATAAAGTTTTTCAATAAACAAATACCTTCATTCTATTGTGGGAAGGCTCTTCTATAATAATTAGGATCACATCCTATGAGATAGGATCATTTTAAGATTGTGTAGCTTCCAGAACAGTCAACAGTTTCACTTCATTGTTTTCATCTCTATTTCCCTCATGAGCTCACACATTTCAGATAAATTATAACTGTATGTGTTAATTTATAGAACATCCATACCGCTATTTGTTACAAGTAAATGCTCTTTCAAATTATGATTTACTTACTGGCATATGGCTAACTAACACAAAGTTATTTAAAACCATCATTTATCTGGCTTGTCATGATTTCTTATTCAAGTATGATTTTAGTATAAGCCTTTAAGTAATATGAATAAATATTAAAACTTGTGTCAAGAATTCTTAATATAATGCATCAGTGTTGACACTTGAGATGAACTTTGGCATTTTTAAAATATCATATTTTACATCCCTTTTTTTGTGTGGAATTATGAGAGGAATGAACAGGTGAGTAAGAACTACAATTATTGTTGCAAATGTGGCATGATCTTAAGCAACAGACCTGCTTCCTGGGTATGTTGAGAGTCTTCTTTTGTGCCTTTGGTGTCTAACAAACAAAACAAAACTGACTTACTCCTTTTACTGCTGCAGAGCCAATTCAGCTGCAGGGGAGCAAGCAGGATTCTATCCTGTCTCAGGCATCATTATCTGAACTATGAGCTAATGAACAGAATTTCTTATTGCTGGTGATATGTGAACCAGAAAGAACTCCTCTTGATTTTAAAATCCAGGGTGAGTTTGTAGGTTTGGCAGTTTAATTTACATGTAAAGAGATTTTTTATACAGATTTGACGTTGAAGTCACTGACAGACAATACACACGGAATCCTAGGAAGCCACTTTCATACATTAATTTTTCAGTGCCATGGAAAACTGCCAGTTACACGTTATAGCACAGAGATTGGTTCTATTGAAGTGGCAGTACATCACATTAAGGTTTTTTATTGTTTTGTGTGTGTATTTGGTCCTGTTTTCTTATAACTAAATAATATTCTCATAACTGGGAAGCTATTTACATGGATAAACTACTTATTACCTCTTTAATTACAGCTTAGTACATGTATCTTTAAAATCAGATGCATTAACTACATCAGATTTACACTGCAATTAGTCACATTGAGTTTTTGATAAATAATAAATGATTACTGGTAACAAAGCATAAGCACAGGGTAATCAATCACTGTATGAAAATGTGTAATTTTTTTAGCTGTGCCAATAAGCGCAGGAAAAAATTAACACATAATAAGTTAAATCTTGCCTTCACAAAACTAGATTTGAGTTGCTTGACTTAGGGCTGATCTACTTTATAGTTGTAAGTCCACCTAAGTTATGCTACTTCAGTTATATAAGTTATGTAACTGTAGTCGACATAACTTAGGTCAATTTACAGCGGTGTCTACACCATGCTGTGCCGACAGATTTTTTTCCTCCACTAAAAACTTCAAAAGCAATTAATTTTTGTCAATGCTTTTTTTTTTCCATGTAAACATTTCATGTTGTCAAAAACTGAGACTCATAAGAGTTTGTCTGAAAAGTTCTTGGCTTTTTGATCATCCCCCGCTTCCACCGTTGAGTTGAGTTCTCTAAACTTTCATACAAATGTCACCAGAGCCACCCTGCACTCTAGCCACAATCGTCTAACACACCCATCCAGACTCCCTCAGCCAAGTTCCTTTCTCTGTTAAATTCCCCCAGGCATATCACTCTCAGCCAGGCCACCTTTATGTGGGCCTGCACACATGTGTTTCAGGAATGAGGTTCAACAAAAATAGTGTGTGTACTCAGAAATCTTTGTCCACCTTCTACCTGCTCATCTGAATGCTTTGGAACCACTTCCCCCCCCCCCCCTCCTCTTCACAGAGTGGTTTTATATTTGTGAATATAAGTGTGAATCTCAACTATGAATCAGTGGCTAACTAGCAGTAGTTTCAAAGGGAACATAAAGAAATACAACAAAGATCTGCTGATGAAATAGGCAGTAGCATGATCTGAATTAAAAAATTACAGGCATGACTGGTGGGCTTTCTGCTACATGTAAGAAACAATGCAAGATTCTTAGAGGGTACAATACCAGCTACTTATCATTTGAATACATAATTGAAGTTTTGAAGAAAGTAAACCAGTTCCTTGCTCAGTTATTTCCTATAAACTGTTCTACAACCATTCTGTGAAACCTTCCCTACTTCAGTGTCACCTCAATACAAAGTACAATTCTTTAGAAGACAAAGCTCATGTATTTTTCATAAAGAGAAAGCTAAGTGTTTTGAAAGAAAGTCACAAAACAATGTATCTCAATGACATTAATGAGAAGTCCCTAAAATGGCATACCATGTATATTTGAGAATGTATATATTCAAAGTGGGAAACCTCATTCAGTTAGTGAGACTCTCATGTTGCCTCTGGCAATAGATATGGTGTAGCTGATTATTGAAATAAAGCTGCCAAACAGTTTGACACTGAAGTGACAAAGAGTCCTGTGACACTTTAAAGACTAACTAAAGTATTGAAGCATAAGCTTTCATGGGCTAATACCCTCTTCGTCGGATGCAAGCAGTGGAAGTGTCCAGGGGCAGGTATAAATAAGTAGGCAAAAACCAGGATGGAGATAACAAGGTTAGTCCAATCAGGCTGAACCAGCTTGTTATCTCTAATCAGGGAGGGTGAGGCATTGCTCTAGCAACTGAATTGGAGGTGTGAACTCAGAGAGAGGAGAAACTGCCCCTGTAATTAGCGAGCCATTCAAAATCTTTGTTCAATCCCAGATTGATGGCATCAAATTTGCAAATGAATTGCAGCTCTGCAATTTTTCTTTGCAGTCTGGTCTTGAAGTTTTTTGCTGCAAGATACTGACCTTTAAATCTTTAATTGTGTGTGCAGTGAGACTGAAGTGTTCTCCTACAGGTTTTTGTATATTGCCATTCCTGATATCTGATTTGTGTCCATTTATCCTTTTTTGTAGGGACTGACCAATTTGGCCGATGTACATAGCAGAGGGACATTGCTGGCACATAATGGCATATATTACATTGGTAGATGTGCAGATGAATGAATCAGTGATGGTGTGGCTGATCTGGTTAGGTCCTGTGATGGTGTTGCTGGTGTAGATATTGTGTGCAGAGTTGGCATCGAGGTTTGTTGCATGGATTGGTTAGTGAGTTAGTGGAGTTATTATGGTGTGGTGTGCTGTTGCTGTTAAGAATCTGCTTAAGGTTGTCTGGTTGTCTGTGGACCAGGACTGGCCTGCCTCCCAAGGCCTGTGAAAGTGAGGGATTATTGTCCAGGATGGGTTGTAGATCACTGATGATGTGTTGGAGAGGTTTTAACTGAGGACTGTAGGTGATGGCCAGTGGTGTTCTGTTGTTTTCTTTCTTGGGTTTGTCTTGCAGCAGCAGGCTTCTGGGAACACGTCTGGCTCTGTTGATCTGTGTCCTTATTTCCTTCTGCAGGTATTGTAGTTTTGAGAAAGCTTGGTGAAGATCTTGTAGGTGTTGGTCTCTGTCTGAGGGGTTGGAGCAAATACGATTGTACCTCAGTTCTTGGCTGTAGACAATGGATCGTGTGGTATGTCTGGAATGGAAGCTGGTGGCATGAAGGTAGGCATAGCTGTCGGTAGGTTTTCGGTATAGGGTGGTGTTGATATGGCCATCATTAACTTGCACTGTGGTGTCTAGGAAGTGGACTTCCCGTGTTGGCTGGTCCATGCTGAGGTGGATGGTGGTGTGGAAGCTGTCGAAATCATGGTGGAATTCTTCCAGAGTTTCTTTCCCATGGGTCCAGATGATGAAGGGGTCATCAATGTAGCATAGATAGAGAAGGGGTGTGAGTGGACGAAAGTTGAGGAAGCATTGTTCCAGGTCAGCCATAAAGATGTTGGCATACTGTGGGGCCATGCGGATGCCCATAGCAGTGCCACTGGTCTGGAGGAATATATTGTCACCAAATTTGAAATAATTGTGTGTGAGAGGATAAAGTCACAGAGCTTGACTCTGTTTCTCTTAACAACAGTGAGTCATGAAGAATTCAAGACGTAGCTTTTTAAACAAAGCAAATGCTCATAGAATATGTAAATTGGTGTGGATTTTTATTGCAATTAGACAAAAGTGCCAATATTAAAAATGTTGCTCAACTTCTTATGTATGTAAGGTTTGAATCAAATGACAAAGAAGAGGTCTCATTTTGTGAGGCTCTATAAAGATGTACAATGCTAGAAGCAATTTTCAACAACCAGAATGTATTCCTCAGCAAATGTTGTGGAGTGTCAAAACTGCATTGATGAGTATACTGACGGAACACGAGCAATGACTGGGAAATGTAGTGGTGTTTTGGCAAAAAATAAAGAATTTGGTGCCTAATGTTAAATTCACTCATTGCAGTATTTATCAGGTGGCAGCAGGGGTTTAAAAAAAAAAAGGCTGTTAATCTGAAAGTGATTCTGGATCAAGTTGTAAAGTGGGTCAATTTTAATAAAGTAAAAGTATTACATTCAAACTTCTTTTCAAAGTTTTGGGCAATTTTAATAAAGTACAAGTATTAAATTCAAACTTCTTTTCAAAGTTTTGGGCAATAGAATTGGAAGTGAACATCAAAAACTTCTTCATAGCGATGTGAGATGGCTATCCTGGGCTAGTAGCCTTGTCTCTTTGAACACCATTATAAGGTTCCTTTGGTGATTTTAGTTTTGAATGTTTTGAAGTTGATTTATGGCTGTTAAGACGAGCTTATTTTGCTGATTTGTTCATTATCTTTATGAACTAACCACCTATTTACAGGGAATGAAAACCATGGCCTTTTAATGTTCATGACAATACAAGGCAACATTAAAGAAGCTGTAGTTTATAGCACAAGGAGAAATGAAAAATTGACCATCACTCCCCACCTTGGAAAATATCCTAATTGAAAATACATTGAGGATTCATCCTGATCTCATGGTTGACACAAAGGAATATTGTCTGAATGTGGTCATCAAGTTTAATAAATACTTCTCGACAGCATAACAAATGAGAATTGGAGCAGGGCCCATTTTCAGTAGAAAAAGAAATCCTGTTAGATGGTGTCTTTGCAAAGGAATTGTTCATCCAACTTCCATCTGACAGCAGACTCAAACTCAGTTTCAACAAAGTTCTACTCAATGACTTTTGGTTAAGAAGGAGTGAGGAGTTTACCTTGATACCAGCTAGACCTTTCACAGTTTTGATGACCTTCAGTTCTATGTAACTCTGAGATTTATTTTTCTACCCCAATTGCCCTAAAATTAAAATAAAAAAACAAGTATGGGATGAACCTTAGTGCAGAATGGACCTTCAACTAAAGCTGATATATCAAACTGAACCAATATCTCAAAAGGAGAAATTTGCATACGCTGCTTAACACATTGTTTTTTAAGAAGGTAGTATATGAACTAAAAGTTTAGGAACTGTAGTAAGTGAAGGCTAAAGGCCTAATGGAGGCCCAGTATGAGGCCTGAACTAAAGTAATGGCCAAGCCTCTGCTAATATAAAGCAAAGTTCAGCTGTGAGCTACAGGCAGGCCCGGCCCACAGAAGTTGGCAAGGAAAAGGGCTGATATTGCAAAAATACATATTCAGTTAGCATGGTTACCGTATAAAGATGGTACCAGGAATGTTCCTATCCCAGAACATTACACAAGATAACGGAGAACACCGACCCCTCCCAATGACAGGGGCAAAAGGGTAAAATGATGGATAGAGTTGTTTTGATCGAACCAACAGGTACGAGGTGCGAGGCGGCACCTAACTACGTAAAAGGGGTTGTCCCTTACTACGTAGTAAAGGGGTTGCACCTCAATACGTCAGGAGTGGTGTGTAACTTGTTCTGTACCTGTATATAAGCATGTGTCACTGGAATGTCTTTGTCCGGCTCGGGGGGGGGGGGGTAGTGGAGAGTCCAGTCACTGAGCTGTGTCCATTGCCGAATGGCACTCTCTAGCAATATGCCCGGTAGACTGAAAGTGTGTCAGGGTCGCAATAAACCTGGCCGAGGTGCCTTTGTACCTTACTAAGACTCTGTGGTTATTGGGGGTTCTCTTCAGATTTGCTGTGTCAGCTATCTGTGCAGAGCTGGGGCAGCACACAGAGGGAACACACGCACACAGCCGAGTGATATCAACAGGAGAAAGCAGAAGCACCACACCGGTAGCCTCTGGACCAACAGGAACCACTGTTCTAACCAACACAAGGTCCTAATGTGAGTTAAGCATCTTATTGAGAACAGGTTACTTGACTGGAATGAACTCCAGGTTTAGATAAAGTACTTACAGCTAGTAACCAGTTTTATAGTTCCTTGGCTTCACCCCATTACTTGTTTTATCCAGTTCTCTTTCCCTATGAACAGTGGGTTTTGTTGCTGTTGTTTTGGGGTTTTTTTGCTTGGTTTTGGCTTTCCTTTTTCTTATGGTAAAATAATTTTCTAACTCACAACTTCTGGGTAGGGGGTCATAATGGCCAACCATCAAACAATGCATATAAATATGCATACTAAGAACAAACACTAATATCTGACAAAAACAAAAAACAAAAACAAAAAAACCAGGCACTCGTGGCACCTTAGAGACTAACACATTTATTTGGGCATAAGTTTTCATGGTCTAAAACCCACTTCATCAGATGCATGGAGTAGAAAATACAGTAGGCAGGTATATATACACAGTACATGAAAAGATGGGAGTTGTTTTACCAAGTGGGGTGGGGGGGTCAGTGCTAATGATTTAATTCAATTAAAATGGAAGTGGGCTATTGTTATAAGTGTGAAGGGTGCCTTGCCTGGGTTGGGCTATGTTATCTAACACAGTGTGCCTTGCCTGGGTGGGGTTTGTTATCTGAGACAGGTAACGTAGGAGTTTCCCTGCCATGGGGGAGGGAGGAGCCTCGAGCCAGGGAGGAGGCAAGGGCCAGGGCCAGGAGAGTTCCATCTTTGCTGCACATGAGGCAGGAGGCTTGCCAAGGTAGCTGGCAAGGGTTCTAGACCATCTTTGGCTATAAAGATGGCTCTACTTTTTTCTGATACTTCTACTTAGCTGATGTAAGTAAATTTGATTCTTCTAATAAGCTGTGCCTTTTGGGGTGTTCTTTTCCTTTTCAGACCAAAGTGGGAAACCCCAAATGTAAAGTGTCTGTATTTCTGTTGTAACCTTTTTCTTTATTAAATTTTCTAGTTATAAAACCGTCTGGTTTATTTCCCTTAGGGTTTTTCTCTGCTTCCAGTCTGGGAAGGGGGAAGGGAAGGGAATAGGAACCAGGGCAGCTAGGGGCCTAGCTGGAGTGTGAAGACTGTGTCTCCTTACTGTCAGGTTAGACGGGGGAGGGAGGAAGCAGTCGGTTTTTCTCTCTTCACAGGGAAGAGAGGAGGTACGGGGAAGTGCATAGCCCCTGGTATCTGACTTGTCTTCCAGGGAGGAAGACAGAGTCAGGGTTAAGGGAAGTCTGCCTTCAGCCGGGGAGGGTGAAGGACAGAAAGCAGCTTCCAGGTATCTAACTTGGAAACCCAGAAAGGGGTACAAGGTTAGGGTCTGGCTCTCAGGTTGAGAGAGACAGGGTTAAGGGAAGTCTGCCTTCAGCTGGTCAGGGTGAAGAGAAGCAGTTTTCCGGGTTCTGACTTTAAAACCCAGGGAGGGGGTACAAAGTCAGGGTTAGGGGAAGATCGGGGGCCCCTCCAAGGTTTTGGAAGTATACCCGATTGGTGGCAGCAATTGGTGACCCCAAGAACCCCAACTGGCAAGGTGGGGGGTGTCTTGGGGTGGAGGACTTGTTGGTCTGGCATAGAAGAGGCCCAGCCTTTGTACTCAAGAGCATAGAGGCTGGGGGTACCCCCTCTTACAGCTATTCTCAACAATAGAATATCAAGGGAGGAAAAATCCCTTTTGTGGTTGTAATGAGGCCAATGTAATTAGGGTGGCCATTTCAAAGAATTGTCAAAAAGGTGTGAGTAACTGTAGGGGGAAATTAGTTTTTGTAGTGATCCATCCACTACCAGTCTTTATTCAGGCCTAATTTGATGGTGTCCAGTTTGCAAACTATTTCCAGTTCTGCAGTTTCTCATTGTAATCTGTTTTTGAAGGGGTTTTTTTGTTGAAGAATTGCCACTTTTTAAGTCTGTTAGTGAGTGTCCAGGGAGATTTAAATGTTCTCCAACAGTTTTTTTTTTCAATGTTATAATTCTTGACATCTGATTTGTGTCCATTTATTCTTTTGTGTAAAGACTGTCCGGTTTGGCCAGTGTACATGGCAGAGGGGCATTGCTGGCACATGATGGCATATATCACATTGATAGATGTCCAGGTGAGAGTTTTTCACTCTTCAGTTTTTAGTGGTGCATTCTTAACATCAAATGACACTATATAAGGGAATAGTTTCATTTGCAAGTCATGATCAAACTCATGATCAAAAGGGAGTCCAAAAACTACTATCAAACCTCACATCCCATTTTTAAAGGAAGTTGCCAAATAATTGTCCCCTAAAATAAAAATGCCCAAGTCTTTATTCTCTAAAATAGGGGGAACTGTAAGAAGACAACTCTGCAGCTTATGCTCTGCAGGTGGATTTTCCTAATGGAGTTTTAATACAAGTATTCTGAGTTGTTGAACTAACCCTTTTACAGACCTTTGCCTTATTGTCCCACATGCTCTGAGAGTTTGTGCTAACCTATGAAGTCTGAAATTTAAGATTTTTGATCTTCAGTTATCACATAGAATCACAGAATCGCAGGACAGGAAGGGACCTCGAGAAGTCATCTAGTCCAGTCCCCTGAACTCATGGCAGGAACTAAGTATTATCTAGACCATCATTGACAAGTGTTTGTCTAACCTACTCTAAAATTTTCCTAATATCCAACCTAAACCACCTTGCTCCAATTTAATCCCATTGCTTCTTGTCCTAGCCTCAGAGGTTAAGAAGAGGTTATCCCTCCTCCTTGTAACAATCATTTATGTCTTGAAAATTGTTATAATGTATCTCTCCCCTCCCCCTATCCTCCACCCATAGTCTTCTCTTCTCCAGACTAACAAACCCATTTTTTTTTCCAATCTTCCTTCATAGGTCATGTTTTCTAGACATTTTTCTTTTTTGTTGCTCTTCTCTGGACTCTTTCCAATTTGTCCACATCTTTCCTGAAATGTGGCACCTAGAACTGGAAACAATACTCCAGTTGAGGCCTAATTAGTGTGGAGTAGGGTGGAAGAATTATTCCTCCTAATACATCCCAGAATAACATTTGCTTTTTTTTCAACAGTGTTGCACTGTTGAGTCATATTTAGCTTGTGATCCACTGTAACCCCCGGATACCTTTCTGCAGTACTCCTTCCTAAGCAATCATTTTCCATTTTGTATGTGTGCAACTGATTGTTCCTTCCTAAGTGGAGAACTTTGCATTTGTCCTTATTGAATTTCATACTATTTACTTCATACCATTTCTCCAGTTCATCCATATCATTTTGAATTTAAATTCTATCCTCCAAAACAATTGCAACCCCTCCCAATGTGGTATAGTCCACAAACTTTAGAAGTGTATTCTCTGTGCTATCTAAATCATTGATGAAGATATTAAACAGAACAGGATCCAGAACTGATCCCTGTGAAGTATCACTTGATATACTCTTCCAACTTGACTCTGAACCACTAATACTACTCTATGGGAATGGTTTTCCAACCAGTTATGTATCCACTTTATGATAGAATAATCTGGATTGTATTTCCCTAGTTTGTTTATAATAAGGTCATGTGAATATCAAAAGTCTTACAAAAAAATCAAGATATACCGCATCTATCAATTCCTCCCATCTGCAAGTCTTGTTATTTTATCAGGCCCTGGTGATTTGAAGACATCTAAGTAATTTTTAACATGTTCTTTCCCTATTTTAGCCTATAATCCTACCTCATTTTCAGGGGCAGTTACAATGTTAGCTGTCTAATCATTACTAACCATTTTCGTGAAAACTGAAACAAAAAAGCAATTTACCACTTCTGCCATTTCCACATTTTCTGTTATTGTCCCACCCCACACCCACTTGAGTATTGTGCCCACCCTGTCCTTGATCTTTCTCTTGCTTCTAATTTATTTGTAGGCTTTTTTCTTGTTACCCTTTATGTCTCTACCTAGTTTAATCTTATTTTGTGCCTTGGCGTTTCTAATTTTGTCCCTACATACTTGTGTTATTTGTTAATATTCATCTTTTATAATTTGATCTAGTTTCCACTTTTTGTAGGACCTTTTTTTGTTTGTTTCTTGAGTTTCAGATCACTGAAGATCTCCTGGTTAAGCCAGCATGGTCTTTTGCCACACTTCCTATCTTTCCTATGAAATGAGATAGTTTGCTCTTGTGCCCTTAATAATGGCTCTTTCTTTTTCCCTTAGACTTGCTTCCCACTGGATTTTATCTACTAATTCCCTAAATTTGCTAAAGTGGACCTTCTTGAAATCCATTATCTTTATTGTGCTGTTTTCCCTCCTACCAGTCTTTAGAATCATGAACTCTTATCATTTCATGATCACTTTCACCTAAACTGCCTTCCCAGTTCAAATTCTCAACCAGTTACTCCCTATTGTCAAAATCAAATATAAAACAGCTTCCCCCCTAGAAGCTTTATTCTTCTTCTATTATTAGGGGGGGAAATGCTTCCAATACATTTCAAGAACTTGTTGGATAATCTCTGTGCTGCGGTGTTATTTTTCCAACAGATGCCTGGGTAGTTGAAGTTCCCCATAACTACCAAGTCCTGTGGTCTAGATGATTTTGTTAGTTGTTTAAAAATGACTTGTTGTTGAAAATGTGAGTTGTTTAAAAGATTACTACCACCAGGGGATTGACTTAGTCATGGAAATAGTCATTTTAAAAATATTCTATAACATCAGTATTCTGTATACTATGCTTGGGTACTTACAGAATCGTAACAGACTAGAATAGATGAGATGCAAGACTTTAGAGGAGATGGGCATTGATCCCACAGTAGTGTCATTGATGTACGCATGATATCCATGACATATTTTATCTAGTTACACTAGGATATGCCATAGACATATCAGGTCTACAAGAACAACTTTTATCTGGAAGAAGAATCAATGTACAGATAAAGGTTTGTTGCATTTTGTAAAGTTGCTGCAATCTTAATTTCCAAATATACAAGTGGCAAGTGTGATTTGTTTAATGAATGTTTATAAATTGAATGATGCATTGTGAAGTCAATCACATGAATTACAGATAAGGTTACAAGTTCTGTTTATTTGAACATACAGGAATTAGATCTTTTTAAAAATGCCCAATGTCAGTTTTGGTACAGTTCTTTAAACATAATCCCTTAGCTATAAAATGGCCTTTGTGGGCATCATACAGTGCTATATCAGTACACAAGAAAGTGGTATGAAACTGAGGCAGGCATGTTCCTAATAATTATAAACTATAATAGCATCTGACTTTTCTCATCTGTTGAGTTCTTGAGACTACACCTTTATTATGAATTCAGAGGTTCCACAAGAGAGTAGCTGGAGCGGCACAGAAGCGCAGGGTGTTTAGGACAGAAACAACCAGTTATTGGGGATTTAGAATATAAAAATTATTCTGTCTGCAATTGATATACCTGGGATTTTGATCAGCCTAAATATCAGTGTAATACATCACAGACGGTGGAATTGTTGAGTCAAGTATTTTATCAAGCTACTATTGTGTATTTTTGCTCCATTTTAATTTATCTACTAATGGAGCTAGGCTACCATTCAGTAATCAGTCACAAATCTACATATTGACACACAATTACCATCAAGTTTATAAGTGTGGATATATTTGTGACTGATTGCCAGCTGCAGCTGTTTTCATTCTCCGACTGTTGCACTAATCCATGTAGCCTAGTACAGGGATTTTTAAAACTATCTATGTATCAATTTTAACATCCCCCCCCCTTCTCTTTAGTCCCATTTTTTCCCCTTTAAAATTTTTAAGCACTGGTGCTTTTGCTTTTCTGGCATCCGCTTGTTTTTTGTTTGCATACACAGCTACCCATGAGCAACTTTAACCTCAGTGGGATCACTTGTGTGAGTAAAGGTATTCATGTGTTTGGTGTCTGCAGGCGCAGGCCCCTAAGCCCTGGTTCTGCAATTGGCAGTAGTGTGTGGGCAGAGTGCTGTACCCACACAGATTCAATTTAAGCCGATGGGGCTCTGTGTGGGAGCTAGCATTTGTAGAATAGGGCTGTATTCAATAATTCATGGAACACATTTGCATTAAACAAAAAGTGAAGCTTGCACTTTAGGAAAGCTGTTGTTGCAAACCATTAAATTTGTGCCACTGCATTACATTGATATGTGATCAGAAAAAAGATTACCTAATATTTTTACTGATTAAATTGCTGATGCTGTATAACAAAGTATATACTAATGATAAGAAACCAATATTATTCAGCTTCCAACACTTCCTAAATAACAGTGGATTGTTAAAATGACAGCTCATTTTTAAACATATCAGTTTTGTACATTTTTCCAATAACCCAGTTACCATGCTTTTACAGCAGTTTTAAAACACAGAATTAAGATGGTAAATTGGTAATATACAAAAGCTAGTATGACAGTCATCTTGGCTGACAAACAGGAACCTCCAGAGGTAAATGTATAAAAGAAGGTACATTTTGTCCCTCACCAAAGACTCGTAAGCAAAATAAAGTGTCATGGGATAAGAGGGAAGGTTCTCTCATGGATTGATAACTGGTTCTCTTGTTTGAAGAAAACAAGCATGCAAAATGCCCCATGTTAAATTTGGTTTAAACACGAAATTTGTAAGTGTAAGTTAATTTATTCTTTAGTAATTTTAATGTTACCTAATTTTAAATTTAATAAAGTTAAATACATAAAATTTAAATTTAATAAAGATAGGGGACAAAGGGTAGGAATAAATGGTAATTTTTCAGAATGGAGAGTGGTAAATAGAGCTGTTCCACAGTGGTCTGTACAGGGACCAGTCCTATTCAACATATTTGTAAATGATCTGAGAAAAGGGCTAAACAGTGAGGTGGCAAACTTTGCAGATGATACAAAACTACTCAAGATAGCTAGGTCACAAGCCGACTGCGCAGAACTACAAAAGGATCTCAAAAAACTGGGTGACTGGGAAACAAAATGGCAGATGAAATTCAATGTTGATAAATGCAAAGTAATGCACATTGGAAAACATAATCCAAACTACACATATAAAATGACGGGATCTAAATTAGCTGTTACCACTCAAGAAAGAGATCTTGAAATCATTCTGGATAGCTCTCTGAAAACATTCATTCAATGTGCAGCAGCAGTCAAAAAAGTGAACAGAATGTTGGGAATCATTAAGAAATGGATGGATAATAAGACAGAAAATATCCTATTTCCTCTCTATAAATCTATAATACACTCACATCTTGAATACTGCGTGCAGATCTCAAAAAAGATGTATTGAATTGGAAAAGTTTCAGAAAAGGCAACACAAATTATTAAGGGTATGGAACAGCTTTCATATGAGGAATGATTAATAAATATAGGACTTTTCAACTTAAAAAAGATACAACTAAGGGGGAAATGATAGCGGTCTATAAAATTATGACTAGTTTGGACAAAGTAAATAAGGAACTGTTATTTAACCCTTATCATAACACAAAATCTAGCTTCACCAAATGCAATTATTAGGCATCAGGTTTAAAACAAATGAACAGAAGTATTTTTCACACAATGCACAGTGAACCTGTGGAACTTCTTGCCATAGGATGTTGTAAAGGCCAAGACTATAATGGAGTTCAAAAAAAGAACCAGATAAGTTTATGGTTTCCATCAGCGGCTATTAGCCAGGATGGGCAGGGATGGTGTCCCTAGCCTCTGTTTGCCAGAAGTTGGACATGGGAGACAGGGAATGGATCACTTGATGATTGCCTGTTTTGTTCATTCCCTCTGGGGCACCTTACATTGGCCACTGTTGGAAGATGGACCTGTGTGCTTGAGGATCAATTTCTCTGGCCTAGGTCTTGTCCATTTCTAAAGAAGATTTCAAGTTTCTCTGCCATTTCTAGCCAGAAATACATTTGACATAACTTGGTCTGCGGGGTGCTTGTTAGGGCACTTTTACAGCTACTGGAGAGAGATTGAAGTTATATGAGAATCTTAGCTGCTCTCCCACTGTCTGATCCACATTGTTCTCACTAGTGCCCCCAATATCTTCTTCTCTAATAAACAGAAAGATATTTCCAGTATCACATAGTGTCTCTGGTAAAAAAAAAAATCTCTTGTTTTTAGTACATTAGTATTCAATCCTTTCCCTATAATATAATGCCCCAAATTATATAGAACTCAACAGCCTTTATGCTATGTTACACTAATCACTGATATATGCTCTATTGGTGGTTCTGTTTGCCTTCTTATCCACTACCAGACATTAGTTTTAAGCCTCATTCACTAATTAATTAACCTCTTCTCCCTGCCAAACAAAAAACCCAAATCAGTCTTCAAGTTCCTCTTTAGGACAGTCCCCCACCACATAAGTGAACTTTTGTTAATTTGGCCTGTGCTTTGCTCTCTAAGTAATGTCTCTTCAGATTACAAATCTAATAGCTTTAAACAGACAACTTTTATAAAAAGTCATCCAATCCAGAAGAATTTTCCCATTTTCTCCCTAGCCTTGGAATTTCTCTCCAAAATTGCTATTCAAGAGTACCCTGGCACCTAAATCAGATATTTTTATACATTAAAATAATGTATAAAAACCTTACACTCCAGCATCTTGGGTTCTTGCAGCACTAGAAATGGAACTTTTATACTCAATTCACATCTTTCCAATGGGTCATAGGGTGAATGCTTCCAGGCATGGAAGAATAAGAGATTAAAGTTGTGAGATTAGATATAAAGATATCAAAACAAGTTTTGATCATATTTAGAAATAAATAAATAAATAAATAAATAAAATAAAATAAAATCTCCCTCTAAGATCCAGAGTTGGGCTCTTTATTTTTATGTACAAAATCAAATCATCACATATTATCTATTGCATTGTACATACATAAGATGCCCACGATAACACCTTTTTTGAAAGATCATTGTTGTGGTTCACTACTTAAATTTGAGCCCCCCATGAACTAAGTGAAACCTGGAATCTGTAGCCTCTCAGCAATAGTTCCATAGCCATAACAACCCACTTTGGTAGGCCCAAGGAAAGTTTATATAGTATGCCTGTTTGCTAGATGATGTCACATGCAGCAGAAAAATCATATGTGCCTGTCTTTTGCCTGGTCTGGAAGCCATTCTCAGTGGAGCTGGTAAGTACCAGCACTTCATCCTGGTAATACGACCACATCCTGGAGGTCCCAAAACAACTGTCTACCTCAAGGCTCAATTCTCACACAGACAATTTTCAACCTCTTCAGAAATGACCTCCTTAACTCTACTGCCAGGCATTTGATTTATGCAGACAATATATGTGTAGTAGTATAGAATTAGGATTTCAGTCATCTAGAAGAAGTCCCAAATGCTGACATGAAAATGATGGCCCATTATTGTAAATGATGGAGACTTAACCCTAACACCAAAGGTTAATTTCCCTCTGCTTCCACCTATACTACACAAAGGCCCACAAACAGTTCCCATCTTCCTGAACGTGCATAGGCTTGGCCACAACCTAAAGCCTGTATACCTAGGTGTTACACTGGGTCATACTTTGAGTATCAAGGCACACCTTACCAAGACCTCACCTCACTGGAAATAAAGAGAAGAAATAACATAATCACTAAACTCATTGGCTCTACTACTTCTGTATATACAACAGGTACCATGAGATGTACCAGCTTGACATGGCTGCCAGGTCTTCCCAACATTGCTCTTTATACATCTGACAACAAGTTACCTTGATTGATCAGTCCATGAGCCCTCACAGAGAGAGCACTGATCTGAACATGTCGTTAATGTTGGTTTAGCCATTCCGTCAGCCACTGTCTGGCCAGACTGTCAGTAGTATCAGACACCTGATTGGCATAGTGCACCACAACCCAGAACCCCTGATCTCAAGTGATCTACCAGCCTCAGCCTCTCAAGTAGCTGGGATTACAGATGTGTTCCACCATACCCAGGCAACAGGTTGCCCTGTAGAATTTGTTCCATAAGGTTCAAGACATGCTTCATCTACCCCTGGTTAAATATGTAGTTAATCCACCAAGCCACAGTCTTAGCTCAAGACATCCCCTAAAGAACCTCAATATCACTTCCATATTGAGATGGCAAGAATAAGCTTCAAAACAGTTTTATCTTGCGCAGCTCCAACAGTCCAGCCCCATGGTTTTGAGTTTCTGTACTGTCTCTGGGTAAAGGTCAATCACTTCAGATGTGGAATGATCAGATGTGCTGCTCACGATTATAAGTGGTGCCTCTGTGACTCACCCTGTTGCCACTGTGGCCAATTAGAAGATGTAGGTCACATACTTTCAGGTTTCATCCACTGGCAAGGGCTGCCTGGTTCCCTCATAGATGCGTACAATGCTTTTCACTCAGCTATTGAACGGTTAAGTGAGTTAGACTAAAACCCTTGATTTGAGTATGTAGATGCAATTGCTATACATTTCTTAAAGATTGAGTAAACTAGGTCTCCACACTCCATATCATCTGTGTATGAACACTTCCCTGCTGAAACCTTTACTTCAGATCACTGATCCAATGTTGTTTGCAATGTGTATGTCATATTATTCCACTTGTTATTTCCCTGCTGAATAATCCTGAATTAATTTACCACTATTCTCTCTCTTTCTCCAGTTATTAAACTGCCATGCTAATTCTTAATTCTTTTTTTTTTTTTCATACTTCTCTATATTGACATCTAGAAAGCTTTCAAAACAGCTTGCCTCCTGTTTCATTCCTGTCAGCTTTCATTGTCACCTATTCAAAGAAGCTCATCAAATTTGTTAAGCATGACCTCCTCTTTTTAATCTATGCTGGTGTCTTTGATCAGTCTGTACCTTTTTAAGTGTTGCTCTTTCCTTTACTCTAATTAAACACTCTACAATATATCATGGTACAGAGATCAGAGTTGTAGACCTATAGTATAACTTCAAAAGGGATCAAATGAGGAAGAGATGTTTTTTTCTCGTTTCTCACGACATAACTTTCCAGTGTTCAGTGAGGAGTTGAAAATCTCCACTGTTATTTCAATATCTTCTGCTGTGTCGCTTATAATTCTGCAGTGTAGGAACACTTTTTGTATTTATTATTTGAATTTTAAGAGGTCCCATCTTTTTCCTCTAAGCATATGTACATTTACAGCTATAAATCAAACAAAATAAATGAACAATACAGTATGAACTTATCACCCCTTCTCAGGGCTGTCCCTAGTCATTTTGGTGCCCTACATAGCCCCCTGCAGGAAGGCTGTGTGGGGCCCCAGACCTCTGGAGGCAGTGGGGCTGGCCTCAGGCAGTGGTAGGGGGAGGGATGGCCACTTCCTGCAGGAGGTGGAGTGACCCAGCCCCAGCCTGCTCTGCTCCCCTGGTTCCCATGCTTGCGGGGCAGTGGGTGAAACTGCCCCTCAGCCCTCGCTGGTGCTGCAGCTAGGAGCCAAGGTTGTGGAGCAGGCTGGGACCAGGTCGCTCTACTTACTGCCGCTGGTAAGTGCAGGGAGCCCAACCCCTGCTGCAGTCTTCAGGGAAACGGCTGGCTGGTGTGGGCAGGGCCGGCGACAGGTCTCCCCCCCCCCGCCAGTCTCCAGCTGCCCGCGCCCCCCCCCCCCGGCTGGTCTCCCGCCGCCTGCGGGGCCCCCCCCCGCCGGTCTCCCGCCGCCCGCGGGCCCCAACCCCCGCATGCACTCTGGTCGCGTGGCCCGGCCAGGAGAAGCAAAGGTGGGCGGGGGGAGGCTGCTGGGGGCCGGGGGAGGGGGCTGACAAGCACTGCAGTGGCTGCAACAAGGGGGTACAGCTGCGTACCGGGCCCGCCCCAGATTTAAGGGGGCCCCCCCTTAAGTCCGGGGCCCGGTACAACTGTACCCATTGTACCCCCCTGTCGCCGGCCCTGGGTGTGGGGGCAGGGATGGGATGGAGCATGTGTGGGAAGAGGCAGGGCTGGGGCAGAGCAGGGGTGGGGTGGGGGCGATGTGGAAGAGGCAGAGCAGGAGCTGGAGCAGCACACAGCTGCATAAGGCACCAGGAAATTTAGTGCCCCAAATTTCCTGGTGCTCTACACAGCTGCATACTTTGTGTATGAGTAGGGATGGCTCTGCCCCTTCTACCTGTAAGGATTCATATATATTGCTCATTTAAACCCAGCCCTCATGCCTTCCTTATCCCATCTTGAAAGCAAAGTGTGATGGTTGATCATTCACTGCACAAACCATCAGTGGTCAGACAGGGCAGGGCAGGTCCTCTTCTTTTCTGGCACCCTTGTTGATAACCTCACTATCGTGCTGTGATCTAGCTCTTCCATGGCTCTGCCTTCCAGCCAGGTCACATGTTCCAGTCCACCCTGGCTAATGAGTTGGCAGGTAGTGTAGATCATGGAGTACAGGTGTAACAGTTTGTGGAAAATACCACTGTGAAAGTGAGTAACCTCATTCTACACTATGTGATGTCTCAAAAGAGACCGCTAGTATCAGCTAGACTGGCTGTATTGTAGTGAAACATCTTGACAAAGGGAAGGATAATTGTACTACATTTCACATCCAAAATGAAAAGGTCATACATAACCTCTTAACTAAGTGCAGATGAACACATGCTTTTGGCAAGATTGCTTATAGGATATCCATAAGGCAAATCACCCCAGGTAGTGAGCCTGTGTCATAAATGGTGTAAAAGTTTCCCCAATAGGTGTTGAACTAACCTCTCTTAATTCTTCTGATAACTTCCCTCAACCGCTAAGCATTTATATTACAGTAGACTCTCGATTATCCAGAAGTGGGTTAACCAGAATGTGGATTAACCAGGGTGTCAAAAAAATATGCATAACTCGCAGGACCGGCTCTGGCTTTGTTGCCGCCCCAAGTACACACACAAGAAAACCACACCAGGGTGCAGGGCAGCAAGTGAACCAACACCTGCTCTCCCTGGCGCAGGGTGGCTGGTGAACCAACGCCACCTCCCCATATTTCCTATGGATGGTGATTATCCAGGATTTTATTAACCAGGATTATTTTTTTCCCTATCATCCTGGATAATCGAGAGTCTACTGTACTTCACTTTTATCTAGATTAAGCCTCGCCCACCCAATTATCACCTATTCATTAATCTCCACAGGAACTGGATACATCTTTCCAGTGTACCAACCAATTTAGATGAGACAGAGATACAAAGCCAGATGTCATCTGCATTCTGAATATATCATAGGCCATATTTCATCTCTAAGCAGCTGATCAGTCAGTGGCAGTCTTCCCATAGACGTCTGCATGTGCTGGCTCAGGCTGTAACCCTTAATAACAGCTATATATACACACAAATGAACAGCAACAGATGCAAACAGAACCCTGTGGACATTCATCCAGACAGATGACATATTACTTAATACCAGTACTCACTAAAGAACTAAGAGGCTTAGAAGCATGAGAACCCCTCTCAAAAGTCAAGGGACGAATGTGGAGGGAAGGGTGAGAGGTTCTGCTGTACACTGCCCAGGATGTGGCATTCATTGTAAAGAAGACAATGTTTTCTGAACATCCTGGAGCTGTGCTCTGTGGGGCAGGGAGTCCCTCCACAGGTGATGGGTTTGGGGAAAGCAATATGCCAATGTCAGCTATAATATTTCTTTCCCCTACTGCTGTCATAGAGACCAGAGTTTAATCTTTTCAGAACTGTGGGCGTATATTTTTTTATATACAGAGAGAGATCAAGTGCACAGGAGAGAGAGTTAAAGCTCTGATAGAAAAACAGCAACACTTTCTGAAGGAAAATGATTACTATACAAAAATTTACTTATAATCCTTGGAACAAATCATTAATATTGTCAATAATTCTTTTAAAGACAGTGGTGGGGGGGGGGTTCCACCAAGATAAGGGCTTGTTACGATCACAAGTTCAAATGCAAAATATAAATACATGCATATGCTTTCCTAGGGCTCTTCACTGGGAGGATTTTAGATCTTTGTAGAATGGTAGCCTCAGTAGGGCACACAAGCTCCTTAAAGTCTGGTACACAAGTGATAAACTCACAGTCTTCAAATTCCTTTTGAGCCACTGCAACACGGTCTGCAATTTTCAAAGATGTTCCACTGTTGAGCTGTTTAAGCTGGCTCCCACTCCTCCTATATATAAGCTTCTCCCTCTCCCCTTGAGTTCCTATTGGTTCCAATATCAGGCCAGGGCTACATTATAAACTGACATCAGTATGACTATGTCACTCAGGGGTGTGAAAAATCCATACCTCTGAGGATATGTTTATGCCAACTTAACCCCAAGTGTAGACAGAGGTGAATTAACTAGGCAGAGAGGAGAAGTTCTCTCATTGACATGGTAGCATCTTCCCTGAAGTGCTACAGTAGTTGTACTGCTCCAGCATTTTAAGTGTAGACCTGCCCTAAGAGTGACCCTGAGTGCGTCCTGCCAGGCTGCTTGCCAACAATAGAAATCACCTATGTCACTTCAAATAGTTAATGAGCATGCCTAATGACCACGCCTAATGAGCACCACACCCCATTTGTGGGTGATTCTGGCACCTGCAGCAGTCATCTGACCTGTCTCTAGAACCTCTGTAGGCACACAGAGGCCCCCAAACCAATAACAAGAACGGTGTGTCCTTCTACTGTTTCTCCTCATATTTACAATACTTAATGCTGCAATGCACACATATGGGTTACAAATATGCCAGTATGGAAGAAAGCTTCAAAAAGGAAAAGAAGGAGATCCATATCCAGGGTATTTGAGAAAACATTGATTATGCAGGCAAGGGAAGATGATTTATCTATTTTAAAATCACTGTTCTAAAAGGAAGGTATGATACATTTTTGTTTCATTGTCAGATCTGTGTGGTACAGTTGAACGCTAATATACAGGACCCTAAAATGCTATGGTTGATAATGTTAAAATAACCTGAGGCAATATTGTTATTTTAAAATTGGCTCTGAGGTTTAACATATTTGCGGGCAGGTAATGAGTTTTCTGGATGTGGAAGCCTGTCTGTATCTATAGTTGTGAATGTGTTTGATTAGAAGAGGTTTCTATTTTTTCTCCTCTTTTTTGCAGAAATTTCTAGAGAATGGTTGTTGAAGTGCTTCCTTAAGGATGACTGACATCTGTCCTCTTTAGGGAGGTATTGGCAATCTCTAGCAACATATTATTATGATTTGTATAACTGAGCTGCTTAGGAGCCCTAGCCATGGGCCAGGACTCCAGTGTGTTAGGTGCTGCATAGACACAGAACAAAAGGACAGTCTATGCCCCAAATAATTTGACAGTTTACGTGACCCACTACTCTACACTCAAAGCCTTCTAGAAGCACTCAGCTTCCATTAACCTCCAAAGATGGACCATTGCACAAAAACTCCTGACCTGTTGGGAAAGGTGCTCCCTGATCTTTTATCACAGGCAGTAACTGGTCCATGATATGGACACAGTTTCCAACCATCTAACTATCAATCCTGTCCCAAACATCAAACCAAGAGCATGGCCAGGTATGAATTGAGCCATCAAGCACTTGGAATAGGCCCCGGGTTCTCAGGGATCGCTTCAGCTGATGCAAAAGAATTGTCACTAAGTATAATTGATCTCAATGACTAAACCCAGTGGAATGATCTGTAGAACCAAACAAGTCCCATCTTAACCTAATCTGCAACTTGCAGAAACAAATGGACACTTTGGTGGCAGAAGATCAGTAACATTTCGGACTAAATACAGCAGCACAACCACTGCAAGTTTTTAATCTCCCTTTTAGTTCACACTGCACCAAATACCTGGCTAGTGACAACTAAGGCAACACAAACCTAGCACAGTTATCCAAAGAGGTTTTGGTTTCATATACAAAATTAAGGACTTCACCCCTACTCCAAATGTAAGATACTTTTCTATATAATTTTAGATCATTTTAAATGTTTGAGATGATAATCAGTGGATTTACTTAATTCTCAGCTGACCAAGTGGATGATTTTTTCAGTTCCTATTATGATTTAACTGGTTGGTTGCTCTATTTAATTGTCTTTTGCTGCTGGGCTTAATTTGCTTAAAACATAATCATCTCAAAATGCTTAATTATCCCTAAAGGTAAAGAACTCACAAAATGTTTTATTTGTATTACAATGGTATCTAAAAACTCCAAATGAAATCAGGGTCCCATTTTAGACCTTGTGTATACACACAAGAAAATCCTTGACCCAAAGACATTATAAGCTCAAGTATTGTTATCCTTATGGGAACTGAAGTACTGAGATATTAAGTGACTTCACCAAGGTCACAGAAGTCGTCTCTGGCAGAACCTAGATGTGACTCCACATTTCCTGATTCCTAGTCCAGTGCAATTAACACATGAGCATCACCCCTAAAATCTGAATAATAGAATCAGAATTGTAGGGCTGGAAGGGTCCCTTGAGAGGTCATTTAGTCCAATCCCCTGTACTCATGGCAGGAAAAAAAAGGATCTGAGCTATAATAGATGGCCAGATCTTGTGAGACACTGAAATGGATTTCAGAAAAGGGGCTGGGAGTTGGGGGACGAAAGGGTTGTGTCTTTATTTGTTTAAATAATGAACTTTTACTAACCTGAGAGGTTGAAACTGAACTTCAGAACAATTCCACCCCACCCACCCCCCACTTAGAAGATGTGTCTTATATGCAGAAATATTTTATATTATATTTTTGCCATGGCAAGTTCAGCATTAAATATAAAGCTATTAGACGATGAAAGAAGTTAGCTGGAACGAAGAAATTTATTAGAAAGAGAATTGTACACAAGTACATCATATTGCAGAGAAAGAAAAGTCAAACAGAAAGGAAAAATGGAAGCACGGTTCTTTTTTTAATCTTAGGCATACAACCTTTTTTGTGCTGACCTCTTTTATCATATTTCCCAAGTGCAGTTGATAAAGAATTTCCTGAGCCAGTGAGGAAAATTTTACTGAAGTAGAGTTGAACACTGCAGGCATCTTTGTATAAACAATGAATGCTGTATTTTTTGTGATAGCAAGGATGGCTTCTTTTCTTTTCCAGAAGGCAAACATTATACAGTTGGTTGCCTGGGAGATTGCTTTAGCCTTTAATTCAAATTTAAAGCACAGATTGATCTCCAACAGTGGTAAAGGCTGAAATTAAAAAAAGCCATGCAAGCACAGTGCAATAAAAATAGTTAAAGACATTTCACCTCTTGCTTTAAGCTGAGCAGGGAATTTTCAGGGGAAAGGAATGCAGGAGCTTATAGAACACTTACAGCTGTTAGTACACAGCTAACTAGGTACCTTTTGCAGAACTGAACATATTTTCAATCCTGTTAAAGTGTAAGAGCTGCGTGTGTCATTGATACCACTTTGAATGTATGGTTTTATCAAGTTTATTTTTAATTGAAGCTAGCACTCATGGAAGGGGAAAAACTGATGGCAGCAGGAGCAGGTATATAATAGCATAGAAACTCACAGTGTAGGCTTCCACAAACATGGAGAGTTAAGGTCAGGAAAAGTCACAAGGTGGGCTCTTCCACTCTCCTCTCAAGAACAAGTAGTCTCCAAATACAGTCCTTCCCTTCTGGAAAGGCTTCAAATAAACCACTAAAATAAACACATTATCTCTGGCTGACCTTATGAGCAGCGGTCTGCTTAGCCTTTCTGCTTTATATACCAATCAGTTGGGACTGGTTTCCTGAAAAACTGCAGCTCCTGAACCTCCTATTCTCATAACCCTTTCCTGCCTAAAAATACAACAGAGGGGAGAGTTTTTTGACTCTCACTCTTCTTGAGTAGTTTCCGTGTTTCGAGATCTCTGAATACACTATGCCTTATCAGAGCTGGGAGCACCCATAATAAGGCAAACACCTACACATATGTTAGGTATAAGCAAAAAACTGTGCTTTAGTAGCAACAAAATCATTACTGTATTTTTAGAATTACAGGTTTAAAACACCCAGATTAAAAATATGCTCATGCAACTGACTTCATTAAAATACTACCCCTTTAACGTGATCTTCCAAGGATACCCAGACAATTCAAATATGTTTAAAATTATGGGTCCATGGGACAAACATATACCATTCAGTGAAACTTCCCAGATTCAGACTTTGATGAACTGCTGAGGGGAAAGTTGATTGCTTTGGCTCATGTGCTTAGCTATTAACCTGCTTCTAGTCTTTTGGGGTAAGATTTCCAGAAGTGCTCATTGTTGACATGATTTTCATTCTTAATTATCCAACTCCATTGAATTAATGGGAGCAGAGTTAGGCCAAACACAAAGTGCATTTCAAAATGTCATCTGTCACAGGCATAGCAGCTCCATAGTACCCCTTCCTGGCTGAGCGTGACATTCTGGGAGAGATCCAGAAAGGTAGTTTGATGTTAAGTCCCAGTCTTGGCTCCACTGTGAGCCACAAATTTCCTGCTGAACCCTGTAGGCACCATCCTAAACTCACTCAGCACCAAAGCTTTCAGGGTGAACTTTCCCTCGATACCTATGTTTCAGCCTCTGCCTCCCTCTGGGCATCTGGATGCCCATCTCCCACCCAAGCCCCAGAGTGATTCATGAACCGGGGACCATAGGCAGCTGAAAACCTAAGTCAAGTGCAGGGCCCAACCCAGTAGATGTGCTCAGAGGCTGTCTACCAGAATGGGTCCCAGCCAGTCTAGAGGGCGGAGTTGATGGTGCCCACCTGATATCCTTCAGCCCATTAGTTACAGCACACACCTGGGATATGAAGTTCAGTTTTTTCTAGGGGAAGAAAAAATTGAATAGGCGTCTCCCATCTGACTAGAAAGTATTCTAATCACTGAGCTATAGGATATGCTAATGTGAGGGCTCCCTCAGGCTCCCTGCTGAAGCTGTTCCTCTGTGGATAAATAATGAAAGTGATTGGATTGGAAAAGGGGGCTGGAGCCAGGGTTCCCCTCATTCCAGGTGGGTTCCCCAACCAGGGGACAACAGTCATTCCCTCTCTCTCTAGCCCAATGACCGTTTAAATATTTACAGTAGAGCACTCATTGGGCCAAAGAGTTTTCCCTCACCAGGGTTTCCATCTCTCCTGGCTCTTTGTCCGGGTCTCTCTGAGAGTTCAGTCCTGTTCCAGAATAAGAGAAGTTCAAACAAACAAAATGTTCTTCTACCCCGTTTGGGCTCCTCTGCAACCCAGTGGGCTCCCTTCCAGTCTCTCTGCACTGAGATAGAGCCCTGACTTCTGATCTCCTTCCCAGGATTTCCCCTGAAGGTTCCAGGTTTTCCTTCTAGGCCTTGGAAGCCTAAACAGCTCCCTGTTGCTCCTCCTCTAAACTATATTCTCTGCTTTTTATGAGGCCCAGTTAGTCCTTCCCCTGTAAACTGTGAGGAAGCTAATTATGGCACAGGTAGAGCTAATTGAACATTGATGGTTAGGTCCACGCCTCCAGGGCTATTTAGGAGTAGGCCATCCTTTTCAAACATCCGTAAAGCTTTAGTCGGAGAATTGATAGTGAATATCTCAAATGCCATCTTCAGGGGGAACATAGGGTAAAATGATCCCTTGGATAATTGTACCCCCAGTTCACCATGGCTTATGTTTCCTATTCTTCGTGCTAGGTAATAACGAGAAGATTTCATGTTTCTAAAACCAGACTGGCTCTTAAGGAGAACTGTTTACAGATACACTGCAACTGCAGCTAGCATTACAGACATGTCTGCAAAGACCAGCATCCTGGGAACTCCTCCAAACAACTCTTCCCTCCAGATTGCATGCAGCTTTAAACAATGCTTTGAACTGTTCCATAAGTGAACATCTCCAGTCCTGAACACAAAGTGATGGTGTATTTTGTGCTAACAGTAGTTTGCCCCAATCAGAAGATAAGCTGCTTCACTCTGCATTAATTGAATCTTTGGATTGTTTAGCTAGGATAGGCCCCAAAAGAGGTCAAATATATAAAAAAGTTAAATGATGCTAAATGCCAGATAACAATTTCACTCTGGTCACATTAAGTGTAACTCTCAGCAGCCAGGTTCATTCAACTCCTACCATATTTTAGTGTCTTGTGCAGAGTTATTCAAGGACAGGAAGTTCTCTCTAATGAGTTTTATGTGTGGAGATACAATCCCTCCACAAGACCTCTCTAGCGCTAATAATTATTTATATTATGTAATGTTCCAAAAAATGCTACGTGCTTAGCTATGCTAGAAGTTTAGACACATTAAACTCCCCGAGCTATATCTTGTCTTCCATTATTGCACCACTGTTCTTGGCCCTCATCAATCCACTAGTAGCTTCTTCTGGCCCATTTGTGCTAGTCGGGACTTCATCAGTGCCATGGAACTCATGCCAACACCCCTTCCCAGTGAACATGCAGACATAGCTAAAAATTATGCTGCCATGGTTTCGGATTGAAAAACCTGAGTATTTCAATTTGTTATCTGTGACACTGACAGACCAATGGGCATGCCAAAGCCCCAGGTCAATTTCCTTGTGTATTAGTATAGATCAAAGTAATAGTTAACTGTATAAGTATGTTTAAACTTTATGATGGGATGTTAAATGCATTGTTTTCACTTATCTATACCCTGTCATAAAGTATAGCAAAAACATTTGCACATCGTGTATCCCTATAACTAAACAACCCATCAAATGCGGAAGAAGCCTTGTGGAATGCGAATGAAGAACTTCAACAGAAAAGTGCTGATTTCAAAGCAAGTGATCATTGTGTGTGAAGATCAAAGGTCAAGGACTCTAAATGCATTCCTCATTCTCTGTTATCAAAGGGAAAGCCCACGTGGGAAATGACCCTGTCAGCTTGTTTTCTGCAAAAAGCTATAAGTATGGATTCAAGGAAAGATCCTTCATCTCTGAACTGTTTGGACTTTTACTGGGAAGTGTACCAGATGCAAAGCAAAGATCCCCAAATGTAAATCTGGGCACCCTGAAAAGACTTCTGGGAAACTGGCAGTTTATTACATCACGGACAATTTGGAATTATAAACTATGACTCATATGAACATATATTTTACCTGCTTTCATCTATCAACAACTCTCATTTCCTTTTCTTAGCTAATAAATCTTTAATTAGTTTAGAATTGGCTGCCAGTGTTGTCCTTGGTGTAAAATCTAGACTACCAATTAATCTGGGATAAATGACTTGTCTCTTGGGATTAGGAGCAAACAAAATGTAATGTGATCTTTGGCGTAAATAGCTATTTATAACTAAAATCCAGTTTGTCTGGGTGGCAAGATAGACTGGAGTGTAAGGGGACTGTCTGGGATTTCATGATAAGCCAGTTACAGTGACCCAGGATTTCGCATCTGGTATTGGCTCGGTGAGGTCTAATTACAGAACACAGAATCAGTTTGGGGTATCTGCCCAGAGGTAGGCACTCAGTTGTGAGCCACTTCAGACTGTGACAGTCTCTCTTGCTCTCTCTCCTCAGAAGTGACCAAAGAGCCATGGACCAAAAAATCCTTCCTGATTAAAATGTTGTCAAAACAGATAAATCTCTGTGCAAGATTTTGGCTTTGACAAAATGTCACATTTTGATGAAATTTCTTTTGATTGAAAATGTTTCAACTAGCTCTAGTTCTAATCAGCTTCTTTTCATCCAGAAGCTGATTTTGTCTTGATGTTGAGGCAGCTCAGAGATGGTGCTGTTTGTTGTTGACATAAAGGAAGACACGCTGCTGGCATTCTACCCATGCTACCTCACATCTCCTCAAGATCTTACAGGCCAGATCCTTACCTGATGTAAACTGGTGCAGCTCCAGTGAAGTCAATTGTGCTACGCTGATTTCCACAAGCTAAAGATCAACCTCCATATGAGGATATTAAATAAGATGGGTGACAAGATTGAGCTGTGTGAGAATAAAGTGTACCTCATTTGCACAAATGTACTTCTTACATCATTGCTTTAAAATGAATAATAACTGTACATAAGAATAAAAGAATCTATGAACAACCAAAAAACAAACACTTTCCAAAATAAAACCTTGGACTGCTTTCCCCACATAGGTTCTCTTAGTGAACTCATATTTCTCTCACTTGCACATCTGTTTTCTTTTTGATAAGAGATACATTTACACTGTATCACACTAAAGTCTTCAGTTTTATTGTTAATCTTATAAATAAGGTGTTGGTATGAAGCAATTTCTGCCACATCGACCCACCAATCTTTTCAAAGTAGTTCACAGAATTTTTTCCACTTTCAAAGGATCACTCTCCTGGTACAAACAAAGGTGACTGTGGTCCATTCCTTAAGAGACATTTTAATCCCATCTAGTGATGAAAAAGCATGTAGCAAATATAGTGCTGGCTAATATTCTACAATGTTTGCAGCATCTGAACACAAATTTCCAGTATTAGGGTGTTGCCATATAATGAATGTCAAATTACCACCATACTTCTTATGCAGCCAGTGCACACCAATGTCTAGTACAATGGTTCTCAAAGTGTGGGAGGCACAGAGGAACATTTAGTGGGGCACGTGGTGGGGCCAGGGACATCACCGATGCAGCGTGGGGAAGGGAGCAGCCCCACTCCACCCCCAAAAACCAGCTCCACCTCCAAGTTCAGCCCCCCAGTCCTGTTTTGCCTCCAGACCAGCTCCACCCTTACTCCCTCTCTCCTCTGGCTCCAGCCAACTCTGCCCTAATTTCCTCTCCATCTCCAGACCAGCTCTTCTTCTAGCCCTAGCTCTTCCCTCTTCATCCCCAGTACCACTCTCATCTCCGCCTTCAGCCCAAGCTACAAACAGATTATGTTAAGTAGGGGGCATGACTTGAAAAGTGTGAGCATCACTGGTCTAGTACAAGTGTGCATGAGCCCAATATGGACTTCAAATGATTGTAACTTAATTGTACACTCCTGTTCAGCTCTGGTAGCATAGTTCAATGTATACAAAATTATTACCTCTCATAAAAGCATTTCTGGCTGACATATTGACATGCTCATGTAAGGTCAGATGATCCTACTAAGTGAAGAGTGCAAATTTTAATACTGAAAAAGCACCAAAGATGCATCAAGTGTTCTAAACAACAACAAAAATCCAAATGACTTGAAATTACATTGCAGTTCAATTGTTGACTACTTCCAAACTGAAACTGTCTTCTGGGTTGCAAAGGTAGCTTCCTGACAGAAATGACCCTGAGAAATAGACCCTGTCAATTCCCTTTCATCCCAGTAATGAATACAAAATTGTATTTTAGCTTTATTCCAGGTGGTAAAAAGTTAAGTCATGTCCCTGTGCTCACATGCAGACATCTTTACTTTATTTTCATAATGATTTAGCTGGACAGACTGTTGTTCATGAACAGGATATGGCCTGGGTTAATTCACTCACTATGTGAAAGTATTCACGGAATTGTTTGCATAGTGTGCCTGTAGTTTGTGTTTGCTACCCATATCTGTTGTCACTGCCATGATACCAGTGTTCAGAGAGCAGAAACTATGCCATTGATTGCATGGCATTGTTTCTGCGCTCTGGCTGGATGAATGTAACAATAAGGCAGATGGGAACGGTGTTGAAATTCCATTGCATCATAGATCTTTTCAGGGAGAGGATGGGAGGAGCTCTCAGAGTTAGGAGGAGCTAGGATGACTGGATTGCAATGTTTTTAGGACATTTAAAGCATTTTTATTTCTGGTACTTGAATCAGACCTTTCCTGAGACATCACTTCTAGAAAAAAATAAACTATTTTGTCAGATCTAAAATACATTTTCTCATCACATTCACACAAGGTAAATGTACGTGGAATATGTATGTGCAGTCCTCACCACAGACGGTGTACTCAGAGCCTTTTCTCTTTTATTTCATTGTCTCTCTTCAGGACTCTAGCCAAGGGTATGACACAGCCCCATTCAACAGCATCTCTGAAAATCAGGTCACTTATTCACAAAATCTTCTGAAGCTACTTGAGAAATCAGATTTTACTCTCCATATGCCATACTCAGCTCGGGTAGTGAGCACTGGAGTTAATACCTATTTATTGAGGATCTGGGCCAATATGTGTTAAGGTGGCAACTCTGACTGAAGTATCATTACAGGTAGATTAGGGAAAACATTAGGCTTCAGTCAAGGTGTGCCTCCCCACTCTGAACTCTAGGGTAAAGATGTGGGGACTCCACATGAAAAAAGAAATAACCCCCAAAGCTTATTTTACCAGCTTAGGTTAAAACTTTTCCCCAGAACATAAACTTCCCCTATGTCTGGGCTTGGAAAACGCTGCCACCACCAATTTAAGCCCCCAAAACCATGGGTTAGGGTAAATTGGAACCCTTCTGTAACACCTCTCAAATCTCCTCCCTTCACCTGGGAGAGGTTTGAGAAACAAAGACCAAAATCCTCACTTGCCCGATCCAAACCAGGATCTATCCAATAGAAACAAGCAGGCAGAATCTTAAAAGAAAGATTTTAATAAAAGGAAAAGAAGGAGCATAAACCCCTTGTACAGAAATCAATAGAAAACACCTCACTTACATCACATAGCCTAACTGTCCCCTCCCCTGGGAATTCTTCCTCTGCTATAGTTTAACAGTAAAAGAACACCATGGATAAATTATCAAGTGATACAGTTCAAGAATACAATTCACTTACTACTGGATTGACGTCTTAGATGATTATAGAAATGTAGAATAGAGACAGAAGGTTAGTTCGCCCACAACTGGCAAACAGCACCAGAGCCAGAGCGAGAGGAGGAGGGGAACTGAAACTAAAAAACACTCTCTTTGTTCCTTAGGTTGATTACGTCATCTCCCTCACAGATTACTTCAGGTTAACCCTTTACAGGTAAAACAGTGATTCTAAGCTACTTTATACTTATGACAACTTCTCTTCTGCCTCTTTTATTAAACAGTTAACTTTAAGTATGCCGTGTTTTTGTAGCCATGTTGGTCCCAGGATATTAAAGACACAACATGAGTAATTTACTATCTTTTACAGGAACGACTTCCATGGGCAAGAGGAATAATTTTGAGTTTACACAGAGCTCTTCTTCATGTCTGGGAAACATACTGTAAATGTCACAGCTAAATACCAGGCAGAACAGATTGTTTAGCATAAGTAGTTAACACACATTTCAAGGAACCGTTTGAGGTAAAGTGGCCAATTAAGACACATCCAATTAAAGGGGGAGAAGGAAAGAAAAGAAGAAGGGTGGGGGGAAGCCAGTGGGAGGATTGCCAGGGGAGGGGTTGTTAGTCTTATAAAGCCAGTGTCTCTATTCAGACCACAATTTTTAGTGTCTAGCAAAGTTATGAATTTATGCTCCCAGGCTCGTGTTTTGAAGGTCTTGTGAAGATTTCCTTTGAGAACTAGCACTAAGATCAACTATACAGTTATTATTTGGGAAAAGTGTTCACCCCACATGTATGGTGGTCTTGTCTTTTCTCATTTTCATGTGTGAGTTCATTCAAGAACGTCATTTCACCCACACTGTTGCTGCTGGAGCATTTAGTGATGAGGTACAATACAAAGTGGAATAGGCATATGTAGGACCTTGGGATCTTTACAGGTGTGTTGTGAGGATCACCATCATAGCAAAGAAGATATGCCTACAGGTTTTGCATCTGTTTTTCTGGCAGGGTCTGGTGCTGCTTTGAGTTGTTGTGGCTTGGTCTGTGGGGACCTTGCTTCCAACGATGAGGTTGGAGAGCCTGAGAGATTGTTTGAAGGTCAGAAGGAGGGGTGGTTCAGGAATTATTTGTTTGAGGATGTGGGCCCCATTAAGTATTGGTTTGTAATTGTTTAATGATACCCCATATGGGCTCCAATGTGGGGAGGTGGGTGACAAATAAGGATGTGCACTTGGTGGTGGTTTAGTTCCATATTGAAGCATTTTCTCTTGGGATATTTGGGTGGCACTTTCTATGATGTGATATACATCTGTGGTGCAGTATCCTTGGTTGGTGAAGGCCATTTTAAGTATGTTTAAGGTGCACGCCCCAGACTCTCTCCTTGAAGCATATTCTGTGGTTTCTGAGTGTCCGGCTGTACATAAGAGATGTTTTGGGGTGTTTGGGGTGTTCACTGGATCTTTTCACAAAATGATCATTTTATCTGACCTTTCAGTGCTCGTCCTGAAAGGAAATCTGCACATCACCTTTAAAAGATGAGCCTGGGAGCTTGAATTCATAACTTTGCTAGGCACTAAAAATAATGGACTGAATAGAAACACAGGATTTATGTTTTATGACAGCAATCTGTAACCCAGTAACCTCCCCGGCAACTGCATTTTGCCCTTCCCCTGCCTTCCATTTCCTCGTATGACTGGAGGGGTATTAACTGGCCATTTCACCTTGAAGAGTCCCTTGAAATATGGGTTAACTACTTAGATTTTTTTTAAAAAAATGTTCCACTCTGCATTTATTTGGGACAGGTCCATTCCCCAGTCGTGAAGAAGAGTTCTGTATAAGCTTGAAAGCTTGTCTTTCTCACCAACAGAAGTTGGTCGAATAGGAGATATCATCTCACTCATCTAGTTAACTTTATGATTTTTGTATATCAAAATGTTCTAATTCTGGCAGCTCACAAGAAAAATGTGTGTAAACTGTAACAAAGATATCAGCAAGTCAGCAAAGATGTAAACCCAACAGAGATGGAGTCAAAAATCAATAAATCTCTTTGACAATAAGTAGCCAGTGGTCACAAAGGCCTGCTATTTCTTTCTGTTAAGACCTGAGGCATTACATCAGTTCTCTCTGCCTAGCAATATATTCATGGCAATTTCACAGGCTTACAGACTGACCTTTCTCTTCACCATAGCAAATGGAGATGAGCACTTGATATGAAATATGAAGCAGCTCTGCAAAGGACTCTGGCTAATTTATCTCTCCAGCATGCATTCTTTTGTCTGCTACAGCCAGACAATTCTTTTTTTCTTGCTAGCATAATTTTAGTTCTTTTTGTGGTGTGTTCTCGTTTACTTAGATTTACAATAACCAATCACTATTCACTTGACATTACATTAAAATCCAAACTCTAGCTTCAAGTTATAAACATAAGGGTCACAGTGTAATCATTATATACAGTACAATTCAACCCCATTTGTCAGCAATTTCTTTTTTCAATTATACTCCCACATACAAATAATAGATTGGCAATATAGAGAGCTGCTGTCCTAATTTATCTCCCAGCTCCAAACAATTATACAATAGCCACCAGATTTCATGAGACTCCTCTGAACAATAGGATGTCTTCCAATTATGTGCCCTGTAATTTTTCTTTTCCAAGCTTGGTAATTTGGGTATTTGAGGTTTTAATGACCATCATTTTAGGAAGTGCTGATTGCTTTATGATGACAAGTGACTGAGTTGCAACAGGGAATTCTACTTTTGCCTATTTATAATGAAAGATCATTAAGGGAGCTTTTAAATGCAACATAGCATCACATTTCTTTTTAATGGTTATGCAGTTTTGTTTTAGTTTTTTTTGGGGGGGGAACTCTTGCCCAATTTTTATAATATATTGTTTTCTTGTGAAGTTATACAGTGGATTTTGTTATTGTTTGTAGGACAGTAGAAGCACAAAATCCTATCTAGTATCCCACTGTGTAGGTGCTGTACAGACCCATGGTAGAGACGGTCCTTTTCCAAAGAATTTATACTGTATATGGCCAGACAGAAAAAGGGTGTGAGAAAGGATGTATTATTCCCATTTTAATTATGGGAAACAGCTTATTTTTAAATTTTATTCTCTATGCCTCAAAGCCCCATTTTCATAAATGATTTATGAAACTATGTCTCACTGGAAATCAATGATAATTTGGCTCCTAAGTGCTTAAGGCACTTTCAAAAATGAGACTTAAGGTCCTAAGTAAAGTTGGTGGAAAAATTGGGGGAGAGGAGGAGTCTGCAGAAAATTTTGGTTTTTCAGAGGAAATTAAAATACTGAAATATTTTCATTTGGAAATTCTGCTGCAGTGCCCCAGGAGTTGTAGTTTGAGTGCCTTATGCTCCCATTCTCATCTGTAGGCTGTGGTCCCTGCTCAGACTAAATCTACCATGATGCACTGTGGGGTCTTCCCTTGTGATGAAAGGGAAGCAGTATATCCTGGGAGATGAAGTCCGGATGTGGAGCCTAGCCCACAGAAGAGACTGGGAATGTGAGGCAACTGAACCACCACCCCCACGAGGCAAATACAACTACATATTTGGGATTTGGCCAAAGTATTTCTGTTTTTAATTTTAAAAAATTATATTTTCTGAGGAAATAAGATTTTTAGCAAAAAAAAAAAAAATCCATTTAGTTGAAAATCCAATTTTCCATCACAGCTTCCACAGGATATTTTCACTGCCCCTGAATCACTTGGGTGCTTTAGAAAATGTTATCCTCGGAGTTTAAGTCTGAGGCCTGGTCTACACCTAAAACATAAGTTCACCTAGCAACATTGCTCAGGGGAAAAATGTACATCACTGAAAGATGTGGTTGACCTAAGTCCCAATGTAGATACTTCCAGGTTGATGAAATAATCCCTCTGTCAACATGCTTACCACCTCTTGAGTAAGTGGCTATGCTACAGCAGAGTAGTTGCAATTCTGCTGCTGTAGTGCTTTTAGTGTAGACAAAGCCTGTGGCAGAGGTGAAAACCGAGTGTATAGTCAAAAGTCCCAGTGAAGTACTGTAACCGCAAAACCATTCTTCCTCACTGCTAATAAATTGACATATTTATATAGTGATATATGTTTTTAAGGGAAAATCCTACTATCTACCTCAGCTGCTGGGCCCTGGCTGTGTACCAATATGGTTCTGCTCAGCAAAGGGAGGGGGCACATTTATCTGGGGGCAGGAGTGTGTGTGGTATCTATGCCTGGACCATGAGACTCAGCCTTCTGCTTGGGGAGCAGACTCTTTTTGCCTAAATATTTGTCCCCATCCCTGGGAGTGCAGAACAGGGCACAGGGGTGGAGACAAATATTTAGGAAAAAATACATAGGTAAAACAACCTCTCTATTCCTCCTCGAGATTCCCCCCAATGTTTATGCATCCAAGGATTGCCTCACAGGATAGAGTCCCCCATCATGTAAATATGGTCTGGGTTCTTCGTTACTAACTGTATACTTTTCTCCAAATGCATATTGTTTGCTTGAGACTAGTTTACCATGCTTTCCAAATCATTTTGAATAGGTAGCATGTCCCTGTCATTATTTACCACTCCCCTCATTTTTCAGTCATCTACAAACTTTATCAGGACGATTTGTGTCTTCTTCCTAGTTATTAATAAAAACATTAAACAGTGTGGGGCCAAGAATTCACCCCTGCAAGACCCTACTAGAAACACAATGCTCAATGATGATTCCCTATTCACAATTACATTTTGAGACCTATTAGTTAGCTGGTATTTAATGCTTTTAAAGTATGCCAGGTTAATTATATATATTTTTAATTTTTTAATCAAAATATTATTCAGCACCAACTCAAATGCCGTATGGATGACTAAGCATATTACATCAACACTATGACCTTTATCAACCAAACTTATAATCTCATCAAATAAAAATATCAATTTAGTCTGACAGGATCTATTTTCCATAAACTCATGCTGATTGGCATTAATTATATTACCCTCCTTTAATTCTTCTTTAATCAAGTGCCATATGAACTACTCCATTCTCTTCCCTGGGATCGATGTCATACTGACAGACCTATAATTATCCTGGTCATCCTGTTTACCCGTTTTAAAATGTTTAGACCTCATAGGATGAAATGCTTTTCCTTTGATATCAAAGTACTATACTAAGTATCATCACAGTACACTGTGGAATAAATATTATCAGGAACAGAACTCTACTCATTGGTACTTTCATGTTCTAAGCACTAGACAACACTCCCTTCTTTACAAATGGAAAGTAATATAACCCAGGAAAATGTGTTTGTGTCTCTGTTATATCTTCAGCTCCATTCTCCTCCCCAATTAATCTCAGGATATCACCCTGTCCAGATAACAATCTCCACTGAAACTGCACAGCACTAAGGGGATAATAACCTACGGTTGTTGTATGGTTTACTTGATAACTAATTGTTTATATAGTTGGAAAGAAACATTATAGAATCATAGAATTGTAGGACTGGAAGGGACCTGGAGACGTCATCTAGTCCAGTCTTCTGCACTCATGGCAGGGCTAAGTATTATCTAGACCATCCATGACAGGTGTTTGTCTAACCTGCTCTCAACATGTTTTCAATGATGGAGATTCCACAACCTCTCCAAACAATTCATTCTACTGTTTAACTACCCTGATAGGACATTTTTCCTAATGTCCAACCTAAACTGCCCTTGCTGCAATTTAAGCCTCTTGCTTCCTGTCCTATCATCAGACGCTAATAAGAAAAACTTTTCTTCCTCCACCTTGTGACAGCATTTTATGTTCTTGAAAATTATTTGCATTACTCCTTCCTAGACAGTCATTTCACATTTTGTATGTGTGCAACTGATTGTTCCTTCCTAAGTAGAGTACTTTGCATTTGTCCTCATTGAATGTCCTATTTACCTCGGAGCATTTCTTCAGTTTGTCCAGATCATTTTGAATTTTAATGCTATCCTCCAAAGAATTTGCAACCGCTCCCAGCTGGGTATTGTTCACAAACTTTTTAAATTCAAGAATAGCAACTGCGTTAGTCTGTATCCATAAAGAAAGTGAGGAATACTTGTAGCACCTTAGAGACTAACTAGTTTATTTCAGCATAAGCTTTCGTGAGCTATAGCTCACTTCGTCGGATGCATAGAATGGAACAGAAGTAAAATGCATTTATACACACAAAAAGAAAAGAAAAAAATTGTACATTAACATACCAATTCTAAGAGGGCTGTTAAATGTAGATGGTCCATTATCACTAGGAGAAAAATACACCTTTTGAAATGGAGATCTGTTGTCAGTAACTCAGGAAATGCAATTAATTACTGTAATGAGAGAACCAATCTGAACTTCTGTTAAGCCCCTGTGTAAGAGGGGGATCCCCCAGCCCTTATGCTTTTGAGTACAAAGGCTGGGCCTCTTCTATGCCAGACCAACAAGTCCTCCACCCCTGGACACCCCCACCTTGCCAGTTGGGGTTCTTGGGGTCACCAATCGCTGCCACCAATCGGGTATACTTCCAAAACCTTGGAGGGGCCCCCGATCTTCCCCTAACCCTGACTTAATACCCCTCCCTGGGTTTTAAAGTCAGAAACCGGAAAACTGCTTCTCTTCACCCTGACCAGCTGAAGGCAGACTTCCCTTAACCCTGTCTCTCTCAACCTGAGAGCCAGACCCTAACCTTGTACCCCTTTCTGGGTTTCCAAGTTAGATACCTGGAAGCTGCTTTCTGTCCTTCACCCTCCCTGGCTGAAGGCAGACTTCCCTTAACCCTGACTCTGTCTTCCTCCCTGGAAGACAAGTCAGATACCAGGGGCTATGCACTTCCCCCTACCTCCTCTCTTCCCTGTGAAGAGAGAAAAAACGACTGCTTCCTCCCTCCCCCGTCTAACCTGACAGTAAGGAGACACAGTCTTCACACTCCAGCTAGTCCCCTAGCTGCCCTGGTTCCTATTCCCTTCCCTTCCCCCTTCCCAGACTGGAAGCAGAGAAAAACCCTAAGGGAAATAAACCAGACGGTTTTATAACTAGAAAATTTAATAAAGAAAAAGGTTACAACAGAAATACAGACACTTTACATTTGGGGTTTCCCACTTTGGTCTGAAAAGGAAACAACACCCCAAAAGGCACGGCTTAATAGAAGAATCAAATTGTAATACTCACATTAGCTAAGTAGAAGTATCAGAAAAAGGTAGAGCCATCTTTATAGCCAAAGATGGTCTAGAACCCTTGCCAGCTACCTTGGCAAGCTTCCTGCCTCATGTGCAGCCAAGATGGAACTCCCCTGGCCCTGGCCTCCTCCCTGGAGACCAGCCAAGATGGAGCTCTCTGGCCCTGGCCTCCTCCCTGGAAGCCAGCCAAGATGGAACTCTGGCTTTTGCCTCCTGCCTGGAGACCAGCCAAGATGGAACTGACTGTTTTGCTCTTCCCTTCTTCATGGGCTCGAGGCTCCTCCCTCCCCCATGGCAGGGAAACTCCTATGTTACCTGTCTCAGATAACAAGCCCCACCCAGGCAAGGCACACTGTGTTAGATAACATAGTGCCACCCAGGCAAGACACCCTTCACACTTATAACACCCTGGTTAATAGTGTCCAATTTGAAAATTAATTCCAGTTCCTCAGTTTTTCATTGGAGTCTGTTTTGGAAGTTTTTCTGTTTCAAAACTGAAACTTTTTAAGTGTACTCAGAAGAATACAAAAGAATGTAACTGTAATGCTGTCCCCTAAATAGGCATTGGTTAGTAAATCCCTATAGGCTCTGTTGCTAAATCAGAGGGGATAGAGCCATTGGCATTTAATTGTTTTATGAACTTTTGAAAAAGTTTTGTGTACTAGAGGGTCTACAAACAAATTTCTATGAACAGCTGAATAAAATTGCAGTATCTTGCCCTTTATATAGCACCTTTCATCCCAAAGGATCTCATCCCAAATACTGACTTTGTAATGGAATCATTCTTCTAGCACTATGATGTAACATGCACAGCATTAATAATAGACGGGAAGTTACAACTTGTCCCTGCCTGCAGCATCGGATATCATTACTATTGTAGTAGGCTGTACCTTTCAAGCACCCACTTGAGGAGAGGGTAGGCATTGCCCTTGTCTCAGAGTCCAAGGCACAACCCTCCAGCTGCACTGCACAGGTCATCAAAACTTATTGCAAGAAAGGATAGGGGGGAGTTAAAATTGTCCAAGTGAAAAGTCAGTGTGTGTTTGCACCCAAAGCAAGAGTCCTAGGCCTTTGGAAAACCAAAGAGGAGGAGGTGAGAGAAAGAAGGGAAAAATACCAGCCCTCCTCCTATTTGAGAGAGCACGGGGCCAGAGAGCTTTGAGCTGCAGTCCTGCTCCATCCAAATAGGCACTCAGAAATGAGCAGGGAACCTCCCTTTTAAAGACCCACCCATGTTCAGACTAGCTAAGCATCAAAGCCAATTTTGCCTAGAGGGACTCTTTTGTCCTTTCCTGACTGATGTGGGTATCTGCTCCACTACACTATATAAGGGCTCCAATACTAGGAGCTGGGATAGAATGCTGGTACTGTGGTTCCCAAAGCACAGGTATCTACAATTTCAGCTAAATACTACAAATCATAAACACAAACATTGTGAGATATTCATGTAAGCAGAATGCTGATAAAACCTTTAACCCAGATTGTGATTAACATCTCTCTTCCCACAAAAAATAATAATGAAACCATTAGTAGTCAGGATCCCGGTTTCTAATATATATCCTAAAAAGATAATCACCTCCAATACCACAGTATCCACTGATATCATACTATGGCATCAATGCAGTATTAAATCAGAGGAAACAGTATTATCAGATTCTTCGATGATACTGTGCAAGTCGCTTAATCTCTGTGTGTCTCAGTTCCTCACAGACTCATAGACTTTAATGCCAGAAGGGACCATCATTGTTATCTAATCTGACCTCGTGCACATTTCAGGCCACAGAACCTTGCCCACTGACTCCTGCAATAGATCCATAACCTCCTGCTGCATTACCAAAGTCCTCAAAATCATGATTTAAAGACTTCAAGTTATAGAGAATCCACCATTTACACTAGTTTAAAGCTGCAAGTGTCCCAGATTGCAGAGGAAGGTTAAAAAAAACACCTCATTGTATCTGCCAATTTGACCTAGGGACAAATTCCTGGCCAACCCCAAATATGGCAGTCAAATAGACCCTGAGCATGTGAGCAAGCCCCAGTGACAAGACGTGGGAAAGAATTCTCTGTAGTAACTGAGATCCCTCCCATCTAGTGTCCCATCACCAATTGTTGGAGATATTTGCTGCTATCAGTCACTGATCAGCTACATGCCATTGTAGGCAGTCTCATCTTACCATCCCATCAATAAACCTATTAAACTTAGTCTTGAAGCCAGCTAGGTATTTTGCCCCCACTGCTCCCCTTGGAAAGATGTTCCAAAACTTCACTCCTCTGATGGTTAGAAACCTTCATCTAATTTCAAGCCTAAACTTTTTGATGGCCAGTTTATATCAATTTGTTCTTGTGTTCACCTTGGTGGTTAACATAAATAACATCACTTATTTCATTGTATTTATCCCTCTGATGTGTTTATAGAAATCTTCCCCCAGTCTTCTTTTGGTTAGGCTTCTTGAGTCTCTCATAAAGTAGGTTTTCCATTCCTCAGTTCATCCTAGGAGCCCTTCTCTGCACCTGTTCCAATCTTTCTTAAACTTGGAAGAACAGAATTGCACACGGAATTCCAGATGAGGATTTACCAGTGCCTCATATAAATGGTACAAACACTTCCCTCCCTACTGGAAACAGCTTGACTGATGCATCTGCCTTTTTCACAGCCGTATCACATTGGTGGTTCCTAGCCATCCTGTGATCAACCAATACATCCACGACTTTCTTCTCCTCTGTCTCTTCCAACTTATACATCCCTAGTTTACCAAAAATTCTTTTTGTTAGCCCCTAACTGCATGACCTTGCACTTCGTGCTATAAAATGTATCCCATTTATATTACTCCAGTTTTTTCATGGTTGTCCAGATCTTGTATGATATTCTGGTCCTCCTCTATATTGGTAATATCTCCCAACTTTTCATCATATGAAAATTTTATTGGCACTCTTACTTTTTGTCCCAAGGTCATTAATTCAAATGTTAAATAAGATTGGTCCCAAGACCGATCCCTGAAGAATTCCACTAGTAAACCTCCCTCCACATCTTGAGAGTTCACCTTTCAGTATGATCCATTGTAGTCTCCCCTTTAACCAGTTTCTTATCCACCTTTCAATTCTCATATTAATTCCCATCTTCTCCAATTTAACTAATAATTTCCCACATGGAACTGTATCAGAGGACTGACTGAAATCCAAGTAGATTAGATCTACTGCATTTTCTTTGTCTAAAAATCATTTATATTCTCAAAGGAGATCAGGTTGATTTGGCACAAGCTACTTTTTCTAGAACCATGTTTTATTTTATCCCAATTAGCATTTTCTCTTTGTCTTTAACTTCTTTTTAATTTTTTCCCATAACCTTGTATACAATCCCTTGTATACAATTGAGGTTAAACTTAACGTTTCCTGGATTGATTTTTTTTCTGTTCTTAAAAGTAGGAACTATATTAGCAATTCTCCAGTCATAGGGAACAACCTCCAAAATTACAGATTCATTAAAAATCCATGCTCTGAGGTTTGCAATTTCATGGACAGGGGATTGATAATACTTCCCTTCTCCAACCCATTGACTGTCTTATCCAATGGATGATAATTTCTTCGGGGGCTGTTTCTTACTATGTATATGTACAGTACCCTGTGTTTGGTTGGGTGTATCAATACATTACCAAATGCAAACAAAATAATAATACTTTTAGAACCTGAGACCCCTTGGAGGGGGTTCCCTTCTTACTACTGGAACCAACACTACTTTGTTTGTATTTTTGCACGATCAAATCACTATTGATTATTGTTACCATTATAGTGTGAAAAGGTGTGCTGCGGCTTAACAAGATAAATAAGGTGACAGGGTTCCTGCCCCAAAGTACTTACAATCCAGTCTGAGAGTGAGGTTAACATATAGTATAGCATAAAAGAAATAAGGAAGGAGGAGGATAGCAATAGTTAGAATACGTAACTGTAGGCTGTGAACACTGAAATTGTTCATTTGACGGCATTTTAATTATATCTGAGGAAAACACGATTATCTGAATGTTATTCCTGCTTTTCCTCCCACACCAACAAAAGAAAGAACGGAAGAATGATCAGGAGTAGTGATTGTTCTGGTTGGAGGGGCAGATATTTAAATAATTTTCCCATGCTTGAATATTACATTTTATGAATGATTCTTTATTAAATAGCTTCTTTAGCAGAACCATAAATATTATTTGCTTTAGCCTCTGTTGTTTTATTTTTTTCTTTATATGTCATGGTGCACCCTATAAGATAAAACATCCCTTTAAGAAATAAGTAGCTGGCAAAATAAAGGATTAATATGTGTTCAGAAATAGTCTCTCCTGGATTCAATGTTACTGTTCATTTTCACTGTAGACACCTTCATTCTTTTGGGTAGGTGATTGGCTTAAAAAACTGTGGCTGTAAGCAGTAGGTTTTCTGTACCTAACATATTAATTTGATTCCAATTTTATAAAATTATTTTAACTCCTAGAAAAATATATGCTTCTTCTCTTATTTTTGTTGTGTGTTTCTGTTAAAACTTCTTTATAGAAATGTTTAAAGTAAACCAGACAAAGAAATAAACAATTACTATAGTGACAGAACAAATATAACAACAGAAATATTAGTAGGAAAAAGCAATTTAAGTACACTGAAGAACAATAAACATAGTGTGAGTGGAAAAATATAAGGGACATATAAGATATACAGTACTATTGTAGCAGTACTAGGTGCTAGTAAACACATTAGGGTATTAATCAAGAAGTATCATAGTTCACAATTGGATTTGCCTCATGATATAATGAAAGACAAAGCTTCTTGTCAAATATATTTTTGTTTATAATAATTTAATATTGCTTATTTCTCAAAGTTATATAGAGAGCTTACTAACCATTTCATTTTCTAGAGTAAGATATTTCTAAGAATCAGGGGATGTAAAACCAGGAAAATGTCCACAGTCATTTTATGTTTGCGGAGGAGGTAAGAATCTCATTCAGCATATTCTGTGGTTAGAGGAATGAGTTGGAGCTTTTGGGCTGACCAGCAGGGACCATTTCAACATCATAAAAGTTTCTGGGAAAACTATTAAAGGGAATATTCCCTGAAGAAAGAGAGTCACGTGATGATCCTCATCCATTAGTTTTTATTGTGCATTTTTGTAGCACAGCTTTTAAAGGGGGCACTGATCTGAATACTATTCTGGCTAGTGCCCGACAACAGGATGGTGCACATCCTCACTCCTATACTTCATGGTTATATGCCATTTAAACCATGATGTATTAAAATCCAAATCAGAATGATATACCTTTTAAGGGACTGATGTTACCTAATATGCCCCCCACACTTAAAAAGAGCATACAAGGTCTAGAAACAAAATGTTCACAACTTGATTATATAATGGAAAAAATGGGGACATCATTGAATGTGTGTGGATATAAAAAGGAAGCCCCAGAATGTGGTCACACAGAAATCTTAACCACCATGTCCAGAAATTAATTCACCATAATTACAAGAGGAACACGGAAAACTGGAACTGAGGATATCATGATCCCAATGTGATGATGGTGTAACAGACTTTTTCCATATAGGGCTTTGGGAGGAGTATTATTCCTGAATGCTGTAGGAGTAGGATAAGTAACCTTAACTGTTACAAGTAGGATAACAAACTTCCACAAGAAATGAGAAGATAAGAACAGAGGACTCGCCAATAGAGAAATAAACAATTACTTTAGTGACATAAAAAATATAAAAGCTCAGATATTAGAAGGTAAAACCAATTTAAGAACATTGAAGAGCAACAAACAGTGTGACAGAAACGGTATAAAAGATATACAGTACTATAGCAACTATACTAAGTGCCAGTAAACACATTTAATCAAGAAGGATCATTGTTCATGACTGGATTTGCCTCCTGATAATGAAAGATAAGCCTTCTTGGTAAATATATTTTTGTTTGTAATATTTTTTCTTTACAGTTTCTTTCTCAACTTTACATATAGAGCTTACAAACAATTTTACTTTATCTGAATTACCATGGCCTGTCCAAACTCATTCACTATACATGATCCATGCTTATAACATTTTCAAAATGGGGGAGTGAGCTGTATTCACCCCAGGGCCCTGGTCCTGCAAACACACCAAGTACAATAAAAAAATGTCTAGGAACAGAAAATTCACTCTAGAGTAAGAGATTCATAAATATTAGGGCATCTAAAATCAGTAAAATGGCCACAGTCATGCTACATCATTATAATTTTGTGATCCTTGACAGTTTTAATGATTTATAGGTAAATCCTGAAAGTTCCATTGAATTTAATGGGAGATCCATGCATAGAGTGTTTGCAGGATTAGGACACTGGTGCAAAAGTAAGATTTTATCCATTTTTTCTACTTAATTTCTGGAGTTTCATATTATAGATAAATCCATTTTTGCGCGGTCCATTTATATATGGTTCATTTCCTTTCCCTACTGAATGGTTTCTTGTAATTATTCACATTTGTGTTTTACATTTTGTAATTGAATGCTAAACTAATGACAACTATGTTCAGCCCCTAGGTGGCACTGTATGTATCATACATTATTTATGTTAATCTGGACCATATTTACCTCATGTTTACTGATCCCCTCAGCTACAGAGAAGTAGCCCACTCCCAAGGAACTTGAGGCAGCAAGCCAAGGGCAACACCAGGCCCCAGATGGCTTGCTCTATGTCAAGGACTATTTGCATAGTTTGACAGGATTCTGTTGAGATATTATGGATCTGTTACAACTTTCCATAAGTAGGCCGTCTGGATCAACTCAAGACCCTCCATTTGGCTGCCTGCTCCTTTTGGTGGCCCCAATGTGTGTAACAATAGACTCATATATATTGATTCTTGTGAGACATGTGCCAGCATCAAGATGCAATGCTCGAAATCTCTCAATATCCTACTGCCTTATGAGACCCCATGCAGATCTTGGACAGCTATTACCCTGGACTTCAAGTCAAGCGCCTCATGTCTAAATCCTGTAATCCTCACTATGATTGACCAATTGGCAAAAATGGGCCATTTTATTCCCATTGTGTACCTGTCCTCTGCAGAAAAAAAATATCCCGACTCTCATCATCTATCTCCATGGACTCCTGAAGAAAGTCAGAACTGACTGGGGTCTGCAGTTTGTGTTGTGATTTTGATACAAAACCCTACGATTGCTCCAAGTCTGCACATACACCATATATCATCCACAAACAGATAGTCTGTCCAAACAAGCAAATCAAGTGTTAGTGTAATACATGTGCTGCTTCATGAATTTCCATCAGAACAACTGATGGAGCCTCCTACGACAAACAGCATTTCTTACAACAGTGCTGAGTTCATGTTGTGCAAACATGTTCTGCAAACCCCAACCGAGTCCATGTTGTGCAAATCCAGCTGTACCTGTAAACTCCACCAATCCCGTGGCCACTGAGTGTGCCAGATCCATAAAGTACATAAAGAACTCAAGCACACGTGAACAACGCCAAGGAAATTTACCAGTGGTAAACTGACCACTGGAGGCCCGGCATTTACTGTCAGGCAAAAAATGTGACTCTCAGCCCAAAACCTCTGCACCAACCAGCCATATTTAAACTGGACTATCAATACCTTGGACCATATTCCATCAGCCAAGCAATTTACCCAGTGACCATAAGGCTTCAGTTACCAAGATATTTCAAAATACTCACAGTATTTCACTTACCCTTGACAACTCCCTAGCTCACCAGACTCAACTAATCCCCCACACCAAGTGGTCCATGAGATACTGGACTCAAAAATCAAATGCATCTCTGTCTGGTATTTTGTAGACTGGGATGGCTATGGCTGCAAAGAGCAATCCTGGGGTCAGCATCCCATGTCCATGCTTCTGACCTTGTAGCACAACCTTGCACGTAGCCCATCCTGTTTAACCCAGGTTGGCAAAGGGCCCTCCCAGAGGGGGGATAATATAAAGTCTAATCGGTCTCAAACACAGGACTGCAAAGCTGCAAGGAAGCAAACACCTCCGTGCTGCCACCCAGAAGCAGCTGTAACCAACTTGCACTCGGCTAACCATGATGACCTGTGATAGCCACAGACCATGGGAAGCCTTGCCTCAAGGAGACTGACAGGCAGCAACCTCATGGCTCTTGATTGGCTCCCCGCCCTATGCATACCCAAGGGGTATTCTCCACAAAGTGTTCAGGCAACACTGTGGTTCTTGTAGCTGCCTTGCCCCTTCCTGCTTCTTGAAGTCCTTAGCTTGCTTTGAACCTTGCCTCCTGATCAGGACCCTTAAAAGTGAGTCTGATTCTGATCCTTGCTATGAAATCCAACCTGGAATTTGACTATTAACTTCTCTGATATTCTCGGTCTGAGGCCTGACCATGCTCTGACCTGAGTCCAACTGCCCTTATCAAGATCCTGAAAATAAGGGTGTCTTCTTGCCAAAGCAATTGCCAGCAATCTGGTGGCATACATGTCAGTAGGGTGTCCAGGGCTTACTAAACGTTAAGGGAAAGCAATGTCTCAAAAGGAACCCTTAGGGCGAGGGTGAAGAGTTGGTAACTTTTTGCAGGTCTGGGGTGGCTTGTGTGGGGTAGGCTTAGTGTTTGAGTGTAGGCCAGCGCACCAGGTAGCTTCTGTTTGCTACATGTGACTTAAACCAGAACTTTGCCACAGCAAAGAGAAGATGATAGACATTCTCCAGTAGTGCTCACTTGATTTGTTCCTGAAGCTTTTGTAGCACCTGTAGGGATAGAACATGTATGGTACTAGCATGCCGGGGCACTGCTCAAAAAGGGTAGAATTAAGGTATGTTTATAAAAATACAGAAATTAGCTTGAAACAAGCAAATTTCAAACAGTTCAGTCAACTTTTTTTTTCCCTAACATCCTTTTAGTATGGACAAGAAGTGGAAACACAGAAGTGCTGGAGTGGTATTACAGAGCCATATGGCGCCAGGAGTACTGAACTAGAAATATGAGTCTGTTCTTGTGAAATGTCTGAAACAGCTTCTAGATACAAAAACAACTGGATACATTAAAATAAAATGTAAATTAACGTCCAAACATTGAGATACTTAGTTAACCCTTACTTATCTGAAATGATTTGTTGTCTGGTAGTACAAAGTGGGTCAACATCCAAATGCTCACTACAGGTATCCATGGAAGAAATTCAGTCCTGGGCAGAGGGCCAGAAGAAAACCTAGTTGCCACTTAAATCCCTGTAATAGTCCTCTTCTGAATTTCAGCCTATATGAATATTCTCTTGTTGCTCTCTCTAGTCAATAGAAAAACATAAGCAAATAAGAGGCCAATCATCCAGTGTGCGCCACTCAAAAATAAATGTATTAGAGGGAGGAAAAATAGTTACATTTTCTCCTCAAATGAGCCTATCATTTGCTATTGTACATGCCTATGCTAGAAAAAGACTGAAACATTCACGGTTTCATTCTCTTGCTGTGAAATTGATGGAAAATGAAGACATATATAGAACAATAATATTCCCTCCAGCATCAGTCAAGGCTTCCAATCCATTAAGAAAGACAGAAAGAAAAACAGATTTTACAGGCTGCCTTTACTGACCATGAGAGATTCTCATTAGGCCAACAGTGGACTCCCTGCAGTATGCTTGTCTAGTAAGCATTTGAAAATGATGTGATCTTGATGGTTACTGCAGGACTGCCAAATTATTTTACTTATTTTTTTCTGTATCAGAAATCTATCTGCTGTATAGAATATGTGGCAAGAAATTTCTAAAATTGTACATTCCACTCATCCTCAAGGATTGATAAATATCTAATGTAGTGCCAGAATTTTTTGATCTCTTGAGGACTATGAAAAACACAAAGGAAGATTCTCCAAACCATCCATTGTCACATCCTGTGACTGACTGTTAATACAGGAGATTAATTGAATATCTTACATATTCACTTGAAGAGCAGTCAGCTTCTATTTACTCTGCTACAATAACATTTTTCGGCTGTTATGCCACCTGTCCCACTGACTGCTTTCACAGTGTCTGCATTTGTAAAAACATCAAATATTTACAATAGTTCTGTTAGTGTAACTTCTGAACAGTGGCCAAATACACAAGGGAAATGGAAACTTGTTTCCTTTGTATGTATTATATATACACACACACATACACATACACGCTTTGTATTTGAAAAATAAATCCAAAATTCATGTAAAAGAGAGTCTACCAGCTCTTGCATTCCTCATGGGTTCCTTTATTTTTGAATAAATGCAGTTACCCCAGCATCGAACTGACATATCACATGCTACAGATGCTTCGTTATTTTAATAAATATTAATGAATGGTTTTTATTGTTTTTGAAGGCTTACAGCTGAAATACCGCTAGACTAAGCTTTTTGAGTCCATTATTTATAACAATGCAAACATGATTTTTATTTATTTGAAATGCAAATGATATTACAATACATCCCAACAGCTTTTCAATGTTCAGCACTAAATGAATGAATTATGAGCTGACTGGCATTCTATTTCTCTTTGCACCTTTTAATTTTTATGGCATACGGTAAGCCTTAGCACATCCTCCTGGGAGTTCCAACAATAACTAAAAACAATGAGGAGTACTTGTGGCACCTTAGAGACTAACACATTTATTTGGGCATAAGCTTTTATGGGCTAAAATCCACTTTATCAGATGCCTGGAGTAGAGAATACAGTAGGCAGGTATATATTCACAGTACATGAAAAGATGGGCGTTGCCTTACCAAGTGGGGGGTCAGTGCTAACAAGACAATTCAATTAAAGTGGAAGTGGCCTATTCGCAACAGTAGAATACCCAGGGAGGAAAAATCATTAATTAATTTAATTAATTTTTTTTAAAAAAATACTTTTATATTTGTAATGAGGCCAATGTAATCAGTGTGGCCCATATCAAACAACTGACAAGAAGGTGTGAGTAATAGTAGGAGGAAATTAGTATGGAGAAATTAGTTGTTGTAGTGACTCATCCACCCCCAGACTCTATTCAGACCTAATTTAATGGTATCCAGGTTGCAAATTAATTCCAGTTATGCAGTTTCTCATTGGAATCTGTTTTTGAAGGTTTCTGTTGGTAAAGAATGGCCACTTTTAAGTCTGTTAGTGAGTGTCCAGGGAAAATGAAGTGTTCTCTGACTGGTTTTTTAATGTTATCATTCTTGACGTCTGAATTGTGTCCATTTATTCTTTTGCATAGAGACTGTCCAGTCTGACCAATGTACATGGCAGAGGAGCATTGCTGGCAATAACTAAGGAAAGAATGGGCAGGCAGAGTAGAGTAATCTATCCTGTGACCAACAGAAATGGCCCCCCTAGCACAGTTTCAAGAATTCAAGTGGGCTGGGGTAGAGAAGTGTACACTATGGCTGCACTTTTCTATGTGGCTAGTCTGAAGTGTTTTATTTCCACACTTGTCAGTCTAATACCTTTCACAAGCCCTATATTCAACTCTTTACATCAGTGTTAAAAATGAAAAATACATTTGTCTACTAAAAAGAGGGCTTTTTAAAATTCATAGTGGACTTTTTAATAAAGAGGCAGATTTGACTTTTGACAGTGTTACACTGGTGCAAGTGAGAGGAGTAGCAGGCTCCTTCTATTTATTTTTCTTTATGGTATGAGGTCAGACTGTTGCACAAGTTACCAAGACACATCTTATGTTTATGTGGAAGGCAAAATAAATGCACTAGCCCTCTACTTACATACATAATATTTTCCAGTACCCTCTTGTCCTCCCAGCTCATAAAGTGTAAGCCTTAACCGTCTCCCTGACAGATTTTAATTTTAAAATCTTAGCTTCACACCAAGGTTATCAGTCAGCCTTCAAATTCTGCAGCTCCTAATAAACCATATGAACTGCTGTCTCCTCATTTCTTATGTCAACAGACATCTTCTCTTGAATTGCAAGCCTTGAACCTAGCATGAGATCAACTTTTATTTAGCCAGTTGTGCCTATTTCTGAGTCATTTCACTAGGTGTTAGCAAGCTCTTGACATGAGTATGATGGTAACTTCCATACAGCAAGCTCCAGCAGCCAGCTTTATTTCTTCCAAGATAAATATGATTCTCTTAAATATTATGATGATTCCACATTGAAACAATTTCTATTGCACAAGTATGGATCATCAGTATCAATAGTCTCCAAAATAACATCTTGCCATCTAATATATAAAGCATTGTTGTTTACAGGGTTGTTTGTAGCTGTGTTAGTCCCAGTATATTAGAGAGACAAAATGGGTGAGGTGAGGTAACATCTTTTATTGGACCAACTTCTGTTGATGAAAGATAAAAGCTTTCAAGCTACACAGAGTCCTTCTTCAGGTCAGACCTGCCTAGCTTGAAAGCTTGACTCTTTCACCAACAAAAGTTGGTTCAATAAAAGATATTACCTCGTCCACCTTGTTTATCTAGGATATAAAATATATACTTAATGTTGGGAAGTTCTAATATAATGTAACATTTAATGCGTTTTTAAAAACTCCAAGTATAAATGATATCAGTAATTCACTTAAGACTGCCCAGCCAAAATGTGATATTGGTCATCTTATTTATATATGGTAATTTTTGTAAAGTTCTATGCTCACAAGTACAAAAGACCAATTATTTTTAAGGTCTCAATCCAAACCCCACTGAATTGAATAGGAGTCTTTCCACTGACTTTAATATGCATTGGATTGGTCTCTGTTAGAACAACACGTATAATACTTTTTAAAATGTGGCCTGATCCTGCTTCTGCTTAATTGAACCAGAGTTTTGCCTATTACTTCAATAGGATCAGGACCACAATATGTACTACAAAACAGGAAATGATGGACTATTCAAAATATACATTTATAAGGGAAGATGTTAATGTTTCTTTCTGTTGAACTCAGGCCACTGATCTAGTTTCAATAATCCACTCAAAGTTATATTAAAAAATAAGGCAGATTGCTTTCTGTCTGAGGGACTGATTGTTGTTGTGTTAATATAGTTTGACTGAGATTTGCAGGAGCTTCATTTTCAAGTGAGCAGGGAAGGAAATTACTACCAGAATGCCAGGATGAGATGTGCAAATAAACTGTTTTCCATTTTATTCAGACATATATATTTGCTAATGCCTGCAGTACAGCTGATTTTTCTGATGTTTATTATCCATCTGCTTCCTGCCAGTCAGCAGTGGTTCTACTGCACTCCAAAAAGCTTTGGTTCTATTAACCACAGTGGAAGTGGCACTGTCAACCTTCTGCGATATCTCGCTGCTGATGTAGTTGGACAGACAGCAGAAAATGAACAGGTTTGGGAATTGAGTGACAGACTGGGAATCCCAATCCAAGAGAAGTAAATTCTAATTGGAAGGAGGCAGGGTTATCTCCAAATGGGGCAAGGTGAAGGCAACAGTGCATACATATGATCCTTTATTAATAGTCTACAGCAAACTTCACATCTTAGTGCTGGTCTAAATCTAAAATATTTCTCATTTGAAAGTCTCCAACTGCCTCCAATTAGTATAAATCTGAACTGCCATCCCTGCTTGAGCTGAGCTGAGCTGAGCTACGTTACCTGATCTACCTTTAAGCTTGCTAGCTCAGGTCTTAGCACAGCGAAACTGTAGCAATGCACACCTCAGCATGAACTGTGCATGCCTGCATGGAACCCTGGGTAATTACTTGTGGGACTAGCTTGTGCTGCTGTAGCTTCACTGTTCCAGCATTTAAACTAGCTAGATTAAAGCTTGCTCGGGTATGTTGGCTTGAGCAGTGATCACACCCAATGATTGCAGACAAGACATACCCTTAAAGTCAGTAATGCAGAATTCTGTGGTTTACTCCTCTTGTCTGATGCAGTTTTTCATGTTGTTCACTGTGGCTTTTATATTTGTCTTTGGCTTGTATGTAAAACAGCAAACAAATAATAATAGGGAAAGAAAAATTACTGGCATAAAAGACAGTATGCTGCAAAGAGCAAATCTGTTACTCTCTGCTTTATGTTCCAAAAGTGAGTTTTATTTCTGTTCTATCTCAAATGAGTCTCGGTGTGTGACTTTTTCTATTTTATGCCTCTGGTTCTATTTTCAGAAGAGAGGAGTGTCGCTTGCATCAGTCAAACATCCTGACTGAAAAGAATAAACAAAACTTTAATGAATCAGACACTCACACATAGAAAAACTCTTTTGGCTTTACTCTCCAAGGTCAAATGCAATAATACTATGCTAATAATAGTTAATAAAAAACTTTAGCAAAGGAATGAGAAGGAAGAAAGGCTCATTATCTTCTTCTGACATGATCAATAGGCAGAATTGCCATATGGACTAAGAGATTAGAGACCTAAATTAAAAGATGATGGTCCAGTAACTTTGTAGCTTTTTCAGAATGAGGGGTGTAAGAGTGTCACCCCCTCTTCTCTGAACCCCGGGTTCAGAGAAAGGACTCTCTTGCCAGACCAACTAACTTTAAAACTGCTTCCCAGCCAAGTTAATTCTTTACACCCCCAGATCCCACTCTTTACCAGTTAGGAATTTGGGGAACCACAAGCTGCCACCATCTGGGTAAATCTCCAAGGCCCTGGAGTGGGGGTACCCAGACTCCCTCAAACCCACCCCACCCCCATTCTCTCTTTCCCTGAGAGATAAGGGTACTCTCGCTGTATCACTGCCCTGATAGCCCAGGGCAAGACAACACAGAACTCTGGTGTCTCTCTCTCTGTCTCTCTCTCTCTCTCTCTCTCTCTCTCTGTCTCTCTCTGTCTCTCTCTCTGTCTCTCTCTCTGTCTCTCTCTCTGTCTCTCTCTCTCTCTGTGTGAGATTACCAGATTAAGCTCAGATCACTTTACTAGAATCACCAGACACTTCTTATGAGTACAAAAGTTTAATAAATAAAGAGAATAAGCATACACTTAATACACTACAGAGATATAGAATTTCCTACCTTACTCTTCTTGCATAAACCAACTTCTCACCCCCTCTGCTAACTCACAGATAAAGGCACCAAGATCAAATGCAAAGCTTTTATGCAGGACAATTCTTACTTACAGTTTCTAGTTATGAAGACATATAGAGAAAAGACAAAGTTGGAGGTCCAGAGCTGGACTAGAGGTTTGAGTCAATTCAAAGCCCAAATTGAACTGAGCTTTACTTCCTGCTTTCTCTGTGCCTAGCCAGACTGCTCTGACGACACTGCTTTCTCAGGTAACATTAGCCCCACCCAGGCAAGGCAACACTCCACACTTATGACAAGGGGGGACAATTATTCCTCCATATAATTTCATTAGAAATGAGAATTATGAACTTTAACCTATGGTGGCAACTGTCTTACTTTTCTTCGTAACTGTATCAAATAATTATAAAGTCTTTATTCTGAACATAGGCTCAGACAGAAACTTTGAAGTCAAAACCCCCTTGCATTTTGTGGAGAGAGGATCCAATACAAGTCCCCATACCTGTACCCATCTGCAACATTTTACTCCTAGATCAAATCTGATAATTGAAGGGGCCTAGTTTCCTGTTTTGAATTCACCAAAATTCTCATGAAAATAATTAATCTTATATGGCTTCCAACATATAGGGCCTAAATATCATGAAAAGAGCTGGTAAAATTACACCACTGACAAATCTCAAACATGAACTTAGATTCTAGCTCTGTTTCAGCCCCATACCACAAACCCTTGCTTAATTGTAAAGCTAATTTAGATCAAAATATAACCCCCATTTAAGACCAGTATCTCTGAACTTGATATTGCAAATATCTACTCTTCACGTACAAATGTTCTATTTCTTGTTTTCTTATTTTAAGAATGAATTATGATGCCAGTGGCTTTGAAAACTTGACCATAACTTAGAAGTCACTTATATTGCAAAAGACATTAAAGAGAAGAGTACTACTATTTAGCATAGGAACAAAATTATATGGGAGTACTGGGGGAAACTGCCAGATGATATGAACAGAACATATATTCAAGATCAAGAAGTAAGTACCAAATACTTTGCACCAAAGTGCTATTTATGACATATGAGATATGTCTTTAAATCTATGAAGCAATATGATATCTCAGTAGATGACTCAGTAGATGTGAATAATTTCAGGATTAATCTAACAGCAGTGACCTAACAGTTGATGAACTGAAACACAGGCTTGTCTTCACTAAAGCGGGGAGGGATCGATCGCCAGCAGCTCCCCCGTTGACTCTGGAAGTCCAGCTTGCCAAAAGGCTCAAGCTGGAGTCGACGGGGGAGCGCGCCGCTGACTGCTGCCGCCGTGAAGACGGCAGGTAAGTTGGCTGTTGTCATAAGTGTGGAGTATGCCTTGCCTGGGTGGGGCTATGTTATCTGAGACAAGTAACGTAAGAGTTTCCCTGCCATGAGGGAGGGAGGAGCCTCAAGTCTATGAGGAAGGGAGGAGTTAAGAGTCAGTTCCATCTTGGCTAGCCATGAGGCCGGAGGCAGGAACCAGGGTCAACTAGCATCTCTAGCTATGGAGATCGCTCAGCTTTTCTTCTTTTATACTTCTACTTAGCTGATGTAAGTGATTTTGATTCTTCTATTAAGCCTGTGCCTTTTGGGGTGTTCTTTCCGTTTCAGAAGGGAGCTAGAGAACCCCAAATTGTAAAGTGTATTGTATTTTTGTTTCATCCCCTTTTCTTTATTAAATTTACTAGTTATAAAACCATCTGGTTTATTTCCCTTAGGGTTTTCTCTGCTTCCAGTCTGGGAAGGGAGAAGGGAAGGGAAATAGGGACCAGGGCAGCTAAGTGCATAGCTGGAGTGTGGAGACTGTTTCTCCTTACCGTCAGGTTAGACGGGGGAGGGGGAAAGCAGTCTCCAGGTGCCTGATTCTGGCTCCCAGGGAGGGGGACAGGAGGCGGGGGGGGGGAGGAAAAGCAGCCTCCAGGTCTCTGGCTCTGACTCCCAGGGAGGGGGACAGGGTGCAGGGGGAAGGAAAAGCAGCCTCTGAGGGTCTGGCTCTCAGGTAAAGAGAGACAGGGTTAGGGGAAGTCTGCCTTCAGCCGGGAAGGGTGAAGGGAAGCAGCCTTCAGGTGTCTGACTTTGGCTCCCAGAAAGGGGGACAAAGTTAGGGTGGGGAAGTTCGGGGCCCCCCCAAGGTTTTGGAGGTATACCCGAATGGTGGCAGCGATTGGTAACCCTAAGAACCCCACTGGTAAAAAGGGGGGTGTCTCGGGGTGTAGGACTTAATTTGGGCTGGAAAGCAGCTTGGTTAAGTGGTTTGGTTAGTAAAGAGTCCCAGCTTTTGTGCTCGAGAGCATAAAGGCTGGGGTACCAGACTCTTACAGCTGTAGATAGGCTGAATTCAGCTACGTTATTCACGTAGCTGAATTTGCGTATATACAGCCGATCTCCCCCTCCTAGTGGAGACCAGCCCTCAGTTAAACCCCAGCACAGCACATCAGGTGGCATCCCAGAAGCAGGGGTCCAACCAGTCACAACATGTCTAGGATGAAAAACTGAATTTCATTATACTTTTCCTGGGTAACTTTTAATTTACTGGAAAAATATGAACAGTATTATATCAAACTCAGAGAAAAGAAATGCTCACACAACTGCAATCCTGCTCCTTCAGTTTCCAGCAGAGACTAAATCACTATACTGTGAAAATCCTCCAAATTGCAAAAAAATTATTATCCCCAGAATCAAATGAAGATATAAATAATTAGATTTGAAAAAAAAATGTATTAAGCAGCCAAAGAAAGACTACTGCATAACAAAAAGTAGGATTTATGGCAAATATAGGAGTATTATTAAGAACGCAATGACCTTATTTTAAGATATTTGAGAGAAATTATAAGTATTAAGCAAATGTATTAAAAGGGAAATGGGGAAAAGGTAGAAGAGATATGAATACAAAGGGCATTAGCTGTAATATATATCATATGTACCATATATCATATGTACCTCTTACACTCTGAAAAAGCATATTGAAACTATCAGGATCATATTAGATGGTGAAAGAAAGCAAAAGATTAATTGACTACTGTTGAAATGTGGCCTAATGAATATTAATTGTGTTCTTTTGTCATCTGATACAGTCCATATGGCTTCAGTGATACAGTCATTAGTTCTTAGTGTTTTTGTTCATTTCCTAAACCTGGCTGTATTACTTTTCTCAGTGATGAAAAAAGGGGCTTCCTCTAGAGATGGTGCAACATGTTACTGTGATTTGAAACTGGCTGTGAACTTGCAGTTCCAATTATGGTTTATTGGCTCCCACAGATCCCAGGACAGACACTGCAGAAGTGAAACTGAGGCTTGGTTCAACCATAGAGCCTTTGCCAGTATATCTATGTCAACTAGTCATCTAGAAAAAATCACCTCCTAGCGGACATAGCTCTGTCGGCAAAGCCCCAGGAACAGCCACAACTACACCATTAGAAGAGTGGTTCTGTTGGCACAGCTACTGTCATTCAGGGAGACAGTGTAGCCATATTAGCAGAGAAACTTCTGCTGGTTTACGCAGAGCTTACTGTGGGGGGCATTGCCAGCATAGCTAGGTCAGCATAGGTTCTGTAGTGTAGACAGGCCCTGAGACTGCCTGTCTCACTTGTGCCTTAAAGACACAAACAGCCTGTAGATGCCAGACCAAGAGACCAATGGATGAGCCAGACAGCCAAATGCAGAGCCTGGATAAAGCCTCATAAAGCTGGAACAACCGCAGTATGGGAGTAGAGTTTCACTGGGGGTAGTGTTTGTGGGAGAGAGCTGGCTGCACCATATCAGGTTAGGACAGCTGGAGGTGCAGTAGCCCAAGAACAGTGCTCTACATCAGAAGGGGAGGCACCATTTTTTCTTTCTCAGCCAGGAGGTTTGAGACCAACCTGGAGGCTCTAGCTCCACAAAGGAGAAACTGAGCCACAAGACTGCTGCAACATTCAGCTGTTTTATCTAATTAGGGGGCATTTCGTGTTTTATTATTGCTGTGTGACTAAACGGTTACTCATTTATTTGTTATCCTGGATTCCACTGCCTGTTCCCTTTCCCTTCTTTCAATTTACCTGTCCTTTCCAGGAATAAAAAAATTGTTTACATCTTTTCCTGTTAATTTCCAGTACTTACAAATTGCTTGTTGTCTACCAATTTATGCACCTACCAAGCACCAAGGCCTTGTTCACACTAGTGGCAGCATGCAGGATATGGATAGCTACATGCTGCAGTGAAAAGCAGGCTATCTCCACACTGTGGCAGTGATAGACTTAGGCAGGGGGAAAGCAGCTGGGAAAGGTCTGTCAGAGCTTTTCCTCTCTGCCTCCCTCCTAAGGGAGCTTTTTCCCACAGCAGTATAGATGGGGAAGGTTCTGCTTGGCTGAGTAGTAGAGAGCCATGTAGGATATGTACCCTAATGTTCTAGCTTGTCTTTACTCAGAGGCTTGCTTTTGACACTGCTACCTACCCATGCCAGGGTTGTGGGTAGGGTACGTGCTCTACATGCTGCCATAAAAACAGACATAGCCTAAGAAGCTAGGGCCCGTTGGTCCTAAAGTGGGTTGTCAGGCCCTCGAGAATGGATGAATTAGGACACCTTTGGGAACTAGGGGTGCCCCTGGAGGAGATACATGTTCTTGTGTTGAGGTAAGTCCCCTCTGATCTGTTTGGTGGAGTGGGATCCTTCACTGACCCTACTAATATGATCCCATTACTATAGTGTCTGTGCCTATATCTTTTACAATAGGTGAAATGTATTTAATTATTCACCAGAGCTCACAGCTTCAGATTTTGCCAAAGGCAGTTTTATATACATTCTAAATTAAAACTGCTTTTTATATCTAGCAACTCTGATGTTTGCATGACTGGGTAGGGAGAGCTAAGACAGAAAGCTGGGCCTCCTGATGTGAGTCTAAAAAGAAATTCCTAGGTGCTCACAAGATGCTGTACAAGTCTCCGCATGTTGAGAATAAAATATACTTTTAAATTATGAAGAAAATACTGGAAAAAACTCTACTTGCCTTACAGAGATTGTGTACAAAAGATAATAGTAAGAAATAAATTGGATGAAATTTGAGGCAAAGAGGAGTAGGAGACAGAAGGAGTCCCAGCAGATAAAAAGGGAAAAGTAAACAGGAGAAAAGCACTAAACTAGCTGAATGCTGAATTTGTTTAGAAACAAAAGAGCAGCATTATGTTTTCTATATAAATGAGAGACAGCTTACAAAGGACAATGGTAGATTTGGCAACATCAGCATCAGTTTTGCCATCCTATTTGGAGGAAGTATATGCAAATATCTTGTAACTAAAAATCAGGTTCTGTCATGGTCTTCCTGTGTGACACTGGACAAGTCACTTAAAGAGAGACAGTTATATTTACTATTTTTAAATAATGTATATTTAGAACATAGAGTAGTGATTCTAATATATTATTTCACTCCAAAATGTATGGGTTTAACAGGTAAAATGCTTAGGCCATTTTTCTGAAGACCCTCTGAACAATACCTTGAGAGCATACAGCCTCCAAGACTGGGTTGCTGATACCTGCTGCAGGGATGCCCCAGAATAACAACTGCTCCTGGGGAAGCCATAGAAGATAAGGATATATTTGGATCTGAGGCACTTTACCCCAGGTGGTGACTAAGAAGGGTCCAAAGACTTGTTCCCTAAATGTTATTGCAAGGCAAGTTCCCCCTGTCACCACTACACATGCTATTTCATAGTGATAGAATAGAAATCTAATACAGTTACTCACACTGGCTTTTCTAACATATAGATTGGAGTATTAAGTAAAACTACACTTATTACTAATGCAAAAACAATTAGAAAAAAAAGTGGCATGTGCTAATATCCTTCCATTATCCACCTATCAAATTACTGTTATGCTGAAAGTACAGTAAAACCTCCATTTAACAGACTAATTCGGGCGAGGGGGTGTCCGTTAAATCAAAAAGTCCGTTATTTAATAATTTTTTAAAAATGAGCTGTCGGAGCAGCAGCCCGCCTGCCACAGGGTCGGGGCGGCAGCTCCGCAGCCCACCCGCTGCCAGGACCCGGGCGTCAGCCGGGAGCCGGCAGCCAGCCCGCCCGCTTCCGGGACTCGGGCGGGACCCGGCAGCCAGCAGGCGGGAGCCGTCAGCCAGCCCGCCCACGACTGGGACCCTGGCGGCAGCCAGGAGCCGTCAGCCAGCCTGTCCGCTGCCTGGACCCGGGCGGGAGCCGGCAGCCAGTCCACCCGCTGTTGTGACCCGGGCAGAAGCCGGGAGCCGGCAGCCAGCCCACCAGAAATGGATCAGGAATGCATCAGACTTGCTCAGAAATTTTGTCCGTTGCATCCGAAGTCCGTTAAATCGAGGTCCGTTAAATCGAGGGTTTACTGTACTAATGACTGCCATCAGACTCAAAGACAATTAGGGTATGTCTTCACTACAGCAGTAGTTCGATTTCCCTTATTTCGATGTTGTGAATGCGACTGTATACAGTCGATGTTGTGTGTCTTCACTAGGCACAGCTAAGCACAGCAAGTCGACAGTGTCTGTCCGCACAACTTTTGCAAGCGTCGACATGACGAGCGTTGCACAGTGGGTACCTATCCCACAGTTCCCTGATCCCCCAGCAGGCACCATTTCGAGTGCTGCACTATGGGTAGGCATTTCCAAATTTCGCGCCCTTTTTCCACGCCGCCGACCCCCATTACGAGCGGTGCACTGTGGGTAGGCATCCTGTAATTCGCGCCCTTTCTCCGCGCCATGCTAACGCCATAGCATTGCAAGCATGAAGCCCGCTGACACCACGGCTGCAGTAATGGCCATTGTGAGGACCTCGATCAAGGTTGCGGAGTTCATGCTGCACCGTCTGCAGAGGAATGGGATCCGGGGACAACTGCGCTTTCTGCAACCCGACAGTGAGGAGGAGATGGACAAGGACATGCACAGTGGGGACGACAGGGACACTGCCGTTTTTGGAAGTAGGGCGACTGACAATCTGTCAAATTTGGTGGCAATGGGGCAGGCTCATGCCATCGAACGCCGATTCTGGGCCAGGGAAACAAGCACGGTCTGGTGGGACCACATAGTGCTGCAGGTCTGGGATGACTCCCAGTGGCTCAGAAACTTCCGCATGCGAAAGGGCACCTTCATGGAACTTTGTGACTTGCTGTCCCCGGCCCTCCGGCGCAGGAATACCAAAATGAGAGCGGCCCTTACAGTGGAGAAGCGAGTGGCGATAGCCCTCTGGAAGCTTGCAACGCCAGACAGCTACTGGTCAGTGGCGAATCAGTTTGGGGTGGGTCGGACTACAGTGGGCTTTGCTGTGATGCAAGTAAGCAGGGCAATCGTCGAGCGGCTGCTACACCGGGTTATAAACCTCAGAAACCTGCAAGCCACAATAGATGGCTTTGCCGCCATGGGATTCCCTAACTGTGGTGGGGCTATAGATGGGACTCATATCCCTATCCTGGCACCGTACCACGAGGCCGCCGAATACAGAAACCGGAAGGGATATTACTCAATGGTCATGCAAGCAGTGGTTGACCACAAGGGACGTTTCACCGACCTGTACGTGGGGTGGTCGGGAAAGCTTCATGACGCTTGAGTGTTCAGGAACTCTAGGATTTTTAGGCAGCTGCAGCAAGGCATTTTCTTCCCCGACCAGAAAATTTCCGTGGGGAGGGGGGTCGAAATGCGATCGTTATCATTGGGGACCTACCCCCTAATGCCCTGGCTTATGAAGCCCTACACAGGAGCCCTGGACAGGGGTCAGGAGCTGTTCAACTACAGGCTGAGCAAGTGCAGAATGGCCGTAGAGTGTGCATTTGTACATCTGAAGGGGAGATGGTGTTCCTTACTGATTCGCTCAGACATCAGCGAGAGAAATATCCCCATTGTTATTGCTGCTTGCTCTGTGCTCCACAATATCTGTGAGAGCAAGGGGGAAACGTTTATGGCGGGCTGGGAGACAGAGGCAAATTTACTTTCTGCTACTTATGAGCAGCCAACCAGCAGGGAAAGTAGAAGAGCACACCGTGAGGCCCTGCGCCTCAGGGACACCTTGAAAGACAGTTTTATGAATGCCCGAGATGGCGTTTGAGAATCTGTTCCCTTGCTGTGCTCTAAGCCTGCTGCCCTTGAACCCTCTTTTCCTCCCCCCTCCCCATGCTTGCAGAGGAAATAAAATCACTGTTTGAAAAATCATGGTTCCTTTATTGGTTCATCGGAAATACAAATACAGGGGATCACTGTCCTGGTATCCTGGAGGGAAACCGGCAGTCACAGTGGGGGAGGAGCGGACAGTGGAGCGGGGGGTGGGAAGGGGGGAGAGGAGGGGTGGGCAAGACACAGCAGCTTTTAAAAGTTTTCCGAGAACGTCAGCCTGCTGCTGCTGCTGCTTCTGCTGGCTTGTGGGGTCGAGTGGAGCGGCCCACGGAGCTTGCCCCCCCCGTGTTCTCACCCCGCGTCTGGGTGGGGAAGCTATGGAAGTTGGGGAGGGGGGGAGGTGGTTACACAGGGGCTGCAGAGGTGGTCTTTGGGCATGCTGCAGCTCCACCAGAGATCGCAGCATGTCGCTCTGGTCCTCCATTATACGGAGCAAAGCATCCATGCGTCTTTCTTCGCGCTCTTCCCTCTTTTCTGCAGCGGCTCTCGATTCCTGCCTCTCTCGATTCCTTGCCTGTATCTCTCGATCCCTTGCCTCTATCATTCTTTCCCTCCAGTCCGTCTGGCGGGCTGCCTCAGCGCGCGAGTTCTCCAGGAGTTCACTGAACATATCATCGCGCGTTCGCGTTTTCTTTTTACGCTTTCTTATCTGCGATGCACGGCGGGAGGAGCAGGACGGGGGATTCTGAGATAATTGTTCATCTGTGGGCGAATGTGGGAAAAGAAAGTTTGAAAGTTATGAGACAGATACATTCAAGGTTAGGAGGCAGATGCAGTCTCGGACGGTACACAATGGGAGTAGTATGCCGTTTGCAACCTCAGTATTCAGAGGCCTGATATGATTTCTGTACAAGGTCATGTTCTACACCTAAAAGTGACTGAATAGCTCACAGAAAAGTCAGAGCATCTCAGACACATATGCGTGCCTCAGCCCAACACGGCTTCTGAAATCACCGTGCAGCCGGCCATGGTAAGTTAAAAGTGGCACTTGCATATTGTAGAGTAGCCCCACCCCCTTCCCCCCACCGTGTGGCGCCCACTGACCCGCAAACTGCAAAGCAAAGGCCAAAAAATCTCTCCCTAAGGGCTAAGGTCTTTTTGGGGCTCTTCAGACCGCTTGCGGACTGTTCAGATTCCCTGCTAGCTACCGCTACGGGCTTGGGGGGGGGGGTTGGGTGCGCGTTGGATCTGAAGCGGAAGCAACCGCTTGCAGACTGCTCAGAGTCCCTGCTAGCTACCGCTACGGGCTGGAGGGGGGGGGGCGGTCAGCGTTCAGGGGGGGGGGCGGTTGGTCGACCCTCAGCAGAAACGAGTACTTTGCAGCTGGGAATCTTTATCTCCCAACTAATTGCAGTCCGTATCTCAAACAGGCAACCATGAATGACATCACTTTGCTGAGAATTTCTCGGAGAGATAGAATGTGCATGCTCCTTGCCTCCAGGCAAAGTCCTGGTCCGTTCGCAGCAATGCTAGCCTGCTCAATGATACCAGACTACTTACTACTTTCGTGGCGTGGGATGGTCTCCTATCACGGGGGACCACATAAAGCGGCTCTCCCCAGAAATCTGCTGCGCTGGATTCATCGCTACCTCCTGGATAGCTTCCTTGAAATGTCCGTGGAGGACTTATGGTCAATCCCGGAGTATATTGACAAACTCTTTGAGTAGAAATTGACCAGCAATGAAAGCACGCTAAGACCTTAGGGCAAGTTACTCATTAATAAATGTTTCCTTTACAAAATCACGTGTCATGTAATCCCTTAAAAAAGAAACACTTACCCCTCTGGGAGGCTTGGGAGGGTGCTGGCTCCAGGGTGATAAACAGCTCCTGGCTCTCTGGGTACACGGGTTCTCCGCTGGCCTCCTGCTGCTCCGTGAGATTTTCCTCTTCCTCATGGTCGTCCTCCTCGGAATCAGTCTCCTCCCTGACGATTATCCCATCTGTGGAGTCCACGCAGACCGTCGCAATGGTGGTGGGGGCGCCCCCCATTATCTGATTTAGTTCATTGTAGAACCTGCATGTCCGTGGCGCGCCCCCTGATCGTCCGTTTGCCTCTTTGGCTTTCTGGAACGATTGCCTCAGCTCCTTAATTTTCACGCGGCACGGTGTGGTGTCTCTGTTGTGGCCCCTTTCTAGCATGGCCTTGGAGACTCTTCCATAGGTGTTGGCATTCCGTTTGTTGTTGCGTAGTTCCAACATCACGGATTCCTCTCCCCAGATAGCGATGAGATCCAGCACCTCACAAGTGGACCATGCTGGAGCTCTTCTCCTCTGGCTGGTCTCCAGGGTAGATGAGCTCTGCATGGAGTCTTGTGATGCTGAGCTCTGCATGGCGGCTAGTGCTGCTGATTGCTCTGAATGGCGACTGAGCTGTTCAGGTGAGCTGGCCACGCTGACCAAACAGGAAATGGTATTCAAATGTTCCTGGGTCTTATCAACCTGGCCAGAGCAGCAAGTTCAGAGTGCAGTGCAGAGCGGTCACAGTGGAGCAGTGAGGCAGTCCAGAGCTGTCAGAATGGAGCATTGTGGGACAGCCTCTGGAGGCTATCAATGTCGGTTCCGTCTTCACTAGCCCACAGTCGAGCTTGGAATGTCGAAATTAGCCTTACTTCTCTCGTCAGGCAGGAGTTCCAAATTCGATTTTGAGGGCCCTTTACATCGACGTTAAGGGCATGTATGTGAAGACAGGTACACGTTTAATTCGACCTAACGTCGTTAAAATCAAATTAAAGTGGTAGTGAAGACAGGTCCTTAGAGACATATTTAAAATCAATAGATGTGCCAAGCACTCATCAGACTCAATGGAAGGAAAAGTGAATTCCCTTTTTGTAACAGAAAAGCTGAAAACAATGGAGGGACTGCCCAAGGTACATGGCAGTCAAAGCTAAGCTCTGTGTGCTAAGAGTTTTCCTCATTCCAAATGCAGGGTCTAGTATATTGGTTTTGCAGCCTGTAATAAAGGGAGAAAGCCATCAGAACGCCTAGAGCACCAGTTGTGAGCATGACACTAAAGTTGAAGCAGCAAGTTAGAGTTTAGGTACAGTTCTCGCTGGAGTGGCAGACTGGAGCATTTTATAACTAAGGAGCCTGCCAGCCACAGTTTGTTTCCACTGTGTTCAGGCAAACAGGACTTTGTGTACTTTGGTTTGTAAATAAATAAGCTTACACCAAAGAATATACCCGACTCGAATTATCAACTTCTCATCCCAATGGAAACAATCCTCAAGGTCCCAAATATTGGCGACTGCTCAGGCTAAACAGGCAAAAAATATAATACTTAGTCTTAGAGCTATACTTGCAGATTCATTCTTACACAGATTACTGACACAATATAGTATATGTTAACAGCTTCATTGAAGCTATTACATTCAATTGTGTCTATGTCTGTGGCACTTTGCTTTAATTGACAGCACAATAGACCATAACACTTTCTTTTGTGTAAATTTTTATAGACTAGAAGGTTATAGAGGAATCACTAATGGAACTTTAACTATAGCAATAGAAGGGAGTTAAAAGGATGCATCAGTTGAACTGTAATGCATTCAGTCCATGATGTTTTATTTGATAAACATAAAAACAGATGCTAAAATTAAATCTGACTGAAGAAACAGAGTATAATTAAGATGTACCTTCCTCATGTCAGTTAATGCTATAGTTCAAATCAAACGACTATGCAGATGCTAGTGAAGCACCTTGTTAAAATCAATTTGCTTCCCGGATGCCTCTCTAGCTTTAGTCATACCCAAGTTAATGGGCTCTGTAGCAAGGTGTTGGCCAGGAGCTACTGAGCCAGCCCCTGCTCCCCCTTTAAGCTGCAGAAAAAGCCTCTGCTGGCAGCCTCCCTCAGGTGGGGAGGGTAATTGCTTAGTAGCATGAGGCCCTGAGCTAATTAGGGCCGAATGGGTCCCACCTGGCAGCCTCCAGCCAGGATATAAAGCCTGGCAGGGAGGAAGGCAGGGAGGAAGTCCGGGGGGGGGGGGGGGGGGGAGGGGAGGGGAGGGGAGGGGAGGGGACCAGTTGCCTGCAGGAAGCTAACTGTTCCCCCTGGCCAGCCAAGTAGAGAGCTGGGCCTAAGCTGAACTGTATATAGCTCTGTAAATAGGTGGTGGGATTGCACTGTGTAAAGAAATAAAAGGACTCTGGTTCAGCCAAACAGAGTCTGCTGCCTGATCTCTGAAGAGGGTGCTGAGGAGCCCGTCCACAGGCTCAATATAGGGTAACTGGGTGAAATTTAATGGCCTGTGATATGCAGGAGGTCAGACTAGATGATTTAATGATTCTGCATTAACTCCTTCTCTGAATCCCTCTCTACATTATTCTTTATAAAGTTTACTTCTGCAGATGTGCCGCTATAGCTTCACACCTTTCTGCGTTTGCTTCCACAGGCCTTTTTGAAGTACTTATTATTGGTAATGTGCTCACTTATTGCTGAATGCTGTGACTGGTCATACATATGAGCACATCTATATATATAAAAGTCAAGTGGTGTATGTATGTATGTACGTATGACTGCGAACTCCTCCCGCACCGTTTGAGCCAGAGACTTGAAATTTGGTACAGTGAGGGGTCTTGGGGTCTAGATGCTGGTAAGGGTCGAAAAATTTTCGGATCTCACCTCTGACGCCCCCCAGGGGTGAAAGTCTTTCAGGGCCAATCACATCGGCTGGGCGGTTAGGTGGTGATGATGATGTCATAATACCCCCCTCCAACAGACACCTCACTCGCTCAGCTCACCCATCCCTCCTCCAACGGAACCCCGGAGATCCCTCAGTTCTCTGCCCCTCCCCCCTCCCAACGGAACCCCGGAGATCCCTCAGTTCTCTACCCCTCCCCCCCTCCCAACGGAACCCCGGAGATCCCTCCGTTCTCTGTCCCTCCCCCCTCCCAACAGAACCCCAGAGATCCCTCAGTTCTCTGCCCCTCCCCCCCTCCCAACGGAACCCCGGAGATCCCTCAGTTCTCTACTCCTCCCCCCTCCCAACGGAACCCCGGAGATCCCTCAGTTCTCTACCCCTCCCCCCTCCCAACGGAACCCTGGAGAGCCCTCAGTTCTCTGCCCCTCCCACCTCAACCCCGGACTCCATCAGCTCTGTGGCCCCCCCCCCCCCCCACCTGCGAAGGTCCCCGGAATCCCTCGGCTCTGGGCCCCCTCCCCCCCTGCGACGGATCTGAGTTGGGTTTGGTGGGACGGTAAGTGAGGTGGGGGTGTCGGGTTCGGTCGGGGGGTGAGGTGGGGGTGTTGGTCAGGGGGTGTTGCGGTTGGTGGGGGGGTGAGGTGGGGGTGTTGGGTTTGCTTGGGGGGGTGAGGTGGGGGTGTCGGGTTTGGTCGGGGGGTAAGTGAGCCGGGGGGGTGTCGGGGTTGGTCTGGGGGGGTGGGAAGGTGTCGGGGGGGTGAGGGGTGTGGTGTGGGTGTTGGGTTTGGTCTGGGGGGGGAAAGGTGTTGGGGGTGGGTGCCGAGACCAAACCCGACACCCCCCCCGGCTCACTTACCCCCCGACCAAACCCGACACCGCCACCTCACCCCCCCACCAACCGCAACACCCCCTGACCAACCCCAACACCCACCCCTCACCCACCCCAACACCTTCCCACCCCCCCAGACCAAACCCGACACCCCCTGGCTCACTTACCCCCCGACCGAACCTGACACCCCCACCTCACCCCCCCACACCAATCGCAACACCCCCAGACCAAACCTGACACCCCCCGGCTCACTTACTCCCCGACCGAACCCGACACTCCCACCTCACCCCCCCAAGCAAACCCGACACCCCCACCTCACCCCCCCACCAACCGCAACACCCCCTGACCAACCCCAACACCCACACCTCACCCCTCACCCACCACGACACCTTCCCACCCCCCCAGACCAAACCCGACACCCCCCCGGCTCACTCACCCCCGACCGAACCCGACACCCCTACCTCATCCCCCCAAGCAAACCTGACACCCCCACCTCAACCCCCCACCAACCGCAACACCCCCTGACCAACCGCAACACTCACCCCTCACCCACCCCAACACCTTCCCACCCCCCCAGACCAAACCCTACACCCCCCAGCTCACTTACCCCCCGACCAAATCCGACAACCCCACCTGACCCCCCCAAGCAAACCCAACACCCCCACCTGACCCCCCGACCAAACCCGACACCCCCCCCCCCCCCGGCTCACGGTGCACTGTGTAGCACACAGATTATTAAATACACTGTTCGGTCGGGGGGTGAGGTGGGGGTGTCGGGTTTGCTCAGGGGGTGAGGTGGGGGTGTTGGGTTTGGTCGGGGGTGAGGTGGGGGTGTTGGGTTTGTTTTGGGGGGTCAGGTGGGGTTGTCGGGTTTGGTCGGGGGGTAAGTGAGCCGGGGGGTGTTGGGGTTGGTCGGGGGGGTGGGAAGGTGTCAGGGTGGGTGAAGGGTGGGTGTTGGGGTTGGTCAGGGGGTGTCAACTGTCTGCCCCCTCCCCACCTCCGACTGACCCGAGCAACGCCGGGCACTTATGCTAGTCTATATATATAAAAGTCAAGTGGTGTATGTATGTGTGTATGTATGTATGTACGTATGACTGCGAACTCCTCCCGCACCGTTTGAGCCAGAGACTTGAAATTTGGTACAGTGAGGGGTCTTGGGGTCTAGATGCTGGTAAGGGTCGAAAAATTTTCGGATCTCACCTCTGACGCCCCCCAGGGGTGAAAGTCTTTCAGGGCCAATCACATCGGCTGGGCGGTTAGGTGGTGATGATGTCATAATACCCCCCTCCAACAGACACCTCACTCGCTCAGCTCACCCCTCCCTCCTCCAACGGAACCCCGGAGATCCCTCAGTTCTCTGCCCCTCCCCCCTCCCAACGGAACTCCGGAGATCCCTCCATTCTCTGCCCCTCCCCCCTCCCAACGGAACCCCGGAGATCCCTCCGTTCTCTGCCCCTCCCCCCTCCCAACGGAACCCCAGAGATCCCTCAGTTCTCTGCCCCTCCCCCCTCCCAACGGAACCCCAGAGATCCCTCAGTTCTCTGCCCCTCCCCCTCCCAACGGAACCCCGGAGATCCCTCAGTTCTCTGCCCCTCTCCCCTCCCAACAGAACCCCAGAGATCCCTCAGTTCTCTACCCCTCCCCCCTCCCAACGGAACCCCGGAGAGCCCTCAGTTCTCTGCCCCTCCCACCTCAACCCCGGACTCCATCAGCTCTGTGCCCCGCCCCACCTGCGAAGGTCCCCGGAATCCCTCGGCTCTGGGCCCCCTCCCCCCCTGCGACGGATCTGAGTTGGGTTTGGTGGGACGGTAAGTGAGGTGGGGGTGTCGGGTTCGGTCGGGGGGTGAGGTGGGGGTGTTGGGGTTGGTCAGGGGGTGTTGCGGTTGGTGGGGGGGTGAGGTGGGGGTGTTGGGTTTGCTTGGGGGGGTGAGGTGGGGGTGTCGGGTTTGGTTGGGGGGTAAGTGAGCCGGGGGGGGTGTCGGGGTTGGTCTGGGGGGGGGGTGGGAAGGTGTCGGGGGGTGAGGGGTGTGGTGTGGGTGTTGGGTTTGGTCTGGGGGGGGGAAGGTGTTGGGGTGGGTGCCCATACCAAACCCGACACCCCCCCCCCCCGGCTCACTTACCCCCCCCGGCTCACTTACCCCCCGACCAAACCCGACACCGCCACCTCATCCCCCCACCAACCGCAACACCCCCTCACCCACCCCAACACCCACCCCTCACCCCTCACCCACCCCAACACCTTCCCACCCCCCCAGACCAAACCCGACACCCCCTGGCTCACTTACCCCCCGACCAAACCTGACACCCCCACCTCACCCCCCCACACCAATCGCAACACCCCCAGACCAAACCTGACACCCCCCGGCTCACTTACCCCCCGACCGAACCCGACACTCCCACCTCACCCCCCCAAGCAAACCCGACACCCCCACCTCACCCCCCCACCAACCGCAACACCCCCTGACCAACCCCAACACCCACACCTCACCCCTCACCCACCACGACACCTTCCCACCCCCCCAGACCAAACCCGACACCCCCCCGGATCACTTACCCCCGACCGAACCCGACACCCCTACCTCATCCCCCCAAGCAAACCTGACACCCCCACCTCAACCCCCCACCAACCGCAACACCCCCTGACCAACTGCAACACTCACCCCTCACCCACCCCAACACCTTCCCACCCCCCCAGACCAAACCCTACACCCCCCGGCTCACTTACCCCCCGACCAAACCCGACAACCCCACCTGACCCCCCCAAGCAAACCCAACACCCCCACCTGACCCCCCGACCAAACCCGACACCCCCCCCCCAGCTCACGGTGCACTGTGTAGCACACAGATTATTAAATACACTGTTCGGTCGGGGGGTGAGGTGGGGGTGTCGGGTTTGCTCAGGGGGTGAGGTGGGGGTGTTGGGTTTGTTTTGGGGGGTCAGGTGGGGTTGTCGGGTTTGGTCGGGGGGTAAGTGAGCCGGGGGGTCTTGGGGTTGGTCGGGGGGGTGGGAAGGTGTCAGGGTGGGTGAAGGGTGGGTGTTGGGGTTGGTCAGGGGGTGTCAACTGTCTGCCCCCTCCCCACCTCCGACTGACCCGAGCAACGCCGGGCACTTATGCTAGTGATGAATATGCAAAAGAGTAATATTTGAGAGAACCCTAGGAAAAGGGGTGGGGAACAAATATACATAAAATATGGATTTGACTCTGTAACCTTTTCTCGTTGAGTAGCACTTACCCACATATGTAGTCCCATTAATGTCAATAAAACTACTGGTACAAGTAACTTCAGCCCAAGTGTTCTAGAATCATACTTTTCCTTTTGGTGTCTGTTTGGAAGCAAACTTTCAGTTGAAATAGATAAATAAATATATACATACATTTACTTTCTCCTTTCATTTCTCTTCCTTGTGACCTTTTTTCTTTAAACTCTTGCTTTGTCTTCTCCTTTCTTTCTCAGCATTCACGTTTTGACTTAGACTATTTTTAAAATTAACCAGAGGGGGTCGGGGAAAACAACTGAAAAAAATAGTGGAAAAAATTACAAATTATAACTTATATTGACAGGAAGTGATTTAGGAAATTGTAGACATAATTTTCACAGACAGAGCTTTCCTCAAATTAGCTGATAGCTTTGGACACTTTATTCCTGAGTTCAGAGAAGTTATATTTACACAATGGATTATTGGTCCCACCTCTTGTTTCTTAGTATTAACATAAGCACGACTGATTATCCTTGAACTAAATTCATAGTGAAAGAGACAAAATACTATAGCTGGTTTAGCCTTCACTGCCAGTGAATCCATTGGGGAAAAAATGAGCATTTGGAGGCACAAAAGAATAAGTCAAACCAGAATATGTTACAGTGACAGAGACCTTGAGAAAACATCTTCTACCATAAAAATGAAATGTTTAATTACAGTTGTGATATTTGAGGATATTTTTAGACCTTGAAAACTGGTATGAGCAGGTCTACTGTAGAGTGCACCCAGTTATTGTTCAAATTTTCAAAATAGTACTTTATCCTCAGAAAGTGATAAACAAAATGAGGAATAGTATAGATTTGCATCTGATCCTCTATTCAGTACCAGGCTATAATTAAGCCTTGTTTTCTGCTCCTGTTAACAAACAGGATTCATTAAAATAGGAATGATTTCAATTTGGCTATTCAGTATCACCAAGGATCACAATTTTTTGCATTGTAATTTCTGCCTCATCCTACTGAATGAATTTTGTTAACTTTTTCCTGTTATTATTACATAGAAAATACTCACACTATCATTTGTAATGTAATAAATGCAAAACCCTAGATCTGGATGATGATCACATTTTAATGATTTACCACAGAGTTCTGTTCTAATTTACACCTAGCTTCAGTTGGGTTGCACTGGTGTAAATATCTTGATTTATGGCTTTTTTTAAAAAAAAAGTATTTATTTTTTTAACAATAGTAAAAACTCTGTTCTATAGAATGATAGACACAATGGCAATTGCAGTTTCTCTTCTTTTCACAATTAAATTTCCATGGACCTTATCAAGCCATAAGTTTTAAGCCTAAAGCCAATAGGGAGTTCTTTTTAGAAATCAGTGTTGTATAACAGCCCATTGTCAATAGTTAAAATCTTTTCCCAGACAAGAGGATTAGTATCATAGGGCTGGTCTTCACTAGGACAGGGGATTGACTGAAGATACACAACTTCAGCTATGTGAATAACGTAGCTGAAGTCGGCGTATCTTCAGCGGATGTACCTGTCGTCCTCATGGTGGCGGCGGTCGGTGACATGCTCCCCCGTCGACTCCAACTTGTGCCTCACGGCAAGCTGGAGTTACGGAGTCAATGGGGGCGCCGCTGGCAATCGATTTCTCACGTCTTAATGAGACATGAGAAATCGATCTCTGAAAGATCGATTGCTACCCGTTGATCCGGCGGGTAGTGAAGATGTACACATAGTCTCACAATGGAACACCACATAACCAAGGGAAGAATTAACCTCTGAAGTATTACACACTAACATATCATTTTTGACTGGAAAACAGTTGAACATGGCTTAGCAAAGCAAATACCTTTGATCACAAGCAGTTCTATCCCCCTCTGGGCATCTCATAGGAGTTCAGAAGTAGGTCAGTTAGATATAATGCAGTGCCCATATTTCAAAGAATATCATGTGTGGAAATATTTCCTAAAATATAGTCAGCTTAGGAATTACATCATATTCTTGGATAATACTGATCAGCTGATGCAATGATATTGTTCCTAGAGAGTGCTTTCATGATCTGAGTTAAAATATGGCAGGCACTACTAGCTTAAAATGGCCATAGTGGATAGTATATTTGTGTCCCTGGTAAAACCCATCTTGAATTTCACTTACAGGAATGTTTTGGTACTGTAGAAAACGTCTCCCGTAAGGCAGCTACATGCTATAATAGCTTTCCTTTCAAATGACCATTAGTATAATTATTCTTTAAATATCACTTTAAACATGCACATTTTTCCAAGGCCAGATTGACACACAGACACACACTCTTGTTTAGGAGTGACAAAGGATAGCCCATTATACTTTCAAGAGCGAGATGGCCAAGTTTAAACTAAAATACTTGAAAATATCTTGGCCTAGGATCTCAGTCCTGCTGTAGACACTGTTCACCACTTTAATGGGACAAAGGAGTTTTAAAGTCATTTTGACTCATTTCCTGTGAACTACCCTATGTATGCCATCCCTACATCATCTTGCCCCTACCTCAGCTCCTTAGCATGGCAGTGTGAAAGAGGTGTTGCTATCATCCATAATCTAGAGCAGCCCCAGGCTGTTCAGTTGTTCTGAGGGCTGAACTGAACTCTAGCCAGCCCAGGATTAATTGGGAGCATAGATGACTTTAGTCAGTCATCTGTGCCACAGCTGAATATGCTGGTGACTTCTGAAATGTAAACATTAAAGTGAATGTAATCCTGGAATAAATGAAATAAATACAGAGTACAAATGTAACAGGTAAGCCCCAATTTAGAAAAGCATTTTAACGCATGCCTAAAAGCTTTTCTGAATAAGGTTCTTAGCACATACTGGCAACGTTTCAGCCAATTCCATCCAACCACAACACATTCAAGAGTAAATTTGCAGCTAAGGGTATAAATATTAAACCTAGTTATTAATGGTTGCCATGTTTTTAATTTCCTGCTATTGTGCCTTGCTGAAGACACACTATATCCTATGACTGAATTAAATAAATTGCCGTGGTATACCAGTGGTTCTAGAAAAATATGTAGCATACCACACATGAAAAACAATCTGCTCTTACCCCAAACAAAAAATGTCAACATAAAACTTGGTGATTTATAATTCATATATTTTGTGTCAGAATAAAGCAGGGGCAATTTTAAACTTCCTCAGACAATTCAATAACTTGCAGACTATCCGGAAATCAAATGACCTACAAACTGGGATAAGATGTCTTATTAATAATCCTAGATATTCCTACAATCAGAGAAATAGATGGAGCCATGTAGCAGACTCGCTATCTCCACTTAGGAAACTAAAAAACATCAAAGGAAACCAATACCAGACTAAAACAAATTCTGAATGACAGTCTGATCTATATGTATTAAGAAGACAGTCACATGAGGTAGAAAATATCCTTAAGGCTGTGGGTTTGTCATGGAAGTCCCAGACTTTCCATGACCTCTGTGACTTCTGTAATGGCATGTGCACCTGGCTCAGGGCAGTTCACGAAGTCCCTAAACCAGGCGCACCGGCCGCTGCTGGGGCAGTCTCAGCCACCGCATGTCAGCACAGAGTTTGAGTGTGAGAGGGGGCAGGGTCATGGGACAGGGTGAGACGGCTCTGGGCAGCGCTTACCTGGGGGTAAGTACAACATCCCCCTTGCTCAGCTACTAGGTGGAGGCGTGGCAAGGCAACTTTGCATGCTGCCTCTGCCCAGAGTGCTGGCTTTGCAGCTCCCATTGGCTGGAAAACTGTGGGGATGGGGGGTGTGTGTGTCACACAATCCATGTTCCAGCCTCTGTGTCCAACCACCTCATTGGGCTTGCTGTGCATTTTTTTATTCTAGTTCTTCCAGTTCCTTTCACAGGATAGCTAGAAGCTTATGTGGGATAAGTCTTTTAATGTCACTCCCTACACCCACCCACCCCACTTCTTCGTGGCATATGCACAATGTACCTCAGGTGGTATGTATCCGTAATTCATCACCAAATTTGATCCACTGGTTGGATCATTAGTTTCCCCAGCCCAGACCATGTACTGACAGGGAGTGTGATGTGAACGTTGTTCCCTGCCCCCCAGTTCTACTGACTTAGAATAAACTAAACTCCATGCTGGCTGGGCCATTATTTCATAATAAATAAGGAAGGTGCTAGAGATACAGGATTTGTGTCTGCAGAATAACATTCCTCCTCGGGTTTGAGAGACAACCCTTTGTATGTCATAGGAGACTCCCAGGAGCGCACACTCTTCTCTGCTGTCACGTTGCTCTTGCAGTACTCAGTTCTGGAGGAGCCTGGTGTGCTGTGTCCATGTAACAGCACCTAATTCTCTTTCCCATTTTTGTTTTTGTGTTAAGAAGTGTTATCTAACTCATACCATACGTATTTGAGCTGTGGCGATGTCTCAAAGCTCATAAAAGGCTCTTTCCTGAAGTCCTTTTGTGAGCTAGCCATCTGAGCTACTTCTAAGAGTGAGGGTTACAGGATCTAGAACTAAATGCACAGTCAACAACTTTACCCTGCTCACTCATCTGTTCTGAGGCTTTATCTTTGTAGCTCTAACAGGGACCTCTGTGTAGTCCCCACGTATTCACTATAGTACAGCTCAGCATCAGACCCACAGAAAAGGAGATCACGTCACTTTTGACTTGTCATATCTCTTGTCATATCTACAAGAGCTCATACTCATTCTCTGAGGGCAATGAGTTGTTTTCACTGCATGCATGCCTATGCTACCTGCCCATAAGGCAGGTAATTGTACATGCTGCATTCAGTGCAACATATTGGATAGCCCCCACTCTGCTTCTGGACTTCCGCCTGGATTATTTTTACTCTTTCAAAGTTTTTGTTTGTTCTTGGGGGGAGGTTTTACGGGGAGGGATTACTGGCCCAAGCTTAGAGTATGTATGTTGGATATATCTGGCCTTCATGCTCCATCTCTAAACTCCCTCACAAACCCCTAAATTCCTTATTTGCTGATTCTCCTTCACCTGGACAACACCCTTGCCAAATGCCCCAGTTTCCAGCTCATGTTCACTAGCTCCTCTGATTATTTAGGAGCTAGTTTTTTAAACCCCCGACATCCCTGAGTTTGACCTGTCCCCTTGTCAAGTGATCTTAAAGGGATTAGGATTTCTCGTAGACAACCTGATCTACCATTTAGGATTGCATATCATCTGTGAGGCAACTACAGCAATGCCCTATACAGAAAAGGGTTGAGAGATATTTAGTTTCTATATCCATTCAGCCCTTGGTCTCTGTTAAGACTGGTAATGAAAAAGATTTAATGTATGTTTAGTTTCTAATAATGCAGTATTAGTAGCAGGCAATAAAGGAGAGGTTAACTAGCACCAGGTTACCAACTAATTCCCTATACACTAGCAGCAAAATGCTCTGTGGATTACTAGTGCTCCTCAAATCACAGTTTCAAAGTTCTTGTATGCACATCACTTCACCCACCTGAATGAATCAGCTCCCTCTGGTATGGTATGCAGAATGTGATTAACAGTGTAAACCCACACTGGGGAGCAGGAAGTAAAGAATATCAGTGAAATAGCAACAGGAATATTCAGGATGCAGAATGGACTGATCAGAACAGGACTTTGGCCAGAACCCCATTCCTAACCTCCCTACTCTCACAAAATAAGGTGTATGATATTTTATTACCACACAGGGTTAAAAGCTTGCCTTTAGCTCTCCTCTGAAAGAGGGTGCTCTCCACAGTACAGCACCTCCTAAGAGTGTGTGAGTGTTTTGCTTCAATACTTCTGAGAAAAGAATGGCATCTTAAGTATCATTAACATCTCATATCATTAACATCTCATATCTAAATACTGATCTCACCCAAAAGCGCTTAGTTGTGAATTCTATCACAGTCCCCAAGATGTTCTTTGTAGAGTCCAGAATCTTTGATGGCATTATTGTAATGCTAATTAATGTGGGTGTTATGCAGAAAAAGGAGTTTTCTGCTAACACTGTTCAAAAGTGGCAAAGAGTCCTGTGGCACCTTAAAGACTAACTAAAGTATTGAAGCATAAGCTTTCGTGGGTATTAGCCCACGAAAGCTTATGCTTCAATACTTTAGTTAGTCTTTAAGGTGCCACAGGACTCTTTGCCACTTCTGCAATTCCAGACTAACACGGCTACCTCTCTGATTCTTGACTGTTCAAAAGTTTACTATAGCCCCTCCATTTTAGAGTTGATACTGCATGTGCCATAAACTGGTAAGAACAGACTGCTGTCAGAGCTTTCATTAGTCTCACTCCTTGACACTTCTCTCACTGATTGCCAGGCAGCCTCTAGTCTACAATAATGCTGTGCATGATCTGAGACGTGATAGACTGCCTTCCCATGTCATTGCGCTTCTACCCCTTCTTTCTCCCCCACCAAAAGGAGAAGAGGACATTAAACAAGACAGAACCCCTTTTTTATGAAAGGCAAGTTAGTATGAATAATGTAGTGGGAAGTAATATTCACAGGTGGTTTGTAAGATGATGCCATTGATATGGCATTAGAAGTGTAAGGGCTGGACTAACTACATGCGGGGGGGGGGGGGGGGGGGAGGGTTTCATCTAAGATATGCAACTTCTGGAACAGCTTCCAAGGAGAGCAATGGGGGAAAAAATATATACTGGCTTCAAGACTGAGCGTGATAAATTTATGGAGGAGATGGTATGCTTAGAATACCTACAATAGCATGTAGCCAATCTGTAATTGCTAGCAGCAAATATTTCCAACTACAAGTGATAGGGCACTAGATGGGGAGGGCTTTGAGTTACTACAGAGATTTCTCTCTCATGAGTCTGGTTGTTGGATCTTGTTGAAATGCTCAGGCTCCAAATGACTGCTGTATTTGGGGTTGTCATAAGTATGAAGTGCCTTAGAATTACTGTTTTACCTGTTAAGGGTTAAACCTGAAACAGGAGAGGGGATGACGTATCGGAGCTGCTAATACCTAGCAGACAACGGTTTTAGTTTCACTTTGGTTCCCGGGTTTTTCTGTCTGTGTCTTTCTCTCGGGCTACTGTCTGCCTGTCTGCATTCTCTGGCTATGGGAAGGAATCATATCTATGTTTCTATTCATCATTTCGATAACCTGCTAAGAAAAGAAAAGTCTGTCAGTAAGTGTATTCTTGAATTGTATCACTTATAATCAATCCACAGTGTCCTTAGACTGTTAGGTTAGCAGAGAGAGAACTCCAAGGGAGGGGCTCCATGAGGGCGGAGTAATGCTAGGAAGTTTAGTATCTATGGATTCTGTAAAGTAGTTTATGCTTTTCTCTTTTCCTTTATTAAAATCTTTTTTTTTTGTAAGAACTGTTTGTTTATTTCCATTGGAGTGATCCTAGTTTGGATCAGGCTCGTCTCACAGCTAGTGAGGGTTTGTGTTCTCAAATCTCTCCCAGGTAAAAAGGGGGGGGGTGAAGGTTACTATCGGGGTTCCAATGTGCCCCACCCCATAGTTTGGGGACTCATTTTGGTGGTGGCAGCAATTTCCAAGCCCCAACTGGAGAAGTTTGGGTTTTGGGGGAAAAGATTTAACCTAAGCTGGTAAAATAAGCTTGGGGGGTGATTTGTCTTTCATGCGGGGTCCCCACATCTTTATCCTAAAGTTCAGAGTGGGGAAATAGAAACCCTAACAGGGGTCAAGAAGGATTTTTTTCCATAGATCAGATTGGCAGAGACCCTGAGCATTTTTTCGCCTTATTTGCAGCATGGGGCACGGGTCACTTGCAGCTTTAAACTAGTGTAAATGGTGGATTCTCTGTAACTTGACATCTTTAAATCATGATTTGAGGACTTCAGTAACTCATCCAGAGGTTAAGGATCTATTACAGGCGTGGGTGAGTGAAGTTCTGTGGCTTGCAATGTGGAGGAAGTCAAACTGGCTGATCATGATGCTCCCTTTGGCCTTAAAGTCTGTGAGTCTAAGTTGGTAGGCATGATATTCTTTTTGGCCCTTAAATGTAGGCATTGTACATTGTCAGTGTGAAGAAAGGGATAGAACTCCCAGCATTGCCTTGAAGAATAAGCCAGGCAAGGTCCCCATACTTTTCCCTCCATGACACCCACATAGAGAAAAGATTTTCATAAACATTCCCAAGAAGTGGCTCTTCTGTCCTACAAGTGTGAAGGCCACTACCTTCCTTACCAATGTCAGCAACTGTGTGGGGCTTCGAGAATGTTTAAAAACTTCTGGAAGGAACTGGATTTTTCTTAAATGTTTATATTGATTATATAAAATGTGTGACTTTCCCATTTGTAGTATTTATCTTATAGTTTGTATAAGAGAGCAAATGGCAATAAGGGAATGATTTTTTCCCCCTGTTCTTCATTTAAAAAATATGGAGTGATTTGTTGTTAATATAAGGTGTCAGACTGATAGCCTTGCCAATTGAACTCCTATATTAAAGAATCCCGAGAATGGATATAGTCTTGGGAGTAGAAACATAAGCTCCCTCATACTGCCCCCATCAATATGTCTTCATTCTGACCTGGAGGGGTACACCTACAGGGATAAGGAAAGTTCAATCTCGTTATCCACTCACCCCTTAGCCTTTTAGTTTACACTGTCAATCATGGATACCTCCAGTGACAGTGATGCCACTACAATGGTTACTGAAAATAGAGATATTAATCGCACTATGATATAGTAAGATGAAAAGTTTCACTTTGAGTACCTTGACAATACAGCTGCACAATAACTCTTTCCAGTGCTCTCACTTTCTTTCTCCTCATCTTCATGGTTGTGAGGCATTTACTCCTTGATCTTTCACTGCTGCTAATACTTATGGTACAATAACTGGGCCAAGGGTTGACTTTTTTTTTATTATAACCAAGTACCAGACATACACCTTAAGTTTTGTGTAGAAAATATTGGAATTCTTCCTCACACCCTATCAATATTTTGAACTCCCCCCCCCCCCCCCCTAGCCAAATACTTTCTCTTACTTTGACATCATTCAGGGAAGTGATTCTCATAGAATTCTCCTGGAATTATAATTTACACTAATGGAGAATCTTGCCCATTACATATTACAGCACTTCAATTACATTATTATACAGGTTAAACAGAAACAGATGACAGAATTTTGCCTTAATTAAAGTAAAAGGACAGAACTCACATCCTAAGCAACAGCCAGTCCATGGCACCCAACCTTTCTTCCAGAGAAGTTGGATCCAAATCACTTCAAGTTTATATAAAACAAAAGGAATTTATCAGGAGTTACAGTAAAGACACAAAACACAAAAGTTGCTCAGTCATTAACTCTATAATAGAGCCAAAATTAAGATTCTACAAACTGTAGCTGTATAATATTTAAATGTTACCTTTTCTTTTACAATAAAGCATACATCTGATCTCTCTTTCTCTCTCTAACAGATGAAGAATTATGTTACTCTTATGATAGAGATAGGGCGCTTGTAGAAAGGTTGACCTGGCCCTCTGGTCCATGGGACATTTTTTATAACCATTAACATTTAAAAAAAACAAAAAAAACCCAACAAAACAGAGGAGAACTGGCTATTACTTTCAAGTTCCTTTTTGATAAATTTCAGGAAAGAGGCCTTGTCAGTCTGGTAACTAATACCTGTACTATGAAATTCCAGAAAGTTTCAGGCTCACAGAATATAGCTTTTCCCAATCCTTTTCCCTCACCCTATACTGTGAACTTTTAAGGATTCTTTTTCTCCAGTATCTGAATAGTTAGGATATGTAGCATCTTCCTACAGGGCTTCTAGCGTTGGTCTGAAAATAATATTTGGAGATCATTAATATTCAAACAGTCCTATAATAAGTCTAAATTTCACACAAGTGGGTCAACATTCAGAATTGACTAAGTGACTTGAAGGCAATCTAACTAGGTATAACTTTCACCTTGTTCCGTCTCTCTGAGTACATAATAGACCACCTTAGACCCACTTAGATTCCCTTGGCCTCATACCCTTTTACCAACATGTACCTCACACATCACTTCTTAATTTTCTCAATTACATTCATTACTCCCCATATGCCCTTTACATAATTATACAGAAAAAGGCAAGACAAGAAGCTTGAAGATGATGCATAAAGTGAGAAAAAGCCAGTGCAAGAGTTCAAATAGGGGACTATAAGTCAGGGTGAGGGACGAACCAGCTAATTTTAGCTGTAGTATTTTGAATAGGCTGGAGAGAGAGTGAAGTGGGACGCAGGGGTACCAGTGAGGGTAGGTTATAGAAGTCAGGACAGTAGAAAGGACAAACACTACAGTCAGAGAAACAGAAATGAAAAATTGGATTTTTTTAAGGTGGTATTATAGGCCCAGAGGGAATATTGCGTACATTACCTTCTTTTATAGGAAGAACAAGAATTATCTAAAGGGATTCACTTTCTTGAATCACCCTCTTTTCCTCTATCTGATTCTTCCCTTCATCTTCTTTTAACACAAATAAAAGCTTTATTGCAACTATTCCCAACACCATCTGTTTGGCCACAGACTATGGGGCGCTTTGTGCAGATGCACTGTTTGTATAGCGAGCCCTAGAGTTGGCTCTGAATAAGAATCAAATATAACAGAGATTGCAAGCCTGGGTGATGGGGAGGCAAGCGACATCAGTGACAGGGATGAGGGAAGGAAGAAGAGATGATCTGTGAAGAAAGAAGTTAGGAGCTTTTGTTTAGTTACACTAAAGTTTAATTTGGTGGCAAGATGATCAGGATGCAAGCCAGTCACTGAAACAAGACTGAACAAATAGAGAAGAGATTTGAGGGTGAGAGGGTTATTTTCAGCATATGATGGTGTCTGAGCCAAGAGAAGGGAGGAGGTCATCCATGGACAAAGTGTTGCATACAGAGAGTAGGGGATGAGAGGAGATTTAAAATGTAAACAACAGATTGCTAAGCATTCTCTCTAATGAACTTCAGTCCTTTGTTTACCTGGCCAGCATTTCTTTGAACCTTCCCTGAACATTGTTGATACTCATGGATCAGTTTCCGCCCCATATTCATGATGCAAACAATCTGTGGCAAGAGGGAGGAGAGAAAATGATTCTCATGTTATTTATTTTTTTAACCCCTAGCATTGTTGTCTTGGTCCCACATGAACAAATATGCAGCAAGGGTAAAATGACACTTCTGCATGACTGTGACACCCAATCTCACTCCTACTCCCCCATCTATGAAGGAGAAGAAAATGGACAGTAAGCCTTCAGAAGATAACATTGATAGTAGCAGTACTGCCACATCTAAGTTTTTTCACCCAATCACATAACAGGCAGCTCCAGGTCATTGCAAAGAAAACAGACGCAGACATTTTTTCTGACCCAAGATACTTTCATATGTTTTACTTTCCTACGTTGTCTTTTAGGTACTTTGGGAGAGGGAAAAAAGTACTGTAATCCGATTTGGAGCATGCTACTGAAAGTGATGGATGATTTATTAGGAGAAGGCCAGTGACACTGTTTTTTGTTCTATAGGCTGAATTTAGATTTTGTTCTAGTCAGGCCTGTATATAAAAACACTTCATATTTTATCATACAAGCAATTTGTAAAACGAGGGGTAACTATATAAAAGAGGGGAGATTTCTTTAAGTGAGAGCCCGCTCCTTTCTGTCAGCAGAAGATTGTGATCTTCACCTGTTGCCAAAATCAGAAAATTGCAGTTGAAAATGCACGTTGGGCTCCCAAATAAAGTACTATGAGACGACTGATGCCACATACAAAAACAGCTGAAAGCACGGTCAGTCTCAGATTTTCTCTGATCAGCAGCTTCCAGTTTAGAGTTTTGCTTGAATCTTTTATGTGGACAAAGCAGTTAAGCAAGGTAAATGGAGGTGCTGCATCTTAAAAGCCCTGGCATCAATTGATCTATTGTCTTTATCAGGACTTCCTTTCTCTAGTACTTCACAACCGATGGAGTTCTCAGTGTGGTAGCCCATATTGTTTACCAACCTAATTTGTTAGAGCAGGCAGATATCTGGCAGAGATACAATTAAAAAGGGCTGAGAGAAAGGTGCAGTACTACCGAAATCATAGACCTCCTCTTAACTTGACAATGATGTGCAATGTATTATTTCAACATATTGTCTTAATTTCCTCTGTGGTGCCTATTTTAGCACTAATCACTGCTGGTGTGTGCTCTGTTGCACATAAGCAATCCAATGTCACAAGGTACCCATGAAATTATGTCAAATGAGTGAAATTACCATGAGTTTAGCAGCGAGAGGCTGTAGTCTGTTTTTCCAAAGGGCTTAGATTTGCTCTAAAGTCCCAACAAATTATCTGTGTTGTCTTGATATGAACAATGACAGAATCATGATGTTAACATACTGCTGCTATTTTCGTTTTGGGATTTGAGAGGCTGGGTTATTGGGATATTGGAACAAGAAAGAGGATCAGGTATCCAAGTTTGAGTAGGAGACAGACTGGGTCATAGGACAAGGTGCTTTGTTACAAGTACAGGTCACATATATTTCTCCTCCCCAGTACACAGGCCTAGTACACCTTATTATTCTCACTGGTGCAGACAGACATTGTCATCTCCCTCCCCATGACAACACCTTTAGTGATGGCTCTGGAATTGGTGGAGGGTCTGCGGAGGGAACGTGGTTGGGGTTGCAGATGATGAGTGTAGGTGCATGGCTTTGCTTGCAGGATAAAAAATGAGGGAAAGAGAGGAGAAGGGACAGGTAAAGAGAAGGAATTGGAAAGATGAGGTGGGGGGGAAGCAGAAAAGGGAAAGATAAAAACCAGGAGAATGGTGTTAATGGGTTCAACATAAATTAATAGCAAGGCTTAATTGATGTTTACTAACCAAAGGTTATGAGTCAAAGATTAATACAGCATAAATCAGAAAGGCAGAGTACATGTGTTACCAATCCCCTGTGGAAGACAGCAGTTGCAGCACTCAGATTTTCAAAGATGTTGTTCTTATGCCCCTATTTTTATATCTAAGTGGAAGAAGCTTCATGATTTTCTTTGTACTGTATTAACTTAAACCTACTACTTATCTCTTGTTTTGCTTCTTTTACATGTTTAAAAGCAAAAGGAGTGTTTATACCAGGAGCCTGATACAGATAAGCTATCTGTACCAAGTACCTGTAGTTTGTTCATGCTTGTAAGTTTCAACATAGCGTACATATCATATTTTCAGTTTTATATAGATCCCGCATGTTGAACCAAAAACAGAGATGCATGCACACAAGAAAAAATATTTGTTCTGAACATTCCAGACATAGCATTTTAGAAATCAGTGAAGTGTAAAGGCACCTATTTATCTGGCAAGTCTTTATACTTAGCCAAATACTTCACATCTTCCTTTGGCTTAACATAGGAAAAACATTTTGAGAAGAACTTAAAATAATTTATACAAAACCATGTTATTTTACATAATATATATTTTGTGCTTACCATTAATATTGTATATAAGATTGGATAACACTATAGACCATATAGGCTCTCTCTTATCTAGCTTCGTACATATTTCCAAAACATACAGGGTCTGTAGCCGGGCACAGCACAAATATCTGAAGACCATTGGAAGTATTTGCAAGACTTTGACTGGCTTATATTTTCCCATGTATACAGAATAGAAATTTTGCAAAGATTATAGCAACTGCAGTAAGTTTTAAAATTATACAATTATATGACTAGAAAGGATGCTAAGTATAATGTACTTTTCTTATTTATTAGTAGTGTTTTTTTAAAAAAATGGTTTCTTACTACTACTTTTTAATCACAAGTTTGGTTAGAGGCACAAACAATTTTCATGCGTTGATCAATACACGTTGACTGTGAAATTGATTTTGAAATGTATCTGTTTTCTGGACAATTTACATTCATGCTTAATAGCTCTGTTTACAAGTTAGCTTCACAGATTCCTAATAAAATTCCATGCCTGCCATCACAACAGTTAGCAATGTGTAGCTATAACTTCATAGGCAATGTTTGGCCTCTTGTCTCTTTCTCCTAGTCACAAAGCACTATGTTACTTTTTAGTTCAGATTGGTCAACAGCATCATGAAGCATTATGTGATTTTGACTCAGTTTGGTCAACAGCAGGGAAAAATGGAAATGGCTACAAGAAAAAATAAACCAAAAAGGCAAACAAATGAAAGCAGGGCAGAGGGCATGGAAATGAAATCAGAGTGAAAGAATAGGAAACAAATGACAGAGATAGATTTAAAATGCCCTGATGGAAAAGCAGCAGTTCTTTTTAGCTATTAACAGGAAGCTGAGCCAGTGTAATAGATTGCTCTAATTGTGGGAAATGAAAGTTGAAAACTGAATCACCAGCTTAAGCTAGAACAGAAGGTTCTCAGACATACTTGTTTAGGATATCCACACCACTATGTGTATTTGTGCTTCAAACTATTGTTCAAGTCACTGTTTGTATGCTTTTTAATTAACAAAATAAAAAATGGTCAAAGAAGCGTGAGACTCAAAATTAGAACAATGGAACAGTGTGACCAAAAGAAGGGATGATGCATTACTGTTGATGTGGGGGGAACAGTTTAAAGGTTCTGGTTATATGTAGCAGAGTTCAGGACAGTGAATATAAAACATGGCAGAAATTTTGGAGGTCATGTGACCCTGCATGCCCCACCCCCCCGCATTGCCTCTGACCAAAGTGCCCCTGTATTCACATCCTACGGACTATTGTAATACTTTCTGTATAATATATGCCTTGTGAGGTATCATTTGAAAACTAATAGCTCACTGGTCAATAGTATCATGGTGAAATACATGTAGAGACAGTGTATGTCATGTTGAGGGAGGAATAGCTCAGTGGTTTGAGCAATGGCCTGCTAAACCGCAGATTATGAGTTCAATGCTTGAGGGGACCATTTAGGGATATGGGGAAAAATGGGATTGGTCCTGCTTTGAGCAGGGGGTTGGACTAGATGATCTCCCAAGGTTCCGTCTGATTCTATGTTATTTTTCCCAGCATGATGTTTTTAGCACAATCCCACACAGCACTGATTCTGCAAAAGTCACTAAACAGGTTTATCCCAAACTAAAAGAATTTACACCACAATTTACATACAAGTAGTTGTCATAAGTGTAAAGGGCTGGAGAGGGTTAATGTTAGCTGAGAACAAGTGACGTAAGAGCTCCCTGCCATGAGAGAGGGAGGGAGGAGTTTTTAGTTCAGTTTCGTTTTGGCTTGCCATGTAGCTCGAAACGGGTCTCGGAGCATCTTTCGCTATTAAGATGACTCTACTCTTCTCTTATATTTCTACTTAGCTGATTGTAAGTGATCTTTAATATTATAAGCCTGTGCCTATTTGGGGTGTCTCAGTCCTTTTTAGAGGGGAGTTAGGGAACTCCAGATTGTGAAGTGTACTGTATCTCTGGTTTATTCTCTTTCTTGATTAAATCTTGTTAGTTATAAAAACGTCTGGTCTATTTCCCTTAAGGTTTTCTCTGCTTTCAAACTGGGAAGAGGGAAGGGAGGGGAATAGGTATCAGGACAGCTAAGTGTATAACTGGAGTGGGGAGACTGACTCTCGCTACCATCAGATTAGATGGGGGAGGGGGAAGGGAACAGCCTCTAAGGGTCCAGCTCTCAGGTAGAGAGACGGACGGTGGGGAAGTCCGGGGGCCCCTCCAAGGTTTTGGAAGTACACCCGGATGGTGGCAGCCATGGTTCCCCAAGAACCCCACTGGTAAAGGGGGGGGTTCTTGGGGTGTAGGGACTTAATCTGGCTGGGAAGCAGCTAAATTGAGTGGTTTGGCTAGAAAAGAGTCCCAGTCTTTGTACTCAAGAGCACAGAGGCTGGGGTACCCCACTCTTACAGTAGTAAATGGGGACCTTGAGACAGCAAGAAGAGGAAGTGGCAGGAGACAAGGCAAATCTGCATTTCAACATACACAGAGGAGAAGAAATAGCATGAAGCGACCTTCACCAACAGACTGCATGTCACCTTCTTTACTGCTTGACTAAACTTTGTTTTGAGGGATAATCCTCAGAAGAATCTACTTCAAAGGGTGACCAGACTATAAAAGTAAGGGGCAAAAACTACTCAAGATATATCTTCCTCTCTCTCTCTCTCACCTAAGACAGTAAAGGAACCAGCCCCTTGACTTTGAATGTTTAGTATCTGAGAATTTCATCACTCATGTTGCTCAGATCATACCATGGGGATATTAGCTTCAACCAAATTTAGCTCATTAAGTTTTAGCTACTAGAAAGTGTTTTATCTTTATTTCTTAGGGAACCATTTCTGATTTATATACCACATATTTAAGGTCTTCACTAGAGGGGGAGATGGGTTGTAGATACGCAATTTGAGCTACGTTAATAACGTAGCTGAAATCGGCGTATCTAGAGCCGACTTACCTGCCGTCCTCATGGTAGCGGCCATCGGTGGTGTGCTATGCCGTTGACTCCAGCTTGAGCCTTTTAGCGAGCTGGAGTTCCGGAGTTGACGGGGGGCACCACGGGCGATCAATTTATCGCATCTTGATGAGACACGATAAATCGATCTCCAAAAGATCGATCTCTCCCCAGCGTAGTGAAGACAAGTCCTTATATTCAATTTACAATATCTCTCTCTCTAGTTAAATAAACCTCTTTTATTTTTAATCTGCATTAATCTAATGTTGTGTTTAAACAGAACTGTAGGGCAACTCCAGTTAAAGTAGCAAACTGCTGAATATTGACCCTGTAGAGGGCAACAGAACTGTAATATCTGGATTATCCGGAAGAGGTCTGGACAGTGTAGAACAAAGGCTTTTGAGGAAAATTCAGGACTGGGAGTGTGATAGGGTCACCCTACAGGTTGTAACCAAGGTTGGTGGAAGACAGGGCGTGATTGGTATGTCGCTGACAATATTTTAAATCAAAATTTGGGAAATTTCAACTAGACCTACAAAAGACTCTCAAATGGGGCTGGTCTGATGGGCTAGTGACATTGAAATTTGACTTCACATAAAAGAGGAATCAAATTCCCATTGATTCCTTTCTTGGTGGGTTGATTAGGCCTGGGAGAACATTGGGAGTGCTCTGTTTGTCTTCCTATTATCTGTCCCCCACTTGATAGTCTAGTGTTTGGTATGGACTCAGCAAATCATTTAAATACATACTTAAGTCCCATGCCTGGGTGGCACAGTAAATAAGCATGAGCTCAATAGGGACCTTTGCTTAAAGACAGGCACATGCTTAAACTCATCTTTATTCAGCAAAGCATCTTCAGCATGTGTTTAAGTGATTTGCAGAATGTGGGGCATCTGTGGGTTAGGGGAGAAATGGAAGAACATCCTGGAATTTTATCTTTCCACCTGAATACAAAATACAACAGTTGCCTAACAAATAGCAAAGACGTTTTCCTTATGACAGGCATGTCACTTTATTCCTGGCTTATTGCTGCTGTTAATGGGATTGTAGTCAGATTCATCATTCATACTCCTGAAGTAGTTATTTCCTCTCTGCATTTTATCACAACATGTCAAAAGTGTATTTATTTACTTAAAATGTTGTGATGTGTAAAAAATACAGAAACCAGTTGTTTTTCCCTAAAGCAGCTGGATTTCTACATGTGAGGAAAGGTGCTGAATTATATTTTTAATAATTGTGAGCTGAAAAAAATTGAAAATAATTTGACTTCCTAGGTTTATCTGTCCAAAAGAGTTTGATAAAGGCTAGAAATCTTATGAGATAAGCTGAAACACTCACTTCTGGCACCTGGCCTCTTGATTGGTGTTTGGAATTTTGGGTGCCATAGAAATGAGATTTACATGTGCCTATTCAGTCAAGTATGGGTAAATTCCACATGCACCAGCAACCTGAATTTTGAAGTGCTCAAAATTTTGTGACTCAAAACACCAAAAAACTTAGCCACTCAAATAGATGCTACTTTTAATTTTTTTGAAATGATTTGGAAAGGATGTTTGTCACCTAACAGATAGCATGGTCACATTACAGTCATGATAAGCTCCTGCACATACTTTCCTTAATTTCCAGCAAAATTTTCAGAAATCCCCCCCCCCAATTACACCTTGTATCTCTTACTTGACCTGGGGGAGTCCACGAGAGCAGGGACAAGTGAGACTAAAGTGAAAGGAGCAGGACTAGAGAAGATGAGAGTAGGCTGAATGCCACTCCTTCCCCCCCCCCCCAATGGTGCTACATTTTTATCATTTCCGGAGGTGAGTCACAATTACCTCACTATTGGGATATACACAGAGAAAGACTATGGCTTCCTCCCCCACCTGCCTCTGTCCTTTCCTGAATTTGTGGTACCAGGAGTTGAGTTTTGCAAAGACCAATGGAGTCATGGGCTAAGTTGTTTCCCTCCTCCCATTCCTTTCTCTTGACCTCGCTGGCACTGCAGCAACATGAGACATACTTTGTTTTCCTCTAAGAAAGCCAAATGGTGAAATGTCTGGGAGGCCCATTCCCCTCCTCGGAGGATCACAAAATGCAATCACTGCCAGAACACAAAGGAAGGACAGAATAGCTGGGCACATAATTAATATGTCCGTTCAAGAAACGTGGGCAACAGTTGGCAACTAAGGTGGTTGGAAGCCAGCGTATGGCTAGTTTTTGCTGAAAGACTGGTGGGGTCAGCATTGCTGGGCCAGGTTGTGGCTATACACAGATACTCAGGGTGTGCCCTGCATGCTGTTTGGGATCAACTCAATGGAGAACTACAGCAGCAAAGCATTGTGAAGCACCCCAGTGCCGGCGGTAACACAGCTCCACTCTGGTCTGAATTGTACCCCAGAATGCCATAATGTGCTCTCTGCTGAGAGCTATGAATTAGTTAATTGTCATGGTTATTGCAAAGTGTTTGTATGGGAAATTTAGGAGATATGTAAAAAGTATCATGTTAGTTTGCAAAACTGTTGAAGTGAGACTTGTCACCTGAGGCAAGGTGAAGTATCTGGGCTAACTCCGTCAAAACTGAGAACAATGGACGTCTGTGGAGACAGCACTATATTCACTGTTTGATCCAAGTGCAAACATGAGCATGGACAATGACAAACAAATCCCAAAAAGGTTCTTTGAAGAGGGCCCCTGAGGGCTAAGAGACAATAGCCTGAAACTGTATAAGAGCAGAATAAGTGGCACACGTTGTTATCCAGTACAGCGTATTTGCCAATCGTGGTGTCTCATGAAAACAGAATCCCAGCTCTTTAGATTGGACAAGCATTGCCAGGACTAAACTTTGAGTGAGAAATACCTTAGACAAGAAAGCAACTTGTTAAGAAGTACATTAGTCTTATGTTCTTCTTTTACCTGTAACCTTCTGTTTCCAAACCCTAAAACTTGCTTTTATATAAATCTGTATTTCAAGCTCTGCTAAATACACTTTAATGTAGTTTTACTACAACCTGTGCCTTGCTCTAGGGATAGGATTGACCTGAGGTGACACCAGTGAACTGGAGTGCACAGCGTCCATGGAGGTGGCAGATCAGTGTACATTCTGGGTGTCTAGCAGATAAGGGACCGACCAGCAAGTGCAAGAAACTGGTGGGGTAAATTACTAGCCTGCACTGGGAGACAGCAGAGTGTGCGGAGTTTGGAGAGGAGTGTCTGTGCTGCCAGTGGCTGCTGAGAGTTTCCTAGGTGGGTACAAACAGAGCTCCCCCCTTCTGTAGGCAGGTGGCAGTGATACATCCCCAGGTACCTTCGGTAAACTCTGAAAAGTGTCAGATATCGCTAGTGTGTACAAAGCTGAATTTTATGAGTAAAACAAAACAGAAGGGTTGATCGTCACTGGGAAAAATCAACCTGGGCTCAGCCATATGAAGTGCTGAGCGACTTTAATCCATATAGAGGGTTCAGAATGTAGGCTGTGCAGCACATCAGAGTATTAGACCAGATCCAGGAGTTTCATAAGAATTTAGCACAACCGATAGGAGCCAGGTTTTTCTAGAGAGGAGTTCTCCCATTTTGCCACCTAATAACTGACCAGGCTTTCAAAAGAGGTCAACATGTTGGATAAGTCTAGCCTTCAGTATCATAAAAAGAGCTTCTGAGTGCTGAACACTTCTGGATGCTGAAATGTAGTGTAACAAATTCTTTTATTTACAGTAAAAAAAATTAAAAATCTGGAAAGGTCAAAGTAAGATGTCATAAAAGTTTCCATCCCACTGCCTTTTAAAAATATTTTTCCTGCCTCTTATTCTAGCTCTATTTAGCATCATTGAATGCTTATTGTATATAAAAAAGCAGATTTTGTGTGAACTGTGGCAGCCACACTTTTTCTAAAAATATATTTATGTCATTGTTTTTACAGCTGGAGAATGACATTGATAAATATATCTCAGAACCATTTTAAGTCCGTGTGTTGGAAAGTACAGTATGCCTTCATTTAATTCTTTTCTAAAAGTAACGTGCAACTTATCATATTGTGTCTGTGAAGCCTGCATGAAGGATCTTCTGCAACAGACAAGCCCTGTCATAATTGACCACTTCAAGATATCTGGAAGCTTTCCAACAAAATGTTGTTCTTTGTTTATTTAAAGCCTTTCTCTCCCTGAAGACGACTTTTGTTGGTGGATACCAGCTGATAGTCATGTCAACTTTTTAATGTTGGGTGGTTGGATGCTGCCATTATTTTAACTGAAGGGAGCAACTTTTTATCAGTAGAATGATGTATTTATCTCAGCCATCAATTCCTTATTTACTAACATGCAGCTTTTCAGCATTCTAGTCACACTGGTGACTATTGTTCAATGTATTAATTTCACCATCCCTTAAAATAGTGTAGAACTGGTAGGCAATCAATTATGTGAGTATCCCCAAGGGACAGTCTTACTTGTGCTTGTGCACAAGTTGTGGGAGTTTGATATTGGCATAAGTGTATAGGTAGAAATCACTTTCCTCTAATATGCCAGTAATTGTCCTAGTACAACAGGCAGACTTCAGTACAGACCATGGAAATTACTGTTACATTTTGCTATTTGGGCAGACAGACAGCTTTTCTACTACATTTAATCCACAAGTAGGTAACCCAGTCAGCTTGCCAGCTGAATGCATTGGGATTTCAGTAGGAGCATGCAAGGAGACAATGTTGTTAGTCAGATACAAAACAGGACTGGGAATCAGGAGTTTAGTTTTTATTCCCAGCTTTGTCATGATTCACAATGTGATCTTTAGCAAGTAAATTAACCTCTCTTGTGCCTCATTTCCACATTTATATAACGGTGATCATGATACATATTCACTTTTGTGAAGCCCTTTCAAATCAACAGCTGAAAAGTGCTATATAAGTACTAAGTATGATTAGTAGTCCAGAAAGCTGCTTCACCATGGAGTCAGAACTCAATGGGAAAAAGGCAGAATACCATGTGAATGGAGGGAACTAAACCCTCACAAGTAGTGCCAGCAGGGCTGGCGACAGAAATTTGGGGGCCCCTACTTTGATAGTTTGGGGGCCCCCCAGCCCAGCCAGGGGCCCCCCCAGCCCAGCCGACAGTGGATGGGGGGCCCCCCAGCCCAGCCGGCCCCCCCCCCCCAGCCCATCCGACAGCGGCTGGGCCCTCCCCCAGCCCAGCCCAGACGGCGCTCCCCCCCTCCCCCAGGCAGCGAGAGCTGCGTGAGCCCCCCCTCCCCCCCCGGACAGCGCTGCTGCTGCTGGCCGGGCTCACAGCTCCTGCTGGAGCCAGGCTCGCGTGTTCGGGGGAGAGCCGCGCCGCCGCGCCGCCTCTTTCCCGCTCTCCAGGTCCGGCGACAAGGGGGGACACAACGGGTACAGTGGTGTACCGGGGCCCCCCTAAAGTCGGGGGGGGCGGTACAGCTGTACCCGTAGTACCCCCCTGTCGCCGGCCCTGAGTGCCAGAGCCTCTTCTTGTTTGTCATATAAATCAAAACAATTTAGAGGCCACAAAATTTTGGGGGGGAAATTAGTATTTTTGGTGAACATTTTCTTAAAGGAAAGACACTGATTGCACAAAAGACCTTGTGCTATTATATTATATAATACAGCATGTATACAGTCCCAGTCTCTGACAAAATCTGCAGTACTGCAGCACACCGCTCACCAATCAAATAAAACTGCAGGTGAATTCAATAGACTAACGAGTTAGTTGCAACTGTATTTGAAATCCAGGCAAATACAGATGGATGCTAACTCCATTCAGCCACCACTATATACCAGCGATTTCCATCATTTTTAACTGTGATTGTACATATTAAAGGAAACACTTAATTTACAATATAGGTGACACTCAGGAAAAAAAAAATCTGAGTGTCCATGTGAACAAATTAAGTGTTGGTTCATTTTAATTCTCCCATAGCACCAAAGGAGAGAAAGATGAAAGAATTGGAAATCAAGAAAGAAAATGCTGAATACTGAATATTGTATCTGTCTTGATAGACACATGGGAATGGCTAAACATGAACTGAAAATTAGCCTAAAGGCCATTTAGTTTGATATTTTAATGCATATTTTATGTAATCTTGCACTTGTCTTAAAACATCTATTGAGGGAGAAAAAATGGGAAACATTTAAACAAAAAGATAAAATCCAGACTTTAATTGGTTTCCCCAAAGGCACTACATTTTATTTGAAGTCTAAACTTTATAAAATGTGGATAGAGAAAATCCCACTTCAGACAAACATTTTGGTTATGGCCTTATTGTGGGTGTGTTGTATTCCCTGATTACAACTGATGTATAACACTTAGGGGATTTTGCGGGGGAAGAGATAAGTGGAACAATGGGGAAAAAAAAGTAAAAATGTAATCTGAATAGAAAAAAATTAAAATGTTAGTGCAAATAAAATGTTGGGCCTCGTTCAGCAAATCTTTACTCTGGTTTAACGGGGCTTATGATGGCAAAGATTGAATACAAAGGACAATCAGGTCCAGCATTTGACCTTTCCTTACAAATCTTATTTATCTTCTACATACAGTGTTTCAACTGTGTATTCAGGGCCTGCTCCAAAACCCTTTGAAGTCTTTCCAATAGACTTCTAAAGGCTTTGAATCAGGATCAAATTGTTCATCAATAGAAAAATAAAATTTCACATACCTGTGAAAAGGATTATTTTTGCTCTTGTCATGGTCTTTAAATAAAAGGTCCTGAAAGGATCTCAGGTCCTAAGGCTTAAACAGTGATATGAGAATGAAAGCCAAGTAAAACCAAGACAAATATTCCATCGCATGTGTAAGAGATTACACACTGGAGGTAATGAATAAAGGACAAACTATGCTCTATGTCACTCATCTGTTTCATAATACTTAGATAAATTACATTAGAAATAATCTACTCAGAGGATATCCAGGGCCAAATAACAGGTATTTCAAAATACCATGTGCCATTGAAAACATGTAGTGTATTAACATCTCAGTATACTCTATATAAACATTGCCACTACCGCAACCTTCAGATTATAGATGATAGATCTTTTCCATCTCAATTGGGTTCTAGATGAACCCCCTAGCAATGCAGGATTGTTCCCAATATAACATGTTTGATATTGTACACAGGTTTGTTTCATTTTATTTTAAACTTAGGCTGTTAGGAAAGATCAGCGAGAGTATAAAACCACATTAGAATATTTACTGTATTTTGCAAATCCATATTTTGTATTTTACTAACTTTCCCCTTTTTCTCTTTCATTGCATGGAAACATTCCTGCCCTTAGGCGAGACAGACTTGGTCATCCCTTGGATCACAGGAGAAGCTGGGTGCAGCAGAACACCTACAGCGACATTTGTGCATACTATGGAGCATTCTCTCCCCATCAGCCCCTCCTCCAGGACATTCATCCATTGCTTATCAAGAAGACTGAGGGAGCTAAGCAGGGATTGCAATTTATAGCATTACCGAACGATTTAAGCGATGCTGGATGGGGGTAAATTTCCCAAAATTTGTGCAGCAGTGCTGATTGGAATTCCTTTCCCACCACCCACAAAATGGCATGAGGAGGAGTGAGAAAAGATTGAAATATGTGGCAGTCATCCAGACACTTACAGTAGAATGTTGTGATGTATGAGTATTGGTGAGGAGGAGATGTAGATATAAATCAGAAATGATCTTCCGGGATAGTGGAGTTTGAGAGGAAAGGCAAATCATGACCAGGGCCTCTTTGGTTAACCGAAGCAGCAGCAAACAGGTGGCTCCAAAAGGACATCCATGCTGAAAATTTACCTGAAGAAGTGGAGAAGGGGAGAAAAGTTAAGTGAAGAGACATGCACTGTGACAATATCTATATCTAAAGACTAGAGTACGTTAGAGACTAACTAGTTTATTTCAGCATAAGCTTTCATGGGCTATAGCTCACTTTATCTGATGAAGTGAGCTATAGCCCACGAAAGCTTATGCTGAAATAAACTAGTCAGTCTCTAAGGTGCTAAAAGTATTTCTCGCTTTCTTTATGGATACAGACTAACATGGCTGCTATTCTTGAACCTTTCAAAGACTAGAATGGGTCACATTTTTTTTAAATTTTAAAAAACCCATTCAATATTTTTACAATCCCCCTCAATTTTTTGGCCATGTTCAAAACGTTTTTGAATGTCAAGATGTCAAATTTCATTAAAAATATACCAGTTTATTTCCCTCTCTACCAGTTCTAAAAAAAAAGAGAGAGAGAGAGAGACTCAGATTTGTTTTATATAGCCAAAGCCAAATATTACACAGAATTTTCTAATCTCAATTGATAGCAAAGAAACCTAGGATGAAAGAAAAAATCAAAACTAAACAAGACAATTTATAGTTGTAATAGACATATGCACAAGAGAGTTTTTAAGGTTTTTAATATGTTATTGAATTGTATCTTTATTCAGACAGCATAAAGGAATGCTATACCGTTGAGAAGTGCAATTAAATTAAAAATAACATTTTTCTCCTATGTAAACCTATTGGTTAATGTTTTCTTAAGTGCTATGCATTTTTCAAAAATAGGGCTCAATTGTGCTGTGCCACAAGCTTTGTGTATTTGACGGTACATGGATGTGCTGCCCAAGGAGTAATGCTTGGAAGGAGCTGTGGCAGCTGTGTCTTTAAAATGTGCCATCTTTTCTCTGCTTACTCTAGGAAGGTGGATAGTAAATGTGGTATTGGTCTATACTACCAACAAATTACGATACCCCCATGACTGCTTAGCTGTGCTGCCTAGATTGCTGGGGAGGATGGAACATAGGATATGTCTGGACTGGAGCTGGGTAAGTGTGATTCTCTTTGTGATCTCTGTGACTTCCCCTCTTATCTCTGATCAAGCTAGAATGCTAAAAATCGAGGTGTAGCCACGGTGGCATGCGAGGTGGGAGGGGCTAGCTGCCACTAGTAAAATCCAGTCTCAGACCCTAGGGATGTACTAGGGATGGCTGGACCCTCCCACCGCATTGCTGCAGCTACACTTCTATTTTCAGCACTAGTCCTAATCATCAACTCAATCTCCTCCCCATAGTCTGGGGATAATCAAAAGTGTATGGCATCTGCTTACTTCTCTGCAGATTGTCTTATTTCCCTCATTTCCCTGAACAAGCATACCCTGTAGGCACAGTCTAGCCTCTGGTTAACCTTAACAACCAGACTGGGGATGAAGAATCTAGAGGCATAGTCTAAGCATAGATGCAAACAATTTTGTTTTATCACTACTAGTAGCAGCAAAATCAACAAATAGACTTTCCATCACTATGAAGATAGAAAGCATTAAGCCAAATGAAGAAATGAAAGCAACAGAACCATAGTACAGTTCTTCATTGATGTCTGCTGACCAGTACATATGCATCTCAAAAATAAATGGAAATACATTTCAAACTCTGCCAGTATTGACTTAACAGTCCACCAGAGAGTGTGTGAAAAATCATGAACAACATTTTGTGACACAAATAATATGGATGACTGCTAGTGGATATCTGCTAATCAGCTGCTGGAAGCGAATGAAACCCCTCTGCTAATAGAAAATACATTATATCAAGCTTTATTTGCTCACTATTTGCACATTTAAAAGCAAAATGTTGAGCTTTTTATGGTCTTATAGATATTGCAACTGCAAAATCTCTGCAGAATTGCTTGAGTCAGAATGACAGGACAAGCTGGTTGAATGCTTCAGAAACAGCGTTCATACATATTCAATGAGATTCTGAATAGCTGTTCTACTCATTCATTTTACTGCCCATTATTTTTGCTGTTTGCTAACATGCACTCTAACATGTTTTTGTTCACACAAGTGTTTGCCAGTCTCTGTTCTCCTGTTTAAAATGTCTGTCATCAAATTAGGGACCAGAAAGAATACCAGGTGATTTAGGGACCCGTCACATGCTACAAAAAATGAATATTGCATAGACCAAGAGACTCAAAACAGCGAGTCCAAGGGCTTTAATACCAGTGAGACGCAACTGAATAATTCATGAATATTTTCATTGAAAGGTTTTGAACCAATATTCCTCTGAACACAAGGACGACTCTTCCTAAATACATCAGGGAGCACTAGATATGCCTCAAAGGAAGTAGGACTAACCAGGAAGCTCTGGCAACAATCTCACCCCACAAATCAACTAGCTGAGTGGGCACACATGGAGTGTATGCTGAATCCCTTGAAAAAAGGGAATTAGTCGGCACCCTTTCCAGTGAGCTGATGAACTCAAAGAATTCTGCCTCAGAGAATTCTTCCTGGAACTATTCCAGAATGGAGCAGCTCTGCTTCAATCCCAGTGTGAGCTCATTGTGGCAAAGCTTTGGCCTTCTCCCTGTGGGTACTGCACTTCCAGGTGGTTTGTGCTAGCCACAGAGGCTCACTGTGATTAGTTAGGGGAGGTAGAAAGGGGGGAGCCCAGGCCCACCCTCTACTCTGGGCTCTAGGCCAGGGACCCTAATAGTATCAGCTAAGATGGCTGACCTTTTAGGCACCAAACACAATACAATTCCCTGGGCTACTTCCCCACAGCAGTCCCTGCTTCTTCAAACTTCTCTTCACCTTTACCTCAAGTCTCCTTCCGTGTGTATGATATGTTATCTACCACTCAGTCTCACCAACAGCACAACCTCCTCTCACAGCTCCTGACATCCACACCCACCTGACTAACTAGGAGGGTTTTTAACTGGTTTCAGCCAGTCCCTGATTGGCTTCAGGTGTCCCACTATTTCCACTACCTTCTAGAATCTTCTTAATTGGCCCCAGGTGTCTTGATTGGCCTGGAGTAGCCTTTGCTTGGCTATCCAGACAACAGACCCCTGCACATCCTGAGGCTGCTCCTCGTGGGAGTCTCTCCTCTGCCTGGAGAAGAAGACAGGCCTGGCTGCTGGAGGGAGCTTCTCAGGTACCTGGAAGGAAGCAGGGCTGGGGCAAGGCAGGAGTTTCTGGAGAGGCTCCTGCCTGGAAACCCCCAGCCCACAGGGCCCAGGGGAAGGTCCACAAGGGGCTCTAAGGGGTGCAGGGGCTGCTGCTACCATCATCCCCCCCTGGAGCCCCTTCCTTCCCCCTCCACCTGGCCCCACCGCTGCTGCCAGAACTTTCCTACCCCCACTCACACTCACCCCCACACACCCCACTGTTTCCCTGTGGCTGCTATCACCACCATCTGGAGCTCCCCCTTTGGACTACTTGTCTTTTTACCAACTGGGTTGAGCTCCCCCCCCCCTCACCACAAAGGACTGTTGCAGAACAGGGGGGAGGCCTGCTAGCCTGCCCCCCCCTGCCTCTGGGGGGGAGAGGCCCAGACACCATCACCACCACTATCACCGGGCCTCTCCACCGACCTGCTGCTCACTACCATCCTGAAGCTGCTGCTACCGTCGAGGAGGTGAGGAGGGAAGACGTCCATCAAAGGACTTTGTGGAGGGGGTTTACAACTGGACTGAGTAACTCTGTCATCTGTGCTCTTGGGGTGGTGGGTTTGCTGTTGCCTGGGGGAGCGCGGGGGAAAGGCACAGAGCCCTCTCCCTTGTCCATCTGCTCCCCGGACCACCACCCCCACCGCTGCCCCCTCCACCAACACCTGGACCTTGCCACTCGACGGGGGTGTCGGTTTTTCTTACCCCTTAAACACCTGGGATTGTGAGCAGCGAGGACTGTGTGGTGCACAGGCGCCTGTGGGTGCATGCACCCCACCCTGGACTTTTCCTAATCCCCCCCAGCTGTGTTTGGCTGGTGGGGGTCCCCCCTGCTCTTCCCCCCAACCATTTTTCAATCCCTTTTTACTTTAGTTGTTCCCTTCCTTTAGTTTGCCCCACCCACCCCTTAGTGTTTCCGGAAGATTCTTTCGGTCAGCCCTTCCTCCCCTAGCCCTTAGTTTCACTCCTGGCCCCGCCCCAAACTTTGATTTTTCAGTTTTCCCGCCTTTTTTTTTTTTTTTTTTAGTCTCCATTTTGTGTTCCCACCCAGGCCCTTTACTCCCCAGTCCTTTCTAGTATCCCTCCTCCATCGCGTGTGCCCACGTTCCCCTTTAGGTGCCTGTGCGCCCCCCTCCCCATCAGTCTCACTTTCACCCCTCACCCCATGATTTCGTAACCCCCTCTCCTCCCAGTGCAGCCGGAGGAGCCGGAACCTTGTTTCATCCCCCGTACCCGCCCTTGACCCCTGCCAGCACCCTCCTCCCCTGCTTCCAGCCTAGCGGGAAGGAGCCGTTAGCCCCCCCTTGCCGGTCCAGCCCCCCCTCATTGGACCCTCCTCTCCTGCTTGCAGCCCGGCGGAGAGGAGTGGTTAGCCCTTTCCCTCGCTTAACCCCTCCGCCAGACCCTCCTCTCCCCCCCCCTACAGTTCAGTGGGGAGGAGCGGTTACCCCCTGCCCCTACTCCCATAGGGCCTCCTCCTACCCCCCTTACCGTCATGGAGGAGACCCCTGCCCCTATTCCTGCCCCTGCCCCTCCTCCAGTCCCCATTCCCCCAGCCCCGTCCTTCCCTTTGCCATCGCCCCCGCCCACTCCTGCAGCCGCCCTTTCGACTGGCTCCTGCCCGGTCCCTGCAGCTGCCGTGGTCGTCCCTTCTACTAGTAGGAAGGGCCAGGGGGGAAAAAAGGGAAAAGGCCCCGCCCGGAAAATAACCCCTCCCACGGGTGGGGCCGCCCCACCAGCCGCGGCATCGACATCTGCCGCGGCCCCTCCTTCCCCAGCCATCCCCTCTACCAGCTCTGCGGACCCTCCAGCCCGCAGGGCGTATGCCCAGGTGGCCGCCACCCCGCCGCCCGCCCCGACCGCCGCCTCCACTGCCATCTCTGGGGGACGAGGCCCTTTCCACTCGCTCACCAGGAGGCACGGGATCCGTTGTCACCTGGTGCCAGCCTCGCCCAACGGAGAAACATACGCGCGAGCGCTGGCGCGGGTGGTGGGGCCCAGGAACATCGTGGCGGCCTCCAAGATGTACGGGAAGATGGTCTTCTTCCTGGCATCGGAGGCCGCCGCCCAAGAGGTGGTGGAAAAGGGCATGTCGGTGGGGGGCGTGTTCGTCCCCTTAGAGCCCCTGGAGGACCTGGGCGTACGGGTAGTTTTAACTTCCGTCGAGCCCTGCCTCCCTAATGCTGCCCTGCTTCCCGCCCTCTCCACCCTGGGGAAGCCCATTTCAGTCATCACCCCTCTCTCCTCGGGCTATAAGGACCCCGTTCTGCGCCATATTCTATCCTTCCGCCGGCAGGTGCAGATCCAAGTACCGCCGGCGGCAGCGCGTGGCGGGGTGCCCCTGGAAGGTTCCTTTCTAGTGTCCCACCAGGGAGCATACCACAGGGTCCACTATTCTACGGGGGAGGCCTGGTGCTTCCTTTGCCGGGCGATAGGGCACGTCCGGAGGGACTGCCCCCTGGCCCGGACCGAAGGGGAGCCTGGGACCCCCGCAACCCGAGAGGGCGCCGACCCTGTCATCGCCGGCGGCCCTGGTGGCCCAGCCACCACTGCTGCTACTGCCGCCCCTCCCTCTACAGGGGAGGGGGCGACGGGGTCCATAGGAACCGAGAGGGAGGGCCCGCCCCAGGGGGAGGCTTCCCCTTCCCCCGCTGTGCCACCCCAGGACCCGGACCCTTCAACCTCTGGCCCTGCCTCCACTGACCAGCCCTCCACCTCCACTTCCACCTTAGAGGGCTGGGTGCTCGTCCGAGGGAAACACGCCGTCCGCAGAACGCGGACCCGCTCCCCTTCCTCTGATGAGGAGGGAGCTGTAGCCCCCCGAAAGCTGCTGCGGGGGGCTAGCCCCCCACCATCTGCCGCAACCCCGGACGAAGCCCAGCTGGCGGAACCAGCTGCTATGACCACGGCAGCGGCTGGAGACGAATCAGTCTCCCCTGATCACCCTTCCTGTGAGGGGGCTGCTGCGGGATCTCTTTCAGCCCCTGCACCATCGGCCCCCCCTGCCCCTGCCACCATTGATACAGGGGCGCTTGTCGCCCCGGTGTCCAGAGGGGAGGTTGCTGAGGCCTTAGAGCCCACCCTACCCTCCATCTATCATGAGATCGAGGCCCTGGGTCTTACCCCATTTACCCAGGGGGAGGAGGACCCTTTGCCAGCGGGCCTCGATCTGGGTGGTGCTTTGCTCCCACCACCCCCGCCTTCCCCCTGCCCTTCTTTGGAGGAAGCCCCTGCTCTGGTCCTCGGGGCGCCCCTGACCCTTCCCACCTGCCCGGCTGCTAATGGCGACGTGGCAGAGGCCGCCGAGCCCGTAGGGGCGACGGCCAATGCCGAGCAGCCGGGTCTCGGGTCAGTGGGTGCGGAAGGGACCGTGCAGTCGGCCGCCCCTTCAGAGTGGGACCTAGTTGAAGTCACCATCCCGCCCGATGCCGTGGCTGCGAGCAATGCACTTGTTGAGTCACCCGCGCCCGGCACCGAGGAAGGCCCCCCCTCCTGTTTCCAGTCCTCCGACCCCACCCATGGGTCGAGAGGAGCCGCACCCCAGCAGCTTGGCTGCAGGAGACCCTGATACTACCCCTGCCCCTACCACCTCCCTTGTCCCGGACCAAAAATTAACCCCTGTCCCTAACCCAACCACTTATCCCGAACCAGCCCCGTCCATCGACCCCGATCCCAGTCCCCTCCCTATCCATTCACCCGATCCGGCCCCGGCCCCCACTCCTGCCCCGATCCTTTCTCCTGCCCCAATCACAGACCCAGTTCCCGCTCCCGTCCCAGCCCCAAACCTGGTCCATACTCCTGCCCCGTCCCCTGCCCCTTCCGCTCCCATCATTATTGCCACCCCCGAGGTCGTCCCACTATTGAGCCATTCGGACGACTCTCAGGGGGTGGTTCTTGAGTCTCCAACCCCCATGGACTTGGGGGCTGCGTCACTCCCTCTGCCGCTCCCTCCTACATCGGAAAAGGAGACAGGTCACCCAGCGCGACTGCGCCGGGGTTCCCAGCCTCAATCACTCACCTCAGTGGGCCACGAAGTCCCTTCAAAGGCCCTACCGGAAGGCAGCGGCCGCTCGGCTGCCAGATCCCCCTCCACGCTGAGAGAAGAGCTGCGCCACTTCCTACGAGACACTTGTGGTTCGAGGGAGAAGGTGCAGCTCGCCCTCCGGCGCTGGGGGGATTTCCATCAAGTCCTCCAGGCCGTGAAGGCCCTTTTGGGGGAGGGGATAGGGCCCAGGAAGCAGAACATGCTGGCCTACCGGCGAGCTCGAACCTTCCGCAACTCCCTGCTCGCCTTCGGGGTCGAGCACGGGTTGTTGCAGGACCCAACGGGAGGCGCCCACCCTTCTGCCCGTGAGGATGCACCTCAGCCCTCACAATGAACATCATTGCCGACTTAAACACCCGAGGCTATTGGGTGGGTCTCCGCAGGAGCTCTCGGTTCCTGCGGTGGGCCCTGCGAGAGGGTTCTCCCTGCCTGCCCCTCACCCCAGGCCCTCCGGAAATGGCACTTGGGCTCCGGTTTCGTGAGCCCTCCCGGCCTTCCTACTCCCATACCCCGAGCCGGCTGCACACCTTGCAGCCGGTCCTGTTTCAAACCACGCCGAGGAAAGCGCTGTACACGCTCGTGCCTCACACGTTCCATCTCCTCACCCTCGCGTCCCGCCCCGATACCAAGTGGCGGGACTACCTACCACCGAACGAGGGTGAGTGGCCCCGGTGGGCCACCTTCCGTTCCACACTAATTCCACGGCCCGCCGGGGATATTAGTTGGCGGCTCCTTTATGGAGCCGAGAGCATGGGCGTGTACTTGGCGCGGTTCCTTCCCGTGCCCGACACCTGCCCCTTCCATGGCACGAAGGAGGACCTGGCGCACGCCCACCTTGAGTGCGCCAGGCCGCAGCCCCTATTCCGGCTCCTCCAGAACCTCCTATTGAGGTGCTGGCTGCACTTCTCCCCACACCTTTTTATTTTGGACACCCCATCCATGGCCCCACAAAGTTGCGAGACCTCCTCGTCAACCTCCTCCTGGCGCGAAACCAGGAGGAGGATGCTAGACGGGGGGGTCCGGTGCGACTGTGGGGTCTCTTTCAGGTCATCCGGTCACTCGTTCAGTCACGCATCCGAGCAGAGTTCCACTGGGCGGCGTCCACAGCCTCCCTCTGCGTTTTCATGGAGCAGTGGGCGCTGAGCGGGGTTCTCTGCTCGGTGTCCCCATCCTGTACCCTCGTTTTGAACCTGTAACCCTCACTCACTCCCTTGTCCTTTTTTCATTAGTTGTCCCCCGTAATCAATTGGCCCCGGGTCTAGTGTCCCTCCCGCCAGGCTGGGGGAGGGACTTCAGTAACAGGGGGGCTTAGGCCCACCCACCTCCTGGGAAACCAAAAGGTGCACATGCTGAGGCTGATATACCTGCCTTCCAGCACTCTCCTATACGCTTCTGGTCTGACTCCGTCACATCATATACTTGGGCTTTAAGGCCAAAAGCACCACTAGTATCATCTAGTCGGACCTCCTGCACATTGCAGTCCTGTAATAGACCCATCAGCTCTGGCTAAGTTACTGAAGTTATCAAATCTTGATTAAAAGAGTAAGTTACAAAGAATCGACCATTTACAGTTGTTTAAACATATCAGTGATCTGTGTTCCATGCTGCAGAGGAAGGCGTAAAACCCCCAGGTTCTCTGCCAATCTGACCTGGAGGAAAATTCCCTCCCGAATCCAAATATGGCAATCAGCTGGAGCCTGAGCATTTTGACAATACCCACCAGCCAGATCCCAGGGAAATAATTCTCTGTAATAACTCAGAGCCCTCCCCATCTAGTGGCCCATCACTAGATACTTGCTGGAGATATTTGCTGCTAGCAGTCACAAATCAGCTACATGCTATTGTAGGTATTCTCAGCATGCCATCATCTCCATAAATTTATCAAACTCAGTTTTGAAGCCAGTTAGGCCTTTTGCCCCCCACTGCTCTATTTAGAAGACTGTTCAAGAATTTCACTCCTCTGTTGGTTACAAACATTCATCTAATTTCAAGTCAAATTTCACTGATGGACAGTTTGTTTCTATTTGTTCTTGTATCCACATTGGCACTTAATTCAAATAACTCATCTCCCTGCCTGGTATTTATCCTTCTGGTGTATTTACAGAGAGCAATCATCTCTCCTCCTTAGCCTCCTTTGGTTAGGCTAAAAAAGCCAAGCTCTTTGAGCCTCCTCTCATAAGGTAGGTTTTCCATTACTCAGGTCATCCTAGCCCCTCTCTGCACCAATTCCAGTTTGAATTCATCTTTCTTAAACATGGGAGACCATAACAGCACACAGTATTCCAGATAAGATTTCACAAGTCCTTCATATAATGGTATTAACACTTCCCTATTCTACTGGAAATACCTCACCTGATGCATCCTAGGACTGCATTAGCCTTTTCTTATGGTCTCATCACTTTGGAGGCTCATAGTCATCCTGTGATCAGCCAGTATACCCAGGTCTTTATCCTCCTCTGTCTCTTCCAACCGACAAGTCCCCATTTTACAGCAAAAAATATTGTTGCTAGAATCTAAGTGGATGACCTTGCACTATACAATTTCACCCCATTTCTATTACTCCAATTTTCAAGGTTGTCCAGATCTTCTTGTATTCTATTTCCCAGTCCTGTTCTGTATGGGCAATGCCTCCCAACTGTGTCTCATATGTATATTTTAGTAGTGTACTCCCACTTTTTGTGGCAAGGTCATTGAAGTGTTAAATAAGATTAGTCCAAAGACTGATCCTTGAGGAACTCCACTAGTAACCTCCCTCCAGCCTGACAGTTCACCTTTCAGAATGACCCACTGAAGTCTCCCCTTTAACCAGTTTCTTATTCAGCTTTCAATTCTCATATCAATCCCCATCTTCTCAAATTAACTAATAATTTCCCACTTGAAACTATCAGATGCCTTACAGTATCTAGGCAGATTAAATCTACTGCATTTCCTTTGTTTAAAAAAATAATTATCTTCTCAAAGGAGATTAGGTTGTTCTGGCATGATCTACCTTTTGTAAAACCAAGTTGTTTTTTATCCCAATTACTATTTTCCTCTATATCCTTAAGTACTTTATCTTTCAAAAATTTGTTCCAAGACCTTGCATACAATTGAAATCAAACTGTCAGACACATAGTTTCCCGGATCAAGTTTTTTCCCCTTTCTTACAAAAAGGAACTATATTAGCACTTCGCCAGTCATATGATATGACTCCTGTGTTTATGGATTCTTTAACAATGCTATTTGGCTTGCAATTTCAGGTGCCAGATCCTTTAATATTCTTGGATAGAGATTAAACTGCCCGGTTTAATACCACTAATCTCTTTGAGTTTGACTTCCACCTTAGAAGTGGTAATTTCTACTTTCATATCCTCATTCCCATTAGCCATCCTGCCATTACCCCTAAACTCGCCATTAGCCTTGTTAAAACTGAAGTTAAGTATTTTTTGTGTGTTGGCCATGTCTAGATTATCATTAATCCCTATCCCATCCTCAGTTTAGCAGTCCCACTTCTTTCCGTCTTTTCTTTTTATTTATATGGCTATGGAGCCTTTCACCAATGGTATTCATTTCCTTTGCAATGTTCAAATTTGCTTGGTTTTTGTCTATTCTCATTTTATCCCTACACTTTCTGAATGCCAAGAGGTAGCTTTCCTTGCTGATCTCTCTCATCTTCCATTCCTTATAGGTTGCTTACTCTTAATCATCTGAGATGCTTGCTCATCCAGGTTGGTCTGCAACAGTTCCCTGTGCTTTTTTCCTGTTTCTTGGGTTGCAGGCTTCAGATAATTTCTGCAAATGTGATTTGAAATTATTTCAAATCTCCTCTGCATTCATATCCTTAATTTATTCAATCCAGTCTGCTTCCCTAACTAATTTCCTTCATTTATAAAGTTTGCCCTTTTGAAATGAATCCTAGTTGCAGATCTATTTTTGTTTATCCTTCAATTTGGTTTAAACTGTATTAGCTCATGATTATTTAAACCAAGGTTGTCCCCTACAACCAATTCTTCCATGAGGTCCTCACTACTCACTAATATTAAATCTAAAATAGCATCACCTCTTGTTGAATCACTGACTATTTGATGAAGAGTTCTGTTAGCTATCACATACAGGAAAATGTAGGCCCTACTATTATTAGTAGCACTTGTCTTCCAGTCTTTAGCTGAGAAGTTAAAAACTCCCATAATCACAATCTCCGATCATATTTATTTGATGAAAAACATCAAAGAGGTCTTTATCCATATCCAAATTGGATCATGGGGGTATGTAGCAAACTCCAAGCACTATCCTAGAGGAACCTCTAGTAGCTTTCTTCACCAAAGTAATTTTGACCCAAACTTCCTCTGTCTTATCCATTCCATTCCATCACATCAAATTTATTTACCGCCTACCTCATCATTAATATACAATGCTGCTTCACCACCTTTTCCTTTATTTCTGTCTTTCCTGAAACAGTAGATATCCTTCAATTCCTGTACTCCAGTCATGACTACTATTCCACCATATTTCTGTTATCCCTATAATATCTATCTTAACTTCCTGCATCAGTAGTTCCAGTTCCTCCATTTTGTCACCCAAGTTCCTTGTACTGGTGTATAAACATCTTAGTTGTTTCTGCTTGGCTTTGCCTACTTTCCTCATTCGATGGAGTAAAGTTATTGTACTGACAGGATTACTTACATGACTGTTAGCATCGTTGGTATAGGCACTATCTTTCTTCTGAATGTACATTCTCCTACCACTGCTGTTCCTTTCTTTATTGTGGTATAATTTATTGATTTTTCTTCCTCTCGGTGTTTGAATCAGGCATGGAAATTACATGAGCACCTCCCAACCTTCTCCCCCAAATCCCTAGTTTAAAAAAGATTTTAATCAGTTGTGCCAATCCCCAGCCAGAAGTCTATTTCCCTCCCTAGCTCTCACACTTACATAAAGTATAGGAGCAGCCCGAGTGAGTCAAGAGAGGTGGCCATTACAGGCTCTCTACATACCAGCCATCATTCCTGTGGATTTCCTTTCCATATGATCCCATTCAAAAAGTTTTATTAAAAATACCACTGGTTTCGGTCTCTCTCTCAAATCATGCAGTTTCAATAGGCTAGATTCATCAATAGGCTCAGAGTTCCCTTTTTTAACTTTGAACCAAATAAACTGTATTGATATTTTTATAAATTCAGAAGTCCACAAAGGTCAACTATCTACTGCCTGACTTTGTTTTGTTTCATACTTTCAGAAAACCTATGCACTGTAAGTATCAATTCATTATTATCAACTTATTTCCCAGTTTCCACCGAATAGCAGAAAAGTTTGACAACTGTCTAATTTAAATCAGCTCCTAGCAGCTCAATAAGATAAAAGAGGTATGTTACCTCCTTACCATGGTCCCTAAGGCCAGCTTCAGGACCAGTACAGGGATGAATTGCTTATCATATCTTGGGGACATTCCATCCATATTCCTGACCTGGGCTCTGGAACAACCAAAGAGTAGATTGCCACCAGTGTATCTAACTCAGGTTTTTACAATGAGCCATAACAAGCAAGGATCAATCTTTGGGAGTTTACTGAGTACTGTCCAGATATCTATGCAGTGAACACATTTTTAAAATTTGTGGTAATGTCTGTATTTTGAAGATATCAAGCACTGGCATTTTGATTTAAGGAGCTCTCATAAATTTGGGACACAACAGGCCCACTGCCTTTCGAAGAACAAGACTTACTCAGATTCACCTCTGAGTGCCGGACCATTGGGGAAAAAAAAAAAAAAAGCTTTCCTCACTTTTATTTCCTCTTCCACTTGTACCCACTGGCAGTGATAGATGCAATCGATGACCCACCTACCTGCCAATCTATACATTCTGTCACCACATCACAGGGTTACATACACATGCACACATAGAGGATGTTAGATAAAGGTCTGACAAGATGGCAAACACATAGCTCTTACTGGCTGTTGCTATAATAATATAGACTGTAGCACCCATCTATGAAGGTGCTGAATAAGTGTTTATTCAGAGACTAAAGAGAGAATAAGAGAATAAATTTTGAGAGGCATCTACTTTTTAATAAGCTTCTACTGGGATGTTTCTTTTGCTCCTTGGTAGGACTCAGCTTGGCCTAGTTCAGTGGGGTACTATCAATTTTTACCCAATGGATTTGCACAAGTGTTAGGGAATTTATATTGTAGGAGATCCGCTCTTCTCCCATGTCACAACAGGCAGGAGACTCCTGTTGTGGCTTCCACAGTGCTCTTTATTTACAGTGCAAGCCCCACCACCGAAATACAGCTTTACAGGTTTAGCTGAGCCCCAGCTCTCAGCCTGGCTGGTCTCTGGAAGCAGTCAGCTCTGGTAGGCTCCTCGCCTCAGCTCTACTTCCTTGCTCTTTGTCACTGTACCTTTCTCCATCTCCTTCTCTCTCTCCCTCTCACTCCACCATTCCACCACACCACACCGGGATTCCTCCCTGGCAGGCTTTTATCCCCTGAGGAGGCTGCCAGGTGCAACTCATAACCCTGAGCCCTCTGCAGCCCAGGTGGCTGATCAGCCTTTTCCTCCCAGGGAGGTTTGCAGAGGCTTCCCTGCACTCTTAAAGGGGCGGCAGGGCTGGGTCAGGCCCACCCTGCCACGATATCTAACAGTTCTGAGAGCACACATTGTTCTTTCCCCAGGTAAGAGAAAAATAAATGAATCTGCAACCTAGATCAATACAAGTAATAAAAACTATCCTCAAATTAATACTTATAAGTAGAAAAGAACTAAAGTATTTAAAAGTAAATATAATTGTACATTAAACTAAACAAAAATGTCTTCTCTTTGCCCTCTTCACATCATGATAGCAGCTTGTCTAATATAGAGGGACTGGTAATGGGAGATGAAGCTTTTCATTTTGGGTCACTCCTTTCAATCTGGCCCAGGTTTTTTGGGACAGAAAGTGGCTAACATCTGCTCTCTGTTTGGTGGTTCATGTGCTCAAGTGTTGGTAACTTCATTACAGTTTCTTGTACCCAGGTGTCTATGTCTAGGGGTGGGGGGATAGCTCAGTGGTTTGAGCATTGGCCTGCTAAACCCAGGGTTGTGAGTTCAATCCTTGAGGGGGCCATTTAGGGATCTGGGGCAAAAAATCTGTCAGGGGACAGTACTCAATCCTGCTAGTGTAGGCAGGCGGATCCTGCTAGTGTAGGCAGGGGACTGGACTCGATGACCTTCAAGGTCTTTCCAGTTCTAGGAGATTGGTATATCTCCATTTATTATTATTATGTTATTATTGGCAGCCTTGTTCACATTCTCACCAAAGCAGCAAAGGATTGAACGGAATGTAGACTGGAATACATTCTCATCCCTTCATCACTACAGAACGAAGTTGAAGCACTACTGAAGTCCATGGAAAGACTTTAAATTAGAGATCTTTTGGCAGGACAGCAGAATAGCTTGTACTCTTGCTTCCTGTGCTGTAACTGCACTGCGAATAAGCAGCGCTTTAGCTTTTAGGATGGTCAGTGCAGCATCATTCATGACCAGTAAATTCACTTAAGAAAGGGTAATTGTACTACACATTCCTCTTGCTCCACATACTGCTGCCATCTGCATCCAACTTCTTTCACTGTGTTGCAGGCAGTGATTTCATTAAATGTATTACAATTCTTCTGTAACCATTTCAAAGCAGTATAGTATTTATAATAAAACAAACACCCTTATGGCTGGCAGACTGCCCTCTAAGTGCAGCTGCCTTGTTCATACAATTTTGGTGGAATACTAGTGTTTTGTATGAAGGGGAGATGATCGGACCTTCGCTAAAGCACTCAGAAAGGAAATAGTATTAAGAGTATTACACAGCTTTGAATTCAATGAAAAACTGATCCTAAATCCAGAAGGTTAATTTTTTTAAAAAACTTTTTCATCCACATTAAAATGACTCGATAGTCTGCAGTGGAGTGAGGAGTATCAGACAGTACATACTGGAAAATGGATGGGGAAATCAAGTTATATAGAATTTTATAAATGTTGTATAAGTACAAACATAAGGACCTGTACTCAAATAGCAGCACATATTCTTTAAGCTTGTCTATGATCATTTAAAACATTTATAAATAAAATCCCACCCATGGCTTTACACTGTATATAGAACATCAGGAGTAGTTTATTGTAGAATATATTGCATGGAATAGGTAGCGTTGCATACTGTAACCCAAATGTTATGAACTTCCCTTGAAAAACTGAAAGTCTGTTCATTATTGGAATTCAACTGAGCATCTTAATGTTTGGTGAAATGTAAATCAATGGATTTTCTGTGGGTTTCAAGGGAGGGAGTGTTATTAATCTGAAAAATGATTTATCTGTCTAATTTTCTAAGTAAAATATCACATCACTTTGCCCGAGCGGACTGTTAAAATTAAAATCAGCATTCACTGAACATATGATGTCACAGACATATATAAATGGCTCAAGTCACTGATATTAAGAGTGAGTCCTTAGAAGGGGGGGGGGGGGGGAGGACAAAGCCAGCAAAGATTGAGATTTAACAAAAGACAGGAACTTGACATTCTACTAGAGAATAAACTGCCTGTTCCTAATATATTCATAACTCACAAGCTGTGAAGCCACTAATGATTCTTGAGTTACCATTAGCTCATCCTGTATGTTGGAGGTAAAACCATTATGTGGTATTTTTAATATATAGTGTGCACCTTATCAAATTGGATAAGAATAACTTTCTTTAATATTTAATGCCCAGGATCAAAATGACTGTCTTAGTACCTGTTCAGTTGGTGAGTATAGTAACAGTTTTACTGACCTATAAAACATTCTGAAAGCTTCATGGCTTTTTATGCGGTACTAAGCAAACAAAACAAAGAATAATCATGAATAATGCAAGCAAAGAGAATGTGGTGTGTGTGTGTGTGTGACACATTCAACACTTCAGATTCCAGCAGTGCTGCAAATCAGTGTCTACCTGAGAAATTAGGGTCTGACCCAACAAACACTTGCTTGGGATAGCAAGTATGCTTATTGACTTTGGTTGGACTACACGTAGGCCAGATTTTCATTGGCTCTTTGTAAAGGAGGACAGGCTCAGTGTAGACGAGGAAGTGCACAAGCAGCTTTCAGACCCCTTCTGTTTTCTGTGTGAGAGACAATTGCACTCTGTGCTTGCAGAAATACACTGACTGCCTTTTCGCATTCCTCTGGAGACGCAATGTACTCCTGATGGAGCAGACAGTAGGCAGAGTGGAAGCTTTGACTTCAATGGAAATTGAATCAGACCATTATCCCAGTGAAAAGAAAGCGCAAGACATCAGCCAGTCAAAGTAATATTTTTTGCACACGTGCTTTACACTGATATAAATGAAAACTTAAGAGGAAGGACAGTGTTCTACTGTACCAAGAACTTTCCCCCCCGAGTTAAAGAATACTGGGGGCTGTGTATTATCCTGCAAAGGTGTGGGAAAGTGGGCACATTCACCTTATGAAATGAGGAGGGACTATGCCCCAGTGTGAGCCACTGTGTCACTTACACAATCTGCTTCTCATCACTCTCTAAAAATAATGAGCCAGACTGTGGCATTGAGCCCCAGGCTCACTTTAGAGGTAGAGCACAGATATTCCACCCCACAGGAAGCTCAGCGAGGGATTGTGCCCCAATTGCTCTGCAAACTACCTGGCACATGAGGTGTCGTGCACACTGCATGACCCCAGCTGGTGGTGTCCCTTACTCCCCTTTTTACAGAGGACAGGACAGAAAAGGATCATCCATGGGCCACTTCCTCATTGCTACTTTTGGCACAGTTTACACACCTGGGGGTGAGCATTCACTGTGCTTCTGATGGTGACTGTCATATCCCTTACACAGAGTGGAAGGAAGGTCCACGTGCCCTTCCACACCACTAACATCCACAAGAGCCAGTGGCAATGTGGCCCAAAGCTGTAGGGGCTTTCGGGGGGAGGGAGGGAATTGTGCCTTTGTCTATTTCATTTCTCTCCTTCTTGATTTAGCCTCCAAATCAACAGTTAACAGAGATGGGCAAATAAGTTACAATGATGGAGTTATTCAAGAAGTTACAAAGAATCCTGTGGCACCTTAAAGACTAACTAAAGTATTGAAGCATAAGCTTTCGTGGGCTAATACCCACTTGTCGGATGCATGCAGTGGAAGTGTCCAGGGGCAGGTATAAATAGGTAGGCAAGAACCAGGTTAGAGATAACAGGGTGGGTCCACTGAGGCTGAACCAGCTTGTCATCTCTAATCAGGGAGGGTGAGATATTCCTCTAGCAGCTGAACTGGAGGTTTGAACAGCGAGAGAAGATAAACTGCTCTTGTAGTTAGCTAACCATTCATAATCCCTATTCAGTCCAGAGTTGATTGTATCAAATTGGCAAATGAATTGCAGCTCTGCAACTTCTCTTTGCAGTCTGGTCTTGAAGGTTTTTTTGCTAGAATATGGTGACTTTCAAATCTGTAATTGTGTGTCCAGGCAGGCCTCTCTGATTCTTGAGTTAGTCAATAAATTTCACCTGTTCACAGTTCACAAATTCACTGCAAACAGATTGTGTTTGTCCTGGATTTGTCAATGCCAAATACATTTCTGCTAAGAATTCTTGGTTTAGAATGCATTTGCAAGTGGTTTGCATGGCAGTGCACCTACATCAGTGTACACTATTTACTGCTTTTCAGGCAGTGCATAGCTATCAAAATGACAAAACCTTTAGAAATAGAACATAGGGAGGTAAGATAGACTTGTATTCTCATTCTCCTCTTCAGACTGTCACTCACAAGCTATGACATTGGTGCCCTTGTTTTTATTTTGTGTAGACTTTAATTTTAACTTATTTAACCATAGATAAACAAGATTTTGAAATTAATAGACAATTCAAGATAACCTGAGAGACCAACAATCCTCAGACTTTTAGGTAGGGATATAAGATTATCAATGAACTAATAACTCCACTGTCTCTCTTAAAGTCTTAAAATACTTTACTCGATGTCCCCCAATCATTCATCCTCCTTTGAATTCTTCAACAGTTTTTCTTTTTGGAACTAACTCTATAAACAATGAAACTTCAAATTAGGAGTAGCCTGAATCGGCCATCCTGACTACCAAATGAATTGTAACTTACCCCACCAGTAGTTCTATTGAACACAAGGCAACTACTGGCATAAGAGACTACTCAGCAGATGGGTAATGGAATCAGATCCAAACATAGTGACTGGTTTTCAACATATTATACTTTTAAAAGAAGAAATTTATGAAGCAGATGTGGAATCAATAAAACATAAAAAGGAGTTGAAACCCATGCTCGAATAGTAAGAATAGAACCATGACTATTGTGAGTCTGGTTTCGTCAACCAAAGTTAGGACACTATGCTCAAATCCTATATTTCCAAGATTTTGGCCTGAACTTAGCAACCTTACTCAACTTGTTTTCAAGGGTATGGCTTGAAGGGTGATAAAATGTGGCTTACGTTTGCTGAGTAATAGATATGCAGTATGCCAAATTATTCAGTCTAGTTTTTTGATATTTTAGTAGACAGTTGTCAAACAGCAGACAAAGCTCATACAAATCCCATGGGCCCTTTGTTTTTTAAGCAACAGAAAACTACAGAGTGGTTCAAATTTCCACTATACATGATCCCTGTGGATTTCCAAAATGGGGATCATGAGACAAATGTATGCTTAACTGGCTTTGAAAAGGCTACATGAGGGATGGATGGTGGAGCTTGTATCTTAGCATTCCCTCTATTAGTAATTTAGGAGAAAAATGACAAATGAACCAAGACATCAGTACTGCATGGAGATCTTTAAAATAAAGAGATTTATGGAGTCTTCTTGGAACCTAGAGCCGGCCACAGAATAATAACTAATTTATAATGAAAGCATTAAATGGAGTATAACTTTGGGACCCATTTTCAAGTAACCATCTCTGACTACATGCTATAATGATTTTGAATTTTTTAGTAGTTTTCAATCAACTAAATGTTTTGCTTTTCCTTCTCTTACCCTCTATACATTTCATTATTTTTTCTTGGTCTCCATATTCGTTAAATATAAGCACATTAAAAAAAATCCAGTCGTGTTAGACTTCCTTGCCCTCCACACTATCAACAAGGGCAATGGTGATCTACTACAGGGATTCCCCACCATCACAAATGAACTAAACGTGATTGTGACAGCTTCCACACTAATGCATTTAGCTTGTGAACAATGGTTACATTTTTAGGTTAATTTTAATAACTTTCAAGGCACGTAATGCCCTGGCAGCTACATTTTGCTGCAATGGAATGTGTCTATGTCCCTTTGACTCACCAGCTTTCTACTCAGTTCTGTCACTTTAGATTGCTTCCCGGCACAAGGGGCAGCAATAGAGACATGTTTGTACACACATATGTGCTGTGGACACAAAGGTTGGTCCAATAAAAGATATTTCCTCACCCACCTTGTCTCTCCATATTCTGGGGCCAACTTGGCTATAACACCACTGCAACAACATTCACATAAAATACAATTTCAGAGTCTACATTTCAAAGGGAGAGTGGTGCAGGCCACACTAAGCATGGTCTATGCATTTTGCTTATTATACAACTTATTTGTACAGTAGTAGTGCCTAGACACACCAAATAAGCATCAGGGCTCCATTGTTATAGATGCTATAGCAGCCAAGTAGCAAAATTTAAAAAGAAACAAACAAACAAAAAAACCACCCCACAGAATACCATAAATTAATCTAAATTACTGTACTGTCATTTAGATTGTATGTGTTGCTGTATGTGTTGTAGACAATACAGCATGAGTCACTTAAAATGGAAAATAAATGAATGCAATATTCATACATGTTGAAAATGAAACACTAATTTTTCCCAAAGGCTTTTTATTTCATGAGAATTAATTTACAGAGTAATAGTAAATTAGTTCAGTTAATTTATATTGAACATGTCTCAGCCACATTTGACTAATTCTATGCCCCATTAAAGAGTACCCTTTAAGGATATGGTTATTAGTTTAAGAGCTATGGCAATAAAGCCATCCACACTGATTTTCTGGTGGGATGGGATGGGGAAGGCAGAGTGGGATTTTTGGGGATCTTTTGCACCTTTGTTCCCCACTGTAGAACAATAAAGAGATTGATGTATAGACAGTTTAGACTAGCAAAACTCAAATAGACTAAGTTAATAAGATTAGATCAATTGCGCTAGTAGGTGATTTGTTAACTTCATTTAGCAACAATAAATTGAAAAAGGACAAAGTCATATTAAGTCATTTGCAGGGAGCCATCATAGTTTGTGTATAATAAAATATTTCTGAAAAATGACCTGCCAGGTTTTATACAAATTACATAAGGTGATAGCAGCTGTAACAAATTGCAGTGTGTAGTTTTTGATGTTTTATTTATTAAAAGGGGGAGAAATTCTTCGTACATGAGTTCTGATAAGAGGATATCATAGCCTGGCTTTTTACATTGAATTGCTGTTACATATATTACGATAGGAACATGGTTATCTCTGTGTCCCAGGATGCCTGAGCTGACACAGATGCCTTCTTTATTATACCATTATACCTGATCAAACAACACATTTTAGCAGCTATGTTTTTCCCTTGGTTTAAAATCATGCCCCATATAAAATATTAGTTTTATTCTTCTGTATATGACAAAGTAAATGCTAAATGCTATCATGTCTGAAAAAGAAAACATAGTTGACACTGTATAATTATTTATACACTGTAAGTCCTAATACTTCAAAACATTCAGTATCCTTACCTCACATCTATACCTATCAATGGGTGATGGACATCCAAAAGTCCAAAACGTAAGCTTAGTGCAGGTAAACACGTAAACTTTGAATGCTTAGCTGATACTTATATTAGAACTTCTATGACCAAATTTTTTCCCCCTCTCTCATATGTATAAACTCCTACTTTTATGGGAAAGCAATAATAACTTGAGAAAGAATATACTCCTAGAGTTGTGCAGCCCACACTAAGCATACTACATGCATTTTGCTTATTATACCACTTATTTGTATTGTAGTAGTATATAGAGACCCCAAAGAAGCACCGGGGCTCCATTGTAATAGGTGCCATCCAACTATATAGTAAGAGACAGTTCCTGAGCTCAGAGTTCTAGCACTTAATCCTGCAATATGGTCCATATCTCATGGCAGGATCAGGGCCTTAGCTTAAGACAAGGCGAGTGAAAAACAATTGGGAGGCCAGGCAGGGAGTATGAGGCAATGGTGATAAGAATATAGTTTTGTGTAGATTAGCAATGTGCACAATGTAAAGGTTTAGAGGGATGTTTTCTGTAATCATGATCAGTAACAGTAATCTCAGCTCTCTGTTTACCTAGCAACTACTAAACTGGTAACATTAGGGTCTGCTCCTGTCTCTCTAGACTAGGCTTCTGATGACGATTCTTATAACCATAAGTAATAAACCTATTTTTTATAATTTTTGGAATAGAGATAAAGAAAATGAAACTGTTAGCAATAAATTGAAACAATAAATATTAGAGAACAGACACAATAAAAATAGAAAGTGATGATAGAAAAGAAGGGATAAAGATAGCAATTTTACTGTTTGATTGTGCAGTCCTTATGTTAATATTGCAATTGATCGTATACATTCTTTAAAAGGGACTGTGATGCTCTGTAGTCCATGTTCACCACTTATGTGGTTATAATATATTAATGTACAAAGTATGCCTTGTAAGGTATCATTTGAAAACTCATAATCTGCCAATTATTAATTATTCTGTTGAAATTAGTATAACAATGCTGCATTTGGAATTATGAGATTTTGCTGAAATATGTTGTAATTCTGGTTAACACCCATAAGCCATTTCTTCAGAGAGAAAGGCACACTGGCATGCCAGCAAAGTGCTAAAGAGTCATTACCTGCTTAATCAGAGGGCTTGGCCTCACTTCAGCCGGCAGGGATCGATCTTTTGGTGATCAATTTATTGCGTCTCGTTAAGACGTGATAAATCGATCACCAGCGGCTCCCCCGTCAACTCCGGAAGTCCAGCTCCTGAAGAGGCACAAGCTGGAGTCGATGGGGGACCACGCCGCCGACCGCCACCACCGTGAGGATGGGAGGTAAGTCGGCTGTAGAGACGTCAATTTCAGCTACGTTATTAACGTAGCTGAAATTGTGTATCTACAGTCGATTTCCCCCCCTAGTGGAGACCAGCCCAGAGATTCACCAGCAGGGGAATTATAAACAGGAAATTTATAAAGAAAGCCAGGAATACTTGTAGCACCTTAGAGACTAACTAGTTTATTTCAGCATAAGCTTTCGTGAGCTATAGCTCACTTCATCGCATGCATAGAATGGAACAGAAGTAAAATGCATTTATACACACAGAAAGAAAAAGAAAAAAATAAATTAATACACAAAATTTCTCTTTCATTTTTTTCTTTTTCTTTCTGTGTGTATAAATGCATTTTACTTCTGTTCCATTCTATGCATCCGATGAAGTGAGCTATAGCTCACGAAAGCTTATGCTGAAATAAAGTGGTTAGTCTCTAAGGTGCTACAAGTATTCCTGGCTTTCTTTACGGATACAGACTAACACGGCTGCTATTCTTGAACCTGTCAGGAAATTTATAGTTCATCTGAAAGACAGTTTACAGCTCAAGTATGCAATGACACTGTCTGCCCACTGATCCAGCAAGGATTTTTTCCAGCACACAAGGGCTGGGATATAAAAATGAGAGGAAAAAAGTGCCTCTAGCTACTTTAACTCTCCACCTTACCTGAAGAAGGCTGAACTAAGGGGAGTGGTCCCAGGCTGAAGGGAAATACAGCCTGTGAACTAAGAACTGTAAACTGACTACTGTGAACTGAGAATTACCTGCAGCATCTGGTGTATTGAGAATAATGTCTGCTTCAAATCTTATTTAGCTTGGTAAAATTTGGGAATTAGCTTGCAGTTTTGTCTTTTTATTTCTTTTATAACCAATTCTGGCTTTTATGCCTTCCCCCTTATAATCATTTAAATCTATCTTTCTCTAGTTAATATATCAGTTTTATTGTTTTATCTAAATCAACGCATTTGAATGAAGTGTCTCGTAAATCTCAACTCTAGACAACAAGGCTGGTGAATATTCATTACCCATTGTTATAATGATGAACGAATGAGCTTGTACCACCCAGTGAGCTACTGAACAGTATAAGACACACATTTCTTTGGGGGGGCAAAGCTGGGACTCAGGTGTCTCCCTCTATCAGTTCCTGGATGGCTGGGCACAGCATTCATGTACTCAGTGGGGAGTGACTTTACATGCTGGTGGTGGAGAGTGAGCAGAACCTGGAGTGTGCTGTTCACTAGCAAAGCAAAGCAGTGTAAAAGGCATCCCAGGATAGATAGCTAAGGGGACACAGGAATTTAGTAGTTCAGATTTCACCCAGGAGAATGTCACAGGGACCCAAGATTTCATGACATTTTTCTTTGCTATATTGCTTACTTCAAGCTAGTTATTCATTACCAGCAGCAACTGATAATGCTAACATGAAGCATTTCAGGGTAGGTAGAGATGAATTCCTCCTGTGCTTGATAATTAGTTTTTTTATATTTTTTCTATCAAAGTTATATTTAACCACTAAGTTTCCCCTTTTAAAGATGTATTAAGTTTTGTCAAATGACATAAAACACAGGGATTCTCTTTTATGTATGCGTGTTTAAATGTTAAAAGAAAAGGTGGGTGGATTTTTAAAGCATAAACATCATAACATCAGCCTAAACTGGACATTCTAAGCTTTGGTTTCCTCAGGCTTTTGGGGGTTTATTATGAGTGGTTTTCAAACTGTGGGTATAAGGTACTGAGTCGCAGTGGCTCTGGTCAGCACCACCAATGGTGGTGCTGCCTGGGGAAGGCAAGCTAGTTCCTACCCGTTCTGACACCCTGCTGCACTCCGGAAGCAGCCAACAGCAGGTCCCACTCCTAGGTGGGGGAGCCACAGGACTCTGCGTGTTGCCCCCATCCTGAGCACCAGCTCTTCACTCCCATTGACTGGGAATCAGCCAATGGGAGCTGGAGGGAGGTGGTGCCTGTGGGTGACTGTTGCATGGAGCTGCTTGAATGCCTCTGCCTAGGAGCCGGGCCTGTTGCTGGCTGCTTCACATTTGCAGCGCTGTCCATGGTGCCAGGAAAGACAGGAAGCACCCCCCCCCTACCGCTGTGCCTGAAGTAAGCCCATACCTCAACCCTACAACCCAATCCCCTGACCCATCCCTGAGCCCCCCACAAACCTACTTCCTGCACCCCAAACACCTGATCCCCAGCCAAACCCCAGAGCTTGCACCCCCATCCCTGACCCCCTCCTGCAGTCCTATCCCCTGCCCCTGCTCAGAGCCCCTCCCCAACCTGAACTCCTCATTCCTGGCCCCACCCTGCAGCCCTCACCCAACCCTCTGTCCCAACCCTGAGTCCCTCCCACACCCCAAACACCTCAGCTTCATTGGGTCATGGGCATCAACAATTTTCTTCAACTAGATAATTTATTTTTTGAAAATCACTGTTTGAGATCATAAGTTGTGTTAGTTTTAAGAGTTTGTCTCTTACTGATTTTTAATTTGAAGGTAGAATGTTGATTCAGTCATTCTCTGAAAAATTAAAAGTAAACTAAATGCAAGATCAAGATTTGCATCTCCGCATAGTGATAATACATGGTATGGAAAAAAGTCTAATGTTTTGTATATTATGGCCTGATTCATCAAATACAATCAATGAATTCACATGTTTAGAATAGGCATGTGCTTACATATCTTTCTAAATTGAAGCCTTAGGAACGAATGGTCTGCAAAATATTTTTCATATTGATCCCAACCTGATCCCCTTAAGAAGAACAAGTTGAGGGATGATACACAATGAGTTTTCTCCATTGCTCAACTTTTTTTGGAGATTTACAAAGCTCTCATATTTTGTGTTCTTATTTAAATCAGCAATTATTAATGCACCAAAATTGAAGTTAAGTTGACTACTCATGATGCATAAAGTTTAAGCACCTATATATTTTCAGGATCATAGCCCTAAATTTCATTGAAAACCCTCTTTGAAATCTTTCTTTTATGCTACATTCACACTGCCAGCAGGGTCGACTCAGCTCTTCAGCCATCTGAGATACATAGTGTCATAACTTGGTGCTATCAGGATAAGTCCTTTAAAGTGCTCTTTGCTGTATATATAAAGATGTACTATGATAGTTATAAGAATAGGGGGCTGAACGTCTTCTTTTCCCCAAAATTTCCCTGTTGTCTGGTCAGCAGTACACCACTCATTCACAATGCAATGGCTGAATATATTTAATTTCTGAAGCCTTTTAGGATAATTTGGGATGAAAGGCAATTATATACCTGTAGATTATTAATAAAAAGGCATGTAATTAAATTCCAAAAAAAAAAAAATCACTAAATTCTTCTATTTATAACTCACAAGAAAACTAGAGATGAGATACCACAAACAAAAGTGAAAAGCTGAGATCATTAGGCAACCACAGCAGGAAAATTCTTGAAATGTAAAAAAAGACTGAAAACAGCAAAAGCTCTAGTGGTGGGCGGGCAGCAACATGGAATGCTGAAGAAGGAAGCAAAGGATGGTTCAAAAAAATGTTAACAGATCTTTAAGACTAGAATTACAGAGATGCCATAGATAATCCACATCACCCCAATCTAAAAGGAGAGAGGCTAGGGAGAGAACAGGAAATTATGAGTCTGACCTTTGCTATGCAGGATCCCAGACATTTCTTAAGGATGAGCTCATAAAGCATCTCAGGAAATATGAGCAAGGTTCCATAAAGTAAATCTTGTGTGAAAGAATATTATGCTATTTTTGGATGAAATATGAGGCAGTGATAGCGGGGGAATGCCAAATGTAATCCTGATGCAACTTCACCCCACCACTTCAGTAGCGTTACATCAGAGATGAATTAGTCCAATGTTCTTTAATGTCAAGACCACCTAAAACATAATTATTAAACTAATGTACACTTCAAAGTCAGTACAGGGACACAGGAACATCTATATAGGAGCAGAGCAGTAGTTTACCTACTTCAATTATCCTGACTCCAAGAGTAGCAAATAGTGGCCGATCTCAGTTACTCCAGAAGAAAAAAATGCAAGACACCCCAAAGAAGGCAGTTATGGGATAATCCGTGTACAGGGGATATGTATTCCTAACTCCAGACATCAATGACTGTTTCTTGAAGCAGCTAGTCCTGGAACCCACAAGGGGAGAGGACTAAATCAAGAATTGCCTTTAAGTGGCATACAGAATCTAGTCCAAGAGGTGAGTGTGGCTGAACCACTTGGTAACAGTAACTATAATGTAATGAAGTGTAACATCCTTGTAGGGGAATGGGAGTAACACCAAAGATGCCCTCTGCAGTAGCATTTAACTTCAAAAAGGGAAAGTATGCAAAAATGAGGAAGCTAGCTAAATGGAACTGAAAAGGAAGTCAGAGAGTAAAATGCCTGCAAGCTGCATGGAAACTTAAAAAAACCAATAGTGGCGCAAATTAAATATATAGCACTGTAGCAGTGCAGCGACTCACCCCTGCAGCACCTCCCACTGGTCACCCAGGGAATTAGCTCTGTCCAGCCTCTGGAGTACCCTCTGCAGGCCGTAGTCCCACTTGCACTGTCCCGGGTCCCTCCCTGGACCCCATTGCCCTCTTACCTAGGGTGCTGCACCCCTGCAGTACCCCCACATTCTCAGGGTCTCCCCTCCCTGGGGGAACCCCCACTCCCTATCCCTACCTTGACTCAGTCTAGGCAACTCCCAGTCACCACTCACCCCCATTCTCTGGGGCAGACTTCAGTATCATTGCCACTCATCACTGGCAAGGGGGTCTTGGCCTGCTGCTTCTACCTCTGTAGCCAGGGGCTGCCCCCTGCAACCCAAGTACCCTTTGTTGGGCTGTCCCCTAGGCCCTGAAGCCTGGGGGTTTCCAGGCCAGAGCTCCCCCAGCACCTCTTGCCTTGCCCCAACCCTGCTTCCCTCTAGGTACCTTAAGCTTCCCCAGCAGCAGATCTGTCTGCCTCTACAGACAGAGGAGACTCTCTCCAGCAAACTCTGGGCCTTTTTATCAGGGCCAGCTGGGCCCTAATTGACCCAGCCACAGCGGTGGCTGCTCTGCCCTCAGCTGCCTTCCATTGCAGACCTCTGCTGGGCTGCCTTCTCTATCCACAGCCCTTTGCAGAGATGTTTTAACCCCTTTTTGCCTGGAGTGGGGCAGCTGCTCCACTACAAGCACACACACACACAACCATCATGACCAAACAATGGAGTAAGAGGCAGAGGAAAAAAGGCATCCTTTAAAAAAATCAGAAGTCAGATGCTCCTGAGGAAAACAGAAAGGAACATATACTTTGGTAATTAATATGTAAATGTATAATTAGGCAGGCCAAAAAAAGAATTTGAAGAGCAACTAGCAAAACAGACAAAACTAATAGCAAAAAAATACGTAAAGTATGTCAGAAGCGGAAAGTCTGACAAATAATCAATGGGGCCAGTGGACAATTGAGGTGCTAAAGAAGCACTCAAGGAATACAAGGCCATTATGGGGAAGCAAAAGGAATTCTTTGCATCGGTCTTCAGTAAAGAAGATGTGAGAGATTCTCACATCTAAGCCATTCTTTTTAGGTGACAAATCTTTTTTTCAGTGACAACAGTGATAGGTCACCATGACCAGGTGCCATTCACTCAATAGTTTTGAAGGAACTCAGATATGAAACTGCACAACTACTAACTGTGGTATGTAACCTATCACTTAAATCAGTCTATGTACCAGATGACTGGTACATAGAATATGCCAGATAGCTAATGTAACTTCAATTTTTAATAAAGGGGATCCTGACAATTTTAGGCTAGTAAGCCTAACTTCAGTACCAGCAAACTATAGTAAAGAACAAAATGATCATACATACAAATGAACATGACCAAGAGTCACCCAATGGAAGCAGTTTTAAAACAAACAAAAGGAAGTAGTTCTTCACAAATTCCACAGTCAACCTGTGGAACTCATTACCACGGGATGGTGTGGAAACCAAAAGCAGAACTGGGTGGAAAAAAAATTAGATAAAATTTGTGGAGGATCGATCCACCAATGGCTATTAGACAATATGGTCAGGGAGCAACCCCATTCTCTAGGTATCCCTAAGCCTCTGACTACAAGATGCTGGGACTGGACAACAGGGAATGGGTCACTTGATAATTACTCTATTTTGTTTGTTGCCTCTGCAGTATTTGGCATTGTCCACTGTTGGAAGACAGGACACAGGGCTTGATGGACCTATGGTCTGACCCTGTGTGGTCATTATGTTCAACGTGGTTTAGCCCCGAAGCTTGAGGGCTTAAATACATTCCCAATCTATTGTGTTTCTTTTTAATATGATTAACTATTTAACTTTGGATATTCTTGTTATCCATATAAATGTGCAATCCTATTTAATCCTGCTAACTGTGGCACAGAAAGCTTTAAAAAAAGCTTTATCCTTGAATCAACAGACAGCTGTTAGCGGATATAAAGCGTATGTAAAAGATTATGAGTTAAGTAAGAGGAAAAATATAGAAACTCAGGAATCCACATGAGGAATACAACTGTGCAGATGAAATTACTGACAACATGGCTCCCAGTTGGCTGATGCTCTAAATTATGTTTTTCAAAAATCCTCATGCTCACTCAAAGTTTCACTAGAGGAACAGGAAAAGTGGATGCAAAATCTTTAAGAACTACATTTTTAAGAGCCTAATTCTCAAACAAAAACAGAAAACACATTGGCAGAAGAGATATTTTGGTCAGCCAGGAAAGCAAGTGTGTGTTAAGATTTCCCAGAGATGGGCCTTAGCACCTAGGTCCCAATCCTGCAAACATTTATGTCTAAATCTTGTCAATTTCAGTGAGACTATTTGCATACATAAACTTAATCACTTCCAAATGTGTTTGCAGGATTGAAGCCCTGGTATATGTGTACACTGTAATATCAGGTTTGATTATAGCACAGGCAGCCATATCTGTATGAAATACAGTTAAAAATAGCAATAGTCATGCTGGCACAGGCAGTACAAGCACACAAGGGATCCAAGGGATACCTACATGTATTGTTAGCCTATGCTGCAGCCCCAGGCGCCACTCCTACAATGCTATTTTTAGCCATGCTGGCATGGATATGTCTACTTGTGCATCAGTCCTATTGGAGTGTAGACATAACCTTCATGTATCTCTCTTGGATCATGGGGGAAAAAATCATAATAGTCCATCAGAGAAACAAAATATGTAAAGCAATGGGATGAAAATCCTTCAAATCTATTACCATGTAAATCAGTCAAATTCTACTCATACTTTATGGCTCATAGAAAAGGTAAATAATAGAGAAATAGCATGATAGATAAACAAGACTGGTATGATTTGAACAACACAAAATTCTATAATGATGGGATTCTGAATTGCTGTACGTTTAAACACAGTAAACATACCAATACAGGGGGAGCGCATTAAAAGTTTCTTTCAGTTTTAGAGCTGTTCCCTATGCTTAAAATGAGGAATACCAGTAGAATCACTATTATCTCTAGAACCAGGAGGGTTAATGGGACCTCGAAGATGCCTGAAAGAACTTTCTAGGTCTGACAAGTAACTTTGTCTATAAACCTAACATACCGTGTTTCCCCAAAAATAAGACGTACCCCAAAAATAAGACGTACCTCCAGTTTTGCCTCCCGCATTAATATAAGGCATCCCCCCGAAAATAAGGCGTCCCCCCGAAAATAAGGCGTCCCCCCCCGAAGCTACCGGTGCCGTAAGGAGTCACCATAGAGGCAGGCGCCGCTGCGCAGCTCACTGATTGGCCGCAGCGCAGCCGGAGCTGTTCTTTAAATCAGAGAGCCCACGCCACCGCCAGGACAAGCTGCCACCTGCTGCTCGCTCTGCCCTGACGGAGTCTGGCTGACTCACAGACTCACGCAGGGCCGGCAACAGGAATTTTGGGGCCCCGTATGGCAGATCGTACGGGGCCCCCTCCCCCCGTCTCCTGCCACCCCCCCCCCCCAGTCTTGGAGCACTAACCTCACTAACCGCTCCTTCCGGGGGGCCGCAGCACCCTCCTGCCTGCAGGAGCAGGCAGCAAGTCTCACTGCCCCAGGCAGAGGCTCTCTGCCACTGCAAGTGGTGGAAGGAGGGGGAAGGAGGCTGCTTGCAGCCTGCACCGGCAGAGGGGGTTTATTACCGTATACAGGTAATAAACTTCCTTTTTTTTTGTTCAACAATAAATGTGTACCGTATTCTTCTTCATGGAAAAATAAGACATCCCCTGAAAATAAGACATAGCGCATCTTTGGGAGCAAAAATTAATATAAGACACTGTCTTATTTTCGGGGAAACAGGGTATCTGGCCATGGCAAGGGAAACATGGGGATCGCCAAGGAAACACCAAGCATCATAGAAACCTGCTCAGAAAGAACATCTGGGGTATTACAAAACCAGCTATTTGCCACTTGGCTCATCATGGAGCGTGAAGCTCATCTCAGGCCTGATTTATGAAGCATCTTGAGGAGGAGTGGTGTCCTGAAGGTATTTTTTGAAGACCGTGAGCTGAGATGCTGTTTATTACATGGAACATGCCAAGAAGACAACTATAATTGCTGTACTCTATACTCCAATGCACCACGGTCATAGTCTGTATGGATTTGGAGGGTAAACCTGTGTCAATAATACAAAGAAAAAACTTTAGGGGTTTCAAACTGAAAAGTGTCAAAAAAAAAAAAAAGCTGGAGAGGATTTGGATGCCCAATTTCCATTCAAGTTGGATATCCATAACTTGTAGAACATCTCTGAAAACCTCAGCCCTGGTGCTTTTTCTTCTTTCATGGCGGTGAATGGTGAAAGTTACTTAGTCAGCTTTCAATGCGAAAGAGAAGACTTTTCATTAGCTAGAAATTAGTACTGGGACATTAAAAACATGCATATATTATATTTCCATACACTTTAAATGTTTTCCCTTGATGTATTAGCTTACTGTTTTCAAGTGAATAGTTATGGGAAACAATGTGAAATATGGTTTTGTTTCATTTGCCCATACATGGTTAATCATAGATGACTAAGCAGACAGGATTGCATTAGTGCAAATTCATTGAAAATGTCTTGACATTTAGGCAAGTTCTGTTGACATTAAGTTTTAAATCAGATAGAAAGGCCATGCTTTCAGGATGTTATGGAAGTTTAAAGGGGCATCTTCAAGCAAAGATAAAAACTTGGTTTATATTATTGCTTCCTCTTTCCCCTCCCCCCTTTGGTTGCATTTAAGGGAAAAGGTCATTTTACATCCATAGTACAAAAGTCTCCTTGCTAGTTAATTATATAGAGATTAAAAGCTTTAAATACACGGACTTGTGCTATAAACATTTCTAGCTCTATTTTCATCAAATTTCCTGCCTGGTTCCTAAACACTCTCCTCCCCCTCCCCCAGTCTCTACATACTGCAAATACTAGATACATACTACATACTACAAACTTGAGAAATTATGGTGCAGATGCCACAATGAAGTCTTGGAAGTTACTTTTACAATGATATACACGGGAAAAGACAATCTTGCTAGAAAAGCCAGTCTAGGAGTTGGTTATTGAAGGTTAACACCATGTTTGATTTGTTATTTATTTCTATTACAGTAGTGATTAGAGTCCCTAACCAGGATCAGGGTCCCAGCATGCTAGGTGGTAGAAAGGAAGGATTATTATCCCTATTTTACAGATGGGGATCTAAGGCATACACATTAAGTGGCCTTCTTAAGATTACAGAAAGTGTCTATGGCAGAGATAGAAACTGGACTCAGATCTCTAGAGCCCTGGTCCAGAGCTTTTAATCATGAGACTATCTTTCATCATAACTGATTTTGAACTATGGGATACTCCTAAACAGATTAAACACTTTATGAAACCCAGTGGTGGGGAACCCCTTAATAAAGGACATGGAAAACCGTGACTACTACTTAAAGAGATTTAAATTGGAGCTACATAGCACTGTTGAAGAGGCCGCAAAGCAGACCTATTGCCTGCCTTCTCCTTCTCTTTCCCCTCAATTTGAAGGTGGCAATTGAATGTTTTCCAGTTCTTTCATATATGTTGGACAGTGGAATTTATGTCCATTTTCAGAATTTTACCTTTAAAGAATCAAAGTCAGGAACTGAATTAACCCCCCCCCCCCAGACTTTTTCTTCCTGTTTCTTGATATGCAATTGTTGGTAGCACAATGAATTAGCATTAATCTATCATTTCCTTTCTTAAAAGTAGGATAAAAATGTAAAATCATCTTAGTCTTTACAGAATATTTCAAAAGATTCACATTAGCCTTAAGTTAGATTTAGTTCAGAAGTTGCATTTATGTGGTATTAGGATTCCAAATTACTTACCATAAAATATTCCTTCGTGTGATTATCCAAAGAATTTTTTTTTGCACTCTACTCCTATCATAGTTCTCCTTCTCATTCCTGCACTACTGAGAGTCTTTTTACTAACTTCTTACAGTTAAAATGCAGTCAGCTACTCTTCATTTCTTTCTTACCTGACCTCAAAGCTAGAAAAGTTAATACATAAACACCCTGAAAACTTTCACTCAATATGAAAAGCAGGTTTTTTTATTTTTAACTCTTTATATTTTTAAGCAACTCTGCTTATAAAAAAAGAACATGGATCCATAAGATTTAAAATCTACAGCATTTTATTAATACTATGTTTTATTAAGTATGTAAAACATACTTTATATTACTTTAAATATCTCTCATTCATTACTCAACCTTTATTCACAACTGTATCAAACTATAACCTAGTATGTAGACATCTGTATGTCTTCAAATTTTTATCTAGAATACATGACTGATAATGTACAGGGCTATGTGCTGATATCTTGTTTAAATGCAATGTTTTGTTAGCAATTACACTCCCATTTAGGCCCTACCACTTAGAATTTGAAGTAGAAACACTTTCAAATAATGTTTAGTGCAATAATGAATACAGTGTAAACAAAATAGCACTTAAGTTGTTTGTTAGTAATTCTCTAGATCTTTTTAATTAGGAAACTGCAGATGGTACATTTGACATTCAAATATGATTTCCCAAATTAATGGTAGGATACTATGGCTACAACAACCTATCAGATTAAAAGAAAGTCATATTCAATATTCTAAATATGGAACCTACATCATTTTGTTAGTTTGTATTACAAGAAGGGATGATCAGAAAAATCCTCGGCAATATTTTTAACTTCGGCTTTTAGAAAACTTTGTTTTCAAATGTAGTATCCCATAAATTGGCACATCACATCAGGTGGCATCATTCAGGTACTTGCATCACATAATGCCATGTGATCTGTATAAAATGAGACAGTGGGAAGCTGGAAAATCGCAACATTCAGTACCAAAGTAGCCAGAGGGTACTAATTAATATAGCCCATTAATGTTGATTCATCTTGTTCATTTTTTGTATCAGTCTTTTTTTTTTAGTAATTACTCATTTTAATTTTGTAATGTTGTACGTGACCAGAGACTCTTGGACTTTTCTTAAATTACATTTGAAGGCATTCAGCAATAGTCACAAATAAATCAGAAATTTTGTAGTCACAGAAGAGAGTTGTTTACTTCCTTTGAAGGATTTTTTTCCCCTCAGTTTTAAAAGTGTCCTGTACATTAACATCCTTATTCAATGCCCATTTAAGGAAAGGAGCTCCTTTCCCCTTACCTCAATTTGCACTGCCACAGGATCTAATTCAAACTGAATGGCACAAGAGTAATACTGAGCAGTTCAGTTCATCAGAGGTACTAGGAATGTGATGACTCCCCAATTCACATTCAGCTGTACACAAATCTCCTGAAAGCAAAGACAGCATATCAAGGACTGCTTGTCTAGTATCCTGCAAAAAATATGGTTAATGATGCTCTGGTGACTTGACATAAACAAATGTGCACATCTAGTCTACAGAATCCTGTCACACAGAGTTTTGTATTGCTGAACATCCAGACAGGCTTTGATATGCGCTACAACCCTCCCGCTCTGAAAACTATGTGAAAGGAAATGCAACATACCGGGTCATCATCAGAAAGTCAACTCAGCCACATGCCAGTATCTGAGATATCATAATTTCCCCTTGTATTCAGAGTAGTACGCTCTAGTCCAAAGGTGGATAGGTTCCTGGGTTAGTGTTTGTGTTGTGTGGCATGTGGTTGCTGGTGAACATTTGCTTCATATTGGGGGCTATCTGTAAGTGAGCAGTGATCTTTCTCCCAAGATCTGTGAGTGAGGGATCATCCTTCAGGATAGGTTGTAGATCTTCGCTGATGCACTGGAAAGGTTTTAGTTGGGGGCTGAAGGGGACGGCTAGTGGCATTGTGTTACCTTTTTTATTGGGCCTGTTCTGTAGTAGAGGACTTCAGGGTACTCTTCTGGCTCTACCAATCTGTTTCTTCACTTCAGCAGGTGGGTATTGCAATTTTAAGAATGCTTGGTAGAGATCTTGTAGGTGTTTGTCTCTGTTTGCGGGATTGGAGCAAATGTAATTGTATCTTAGAGCTTCACTGTAGACAATGGATCATGTGGGGTGTACTGAATTGAAGCTGGGGTCATGTAGGTAAGTATAGGGGTCAGTAGGTTTCCTTCACCTCCGTCACCTTCATCCCCCAACTAAAACGTCTTCAACACATCAGCAAAGATCCACAACCTATCTATATACATCCTATATAATAATCGGCTAGAGAAGTGTGTGTGAAGCCGTCATGCGCAGTAGAGACGGCCCAGACGAATGGCATGCTGTTAGGTGTAGTTCGGCAGCACAACATGGCCGCCACGCATGTGCCGCCAAGAGGGAAGCAGGGTCTGGATCAGAGGCTCGGGAGCGCAGGCAGGAGGGTGGCTGGGCGCAGGAGGCGCAGGCAGGGGGCCTTGGAGTGGGGGGGGGGGGCTGAGCGAGCGGGGGGAGCCCTTGGAGTGGGGGGAGGGGGGCCCTTTGAGTGCTGAGGGGGGAGAGAGCTGAGCGAGTGGGGGGGCTGCGAGCCATTACCGTTGGCCCGTGTACACGGGCTTTTAGACTAGTATATAGATATACAGATATCTACTTTATGTTCCACTCTATGCATCTGATGAAGTGGGTTCTAGCCCAAAAAACCTTATGCCCAAATAAGTGCGTTAGTTTCTAAGATGCCACAAGTATGCATCATTCTTTTTGTTTGATTCCTGCTCAGCTTCCTATTTGCCAGATAGTTCCTAAACAGCGTCCCTTGCAGCCAGCTTGCCTGTGCTATTCCTGACTTGCTATGCAGCTACTGTCTTCACCCAGATACTCTTGCCCCTCTTATCAGATAACTTGACAATAATTTATTGCAATAATGGTGTTTATTAAATTAAGTCCAAATGTTTCACATTTAAAGATCCAGTTTCAGTCATTTATACACAATTTTAAAATAATATGATTCTAATGACTCTGGCCCTACTCAAGCTATTAAAACACTTACGTTTTACAAGCTAAAATCCACTGAGAATATATACTCATTTACAACAGGGATGTGAGCAGAGAGGGCTCAGAAAATACAGTGTCTATAAATACAAATAAATGTGCATGGAATATATCAACAGGAATAATAAACCCCCATGAAAACTGCTCAAATAAGTCATGTCAAATAAATTATTCAGCTAATTTAGCTCTTTCCTGTTCACAATTTCAATGAAAACCAATCTCATTTCCAAAAAAAATATTCTTTGTGTTCAAGTATTTCAAAGTTGACAAAGAGTCCTGTGGCACCTTATAGACTAACAGATGTATTAGAGCATAAGCTTTTGTGGGTGAATACCCACTTCGTCAGATGCATGTAGTGGGAGGAGAAACTGCTTTTGTGGTTGGCTAGCCGTTCACAGTCTTTGCTAAATCCTGAGCTGTTGGTGTCAAATTTTCAAATGAACTATAAGCTCAGCAGTTTCTCTTTGCAGTTTGGTTGTGGAGTTTTTTTTGCTGCAGGATGGCTACCTTTAAATCTGCTATAGTGTGTCCAGGGAGACTGAAGTGTTCTCCTGCAGGTTTTTGTATATTGCTATTCCTAATATCTATTTGTGTCCATTTATCCTTTTCCATAGAGACTATCCAGTTTGGCTGATGTACATAGCAGAGGGGCATTGCTGACACACGGCAGTGTATATTACATTGGTGGACGTGCAGGTGAATGAACTGGTGATGGTGTGACTGATCTGGTTAGGTCCTGTTGTGGTGTCGCTGGTGTAGATATGTTGGCAGAGTTGGCATCGAGGTTTGTTGCATGGATTGGTTCCTGAGTTAGAGTTGCTACTGTGTGGTGGTGTGTAGTTGGTGGTGAGAATATGCTTCAGGTTGTTGGGTTTTCTGTGGGCGAGGACTGGCGTGCCTCCCAAGGCCTGTGAAAGTGAGGGATCATTGCCCAGGAGGGGTTGTAAATCACTGATACGTTGGAGAGGTTTAGCTGAGGACTGCAGGTGATGGCCATTGGTGTTCTGTTGGTTTCTCTGTTGGTTTCCTGCCTGAGTATTTATACCTGCCTCTGGTCATTTCCACTACATACATCCAACGAAGTAGGTATTTACCCATGAAAGCTTATGCTCTAATACATCTGTTAGTCTATAAAATGCCAAAGGACACTGTCGCTTTTGCAGATCCTAACGCAGCTATCCCTCTGATATTTCAAAGTATTTAGTATCCTATTTAGATTTCTAAATATAAAAAAGAAGCTAATCCATACCTCTAGGAACCAATTAAAACCACAGATAAACTTATACAATGCAAGAAAACACCCTAATCAGACTAATCACTAAATCCAATCATTATCAAAACAATAAAATAAAGAGATTACTACTTTCTCATTCCTGTTTTACTTCTACCTTCCCCAAATGCCTGGAAAAAAAAAAAGATGAGCCTTGAAACATGTACTGAAGGTCAACAGATTCAGGTTATTTCAGACCAAGAGTGGGAGTAAATTTCATCCTTGAGGCTCACAGATAATGCCATGCTAGCAGCTCCCTCATATTAAAACCATGAAGGCCCCTGCTAGTTCACCCCTTCTAATATCAACTGCTACAAGACACCAGAGAAAGAGAGACAGTGTCTCAAGTAGGCAGATGCCAAGTCGTTTAATGTTTTAAGCAGGGGTCAGCAACCTTTCAGAAGTGGTGGGCAGAGTCTTCATTTTGTCACTCTAATTTAAGGTTTCACATGTCAGTAATACATTTTAACGTTTTTAGAAGGTCTCTTTCTATAAGTCTGGAATATATAATTAAACTATTGTTGTATGTAAAGTAAATAAGGTTTTTTAAAGTTTAAGAAGCTTCATTTAAAATTAAATTAAAATGCAGAGCCCCCTTGACTGGTGGCCAGGACCTGGGCAGTGTGAGTGCCACTGAAAAATCAGCTTGCATGCTGCCTTTGGCACACATGCCATAGGTTGCCTACCTCTGTTTTAAAGGTTAAAACCAAAATCTTAAATTCTACCCTATTGCCAACCAGCAGCCAGTGCAGACCAGGTGGCTCAAATGTAATGTGCTCCTGGCAAGAAGTTCTGCTCACCACGCATGCAGTAACATTCTGCATCAGTTTAAACTTCAGCAAGTACTTAAACATGCAAGGAGTCCCACTGGTACCAACACAAGGACTACATACAAGCAAGTGCTCAAACTACTTTGACAAATTGGCATTTAAGAGTTGAACAAATATTTTGGCTCTTACGTGGTCAAAGCTCTTTAAGTTGTACTGATTTTTTTTTGTATTCTTTGAAGTTTGAGAAAAAATTCTTGAAAGAAATTAATGATTTTCATTAAGTTTTACATCTATCATTGTTTATATTTTGTTTATGACAAAGACATTAGTTTGGTGGTTTTACTTTAAGCTCCTGGCAAAAGCTTGGTTAGTCCAGAGTAAGATTTTCCAAAGTAAAAACAATTAATAGTTATGTATCAAATGTGCAATAAGCTACCTTGATACAGTGGAACACCATTCTGCAATGCCAGTGTAGTCTCAGATTTTTTTTTTATGTATCTTTTCCACAGTTCAAGCTAAAAAACTATTGGTCTTGCTGTAAATCAGCTTAGCCAATGACCAATGAATGAGATGCAAATAACAGATGTGGTTTTAATGGATGCTGCTCAGCCCAATAAAGTCACTTTGAAAGATGCAAAATAGAAGGTAGATGGGAGGGGGGCTAACATAAGTAAGTCATCACTACTTTGATTTACTGGTTTGTGGCCTGTTCCAGGGCTACCAGGTAAAGGGAAATTTAACAGGAATAAAACCAAGTTATTCTAGATATCTGAATAGAGAGTACACGCATCTACTCCATGCACCAAAAGAAAACTCCCCTGGTGCATCTACTCCCCTGGTGCATCTACTCCATGCACCAAAAGAAAACTTCCCCTGGCTGAATTTTTTTTTAATTAGAGATAAAACTGTTATAATAAGATGCCTCAATCTTCCCTCTTCTACACTGGAGATTGCTATATGTTTGTTACCTGAAGGGATAACACTTCTCATTATCTCATTGTAATTTACTGGAAAAAACATTGCTATACTTGGGGTTCTGCTGTTATATATTTTCCATGTCACATACAGAGAATGTATCTTTACAGTGTTCTGACTGTGCCTTGCACCCACTTGTTTGCCCACTGAAGTATGGAGAAACAGAGAAGCAAAGAGAATAAAAAGATAGATATTTGGATAGAGAAATAAAAGGAGATCAGAGTAGGAAAAGAGGAGTAAAGAGAAAACTGAGGAAGAGAATGCACGTACGTGCGTTAGCAGCCATCAAAACCTTTAGCTTTGAATTTCCCCACCCTTTGTTTGCCATGATCCATTAGTATTTTCTGATGTATATTGCAACGCTAAATATTATTTTCTGATGAAAATGAACCAAAAAGTAATGTTTTTTTCTTTTCAGAATACATATTAAAATATTTAGCAATTTAATCTGGTTTACTGCTACTCATTAATCTTCCATATAAATACCTAATACCAGCTGTTTTCATATCATAAGTGCCTATTCAGCATCTAGTGCACTTCCAAAAGTTCACACAATAACATATTCTGTGTACGTTCAGTACTGAAGAAATTGCTGTCAAAGAAAAGCATGTGCTGATTTATAAAGAGAAAAATTCACTGATGTGAGTCAGTGATATTTAGACACCTGTTTAGAATTCAAAAAGTATAATAGTTTACATTCCATGATTTCAGTTGGAATATTTCTAAACAGAAGTCATGAGAGCTTTTATGACCTTTATATTGCATTGGGTGTGATTTCTAGACAGATCTAATAAATTATAATTCTTTCCTGCAACAATGATTGATTCTAAAACCTCCTTTAAGAATTAAAAGAATTGTGGACTGGTGCCCTAATGCATCAGAGACCTCCTTTGGTCAGATGGAGGAGCAATTCTGTTTGGATTGGCAAGCGGTCAGTCCACCCTTCTTGTCTGAATCTTTATAGTCTTATTCTGTCCCACTGGGGTGTATGGACTTCCCCTTATGTTCGGTAGAGGTTATCTGGTCCTTGTCCCTCGAGAGGTCTGGAACCCTTTTTAGTTCTTAAATATCTCAATTTTTTGTGGAGGAGACAGGGGAACCCAGGCCCACCCTCTTCAGTGGATTCTAGCTTGGGGCCCTTAACCCAGGCCGGCAGAATCAATCCTCAACAATTCTCCTCCTGTGCCCTGAGCTCCTTCCTTGATTCTGTAGTCTTCTATAGTCTCTGGATCAGGTCATCCTGTCTCTGGGGTGTTGCCACTCTGGAGCAGCTTTTCACCAGCTTGCTGACAGGACCTTCTTTCTCTAGCCTTCTTGATTCCCCAATAATTGACCCATCCTTCTGCTTCTCAGCTGCTTTATTCTGCCAGCTACTGTAAGGCTGTGCATCAGCATTAAATCTTTAGTTGCCAAGCCAACTTGGAGTCTATACACCCCGTGACTGGGTGCTTTAGCTGACCCACTCATATCCTGACTCAGCCACTTAAATCATGTTGTTTTAATGTCACTTTCTTGTGTGCAACATGTACAGAATTCAATGCACGGAAGAGTATCTACCACAAAGCACAGTGAATCATAAGTAAAGAGAAACAAAACAAAACTAGAATGTCACTAATTTATGGTATTCAAAATTAGACCTGGCTAAACAATGGGGGGCACAAATATTGAAAGAATTTGAACCATTTTACAAGGTTTCAAGATTGAAAAATATTTTTTCCACAACTGAAATTTTCCGAATGTATTGAATTTTCTTCACCACCTCATTTTTTCTTTTTTGCCATTAAGTGCAATAAAATGAACAATGACCAGGGCTTCTCTGTGACACAGACACACACTCATGCACACACAATCCAACTTTTTCCTTTCTTCATTCTAACTTTTTTCAAAACTTCTCCATCTTTGGAAAAGAATGAATAAAGTGAAAAAAACAGAAAAGGAACAAAAAATTGTACACTATTGAATTCAGTAGCAAACAGAGAAAAATAACTAAAATTAATTGTGAAAAAAATAAATTAAATTTTCAATTTGAATTGAGACTGTTTTGGTTTGTTCACAAGTTTCCTATCAAAACCAGATAAATTTCATTACAAACAATATTTTTCTACTAGAAGAATTATTTTTGATTGAACTTGATTGTTCACCAAGAAAAAAAATAGTTGAAAAATTTCAACCAGCTCTATTTGTAATGCTTGTAATATACAGTATTTGGTGAGATAATACATCTAATCAATAAAATGCATTAAATGAAACATACATTAAACATTGGTACTTATTTCAGAATCACTGTTGCTGTTACCCAGAAATATTTCCTTTGTTAGAACTCTGAATTCCCTCCTTCAAAAAAACCAGTCTCAAACCCAAAAACAAACATCCCTCCCCCATCACTTAGCAAAAGAATTATAAAACAAACAACTTATCCCTTCTTTATTCAGTTGTAGTTGTGCAAACTAACACTGAATCTGAAAAATCCAATAAATCAAATTTGGTACTATGAACCATTTTTTGGCTACAGTTTTCCATAGTGCTAGGCAATTTTTTATTAAAATGAATTATATTATTCTTATGCAATATGTTCTACTGTGCTGCCCCAAACACACAATTATTTGATCATTTTCATGATCCAGTGATATTAGAAGAACTACAACATTTTGAGGAGATTAGATTGATTTGAGCCCTTATTGTAGGGCTCAGCAATCTTTGGCACGTGGTATGCCAGGGTAAGCCCCCTAGCGGGCTGGACGGGTTTGTTTAACTGTTGTGTCCACCAGTTCAACTGATAGTAGCTCCCACTGGCCATGATTCGCCAGTCCACTCCAGGTCAATGGGGGCTGTGGGAAGCGGCATGCAGCACATCTCTTGTCTCGCACCTCCTCCTGCAACACCAAAAGAGGCGAACCTCAGCCAATGGGAGCTGCAATCGGCTAAACCTGCGGATACAGCAGGTGAACAAACTGGCCTGGCCTGCCAGGAGGCTTACCCTGGTGGCCCACATGCCAAAGGTTGCTGATCCCTACTTTATTAAATACACAACATTCATTAGTAAATCCAAAATGGAGTCTAAAGTTCGGACATTTTCGCAAAGCACATTATGGTTCTCCAAAATCTTGATTTGTTCTTTGACCAAAAAATTATAATATATGAACAACCATAAATGTTTTATGGGGTTCTGATTCAAAAAAACAGTTTTTTTCTCCAAATCATAAAAAGACCACTTTTTGAATTCTATTGATCTATTCATAGCTAGCAAATCCATTTTAGCATTAAACCAAAGAAATTTAACCTCAGGAACCAGAATGGCAGAAAAATATTGGCCCTGATTTGCCTCTGACTTAAACCTGTTATCTGAGAAATAAATTACTGTAAGAAAGAGACTAATCAGGCCCATTGCCTTTAATGGACCTTTGTAGTAGGGAATAGAACTTCACTAAACATACCAAGAAGCCAGTAGTATTTGTTAAGGCTCTGCTGTTTGTCTTCATATTACTCCCAGAACAGAGAGTGAAGCAGTTGTTTAATTAGACAGCTTTGGTTTCTAGCAACTGCTGGGATGGGGATCATATTTAAACTTATGTAGAGGAGCTCCATTTTATATATATATATTTGGTTCTTTTCAGATACATTTTAATTCAAATAAGGCAAATGTCATCTTAAAAGCACAATACACAGAAATGGAACACAGAAAAACAACATTAAAAAGAAAATTTCTATTGCCTAACTCAGCCTTTACCATGACCCCGCACTCCCTACCTATTCTTTATTAAAAGAAGTATCTAGCTACTGTGATAAATTACCACTGCTTCCTAGTGGCCATCATTCTTTAGGGCAGTCTTAGGACTGTTCTAACTATTGCTAGCAGCTAAACTAACATCCAGTAACCCCAGAAATTGGCAGAAACACCAAAGTGTTCTACAGAACCTTTGCTACCCTTACCCTAATATTGCACCAAGTACAGTTTGTCCAGACTCAAGAACTGTGTCGAATATTTTAATTATCTTTCTCATTAATTATAAAATAGGCATTAAGCGACATTTATTTTATTGATACTTTATTTGCAGTTTTAATGTGGACAAGCATACTTGGTCAACAGAAGTTCCTCCATGAACTAAGACCACTTTTTAACCTGTATAATTATAACAACATGCATCTGAATAATTGAGTAAGGAACATGGTAGATATGGGTATTAAACATATTTGGTATAAGCAAAATATGAACACAAAGTACTATTTAATCTGCTTCTCATTTGCTACATCCCTTCATCTAGATTCAGTAGTGTCTCAGTCGACAAACATCAGATGACTTAGTTTAAATGCTTTTTTTGCCAATACATACCAAGTTAACTAAGTCGTGCTGCCAAATTAAGTACCCGTAAAACATAAATAGACATATAGGCAGCAAATACAAAATGAAATACCTGTGAGCTAGAGATCTCTGTTACCACACATATTGCATAGCCATCTGTATCAAAAGGTATTTGTCAATTTACCACGCTGGGAAATGTATCTGTTAGAGAGACCAATGAAACAATTCTCACTTTCCAGTGCTCGCTGTTTCGTAAAAGATTTTAGGTAAAATTCGGTAGGAAGAGTCAAATTTCCCAGCAATATGATCAGAAAAAGCTATATTTCAGCACCTAGCTCCAGTACAGCAATGACTCCTGTGTTATTGCTGCTTCAGGTTCCTCCATTTATATAACCTTCGGTAAAAAGGAGGTGACAGCAATGATAGAAGCCAATGAGGAAAACCAGGCACACTGGAAAGATAAAAATGTATCCACCTATGCAGTGTGCCTAAAATCAATAACCAAAATTTCATCAACAGAAAAATGGATATTGACTAGATGAAATAGATATAGTCAAATCTGTGAACATTTAGACTGTATAGACACAATAGAAATAGACACCGAAAAATAGAAGGCTTTTATCAACATACAGCACAGCAGTCACCTACCTAAAGAGCCTAATTAGTCACATTTTTGACACAACTGAAGCTAGTGAGACCTTCAGATGCAGTATATCAAAATATTTGCACTCTGACACAGTGCAATCCACCATTCTAAGCAACAATTAATATGAAATAATTAAAAAGAATATGACCAAAGGCCAACTTCCCTGCTGGAAGCTATAGAAATGCTTTTCAAATGTCTATAAATAGGTTTTTCATATATACTGAACTAACTTTTGTCAAGCCGCCAGTACACATCCTACTCATAAAAGATCACTTTGAGTATAGTAAATAGCATTAAGGCTCAAAGTTGGAAAGCTATGCATTGCATTCGGGTAATATTCAGAATGAAGAAAATGATTAGAACATCAATTTTCACAGTTTTGCAATCAGGCAGGCAGAATTATAAGGAACAGATATTAAACACACTGAAGACAGTGATACAGGCTAAGGTTCTGCTGTTTGCTCTCAAGTCACACACAAGACCCAGCCCATGTCCTACTTTCTTGAGTGGCAACAACATATATTGCTCCCCCAAAACAAGATCCTTTTTCTCCACAACCACTCCTCTCTGGCTAAAAAGTGACAAAGAATTAATCAATGAGAAAAGTAGTTTGAGGCAAAAGTTGAAACTTGGTTTGGTGAAGGTTTGAGTACACGGTCTCATTTTGACAAAATGTAGTTGGCATATCAAATGATTAATTTAAAATTAATGCATGTAAAGATACAGAGAGGCTTGCACAGTGTTGTACATGTGAAATACTATTATTAAATACAACTAATATATCTAGAATTCTATGAAACATAGCAGCTTTGATTCAGAGGCCCATGTAAACAATGCTTTTCTTTTTGTATTGCAAAAGTTTGCATGCTCAGATGTACTTTGGGTGAACTCAAAAAAAGAAAAAAAAGTCAACACAGCAGTGTTCCCCCTGGGTTCATATTAAAATAAAGAAAATGCATTTAATCCTGTTCTTGTTGACAGTCTTGGTCTTGATATCCATACAAAATGGACGCAGATTTGCTTGAAACTAAGACCAAACTGGCATAAGAGATTAATGAATGGTAGACATGTTTCCACAGATCTGGGCAGATGTTGGAGTTTGTAAGAATAATAAAAATGTGCTGCAAGCATTTTGACCAATGTAAAAAAATATCCTACATAAGTGGCGTAAGATTTCAAAACCTGCTCAGCCCAGTTTTTATTAATATACAGTAAACCCTCGATTTAACGGACCTCGATTTAACGGACTTCGGATGCAACGGACAAAATTTCTGAGCAAGTCTGATGCATTCCTGATCCATTTCTGGCGGGCTGGCTGCCGGCTCCCGGCTGCCGCCCGGGTCACAGCAGCGGGAGGGTTGGCTGGCGGGTTCCAGGAGCTGGGACCTGTGCGGGCTGGCTGCCGGCTCCCAGCTCCCGCCCGGGTCCCGCCAGCGGGCGGGCAGGCTGACGGTTCCCGGCTGCCGCCCGGGTCCCAGCAGCAAGCAGGCTGCAGAGCTGTCGCCCCGACCCTGTGGCAGGCAGGCTGCTGCTCCGACAGCTCTTTTTTTAATTATTATTAAATAACGGACTTTTTGATTTAACGGACACCCCCTCGCCCGAATTAGTCCGTTAAATGGAGGTTTTACTGTAATATTGTTATAAACCTGCATTGGCGTAGGTTGATTATAATAGCTCTCCATTTAACAGCTTTGCTTAGTCTTAGATATGACAATTTTGTTTCTTATCTAGGGATTCAAGGCTTGGTACTGCCTAGAAAATGTGTAACTTTGCCGGTTTCTCATTGGAATTAATACAGAATACTTGTGAGAATCCATCTGTATCACATGATCAACAGAAGCTTGAAAAGAGCCTGATTTTATCATTAAGTACTTTGGCTAACAATATACAATAAATAGTGTTGATACTGTAGTAGATAGGATTTGCTGTCAGCAGATAGTGAATTGTATTCTGTTACAGTAGGCAATGAACATTTTTCTGCACGGAAAGCACAATAGTTTGCAAAAAGATACAATATTAGTTATTTAATGATTCTGTAGCTGCTGGAGTGAGAAAAATTAATGTGCTGTTCAATGCACAATTATCCATTCTAACTTTTCATGATGAAATACAAGTTATTATCAAAGCCTAAAATATATGTATGCATCTATCAAGTCGCTGCAATCCTCTTGGACTATGCAGATCTCAAAGCCCAGAACATAATGAGTGGCAGTTGGGGAGAAAAGCATTTTTTATTGAGTTAATCCAGCTATTGATCAAACTCTCCGAGGAGATCAGGCAAATCATCAATATGAAAAACGGAAAAAAAAAAAAACCTTCCTCTTCAAAAAGACCTTTCCACTGTAAAGATGGCACTCATAACACTGACAATTTCTATCCCTAATCCCCCAATAAAAATCGGAAAAAAAATAAAAAATCCTAACTAAAGCAGTGTTTTTATACGAAAAAAGGAAAAGTACCAGAGACTCTGAAATCCACTAAAGTCTTTGCTATTTATTTTACACAGAAGCTGATAGAATCTATGCTGATAGGTGTAAGCATAAAGTGGATAGACACAACTCTTAATTGCTTAGGGCTTGGTTACACTGGCACTTCATACCGCAATAAAGCCTCCCAGAGCGCTCTACCTTACTACTCGACCACACTAGCAGGGCACATAGAGCGCTATTAGTCTACAGCTGTAGCGGTCCTGGTACTCAACCTTGCCAGAGGATTAACAGCTGTTGCATATTGGGTGATACGCTTTAGCTCCAGTGTAAACGGGTAGTAACAATACTGCACTTTGAGTGATCTCTGGAAATGCCCCCTAATCTATTTAAGTCAATTGACCTCTCTTCCCTTTGTTTTGAACTCGGCTGGAGGAATGCAGAAGTACTTTTTCAGAGCTTATCTGTAACTGGGCAAATCAACAAAGTAAACTTTTACCGAGTAAGTGAGTGAGAAGCAAGGGGGCTACAAGAGACTGAGTTTACAAGACAGTGTGCTGACACTCTCAGCACTCCAAAAATCCTCTCGCTCTCTCCCTCCACATATACACAACACACTCCACCCCACCTCCCTTGTTTGAAAAGCACGTTGCAGCCAGCTGAATGCTGGGATAGCTGCCCATAATGCACCACTCCCAGTGCTGCTGCAAGTGCCGCAGACGTGGCCACGCCAGTGTGGTTGTGGCTGTTAGTGTGGACACGCTGGAGCACTTTCCCTGGAGCTGTATCCGAAGGCAGGTAAAACTGAAAGCGCTATAAAGCTGCAAGTGTAACCAAGCCCTTAGAAAAACAACTTTATGAATCTCCTATCACAACCAGACTTTAAACCTGAAGGGCTCTGTTAGAGGGCTTTTTCTCTAATCCTTTCCCCTGGTTCTTGTTATGCATAGAAAAAGCAGACAACCAGAAGTCTGAAGTGCAGATAATGCAATGTTTATTGTGATTAGTTTCCAGCAAATATGTGTTTCATAACTCTGATGCCACAGAGTTTTGTTTGGTTGGTTTTTTTGTTTCCACTTTTCCCTTTTTAGCAGGCACAATTACTCTTGAAATGCATGCCTACAGTTCCACCCCTTGCAACTTATGTTCATGTTCTGTTTTGGGGGGTCGTAGGTCTGGGATCTTTATTTTTACCCCTTTTGTTTCCCATAGGATGGGTAAGGTGTGAAGTTGTGTTCCAGTCAGGGGCAGGAATTTCTTTGGGTTTTTAGAGTTTTACCTTTTTTCCCCAGTCCCTCCTTTAAAAAAAAAAATTGGTTGCTTGACTTTGCCTTGCAATAAGGACTTGAGGACGTTTTTAAGTGTGCACTTATATAAAATGTGTATTCTGATTAGTAATATTTTAATTGTATTTTTTTATTATATTAATAAATTAATTTGGTTTAGATAAAAGCAACATTTAGTGTTTTATATGCTTTTGTTTATGCATATTAGTAAAAACGTATGTGTATAAAGAAATTAAATATGTAAGCAGAATGTAAAGTACTATTTTAGGCAAAAAAAGAAGCAGCCTGGGTCCTACATTGGCCCTAGCACTCCTAACAGGCTCACCAATAATTACTACTGATAATTTTCACTTTAATAATACTGTGTGATAATAGACCTTCTCAGGAATGAGAAAGAGAAAACATAGCAGTTCAGAGCACTTACCAGCTGCAAGAGTAGGAGATGCAGCAAGCACTCCTTGGCTACTGCACCTTCTTACCTCTAACAAATGTCAAGGGTTGCTAGAAAAGCATACTGGGAAGTGGCTCTTATAACAGGGCGATCCTACCCAGTGAGAATTAGCAGGAAGTAATATGTCAGAAAAGGAAGGTGTTAACAAATTAGAGAGTAAAAAAAATAATTAAAAAAATATCTTTCAAGACACCTAATTGATCAACCATCAGGTGTAGCATTAGTACACTTAGAGGTCAGGAGCAGGGCCGGTGACAGGGGGGTACTACGGGTAGAGCTGTACCGGGCCCCGCACTTTAGGGGGGCCCCGGTACAGCTCTACCCGTAATCATCCGGCGCGGCTCTCTCCCGGACGAGCGTGTGTCCCCGGCCGAGCAGTGAGCCCGGCCGGCAGCAGCGGCTCAGTCCGAGGAGGGAGGGAGCAGCAAGGGCAGCTCACGCTTCTCCCGGGTTCTCGCTCCTAGCTGCGGCCAGCTGTCAGCTGGGGGGGGAGCGCCGGCTGGGCTGGGGGGCCCCCAGCTGCTGTCGGCTGGGGTGGAGGGGGCCCGGCTGGGCTGGGGGGGGGCCCAAACTATCAGAGTAGGGGGCCCCCAAATTTCTGTCGCCGGCCCTGGCCAGGAGACACCATCATCACCCTCTAGTCTGACCAACTGAGATAGTATGAGATATATTGTGTTTAAACCTTCACATGTGCATAAGTGGGAAGGGAGGATGGCAAAGAGCCAGGCATTATCTCTTAGGGTATGTCTTCACTACAGCAGTAGTTCGATTTCCTTTATGTCGATGTTGTGAACGCGACGGTATAAAGTCGATTTTGTGTGTCTTCACTAGGCACAGCTACGCACAGTACGTCGACAGTGTCTGTCCGCAAAACTTTTGCAAGCGTCGACATGACGAGCGTTGCACTGTGGGTACCTATCCCACAGTTCCCTGATCCCCCAGCAGGCACCATTTCGAGTGCTGCACTATGGGTAGGCATTTCCAAATTTCGCGCCCTTTTTCCGCGCCGCCCACCCCCATTCCGAGCGGTGCACTGTAGGTAGGCATCCCATAATTCGCGCCCTTTCTCCGCCGTGCTAACGCCATAGTATTGCAAGCATGGAGCCCGCTGACACCACGGCTGCAGTAATGGCTGTTGTGAGGACCTCGATCACGGTTGCTGAGTTCCTGCTGCACCGTCTGCAGAGGAGGAATGTGATCCGGGGAGAACTGCGCTTTCCGGAACCCGACGACAGTGAGGAGGAGATGGACAAGCACATCGGGGACAACAGGGACACTGCCGTGCACAGCGGGGACGACAGGGACACTGACGTGCACAGCGGGGACGACATGGACACTGCCGTTTTTGCAAGTAGGGCGACTGACAATCTGTCAAGAATGGTGGCAATGGGGCAGGCTCATGCCATCGAACGCCGATTCTGGGCCAGGGAAACAAGCACGGACTGGTGGGACCGCATAGTGCTGCGGGTCTGGGATGACTCCCAGTGGCTCAGAAACTTCCGCATGCGAAAGGGCACCTTCATGGAACTTTGTGACTTGCTGTCCCCGGCCCTCCAGCGCAGGAATACCAAAATGAGAACGGCCCTTACAGTGGAGAAGCGAGTGGCGATAGCCCTCTGGAAGCTTGCAACGCCAGACAGCTACTGGTCAGTGGCGAATCAGTTTGGGGTGGGTAGGTCTACAGTGGGCTTTGCTGTGATGCAAGTAAGCAGGGCAATCATCGAGCAGCTGCTACACCGGGTTATAAACCTCGGAAACCTGCAAACCACAATAGATGGCTTTGCCGCCATGGGATTCCCTAACTGTGGTGGGGCTATAGATGGGACTCATATCCCTATCCTGGCACCGGACCACGAGGCCGCCGAGTACAGAAACCGGAAGGGATATTACTCAATGGTCATGCAAGCAGTGGTTGACCACAAGGGACGTTTCACCGACCTGTACGTGGGGTGGCCGGGAAAGCTTCATGACGCTCGAGTGTTCAGGAACTCTAGGGTTTTTAGACAGCTGCAGCAAGGCACTTTCTTCCCTGACCAGAAAATTTCTGTGGGGGGGGTCGAAATGCCGATCGTGATCATTGGGGACCCAGCCTACCCCCTAATGCCCTGGCTTATGAAGCCCTACACAGGACCCCTGGACAGGGGTCAGGAGCTGTTCAACTACAGGCTGAGCAAGTGCAGAATGGCCGTGGAGTGTGCATTTGGCCGCTTGAAGGGGAGATGGCGTTCCTTACTCATTCGCTCAGACATCCGCGAGAGAAATATCCCCATTGTTATAGCTGCTTGCTCTGTGCTCCACAATATCTGTGAGAGCAAGGGGGAAACGTTTATGGCGGGCTGGGAGGCAGAGGCAAATTTACTTTCTGCTACTTATGAGCAGCCACACAGCAGGGAAAGTAAAAGAGCCCACCGTGAGGCCCTGCGCCTCAGGGACGCCTTGAAAGACAGTTTTATGAGTGGTCGAGATGGCGTTTGAGAATCTGCTCCCTTGCTGTGCTCTAAGCCTGCTGCCCTTGTACCCTCTTTCCCTCCCCCCTCCCCATGCTTTCCCTCCTCCCTCCCCATGCTTGCAGAGGAAATAAAATCACTGTTGGAAAAATCATGGTTCCTTTATTGGTTCATCGGAAATACAAATACAGGGGATCACTGTCCTGGTATCCTGGAGGGAAACCGGCAGTCGCAGTGGGGGAGGAGCGGGCAAAGGTGGGGGGGGGGAAGGGGGGAGAGGAGGGGTGGGCAAGACACAGCAGCTTTTAAAAGTTTTCTGAGAAAGTCAGCCTGCTGCTGCTGCTGCTTCTGCTGGCTTGTGGGGTGGAGTGGAGCGGCCCACGGGCCTTGCCCCCCCGTGTTCTCACCCCGCGTCTGGGTGGGGAATCTATGGGAGTTGGGGAGGGGGGGAGGTGGTTACACAGGGGCTGCAGAGGTGGTCTTTGGGCATGCTGCAGCTCCACCAGAGATCGCAGCATGTCGCTCTGGTCCTCCATTATGCGGAGGAAAGCATCCATGCGTCTTTCCTCACGTTCTACTCTCTTTTCTGCAGCGGCTTCCCTCTTTTCTGCAGCGGCTTCCCTCTTTTCTGCAGCGGCTTCCCTCTTTTCTGCAGCGGCTCTCCTTTCCTCTCTCTCTCGATTCCTTTCCTCTCTGTCTCGTTCCCTTGCCTGTATCATTTTTTCCCTCCAGTCCGTCTGGCGGGCTGCCTCAGCGCGCGAGTTCTCCAGGAGTTCAGTGAACATCTCATCGGGCGTTCGCGTTTTCTTTTTACGCTTTCTTTTCTGCGGTGCAGGGTGGGAGTTCAACTGTTGTTGTTCATCTGTGGGCAAGTGTGTGGGAAAAGAAAGGTTGAAAGTTATGAGACAGATACATTCAAGGTTAGGAGGCAGATGCAGTCTCGGACGGTACACAATGGGAGTAGTATGCTGTTTGCAACCTCAGTATTCAGAGGCCTGATATGATTTCTGTACAAGGTCATGTTCTACACCTAAAAGGAGAGGAGAGCTCACAGAAAAGTCAGAGCATCTCAGACACATATGCGTGCCTCAGCCCAAGACGGCTTCTGAAATCACCGTGCAGCCGGCCATGGTAAGTTAAAAGTGGCGCCTGCATACTGTAGAGCAACCCCGCCCCCTTCCCCCCACCGCGTGGCTGGCTCCCACTGAAACCGCAAACTGCAAAGCAAATGCCTAAGGGCTAAGGTCTTTTTGGGGCTCTTCAGACCGCGTGCAGACGGCTCAGATTCCCTGCCAGCTAACGCTACGGGCTGGGGGGGGGGGCGGCGGTCAGCGTTCGTGGGGGGGGGGCGGGTTCGGTTCGTCGGTCCTCAGCAGAAAAGAGTACTTTGCAGCTGGGACTCTTTATCTCCCGACTAATTGCAGTCCGTATCTCAAACAGGCAACCCTGAATGACATCACTTTGCTGAGAATTTCTCGGAGAGATAGGGAGCGCATGCTCCTTGAGTCCATGCAAAGTCCTGGTCCATACGCCGCAATGCTAGCCTGCTCAATGATACCAGACAACCTACTACTTTCGTGGCGTGGGTTGGTGTCCTATCACGGGGGACCAGATAAGGCAGCTCTCCCCAGAAATCTGCTGCGCTGGATTCATCGCTACCTCCTGGATAGCTTCCTTGAAATGTCCGCGGAGGACTTATGGTCAATCCCGGAGTATATTGACAAACTCTTTGAGTAGAAATTGACCAGCAATGAAAGCACGCTAAGTCCTTAGGGCAAGTTACTTAGGGCAAGCATTAATGCCTTAGGGCAAGCATTAATAAATGCTTCCTTTACAAAATCACGCGTCATGTAATCACTTAAAAAAGAAACACTTACCCCCCTGGGAGGCTTGGGAGGGTACTGGCTCCAGGGTGACAAACAGCTCCTGGCTCTCTGGGTACAAGGGTTCTCCGCTGGGCTCCTGCTGCTCCGTGAGATTTTCTTCTTCATGCTCGTCCTCCTCGGAATCAGTCTCCTCCCTGACGATGATCCCATCGGTGGAGTCCACGCACACCGGCGCGATGGTGGTGGGGGCGCCCCCCATTATGGCATTTAGTTCATTGTAGAACCTGCATGTCCGTGGCGTGCCCCCTGATCGTCCGTTTGCCTCCTTGGCTTTCTGGAAAGATTGCCGCAGCTCCTTAATTTTCACGCGGCACTGTGTGGTGTCCCTGTTGTGGCCCCTTTCCAGCATGGCCTTGGAGACTCTTCCGTAGGTGTTGGCATTCCGTTTGTTGTTTCGTAGTTCCAACATCACGGATTCCTCTCCCCAGATAGCGATGAGATCCAGCACCTCACGAGTGGACCATGCTGGAGCTCTTCTCCTCTGGCTGGTCTCCAGGGTAGATGAGCTCATCATGGATTCCTGTGATGCTGAGCTCTGCATGGCGGCTAGTGCTGATTGCTCTGAATGGCGACTGATCAGTTCAGGTGAGCTGGCCACGCTGACCAAACAGGAAATGGCATTCAAATGTTCCCGGGTCTTATCTACCTGGCCAGAGCAGCGAGTTCAGAGTGCAGTGCAGAGCGGTCACAGTGGAGCAGTAGTGAGGCAGTCCAGAGCGGTCAGAATGGAGCATTGTGGGACAGCCTCTGGAGGCTATTAATGTCGGGTTCCGTCTTCACTAGCCCACGGTCGAGCTTGGAACGTCGAGATTAGCCTTATGCCACTGGTTAGGCTGGAGTGCCAAGATCGATCTTTAAGGCCCTTTACATCGACGTTAAGGGCATGTATGTGAAGACAGGTACACGTTTACTTCGACCTAACGTCGTTAACATCGATTTAAAGTGGTAGTGAAGACATGCCCTTAGTATATGCACTTTTAGCCTCTGGGGACCAGAGGACTCTAGTGGCAACAGCTGCAGTGGAAACCACTAACTGAACAGCATCAGTGTGACTGAAGCCATATATATGCCCCCTCCTCTGCTGAGCAGTAGCAGACCTCTTCTTGCATAGATAAAGCCATGGGGTTGTTTCCCCCACCCCCATAAATAGATGTAGTTCACATTGTTCCTGTCTGATATAGACACAGTTGCACCCAGAGCATTGTCTCTGTTGATCTGTCCTCATATATGGTTTAAACCACAAGCCAACCTTATATTTCCAGTTCTCTCTTCTACTTCCATAGTACAGTGTGGTGTTAAACAATGTCAGCGTATATACTCTGCATGTGTGTGCTCCTAACTGTAGGCAATTTGGAAATACTAAAATTGGTTTGAATGCTACCTGGAACTTAATGTGTTTAGAATATAAGACATTTCATCATGTACTGGTTTATACCCAGAAACATAGCCTAGCCACAGTATAGTTGGATTGCTTCAATGACGCAGATGGTCCTTTATAAATGAACTAAACATTTCACATTCTGAACTCATTAATCCTTGTTGGCAGTTGAGATATGGTTCCCTAAATGCGAGTTCCTTTAAAATATTATAGCATAAGATGAACTGGGAAAAAGTAAATGATTAGATTCTTTAGCGCGAAATATATCTTTTGTAATAGGTTCAAGAAAGAAAGACAACAGCTTCCATCTCAAAATACATAAAGTACTCCCTTTGTCAATTTGATGTCAGTTTTGTCAATTAAATTTGAAAGACCTGCAGTTAAAATACAATGAGAGCTACCACCATTACTCTTAAGCAGATAACTAAGAAAAGTTTCCTTCTTTGAAGGAAACTTTAAGCAATTGCTTCAAAGCTCAGCTGCTTTTTTGGCCTCTGAGCTATTTTCTGCTGGGACAAAATGAATCCTGTTTATAATCGGTGCATATATAAATTCATTAATGATGTACCCATTTCATGCTTTCTTGCAGTAACATTTTAATTCTCAAACAGAATGATTTGTGCCAGTTCACTGAATGTCTACTAAGTATATGACCTCTGGGATTTCCCCAAACAGAAAATAAATAGTCCTTTTTTTCCCGTAGTAGGGACCTACTGTTTTGTTGTATAATTGGCTCTCTGCCACAAATTGCTGATTTGATGCAACATGCACTGAAGGGATTCAGTTTTTAAATATTTTTAAAAACACCCTTTTTACTTCTTTACATGAAAAATATAAGTCTATTCAGAAAGAGAGCAAAGTGTAGCTATAAGAAAATACTGAACATATGCATTTATGTACAAAAGATTCCATACACACACTGTGAGAAACTAAAGAAGATACAAAGCTTGGTGCAGTCACATTGCCATCGACGTGTGACTTATTTGAAGTCTGAGTGGTTAATCACTCTCTGGTGGTGAGGGTCAGAGCTGAGCTGAGCTAAACTAAGCAGGGAATATTTGGTATGAAAAGTCATTTGCTAGGTAAACTTGACAGCTGTTGACAGAGGCAGCAAACAGGCATTTTGGAGGGAGCTTAGAGAGGGAGTGAGAGGCTATCCTTCCAGATGCAACGCTATGTGTGGTATCAATATGGCCAGAGATGGCACATCCATTGCAGGTAGTACCCCTGCTCTGTGTTCTCTTCCTTGCCTCAAGACAGAAGGGATTTCATGTGCATAAAGAGCAAGTTGGTGGCTGTGCTGGAGGAAAAATTTATTGGATTGGAGAGGCTACTGAGATGCTAAGGAGTTCCTAGACAGTCATACCCTGTTTAACATGTGTATCAATGACCTGGAAGAAAACAAAATCACTGATAAAGGACACAAAAATTGAGGAGTGGTAAATAATGAAGAGAATAGGTCACTGATTCAGAGAGATATGGATTGTTTGGGTAAATTGGATGGAGGCAAACAATACACATTTTAATATGGCTAACTGTAAATGCATATATCCGAGAACAAAGAATGCAGGCCATTCTTACAGATTGGAGCACGCTATGGAGAGTGACTGAAAAAGATTTGGGAACCATGATGGATAATCAGCTGAACCTGAGCTCCCAGTATGAACCTGAACTCCCAGTATGATGCTGTGGCTAAAACAGCTAATGCAATCCTGGGATGCATAAACACGGAACATTTCAGTAGATGCAGAGAGATTATTTCCTCTCTGTATTTGGCACCGGTGTGACCACTGCTGGAATACTGTATCACGTTCTGGTGCCCACAATTCAAGCATATCGATACACTGGACAGGCTTCAAAGAAGGGCCACAAGAATGAATAAAGGATTTAGAAACATGTCTTATAAGGAAAAGATCAACAATCTCAATCTATTTAGTTTAAGAAATAAAAGTTTAAGCAGACACTTGATTACAATCTATAAGTAGCTGTGTGGAGAACAAATATTTAATAAAGGGCTCTTCAATCCAGCAGAGAAATATATAAAGCAATCCAATGGTTTGAAGTTGGAACTAGGCAAACAGACTGGGAAAAAAGCTATAAAATTGACAGAACAATTTACCAAAGGTCACAGTGGATTTGCCATCACTGACTATTTTAAATCAAGATTGGATGTTTTTCTAGAAGCTGTGCTCTAGGAATTATTGTGAGGATGTTCTCTGGCCTGTGTTATACAGAAGATCAGACTTATACAGAAGATCAGTCCCTTCTGGCTCTGGAATCTCTTAATCTCAGTGAGAGATTGATTGCATGGTCAAAGTATGACTAACAAGTGAAGTCCTCTGCAGAACCAAAAACTGTTACCTGAAAGTTGAAACAGTTACTCTGCACATCCCTGTCTTTCCCTAGATAAAACAATGTTAAATGAAAGGGGAGATATGAGTGAAGGAAAGCAAACAAGAAATGGGAGAGAAAAATCAGGTTTTTTTTTTAGGAAGACAAGCAGGAGAGGCAGAGCTGGAGTGGGTCTCTGTAGCCCCCAGCTTTTATCCTGTTGCTTCCAATCTGTTCTAGTAACAACTCTACCCTCTGGGTCAAAAAAAAAAAAGAAGCAGGCACAGAGCTCAGGTTATCTGCTCCTTTGGTTGGCCTCTCCAACTGTTGTCCATTTAGTCAGGTGGATAGATTCATGGAATCCTTGGAATCTCTGTGATTCAATAAGCAACTATTATAACTATGAAAATGTAATAGCTTTCAAAGAGATTGATGATTTATGAATAACAAATATAAGATTGCACTAAAGATCACCTAACTTCCAGAAATATACAGAGGGAGCCTGATCCAAAACCCATTGAAGTCACTAGAAAAACCCCTTTACTTTTGCAAGGTTTGGATGTGACTCAGGGTGGGATTTTCACAGTGCTAAGCATTAGTTTAACCCTGCTGCCACTGAAGTCAAACAGTTGGGCCGTCACTAAACATTTTTGAAAACCTGAATCTTAAATTTCTAGATATTCCAGAGATTGGTGATTTATAAATGCTTAGTAATCCCATTTTGAGTGCTGTTTTTAAATATCCTCATGGTTTCCCTTGACATTTTTTTTTCACTTTTGAATATTTTGTTCTCACTTATACCATTCATTTAATTAGGTTCCAGAAGTAGAGTTTCATGTCAATTACTTAAATTGTAAGTTCTCTTAGGCAGGGGCTGCTTTTTTGTTCTGTGTTTATACAGAACCTCGCACAATAGAACTCTGATGTGTGACTGGGATTCTGAGGTGCTATGATAATACAAATAATTGAATAAATAATAACCACCTACATATTTTGGGACAGTACATGACCCCAGGTCTAGTGGACAGATTCATTTTTCAAGCTTTTCTGATAGTCCCTTCACAAGGTTTTATTACATCAAGCAAACATTTCATTTGCAAGCCACATTAAGTACTCAAAAAGTGTTTTTATTATGATAAAACATTTTTGAGAACTGAAGTAATACTAGACTTTATGTCTGGAAAATGCCATGCTACATTTTCCAGTCCGTTCTCATTTTCAGTCTCATAATACCAACTAAGGTTTCTCACATTTTATAGCTGTATAAAAATGGTAATGACAAGGAAGTTGTAAAGCTGCCAATTTAGGAATCTAACAAATATTTGAAATAGATGTTGGACATTACAATGATAAATAAGATATTTATTGTCCATGAAACATTTGGATTTTAAGGTGTTTTCGTTTTTCTGCTGATGCAAAGAGGCTATGTGGAAGATGGTGCTATTAAAAAATACAATACTGAAAGAAATGATTGCATGGGCAACTAAAGAATCTCTATTTTAATTATATTTTGGTTTTGTACAACACTACAATTTAAAAGAAAGATGTAGGGGCTTAGAGTTGTTTTTTTAATTTTAATTCTAAGGGTTATTTCATTTTAATTAATGGATTCTCCTTCCCTGGGTTATAAAAATTTGAATCATATGAAATCATGCTTGTTCTTTGTGGAGCAAAGAGCCTCATCAAAAGTTAGTACAAATAATGTTTTATTATGCCTTATGCAATGGAAAATGCCATAGCATCCCAACATTGGTATCACTTTCAGGAAAAAGGAAATTTGGCCAATGAGAAGTAGTGAGGGCAGCCTGATTTAAAGTGACACTATATTCTAAAAAAGCTTACAACAGAAAAAGATCTGAACAGAAAAAGATCTAAACTTACAACAGAAAAAGATTACAGGTTATGGCTCCCTAAATGGCACATTGCAGCCTAAGTCTCGTGTCTTTGCAAACCACATCAACATGTAATGGAAGAATCTGCCATTAAGAAAGCAAAACTTTCAGGGTGATGGTTTGACATACATCCTAATATTAACAGCCTTCTTTCGGAGACCCATTATGGAGTCAAAGAAGAGCAGTTCACAATGCATACGTCAAAGCTGGCTCCTTCAATTCTCCCAGACTCAATAGTACAGAAAGAGAGATCTAGACATTGCCTTCTCTTAGATTAACACACTTCACTAGTAGTCTGACTCATAGATCCGGAGATTACAAAACGCTAGAAGTGCTTGATTCCTGATGGAAGATGTCATTTTGCAATCAAGGGTGGATTGGGAAGTGTGAGTAATTTAGAGCCTGATCCACAGACTATTGAAATAAATGAGAATCCTCCCTTTGATTTCAAGGGACTGGGATCATCAAACCTCGCCTCGACTAACACTGACACATATGGTAAAAGAAATGCAATATTGTCCATACATCTCAATGTGATGCTGCAACAGGAAATAGTAGGCGGTGCTTCTTTAGTTTCTTTACCTTTGACATAGTTTGCTTCTTCCTCCTGATTGATTTGGGCTAGAATAACTAAGGGAGTGGATCATTTCCATTGTTTAGAGACATATCCTACAACAAAATCAATGGGCAAAAAATGCAAAGGTGGAAAAGACGGAGTTGCTGAAACCAAAGGAAAGCAGACAGAAGCCCATAAAGATAGTCTCTAACCCACAGGCATACTCAGTTCAGCACAGCTTATAATACTTACAGTCTCATAAAAAATGAGCTGTTGATAATGGGCTATTAAAAGTATCCAGTGCTTCACTATATTGCCAATATAAAATAAAAGTAGACTAATTTTTATTATAAGAGAATCTGGACTGGTTTTTTTGCTCTATCCACTCATTTGTTAAGAAATCTAAATGAAAATCAAACTGACAAAGCAAAATCCAGAGACTGCAACAGAGAAAAGGAACTATAAAGATGGGTTGCTTTTTCCATGGGACTTTGGGTTCGTCTTGCCATCCACAGGAGCATCAGATCATGACCAACGGAGACCCCCCTCCCCAGCTTCTTACTTGAGCTCAATCTAACTGGCCATTAGATTGACTCGAGCTACAACAAGAGACTGGTAACTATGAACATCAACTCGCAGGACTGTGTCCGTGGTGTGTGTGAGACTCAAAAGCATATGCTAAGTATTCTTAATAAAGTATGGCATATTGTCTTCCTCTTATAAAAGATCCCGTGTGCTATGTATAGCATAACAAGCACCTAACCACTGGGGTGAAAGATAAGAGGGATTGCCTCCTCTGCCTAAAGTTGCAGTTAGGTGCCTAAGTCCTTTTGTGAATCTAGCCATATATATAGAAAAATACCAGATTAATAAACCCTCATGTTTCAGGACATAGGTCCACTGACAGTGGTAATGGAGAATTTTTCTCTGTGGTCAAGTAATTTCATAGAATTGTCCATTAGCGGATTCCTATCTTCAGCTTCACCTGTGCTCCACCCCCAGAGTATATAACGGGATTGTACAGGTTTAACTGAGGGGGAGTTTGGTACAGTAAAGGAAGCTAGTTAATAATTCTTTTTATGTGGAGCCAAAATGGAATTGGGCAATCAGATTAACAGTAAAAAGTACTACTCTTCACACCCCTAATTAAAAGTGAATGCTAGTGGCTACGTTAAGCTGTTTCCACCGTGTATTTTCCAGCTCAGTGTGAAAACAGGTATCAAATATAACTCAACCAGTGTTAAACTGTGTTCAAAGTTGGAGCTGCTTTTTTAAAATTACTGTTGAATTTAACTGACTTAAACATAGTTCACTACCAGTTAAGAGTTGTCAGAAGTTATTAATACAATGCAAAGATGTTAGCCATAACCTTGAAATAAATGCATTTTTCACAAGTTGTTATTAATACAATGCTATTAATACAATTAATACAATATAATTAATTGTAATTAATTGTAAATGTAATTAATTAATTGTAATTAATACAATTAATACAATTAATACAATGCAAAGATGTTAGCCATAACCTTGAAATAAATGCATTTTTCACAAGGCTATATAGGTCATTCCACTCAAGCATCAATAGAGCCTCTATCACATTCCATTTCATGAATTCAACATATGCCACACATTTACAGAGAACACTATTTTAGAAGTGTAGACAAATTCTATTGGATTTTATTTTAACATTTTATTAGGCTAGCATTGTAATCATCTGCATAAGATCAGCTTGTTCTTATGAGTCCATCTGGACAGGTCATAAGGGGAGAGGTAAAATAACTAACATTTTTAGAAACCTTTAAATATGACCTAAAAATGTTTCAATTTATGTCAGAATATTAGGGTTTTATTCCATTATCTTTCAAGGACAGAAAGTTTTATCCCATTGGACAGGGTGAATTCTTGGATCTTTCATGGTATAAAGCTCCCATTTCTAGAACTTATGAATTGAGAGAATTTAGACTGTACATGTATTTCTGGTCCAGGGTTGAATGCTGACGATCCTGCATTTCAGTTCAAAGTAACGTTGGGGAGAATTTACACATTAGGTGACTGAAAGAGAAGAACATTCTTGCAAGGTCTGTTTGTTTATATATAAATTGTGGTGGTTTGTAACTTTGTAATTAAACCCCAAACAGACTAGTGTGAAAAATCCAAGTAAGTTTCACAAAAGTGTAATCAAATGCATTTTGTCACACTTAGATGTCTCCCAGATATAAGGTTTTATGTTTGCCACTCTGTATTCTTCTCACTAATATACAGATAAAATCTAATTTAAACACATACAATTACATATTCTGGAGATAGAATATTTTCCACATGACCAGACTTGTCAAAAATATTGATAAATTATTAGATGAGTGTTTGCAAAGAAATAAAAAAACACCTATATTTAAGTGTTTCAGGGAAAGAATCTAGCACAAGTGACTTAATTATACAATTAGTGTGTGAAATGGATCTGATGTGATATGCAAAATAAACAGCCATAAAAACCTGTCCTTTATGAAGAAACAGCATAAGAAAGAAAACAGATAAGTATGTTTTGAATTTTTAATTAAAATATTAATGCACTTGTTCAGCATTAGAAATTGTGTAGAAATGTTTTAAATGCTTTTATGACTTATCTGTGTTGCATGTATATAGTAAAATTATGGGTGTTAGTTAAAAATGATTACACATTTTAAATGGTGCTTTTTGTTCTTTACGGAATCCTTCTAGGAGAATCTAATTGATTGTGTGCTTATTTTCTTGTACAGCATCTTCAAAGTCCTGTATATTTATTAAGGAGAAGTTTAAATGATATTTTCTGGTAATTGAACTGGCTGCATACTAAACACTTTAATCTATCAATTTCAAGACCTTTTCTCCCAAAGAGCTGCAAAAGATAAGATGACCTGAAGTTTATGTGCTGTTCGAGTAACAAATAAGACAGATAAATGGAGTGAGCTGAAAACATGGCAAGGAATCCAGTATGAAATGAACATATAAATTGTAGCTATGGAAACAGCCTTTGTAATTAGGAATAATTTAGAAAGTCACAAAAGATATTTAATCAGTATGCAAATTAAATTATACTTTTTTTTCTGGAAAGGTAATAGGAGTTAACTCAATAAAAGCCTTGAAAAAATTCTTAGTGCCTTAAAATCAAAATATGTTTCCATTATTTTTAAATCCTTCATTCAAACAGAGAGCTGAAATCAAGTCTCAGTATATAATGCTTTGAATTATCCAGTGCAACAGTACAACTTAAAAACCCTGTTAGATACACTAAGGATTTCCTACATATCTAACTGAGTAGAGATAAATTCCACTGTTTCCACAATTATTCAGTTGTGTACTAAAGCTTTATATTTTCCCTTGGGGTCAGAGAAACAGCAGGTGCTCCTAATAAATTAACAAATAATAATACACATAGCTCTCATATAGCACTTTTCAGTAGATCTCAAAGTGCCTTACAATGGAGGTCAGTATCATTATCCCCCATTTAAAGTTGGGGAAACTGAGGCACATGAGGACGTGACTTGCCCAAGGTCATCCAGCAGGTCAGTGGCTGAGCCGAGAATAGAACCCAGGTCTCCTGAGTCCCAGTTCACTGAACACTGGTTAGGTAGTGCATAGTTCCGTTAGTTAACATTAGTGATTTGGGATCTGATCTTGCTTTCATAAAAGCAGTAACAAAACTCCTAACGACTTGAAAAGGAGCTGGATGAGCCACTCAGATTTAATTAGCTTGAAGAACTTTGGGCCCAATCCTGCCAGGTGTTGGGTGCCTTCAATTATCTTTTATTTTAAAAAAAGGAGGTGAGGGACTCAGCATCTTGTAAAAGGCACCTTGCACGTTGAAGGATAGGTTTCATTGCCCACTAGCTGAATAGCCATTTCAACATGGATTTGAACTGGAACAGGATTGGGCTCTAGCTGACCCAAACCAATAAAAAAAAAAAAGAATCAGAAAATGATCCATGTTCATTTTCTTTGACAACTATGATTTTGTTTTAATTATTTCAGGGGATACTTCATCATGAACTACTATACTAAATGTTTTGTAGGTCTTTTAAAAATAATGACATTTTAACACTGTGTTAACAGTGGGTATATGCAACATGGCCTTGCGTACTTTTTTCTTGTTAGTAATAATGGGTCACATATACACTCCACTATACCCCTTTTGTTCTTTTGCTGTCAAGCAAAGATCAGAAGGTACAAAACCATTCAAATATATACTGACTCCAAAGTGACAGTAAAATATGCAGGAACTAGTAGATCTATCTTGTACGGTGCTTTCCAGCCACCAGAGCTATATCAGGATCTGAGGAGTGTAGCACCAGAGATTGCCTTTCTTTCCCTTTGTGAGAGCCTACATCTTAGAAAGACTAGATCCTGGAGCTCAAGAGTGAGTGTTCTCTATAGTAGGGTCAGAATATGCCACCACCAGGAGCTGTACATTTTTGGAAGTGACTGTCTCTAGAACAGCAGTGCTGTCACACCACTATTGCTGGCTGGGGAAGAGAAACTATTCTGTCCTGTGGTGGTCTGGAGTCACAGGGGTTACACTAAAACCTGACACAATGGGCATCCCAGCCTCTTATAGCTATCTAATCAAAGACATGACCCACCCACCCCAAAGTAACACAAGCAAAGGGAGACAAGTCCCCAGAAAGCCTCCGTTCTTAAGAATTTTCTTTTTTCTGCAGGGAATGCATTTGCCTTTGGAGCCTTCTCAAACAGAGGTTTAAGAGACCCTCCACATGCAAGGAGTGTACCATGATCAGATGTCTAACTTATAGTAATCAGGCCCCCAAAGCAGAATCAAACTGCCATTAAGGGTCAGATATGAATGAAGACCTGATGCAGGGAGGGAGGAAGGAAAGATCAAGGAGTGAATGCGCTGGTTTTGACACTCTTGAAAGTGTCAATCTCCAGATGCCATATAGCAACAGAGTCCTGTGGCCCCTTAAAGACTAACAAAAGTATTGAAGCATAAGCTTTCGTGGGCTAATACCCACTAGCGTCCGACAAAGTGGGTACTAGCCCACAAAAGCTTATGCTTCAATACTTTTGTTAGTCTATAAGGGGCCACAGGACTCTGTCGCTTCTGCAAACCCAGACTATGACAGCTACCTCTCTGACAGATGCCATATAGAATATCAAGTTAAAACACTGCAAACTATTTTGAGTGTCAGCACCAGTGAGAACAAGCTAAAAATGCTAGTAAGAAAAAGTCATGGTGATACAAGTATCCAAGCAAAGCACCAATCTCAGGCCATAGCACAGGACTCCCTCATGGAATGGAGAAAGCTGGGGAGATGGATGGGAAGGGAGAGGCTTTTTCCTCTATTGTAGCATGGCAGATCCTTCTGGCTGATCTAGGAATTAGCTCTTCTGACTTCTGAAGCCAAAGTCTCCCTTGCTGCCTCCTGCTTCTCCCTTTTCCTAGTACCACTCTTTAGTTCAGCCCCCAAATCCCTCCTGGCCCATGGTGCCCCTTCTCTGGGGTTTTGTCCCAACACTAAGGGATCCTCCCCTCCTTGGGAAATCCAATTCCCCAAAGCCCACCCTGCCACAGTGACCGACGGTCAGTCTTCACCTAGCCCCTTTTCTCAGAGGCAATCTGTAGTCTGAAATGGCTGCTCATCGTTGGCAAGAGAGCTTGGACCTGCTGCCTTTTTCTGGCCTGGCTGCACCACTGCAGTCTTAGTACCACCACAGGCCCTTTTAGCATGGCCTCATCCTGGGGACTCACATGGGCAGAATTCCCCAGCTCTGTCTCTCCTTCCCCAGTGCTGCTCTGTTTGAGATACCTTTCTCTAGTCAGCAGCCAGGTCCTTCCCACTTCAGGTGTGGAGTGAGACTCCCACTGCCTAGCTCCCAGTCATTTTATCAGGGCCAGCTGGACCCTAATTGGGTGTGGCCACACTTGTGGCTGCCTACCCACTCAGCCTCCCTTGGCTGCTTTCAGCCCCAGCCTTCTCCCCACTTTTAACCCTTTCCAAACCAGAGTAGCATGACTGCCATGATACACCTATAAACTGCCAAAAAGGATGAATTTTGTCCCTAAGGCAGAGAGTGCACATCAAAAACTAGGTTGAGGTGTTATGTACAATTCTATTTCTGGTTCCTAAAACCAGGCACAAAAGTCAGAGGGTGAAAAAGAAGAGAGGTCCCATTATTGCCTTCAAGAACAAGCCAGGCAAGGACCTCACACTTTGCTCTCCAGCACAGACATGCAAAGTTTCTCAGAAACATCCTCGAGAGCCAGCACACTAGCCAGCCATATCCCTTATCATTAAAAAAACCTTGGCTCCTATTAGTCATAACAAGAGAAAAGTCACAGTTGGAGTTTTCTCCTAAAGGTTTGGTTCTGCTGCTGAGCTATAATGCCACTGAGTAAATGGGAACTGCAGATGAGCTCTTGTGTGATCTGCACTGCTAACCTGGCAAGATGGGTGGATGTCCGATGTAAAATCTAGGACTGTGCCTTTAGGGCCAGATCTTGCCACCCTTACTTTTATGAGCAGTCCCATTGCCTCCCTCACAACTGGGTTTCAGGAATGAGCTTTCCCACAGCTCTGGCACACAGTTTCAGCTCAATATTCAAGTAGTTAGATATAGCTGCTTCTTAACACTGAATGAAAAAAGGGGGAAATGAATGAAGGTGCCCTAAAACAGAAACAGTCAGTACACCAGGCTCATCAGGAATTAGGTAGAGCATAAGCAATTTCCCAGAAGGGCAGACAAATAATGGTCTCCTAAACATGAGGGGAAAAGTCATTCTACAGGCACAAATCCTTTAGATCTGGCACCTTTCTAGTGATTATGGAGTAGTGGCCCAGCCAGCACTGAGTTTAGTTTATTCAGTCAGTTCACCTTGAAGGGTGCAGGAACTGACCTTAAAATACTTATTCTAGATAAAGCATATACAGAGCTGTGACAGAATATATCCCTGCATTCACAGCCTACACACTAGTGTAATAATATTTGTACAAAAAATGTCGTGAGGTGTCATTTGAAAACTTAATTTGCTAGTCAGTATTGTCCTGATAAACTGTGTGGCAACATTGTATGTGAAAGTATAAGAATTCCCTGTATGATGTTATTAACACATGTTCCAAATCCCACAGCTGTACTGAAACAGAAGTTGTGTCTGTCCTAAATAAAGGAATGAACGAGTGCTTGCATTAATTTGCATTTAAGCAATAAACAGAATCATGAAACCCAAAGGGAATCAAAGAAATCTCAAACAGGTGAGAGAGGGGGAAAAAAACACCACCACCACACAGCACAGAATATCCTCCCACATAGACTCTGTTTTCTGGGTCTCAACTGGAAATGTTTTTCAAGAGGGGGACTGAAATTATAAAAAGGAGACACAAACATCCCCAGGGACCCTCTCACTTTTCCTGCCCACCTCATTCTCTGCATCTGAGAACACAAAAGGCAGAGGAGTCCTGAGCTGCAGTTTGATCAGTAATCTGCTGGAGCATGTGGTGAGAAAATAATACAGCAGGGCACAAATTATCCAACATCATCCAATTACCTTGGAATGCACTGGAGATTTTTGTTGCAAATGATGGAGAAAGTGACTAGAAGAGAGGCTGTTCTAAATTTAATTCTTACAAACAGGGAAGAATTGGCTGAGAATTTGAAGATGGAAGAGAGCTGGGGTGAAAGTGATCATTAAATGATAGAGTTCATGATTCTAAGGAATGGTAGGAGGGGGAAAAGAGCAGGATAAAAGACAACAGATTTTTTAAAAAGGCAGATTTTAGCAAAATCAGAGGATTAGTAGGTAAAATCCCATGGGAAGCAAGTATAAAGAAAGGAGGTACTGTATTCAGAAGAGTGAGCAGGGTTTTTCTTGTTTTTGTTTGTTTGTTTTTTTGGACATAGCACTTAGGACACACGAGCAGCAAACTACCTCAATCTATAGGAAAAATAGGAAGAGAGCACCATGGGTTAGCCAGGAGATGATCTAAAACTCAAGAGTCATACAAAAAGTGGAAAGTAGATCAAATTATGAAGGATGAAAATAAAATAAAAAAACAAAACCAAACCAGAAGCACATAGTTACTACAATTGCCCTTTTCATTCATCTTGGCTCTTTGCTGTCCTCCATGAGATTATTTTAAAAAACACTAATGGCTCAGAAATCTCTTGAAGCAGTTCTTTAAGTATTCTAGGGTGTATTTCACTAGGCCCCACTGACTGAAGAATCTAACTTGTCCAAGTAATTTTAAATTTGTTCATTCTCTATTTTAGCTTTGGATCCTACCCCATTCATATTGATTTTCACTATGCTAGTTGTCCAATCATTGCTAACATTTTTGGTAAAAACTGAACAAAAAAAGGAATTTAACACTTCATTGCTGTATTTTGTTATTGTCTTTCCTTCCTCTCTGAGTAATGGGACTAAGCTGTCAGTTCTCCTCTTGCTTCTATTGTATTTATAAAATATTTATTATGTTCCTACCATTTATGTTCTCATTTTCTGCCTTGAGGTTTCTAATTTTGTCCCGATCTATAAAAAGGGGAAGAAGGACTACTCAGGAAACTATAGACCAGTCATTTTAACTTTGGTAGCCAGAAAAATAATTGAGAAAAAAACAAAACAAAATAGAACAAAACAACCAATTTGTAAGCACCTAGAAGATACATGAAGAAGAGTGTTATTTGTTGTTACTCAAGTCTTGGAAGTACTAAGAGTATCACAATTAAATACAAGATGGAACAGATTGTTTAGCATAAGTAGAAACACACATTTCAAGGGACCATTCATAGTCAAGTGGCCTCTTAAAACCCTCTAGACATAGTTGGATAAAGTAGGGGTGGCATTTTAGTGGGTTATAGTTTAATGTAATAAGCCATAAATCCAGTGTCAATTCAGGCGACCATTTTTAATGCCTACCAAAGTCATGAATTTAAGTTCCCAGGCTCGACCTTTGAAGTTTTATGCAGTTTTCCTTTAAGGATAAAAACTGACAGGCCAGATAAAGAGTCATAATTTTGTGAACAGCTTCACCCATAGGTGATATGGTGTTTTTGTGTCATTGAAATCACACATGAAAATATTTAAGAGTATTGTAACGGTCTGATTTCTCACACATACAGTAATTGTTATTGAGGACAGTTAGTGTACTGGATGAAGTACACCACATTGTGATAAGAATATCTAGGACCCATGTATCTTGAAAGGTTTATTGTTTGGGGTACTGATCATTTTAGCAATGGAGATATGTCTGCAGGTTTTGTATCTGTTTTTCTGGCAGGAGCTGGCGCCCCTTTGAGTTGGTGTGTCCTGGTCTGTGGGTGTTTGCTTCTGATTTCTCCCAAGATGGAGTCTCCATTGAGTAAGGTGAGACTATCTATAACTCTCTGACCACTACATACAACTCCAATACACTGAACAGCTCTGTACACTTCAGAAAAACTGAAGAACCTCATATTGCACCTCACATACTCCAGAAGGGACAACTTTAAACAAGAAATCACCACACGTTCCCACACACTTGAAGAAAAAAAAAATCAGGAAAGTTACCTGGAAAACCTGAAAGAAATGTCAACTATCAAAAAAAAAATTGATGACCGCAATCCAACACAAAAACAAAAAAAAGGGGGGTGGAACCAACTACAGCTATTCCAAAATCCACAGAACACAACCTCCAGGAAAAACCATGGCACCAGTACCCAACATTTGTACACTACATGACATCCAAACATCAGTTTAACATGGCTACCTTAACTGAAGCTGAATTGTCTGTACTCTTCAAGAGTTTGAACGTCTGCCCCATCACAGACTCCGATACCACCCTACTATGTGGAGAACTAGAAGAATTCTTCCACTGACTCTGCCTCAAACAATTCCTTTACAACAACGATGCCCCCACTGACAATCATGAGAAAAAAGCATCATTTGACTGGCCACCACAAAGTGATCAAAAACACATCCTTGATCACTATATATTGTTTGCTTCAGGGGGTAAAAAATGATTGAAATCCTTATCAAACATCACAATCTCTCTACTGCTGAGAGAACAGCTATACAGTTCTAGCACCCACTGTTATGGATTAATTCTTGTAAACGAATTACATATTCACAGGTAGGAAGTGATGAAAGATGGCCTCCGACTTAGCAAACTCTTGCTGTTAGTACAATGAACTGAATTACACTCACACTATCAAATCAAGGTCAGGATGTTTCTTTCTTTTCTGTATTCATTCCACCCAGCCAAAGTTAAGATTAAAAATACAATCTTAACCTGGGAAATTGGTTGGAAGCAACAGGCTGAAAATTACACCTACTTGAATTAAATTGCTACATGGCAGGAAAAAAACTGTTTTGTTACACGACAGGAGTTGTGTAGTGTTAGCTTTGGCTGACTAGGCCCACTGTGTAGATGATGGCCAGTAAGGCATTTAGGGGCGAAGTAAGAAGCTGTAAGCAAGGAGAAAATGCAGTTCATTCAAAATTACTTACCCTAATCAAGTTGGACATCAGAGACTTGGTTCTGATCACATTGTCAGATACTACATGCAGCTACCCAGGGGTTTCTGACCCAAAGCAGCGGTAACTTAACTGTTTCTCTCCAGGCAGTGTTAGAAATAAATCAGTGGGGGCACAACTCATCCATCTAATAAATGATGGATACAAACCAGAATGTTTTTCCTAAAACTACTCTTTTAGTACATCATAAGCACATACACACATATCTGTGATAGCAATAGTTTCCGAGCACTCCAAATATTATAATTACCAAAAGTCTGAGATGGTTTTGAGTGATCATCAGTTGGACTTCGGGTTGCCCTCCTTCAATCCAGCTGATGGAGAGTTTAGACGTCAGCTCCTTGCCTGAATAAAAGCTCCTTTGGGCTACGCCGAGGTGTTTATTTTACTTAAAATTTTATAGCTAGCTCTAACAAAACACATAATTCATAGTAACCCCTACTGGGTCTCCATAGTAACTCCTACTGGATTCCTAATTCTAGCTTCAATAAATTGCTCATTATCTCTTATTAGCAAAGCATTTCTAGTTATAACAATAACATTTATATCTCAGGGGCACTCAAAACCAAAGTCGCTATCTACTCACTCTTTTTGATTCTTATGGGCTGTTAACTCTTTTCCCCATCCTCCCACAGCTGGCAGTGTTTCCTGAGCAAACCCCCTAGGGGGAGGGAAAGTCCCTAGGGGACTCCATGCGTTGTCCTGCCCTGAGCACCAAGTCCACAGCTCCCATTGGATGGAACTATGGCCAATTGGAGCTGCGGGGGCAGTGCCTGCAGGCAGAGGGAGTGCATGGAGCCCCCAGCCCCCCACACGGGGCCACAAGAATACGCCGGCCACTTTTGGTTGTGGCGTGTGGTCAGGGAAGGCACAGAGCCTGCCTTAGCCCCGCTTTACTCCCTGACTTTTAGCGGCCTAAAATCTCCCGATTTGGTTTCAGTAGCCTCTAGGGGAGAGAGCCTGATTCCAGGAGACACCCTGCAAAACCAGGAGGGTTGGCAACCGTAAAGTGAACTAGGGTCAACTTCCAGCTGTACCCCAGGCTTCCTACATGACCTTGGTCAAAGCCCTTTAAATCTCTCTGTGCCTCAGATCTCCATCTGTAAATGGCAAATAATAGCACTTACCCTACTTCCATGCTGTTGTGAGGATAAACAAACTATAGATTGTGACACACTCAGATATTATAATAATGGGGGCCATATTCGCACTGTAGACAGGCAGATGGTCATCGCTGTGCCTTGCTGTAGAATTAATAGTATACCTTAATAGCAACACTCGTCTCAAGTTTCTGTCTTTCTCGGGAAAGAATAAAAAAAATTAAAGTGTTCTTTTAAACCTGCCGCTGGTGTGTTCATTTACAATCAATCATGACTAACCATGAGATTACATATCAGACCAGAGGTGGGCAAAGTTTTTGGCCCGAGGGCCACATGGGGGGTTGCAAAATTGTATGGAGGGCCAGGTAGGGAAGACTGTGCCTCCCCAAACAGCCTGGCCCCTTCCCCTATCTGACCCCCACCCACCTCCTGACTGCCCCCCCTCGGAATCCGCAACCCATCCAATTCCCCCTGCTCCTTGTCCCCTGACTGCCCCATCCCGAGACCCCCCACACCCTAACTGCCTCCCAGAACCCCACCCTCAACCCAATCCCCCTGCTCCTTGTCCCGACCACCCCCCACCCTAACCATCCCACCCACCATCCAACAACTCCTGCTCCTTGTACACTGACCATCCCCTCCAGAGATCCCTTGCCCCTAACTGCCCCCCCCCAGACCTCACCCCCTATCTAATCCCTGCCCCCTATCCAACCCCACAGCCCTGAGTCCCTTACCATGTTGCTCAGAGCAGCGGCACAGACAGAGCTAGATGTGCTGCTGTGCAGCCATGTCCCCCAGAGCGCTGCCTGTGTGGTGGCATGACTCTGGGGGAGGGGGGCAAGACGGGGTCAGAGGAGTGGCCGGGGGGAGCTCAGGGGCCAGGCAGGATGAGCCCATGGGCCAGATGTGGCCCACAGGCTGCAGTTTGCCCTCCCCTGCATAGAAAAACTGAACTTTGGTACAATTATTTAAAAGGAGAATTGTGTTTAACGTTGATTAGCACCAATTAAAAGAAACATTAAGAGAACCTTGCCCTCAATAATGAGAGTGGCATAGGCAGCCATAAAAAAAAGATTAAGACAGATCCCAATCTTGCCTTGAGGATAATAATATTTTCAGTTCCATAATATTGTTTAAACTTTCTCCTATCCTGTGGCACAGATGTACAGGCAGGAAGGCAAGGACTGCACTATGCTAAAGAGTGGCAACTAGACAGTGTCAATGAATTAAGTCAGCATTTCATTATGTGGATTTCCTGTTCCATGAGTTAGTGAGTTCAGGAGTAGTGGCCAGTCAGACAGTAGCAGGGTTTCCTTCAGGAGCCCTGGTGGCTGGCAGAGGTGGGAGACAGTGTAGAGATACTGAACATCTATGCAAAAATCAGAAGATCCACACTATGCGGGGGCCTGCCTCCCAGCCAAACTCTGAGTAAATGACATGCATGAAAACTTGACAAATGTTTGTCCACTAAGTGGTGAAAAATTAGTGAAGGTTGAATATGGTCATATGTACCCAAAATCAGACACTGGGAGAGACTCAGAAATGTTTGCTGTTATTCTAGTTTTTGTAATAATGTTCTGGATGTGACTATCTTTTGCTTTGCAGCCAAGGTAGAAATTACTTTACAACCCTCAAATTGTCATGGCAGTGGATTCATTTCATAGCGTTTTCAGATCTCATTACAATTGACAGAAGAATTGACTTTCTACCCCTCCCCTCATTGCTATTTTATGCTCATTATAAGTTGTTTCCCCCTGCACTGGAATGAACACGAGACTCTATAATGAGCATTTCAGTCATTAGCATTTTGGTAATACCTTGCTTCTGTGATAAAGAGGATAATAAGAATTAGAATATGGGATGAAACTGGAACTGGAATATGTCAGGTGTGCAGCTATTTTAATGTTATTGCTTGGTCATTTTCAGGTGCCAAAATTAAGCACGTTGAAATTCTGTGCCTTTTTTTCTATACAAATTGTGTTATAGGCTTGATATGCTCTGAGCTTTCTCAGTGCCAGGCTGTGTAATTAACACAAAGGATTCAGTTAGGGCTGGTGCAGAGCCACACAGCTGTAGGTACTCCCAGCACTCACCAAATGCAGGAGCCATTTGCTGTAGACTCTTGTGAATGGGTGCTTGACTCATCACTAGGAGGGCTCCTTCTCCTAGCCATTATGGGAATTAGTTTCACAAGATCAACACCCCTTCCTGCAATTACAAGCTGTCTCTCTGCCTCTCTCTCCAGGTCTGCAGCTCCTCTCTTGCTCCACAAGCTGTTGCTACCTCTTCATGACTCAGCCAGGTCACCATATGCACTTCAGAATGGTATATCAAAGTCCCTCCTCACTAGCAGTCTCAGACAGACTTCCATTTCACTATCCCCTAGTGCCAAGTTCTCAGTGGCTGGCAGGGGAACCCTCTCCTCTAGATTGCAGCTCAGAGCTCCTCTAAGCAGCTACCAAGATCTAGTCCCTTTTAGACCTTGCTAACTTTCCCTAAGCCCTCTCCTGTCTTCCTGGTTTCCATCTCTCTGGGTTTGCTAGCCTCTCAACTCCATCCGCCGAGGGAGTAACTGAGGGTAACCTGCCTCTGGAGCCTCAAAACACTCCTCTCCCAGGAAGTGACTGCACACTTTCCCAGCTTCCCCCTCTGCTTCCAATTTCCTGTCTTTAGACATCCAGCCCAGTTTGTTCCTCCTCAAATGGGCTCCCTCACTGAATCTGGGGATTGCTTAGCCACCTGATTCCTCTCAGCTGTGGTTCATCAAGTTAATTAGCCCCCTTCTCAATCTACATCAATCCTTTCACTGGCCAATATGGGATGAACACCCTATCACAGTACTGTAGCATGCTTCCTGCTGTGCACTGGCCAATTCTGCATGTTGGTGTAGAAGCATTGGGAGTATGGCACTGCTAGAAAGGAGCATGCCTTGTGCTTTCCCCAAGTAAGAGACAAATGGAAGGGAGAGATCCCATGCATCTCTCCCCGGCCTTCTCCCCTATACCACAGCCAGAGTCTGGCCTTTAAAATTAAAAATGGTGACATTTATTCATCACTGGCTGGGCCAGACTTATAATTTCAGTGATGCCAATGCTCATATTAACTGTATTAAAGCTCTCAGCACCAGGAGTCTGAGGACCACATAAGCATCTCAGCTTTCAGTTAAAATAATGTTACTGCCTTCATCGTTATGGAGAAAGGCTTGACAAGGTAATTTAAGTGCGCCCTACATGCTCAAAAAACAGCTGGCAAGGAAAAATAATCTCACATTTATTATTATTAATTATTATTATTTTAATATTATGATTTCTAAGCCAATCCCACAGTTTTCTGGGACCTAACTTGTGATATATTGGGTTGGCAATGCTGCAATTCTAAGAGTCCCAGGCTACCTGAAGAGGAACAACCAGGCCTTGAATTGTTTCCCTGCCTCCCATTCTGCTGCTGGGGGGGGGGGGGGGGAGGAAAGAGAGAGAGAGAAAAAAAATGTGTGTGTAAACGTCATAGGAAATGTCAAAAGTTGTTTGATTTTTACTAACCCTACACTGAAAAATTTCACCAGGCAGGTGAATTGTTTTCAAAAGTGTTAGCAGGAATTTTTTCAGCTATACATATGTAAATATCTGAAACCATCAATATGACTATTTGTAAAATTCCACGACCATGATATTGATCAAAACGGACCATACATTTGGTAGGCCCCTACCCATTGCACATCCGACTCAAACAATGAATTTAATAGGAAGATGGAGCATGGACCATGAACCTGCAGTGCTATATATGTGACCAACTCTGGGTTAGGACAGTTGTTTCCAAACCATAATTTAAGAGTTATCAGTGGTCTGCAGAGTTCCAGCTAATGCATCTGTAATGGGTTGGGGACTCACCACCCTGTGCCTCCGGCTGGACATTCCAGGAATTAGCTCAGTTCATGGCAGAGCACCCTCCTCTGGTGGTGTCCCATCTGGCTCTTGCTCTCGGTTGCCTTCCGTTGGCGTCTGGACGCACGCTGCTCCTTGCGTGCGGTGTCCTCTTCAGGGCACTGCCCTCCAGCAGTATCCTCAAGTCCACATTCACCCCCTTCCGGGGGGTGGGGGGGGGAGGGTTTAGTAGTCCTTCAGCCCTCTAGCTGCAGTGGCCAACCACCCCAAAGTTGAACTCCTTCTGGCAGGGGTCAGGTGTAGTCCATTGAGGCCACTTCAGCAGCCAGGTGCAATATAAGGGGAGAAAGGGGGGACCCAGGCCCGCCGTCTACTCTGGGTCCCAGCCCAGAGACCCTTTGGCTGCAGCCATCCTTCCCTCCTTCTCTCCTCTAGTCCCTTTCACTCTTCTTGGGCCACTTCCCCTGTGGCCCCTGTGTCACCAGATGGCCTCTCTCTATGGGCGGGCAGCCTGGCAGGTAACCAGGGCGGAGTTCCCTTCTGCTCACCTGGGCCTGCCCAGCACTGTGCTGTCCCTGATGCAGCAGCTCCTCTCTCAGGAGCCAGACCTTCCCCCTTGAAGGTCCGGAAGAGACTGACTGCCACTCTCTTATAGTGCCGTCTTATAGTGCCTAGCCGTCTTATAGTGCCTAGTCAGTCCCTGATTGGCCCACAGTAGGTCCTTTTCATATTGGCTGACAGCCTGTGTAGCTGCTCTGGCCTATTCTTGCCCACTCTGGCAGGGTAGTCGGGCAGCCGCCCCATTACAGCATCCCATTAAAAGTAGCTAAAATAGGAGAAGAGGTCCTACTATGATATGTAATATTCCTAGGTAGTAACTGGTGTAATTCCCTCAGAGCTTTTATTTGATCAACACCACGAGAGGAAATATTCACATCTACTTTTTGTTTATATTGTAGAATACAACTTGAGGATGCCTGGAGTAGAATGCATTGCCCAAAGTCACCCAGATATAATTCCCATCCTCTAAGTAGCACCACAGATTACGATGAATGTGATAAACCCAACAGAAGAAGCAAAGTTGTTTCTCAAGTGAAAGGTATCATGGAAGCATTAATGATACTGTATAATACATTACAGTTTTCCCTTCTATAGCATCTTCCAGACAAACCATGATATTATATAGTTAATATCAATCAAACTAGATTAAAAGCAAAAATGTGAAGTTTTTAAAGGTTATATTTATAGAAAGATGCTGACACAGTGGCCGGGAGGGAGATCTCCAGCCATATAAAAACACAGCACAAATGAAAAAGTGACTTACCAACCCCTCAAGATTCATGGAGAAAGGTCAGAGACGAGAACAAGACTGGAAGAATCAAATGGTGATTTGGAAGTAGGGGGATTACAAGTCAGAGAGGGAATACAGAGCGATACCATGGAGAGTTTTGAAAAACACATGCAAAGTCAAACTAAACCCAGAGCTTGATAGGAAGCCAATGATGTGACTGAGCATGGATCTGATATAGTCTCTTGTTTACTTTATAATAGAAATTATGAAATGTCAGATGATTCATCTGCCTTGAGACCAGCAACTAGGGAAAGGTACATTTTGTTTCATTAATATATGTACATAAATCTAAACTTTCTTCAAGTGCTCTCACTGACTCCATCTTGAGTCTATGAGCCACTTGTTTACATTTCTTATGAATCCTGGGTGTGTAGAAAGGTCAAATGCCTTCTTGCTTCAGAAGAGATGTGGGCATTACTGACAAGGTGGATTGTATGAGTACAATGAAATTATTCAAAGGCAACACTTTAAAGTACATGATGAATCATTATATTAACTCTTATATTCACTGAGTACCAGTATCATCATTTGTGATCGATTAATTTGCTAGTAAGTGGATTCTATTGTAATATAGTACTAGATGTCAAGGGACTGTCAGTTGAAAATATGTTGGGAAATAGAAGAGGTCACCAGAGCTGAGAAAAAATTGTTTTTGTGGAACAGAAATTCTGAAAATTTTAATTCTGTTTGGCAACATGTGAATACACATGCTCCAAGGAGTGAGGGCAAGGGCTTGGAGTGGCATGTGGCACACGGATGAGCAGAAGAAATGTGAATAGCAATATGGGGAGCATCCAGAAAAGTAGTGAAAAAGGCCAGGAAAGCAGTTTATGGAGTACTGATGAGAGCTTTATATAGTTTAAATATGGTATGTGTTTTGGGAGAGCCATATTGGAAATGTACTGGGGAAGCCAGTGAAGTGGATAGGGAAGACTGTGGGAGTGTAGCATCACAGAGAGTAAAGGATATTGGTTATGAATTTATTTGGGGCCAAGCATTCAAGATAATTTCAGTTTTGGAATTTAGTTCAGTGTTTGCCTAAAGAGCTCCTTTTCCTTTTCTCCCTTTGCACTCCCAAGGTCAGGGACAAGGACACAATTCTCACTGCACCTGAAAACAGGCATGAAGAGATGGCAAAAATGTATCCTCTTCCTCTCCTTTGGGGGGCAGAGCTGGCCGGGAGCTGGCTTTCTTCAGCAGTGGGAGTAAACCAGTCAGTGTTCTACCAGCATTTCCTTCCCAACCACTAGAACTCCAGCCAGTGCAATCAGCATTAGACACTGATGGCTGCTGTGCATCTGGGGACCCTGTGAGGCTCCTTTTCTGCTGCAGGATATTCTCCATCACTGGTATCAGAAAAGTCTGAAGGCACCTCATGAAGGCACTGTCCTGAATTCTGAATGTCAGCTCTGATAGTTGAAGGTTCAGAAACTTAGGATATTCAGGACTTGTGTATGCACCTACTGTTGGGAACAGTGTTATAGCAGTCATTCAAGATCATACTGACTGAATAATTTATTTGCTTAATGTTGCCAATATTCATTGTTTGAAGAATAGTAATTTACAGTTCAAACTGGCTGAATAATGTTACACACCCTAATAAAAGAAAAAATGTAACAAAACCCTTGTTTGATTAATAGGATTCAATCAGCTCTGATTAAAGATGAAGAAAAAGTATGATCATGTAACAGCTCTGAGTCTTGATCTGAGTTAAAAGGAATCAATTTGTGAGTGATGTCCCAATGACTAATCAATTCCAGCTATGCCCCAGCAAATACTTCCAGGTCATTGAATATATTCCCCCTCTCCTACCCTCTCCTCCCCCCCCCCACCTAAGAGAACTAGAAACTTCTGCAAAAACCTTTATGTTAAGAGAATATTAATCATGTGAACTCTAAACTTTGTATGATAAAGTTAAACTAAATTATCACACACTATGATTCAAATAGTACATTATAATCATCCAATTCAAACTGCCTTTTCTAACAAGCACAATCAATGTGGAAGGGACTCCAGCTTGTATACAAGTTCATGGACTGTTTGACATTCATATATTAATACATAATAAGCAGATATTACATGTGTGTATCTACATTCCTGATCTTGCAGTTTTATCTGCTTCACTGCCATAAGAACAGCCATACTGGGTCCGACCAATAGTCCATCTAGCCCAGTATCCTTCTCACACTGGCCAATGCCAGGTGCTTCAGAGATAATAAAAAGAACAGGCAATCATTAAGTGATCCATCCCCTGTAGTCCACTTTCTGTTTCTGGCAGTCAGAGGCTAGGGATACCCAGAGCATGGAGTTGCATCCCTGACCATCTTGGCTCATAGCCACTGGTGGACCTAGCCTCCCTGAAACTATTTAATTCTTTCGTGAACCCTGTTATAGTATTGGCCTTCACAACATTCTCTGGCAATGAGTTTGAAAGATTGACTCTGCATGTGTGTGAAGAAGTACTTCCTTTTGTTTGTTTTAAGCCTTCTGCCCATTAATTTCTTTGGGTGATCCTTGGTTCTTGTGTTATGTGAAGGGGGAAATAACACTGCTTTATTCACTTTCTCCACACCATTCATGATTTTATAGACCTCTATCATATCTCCTCTTAGTCATCTCTTTTCCAAGCTAAAAAGCCCCAGTCTTTTAAATGTGTCCTAACATGAAGCTGTCACATACCCTTAATCATTTTGTTGTCCTTCTCCATACCTTAGTTGTAATATATCTTTTTGATATAAAGATATCAAAGATAAAGATAAAAACCTGTTGTTTTTTTAATTCTTCTCTGCATGTGCCTGTCTCTCTGCTTTTTGCAATACACCTTGAGAGGTTACCTCTGTCCATGTCCCCTCTGACTGAGACCTTGAGTGGGGAGTCAGACACCAGGAACCCCTGAAATTTCAGCGCCTCTCTTGGAGGCTGAAGAGGTCTCATCTCATTTGGATCGACTGTAAAATTACCCAGAGGTATTCTTCAAACCATGATGTATTTAGAATAGAGAACAAATGATAAGATACAGCTTTCCCAACATACCTCATCTGAATACTTTGCTAAACCCTTTGAGAGTGGCTTCCCTTAATCTACATACAGAGAAAAAGAAAGTCTTACATCTCTAGAAATAAATCCCTTCTCTGACCACTTCCTGGTCAACCTGATAAGCTCTTTGTATTGTCAAGATAATGTCTCCCTTATAATTTGCCTGTCCTGTAACCAAGTCTTAGGGTTCATCATCATATCAGGTTGAGGTTATATTAACATTTTCAAAAAGTAGTGTTTAATCAAGAATACTAATGGAAGGAAATGCATAATTTTCTGCAGACCAATATAAAGACCCCTTTACCTCATCACCTACGGAAAATCCCCCACCTTCCTGTCTCCAAATCCAGCATATGAGAGGCCCCTTTGATCTCCACTTCCTCACACACCTCATACCAGTCAAGCTGATTGATCTTTGAGTGTATGTCCACTATTCTTGGCTATAAAAGTGCTGAACGTATCCAGTTTCTATCTTTACTGATTCAAGGTAGCATGACTTTACCCCTTTTTAAATTCCTTGTATCAACTTTTCCTTGTAATGAAATATAAATTATTGGCAAACCTCATACCCTCTTGTACAGCGGTTATATCTGTGTGGAGCTCTATTGTAATCTGCACACATAAATCTGACTGCAAAGTCAGGGCATAAGTTTGTAGAGAAAATAATTTTTCCATGTTGACTCCAACTCCACACTTTTCCTGTTGGATCTACAATATGTGATTATATGAGAAAAATATTAAACCAGTGTAAACATGAAAATAAAATCCCTTTCTGTGTGATACTTGCAGATTCTTCAGGGCTTGTCTACACTACCACTTAAGTCAATGTAACTGACATCACTCAAGGGTGTGAAAAAACCACCCCCGAGTGATGTAAGGTACATCAACTTAAAGTGGAGGTAACAAAGAGTCCTGTGGCACCTTAAAGACTAACTATAAAGTTTTGAAGCATAAACTTTTGTGGGCTAATACCCACTTCGTCGGATGTAAGCAGTGGGCTAATACCCACTTCGTCGGATGCAAGCAATACCTCTGCTATTCCAGACTAACATGGCTACCTCTCTGATTCTTGACAACTTAAAGTGGTGACTACACTGTAGCATGTCAATGGGAGATGCTCTCCTGCCAACATAGCTCTCAACGAGATGAGTAATCACATTGATAGGAGAGCACTTTCCAGTTGACATAGGTCTTCACCAGATGTGCTATGTCAATGCAGCTGCATCAGTGTTTGACCATTTGTTGCAAAAGGATGTTAGCAATAAAAAGCCAATGCAAATAGTCATCTCTAGAACATCACAAAACAAATCACATTAAATACTTTCATATCCATTATATTTTGTTAATAATTTGTTATATGAATTCATTTGAACATGCTTCAGCACGGTTATGTTTGATTTAGGCAGGTGTTTTGAAATATAAGTACTGAATCCCTAATGATACGTCATTTTATTATTCTCATAATAAAGACACATCGGCAATTAGATCTATTCTGTAAGGATTATGTTTTTCTTTTATAAAGTTATGAACATTTTGCTCCCAAGAAAAGAAATTGGACTAATACTCTGGAAAGCTTAGGAATTTTCCTCAGAATGTGTTTTTCCCTATATTATTGACACAGTGGTTCCCAAACTTTTTCATAGGGACCCCTGAAGCCTGCAGTTATCCAGAATCCCTAAAGTCATTCCTGAAAGAAAAGGGATAGGCGATGAGTGACAGTCAGAAGAGGGAGAAAGAATAGGGATCTGGATTTGTATTTATGGTGCGGGAAAAGGGTAATGATGGGAGCATTTGACATGGATTGCTCATAAACAGCAAGGAAGCAATAGCAACTGGTGCTGTGAAAGGGTTGAAGAGGCTGTTCATTACTTCCCTCTTTCACCCAAATTGTTCTGGGACACCATCAGAACCTGCCACGAAGCAGCAAATGGAAGCAGTAGTTGCTGGTCATGCGACAGGTACTGCTCTGAGAGACTGTTTCCTCACTAATGAGCCTCAAAAAATGTGTTTTAAATGTTATTTGGCAAAAAAATAAGCATTAAGATTTTGACCAAAACTGACTCCTTGTTATGCAGAAAGTGAACATGACATCACCATGAATGTTGTTTACAAATCACAACAACACAAGCACCTTCTGAAAATGAAACCTCAAAAACTCCTCACAGAGGATGCTCAACATAATGTACTTCACATCAAAACATTCACTAATCTAAAAGTAAATGCTTTTCATTGTCATTAAGATTTAAAGCAGTCTTTGTCAAACTGCTGTAGCATATTGCTTTGTACATATACATGCATATACATGATTTGTAACTGATGTATCCTGACCCTGCAGAGGATCTGGCCAGTGTTCTGCAATCATTTCATAGCTATCTGGAACCATTCAGGAATCAGCATTTCAGATATTTGTAACAGAGCTGGGATGTGACCGAAGTCCTTCACATGTTTGCAACCATCTATATATATAAAAGTCAAATGGTGTGTGTATGTATGTTCTCTTACTCCTTCCACACTGTTTGAGCTAGAGACTTGAAATTTGGTACAGTTATAGGCTTTAGGGTCCCAATCAGGGTAAGAATTGAATTTTTTTCAAATATCACCTCTTACACCCCGTAGGGGTGAAATTCTTTAAAGGCCATTAACATCAGCTGGGCAGCAGGTTAACACCTGCTGTTCTCTGTGACATAGTTATGATGTAATAATACCCTCCTCCAACGGACCCCGCACTCGCTCAGATCTCTGCCCCCTCCAACGGCCCCCCCACTTGCTCAGCTCTCTCCCCCCTACCCCCCTCCAACGGCCCCTGCACTCGCTCAGCTCTCTCCCCCCTCCCACGCCCCCCCACTCGCTCAGCTCTCTCCCCCCTCCCACGGCCCCCCCACTCACTCAGCTCTCTCCCCCCTCCCACGGCCCCCGCACTCGCTCAGCTCTCTCCCCCCTCAGGTAAGAATAAAAAAAAATTAAAATCTCACCCTCCTCCCTCCCTCCAATGGCCCCCACACTCACTCAGATCTCTCCCCTCTCCCCCCCACATGTAAAAGCAAGAGAATGAAATTAGACAAAATGAGACTTCTGAACAAAATTTGTATTAATAAAAAACATTGTAGTCTTTTTACATCCCAGTTTCCAATTACAAATACCCCAAGCAACGCCGGGTATTTTTGCTAGTATCATATATGTACTGATTCTATTAGATTCTAATCTAAGCAGGTGTGGGCCTACTTAGTACTTGAATAGAGACTTATGATGAATATTGAGGTACTAGAGGAAAATGATTATATTGATTCATTTGAAGACACTTTCCCCCTGTATCAGTATTAAACAAAGATTTCAGAATAGTGTAATGGAGCACTGTTGAAGCCCAACAAAATTTTATATCAAAATTATAACTGGCCACTTATTGTTTTATATCAAAATTAAAACTGGATACTTATAGTCATTAAAGGTTATTGTCATTGAGAAGTTTAGTATGCTTATAAAATTTGCAGATACCACCAAGCTGGGAAAAGATGCAAGCACTTTGGAGGACAGGATTAGAATTCAGAATTACCACAAAAACTGGTGATTTGGTCAGAAATGTACAAGATAAAATTCAATAGAGACAAGTGCTAAGTATTACACACTGAGGAAAGAAAAATCAAAATGTGCAACTACACAAAGGAGAGTAAGTGGCTGGGCATTAATACTGATTAAAAGAATGTAGGGGTTACAGAGAATCACAAATTGTCTATGACCCCAAAATGTGATGCAGTTGCAAAAAAAAAAAAAAAAAAGGCTATTACCATTCTGGGGAGTTTCAACAGGAGTGTAGTATATAAGAGATGGGAGATAGTTGTTCCACTCTGCTTCATACTTGTGAGGCCTCAGCAGGAGTATTGTGTCCAGTTTGGATGCCACACTTAAGGAAAGATGTGGACAAAAGGTTTAGAAAACTTGACCTATGAAGAAAGGTTAAAAACATGGGCATATTAGTTTTGAGCAGGGCTGGCTCCACACACTAGCTGAGGAAGCACATGCCTGAGGTGGCACATTCTAAGGGGCAGCATTCTGATCAATATTGACGTGGCACAATTCGGCTGTCCTTTTCGGTTTTGGGGTTTTTTTTTTGGCTTGGGGTGGAATAAAAGGTAGAGCTGGCCCTAGTTTTGAGAAGAGAAGACTGAGTGGGAATAGTGATAATAGTGATAATATTGTTCAATTATACTAAGTGCAGTTCTAAAGAGAATGGGGATCAATTGTTCTCCAAGTCCACTGAAGGTAGGGCAAGAAGTATTGGGCTTAACCTGCAGCAATGGAGATTTAGGTTAGATATTTGGAAAATCTAACTGTGTTACTAAAATCTGGAATAAGCTTCCAAGAGAGATTATGGCAATCTCATTGGTGGTTTTTAAGAACAAGATGACAAACCCCTGTCAAGGATGGTTTAGGTATACTCGGAGCTGTGTCAGTGCTGGGAGCTGGACTTGATAACCTCTCAAAGTCCCTTTCAGCTCTGGATTTCTATGATTTGGTGTGTGAATTGTTGGTCAAAGTCATGTACCCTGAAGGGAAAACAGGCAAAAGAAGATTAAGGAACATTTAAAATACTTGGGGAAGGGCAGAAAGAATATTTTTTTAAATGTTAGCTCCTGTCAGAAGTGAAATAGCAAAGATTTAAAAAAATGATGTAAAAAATTCAAAACAATATAGTTTCCAATTAAAAAAAACAGTTACAGCAAATCTTTTTCCAGTTTAAATAAAATCTTCTCAGACTTGTGCTGGCCTCTGCCAGACTCTCAGGCTAAATTCAGTCCATCTGGACTGGACCACACTTCTGCCTAAACTAGGCTTCTAGGCTTACTTCAGTCACAGGGCTTGTCTACACAGGGACATTGAAGAAAATTAATCTGAAATAACACTGTTGTGAATTAAAAGTGGGTTAGTTAAAGTACATTAAATCCCAGTGTGGGCACTGCCTCCCCATTTTTCTTTAATCAAAATGAAATTAATACCAATGACCCATTTAACTTAAATCAACCAATCCCTAGGGTCTCTCCACTCCCAGTGAAAGACCACCCCCTTACAAACACGTGGAAATTTTACTAAGACTCACGGTGATATCCTGGTTTCCTTCTGGTCAAATCACAGAGTAACATTCTCCCTATCCTAATTCCCCCTGCCATTTCAACTGAATACAGTATTTTCACCTCTTCTTTCATTACATTGTGATTCAGAGTTTTACCACATATAGACACCATGTTAGTCCATGCTTGTGTCCCATGGCTATGGAATGCCTCAGCTATTTGAAGACAGTCCCTTAAATGTAACCGGTTAATGTACACCACCAACTGTAAAAGGGAACAATATTACTATATAGCTCATCAGGACTTCTACCAGAGGAACTCAGTTAGTCATATTGTATTGTACTTGCTACAAGTCGACATTTTAAAAAATGAGCACAAATTTCATATTTTAGTAATTCATTATTCACTGTTTTCTCTCTCTTCCCTTTGTATGTGACTGTGTTCATGCTACTCACACAGTACTGTTGACTGGGTATTTATTTGGGGTTTTTAGCAGAGATCAAACGACAGAAGCGATTTACTGAATGGCAGTAATTAATTGTAAAATCCCCACAGAGTAAGATGTATACTGAGCTCCTGGTGAAAATAGCATTTTAATTGGTCTTGTAGGGAATCACCTTAAAACAGATTATTGCATATTGACAGAAATCAGCTGCAGAAGAATAAGAGTATTATGTAATTATATACTTTTGTTGCTAATGACAGAAGTTTAATTTATGGTTAAAGCAGCAGTTATTGCATGTGGTTAAGCAAAATAATGTTATTTGGCACTCTAGATCATCGAAATTAAATGGAAAATCTAGAATATGCAAGCCCTGACTAGCATTATGTGTGGACATTTCAAAGTCATTTGAGGGCATATCACAGCTTTGACTAGAGAAGTAAACATATGACATACAGCAGTATAAATACCTTTTCCCTGGCACATGCAATATTTTAAGCCAAAACAATAAGAGCCATTTCACCTCGGGGAGAGAAGAGAGATATTTTGTATTCTCAAATATTATACATCAAATAACTCATATGAAAATATCCATAGAGTTGAAAGGATTTACTAGAATTACAGTAGAAAATTAGGGCTGGAGGGACACAAGTTGTTGATCCCAATGCTGTTCACACTCATGATAGGGAAGAATAATTCCCTCCATTGCAAGAATTACTGGATCAAATTTGATAGCCTGTGTTGTGTAGGAGGTCAGATTAGATTATCATAGCAGTTCCTTCTGGCCTGAAAATGTAGTAAGCAATGAATGCTTTGGGTAAAATACTAAACATCCCTCAGGGTCGAGATCTACAACTTTTATTCATGCTCAGTAACACTTACTCAAACAATTAGGCTCATTGAATTAAATAAGGTTACTCATGTAAGGGTAACTCTGTGCAAAATAATGAAACTAGTTTAAAATTGACTGTGTGTTCCTGTCCGCCAAAGCAAAAATGTATTTTCAGCAGTACCACAGTCTGGCAAAAATGCAATATCCTTAAGTCTATAAGCCAGAAGTATTGGTAGAGGGGTAATTCCCCTAACAACCATGGTTCAGAAGAAAAATAGCCTTCATTTCAATGAAATCATAAAAGACAGAAAACATCCAGATTGAAATACAAGTACTTCTGATATAAGCCTTGCATGATGATGCCACAGATTAATTCAAGCATTGCATCAGATCAACACAGATGAAAAATTCTACTAGTGCTGATTTTGAATCATGCTGGTCAAACGTAAAGAATGTCTGACTTTTGCACACAAGATCCGTCTGCCTAAGTACAACACCTAAGGTAGTTAAAATCACTAATACTAGAGTACCGTATTTTTCGCCCTATAAGACGCACTTTTTCTTCCCCAAAACGGGGGGGGGGGAAAGATGGTGCGTCTTATAGGGCGAATGCAAAAAAAAAAAAAAAAAAAAAAGCGCCTCGCTCTCCCGTCCCCGCCGCGCGGGCGGGCTGCCGAGGTTCCCCCTCCCCGCCGCGGGCGGGCTGCCGGGGTTCCCCCCTCCCCGCTGGACCAAAAAAAAAAAAAAAAAAAAAAGCGCCTCGCTTTGCGTTTTTTTTTTTTTTTTTTTTGGTCCGGCGGGGAGGGGGGAACCCCGGCAGCCCGCCCACGGCGGGGAGGGGGGAACCTCGGCAGCCCGCCCGCACGGCGGGGACGGGAGAGCGAGGCGCTTTTTTTTTTTTTTTTTTTTTTGTCCGGATTTTTTATTAAAAAACGAGGGGGCGTCTTATAGGCCGGAGCGTCCTATAAGACGAAAAATACGGTAATTGAAAAGAGACACACAGGAACTGTGCTGGATTTACTACTTGATTGTGCATAGTATCAGAACAAACAGTAAAAAAAAAGCCACTTTGTAATACCTCACTGATCACCATGCAGAGGGTAGCCAAGAGCCATTTAAAAGCCTTTGTTATACAATATTCTCAACAAAATTAATAGTCATTAATGTACTATTTAATCGACCTGTTAGCAAAGCAATCTAATGAAACTCTGTACTGCTAACCCATCTCATGTGCACTTTAATGGTGACTGGAGATAATTATATTTGGCTCTCTCTTTAATATGTACACAGGTGTAGTCAGAACAAAACTAGCAATATCGTATAGGGATTGCATCCTCTCAAATTAAATTAGCACTAAACTCTTCATAATAAAAGTAACATCTCCGTGGCGGGTACAGTTCAGCTATAAAGATTATAGCAGATGCAGGTAGTGTCTGCTGTAAGAGGGATGAATGTCAACTTCAATTCCAATACCACTTTTTCATCTATTTGTACATTTCTCATACAAATTCATTTTGGCTGATATTTGCTATGCCTGGTCTTGGCCCAAAGGCATGATGAGAATGAGCAAAATCAGATGGGATGCCTTTTGAGTTATGTGAATCAGGGGGGCTGGGAGGAGGAGATACATTTTGTAACTTCAAACCTGCTTTGTTTCACGTATGTCATCAACACTTAAAAGTAACTCCCTCTTATTAATAAGCCTAATAGGCACTGTAGGGGGCCAAAGAGCTGTTTAAAAATCGTTCCTCCAAACAAAGCCTCCTCAGGCCTAGTGAGGAGTTGTTCACTTTCCTGCACATTGGAGCTGCTGATGTCTCAGCTCCTGAAAACATTTTAGAGGCTGTGGGAACTTTTAGGCTTGTCAGGAGATGATGAACTTTCACAGGTACATTTGTGGGCTGGTGAACCAGTTGGGCTGATGAACCAGAATGCACTTCTCCAGTCTGCTGAGGCAGCAGTGCAACTCTGGGTCCTTGTTGCATCAGGAGGATAACAAACACTTGAGACACATTTACTTAGTGTCAGGATTGCTGAGTTGAGGAGGAATGCAGAAAGGAGACCCATTCCATATTTTATTGGTGCTACTGTGGAAAGACACTTGGGAAGTCTTAGGTATAACCCAGTAAGCCTTATATAGGACAAGTGGAACAAAATCCCTGTGCTAAATGTTTAAGTTGTTAGTGGCTTAACCCAGTAGGCTTTACATGGCCTAGGGTGGAAAAAGGCTAGAGAGTCCTATGCATAACCAAGTGAACCTTAAAAATTGTACACCCTAATTTGGATTTTTCTTTTCCATCCCTAATTTTGTACAATACAACTATTTCCTAGCCCTGGTCTACACTGGGGGGTGGAGAGAGAGGGGGAAATTAACCTAAGATACACAACTTCAGCTACAAGAATAGCATAGCTGAAGTCGACATACTTAGATCAACACAGCGTCTTAACAGTGATGAGTTGACTGCTGCCTCTCCCCCGTCGACTCTGCCTGCGCCTCTTGCAGCAGTGGAGTACAGGAGTCGTCAGGAGAGCACTCGGGATCGATTTATTGCTTCTAGTCTAGACGCGATAAATCGACCTCTGATAGAATGATCTCACAGTGGCGATCCCCCCTGGAGTGTAGATTTGCTCTTAATGTCTTTGCAAGAAATTCCCCGAACCAAGAAAACCCCTGTAGGTATACAGGAAATGGACAAAAAACAACCTTTACAATATTTCTCTTCCCATCAAATATAGAACTTCTTCTTCGCCAAAAGAATTTCACTGGCCTGATGTGCCAGGAACAGTGCAATTTTGAGTCCATTCTTGAGTAATATGGACATCCCAAATTTATGCCACTAAAATTTTCATAGTTTGCCATAATATATGCCTTTTATATAATGAGAGTCTCTGAAAAAAAGTCTTCGATTTAATTAGCCTGTTTCTAATTCAACTATTTAAAACTTCATGCCTTAGAAAGCCCAGGTGTTTTAATTTTCACATGTCCTTATTGTATACATTAATTTCCATGTTGTAACATTTTCTTCATACATAATTTATTAAACTGGTGTGTCTCAGTGAGGAAAGATTCATTTACATTCAGTACAAGACAGCAGAGAAGCAAAATCCCATCTTACTATCTTCCTGAATTCAAAGGTGTTTCAAAGCAATTACAACTTGGGTTGAAAGATAGAGGAAAATTTTAGAGCACATGCAAATGCTGAAAATCTACTCGAGTGTTTCCTGACTGACCAAAGATACCTTTGCAGACCCATGATAAACTTAGTCTGATTTCCTCATCCCCCAGTCCCTGAAAATACCATAGAATCATAGGATATCAGGGTTGGGAGGGACCTCAGGAGGTCATGTAGTCCAACCCCCCTGCTCAAAGCAAGACCAACCCCAACTAAATCATCCCAACCCTGGCCTTAAAAACCTCTAAGGAAGGAGATTCCACCACCTCCCTAGGTAACCCATTCCAGTGCTTCATCACCTTCCTCGTGAAAAAGTTTTTCCTAATATTTCCTAAAATTTCCTTTAATTTACAGGGTAATAAAAAGATTTAAAACACAAAGAATCCTCCTCCAGACTTAACTTCAAAGTTACAGAAAACAGGAATAAACCTCCCTCCAGCACAGGAAAAATTCCTAATATCCGACCAAAACCTCCCCCACTGCAACTTGAGACCATTACTTCTTGTTCTGTCATCTGGTACCACTGAGAACAGTCCAGATCCATCCTCTTTGGAACCCCCTTTCAGGTAGCTTATGGCAGCTATCAAATCCCTTCTCATTCTTCTCTTCTGTAGAGTAAACAATCCCTGTTCCCTCAGCCTCTCCTCATAAATCACGTGCTCCAGCCCCCTAATATTTTTTACATAAGAACATAAGAACATAAGAACGGCCATACTGGGTCAGACCAAAGGTCCATCTAGCCCAGCATCCTGTCTACCGACAGTGGCCAATGCCAGGTGCCCCGGAGTGAGTGAACCTAACAGGTATGATCGAGCGATCTCTCTCCTGCCATCCATCACCCCCCTCTGACAGACAGAGGCTAGGGACACCATTCATTACCCATCCCGGCTAATAGCCATTTATGGACTTAGCCTCCATGAATTTATCCAGCTCTCTTTTAAACCCTGTTATAGTCCTAGCCTTCACAGCCTCCTCAGGTAAGGAGTTCCACAGGTTGACTGTGCGCTGTGTGAAGAAGAACTTCCTTTTATTTGTTTTAAACCTGCTGCACGCCAATTTCATTGAATGGCCCCTAGTTCTTCTATTTTGGGAACAAGTAAATAACTTTTCCTTATTCACTTCCTCCACTCCACTCATAATTTTATATACCTCTATCATATCCCCCCTTAGTCTCCTCTTTTCCAAGCTAAAAAGTCCTAGCCTCCTTAATCTCTCTTCATATGGGACCCGTTCCAAACCCCTAATCATTTTAGTTGCCCTTCTCTGAACCTTTTCTAGTGCCAGTATATCCTTTTTGAGATGAGGGGACCACATTTGTACGCAGTATTCAAGATGTGGGCGCACCATGGATTTGTATAAGGGCAATAAGATATTCTCTGACTTATTCTCTATCCCCTTTTTAATGATTCCTAACATCCTGTTTGCTTTTTTGACTGCCGCTGCACACTGCGTGGATGCCTTCAGAGAACTATCCACAATGACTCCCAGGTCTTTTTCCTGATTGGTTGTAGCTAAATTAGCCCCCATCATATTGTATGCATAGTTGGGGTTATTTTTTCCAATGTGCATTACTTTACATTTATCCACATTAAATTTCATTTGCCATTTTGTTGCCCAATCACTTAGTTTAGTGAGATCTTTTTGAAGTTCTTCACAGTCTGCTTTGGTCCTTACTACTTTGAGCAGTTTAGCAGTTTGAGCAGTTTTTTGTTGCCCTCCTCTGGACTCTTTCCAATTTTTCACATCTTTCTTGTAGTGTGGGCCCTACAACTGGACACAGTACTCCAGATGAGGCCTCATCGATGTTCAAAACAGGGGAATGATCAATTCCCTTGATCTGCTGGCAATATCCCTACTTATACAGCCCAAAATGCCATTAGCCTGCTTGGCAACAAGGGCACTCTCATGTCCAGCTTCATGTCCACTGTAACCCCCAGGTCCTTTTCTGCAGAACATCCGCCTAGCCATTTGTTCCCTAGTCTGTAGCAATGCATGGGATTCTTCCGTCCTAAGTGTAGAACTCTGCACTTGTCCTTGTCGAACCTCATCAGATTTATTTTGGCCCAATCTTCTAATTTGTCTAGGTCCCTCTGTATCCTATCCCTACCCTCCAGCATATCTACCACTCCTACCAGTTTAGTGTCATCTGGAAACTTGTGGAGGGTGCAGTCCACACCATCCTCCAGATCACTGATAAAGACATTGAACAAAACCGGCCTCAGGACCGACCCCTGCGGCATTCTGCTTGATACCTGGGGAGTGGTGGTGGAAGAAGCAGCAGGTTGGGGAGAAGTCAGCACTACGAGTGGTGAGCCATTATAAATGACTTCCATGATTTTAAGGTTTGGTCATAGACTATGGAAGCAGATTCTCCGCTGGTGTAAACTGTTAGAGCTTCACTGTAGGTATGACAATGTAGCTACTGGAGCTAACAATGCAACACTAACTCCCTGTAAGACTGAAAATTGCTCCTGCTGACCTCTCAAAGGTGATGGTTAAATTTAACAAATTAGAGGATCACAGTCAGTACTACATAACCTATCTTAATCAACACAGCTCAGTGCTCCGTGAAAAAAAATACCAGAAAAGGGTTTGCACTCAATTGATATGAAATTTTCATGTGGACATAAAAATTCCACTCAAAGCACTGCATTTCTGTAGATGCTCTGTGATATCTGAAATGGTCATATTTCAAGATCATTCAAGATTTCCTTTGGAAACAACAGATTCAACATCAGTTTTCCATGCTAGTATGTGTACATTAAATGCATCTAATGCTTGATAACAGGGAAATTACACTGGCACGGTTTTAGTTCTTTGTCTTCAAACTGAACTATCCTTTCTATTGAATTACAAAGACTTGAATGACAGCCAACGTTAAATCACACTGATGCAGTTATGACACTCATTTCTTCAAGAAAGAAAATATGAATGACAAGGAGAAGATTAGATGGGAATATACAATATGAAATAGCTTCACATTTTCTTTCAGAGTTTCAAAACTTCAGGGAAATTGGCTTTTCTGATGCATCTAATTTCTCAAGTTAGACTGTCTGCCAGAATTCATCCCAGTCCCCAATCCTGTGCAGCCTGGTGTCTTGTGTTATGTACTCCACAATGCACATCACTGTTTTGAACAAAGACAAATGATTTTTTTCTGGTGGTGTGAAAAAAGCTTCAAAGGGCTGCTTCCCAATACAGAAGAGGTCCTAGTGTACTCCCTGAGGCAATACAACTCTGCACAACCCATTACTATGAAGTTTGCCTTAATGACAGTGTTGTCCTTTTCGACCCAAAAGACCTATCAAAGTTTGGGTCCCTGTGGTTGTTCCAGTTGGAAGCAGAAATTGGTAGAGTCTGATGTTTTCTTTGATGCAATCTTGTTATTTACAAGGACTCACAAAATTCTTGTGTCTCTAAACACACCAGGAACCAAGAATGAATGGAGCAATTTCTTAGTGTACAGCCCCCAAGTCTCATAGTGAACACCAGATACAAAATCACCCTCTCTATATTTGTATAGGGTCACACTGTGTTTACAGGCTCCTGCTTGACTTTCTTGCCTCACACTCACTCTCTCTGTAATTGTCTGGTCTCGCTTCCCAACCACACCTCTGCCCAAAACAATACTCACCCAAAAGTTCCTGCCTGGGTTCACACACACCTTTTGTCTTAGATGGGGGTTATGCTTACAGTCATATTAATTGAAGGCTGAGTTCATACCTATCAATCTCAATGGGGCTTTAACCCAATCCATAACAAGGGTTCACTCAGCACATAATAGGCACAAGGTAGCCCACAGACAGAGAAGCTAGAAATTCTCTAGATGAAGGCAAGCTTTTTGAGGTTCACTGGACTTCAGTGAGCCAGGGAAAAGGTTTAAAAAGGTGTATGGCTATTGTGCATTTCCTGATTTGTCTCTTAGTCCTGGTGATGAGGAAGAAGGCAAGAGTGGGTCTTAAATTGCACTACTTGACTGATCAGGGAAATGGAGACATCAGCTATGGTTGAATAACTAAAGATGTCATACTTTTTTCTGACACTACTGTAACACTTCATTTCCCTTCAAAAGTAAGTAAACAAGTAATTTAGAGATGCTGCACATAATTACAATGAAAATCATGAGACTTCATGATCACAAGTAAAATCAAACTTATCAGAGAATGACTTGTTGAGACAATCCACCTGTGACATCAAAAGTAGATTTCAGCCAGGTGAAATCTCATGTCACTTGTGCAATCCTGAGTGGGGTATTTAAACAGAATGAGAATCCAGCACAGAGACCCATAGGACAATGAAAAGAATCTACAGGAGCTCTCCACATCTCTCTCCACAGAGCTCTTGAACTGTTCAACTGTGAAGCTATTCGATTTATTTTGTGTGGGAGATCCCTAGCAGGCTGACCTTTGTGCTGATCACAGGAGCCAAGACCTAATTCTGTGACATTCCGCAGCATGTCAAGTGCAACTATTTTTAGCTGGATTCAGCCTGGTGTAACACCAGGATGTTCACAGCTAATATTGATATGCATCCATAATTTACATAGCAGTGCTTTAAAACATAAGAATGGCCTTACTAGGTCAGACCAAAGGTCTATCCAGCCCAGTATCCTGTCTACCAATAGTGGCCAATGCCACTTTCTTTAATAACAGCATTTGTAGGAAGGAATGAAGTGCCAGGTTTCACTTTGAATACCTGAGCATTTGTTGTTTTGTGTCATAATCTCAATGTTATTTAAACATAGTTTTTAACTGTGATTTTAGATCAGTATCTTACAACATTTAGTCAAGCCTGGATTAGCCTTTGTAGTCTCTTTTGCTGGAGAAAATTATGCCAAACATGACTTAAAAATCTCCTTTAATAGTACACACATCAGTGAACTCCACATGCCAGTGTCTGATACCAAGCTAATCAAGATTAATGGATTCATTTACCAGATGGTTACAATGTTATTAAAATGCAAATGGTTGTTTTCTGTTAATTGTTTAATATCAGATACAATTAATCTGGGGAACTTTACATTTTCAGTTCACTTGAGAAGCTTGAAATAAAATAAAAATATTTTTTTAAAAGCTGTAAGAAGACTTTTCCCCTTCTACAGGGCTCTCAGCAAACATAGCACAAAACAAGACAGCCCTTGTAAACAAGAAATGGAAGAGAACATTGGGATACTTTGTGTCCATTTCATTATATTAGATTGAGGGATGGAGGGAAAGAAGGAAAAAAGATCAAATACATTTGTGCTCATTTAAGAATATTGTTGAAGTGCTGAAAAATGGCTAAATCTTCTGATGGGAAACAATGAACTCAAAACAGAAGAACACTGAGCCCCCTGGCCCTAACCCCGCACAGCACCTATTACAAAGCTTAGCGTTAAGCACATGTTTAAGCACTTTGCAAGATTAGGTCCAGAATGCTCTGCACCTGGCAAGATTAAACCCTACATGAGTCAAAGAACTTATTTCAGTCCAGCATAGTAACTGAAGCAGGTAGCTGCATGCCAGTTGGCTCCTGGAATTTAAGAAGGCCCAAACATTTATTTTTGTTTTAATTTCATTTTATCTGGATACCCAGAGGAGGGAAGAGGAAGTGGGGAAAGGAGGCTTCAGACCACTTCTTATTCAAATATAAAAGTTTTCTATAACATTCAAATCTTGCGTTAGTACCCTATATCAATTGCAAAGAGTATGCTCTGGAAACTAATGGTGATATAAGGCCCTCATTTCACATGTGTGACTTGATCAACTGGAATTGGGTTTCCTTCATGAACTGCTGGCTGCATAGTACATAACCCCCAAACCTGCATAGACCCTTCTGTGTCTCTCACTGAAGTGTGTCATACCAAAAGATATATTAACGATATTTTACTTACTTTTGAGCATCATATTTTTCCTTTAAAATTGAAAAATGAGCACAAACATAACAGAAAAGGATAAAAGGATAAGATCAGACGTATCATTTAGGGATTTCTGAACATGTGTATTATGGTATGTTGAAAAAAATGACTATGTGGATGACTGTTTAGCTACCCACTTACAATTTTCTAGTGAAACTTAATTGTATGGGCAGATTCCCTCATTAACAGATAAATTTATATAAATGAAAGGGTCATTTAAGCCCTAATTATGGCGAGGCAGAGAAATATATGAACCAGTAAAGCAGAACATTAAGCATTAATACTAGAGAGCTTATGATATTTTTATTGGTAGAATATTGAACTTTATAAAGATCAACAAACATGCATTTGTGGTAATCACATTTATTTAGATTTTTGTGAAAGAAGGATGCTCTTGTGGTTAAGGCAACGTGGGTTGAGTTCCTGGCTCTACTGCAGACTAATCATGCAAACAGGACAGGTCTTTTATTTCTCTCTGGCTCTAGTCTACATCTGTAAGTGTTAATATTAATTCAGTGTTCAGAGGTGTTTTGGAGATAAATGTCTAAATGTTTTTGAGATATTCTGATCCATGGGAAAGGGCCCACATCAATATTTAGGTAGATATAGGTTTTTATGGCAAATACCTCACCCTACAGTTGTATAGCAAATATGCTTATTTCACACAGTATCGTGAAAATAATGCACTAGAAAGAATTAACTCTTTTAGCTACAGCAACAGAAGAAGATCATACCTAAATTGTATGATCTTTCATATTTAACTGTGTTTCAATCCTTCAAGACTTTAAGCATGGATACTTATATTTTACACCCAAAATTAAAATATTCGATTCCCGGAATATAGAAATATACAATTCAAAAAGTCACTATCTGATAGCAAAATCTGTTTAAAAGTTTGACCCTTGACATTCCATGGGTGCTGAGATAATATGGCATTTAAGGGCCTGAAAACAACTGACATTCCTGGGTGTAATGCTTTTAACAGTGAGTAGTCACATTGTGAAGCCTTGGGGACATGCCAGTGACACAAATATTGCTTGCCATTTTCTAGGACTCAGCCTGGAATGTGTCAAATCCTGTTGGCCCAAGGGGATTCAATTTGGACATCTCTGTATCATCAGTGAGTCTTGAAAGATCCAAGTAGATTCTGCAGCTGGAAAACAGGACACTGTCTGGTTTTGGATGTGAACTGAGCACCAAATCTATAGAAAGCAGCACATCTGTAACAGGCCAACTTTTAAACCCATCCATTCCCATCTTTGAAGTGGTTGATCTCTGTTTTTTGGCCCTTTACAACTTCCAAACTTCTGTTTAATCTTGACTCAGATTTATTGGTTTTTCAAACACTCAGGTTTGTATTTAACTATAATCTTCTAGTTATGGTGTTGTAAACTCACGATCTATCCACAGCTTTAACTACCTTACAATTTTTGGTTGGCAGTCAAACTGTATATGTCAGATACATACTGACAAATAATCCCTCTATCTTGGTTTTCAGTACATTTCTTATTTGGATTTTTCTTTCAGACAGACGGGTGTGGATTAAAAGTAATTTGCTTCTTTGTGTGCATTTGGGTCTTTGAAATTCCAGGAAGATGAATAAAGCAGTTTCTCTTACCTGTTTAATTACCCATGGCTTATTTGTCTCTATATAGCAGTCTTATCAAACAAAAGCCAATTTTGAATCCCAATTTTGATTGTCAAGTGAATATTAAGAACTAGGAATCATTGCTTCTTGATGACTGACTGCCTTTCTTTGTGAGTTCCTTCTTTTTTATATCATTTTTTCTTAAAATGAAGACACTTTAAAAAGATTAAGTTCATACATAAATTTATTTGAATGCATGTGAAAGAAAATGTTAGAATACATTTATGATTTAAGGTGAAATCAATTCAATGTTAAACTGAATTACAATGGAAACATATTCAGAATTAACTTTGAACTCATTGAAAACTTGATGTGGTGTTTTTGTATTAAAGAAAATTTCTGTTTTGAAAACTTCTGAAAATAAAGCTAAAAGGCTAAAAGGTTGCATTTAAGGTGGTGGAACCCATGAAATATTATACCAGCATAAGGTGGTCTTCATCATTCTCTTCCTCCAGTTTTAGAATAGTGAAATTATTGAAATCAATGTTGATGCACCAATGTAAAGCCTAGTGACTCCATAAAAGTGAATGAGACGAATAGTATATTAGATCCTATGAAGTACATTGCTGTGAATTGCTATTTTGAATGGGTTTTATTTGTTGGTTCCGTTTATATAACTTTACTTCAAAGTATAAATAACAGCCAACATGGATTTATCAAAAAATATTATATCGAACTATCTTAATATCTTTTTTTGACATAGTAACAAACCTTGTGAATGTGGGGGAAGTAGTAGATGTGGTATATCTTGACATTAGTAAGGCTTTTGATATTGTCTCGCATGACCTTCTCATCAACTAAAGAAATATAGCCTAGATGGAGCTACTATGAATTGGGTGCACAACTGGTTGGAAAATTGCTCCCAGAGAATTATCAATGGTTCACAATCAAGCTGGAAGGGGATATTGAGCGGCTTCCTGGGTCCAGTTCTGTTTGATATCTTCATAAATGATTTAGATAATGCACAAAGAGTACACTTATCAAGTCTGAGGATGATATCAAGCTGGGAAGAGATACGAGTGCTTTAGAGGACGGGATTAAAATTCAGAATTATCTGGAAAAACTGGAAAAATGGTCTGAAGTAAATAGGATAAAATTCAGTAAAGACAAATGCACAGTATTGCACTTAGGAAGGAACAATCAGTTGCACATACAGAAAATGGGAAATGACTGCCTGGGAAGGAATTTTATGTAAGGATCTGGGGGGTTGTAGTGGACAACAAAATAAATATGAGTTAACAGTGTAACACTGTTTTTTTAAAAAGTAAACCTCACTCTGGGATGTATTAGCAGGAGTTTTATAAGCAAGATATGAGAAGTACTTCTTCCGCTCTACTCCACCCTGTTTAGCCCTCAACAGGAGTATTGTGTCCAGTTCTGGATGCCACATTTCAGGAAATATATGGATAAATTGGAGACAATCCAGAGAAGGGCAACATAAATGATTAAAAGTCTAGAAAACAGGACCTATGAAAGAAGATTGAAAAAATTGGGTTTGTTTAATCTGAAGAAGAGAAGATTAAGAGAGGACATGATAACAGTTTTCAAGTACATGAAATGTTACAAGGAGGGGAGAGAAAAATTGTTCTTCTTAACCTCTGAGGATTAAGGACAAGAAGCAATAGGCATAAATTGCAGCAAGGGTGGTTTAGCTTGGACATTTAGAAAAACTTTCTGTCAGCGTGGTTATCTTGGCAGACTGTAGAATCTTCATTGTGGGAGGATTTTAAGACCAGGTAGGACAAACACCTGTCAGGAATGTTCTAGATAATACTTAGTCCTTCCCTGAATGCAGGGGACTGGACTAGATGACCTTTTGAGATTCCTTCCAGACCTACACTGTTCTATATCTACAAAGTATATAATTTACGACAGCCTTATCTTTTAAATATTTCTGACAATATGACAACTTTTTATGGAAATCATAACATTCTAGTGAAACACAAGATTCCTCACACTTTCTGTTTTCATACCCCAGCTGCTTCCTCTGTACATTTCAGCTGGTTAGTTGTTACTTTTTTTAATGGAAAAACAAGCATCTTTACAAAAGATAGGAATTAATTCTTGGATACATCTTTTATCCTGACATAGGTATCAGATAAAGATAAAATACAAATGCAATAGGTGGAAGATTTATTAAAGGAAACAAGATTTGGCTGAGACAGCACAGTGACTTGGAAATTAAATATAGTTTGAGGGAAGGCATTTTATCCCTGGTCAGAAACAGACAGTTTCAGGATACTGAACTTTTTACTTCAATGAGTATTTTATTTTAAAAGGGAATATTGTATTACAAAGGCCGGATGCTATTAAAATTATTTTTTTGACTTTCCTTTGAGTTTGTGTTTAATCTCAGTGCCTCTTGCTGACCTGTGGTGAGTCTGATAGGAAAAATACAATTTAACTTCAGATCAAACTTCTTTAACCCGTCCCTCCCCCGCAACATCGTATGAGTCCGCTTTTAACAGTTCTTTTCAAATCAAAAGCCTCTGAGGAAGGGCTTGACTAAGAAAGTCACAATTTCAGGCTATTTTTTCTCAGCCCAGCTTGCTTGGTGGTGGGATATATGGGATGAAAGCTGCACGCATAAAATACATGAGTGAGAATGAATAGGCAATTATACATGCAAAATGTATAGCTGTATGTACAAAATGGATAATTACACATCAGCACCCATTTTCACGGGCAATTATTCATTTTGCCATATACATGCTATGTATGAAGGCATTATATCTGTGTGCCCACACATACTTATTTTGTATGCCCAAATTAGGTATCTATTTTTGATCATTTGGGTGTGATCGGTTTTCAAGTCTGGGATTACAGGAAGTCAAACTAAGAGGTCTCAAGGGCACATGGATGCAACCTTTCTTTGGTTCCATATGGATTACTGTAATTTGCATTCACGTGTCTCATTGTCTGGTGTGGAGGAGAACATTATGACTGTTGAGAACTGGGACCTAATTCCATTTGCACAGCTCAAACAAATACTAGTGTGACACTGCACCCCAAAATTGTCATAGTGCTGTTATTACTATATGATGACAGCATCATTATGATGCATTTAGTACATACAGGGCATTTAAGGTGTTATTGGAAAAGTTATGATTTGCTGAATTTGATGCTGAATTTGAGTACCATATGTGTACACATATAATTTTTGTATCTGAACATATGAATATTGACAATGTATCGATATTTCATATGTAATCACACCTGGATGACACCCACTAGGTAAGGTGCTTCCAGTCTGGTTGTGAAGGGCCCATTCAGGGTATGGGCCATTAGGGAAAACAATAGGCCTTTTAAAAGTGTATTCCCTTGGTGAGACTCCCTGCAGACATTTTGGCCAGCCTTTAAATAATGGCTGCTATGACTCTGCAAGGACATGTGACCAGCCCACATGACTCCAGACTCCATTGGTGGGGGGCCTGTATTTTTCCACAAACTGGGCTAGGAACTGTTTTTGGAACAAAGGGTTCCTGCCCTATGCTGAAGCTATCTAAGGCAGGGAGTGACATTATCTGGTGCTCTTCACTCCCCCACAACTGAACACCTTAGAGTAGCTCCGAAAGAAAAGGACTTGGAATGGGGATGGGGATCCCTAGCTGAAAAGCAAGTGCAGTTTGTGCCTGGAGAATCTGCAAGTCTGTTTGTATCATCAGTCAGGATAAGAAATGCTAATTCATAGTGAATCTATCTAGTATGTTAAGTTTAGTTTGCGCTTTTGTTTATTTCCTAGGTAATCTGCTTTGATCTGTTTGCTATCCCTTATAATCACATATTCCTCTCCACATTGAGGAAAGGTGGACATATTAATGAGCATACACTGTATGGATCCCTGTGCACTGCAAGATAATATAGTTTTGGGTTTATACTCCAGAGGGTAGTGCGTGCCTGGGGAACTGGGAAATTGACTGGGGTCTTACACTCAGGTAGCCCAGTTTGGATGAGGGGTGTCACCTGTTGTCACTTTGGATAATAACAGGGCCTGGGTGAGGCTAGCTGTGTCTCCAACCAGTGTAAGCAGGGCCAGTCCAACTGAGTGGTCAGAGGGGAGTAGAGGTTTCTCATGATTCCCAGACTGCACCACAGGGGTGAGAACCCATTACAATTAGCTTCAGTGATGTCAGCAATGCATGAGGCCCTTGGAATACAAATGTGCAGTAGATTTTTGTCCCCCCTGAGCAGTATCTGCTCAATATGACTCTGGCCATCTTACCTCCTTTCATCTGAGAGGTAATTTGTTACCCCAGAATTTGACATTCTGTGTGTACCCCAGAACTTGACAGTACTACTGTCAGCCATTTTGTATGTTAAGCCACTGCTGAACCTGCAGTTTGTTAATTAGAATGGAAGGATGGGACAGATAATGATGGAAGAGAGTGAGTATTTTTGTGCCCCTGACATATTGTTGTTTTAGGTAGAAATATTTTGAGATGAGTAGTTTGTTGAAATTAGGAAAATTAGTGATCCAATAGAAGTTATTATGCTGATCCACTAGGAGTGACTATAGGTTATGTACTTTGTTAGAATTAGCTATAAAAGTTTAGGTAAAAGTAAATACCTCAGAGCTTTTCTTCGGGCAAGGAGGAGCTGACATCAAAACTCCCTGTCAGCTGGACAGAAAGAAGTTCCCCTGGGAGCCCAGCTGGTGATCACTTGAAACCACCTCAGATCTGGGATGTCTTAAATCATGTGTGTGTATGTATGTGTGTGTGCACACGCTTGCCTTCCCATTGATTTATTCCTGGCACTACCTGCAATGAAACAGTTAAGTTGCCATTGCTTTGGGTTCTGAAAACCCTAGGCAACCCTTTGGGTATCAACGTTAGATGTGCATATGGCTGACATCTTGATGTTTCACTGTTGGACAATTGAATCTAAACAGAAAAAAAATCATTGGAACTAATTTTAACCTGTTTTTTAAAAAAATAATTTAGTGTCCTGCACATGTTTTAAAAGTCCCAATAATAGGTTTTATGATGTGCATAGGGAGTTTTCCATTGGTTAAAACAGCTTTCCCTCTTTAAATGCTTTTCAAAAACAGCTAGCAGAGAAAGTTAAAGGATTTTTTTTTCAAATGTGAGTGCCTGAAATTAAACACTTAGAGTCATATTAAGTACCTAAGTAAGAGGCCTGATTTTCAGATGAGAGTGAGCATGCAAAATTCTGACAATTTGATTTCTGGTATTGTTGTCTTAGTTTCAGTTTTTTCATCATAGTAAATAAAGACTTTTGCCTATAGAAACAAAAAGAGGAGGAACTGACAATGATCATCACTATATTGCTTTTATCTTTGTGTGTGCTCAAAACCCTGCTGAATCATACACAGAATAGCTGTAAGGGATAGACAGGAGAGTTGTGTGAAAAAGTAATTTAGACTTTGTCTAAATTGCCACAATAAAAACCCCATCAGGGAACCTTGTTACTAAACTATTCTCCCTTAACTGGTCACAAACATTATTGTGAACTGTACTGGAGATTGGAACTTGATGATGTTTTATAAGCAAAATTAAAATCTAGACTCCGCTACAAGTTGAAACTATGTTTATAACCAGTTCAGGGAAAACTGTGCTGTAAGTGGGGTCTTTGACAAGAACATATTAGAAGTGCTGATTGAAATTTATCTTTAAATTCCATTGAGAGTTAAACTATTAGAAGATATTTCTTACTTTGCTCAGGATTTTTCTTTCCTAACTTATCCATTTCCCGGAAGAAATGCTATCAGACATGAGAAGTCAGGAAATACAATTACCAAAAAAATATTTTTTTCTTTTTGAACATCTACTTCTCTGTTCCTCTCTAAACTTCCTGGCACAAGGTGTGTCCCTGTAGCGATCATTCATCATTCATTAGTTACATGTTGTGTTATACAAATTTGGCCATCATGACCTAAGAGAAATTTGGCATTGCTCTTTGCCAAATCATCTCTGCTTCCTTTCATAACATCCTGTATAAATGTCTTTCTGTAATAAGTTAAAGACACTTTCTCCATCAAACTTAGATACATGTTGCCTAAAATAAAGTGACAAACTCTCCAGTCAGTCACAAAATCTCTACAGGGTCTTTTTTGAAATATCCTGTCTTTTGGTCTTCAACTGTGTTTTAATCTCTATTGTCTTTCTAAGGTGACAATAGAGATTAAATCTCTATTGTCTTTCTAAAGTGGCAATAGAGTCTTTGAAAGGTCAAGAGCTTTCAGCATTCTTCTGTAAAATGGATGGCATTCTCCACAATTGTTTGGTGCTGAAATATTAAAAACTGTTTCTAGTATGTGTTAAAGGTGAGATGGTCATGACACCTATATAGATAAAATAACACTCCATATGTTTAAACTACTCCATATGTTGCCCGTGGACTCCATATATCAAGAAAATAAAAACAGCTTTGTGGCCACAGACTACACCTTTACTACTTTAGTAATTAACTTTGTGCTAACCTGGCTCCACATTTTTCACCCCCAAAGTCCTTAACAATAAATCAGAAATAACAACCTACTGTGACAGGATTCTCACTCATGTCTCAAAGCATGCTCTACATGTTCTAAAATAGACCTTTTAGAAGTGTATTCCTCTGGTGAGCCTCCCTGCTTTGCAACCCCGTGTCATTGCAGTAGGATGGAACAGAAGTCAGCTTCTAGTGCTGGTTAAAAGCACGACATCCACTTTTAGTTTAACTGCTGTCTTTGTATCCTTCCAGTCAGCTCCTGATTGAACAGGGGGTGAAGCTCCCAAAACCAACCAGTATCATGATTTTAAAAGTGATCAAACAGGAGGATTCAGGTAAGTACAAGAATTTCATGCATCATTCCCAGGAGATACACCCAGCATAAACTATAGTTGCCTGTTACCCTCACAGAGCCAGGAAAGTGGCACGATTCTTATAAATAACATTTTTAAAAAATGGACTCCAATACTGAAAAATATTCCTACCATAGGTTCTCTCTGCTGTTTCTGAAGCCATCCATTTTTATTTTTATTTTTTTTAAGTCCTGATAAAAACATTCTAGGCTCTAGGCAATTTTAATGAATATTAAAAAACACACACGAACAAGAACCTAGAAACCTAGCCTCAAAAACACAAGCCATAATAAATGCAAAAAGAGGAATTACTAACCTACCTCACACAAACACCCACTGTACTTGGACTTCAGCTATTTTCCCAGGGCATGTGGGAAAGGGGAACAGTGCAAGGTACCAAAAAGTCAACAGATTCAGGCCCCCTCAGATCATAGGGGAGGGAGAAACATCCATAACTGGACATGGGAAAAAACAACCTTTTAGATAATCCATCTTGCCTACTAGAGAAAAAAGTCCAACACCCTCTGGTTGAGGACAGTCTTATACCCTGATATTCAGCTATTCAACACATCATCCACTAGGCTCTATAACTCCCCACTACCCATTTCAGATCCAGCCCACCACCAGCCTATCTACCAATGTGGAATCATACCCCACAGCATTCCACCCTGGTAAGCCTTTCTCCATAAAGAAACCTGTGGCCAAATATATATTCCATGGTACCTGCAAGAATGATCCTTGTTGTCCCATTTTCAAAGCTAAGTGCGTACGAACATATTAAAGGTATTACACCTCATGAAGGATTACTAGTATTTGGTGTGAGATCTGCACAACACAATTTTTAGTTATTCAGAGGCAGAAAAGGCTTTTCAAAAGTTTCTTAACTGATAGGGAAAATAATGGCGGTTTTAGATACCCAGGTAATATAAAAATGGTTAATGCATTTGTCTGAAACTTTCATATACCTTTATGAATTTAAATTAATTTCATGGCGGAGACCAAGCATGAGAAATTGCAGCCCAAGAGATAATTTATTGAGACAATTATTTCACTGAAAATAGGGGTTGAAAATGGAGTGTCACCTCAATCTTAAAATACAGCTTCTGTACCAGTGCTCTTATAATGGACATGTAGGTTACACAAGAACTTATTAATTATTTTATATTTGTGTGTCATAAAGACAAATTTCCCTCTCTAAAGAGATAACAGGCTTCTCTCACAGATATACTGTATTTTTTCATCTTGCTTACCACCTTAGATAAAATACTTTTTTCTTTCATACATGCCTCAAAGCACTTTGACTCTTATCTAAGAGGGTTTTTAATATACATATATTAATCCTGAACAGTGCATTGAGAAAAGAAGATTCCAGAACCATCCAGCCCATACAATTATTTTATGACAATATTCAGCTTCTGTTTCCTTCATATATTTTGATCATCATCATATGTTCAAGGCTAGGGATCACTTTTCTATAATAAGATACCAGTATAATGTATTCATTTTTATTAGCTATCCAGAAGAACAAAACATGTCATATTTTTCATATAAACAGTTCTCTTTCTCATTTCTTTCCCTTGCTTGTATTTCCCCATTTAGTAGAAATTACTGCAAAATTTTGTTTAGAGTGCTGTGCAGACGTTTAGATATAAAGTTTAAAATGAAAAGCTGAACTATCCCAGAAAAATGTAAATTACAGAGATAGCATCCTTTTAAATCCCATCTATTATATGAATGAATACATTTCAGCTAGTGAAACTGGTTATTTGTCCCTTTTTCTATTATACCAATTATTTATTTTAGGAGCCTGCAGAGAATAAGTTTGTAGGGTAAGGGGGGCAGGAATAATTTTTAAAATCCATCTCTAGCCCTTAGTAGAATACTATAAATTGCAAGGTGCAAATGCTGACATTAAACAGACATGCTAAACTGATGTAAATCTTGTAGATTCTGGTCAAAGACGAGCAGCAGCAGTTATGGGAATTGGTGTCAGAGTGTCTTTCTGCTCTCTCCTGACAGAAGTAGGTCCTGCTCTTTAATCCTCAGAATTGGCAGAAAGGCAAAGAGGACTCACTAGAAATCCAGTCACTTTCCCTGACATTTCGAATTGATCAAGTACCACACTGGTTCCATGTATGAATTTGCTGATCTTTCTTTTCTTAGACCATACTCCCTGGAACAAACAGTAGCAACAGAATCTAACTAATCTTGTCAGATTGGTCTGGTGAATCCTTATTCTAGGAAACAAGTAGCTTCAATACTGGCACCTCAAAAGGTAAAACAAGCTTCTGCTGTTTTCCTAAATGTATGATCTGTGGGCTAAGGCTTGACATGAGCCATGTGTTCCTTCTCCGTAGGTATAGTGACAGATGCACAATTCTTTACAACATCCACATTGGCAAGAAAGGGCCCAGAGTAATGAATCCTAACAACTGTAATTAGCATCAATAAAAAAAAGTGGCGATGTTTTCCTGCTGCCTTCTCCACCTGGTGACTATGGTATTGCTCTCCTGCTGTTGTCTACAACTGTTTTGAACTATTTACATTTACTTTCAAAGGACATCAGTTCCCACTGGACAATATTATTCATATTTTATATTGCAGTAGTGTTCAAAGGCCCCAGTGGGGCCTGCAACCCCACTGTGCCAGATACTGACCAAATGGAGAAACCAAAATGCAAAATGTAAGGCAATTTGGGTGAAAGTAATCATTAAAAGATACATTTCATGATTCTAAGAAAAGGAAGGAGTGAGAGCAAGAGAAAAAGGATAATAGACTTCAAAAAAGTAGAATTTACCAAACTGTGAAAATTGGCAGGTAAGGTACCATGGGAAGAAAATGTAAGAGAAAGAAGATATCAGCAGAGCTTGCAGTTTCTCAAGCAGATAATATTAGAGGGACAACTGCAAACTATTCTGATGCAAAGGAAGGAAGGAATAGGAAGAGGCCAATATGGCTCCATCAGGAGATCTTTAATTACCTGAAAATCAAAGAAGAATCTTACAAAGAATAGAAAGAATGGATGAATTACTAAAGAGGAGTAAGAAAGAATATCACAAGCATGTAGGGTCAAAATCAGAAAGGCTAAAGCACAAAATGAAGTATGACTAGCAAGAAACATAAAAGGAAATAACAGAGATAACAAAGTCCTGTGGCACCTTAAAGACTAACTATAAAGTTTTGAAGCATAAGCTTTCGTGGGTTCCACTGCTTGCATCCGACAAAGTGGGTATTAGCCCACGAAAGCTTATGCTTCAAAACTTTATAGTTAGTCTTTAAGGTGCCACAGGACTTTGTTACCTCTGCTATTCCAGACTAACACGGCTACCTCTCTGATTCTTGACAAAAGGAAATAAGAGATTCTTTCAATACATTAGGAGCAAGAGACAGACAAAGGAAAGTGTAGGTGCTCTACTTTGCAGTAAAGGAGAGATAATAATTGACAATTGATAATAATTGATGATATCAAGAAGGCTGGGATGTTTAATGCCTGTTTTTCTTCATCTTTCATTAAAAGTGTTCATGGTCATCAGATGTTCAACACAATATTAACAACAAGGGGAAAGGAATGCAAGCCAAAGTAGGGAAAGAACAGGTTAAAGAATATTTAGATAAGCTGATGTGTTCAAGTCAGCAGGTCCTTCTTCAGAGGGTACTTAGGGAGCCTGCTGAAGCAATCCCAGAACTGTCAGCAATTATCTTTGAGAACTCTTGAGGACTCAGAAGACTGGAGAAGGGAAAATATAATACCTATCTTTTAAAAGGGGAAAATGAGGATCTTGGGAATAATAATCCAGTCAGCCTAACTTTGATAATTGGAAAGGTTCAGGAACGAATTATTAACTAATTTGTAACCAGCTGGGGGATAAAAAGGTATGGAGTAATAGCCAGAATGGATTTTTTCAAGACCAAATCATGCCAAACCAACCTAATTTCCTCCTTTGACAGGATTACTGGCCTAATGAACAAGAGGGAAGCAGTAGGAGTGATGTATCTTAATTTTAGGGAGTCTTTTCATAGTGCCACATGAAAGACTCATAATCAAACTAGAGAGATGCAGTATAGATGAAATTATTATAAGGTGGGTGCAGAACTGGTTGAAAGACCATATTCAGAGTAATTATTAATGGTTTGCTGTCAAACAGGGCGGGGGGCACATGTAGTGAGGTGCCACAGGGGTCAGTCCTGGATCCGGTAATAGTCAATACTTTCATTAATGACTTAGATAATGGAGGAGAGAGTATACTTATGAAATGCACAGATGATGCTCAGCTGCAAGGGGTTGCAGGAATAGAGTTCAAAACGACCTTGACAAATTGGAGAATTGGTCTGAATTCAACAATATGAACTTCAATAAAGACAAGTGCAAAGTACTTCACTTAAGAAGGAGCAATCAATGCACAACTACAAAATGGGGAATAACCGTCTATGCAGTAGTCCTACAGAAAAGGATCTGAGAGTTAAAATGGATGATAAGTTGACTGTGAATTAATGTGATGCAGTTGCAGAAAAAGCTAACAACATTCTGGGGTGCATTGGTGCTGTATGAAAGACCTGGGAGATAAATTCTATCACTGTACTCAATACTAGTGAGGCCTCAGCTCAAGTACTCTGTCGAATTCTGGGTCCCACATTTTAGGAAAGATGTGAACAGATTAGAAAGAGTCCAGAGGAAAGCAATACAAATGATAAGTTTAGAAATCCTGACCTATGAAGAAATATTAAAAGCAAATGGACATGTTTGGTCTTGAGAAATGAAGACTAAAGGGGGACCTAATTAAAAGTCTTCAAATATTGTAAGGGCTGTTATAAAATATGACTGTGATAAATTGTTTCCATGTCAAATGAAGATAGGACAAGCAACAATGGGAATAATCTGTAGCAAGGAAGATTTAGGTTAGATATTAGCTATCTGGAAAAGGCTTCCAAGGGAGATTGTTGAATCCTCAATCACTAAAGGTTTTTAAAAACAGGTTCAAACACCTGTCAGAGATCATCTTGATTCACTTGATCCTTGTAGGAGAATGGATGTCTTGATGACTTCACTTCCCCTCTTAACCTTACATTTCTATGATTTCACCAGGGCCAAATAGTGCTTGCTGCTGCACTCTGTTCGACTTCATTTCTAACCTCCGGCATGCGATAGCATTATTAATTTTAAGGCAATGAGACCTTATTGAGAATGTGTACAGCAAATCCATATTCTTAAATGTAAAAGAATAGAGGATAAAATGGAGCGGAGAGGAAAAGTAAGGATACACAAAGATTATCTAAATATCCACATACTGGTTTTATTATTTACATTTTAATAGCCCCCTAAAACATGCTAAGCACTAATTAAATGTAGAGGAAGCCTGAGACTCCAGACAGCCAATTGTCTAAAAAGAAAATGAAAAACAACAGGGGGAAGGAGAATGCAACTTGCAAGTAAGGTTTTCTTTTAGAAGATCTCAGTAACAGATTCTCTTTTTCAAGCAAAGACAGAAAAAAAAGATTGGGATGTAAAAATCACTTGGAAGTAAATTCTGACCTTTTGCTATTATTCTATCTTGCATCAGGAACAGAATAGTAAATAGAAGAATAATCACTAATTATACTTTTTTTTTTACTAACAAATACAGTGGGTCAGAATATAGCATTTTGCTCTGAAAGAGAATTGCATCTCTCACTCCCCAGAGATTCGGCATTTTCTTTATTAAGAAAGAGTTATATTTAAAATATAATTGTACAAGTTCAGCCACACATTTCAGATGTGGAAGTGTGAGTAAACCTCAATACATAGAATTAGGTCTAAGAAAAAGGGAATTGAATTCCACAGCTGCTACAAATCTACTTTCCAATAGTTTCATTGCAGTTCTATTTGTAAGACTCTGTTGCAGTGTTATATTGCCCCTAGCTTTACTGAAGCAGAAACTTAACAATTAGCACTAGGCACATTGTCAATAAAAATACAAGATTATTTAAAGGTGAACCACATGAAGCAATTTATGATATCCATGAATAAGATCTTCTGATAAATACACAAATGTTCAATGTTAAGTTACTGTATAATTATAAAGCACAATGGTATGTATTCAGCACTATTTAGCATCAGTATCTTTGCAGTAATTTTGTAGCTGGCTAAGAGGTGGTGTTTGATAACTGCAACATGAGGTTCAAGAATAGCAGACGTGTTAATCTGTATCCATAAAGAAAGTCAGGAATACTTGTAGCACCTTAGAGACTAACTAGTTTATTTCAGCATAAGCTTTCGTGGGCTATAGCTCACTTCATCGGATGCATAGAATGGAACAGAAGCAAGATACATTTAGAAAGAAAGAAAGAAAGAAAGAAAGAAAGAAAGAAAGAAAGAAAGAAAGAAAGAAAGAAAGAAAGAAAGAAAGAAAGAAAGAAAGAAAGAAAGAAAGAAAGAAAGAAAGAAAGAAAGAAAGAAAGATGAACATTAGCATACCAATTCTAAGAGGGCTGTGTGGCAGGGTGGGCTTGACCCAGCCTGCCGCCCCTTTAAGAGGGAGAAAAGCCCTCTGCAAACCCCCGGGCAGGAAGGCTAATTAGCCACCTGAGGTGCAGGCCAATCAGCCTGCATGAGTTGCACCTGGCAGCCTCCTCTGGGGGATATAAGGCTGCCAGGAAGGAAGCCCAGAGCGTGGTGGTGGTATGAGCTATCAAGAGCTGAGTGTGTTTGTGATCTATCAAGAGCCGAGTGTGTTTGTGATCTATCAAGAGCTGAGTGTGTTTGTGAGCTATCAAGAGCTGTGTTTGCATGTTAGCTGGACTACATAGAGTCCATAGAGCTGTATAACTGTTAGCTGGACTATATAGAGTCCATAGAGCTGTGTGTGTTTGATGAGCTATTCAGAGCTGTGTATTAAGGAGCTGTTTTAAGCTGTACGTATTGGTGGTGGGGTCCCGCACTGTAAATTAAAGAGCACTGTTTGGAGCAAAAAAGGGTTTCCTGCGTGTTCCTGATGAGGGGTGAGAGAGCGGTCTGTCACAGCTGTTAAATGTAGATGGTCCATTATCAGTAGGAGAAAAAAACATCTTTTGAAATGGATTTCTGTTGTCAGTGAGTTAATTAATAATTAATTAATAATGGACCATCTACATTTAACAGCCCTTTTAGAATTGGTATGCTAATGTACAATTTTTTTCCTTCTTTTTCTTTCTTTCTGTGTGTATAAATGCATCTTGCTTCTGTCCCATTCTATGCATCCGATGAAGTGAGCTATAGCCCATGAAAGCTTATGCTGAAATAAACTAGTTAGTCTCTAAGGTGCTACAAGTATTCCTGGCTTTCTTTGTAACATGAGGGATACAATTAGAAAATGGATAATATTTTGGCCAAATACTTCCTTTTCCTAGAAATGGCTTTGAATCAAGTCAATGTAAGGATTGCCATTTAAAACAATGGGATTTTTCTTTTGACTTAAATAGGACAGGATGAACTTTAAATTCTTTCTCATAGTGCAAAAGGTCCCATTACCTTGGCTTTTAAATACTGAGTATATATGTTTTACCCACAGTCTTTAAAATATATATTTTTTTAAAATAGAAGTTTAAGCTTAAACACAAAGCTACCCCTAATCATACAAAGCAGGTAGTAATCACCAGAAAATGTAAAATCTGGATCTTCAGTAATAACGCATTTCGTATATAAAGAAGTCATGCCAGGAAAAAGGTCTTATAAACAGCAATAGTCTGACATCTTAGGGTTTGAACTGCTGCCCATCATTTTAGTATCTGGGCCCCTTTCCCATAAAATCAATAGCAAAATCCCCAATGGATTATACAAGTACGTGGCACTTCTCCCTTTAGGGGGCAAAATCTCTGCTTGGCATTGGGGTTTAGGTTTTGCTACTTTAGATTATTAATTTCCTTTTGTTTTTATATCATAAGAACACAAGAACACCCATCGTGGGTCAGACCAATGATTCTTCTATCTTGGATCCTGTCTTCCAACAGTGGCCAATACCAGACACGTCAGAGAAAATGAATGGAACAGGGCAATTACTGAGCAATTCATCTTCTGTTGTCCAGTTCTGTCTTCTAGCAATCAGAGATGTAGGGTCATCCAAAGCTTGCAGTTACACCTCTGACCACCTTGACTAATAGCCATTGTTGGACTTATCTTCCCTGAACTTATCTATTCTTTTTTTAATCCATTTGCACAATTGTCTTTCACAACATCCCCTGACAAAAAGTTCCACAGGATGGCTCTGCATTATGTAAAGTAATATTTTCTTATGTTTGTTTTAAACCTGCTGGCTATTAATTTCACTAGGTGACCCATTTTTTGTTTGTTTGTTATGGGAAAAAGTGAATAACACTTCCTTATTTACTTCCTCTGCACTCTTCATGATTTTATAGACCTCCAGCAGATCCTCCCTTAGTAATCTTTTTTACAAGTTTAACAGTTCCTGTCTTTTTAGTCTCTCCTCATATGGAAGTTGTTGTCATCTATTTATTAAATATCTGTTAAATATAAATCTCATCAACAAGTTTTATGACACTCCAGATGTTAAGCTACATTGCCTTTTTTGGGACTTCTAATTGTAGAACAATGCAGCTATGGTTAATCATACCTAGTAGAAAGGAGAGCTTTAGCAATATAGAATTTAAAGACTACGAATAAAGGAAAGATTTGGTGAAAAATCTCCAGGATATTTTGAAGAACTGTGGGCATTTTAAACTTCTATGTCACACTCTAACACGTCTCCACTGACCTCATTCATGTCAAGAAAATCACTAACAGCATGATTCAGCTTGATTCGCACAACTACCTGGGCACTGAACCCAAATCCTGGCTCCTTTCCTCTCAGTGCTTTCTATTCTTTTTTATATGACTGATTCTTTTAGACCCTTCTAGCCAGACTTACTTCATGGAGCTACGTAGAGGGGGTGAGTTTGGTCTACTCTTTCCAAGGGTGAATGCATTTTGATTTCTCTTTCCTGCAAGTGTTCTTGTTTGGTTTGTTTTATAAATATGTAATCATACACAGACATCTACAGAACCAGGGAAGGAAATAAGTCACCTTATCATTCTCCTCACCCCACCTCAACCGACTTCACTTATGAAATTTTCTTCCTTAGGCCTCTATGATGTCACTGTCTGACTGTTTTGTTAATAAATTTCATTTGTCCCATACAAAGCTCCAAGTGCCCTGCCAATAATTCAAATGATGATGACCACACCTCAGCAAACAATAAAAATGAAAAGACTCCAAGAAAGGCCTATTCTGCCGAATCTTACCCTCATCCTTCCCGAAAATCCCAAACAAATGACTTTTGAAAACTCGAAGCTTCTTTCTAAAATAAAATTATTATGTTATGTATTTAATGATCCCAATTTGTCATAACAGAGCTTCTTCCATTATAACAAAGTAAAGTACACCTTCACCTGTGAGTTTTCCATAACTAAGCCAATGGCATAACCAAAAGGCCTCATGTACACAGTCTGTTTTGGGAAGGTGGGGACTATAGGAAAGTATTTTCTTTTTCTTTTTCATCTTTAATTTCTAAAATTCTACATAATGTTATATTAGGGTGGGAGTTTGCTTCTATTTGCCATTGACCTCAGTATGAATGGGACATGATCAGAGACTAAGATTTTCAACACTATATATATATATAAATGGAGATATACCAATCTCCTAGAACTGGAAAGACCTTGAAAGGTCATCGAGTCCAGTCCCCTGCCTACACTAGCAGGATTGAGTACTGTCCCCTGACAGATTTTTTTGCCCCAGATCCCTAAATGGCCCCCTCAAGGATTGAACTCACAACCCTGGGTTTAGCAGGCCAATGCTCAAACCACTGAGCTATCCCTCCCCCCACTACCTAGAGAATTCCCATTTAATGTAATGGGAAAATAAATTCCCTAAATGACAAAGTCCCAGCTGGATTGTACAAATCAATGGTTCTGTTTTGCATTTTGAGAGATTAGTTATGTATTGTGTGTGTGTGTACACACATGTATGTAGGGGAAAACTTGGAATGGTGTGAAATGACTAAAATTGTCTAGACATATTACATTTCAGGGATTTTGAGAGGAGTCATGGATTTACAGCACATTAACGTACACACCTTTTGAAGATCTGACTAACAAATACCTAATTACCAGAGTAGTTATAAAAGAGTGCACTGCAAAGATTCTGCTATGACTTCACACACTGCTATGTTCTTCATTTGGATACCAATTTTGATGTTTTTACCTGTATTGTTTTTTAACAGAATACTGAATTAAAATGCACCAAGGAGTGGCAGCATATTTCTCATTTTAACAGAACATTGTAGAAGTTCACAGTGGCCAAAAATGATGTGTATGCTATTAGATGAAAGACGAGTTCATCAGTAACTGTTCATCTCAAAATCCCAAATGTATTGCTTCTGCAAATCCCCATGAATGGAGTTCTACGCCCTGTCATACAAAAGCAGCAGCAGTGATGATAATAAGTTATGTAGTTCTTATATAGTAAGCTGCCTAAACCACACGAAATGTGAAAATGATTAAGTGATACATAAACATATTCCTTGGATCCAGTGTGAATCAACTGAGGGTATAAAATCCCCTGCACCCTAACTATTCTCTAACTCTGTATGTATCTTTTAAATCTTCAAGTACACTGGAGGATGCAGGGTCAGGCTCAATCTGGATTTGCAAAAACAACATGATACATTCCGAGAACCATAGTTACTGGAGAAAAACCTTTGCCTTGCATGACATTGCCTCTGCATATTTCTTGTGTAGAAAGCTATCTAGTAGTGTGTGTCCTTAGAAGGAATACTGCTGGTTAAAACCTAAAGCACTACTCTCCCTTATTAGCTCCCTGTATGTATGAGACATGTTTTATCCATTCTTCTATATGGCTCAGAAACATGGACGATTTATGCCAAATGTACTAAAAGACTAAACAGCTTTCATATGAGATTCTTGCATAAAATTATTTGGATAATATAAGACAGGGTGGCAAATGTGGAAGTGTTAAATTGGAACGTTATGTCATTCAGGGGAACGTTGATTAGTAGGAAAAGACTCAGGTGACTTGGACATGTCAAGCGAATGCCAGATTATAGGACCCCAAAGAATGTGCTGTACTCTGAAGGTCAAGAAAGACAAGCAGACTGCTGTGCAGATTTTGGGATGCTTGCAAAGATGATTTAGTATCCTTTGACATCTCTGTGGATAATTGGGAAAAGAGTGCAAAATTCTGCTTTGGTTGGTGATGTCAGTTTGTATACGGAGCAAGGTGTTGCAAGGCAGACTGGATTTTTGATGACCACTATCAGAGGAGGGAATAATGTGTTGCTTGGATTCAGAGCATTGCTAGTGCATGGGTGTGCCTTACCTGTGCCCAGGACTTGTGCATCGGACTTAGCAGCCATCAAAGGACTCATTGACATATACACCCTCTTTGTAAAGCGATAGTCCCATTGATTACTCTCCTGAACTGAACATTCAGTCTAGCCTAAGTAACAGAAGAAGAGGTGGTCTTAACAGTGTCAGTACAATGGTCAGAAGCAGACATATTGTTGGGGACACTTTCTCTTAACATCTATCATAGTGGGCTTATACTTGGAGGAAAAATCCCTAACCAGCTATTTGGAAAGCAGCCAACTTTAAAACAATGCTGACAACTAACTACTAACATTTGTAAACAATTGAGCTAAACTCCAAAACCCTAACATTCGTCTACAGAAGGGGAGAGTTGCATGCTGTGACTGTACCATCCAGTGGAGAGGAACTGAGAGACAACAAGGCGATGGGGAAGTTTGTAGAAAATGGTTACAGAACACTTGTGCTGAGGAACAGGAGAGGTTTGCATGGCACATGACAGGGTATGAGACTAAAGAGTGAGACTGGCAGAGGTAAAGCCATGAAAGAGAGCTCATAGCTACATGGGAGAATATATATTGGGGCTAGAATGCTTGACTGATAGTTTAAGATTTGTTCAGTTTATAACGGTCTATTGCACATATAAGCCAGACATCAATAAGCTACCTTCTTATCTTTGATTACTACCAGTGTGTTTACCAGTTAAACAGCAAACTCATAAATCTTTGGTATTTTTACATCCCAGGCAGTCAAAGTTAATGTAGTTTTTGATTATTATTTGCAGAGATCTTGCAGACATACGAAATCAGCCATATCATTAATATGCTGCAGAAATGATAGATTTTGCTGTGACTGAAAGCTGGAAGTGGAAGTGTCAAGTGATAACTCCCTAGAGTTATGACTAGCAGACACCAGTATTTTGGTAGCTCCTGAGCTGATTTTTATCAGTAGCAGAGATTGTCAGCAGTTGTACTGTTTATTTAGTAACTGGTTGACATGTAGCATCAAAATGACAAAACATCAATGAGACTTTCTTAAAAGTCGTTTTCAGAGCAACGTTTAATGTGTGGGTGTCATGGCTACAGAGCAAGCTGTGCTTTAGATCCCCCTTTGTGCCTCTCCAGTGCTTCCTGCAGGTGACAGACTTCACTCCTTCACCTCTCTCGAGGGTGGAACAACAAAGTCCTACCACTCCTGGGGCTGGTCCTCACTGAGGGGAGGGGGGAGATCGACGGCAGATACACAACTTCAGCTACGTGAATCACGTAGCTGAAGTTTGCGTATCTGCCGCCGACTTACCTCTCATCCCCACGGCGGCGGCAGTCAGCGGCGCGCTCCCCCGTTGACTCCAGCTTGCGCCTCCCAGCGAGCTGGAGTTCCGGAGTCGACGGGGGAGCTCCGGGCGATCGATTTATCGCGTCTTAACAAGACGCGATAAATCGATCGCCAGAAGATCGATCCCGCGCCGCGTGAGTGAAGACCAGCCCCTAGACTGGATCTCAGGGCTGCAGCTCCCAACATATCAACTGTGTTAACATAATAAGCACAAATGGGTTTGGCACCTTTTCCTCTGGGAGCCTCTGACAGCATCTGTCTAATGTGACTCAAAAACAGGATCTTCAAAACAAATTATTTATTTACTCGAAGAGACACACTATGCAGAGGCATGGGAAAAACAACAAAAGACCTACATGCTGGGTCTTACCTACACTTCGGGCTTGGTTACACTTGGATAATGGCTCATCCAAATTAAACAGCCTCTTAGAATTGGTATGGTAATGTACAACTTTTTTTGCTTTCTGTGTATATAGATGCATCTTACTTCTGTATGTTCCATTCTATGTATCCGATGAAGTGGGCTATAGCCCACGAAAGCTTATGCTGAAATAACCTGGTTAGTCTCTAAGGTGCCACAGGTATTCCTCATTTTATTTACAGATACAGACTAAGATGGCTGCTAATCTTACATTGATCATATATTTTTAATAATACATCACCTATCAAAATGATATTACTGACTCTAGTCAGGTAGTAGAATGGCTTCATTGTTACGCCTTGCAGGGCTGGCGACAGAAATTTGGGGGCCCCCTACTCCGATAGTTTGGGGGCCCCCCAGCCCAGCCGCCCCCCCCCCCCAGCCCAGCCGACAGCGGATGGGGGCCCCCCAGCCCAGCCCGCCCCCCCCAGCCCAGCCGGCGCTCCCCCCCCACCAGCTGACAGCTGGCGGCAGCGAGAGCGGCGTGAGCCGCCCTTTCTCCCCCCCCCCCGACAGTGCTGCTGCCGCCGGCCGGGCTCTCTGCTCCTGCCGTGGCCAGGCGCACTTGTCCGGGGGAGAGCCACGCCGCCTCCCTGCCCCTTCCCCGCTCTCCAGGTCCGGCGACAAGGGGGGACACAACGGGTACACCGGTGTACCGGGGCCCCCCTAAAGTCGGGGGGCCCGGTACAGCTGTACCTGTAGTACCCCCCTGTCGCCGGCCCTGACGCCTTGAGTATGGTTACAGATCAAATTGCTATTAGTTTTCTCAGCCATGGGTGCTATTTAAGCAAATTTCAAGCATACTAAAAAGACTGGGTTTTACAAAATAGGCACAATACTGTTTGGTGGAACATGAGAACTTAAAAGAGAATGTGTATATGTTTGTGCCTAGCTATAGATATTTGTGTTCTTAATGCTTGTAGAAGTGAGTAGGATGGAAAAATCACAACTGAAAAGTTTCAGAGAATAAATATCAACCTTTATAAAAAGCAAAAAATCTGTAGGTTTCTTTCATATTAATTTATGAAATGAAATATAAGGATTTCATAGACTTCTAGGGTCCATTTTTCTTTTTTTCTCTTAATTAAATGGAAACTAACTTGTACCCATGAGACTGGGTGCAAATGCATGTAATCACACCTGTGCATGTGACATCCACATTCTTTACAAATGTCATCTTCACCTATCTGGGAAAAGTAGGTGGGTCCTTCAGTGCAACTTATTGGAAGAAGACTGAGATAGCAATCATTAGCTACCCTTCAGAGAGGACCTGCCAACAAACAACAGTCTCCAGAGTGTTCTGCCTCCACAGGGAAAACAATTTAACACATTTTCTTATTGTTAACCTCTATAGTAATGAACACACATACACGTACATGCATACTCATATACACAGATATCCAGTTTTATTCTTTAAGTCACAATTTCTCAGTCACTAAGATTAATACTACTTAGAAACTTAATGTTAACTTGGGATCGAGATGAACAACCTCTTGCAGATATGGAACAGGCCATTCGTCATTCAAAGGGTATGGATGGACAGCTCTACTAACTTATCTAATCTCCCGGGTCACTGGAAATCTTCCCTGTTAAATGACAAGACATAACTATTGAAGAGTCCATTGTAAGAAACTGTCTGAGATGTATACATCTTTCTATGCTGTACTATTGAATCTCCATCCCATAGCTCTGAGAAGTTTGAGGCTAGGGCATGATAAGTCCCAATAGCCACCACTTTCCTGAAGTTACTGTGGGGAAATCCTTTGAGCTTTCTGATCATGGAGGTTTCAGTCCAAATAGAAATTGGGTATGTAGAAAATAATTGCCTTATTCTACAGACTTCCAACAACCTTAGCTCCTCTTGGTCCAACCACATTAACACGTTGCCCTTTCTGAACCACTAATAAAGTTTCCTATGCGTACAGAAATCATAAACACAGTGCCTGTTCTGTTTTCCACAAAAGTCTGAGATAGTTCAAAAGTCATTCCTTTAGTCCTAAAATACACATTGTTCCATCTCTGCGAGCTCTTGCAGATTTCCTCAATGCTCCAGACAAAACTACAAACTCTTATAACAGCACTATGATTAGGGCTGACCCAAGAACTTTATTGAGGGCTAGCAAGTTATTCTTTCATCTGCACCTCAACCGTGACTCACTCCATTATTTTTACATCCTCAGGCTTCTATTAATTATTTATTTTTCTCTGTAGAGATCTTTGATTTTCAGTCAAATATTACTACCCTTTCATCAGGAACCACTGGGCTCCTCAGCAATCAGAAGCTCCAACTTGCTACCCAGTGACTTGCTAATTTCTGTCAGAAAAAAAGTGGAACTCTGTCAAAGTCCTGGGAACTGATTGGCAAAATGCTGGTGGTCCCGACTGAGTCACAGTTCCTATTTAAACCCAGCATAGGAACAAAAAGCTGTCCATGCAACTGGTTCACCCAGTTTAAGAGTGCATCTCTTGCACTAATGCTAACTGCTTTGAAGTGCCAGAACCCCACTTACAAAAGTGTTTTTAGAGCTGAAGACTTAGATAGTTTAATAGAGATTAAGTAAAACATTTCCCTATTGGCAAAACATCTGATGAGAAAATGTACAATTGACATATATTGTATATGCTCATAATTAAGTCTACATTTAATAGAAAAATATAGTATGTTGTGAAAAACAGTCCTATAGTGATATCTTAATTTATTAAATTTCTTAATGCTTAAATCTATCTATATATATAAAAGTCAAGTGGTGTATGTATGTATGTATGTATGTATGTGTGTATGTATGTATGTATGTATGTATGACAGCGAACTCCTCCCGCACCGTTTGAGCCAGAGACTTGAAATTTGGTACAGTGAGGGGTCTTGGGGTCTAGATGCTGGTAAGGGTCAAAAAAATTTCGGATCTCACCTCTGACGCCCCCCAGGGGTGAAAGTCTTTCAGGGCCAATCACATCGGCTGGGCGGTTAGGTGGTGATGATGTCATAATACCCCCCTCCAACAGACACCTCACTCGCTCAGCTCACCCCTCCCTCCTCCAACGGAACCCCGGAGATCCCTCAGTTCTCTGCCCCTCCCCCCTCCCAACGGAACCCCGGAGATCCCTCAGTTCTCTGACCCTCCCACCTCAACCCCAGACTCCATCAGCTCTGTGCCCCCCCACCTGCGAAGGTCCCCGGAATCCCTCGGCTCTGGGCCCCCTCCCCGTCTGCGACGGATCTGAGTTGGGTTTGGTGGGACGGTAAGTGAGGTGGGGGTGTCGGGTTCGGTCGGGGGGTGAGGTGGAGGTGTTGGGTTTGCTTGGGGGGGTGAGGTGGGGGTGTCGGGTTTGGTTGGGGGGTAAGTGAGCCGGGGGCTGTCGGGGTTGGTCTGGGGGGGGGGGGTGGGAAGGTGTCGGGGGGGGTGAGGGGTGAGGTGTGGGTGTTGGGTTTGGTCTGGGGGGGAAGGTGTTGGGGTGGGTGCCCAGACCAAACCCAACACCCCCCCGGCTCACTTACCCCCCCGACCAAACCCGACACCTCCACCTCACCCCCCCACCAACCGCAACACCCCCTGACCAACCCCAACACCCACACCTCACCCCTCACCCACCCCGACACCTTCCCACCCCCCCCCCAGACCAAACCCGACAGCCCCTGGTTCACTTACCCCCCCGACCGAACCCGACACCCCCACCTCACCCCCCCCACCAATCGCAACACCCCCAGACCAAACCTGACACCCCCCCGGCTCACTTACCCCCTGACCGAACCCGACACTCCCACCTCACCCCCCCAAGAAAACCCGACACCCCCTGACCAACCCCAACACCCACACCTCACCCCTCACCCACCCCGACAACTTTCCACCCCCCCAGACCAAATCGACACCCCCCGGCTCACTTACCCCCCGACCGAACCCGACACCCCCACCTCACCCCCCACCAATCGCAACACCCCCAGACCAAACCCGACACCCCCCGGCTCACTCACCCCCCAAGCAAACCCGACACCCCCACCTCACCCCCCACCAACCGCAACACCCCCTGACCAACCCCAACACCCACACCTCACCCCTCACCCACCCCGACAACTTCCCACCCCCCCAGACCAAACCCGACACCCCCCCGGCTCACTTACCCCCGACCGAACCCGACACCCCTACCTCATCCCCCCAAGCAAACCTGACACCCCCACCTCAACCCCCCACCAACCGCAACACCCCCTGACCAACCCCAACACCCACACCTCACCCCTCACCCACCCAGACAACTTCCCACCCCCCCAGACCAAACCCAACACCCCCCCGGCTCACTTACCCCCGACCGAACCCGACACCCCTACCTCATCCCCCCACCAACCGCAACACCCCCTGACCAACCCCAACACCCACACCTCATCCCTCACCCACCCCGACACCTTCCCACCCCCCCAGACCAAACCCGACCCCCCCCCCTGGCTCACGGTGCACTGTGTAGCACACAGATTATTAAATACACTGTTCGGTCAGGGGGTGAGGTGGGGGTGTCGGGTTTGCTCAGGGGGTGAGGTGGGGGTGTCGGGTTTGGTCGGGAGGTCAGGTGGGGGTGTCGGGTTCGGTCGGGGGGTCAGGTGGGGTTGTCGGGTTTGGTCGGGGGGTCAGGTGGGGTTGTCGGGTTTGGTCGGGGGGTAAGTGAGCCGGGGGGTGTTGGGGTTAGTCAGGGGGGGTGGGAAGGTGTCAGGGTGGGTGAGGGGTGGGTGTTGGGGTTGGTCAGGGGGTGTCAACTGTCTGCCCCCTCCCCACCTCCGACTGACCCGAGCAACGCCGGGCACTTATGCTAGTAGATGATAAAATAAGAATCTTTAATATAAAATGTAAAATTCCTTGTAATTGACTAAATGAATTTGTAGCAAACCACTATTCTTGAAGTCATGTGACTGTTTCTTTTTTCCCTTTTAAAAAAATGCTACATAATACTGTATTCTGGATACTTATGGCTGGCACTGATGGAATAATGATAGTTATTCTGACTTTTTTGTTTAATCACTCAGAAGTTGTTAAAATTAATTTACAAGCTCTTGGCCTGAACTATGTAACGATCAACACCTCAAAAAATGAAATGTCACTTTGATTTTAAAAAGCAATTTACATAGCATGGACATAAATATGAAATCTGCCATGAAGCCATCTGTTTATGAAATTAGGTCAGTTGGTTTTCATCCCCAGTTACTAAAGCATATTGAATCAGGATCACCCCCTGTCCTGCATGACACTTGAATGAGTGTGTGAAGTCTTAATTAAAGTAGGGAAAAGGTATGTAAGTTGTGGGGAGGAAGATATGATATTAGGAAAGCAAACCATCACATACAAGAATATTTAAGTCAATTGCTTATAAAAGAGGTAAGAGTTTTTGTGAAATACGTTGCTGTCAACTCAGGAAAAGTCAATTAAAACTGTAGACATAAGGACTTCTGCATCTCATTAAAGATTTCCTCCATTCCCTGTGGATAATGACAATTCTAGATACCATGCAACTTGGTGTGTTCCCACAACAGGCACTGGAGGCACAATTCCAGAAGCTTGAATATGAGTTCCAGGCAGAGCTGAGATCCATGGGATCTTGCCTTTAGGTATGCAGGGCCAGTGCATCAAGCATTTAGGCAGATCTACTGACACAATGTACTCTCTGGGTGGGAGCTCTATTGCCATTCTGAATACAGGACTGATTACAGACTTGTTGTGCTTTGTGGCCTGCAGGATTTTCCCAGCATAAGCTCTTTTGGTCCAAATCAGTCCACAGAGAACAACCCAAGAATGCTCGTCAGCTGATCGCTTTTATTTCAAATATAATCAGAATCTCATGATTTCTAAGGTATAATATTTTGTAAGCATAATTACAGCTTCCAATGTTACTACTAACTGGAAAACAGATTATTTGGGTCACTAAAGCTTTATATAACAAGCCTTCAACATGCATCCAAGAAAGCCTTTGCTCATCATCATTCAGCCAGTCTCAGTATTCATGGGACTGCTCTTTTAATTCATTTATTAATGTATTAATTAACTGTTCAAATTAATTTACAAATTGCTGAAATTTAAAATGTCCACATTTTATCAATTATTTTAATTTTGGCATCTATACAAAAAGGAGTTGTAACATTCCTTAATAGACAGTCAACACAAAAATGACAAGCCCAACAACAAACTAAAACACACCAAGCTGCACAAAATCAACTATCTGATAGACTTTGGTGAGACTACATGTATAAGAGAAAAGCAAGATAGAATTGTCCCTATTGTCTCATAAAACTGTATTTTAGTATTAGAGGGAAGCTTTTTGCTTTCAAAATGGCTTTTGGCTGAGGGGGACAGATTCTTTTATTCTCCCACCTGCTGGCAGGTATTAGACCCACACAAATTCTAAGGCTCTGCGGATTCATGGCATATCACTCATTGTCACCATCCTAGGAGTGGCTTGCTGCAGGGAGAGAAACTCAGGGTTAGGAAGACGTTTGCAAGGGAGTGCTAAGAGCCAAGAGTAGGTAGAAATCTTCAGCTGAGATTTATTTTTTCGTTAAGTCAACTGTATAGCTCCCCAGAAATGGAATGCATGGTTGGACTCAAAACAGCTGGGGACTGGTTTCCAGAAGTGCTCAAGTGACCACAACACAAAGGGGGGGAGGGATAGCTCAGTGGTTTGAGCATTGGCCTGCTAAACCCAGGGTTGTGAGTTCAATCCTTGAGGGGGCCATTTAGGGATCTGGGGCAAAAAATCTGTCAGGGGACAGTACTCGATCCTGCTAGTGTAGGCAGGGGACTGGACTCGATGACCTTTAAGGTCTTTTCAGTTCTAGGAGATTGGTATATCTCCATTTATATTTTATATATATATATATTTAACTCCCACTGAAGTTAAAGGAAGCTGCAGGTGCTCAATACATTTGAAAAATCAGATTAAGTTTCAGGGTGGTAGCCGTGTTAGTCTGGAATAGCAGAGTTAACAAAGTTCTGTGGCACCTTAAAGACTAACTATAAAGTTTTGAAGCATGAGCTTTCGTGGGCTAATACCCACTTCGTCGGATGCAGGCAGTAGAAGTACTTCTACTGCCTGCATCCGACGAAGTGGGTATTAGCCCACGAAAGCTCATGCTTCAAAACTTTATAGTTAGTCTTTAAGGTGCCACAGGACTTTGTTAACAGATTAAGTTTGTGTAGTTCTCTTCAAAGGAGCTGGCAACCTGTTTAACGCCACATAGCAATAACACTGTGGCATGTACAGAACTTTAAAGAGTCTTTTGTACTGATTTTGTTTTGTGGTAAATGTTGGTCAAAAAGGCAACGAAGGATAAGCAACAGCTGTATGATACTATACTAATTTATTATCAAGCAGTATAAATCATGCCTAAGAATAAGGCAGCAGTAATCAGTTACAACATAATTCATTGCAAAAACTATAATTCACAAAGATATCAAGCTAATAAGAAAGTGAGGTGTCTTCAGTGTGCAGCTATTAGGATATTTTATCTACCCTGATTCATCAATTATTATTACCATTCACACAGACTTCCTGTTGGCGAGCTTATAAAATGATAAAAGTTAATTCACTTTAATTTATTGCAATGTGTGTCCTAAAAGAAGTATAGCAGTAATAAGAGTAATTCTATAAATAGAGATGGACACAAATGCTATTCAAATTAAATAATTTTATTTCTTACACCACGCATTATTTTTACTAGACCCTAACGAACAACAGATGAAAATCTTTTAGCAGTTCTTTGAATATAAGGCATGTCCTATTTTTTTATGGAACTATAGTAGAGCTGTTGGGTTACTAGGGTGTTATTTTTTTCTGTCTAGGAGTTGAAAGGTAAAATGGAAATCATTGAGTACAGGTAGGTGAATCCTGCAGGGTTCAGTTCACATGGACTAAAAGAACAGGACATTTTTTATGACAGGTTTCAAAGGCTTTGGAAGTGCAATAGCCCTTGCAGGTTTGCTGAGTAGTTAAGATTCCACAGAACCTGAACAGGTGGTAGGGCAATCTATGCTGCCTTTGCTTTCAAAGGCTGCATAGATTTGTTGTTTTCAAAGAGGTCTGCCCCTTGCCTTTCTTATTCTCAAAAAGCAACAAAGGTAATGCAGTGTCTGCTCAAGGGGGGCAATGCTGGAGTGGTTCTTGATGGGGAGGCAATGCAATCATCAACCCAACTATGACAAATGGCGGAATACAACACCTGAGTCTCCATTGAACTTAAAAACACAGGCTAATTAAAGATCTGTAAAATCATTTTTATTGCTCTACTCCTGGGATAAAAAATATGCCTGGTAGGGGGAAATGTCTGAAGCAAAGGTTAAACTATGGGGCATCATTGTCATTGAACGACTGATTTTCAGCTCACTTCCTCTTAGTTACTCCCACTTTCCTCTTATAATCACTCAGTATTGATTTCCCTCTGTTAAAAGGAAATTAGAAAAATGTATCATCTCCTGTAAGGTCCTCTGAGCTGTACTGGGAACCACGATTTTATCTTATGGCATTTTTGGAGCTCTGAAACAACACAGTATCCAGGTCATAAAATGGCTTAAACAAGCACTATAGATCTTGACTGTGCAATCAATGCTGGAAAGTATATAAAAGCATTATCTTTGATATTAATAAACAGGTTATTCTACTTGAGCAGAATACAGATTTATTTGGCTTGTGGTTATTTACCAACCTATTTGGTAAAGCAGACCAGATGTTCTATCAATAATGCAAACAGAGCTTATCATGTATCCCTCACTGATCTTGAACAGAACACACAGAAAACTAGTATGGGCAACAATGAAATGTTGAATAGATTCTGTTACAATCTGGCTCAGTCCCCATCTCTGTTGTAAATTAATCCCAATCCCAGGCCCATTTGCTTCTAACCCAAACTGCAACTGGGCTGTGACTGGTCACTGTTCCTAGCTCTGGATCTGTCAGGCACACTGCCAGGTGCAAACTCTGTGACTGACACCCATCCTGGGAACTGATATTCTGCAGCCTCAGATGCCAAAACCTGTGCTACAGCCCTTTGGAACCCTGAGTTGCTTAGCAGTTACCCCACGCTACCAGAGTCCATCTAGTTGTGGCTTCTAGTTAAATTTTTCAGAGAAATGTAGCAGGAAAGCAAGGAATCCAGGCTTAGCAAAGTCATTTTATAACCAAAAACACTTTTGCAAGCACTAAAGATCTATGAAAAATCCTGAATGCAATCTAGTCTGATCTCACCTTTTTTGTGTCCTGGGTTTTGTTGGAAACTTCCCTGCCTCCTTGGCCTGGTCTTCTCGCATGTCATGATGGTCTGAACTCTGAACCTTTTGCTTAGAAAAACACCCCTCTTTTAAAACAGTCTCTGTTCCCCTTCTTTGCACATGTTTCTGCAGAAGGAATTCCATGCTCCAGTTCATCACCCACTAGATTTTGTTTAGCGAAAAATTCAAAGTCAGTTGTCTGTGATAGAGGAAGGTCAAGGAGCTGTGGCAGAGTGCTTGAGGGGAGATATATTAACTCCAGGCTCATTAGGGCGTGGCTCCCTGTAGACTAGGGAAGCAGGCAGCAGGTTAATTGGAGCACCTGCTGTCAATTAAGGCCTTAATAAAAAAACCCTGCTTCAGGCAGACAGGAGAGGGAGTTTGGAAGGAGTTGGAGCGGTGAGCCGTTCAGAGGCATCGGAGCAGTGAGCCGTTTGGAGGAAAGCAGAGCAGAGTTTGGAGATGTGCTGTGGTGAGCTAAGAAAGACCCAGACCCTAGGTAAAGGAACACCTGGCTTGTGCAGAGAGAAGGCAGAAAACCCCACAAGCTGAAGGGTAGGAGAGGGAAGTAGCCCAGGGGAAGGAATAGCTAATCCAAGTGGTTTACTGCTATCCTCAGGACCTGGAGTAGAGGGCGGGCCTGGGTCCCTCCCTCTCCACTTCTCCCCTCTAGGATACTAGTGGGACAGCTAATACCCTGTTCAGGGGCAATAGGCTCCCAGAAACCCCTACAAGAAGAGAATGCTCAGGACCCATCAATATAGTGCCAGTGATTTGCCACATGCCCTACCCACAGAAAGCCCATTTTTTCCAGTAGAACACTCATTCAGTCTTGATGATCGTTGATTGCTCTGTCATAACTTCTGAGGAAGAGCTCTGTATAGCTCAAAAGTTGTCTCTTTCACCAACAGAAGTTGGTCCAAATGTTACCTGCCCCACCCTGTCTCTCTAATAGCTTCTTATACATAGTCTTTCCACTGGGCAACATATTCCCAGTGTGTAACAGCCTCCTAGCTGATGAAGTATTTTGTTAGTGAAATGAATACAAATTGCTATTTAATCCATGCACAATACCTCATTCAAAAAATATGCCAACTGCAAAGTAAGACCATTCAAAATTTAAGAGAAGTCATAAATTAAGTTTGTCTGTGTAACCCTAATTTGCCCGCTTTGTTCATATACATTATTATAAAATCTTTAATTTTGTGATCACATGCTGCCCATAAATCTTACCAATTGAAGGGCCAAGCAACTCTGGGAGCCTCTCTGCTCAGACCCAGATTTCTGATCAAAGCAATGTAGATGTACTCTACTGCACACAATGCTGAAAAATAGTCCAAATTCTATACACCTTATTTTTTTAACTCATCTCTTATGCCGGCAGAACTCATTTACTTAAACAAGGGTTTTACCTGAGTAAGATCTTGAAATCTTGGCCCATAAATTAATAAGTATTAAAATAAAAAAAAACACTAATAAAATACCATGGTCACCATTTAAAGTCAACTTTTACTAGTAGTTATCACACAACAGGAGTGTCTTTAATGCCTAATTCTCTTATCTTTGGAATATGAGATAACTTGGACTGCCAAGTGTTTTACAAAGCAGTGTAAGAAATTTGAGGACACCTGGCAAAACATTGTCAGTTGTCGCATTCTGTGGCGACATAAATGAATTGAAATGGTGGGATACTGTGCAAAGTACTCAATCAACATTTTTGTTCTAATCATACATTAGCATCCACAGACATATTGTTCTTCAGAAATATATGCAAATACTGCATTTCTTTAAGGATGTGGCAGAAGCAAGTATTTTCTTTGCATAGCTAATATTCTTTTCCCTATGGAAATAGGTCATACTGCAGTATAGAACAAACCAGGATTTGTTTTAATTTATTTAAAAATGATTCTATTTTTGTTTGGGGACTTAGTTCTCGAACTGTATCATGAACCCATTTATTTGCATATGTATATCTAATTGCCAAAAAATTGGGCATCATAAATCTCTCATTGATTCCTTTGAGCACTATCTTACAGTCAGATTGTTGTTAGTCAGTGTGCAGTCAGGCTGCACTTTAGTAATTTAAAATTTTCCTAGATAAAATTTACAAATTGGGTGGTTTATTTATCATAATCTCCCAAATCCTGATTTTCTTTCTCTCATTAGCGTAATGAGAAGTTTTGCTTTATAACTGTCAAAATTAAGACAACCTTTGATTTATATTTAAAATATTCTGAGTTCTAAAATATTAATCAGAAGCTATTATATATTGTTTTCTGAACTTTACAACCAACTAACATGTTAGGAAATTCACTATGCAAGGTTTTGCTACAACCACTGGGAAATAAGTGTCTATATAATATCCATTTCACATACTGAACTCATGAGCAGTCTGGAGCTTGCTATCTAGAGATGCCTGAAAATGTATGAATCATTTATCACACTGAGTTTATATTAATTCTATAATTTAAAGATTTTTCCCAATATATCACGATATATTTTATTTTTCAAAAAAGACTCATTAATAGGCTACTGCCTCTCACTGCTAATAGTATACAGATGTGGTTTTGATGTCAATGGGAAGAAAGTTAAGCCAACAGAGAGTGTCTTTGAAAATCCTACACTTTGTAATAACAAAGTCAAGAATATGTACATTTGCAAGAACTTACCTCATGGCATTCATTGCAAAACATATTGTTACGGTTTTCCGCAATTTTATCTGAGACATTATCTGATTAAAATATGACCATGTAGATCATTGTTGTTACCACAATTATATAATTGCAACAGATCTTGTACAACATATGTAATGTAAGGTGTCTATGGAAAAGTTATGATTTGCTGCATATGATTATCCTATTTCTATGCATGTGCCATTTTTGTATCAGAAGATATGAATATTGATATTCTGCCTGTATTTCAAATGCATTTGCTCATGTGGTAACACTCGCAAGGTATTTATCCTGCACATGGTGAAGAGACTATTGAAGTTAAATGGTCCATCAAGAAACATGTAACTCACTATGGACCATGGAAGATGCCCATCCACACCTGAAGAACTTTTATGTGAATGTTCTAATTAGAGTATGGGTGAGGCCATGTGACTAAATTCCATCTTGTTATCTGTATTTTTCCACAAGCTGTGTGGAGGGCTTTGATTGAAACAATGGGTTTCCCTCCACATGGCAGAAGCTATAAAACGCCCGGGAAAAATCTCAATTTTGCCTCTTTTCTGTTCAGACCTCTGGCCTATGAATTTTTTCCTAATGGGAGCATTCTAACAAGGGACTGAGGACCTTCCAGTGATTTGGAAGCTACCAGAGACTTAACAAGCCAGCAATTTATTCCATCACTGCTACAAGCCTGATCCAACATCTTTACAATTAGTGTGTCTTTGATTTCTTTAACCAATTGTAACTCTCTCCTTTCTTTCTTTTTATAAATAAGATATTACATACTAAAAGGATTGGCAACAGCATGATTAATGGGTAAGATATGAGATGTACATTGACCTGGATATTTGCTCAGTCCTTTGGGATCAGAAGAACCCTTAGGTTAATGAATATGGTTTTAAATGACCACTCATCATTAAGGGCATGTCTTCACTACCACTTTAATTCGACCTTAATGACGTTAGGTCGAATTAAAGGTGTACCTGTCTTCACATACATGCCCTTAAAGTCGATTTAAAGGGCCCTCAAGATCGATTTCGGAACTCCTGCCTAACGAGAGAAGTAAGGCTAAATTCGACATTACAAGCTCGACTGTGGGCTAGTGAAGAGGCATCAGAAGTTAAGCCTCCGACCTCCGAGCAGCCCCGCGAGGGGGGGGCTGTTCGGGGGGGGGGCTGTTCGGGCGGGGGGGGGGTCCGCGGGGCTGCTTGAGGGATCGGCTCAGCTGTCTGGTCAATTTCACCAGGCAGCTGAGCGGATAGCCCCGTGCCGGCTCCCCCCCCCCCCCTCGGGCGGGGGGGGGTCCAGCGGGGGGCTGTTTGGGCGGGGGGGCTGTTGGGGGGGCTGTTCGGGCGGGGGGGGGGTCCGCGGGGCTGCTGAGGGGGGGGGGGGAAGCCCGCGCGGGGCTGCTTGAGGGATCGGCTCAGCTGTCTGGTCAATTTCACCAGGCAGCTGAGCCGATAGCCCAAGCAGCCGCGCGCTGGCTCCCCCACCCCCCCTCGGGCGGGTGGGTACGGCGAGGGGGGGGCTGTTCGGGCGGGGGGGTCCGTGGGGCTGCTTGGGCAGGGGGGGGGGTCCAGCACGCATTGCACTGTGGGCTACCTACCCACAGTGCAATGCGGGCTATGTCGACCCCCTGCAAAAGTTCAAGGACAGACAGTGTCGACCACTGTCGACCTGCTGTCCTGGTGGGGACACACTGATTCGATTTTCTAAACTCGAGTTTAGAAAATCGAATTAAGGGAAATCGACCTAGACCTATAGTGAAGACATAGCCTAAGTCTAGTGTCTGGTTGTTGAATCCAGGACTGCAATACCTAAAGAGACTGAATTTATGAGTTCTTGTTAGCCAGTATGGTCAGACAGAAGTTTACTTTTGTTGCTGGCCTGATATATCTTATTGGAGAATAACCACCTATTTCTCAGCAGTTTTTCCTGATTTTGGTATTCTCAGTTATGACCCACGTAGGCCTTGTGATATCAAATACAATATGACTATCAGGGCTATCAACAGGTCTCTATTATTTATGGCTCTCCATACATGACTATGATAACAGAATGTTGGTGTAGCTGTGTTGGGCCTATGATATTAGAGAGGCACCACCCTGTCTCTAGGACAATGGAAAACATTCCCAATCCTCTTACTTACAAAGGCCTTTCCAGACCCACAATCTTCCAGTTTATACAGCCAGATTAAGAGATCATGTTGGTAGTTTACACCATGACAACATGCTTTCCTCATTGATTTCCTACTGTTTTATAGTTACGCTGGTCATGCGTCTCCTAACATTTTCAATTTACACAGTATATCAACCAGAGTTACCACCCAGGGCCCACTGTCCTCCTATGGGACATAGAATCATAGAAGAGTAGGGCTGGAAAGGACCTCCAGAGGGCATTGAGTCCGCTCCCCATGTTGAGAAAAGACCAAGCATATCTAGATGATCCCTGACAGATATCTGTCTAACCCATTCTTTAAAATCTCCAATAATGGGGATTCCACCTTGGTAACCTATTCCTGAATTTATCATTATAGTTAGGATTTTTTTACTATCTAACCAAAATCTGCAATTTAAGCAGATTATTTCTTGCCTTATATTCAGTGGACAAAGAGAACCATAGATCTCTGCCCTCTTTATAACAGCTCTTAATATATTTGAAGACTATCAGTCTATCCCCCCATCCCATGTCTTCTTTTCTCAAGACTAAACATGTCTAGATGTTTGTGGGTTTTATTAATCTTTCCTCATTTGTCATGCTTTCTAAACTTTTTCTTTTCTTTTACTCTTCTCTGGAGACTCGCTAATAGGGCCACAACTTTCTAAAACTGTGGCACCAAAAACTGGACATAGGACTCCATCTGAGGGCTCACCAATGTGAAGTAGAGGAGAACGGTTAACTTTCACATTTTGCTATACAACATTCCTGTCAATACATCCCTCCAAAGAGCTAGTAAACCCAACCCATCTTGGTGTCATCCACAAATTCATTAAGCATACACTCCTCTCCATTATCCAAGTCATTAATGAAAATATTGAACAGTACCAGAGCGAGAACAGACCCATTCAAGATGCCACTAGACACATAGTACCAGTCTGACAGTGAATCATTGATAATTACTTTTTGAGTATCATTTCTTGAAGTCTTTAAATTGTGATTTGAAGACTTCAGTAGCTCATCCAAAGGTTATGAGTCTATTACAGTAGTGGATAGGTGAGGTTCTGTGGCCTGCAATGTGCAGGAGGTCGGATTAAATGATCATTATGGTCCTTTTTTATCTTAAAATCTATGCCAGGTGTCTTGGATTAATGTGGTACTTCCTTCACTCATAAGTCCTCTTCTGAATTTACTGCAATGTGTAGTTCACTGCCCCAATGTCCATTGCCAGCTGAAGTGAATGAAGTGAAGATGGCAAAGATCTATCAGTAGATAGATTATTGGTCTGGATTCAGGAAACAGGTTCTATCCCTTTTTCTCCTCATCTGTTTTAACACCTCAGACAAGCTCACTGTAACTTTGCTATTTATAAAATGTTATTTCTTCTTTTTTCAAATTACTTAGGGAATCCAGAAATTTGCATCTTGTACTGTTCAGTAGCTTACTGGATGGTACAAGCTCATAATTAATCCACCATTCCAACAAAGGGAATATGCACCAGCCCTGTTGACCTGAATAGATATTTCCCAAACACTTCAATGAAACACACTGGTTTAGACAAAACAGAAAAAAATCAATTTTATTAACTAGAGAAAGATATATTTTAAGTTAGTCTAAGTGATAAGACAAAAGTCAGAACTGGTTACAAAAGAAATAAAAAGATAAACATGCAAGCTATGTCCTAAACTTTACCAAGACCAATAAGCTTAAAAACAAAAAGATTTCTCTCACCCAAAAACTTTCATCAGTCTGTACTAGCTGAAAAAACCTCCAGACCAGGACCACTTGCTGCCCCAGTTCAATGATGCATCTTATGTCTATCAAACAATCTTGCTGCAGTGAGTAGAGATGGGGGAGTACAGGGAAATTGTGTGTTGTGAATTCTACATTCTTATACTTTTCCACCTTCTTTGAGGATTACCCACAGCTGGGTTGTAGGCCAAATAATGTCCTATACACATGATATTTTAAATACATTTCAGGTTAATTGTGACTCACTTTCTTACACCTTCTGTATACGTGAAGCTTGAGCCACCTCAGAGATCACATACATTACAGTCTCCTCTGGTGGCAAAGGGTTTTTTACCACAGTTAATAGTTCTTTTTAAGACCTGTTGTCAATACTTTGTTGTCTTTGAGGAGCTAGTCAGTGAACATTCCCCAAAATTACAACATATTTCAATAATAAACATAGTAAAACCTCATAGTTTTGCACATAATATTGTTATATACATTTTAACAGAATAATGATGTTCAGCAGATTATGAGTTTCCACATGATACTTCAAGACTTACTTTTTACAACATATATCATAAAGATATAAATGTGGTGAATATGGGGTCTGTATAAAATACAAAATTCAGTGGCAGCTTCAGCTAAATTTTAAAAATTGAGGTTTTTACTCAGTAAAAGTATGAACTTTTATCTCATGTTTTAGAAGTGAACATGTTAAAACTCCAGTGTAGAAATTATGGGAAACCTGGCATTTTGACTGGTGAGGACTTTGGCACTCTGGTGAATTTAGGAGACAATTTGGAATTTCAGCATCCAGGTGGCAGTGAGATGTTTGGTACTGGAAAGGTGTCACTTTTGCCACATCCATTTTTGCCAAAGGTAAAGGTAATTTTAAATTTGGGGTTATGAAGGGCACAAAGACTTGAAATCCATTCCATCAACTCAGCAACCAGCCACACCATTCCTCTGTGTATTCCCGCCTCCGATAATAGCAGATAATGATGTTAGTTTAATGTTTCTGCAAGAGTGGTCAAGTCAAGTAGCAGTGAAATATTCTACAAGTTTCACATTTGAACTATCTATTGGCTTCTGAGTTGACACCCTATTGGGATAAATGGGTTAAATACATATTTTACTCAGAACTATTGTGTCAGGTTGTTTGCCTACCCAGACACTGGAAGCTTTTGATTCTGAAACATAATTAAGCAATTATGTAGCCATCTGTATGTCTGTATTACACATAGGGCCCTGGTTAACAGTCACAGGTTTTTGAGAGAGCAGATGATGGTCAATGAAAGGAAAAGGCAAACAACTCAATTGCTGCTATGCTGTTTTGTACTATCATGTCTCCCACATATAGCATACCATATCTATGCTTTGGAGAGATTAATGGAAATTCATTCAGGTCATTTGCTCAGATTAAACAAACAAGCTCCCAAGCAAAGGAACAGCTCCAGGAATATGGCAGCAGTCCATCAATAAGAGCTCAGACTGAAACACAGGAAAAGGGGCAGAGGGAAAAAAAGAGTACTTCAGCTATTTTCATGGATGACAATCACTGTGCACTGTGAGTGAGCCTTGTGTTAGCAAAGATAATTATGCCTTTAGCATTGGCCAGTACGAAATGCTTCAGAAAAAAAAGGTGTAAACCCTGACAGTGGAAACATTTTCATTAACATTCCTAAGGAGGAAAATCTCAGGTAGTTAGTTGTTTACTTGCTGTATATAAAGTTGTTGCCACAAATGTTATGGTTGACTTCTTTACTGCAAAAGTTAACCAAGAGTAAAGTAGTGAAACAACATGCTCAGAAACACTTACAAAATTATCAGATATGACCCTGAAATTCTGCAGAGTTTTGCAGTTCCCTTTGAGGGCAGCAGACTGACAGATGATGGGAGTAGACATGGCATGGGTCCATTTCAGAAATTAATGTTTTTACTTTTTATGCTGCTTTTCTGTAATTATCGCTATGTTTTAATCCAATTTTCGGAAAAGATATATCAAGATATATTTAATCTTCTGTGACATAATTTTTTACTTGAAGATCACTTTTAATGTAGTATATGTCTGTGCCCTTCAAAATAAAGTATGTATCTCTAATCATGGAAGTCCCCAATTCAAATTTTAACTTGACTCTTATTTTCAGCTTCTTATATCTTCCTGAATCTTCCTTAAATATTTTCATTAACTATACAATGATAAAATCATTCAGCCTAGGAAATAGAACAAATATCTAGCCTGTAATAAACCAATATATTACATTTACAATCAAAATGCCAGTAAGGGCAATATGTAGTATATATTTTAATCTGGTTGGCTGTCTTTTCATCAGAAAATTTACTGCAAATAACTATTGCAGCATGATACAAGACTCCAGACAGCTATTTCTGGTTAAGAAATTAACTTAACTTAATATGGCAATAATTGTTTCAGCTTGGTTACATATATTTGCTAATTAAAAATTGAGGGAAATGCCATGAAAAAGACAGTGACATTTGTTAACAAGCATACACTAATGATTTGGCCATTCATCTTTGGCCATTCAACTGCCAGCCTTGTTGGGTGAATTGCCAAGTGTGGAGCCTGTGGGTTAATCTTTGTCTTTCTCAAAAAGGACACCACTCCTTTCCTCAAAGGCTTCCATTGAAGGAAATAATTTGGTTACCTCACACATTTTAAACTACTGTCTGGAATTTTATCTATGGTAGTGCCCTTGTGGGTGGTGGTGGTGTTTGTTTTGTTTTCTTAATATACTTACTCACACACATACTCTCCCCCCCCCCCCCATCTTCCATGGCATTACCATACATACAAGTTCTGAACAATAGTTTATATTGTTAATATTTGTTACTCACAGGCTGGAGAGACTCCTTTCTTAGCTACCCAGTACATAAAGCACAATATTACCTGAATTCCAAACAGAAAGAGGTGGACCAAATCTTAGAAAACTAGACCCATATGCTATAAATGCTTTTTTACTCATTAAATTGGTAAATTGAAACTTGGGCTACCACCTGTCCAGGTTTCCCAGGATCATCCCTTTTTTTGACAGAGCTGTCCAGGGAAATCTCTGATTCCTTAGCCTTTAAAAAACCTGGGTTTTTGTCAGCTGAATCACCTCTCAGGCTGCTCCTGGGGATCTTGTCTTCCTGCTCTTCCATAGTGTTGCCGTTCCTCCTCCCTCCCATCTGCTCTGTGGCCCCCCCAGCAGGGTCCATGAAGTAGCTACTGCTTCCTACGTGACCAACATGCCACTGAGGGCAGGGGAAAGAGCTCAAGGCAGCAGCTACAATTCACTCTGTTCCTCACTATGGTGGCTGCTGTTCCTCCTCATTCCCTCCCCTTTTTGTTGTCCCCTTCATCAGCTGAGATATGTCCCTTTTTTCTACCTCAGAATACCAACCCTAAAAGGAAACCCTTACTTCTAGCCCATCCTAACAGACATTCTGCATAGATGCACTAGGGACAACATTTAGGAGGGGCAGGAGGGGCTTGACCCCCACCCCCTGAGTTTCATACCATCAGCTGGTAGTGACACCGCTTGCTCCTCCCCCTCCTCCTCTCCTTGGCCTATTCTTTGCTCAGCAAATATGAATGCAGTAGACACAGGGCTGCTCAAGCAGGGGAGGGGGCTTCTGCCTCAGGCATATTCAGGGGTAATTATCCAGACAGACAGCTGAGCTTCGGAAGTTTCAGGCTGCAAGACAGGGCTGAAGACTGACCACCTGTAATCTTTCCCTGCTGTGAAGAAACAAGCATATGCGGTCACCCCACAAATATTGTTTAAATTATACTTAAAACGTACCCATTTTTTCCAATGCTTCATTTTTTTTAGCATTACCCCAGTTTGGCCATTTATTCCGTCACTTGTCTGTTAGCATCTTTCCTTTGCCTACAATGGACTTTGGATCAGGTTACCAAATTGGTCCATATAGTACGTTACACACAAATGTTGAATCCTCTTTGAGTGCCTTGATCTTACAAAATCTCCCCAGGTTGCACTTTTCTAGGACGTTTTCTAGAATACCATTTGAGGAACTGCTGGCCCCTTATAAGTGTGGATATAAGCAGCTACTCCCCTCAAGCAGCCATTTTAGAGCTGTGTGTCTACTCTGTTGTATGTCCTTCTTTTTCCAGTTGGTAAGTAACCTTAGTTCCTGCTGTACTTACTCTTTAATATTTCTGAGGGTGACTTTCTCACAAACTTGATTACCATCCATGAATCTCATTGAAGAGCTTTTTACTCTCTCAAATCCTTACAGCAACATACCAGAAACCTCCTTCCAACTTTATCTTTCATATTTATCATAACTATTTGCATAAACACTTCAGTGAACAGAAATCCAAGCCAATCTTGTTGTATCCTTGGGGGCAGCGGTTTTAGGAAGTACTACAACAACCAAATACACAACAAATCTGAACAATGTGTAAGATTTGGCTGCCAACATTTATTTGTTATAGATCTATGTTGCTAACATCCATCATTTAAGTATACTTGATAGTGATACTTTTTAAAGGTATAGACCAATTTGTTATTTTTTTAAATAAATAGATTGGGCTAGTTTTTAAGTGACTGTGGACTAGTGATGCAATAGAAAGTAGCCCCTAGAGTCATGGTAAAAGTGGTCCCCACCCTAAAAAAAAAAATCTGATATGGTGCCCTTGGGATACACCTTCTCAAAAATAGCTCAGGGAAGGAATTAAGACTCATTCCTAGTTCCTTCCCTGTTGTGCCTCCCCTTTCTCTGGGCTATCTACCAACTGCATTTTTTCTTTTCTTTTCTTTTTTTTTATTTTTGCACCCCATCATTACATATACCGAACGCCGCAACTTTAATCCCAGCCGGGCGCACAGGGGACTCATGGGGCAGGGTGCAAATTTAAGTAAGTGGGATCATAATAAAGGGTGGGCCAGGACAAACCTGAACAGTGCTGTGATCCTGTGCACCAGGTCATAACACTTGGCATGTGGAGCTGGACCCATGGAACAGGAGCCACTCCTGTGAAGTGAGTGTGAGGTGAGCATGCTCTCCCAATCTCCTTTTCTTTTGAGGCTGTCCCCAGCTGGGAGAGGTATATGTTTGCACAGACCTGGGCCCAAAGACTGCTTAATCTGGCCCTGGATATAGTGTTCTACCTAGAACCTTCCTGCAACATATTGGTGGGTCAGGACATATCACATGGGAAATGCTGGTTTAAGGTAAAAGGACCAGGACTTGGGAGGTTTGGTTTCTACTCTGTGCTCTGTCACTGACATCTTCTGCAACTTGGGACCAGTTATTACATTCCTCCGGTATGCAATAAAGATAACACTGTTTTGAACCTTAATCATTAACCTTTGTGAGCTATTTTAGATACTACAGTGATGAGTACAGGCGAATTGCGTCTTACACGGGAGTTACATTCCACAGTCAATGAGTCAAAACTTATTGAGTTTAATGGCGGGTGGATTTGCCCACCCTACAGATACAGTTTTTAAATTGTTATTTTTCTCTTTTTTCCTTTTTTTTTTCTGACCGCATAAAGCTGAAATTGTGCATGTTAAATGTGCCTAAGGTGCGACTCACCTGTACCACAGCATTATGAATAAATGATAGTTTTCTGTAAACATTAAACAAGTTGTCCATTTCATAACTACATGTGTGCTTGGCAGGAATATGTTGATTAAATAAGCCTGAGTTTTAAAATGTATTTCAAAGAACATCTGCCATCCATCAGAATTCTGGATCACCTCTGGATCACCTCTTTTGAAGGTAACTGTCATGAGTGTGAAGTGCCTTGGAGGGCTGTTTTACCTGTTAGGGGTTAACTGAACTGGAGAGAAGGGTGATGTCAGAGTAGCAGACCTGAAGGCAAAACCAGGAAGTTAAGTTAGTTCGTCCCCTTCAGGCTTTGTGCTGACTCCTTCTTTCCAGCTATGGGGAATCCTTTTCTCCTTTTTCTCCCTATATTCATAAGTTAGAGAAACCGTAAGTAGAATTGTACCTGTATAAGCTTTGCATCTACTTTCTGGTGTCCTTAAACTGTAATTGTTTAGTAGAGAGGGAAATCTCCGGGGAGGGGACTAGGCTGATTTATGCAAGAAGACTCAGAATAGAAAGCTTTATATCTCTGAAGTTTGTATTAGTTGTATGCTTTGTTCTCTTTTCTTTAATAAATCTTTTTTTTGTATAAGAAGTGTCTGATATTTCTAATAGAGGGATCCTAACTTTGGATCGGGCAGCTCATGGTTAGTGAGATCAGTGTCGCCCAGGTTGAAAGGGGAGGGTTAGGGCAAAGTCTTGGTATTTTCCATCTCCCAGATAGAAAGGGAGGGGTCGGGAGGGTTACAAGACTATGGGGTGTCAAGGTGCCTCACCCCATAGTCTTGGGGTAATTACTGAGTGGTGGCAGCTGGGTCCCATCCCCATTCTGGAAGAGTTTGGGTTTTGGGGGGAAAAGATTTAACTTAGGCTGGGAAAGTAGCTTACAGTTAAGGGTCTGCAGCATAAGAGACCCCTCACTTTTACCCTAGAGTTTAGAGTGAGGGGGAAGACTCTCTTACAGTAACACAAATCGATTAGATCAGAAGTTGCGCTGATTCCCTCTGCATCTTGAGACACTGGGGACTCAGACCCATATGAAAAACTAACTAGTAAGTTTGTTTATTCTTTAGTCAGTGGAAAACATTTCACTCATTTTACTGAAATGAGAGGTTTCATTCCTCATCTTCACTTTCTAAACTAAAAATTAATTATGCCCTTAAATAACACTGCCCTCCAAAACTATGTGCAATAGCTATGTCTAACTGATACATACAGTATTTTTACCACTTCTGGAGAGTGAGTGGCAGCTCCCAATCTGTGTAACTATGCTAAACAAATGACACATGTCCTTTGTTACATATTCTTTCCTGTCAGATGAAACTTGCTGCTAGCAAGCAACACATTAAATTCATCTTTAAGTGCACCTACCTATTCTCTGGGCTTTCATTAGTTGTGTGGATGCATTTTCTAGCATATCCTCATGACTGTGGTGGTTTCAGAAATGCTGGCTAGAAGTTTTCAGTCAAAACTTTTTCAGTTTGTTGGAAAATTGTAGGGTCTTTTTTTCAGTTATATAAGTGTTCATGGAAAATGTCTGCTTTCCTTAAAAGATTTTTATTTTTTGTCTGGGCTTTGGAGATTTTTTGGGGGGTGATGAAAAGTCAAAAAATTAAAGGAAATTTTCTGCAGAACCAGCTCCCCCTCTATTTTCTGACCAACTGTAGTTCTCATCATGTCTGATACTTACCATTAGTAATTCACTGACTCCTATTATCATAAAATGCAGAGCCAAACCAGTTAAAGTGGCTACCAACAATATTACAGGTTGTACCAAAGATATTTACAACTTCTTCAGGGCGTTTCCTTTAGTGTCTTATGCAGACCTATGCATGCTACCTGTGTTCAGCAATTAATACTAATATAGGTAATTGTGATGGAACCAGAAGTAGGCTGGCAACTATGCATTTAATAAAAAGTCTACAACCTGAGCAAACAAATCAAAAAGACAATTTCAGCAATACGCTTGACAAAACAAATATCAAGTTCTGTGATATATGAGAAAGGCCTAGACATCAGTCAGCAGTACACACAATGGGATTATACATTATGTCATTCATGTCAAAAAATTGACAAACGTGAACCTTCAGTTACAGGCATCATTTATTTAACTAAGGAATCTTGTAAATATTGAGGCAAATAATGGACATGATAAAATTTATGCCATAATCTAGAGCAAAAATGTCCAGTGTCTGGGTGTTCCTTCAGCGTGCAGAACCACAGTACAATATTCACACAAGGTATTTTTTCTGTTCTGTTGACACCCTGAATATCAATTTTAGAGTCAATATTATTCTCACATTGCCCACCAAATAACCGGAATCTGCTGTATGACCCTTGAGATTTCCACAAGAAATCAGTTTGCTGGGTCCCCCTTCCCAAGTCAAATCATAGAACTGAAATGCATCTGGAAGATGAAATACTTATTACAAAAGAATGTTTAGGTAAGTTAAATGTAAAGTGAAGCAGCAAGTGCCAGCAGAATGGTTCAGACAAGGGATGCATTAGGTGCTGCAGTGCTAATAGATCAAAAGTTCAAGACTTACGTATCCCCCACCCTTTGTGAAATGATACATAGATACATTTGGGCATTAAAAAAAGATAGAAATACAATTGGGAAAGCATAAGCAGCTGCTCCAACAACTTTTACTTCCTTGTTGTGCTCCAGGGCTTCACAGCAGTGGCAACAGCAATTCTGTGACTGAAGGTATCACAGGCATCAACCATAGAAATGTGGCTTAGATTGTTGTAATGCCATTCACCAGCAGAGCAATCTATACCCATAATAGTGTTCTACCATCTCAATGAGCCATTTAAGGTTAATAAGACTTGTCCATTAGAATATTGGAAAGGAAAAACAAGTCTGTTGCCTTGACCTTATCATTTCAGCTCTTGAATTGTTATGTTGCCTGCCAACAACTATGTATTCTGAATAGATATTTGGCATAGCAGGAAACATAACAGACCAGAGATCCAGACTGCTTCCACAAAAAGCAGAGCTACTGGCAGTTTGGAAAGTGAATCTGCCAAAAATTAATTACATAGATAAGCATACCCTTGTTGGAAACAATGAATCACTTTCTAACAAAATGGACAACAACTAAGGTATATTCAGATAAGTGCCAGGAATTAACTGTTTGTGATTTATCCTTCATCTTTGCCCCAAATGGTTTCTTGTTTTAACTAGCCACCCTAATTTCATGGGGGGATGGTTAGTTGGCTAGTCCATTGTGATTTTAGTATCTTTATCCCAGGCTGTAAAAGAGCTTGCTCACAGAACAGTGACCAGACAAGGAATAACAAAACAATCAAGAAAACCTACTTATTTGAATATTACAAATAATAAAAACTGCTAAATCCAAACATGTCACTTAGGACATTATATAACAATAACATGGCCCTTGTCATGTAAGCCATCACCACAGAAGAACCCTACCCTTCAACCCCTTGTTGGGAAAAAATGGCACCTAACATAAGGTACTTAAAATCCTATTTAAGTATCAAAGTGGTTAATTTCTTTGGCCCCAACTCTAATTTTTCTATAGCAGCCACAGCTGCTTGACCGCTGTGAAGATAAAATATCTTAAATATGGATTTAAATACCTAATTTAATATTCTCATATTTGAAAGTCATAACTATGGGTTGCCATTATATCTTTGAAAATTTAAGTTTGTGAAGCTTGCAAAGTGTTGAATGATACCAGTTTTTTTAAAAAAATCTAATATTAATTATTTGGATGCCCTATGGATATGTTTACATAAATTGTATCTGTGTAGCCTTAGTATACAGAATAGTGTCACACCCTGTTAAATCATTAACAAATACAATAACAGTTTTTCTTTCTCCTGGGCAATGCTCTTCTCAGTGTTAACTCACTAAGAGGTAAGATGTGTGTTTGATTTCCACCTATGGCATAGGCATTGCAGAAGCCATCTGTGCCTCAGTTTTTCCTTACAGAGGAAATTTCATTAAGGCGTATTTCATTATTATTTAAAAGGTGCTTATTGGTTCTTGGATGTAAAGTGAGTGCAAAGTATAATTATTAAATAAAGAGTAACTGTGAGGCTGGAATGGCTATCCATCATGAATGACTGCAACATTTTGATTATTTAAGGACAACATATTCGAAGGCTACCTCCAAATTTGTGTCCTCAATTTTGGCCACACAATTGGTTATCTGTACAAAAATCTGCTCTAACGTGGGCCAATGCCATCTGAACTTTCCATTAAGGGAGTTAACTGCTCTTCTACTTAATATGTATGTTCAAAGACTACCTGTGAGTGGAAAATAGCAATTAGAGGCAAAGGTTAAACCACTTGGAATATTCAGCCTTCAAAATCCATTCCTGGAAATCATTCTCTGGGTAGTAAATTCTGATGAATTAACTCTGCAATAAACCCAAATAAAACTGCTGTGGAAGAACTAGGAGAAGCTTTAAAAAAAAGCAAAGACCTACACAGCTCTAACAGTCTTCTTATTCAAACACTGTTCTTTATATTTGGAGTATATATTTCAAGTTGCTACTATATAATTAACCACTAAAAGATAAGGGAGAAAAGGTCATATATTAATGCAATGTTATCAAATGTTATTCAATTAAAGTATCGACTACATCAGTGGTAAATAAGTTAGGTCTCAAGCAACAATCTCACCTTCGGGCTTGTAAGTACGTTAATTATGTGCTTGGTGTTTTACAAAAACAAAACATGTTTGTGTTCCTGATTGCTATCAAACCCATTAAATTATTTCCTTTTATATATATTAGTTATGTAAATATTATGCACTCATTTATCCCTGCAAATTAAATAATTGCTTCATTGTTGACTAATGGCTCCACTGAATAAGATATCTTGTACATTAGAAGCTAAATTATTGGGCATCTTTCAAATGGCCTAATAAAAAATCTTATTTGTTTATGGAAATTGGGAAAGAATTATATTCAAGCAATAGGGCTAGACAATGAAACAATATGAAATCCTCACGAGATAAATGAGAGAGCAGAGAACAGCAGCATCTTTCCTATCTTAGTATGGGCTACCAGCAGTGGAGGACTATTTCTATAATAGTATCCTGTTTTAAGAAGTTACAATAATTTGCCAGTTATTAAATGATAAAATATTTATTCTTTGCATAGATATTAAAATAAAAATCGGCTAGTTGATATTGAGTCGAATGGCAGTGAGAAATAAAACGTTCTAATATTCACAACTTCTTAATATTTTATAACAAATACACTAATTCAAATATTTAAGTAAGGTATACATTTAGTGTATGTACTGACTTGTTTAAAATGTAAGTGGTACTTAGAGGGAAAGTACTAGGCCCAATTTTTTCTCACACCAATGGTAATCAGGAATAATTTCATTGAGGTCAGTGGAGCTACTATGTAATGCCAATGTAAGATTTATATCAGCCTAATTTTGTCAGTTAAACAAATTCCAAACTGAGATAACTAATACCAGAGTAGGGAATCTATTCTATTTGTGTTTTTTATTTGGTCATTGGTGGTCTCCATTACCAATTCTCAAAATCTGCATAGGACTGTCACAAAATATCAGAACAAGAGTAATAAGTCCTTTACAAAGATTCCAGCATTACCATCACAGGCATAAACAATTTTCCTGAATAAAAAACAAACCCAGTCAAAATGGAAACTGTCATACAACAAAGCCAGTCACATGTCCACAGGCTGCTTCCCAAAGCCCCTCAAGAATGTATCAGTTTGCGATAGAAATCTATACATTGCTTCAAAGTGTTAAGCATAGTTTCAAAATGAATGCTCTAATACTAAGTACACAAAGTGTACTTAGTATTAGAGCATTCATTTTGCTCTAATACTGTACTTCAAAATGAATGCTCTAATACTTAAAAGTGTACTTCAAAATGAATGCTCTAATACTAAGTACACAAAGTGCCTTACAGAACATAAAGAGCCAAGGGCCAAGATTTTAGAAGCTGCAGAATACTTTTGGGTGACCAAACTGAGACTCCTTAAAGGGACCTGATATTCAGTGAGAGAGTGCCAAGCATTTTCTGAAGATCAGGTTCCTTTCATTGTGTCTCAAGCTAGGCACCCAAAAAACAGTCATCACTTATGAAAATCTTGGCCAAAGTCAAGAGGCTTACAACCTATATCTCATGAATATGGTATATGGTATGATACAATTATTGCTGTGTTCACACCCTACACACTATTGTAATAATCTTTGCACAGAATCTGCCCTGTGAGGTATTATTTGAAAACTCACTTTGTTTATCAGCAATATCATGGTAAAATGCATGTAGCAATATTAGGTGCAAAGTTATGAGCATATACTGAAATCATGACTGAAGTGTGTTTCCCAGAGAAGTTTGGGGAGTGGCTAAGCCAGTTTCCTAAAGAAAAGGGGGAAGCAGCTGATGCCCTAGCCAAGAGTCAACAAAGCTGATGGGCCCAGACGGGAACAACTATCAGAAAGATATTGTAAGGCACCCAGGGTTGCCACAAGGGTAGTCTAAGCCATCAGTGATCTGGACTGCACTCTGGTATGTCACAGTGGCACAAGTTTAAAAACAGGAGATAAGGCTAAGAAGCGTCATGGTAGAAGTGGACTCTTACAAGTAATGTACATAGTAACGCAGAATATCTTCACATGAATCATTCTGGTTACACTGAACATCTTTTCCCATCAATCATCCTGTATTACTAGATCTCAATGAATAAATCTTAATTAATAATTTATTCAGAGAATTTTGCTTCTTTTCCTGTCCGGAACAGACCAGAATAACCAGTATTTATTCGTAGAAACTATATATCAATTAATGCCAATAAACAATGCTCAGTATACAGCAACCTTGCGATCACTCATCATGGATATTTGAAGGTAAAACTGTCTAGTTGGCTATCTAAATTATATGGTTAGGTCTCTGTCCATGACTGGATAAACTTACCGATTTCTCAGTATCAGAATTTTTTGTGTGACTGCTCACAAAAAGTGAAAATTAAATGTGTCAATATTAACTTAAAATTCAGATTCCATGAATATCCCTGGTAGTGAAACTTAGTCACTAGGTCAAAGTTTAACAATGGATACTTACAGGAAAACACCACAAAAGAGGAACAAACAGTCAAATCAATTGATTTCAATTTTTGAAGTACTGTATTTGTAGAATTTTGGGGAAGCATTCACACAAACTTTAATATCTCTATTTTTCTTCCACTACTGTCTGCCATAGAAAAAGTCTAAAAGAAGGTTCAGTAGCAGATACAATATTAGTAAATAAAATCACATTTCCCCCAGCGATGACAGTACATGGCACAAATGGTAAACTGAACAGGTTGATTTTGTGAACTTAATATTAGAACTTCAAATTTATTTTAATATGGCTTTTATACTAGAATGCATTACCTATATTCTTGTAGTTTGAATCCATTAAATACTACATACCAAAGAATATGGTTTTGAGAGACTGTCAGAAAAAATATGTTTCTGTCATCTCACTGCTTTTTACTTGTAATCTTTTCAAAAAACTGTGCCCATGTGCACAGAGCAAGTAATTGAAAGTTTTGCATTGGCAATCAACTTGAATTGAATCTTAATAAATATAAGTTAACATCACACAGACAAATTAATACTTACTAACTTGTGTAAAACTGTCAACCCAAGTACTTATTTATGGAAACTGTAGAATAATGTATTGCACTGAGATCACTGTAAAATCTAGGAAAAGTGTGGTGAGTTACTGGGGGAAAAAAGTTTTAATTTACAGTTTACTTACATTTTTCAGGTTCACCCCATTAGGACAAATTTATTTTCCATATAACTCTGTTGGCTTCAATGGTCTTATAACTATTAAAGTTAAGACTTTCTATTATTATCCAGTAGTTACTTTTAACCTTAGCAATTGCCTTAAGTTAGCTAAATAGTGTTACCACAATTTTTTTAAGGGTTTGCTGGGTAACCTTATTTGTTTTGCAATTACATACTTTATAAACATGCAGAGGTGTTTGGAACCAGAATTATGGTTCAAGCCAAATGCATTTAAATTTAATTTATAAATTATTTCAAATGTTCCCATGGGAAAGCAACATATTCTGAAGGATAATAGTTATTTTTTCTCCAAACAATTAACTGAAAGAGTTTCATATCAAAATTCTCTACATGTGTCTGACCCTGAAGCCCCTTCTTACACCAGCAGGTTTACAATCTGCTTAACAGCAGAAGAAGCAGAACTAAAAGGAATCCATTTCAGTTTCCAGAGTAAAATAGAGAGACTTTAAAGACCCCAATGTGTTTCACATGTCAAGCCATCATTCAAGGAAAAAAACAATCATTAAATGGCATTGTCTGGAGGCATGTCTAGTTAATTTGCAGTGAAACCAGTGACTATTGTACTTTTCTGTCTTCCTTGTTAATGGTAATAAGACTTATTAGCCTAAGAGGAAATCAACCTCTTTCTCCTTTTGGACGATTATAGTACATTAATCATGAATCAGCTTGCCATACAAGTTATACACACAAAATATTGCTTCAAATAGCTACTTAATTCTCTTGACAATCATTTGAAGTTAGGTGCTGCAAGTGCAGATAATTAATTGATTTGGAACAGGCAAATTCTAACTTAACTTTGTTGGGTTTTTAAATTTAAGAGGGTACAACATAGTTAATACAGCAGCTGAATAATGCTCTGGAAATGAAATCTATTACAGACTCAAACAGAGAAATGACTACTTCTTGCACTTTCTTTTCTTTTCATTGTGATGCATTTAAGAATTGCCAGTCTAAAGTGTACATACGAGTATAAAGAGATACAAATGAAATTATTTGAATACATTCTGAAATAACTGATTAAGATTAGGTTTGTTTTGATGCTGAATCCATTAAACAGATTTCAATAAATTGCATATAGATGTAGTTCATATAGAATATAATTTACAAATTTGTCATGTTCCCCTAGTTCCCTGCCTTTTAATCCCAGGCTGCCTAGCTTTAATAAGATGGCTGTAGTGTTTCTCTCCCCACCTGGAAGCAGTAAGAGATGTTTGGGGAAAGGAAGTATGTCCTGTTCTCGTACCCCTTTCCAAAATAGCAGCTGGCCTCATCAAGTGGTCCAGAAACCTTACCATCTCCTGGTTGTACACCACTCTATGACCATTCTCTGATCTAGCACCTCATGTAGCCCCTCAGTTAGAGATAGAACATGCACTCAGCAGCACAGAGCAGGAATTTCTGAGCAACAGGGAAGCACAGTGGAATTGCCATACCTCATCTTCAATGGTAGCTTAACTCAAATGTGGAAGAAGACCACAAATGGTATTTGTTATTTATTCAGAGATTCTATGTTTTAGGGTCACTAAGAAGGCTTCAGCTTTCCATATAAGTTACTCATACTATGCCAGTGTACACCTCCCTTCCTTGTCATGAGATTGTCAGATCCATAGAAGCTATTAGCTGAAAAGTAACTAGGAAATGGAAAACTACAAGATAAGAAATCACAACAGTTAACTTATATTTCACTTTCAGAAATCAAGACTCCTGTCTCTTACAGGTACACTCCCCGGGAAGGGAAAAAATGAGTTTCCTCTCTGCAAATTGGTGACTGCGTGCTGGACTGTGGAGCACAGAAGCGACAATGCCCAGAGCAGATACCAAATAGTGGAGTGAAGTGCTGATATATATTGATTGATGAACTCAAATGTAGCACAACCATCTGGGATGTACACAAAACTGGGTAACTGATTACTCTAATCTAAGCTGCACCATTCATATTCGGTATGCTTCATTCACTGTGGCAGCCCTCCTTCCGCCCAGTGGCTGAATGATGATAGGAGAGCTATGGGACTAACTCTGTACTGTACTGAAACATGGTATTCTTAGTACTCTCCTTGTCAAGGTCATGAAAGATTAATATGTTTTAGGCTTATTCTTCTGATTACCAAAAAAGAAATATCTTTGATCTGCTATTATTCCCCTTATTTCCCTTTGATTTCCATTGCCTCAAAATTTAATTTCTCTTTCCTGCTACACATTCACCATCCATTTAATTCAATAATCCCTATCTCCTTTTGTTCCATTACTTGGTTACAGTACTCCTGTGAACTGTTTCTGCTTTTACAGCATATATTGTAATCTGACCCTCTTTTTTCTTCTCATACCCCATTCTTGAGCTGTATTTTTCACACATAGTTTATTTTATGCACCACAGTGGCTACCAACCAGCTACATTGTACTAATTTGTAGTCCACACAAAGCTGCATGACAGATTGTCTTCCTGAGTTGTACATTCTGTATAATCACATACATTTAAAATGTGAAAAAAGGCTAGAAAAGGCTCAGCAGAACAAAGATATGATACCTACATAAGAAAGCTTTAAAAAAAATGGTTAGCCATTAAACTTTAGACAACTAAGGGTAATTGCTGCCTTTTTATAATGGCAATGGGTGAGACCATACTGTCATAACTGATTTTCCGGACCTTCTCCTAGACAATCAATTTGGTTATAGCAAGAGAAAGGAGTGGAAAAGGACAGAAGTTTTATAAATGTCACTTCATAACTACCAGACATATATGTGTGCTCCAAGAAGCAATTTTCAGTACTGAAAAAAAAACTACTTACATTTTCAAAACACTGATGGAGGTATAGTCACATGACTCCCATTAAAGTACATGGGAATCTTTTGGCCAATAGACCAAAGGAGCCCTTTGTGCAATTGGAAGGAGGGAGTACAAATAGCAGCACAGCATGGAAGAGAACTGAAGAGCAGCTAAGAGACTAAAATTGATCTCTTTTCTGTTCTATGGCAACTGTAGCTCACAATTTAAATCACAATTAAATCAGAACCTCTTTTCAGAGGCCTCCTTGATAAGGGAAAGTCATCTTGATTCTCCCATGCCTGGTTTCTACATTTCCACATTGGTTTTGTTTAATTGGTTTATCCATTTATTAGTATAATGGGTAAAAGCCAAGTTACATACTATTTGCCCTCCTGTGAGTTACAGCTTCATTAACACATATCTCTAAGGAAACAGGGCAAGCATCACTGAACCCTCCACATTACTGTCCCAAAGCACAGCGCAAATAAACCCCACATCAGGAATTGAGTTTGAATGATTGTTGCTTTATTGAAATTCAGTAACAATTATAGAAGCCTTGGGATGTCCTTTTAGGCAGATAAAAATCAGAGTTATTTTATCATAGCTCAAATTTCCAAACTGGTCTCAGAAATTAATGAAAGCAACTTATTTCTTTGTGTATTGTATCTTTTAAGTATGACTGGTGTACTTCCTTGGCTATCTGTCTATTAATGACACAGAAGGTTCAGATTGTACAGATTACCCTGGAACTAGTCTCTAGTGCTCCAGATATCTGCTTTTGAGCTTTCAGGAAAGTTTTTCCATGACCTGGCATCAACCAACCCTAACAAAGCTGTGACAGAAAATAACCTAATTTCAGTCTTCCATCATTGAAAACAGGAGAAAGAAGTGCCCTCTTATAGAAAGGGGGCATTTCTATTTTCACTCTTACCTTTTCTTTGTCTTTCCAGTATTGTTGTCAATCTATGGACATACAGAGTATAAGTTTTAAACAATTTAATACTGTACACAGCAATAATGATTGTGAAAGTTGGTTGAGGTAGTGAATATTTCCCAGGAAATGCCTTAATGCTAAATGATGAATTAGAACTCGGTTGAGCCCTCAAGGGTTAACATGTTGTTGTTAATGTAGTCTCATGCTCTATGAGTAGAGGGGAGGCAGCATGGCAGACAGAGACACATCGTGTGAGTGTGAGTGAGATATATGCATTGGCCCTTTAAGTATGCTGACCCCACTTTAAGTACATTGTCTTTTTAAGTAGATCAGCAAGTTGAGACAGCAGCTGCTACCAGCAAGCTCTCTCCCTCCTGAGCCCTGTTGTGTGTCTTGCTTGCTGTATGGAGATGGGGTAAGTAGAGGTCAGGAACGGGGCGGGCGGAACACCCTGACATTATCCCCTCTCTTCTCCTCCACCCTGCACAGCAAGCAGGAAGCTCTCGGAAGCAGCTCCAAGGCAGAGAGCAGGAGCAACACATGGCAGTGGGGGGAGGGAGAGGTGAACTGCGGGCAATTGCTAGCCTGCTGGGTGGCTGCTGCACAGGGAACTTAGGAGAGCAGGGAGCTGATGGGGAGAGCTACTAGGGGGGCTGCTGCTCCACCCTTGTTCCAAGCCCCCAACAGCTAGCTGCAACAGGCTGTTCTTTCTGCAAGCAGTGGACAAAGCAGGTGGATGCCAAACAACATTATAAGGGAACATCGCAAAACTTTAAATGAGCATGTTTCCTATCTGATCAACAATGTAACAACAAAACAATGTTAACCGGGCTGACTTTAAGTGAGGAGGTATTGTATTCTCTTGTCAGACAACTCAATGAAAGACAGCATCATCTCCACATCTCTCAAGTATTCACCCATCTAGCCTCATCTGCATGACTAGTATATTTTTCCTCAGACACAAGTACTTTTGCAATCTTGAATCCACTGCTCCTAATTGTAATACTCATTTATAGAAGCACAGAGATTTATTGTAACCTTTCAAGTACCAACTCCAGTACACAGTCAGTACTGAACTTCTTGCTAACCTCACAGGTCAGATCAACAAAGTAACATACAAGACAACACCTTTACACTAAGATAAAAATACAGCACTATCTACTGGCGCATGTGCAGTCTACAGTCATCATTACAATAGCTCCAGAAAGTTAAATGACATTGTAGCGGGATGTTCGCTAGGCTATTGAGGGAGACCAGTAATAAAGTTCAAGGAGACCAATGAGGCTCAAAACAAAACGTCTTTATTCGGCCGAGGTGGCAGCCGCCCAAAAGCGTGAAGAAACTGCCACACCAACCACGCTTAACTTACAGTTTTATAGTCTTGGTTAACTACGCAGTTTCTATATGTGTTACATGATTGGCTATCCCATATTGCTAGGCAGATTTAGACTACGCACGTGGAGCAGGCACGTGGTAGGAGCATCGTGATTGGACAGAATTTTCGCGCCCTTTTTGCAGGATTGTTGCATTGCTTGTGCACAGAACATGCAATAGCAGCATATTACTTCGATGAGGTAGTGATTGTGCAAAACCAACTGTTACATGATTGATTTAAAACATTTTCATAACCCTATTAAAATAGACATTAACATTAAACAATAACTATAACTATCTATTATTTTCCTTAATGGAGATCTTATATTTTGATTTTTACATATTTGCATCAACATTTATCATTATTTGCTTTCTTCAACCCTCACATTCCCTCCTTTTTCTTGTTGCTAGTTATTGCAAACTAGTAACACTCTAAACATTATTATTACCAGTTATTGGTGAATCTTTAAACATTAACATTATTCTTCTGGACCATAACAAATTACAGGATCTAAACTACTTTTCAGACATACAGAATATATAACACATCAAGATAAGATTGAATAGGAGAACTTATTATAAACCAAAATATCAAAAATAGTATACTTCACACACATTGAACAAATCCACCTCTGCCCCTTTTTCTGAGAAACATTACAGTAACATTTTGGGACAACAGGTGAAGAGGATTTTCTAAGGAATACATTATACAAATGTTCATACAGTAGTGCAGGTTTTCAGAGTGGTGCTTGGTCACCTGGCTCACAAGAGGTAGGTTGAACATCCTGCTGGGTAGGTGGTTGGGCTGGTTTGCGGAAGACGATTTGCAGAGGGTTGGAGCTCTTTACAGAGACCTGCCAATCAGGTGGAGGCGATGTGTGGTCAGACTTGACACGGGTATAATGAATCCATGGCTTAACACCGGCTAACTTAACAGCAGTGGGAGTGGTAAGGAGAACAGTATAGGGGCCCTTCCATTTAGGTCCCAAGGGGTTAGTTTTCTAGTCTTTGAGCCATACAGAATCTCCTGGGGAGAAAGGGTGCAGAGCAGTGACAGGGAAAGGGAATTTAAGCTCACTAACGTAGGTGGATAGTTGAGTTAACACTTTGCTTAGGAGCTGAACTTCTCTGATAAGATCTTGTTTTCCCAAAAGGTAAGTATCCCCTCTTAAGTGGCGGACCCCTAGCGGTGGTCGACCAAACACTAGCTCATAGGGTGAGAGCTTTAAGGATCGTGTGGGAGTGCATTGAACTCTGAGCAGTACCATGGGCAAGGCTACAGTCCATGATAGGTCGGTCTCCTGACAAATTTTACCTAGGGCATCCTTTAGAGTCCTATTCATCCTTTCAACCTTTCCTGACGCCTGTGGATGATATGCACAATGGAGTTTCCAGGTGATGCCTAGGAGTACTGACAAAGAGCGGATGACTCTGTGAACGAAAGCGGGGCCATTGTCACTTCCAATGTGTAATGGGAGTCCAAATCGGGGAATTACATCTCGGAGCAGGGCCTTAGTAACTTGCTCAGCTTTTTCATTAGTGGTGGGCTATGCCTCAACCCAGCCGGAATATGTGCAAACCGCTACAAGCAGGTACTTGAATTTCCCAGATTTTGGCATTTCGGTGAAGTCCACAACTAGTGATTCCATTGGACTATATCCTATATACTGGACTCCAGGTGGTCGAAGAGGTCCCACACGAGGATTATGTTTTGCACAGATTTGACAACGTAGGGCAGCACGTCTGGTGAGTGAATGTAGACCATTTATGTACAGTTCACGGTCTAGGAGTTCAGTTAGACTAGTGCTACCTAAATGGGTCTGTTGATGTAATTCCTGGATCAATTCCCAAGCTACTACTGCAGGCAGGAAAATTTTATTATTTGGCAAGACATATAAACCTGATTGCTTTACTCCTTTTTCCTGTTCAGCCCAAAGTTGTTCTTGTGCAGTGTAGTGTACTTCATCAGGAATCATTTCAGTCACGTTGAGGTGCTGGATATGAATAGCTGGGGATTGTTGACGCGCTGCATTCCTTGCTTCTTCATCTGCCTGTCGGTTTCCTTTTGCGACAGGATCCTCACCATGTTGGTGTCCTTTGCAGTGCATTACAGCAACTTGTTTGGGCATCCAAACAGCATCGAGAAAGGCCAGAATTTCATCTGCATGTTTTATTTTCTGTCCGTTTGAAGTCAGAAGTCCTCTTTCCCTATATATGGCACCATGGGCATGGAGTGTTAGGAAGGCATATTTTGAGTCAGTGTAAACATTGACCTTTTGCCCTGTTGCTAGCTCAAGTGCTCGACGGAGGGCGACCAGCTCAGCCTTCTGGGCGGAGGTGCCAGGAGGAAGTGCCTTTGCTTCACAGATAGTGCCTTGATCATTGACTATGGCATACCCAGCCAGACGTTGGCCCTGATCAATGAAACTACTACCATCGGTGAAAAGGACAGAGTCAGGTGTAGCTAAAGGTGTATCCAGTAGGTCAGGTCGGCTAGAATAAACTTCTTCCATGACCTGAAGGCAATCATGTTTCTCAGTGGGATTTTCTTCTACTGGCAGTATAGTTGCAGGATTAAGGGTGGAACAGACAGAGATGGCAACAGAAGGATTGTCTACTAATATACTTTCATACTTGAGGAGTTTGGTGTTTGTCATCCAATGATGGCCCCTGTGTTCCATTAGGGTGACCACAGCATGTGGGCACTTTAAGGAGATTGGTTGTCCTAGGGTGAGTTTACTTGCCTCTTCAGCAAGAAGGGCAGCTGCAGCTACGGCACGTAGGCAGGGTGGCCATCCTTGTATTACAGTGTCTAGTTGCTTAGAGAAGTATGCTACTGGTCGCGGCCAGCTACCGATGGTCTGGGTTAAGACACCAACTGCAATACCTTTTCTTTCTCCTACATACAGTGTGAAAGGTTTTTCCAAATCAGGGAGGCCTAACGCAGGGGCTCTCATCAGGGCAGACTTGATATCTTCAAACCCTTTTTGTTGTGTTTCTGTCCAAATAAAGGGATCTGCGGCCCCGCCTTTTGTGGCCTCATGAAGGGGTTTAGCTAATGTAGCATAGTTAGGGATCCAGAGACGGCAGAAGCCAGCAGCTCCTAAAAACTCGCGCACTTGGCGTCTGCTTGTAGGGGTAGGAATGGCACAGACTGCCTCTTTTCTCTCAATGTCCAGCATGCGGATTCCTTTTGTGAGCTTAAATCCCAGATATTTTACTTCCTGTTGTACTAGTTGAGCCTTTTTCTTAGAAACCTTGTAACCTTTGAGATAGAGATGTTTTAAGAGATTAGCAGTAGCCTCTGTGCATTCAGTGTAGGTACGAGTAGCTACTAGAAGGTCGTCAGCATATTGGAGGATGTTCCAACGGTTGCCTCCTTGTGTGAGAGGCACCAAGTCTTGGGCTAGGGCTTGTCCGAATAAGGAGGGTGAGTTACAGAATCCCTGTGGGAGACGTGCCCATGTCATATGAGTCTTTTGACCAGTATCAGGATGTTCCCATTGAAAAGCGAAAATAGGCTGGCTGATGGGTGCAATCCGGAGACAGAAGAAGGCGTCTTTAAGATCTAGCACTGAGAACCATTTGGCATTAGCTGGTACCAAACTGAGAAGAGTGTAGGGATTTGGTACTACTGGGTGTAATGGGATCACTCTTTTATTTACGGCCCGTAAGTCATGTACAGGTCGGAAGCTTTTATCAGGCTTCTCCACAGGTAGCAAGGGAGTATTCCAGGCTGACTGGCATTTGATGATAATACCAGTGTCTGATAATTTTTGTAAGTGTTCATGTATGCCAATTACTGCTTTTCGAGGTAGAGGATATTGGGGAATGGAGACAGGAGTTGCCATGGGTTTCAGATCAATGACTATAGGAGGGATGTCAACTGCCAGTCCAGGTGGATTATCTTCTGCCCATACACCTGGGATATTGAAAGTTTGCCAATCTTGTCTATTTTCCATGGAGGTGTAAAGTCGCCATTCTTCTTCTACGGGGAGTGCTAACATAAGACTTTGAGTTGGGGATGGTTTTTCTCCTAATTGCATTTTCATGTTTCCATCACTATCAAAGGTGAGAGTGGCTCTGAGTTTTGATAGCATATCTCTCCCAAGGAGGGGAATGGGACATTCAGGTATATAGAGAAGTTTGTGGGTAACAACGTGGCTTCCTAATTTACATGCTCTCTCTTGTAAATAGGGACAGGGTTTTGTTTGTCCTGTTGCTCCAACGATAGTGGTTTGTTGTTGGCTCTCAGGGGCTACTTTAGTGTTAACCACAGACCTGGTAGCTCCTGTATCAATTAGAAAGTCTATGAACTGGCCTCCCACATTCATACAGACCATCGGCTCCCCGGGGCCAGTTGTAAATACTTCTGTCGGGATCCGAGGAACCGGTCTGGCCTAATCTTGATTTCTTGCCCAGTCCTCTATCACTGCCATACCAAAGGTATCTCCATCAAGTGCTTGAGCAGTTACTGCTTTTGACCAGACAGGTGCCCCATATTCTTTTTTATTTCCTCTATTATGTAGTCCTCCTCTTCCTTTCTCACTTTCTGAGGTATTTTCACTTTCTTTGTTAGGACACTCATTTTTCCAGTGGCCAACCTGGAAGCAATGGGCACACTGAGTGAATCCCAGTCGACCTCTGCCTCGCCCTCTTCCTCCACCGCGCTGGGCATTTCCTCTTCCTTTTCTATTGTAATTGTCTTGAAAGACTGCGGCAACCAACTGGGCTCTCTTTTTCACCTTTTCTTCCGCTTTCCTTTCCTCTTCACCTTCTCGGGCGGCATATACTCGAGCAGCTACTTCAAGAATGCGCCCCATATTCATGTGGACTAATCCCTGATCCTTCTGAAGCTTACGCCTGATGTCTGGTGCACATTGACTGATAAAACTGTTTTTCAAGGCTTGGGACCCTGGACTATCTTCTGATTCATTGTCCATATCGTATGGGGACCATTTACGATATCCTTCTCTCAATCTCTCTAGGAATGCTCCAGGCGTTTCTTCTCTATCTTGGAGCAAATCATGAATTTTTCGGAGGTTTACAACTCTAGGTGGCCCCTTTTTGAGAGCCCTAACAAGTAACCGATGGTATAAATCAAGAGCAGTTTTGCTATCTGGTGTGTTGGGGTCCCATCCTGGATCTCTAATTGTGGGAAATGTACTGTCCATAAAATCTAAGAGGCCATTAGGGTCCCTTGTTCCGTACTCTATACGGGCTTCTTCCCTCCCTCGGCTTAGAACTAGGGTTCGTTCTTCTGGGCTAAGCAACATTTGGAGAAGTTGGCTGATGTCCATCCAAGAAGGATAGTGAGTCCCAATAATTCCTTCTACTAGGGTGGCAATAGCTGTGGGATCGTTTGTCCACGGTGCCTTTGAAGCTTTCCAATTGAGGAGATCACTACTAGTGAAGGGAACGTGCTGATACACTCCCTGGACCCGGTACTGTCCTGCGGGGTTGTCTGGGGGAGGAGGAATTAATTGATTAACTATCCGGAGAGGGAACTGTCGAACCGGAGAGTTATCGCGGTCCCTACTCCGGAGAGCATAAGAATGCTCCTTTGTAATGTTTCTTTTCTCATCCTGATTAGAATCATGATCTTCGGGTTTTCTCTCAGGGGTTAGGAGTTGTTGAAGTTTGGCCACACTTTCTTCAAGTTGCTGTAAGCCTGACCGACCGGAGTCAGTTGGTGAATTTGAGACGGACATGCCTGATACGCTTGGCGGCGGGGCTGTTGGTGTTTGCGGTATAGGTATAGGCTCGAGCGGGGCGGCCGGGACTACGGGTAGCGGCATGTAAGGGGGTGGGGCTTGTGGCTCATCGTCTGGGAGGCTTGGATAGATAGGTTTCGATTCCTCCTTGGTTCCCCTGGACCCCCTCTGCGGACGTGTGCGAAGAACTAAGCACTTGGTGTATTTTTGTAACCAGGATGGATTCTCCTCTACTATATCAAACCATGCAGATATATAAGGGTACTGATCGGGGTGTTGGTGTCCCGTGTAATTGAGGACATCTCTAATAATATCCATGTCCAAAGTCCCTATGGCCGGCCACGTGGGCTGAATTGGAAATGTCGGCCAGTCTTTTTCACAAAATTTCCTTAATAATCCGGCCTTACGGCTGCCGGTGGGAATGTGCCTTTTGAATTCTCCAAAATGCTCTAACATGCAAGTTAGAGGTGTTTTGCGGTCTTCCTTGGATCCGCTTCCTCCCATTTTGCAAACTAGATCTTGGGGCACCCTCACTAGCCTGACTTTACAGCTGTCTTTACTTTTCCTATTTACCTCTCCACCCAGATAGAACAGATAAAACAGACACAATAGGGAAGACGGGTTCCCAACCGACTATAGAGGATGGGGGAGTCGGTTGGTGGGAGGGTTGAGGTTTACTCTCAATCGCCACTAGCCTGAGTCACCGGACGTTCCAACGGCTGACAACAGGAATCGTAATGGCCATTCACTCAGTCACACACACACAATCAGTCACTCCAACAAGAAGATCCCTCCCAGAGACCCTCTTATACTTGCCTCTCCGTAGACTGGCCGGAGTTTCCCTCCCTTTCCCCACGGTTGTTTTCAAAGCCTCTCCGTTGGTGCAAAAAGGCAATCTGAACGGCGAACCGGCCCACGAGTGGCCACCGGTCAAAACGGGGCCCCTCTCGATGCACCGCTTCTGTGCCGGCCCCCGAAACAGACTCACCCCTGCAAGTCCCCAATGGACTTATCCCTGAACCTGCTCCTGATCGTCCCTCGACATCCCGGACGAGCCCCCAGAAGATGTAGCGGGATGTTCGCTAGGCTATTGAGGGAGACCAGTAATAAAGTTCAAGGAGACCAATGAGGCTCAAAACAAAACGTCTTTATTCGGCCGAGGTGGCAGCCGCCCAAAAGCGTGAAGAAACTGCCACACCAACCACGCTTAACTTACAGTTTTATAGTCTTGGTTAACTACGCAGTTTCTATATGTGTTACATGATTGGCTATCCCATATTGCTAGGCAGATTTAGACTACGCATGTGGAGCAGGCACGTGGTAGGAGCATCGTGATTGGACAGAATTTTCGCGCCCTTTTTGCAGGATTGTTGCATTGCTTGTGCACAGAACATGCAATAGCAGCATATTACTTCGATGAGGTAGTGATTGTGCAAAACCAACTGTTACATGATTGATTTAAAACATTTTCATAACCCTATTAAAATAGACATTAACATTAAACAATAACTATAACTATCTATTATTTTCCTTAATGGAGATCTTATATTTTGATTTTTACATATTTGCATCAACATTTATCATTATTTGCTTTCTTCAACCCTCACAACATCAGTGAATTAATGTTATTTTCAGTTTTGTTAGTATAGGTTTATTTATACTGCTAGTTTCTCTCATACCACTTAAAATATTTTAACACAGCAATGAGAATTTTCTCAGTTTGGCATAATTAATTAAATTAGTACACAATTCATTTTTAAAAAAATTAAAAATTACAGCCTACCTAAAGTTAAATCTATTTTTCATATTAGAAATAAATTGTCAAGCTGTTTGTACAATTAGTTTAACAAAACAGGCACTCAATTTACAATCTGCAGTTGTTTTGATACACACACAAAAATGTCTCTGAAAGAAGCATCACCTCATGGAATAAATCTAAAAATGCCCTATAGTGTTTCTTCTACCTTATTTCTCAGATTTTTTTTTAAAAAATGTTACTAACACCAGAAAACAATAATTTGGCATCTTTTACAAGCTAATTTCAATTGCAAAAGTCAGAGTTCTGTGCCAAATTATAAAAGGAGACATTTCTGGAGGATGGGGGGGAGGGGGAGGGAGGATGAGCCTTGTCAAGAGCCAGAGAAGAGGATGGACACTGTTTTCTGTAGAGAAGCATGTAGCAAGATTACTGCCACCTTTGGCTGAACTCAGTATTGCAAGGAGTGGTATCAAGTTGCAAGTAGGGGAGTGATTAAAACTGAGCATGTCCTGTGCAAACATGTTTCCAGAAGGTTGAGGAAACTCATTTTGAGCAGAATGCTACTGCAGATGGGAAGTGTTGTGCCATCTTACCCTGATGAACCTGCTTCCTGAGCATTACAAGTACACACACCCCAAAGCGATAATATTTAGAGCTAAATTGTGGCATTTAATCACTGGCCTGACAAAGGGAACAACTGGAGCTACTTTAGCCATATGAGGAGCTTGAGGAGGAATTCTGTCCAGGGAGGACATGAACCATCCTCCCTCCCTATCAGTCCCTGCCTTACCTCCCCCTCACACACACACACACACAACAAGTTCAACTGTAAGAGGGCAATGTGTGGGAAGTACAAAAGAGGGAAGCTTCCTTGCATTCTATCTTCCCTCTGGGCACTATGTTAGGGTCATTGGTTCAGTAATATGTTTAATTTTTCTCTCTTTTTTCCCCTGTGGCACACAAACACTCTTCTATCTATTCTCCTTTTGCGAATATAGAAGGACTTACTGTTGCGATCAGAGATCTAGAGTTTCTGGTAAGTCATGGACAAAGCTGGATAATGGTTTAAAAATTCTCTGAAAACTCCTAATAAGAAAGAACATAAGAATAGCCATGCTGGATTGGAACAATGGTTCATCTAGCGCAGTATCCTGTCTCCAGCCCTGGCCAGTGCCAGATATTTTAGAGGGAATGTCTAGAACAGGGCCAATTATCTGAGTGATCCATCCCCTGCCATCCAGTCCTAGCATCTGGCAAGTAGAAAAGAGAAATGTTAGTGGCATTTTATTATTAATTAATTATTAATTTATTATTATTATTATTTTACTGGATAGAATTAAAAGAGTTGCAGAATACAAGAAGCCAGTGGGTAGGTAGTACCAAAATGAGCACTTTAGGAGGTGCAGATGGCTGTTTCTCTTAGGTTAAAAGGCCAAATGCCAGAGGACACTATGCTGGGAAAGAACCCTATAAAAAGATGTGAACATACAGTAGACTCTCGATTATCCAGGATTGGATTAACCAGGATGTGGATTAACTAGGATGTCAAAAAAAAATATGCGCAACTTGTAGGGCTGGCTCTGGCTTTGCTGCTGCCCCACGCGCACACACGAAAAAACCCCACCAGGGTGCAGGGCAGCCAGTGAACCAACACCCTCTCCCCTTGGTGCAGGGTGGTTGGTGAACCAACCTCCTCTCCCCATATTTCCTATGGATGGTGATTATCCAGGATTTTATTAACCAGAATTATTTTTTTTCCTAGCATCCTGGATAATCGAGAGTCTACTTATAAGTACTTATAAGTAAACTGTAATCAGCAAACCAGAGAAAAAGACAATGCTAGTGACGCAGACTAAGGGACCAGTTTTTCTAATGGTCCAACTTCTATTTAGGAATATCACTGAAAAGGCCAGGTTTTCAAGGGTGCTTACACTACTTCATTTAGATATCTATATGGGAGCTGAGCTCTTGAAAATCTGTCTCTAATTGTCTAATCACAGTATAAGAGGATTTAAGTGTGAAATATTATAAATATTATCTTAACAGGAAAAGAATTGATTTTGCTGGTCAAAGTTGCTTATGTCTCTTTCTTTGCTTATTTTATGTGTGAAAATCAAGGTGGGAGAACAACAGCTTCAGGGCTTAAATCAATCTCTAGATACCAGAGATCAGGATAAAACCTAAATGGGGAGTGGGGGGCAAATTATCTCACAATAATCCTGCCTACTATGGTCTGGGATATCTGGTACTGGCTACTGTTGGGAGATGGGATACTAAACTACATAGACTCAGATCTTTTCCAATCTGGCAATTCCTATGATTGTGAATGAACAAACAGAGCTTTAACTCCTACTTACAGTGTTTAACTGAACACTACATTATAGAGGTGTTGGTCGTGACTCTAGATGAGGTTGAGTTGCGTTCTACGCTTGAAGCAAGGATTTTACCTCATCTCCATGTCTGAAAAATAGTGTATTCTCCCCAAAAGTACATCCCTTTGAGAATTTACAAGCAAATCTTAATGAGTTTCAGAACTACAATTATTTTAAAATGGGTCTATTAAAAATAGCATTTTTCTTTGCTCTGAATTATCTTAATGGAATAATGCAGACACTATAGACTTTCCATATAGTTAAAGTTAATTAAAATCATGCATAGGCTATGTTTGAAGAAATTCAGTTGTAATAAATCTGAAAGTATTGATTGTTAAATTTAATTATTATTATAAATGTTACAAAAAGTTCAGATCATCAGCTCAGGTAAAGTTTGGTTTTTGCTCTTATATCAATATTATTAATTGCCCCCAAACTTCATTAATGTAAAGTTAATTTTGCCTTGTGCAGCCTCATGTCCTTCCAAAAGGTGGAAAAGGGCTAATCTTGAACCTCAAAGTCAGGAAATACAAAATTAAGGTACATACTGCTTTCTATGGTGGACAGATGCCAGCTCAGACTAACACATACGAAAAGACTAAGCTTTGTTATTGTTACAGGAGAGAGATCACCTATATTGGACATAGGATCAAGTCAACAATTGGGACTGACATGAAAGCTGTTTAAAATAGAACACAGTTTGTTTTGTGGCATGAAACTTTAGTAGTGAAACATACGAACATCAGAAAAATAATCTGACATAAGTATTCACATCATCATGGTAAAATATTCAGGACCCATTTCACCGTGAATGTGGGCATAGTTGAAAAAAGCTACAGTGAAAGATGAGATGTTGTAGTTCATGATTTATGCTTTATATTCAGGATGGAAAAAACAATTTATGTCTAAATAGTATCTTTCTTTCAGTATCTGTGGCTGATGGTGTCCTTCTCAAGCATAGGCACATCATCATCCATCTGAACTCAGAAACAAAATATCCTAAAGGCCATTCATGAAGGACGTGTGGGTATAGAGAAGTTCTAAAGAAGGGCACAGAAAACAAAATTTCCAGGCATGAATGGCAACATCATTAATATGTTAAATTCCTGTACCACGCCAAATCTATAGGGCAACCATATCCAAAGAACCATGAGTAAATATGGATGTTATAGCTGAAGATATTTTTATTATAGGGGACAGAGATTATTTGTTTATATTTGATGCATACAAAAATTACTCAGAGGTAGAAGTATTGATGGAGGCCACACGAAACCATGTCATCAGGAAACTCAAAGCTAATTTTTGCTAGATTTGGGATTCCAGAAGTAGTGAGGACAAAGAATGGACCAGTTTGCTAGTAGAGACTTCAAGACTTTTGCAGATAAATATGGATTTAAATATTGTGACAGACCGCTGTCTCACCCCTCTCAGGAACATAGGCAGGAAACCCTTCTCTGCTCCAAACAGTGCTCTTTATTCACAGTGCAGGCCCCACCACCAATACATACAGCTTGTCCAGTCCTTCAGTATACAACTCACAGCTCCACAGACTCTGTATACTCCAGCTTACAGTTTGCAACTCTTGAATAGCTCAAACCCACAGCTCTGAATCACTCAAACCACACCACACTCTATACCATCCCCACCACACTGGGCTTGCTTCCTGGCAGGCCTTTTATCCCCCTGAGGAGGCTGCCAGGTGCCACTCATCAAGGCTGAGCCCTCTGCAGCCCAGGTGGCTGATTAGCCTTCCCTGCAAGGGAGGTTTGCAGGCTTCTGCTCCCTCTTAAAGGGCCCGCAGGGCTGGCTCAGGCACTCTTGGCCAGCACCCTGCCACACACCTCCCCCCTTAGCCTAGCCCCATCGGGCTGGCTCGGACCCTTCAATATTTCCCCTTTCACCAGCGCCGCCCGGTCCGGGGTTGTGGATTATTGCCCCCCTGCTTTTCGGGGCTAGGGCCAGCCTCTTCTGCCTCAGCTTCCCTCGCGGCTGCGGCGGAGAGCCCTACTTCTAGCCTTGCACAATAAAGGCAGGGTATCGGCCGCCCCTGTGCCCTTCGGCGCTCACACCACTCACATGGCGCCTCACCACACAGGGCAACTTCCCCGGCCTCAATTTCCTCCTGGCTCTCACAGGAGCTCGGGGCTTCCTCCGTGGAGCTCACCTCCTGCCCTAATCCCTGATGTTCAGGGCTGGCTAGGCCCTTCGCTGGGTTATTGGGCTGAGACCCGCCCCTTCCCTTGGCCGAACCCCCCGTACGGGTTCTCACGCCCGGCCTTGGGGCAGCCCGGGGCCTCGTACCTCCCACCGGGCCCCAGTCCCGCCCAATGATTACGGGGCAAGGTAACCCCGCAGGCACCCCGACCCGCTTCCAGCGGAATCGTCCGCTGATTTCTAGGGGGACCTGGGCCACCCGACAGGACTTCCTGTCCCCGTGGACACACTGCAGGTCCATTTTAGCCCATGGGATCAGCCACTCGGGGCGGACCAACGCTCTGCGGATGAGTGTGATGGGGGAGGCTGAATCCACTACCCCCGGTTGGGACCTCCTCCCCACCTGCACCTGCAGGGTGGGTATCCCCTTATGCGGTTTCCGCCCCCAAACCTCGGTCCACCCACACCAGTTAGTGTAACCAGACTCCATGGCTGGGCAGTTCCTCTTAATGTGCCCTGGCTTCCCACACTGCCAGCAGGTAAGCCGGGCCGCTCTCTCGGGCACCCCCCTGGGCTCCCCATCAGTCCTTTTCCCTCTGGGCGGAGGAGAGTCCACGGGCCGATGCCCCAAATCCCGGACCCGTCGCGGTCGGTCTTCTCCCCGAGGTCCCTTTGCCTCGACGTATTCCTCGGTCAGGCGCACCGTAGACTCCACCGTCTCCGGCTGGTGCCTCCTGACCCAGGTACGGACAGTCTCAGGGAGGCTGAGCAAAAACTGTTCCAAGATCAGGGAGTCCATGATTTCTTCCCCAGACCGGGCCTCCGGCCTCAGCCAACGCGTCGCCCAGTCCCTCAGCCTCTGGGCAAACGCCCGGGGCCGCACCGCCTGCGTCCAGCGGGCTGCCCGCAACTTCTAGCGGTATTTTTCCGGAGATAAGCCGACCCGGCCCAAGATGGCCGCTCTCACAATATCAAAGTCTCGGGCCTCTGCATTCCCCAGGGCCATGTAGGCCACCAGGGCTTCGCCCGCGAGGTAGGGAGCAAGCCGGAGGGCCCAGGTGGTCCGCTCCCACCCGACTGTGGTGGCCACGCTCTCGAAAGTCCCCAGGAAAGCATCGGGGTCATCCGCCGGGCTCATCTTACAGAGTCCCCAGCCCGGCAGCCGCATGCCCTCTCCTGCCCCTTGACTCACCAGGTGTTGCAGGAGAGTTGCCTGGGTCTTTGCTTGCTCCTTCATAAAGTCCTGCAGTGTCTTCTGCTGCTCGGCTTGAGCTTGTTGCATCTCCAGGTGGGTTTGTTGCAAGGCATGCATGGCCTGCTGGGTCTGTTTTTGCTGCTCTACGAGCCACTGCAGGGTTCCCTCCATCTCAGGGCCACCAGTTGGATTGCTGGTGTAGCGATCCCACCCCTGACACCACTTGTGACAGACCGCTCTCTCACCCCTCTCAGGAACACAGGCAGGAAACCCTTCTCTGCTCCAAACAGTGCTCTTTATTCACAGTGCAGGCCCCACCACCAATACATACAGCTTGTCCAGTCCTTCAGTATACAACTCACAGCTCCACAGACTCTGTATACTCCAGCTTACAGTTTGCAACTCTTGAATAGCTCAAACCCACAGCTCTGAATCACTCAAACCACACCACACTCTATATCATCCCCACCACACTGGGCTTGCTTCCTGGCAGGCCTTTTATCCCCCTGAGGAGGCTTCCAGGTGCCACTCATCAAGGCTGAGCCCTCTGCAGCCCAGGTGGCTGATTAGCCTTCCCTGCAAGGGAGGTTTGCAGGCTTCTGCTCCCTCTTAAAGGGCCCGCAGGGCTGGCTCAGGCACTCTTGGCCAGCACCCTGCCACAATATATTACTTCTAGTCCTAGGTATCCAAAGCATAATGGCCTTGCTGATTGTGGTGTAAAACTGTTGTCTTTTTTAAAAAAGCAATACATGTGATGGGGGACCCTATTACTGTATTACTGAATTGTAGAAAATCATCATTAGAAGATGGGAAGTCATCTGTAGAGCTTCTGTTAGGACATTTGTGAGCCACTGGTGTTCAGAGTAATGAACCAGTTCTTGTCTACTGGCAGCGGATGCTCTATGTCAGGGGTGGGGAACCTCTTTTCTGCCGAGGGCCATTTGCACATTTTTAATCTCATTCACAGGCCACTCCCCCCCCCCCGAGGAAGCCCAGGCTGGCAACGGGAGCTGAGACCCCCAGCTGGCAAGGGGCCAGCGGGGGAAACCCCAAAGCAGTGGCAGGCGGAGTGCTTAGCCCTGCACTGCTTTGGGGTTTCCCCCGCTGGCCCCTTGCCAGCCGGGGTCCTGCCGCCTGCCCCAGTCAGTTCCCGCTGTCAGCCTGGGTGTTGGGGGTGATCTTCCTTTACCCTCGCCCAGCCACCCCCCCATCTAACCGCCTTCCCTCCCCCACCCCTGCCTGGCCCATCCCACCAAACCTAACCTCCTCCCCCACTCCCACTCCCAACCCAGCCTCCTGCCCCCCATGCCTGACCCGCCTAGCCCAGCCTCCCCCCACCAAACCTCCTTCCCTCCCGCACCCACGCCTCACCCACCCATCCAGCCTAGTCTCCTGTCCCCTTGCCTGCCCCCAGCCCAGCCTCCCCCCCACCGCCCCCTTGCCTGCCCCCCAGCCCAGCCTCCCTCCCACCACCCCCTTGCCTGCCCCCCAGCCCAGCCTCCCCCCCCTTGACCGTCGGCTCCCCCCAGGCACTTCCCGGCCCCTACCTTCAGCGCGGAGCCGCACCCGCCTGGCGGACCGCGTGTGTCTTCTGCCCCCGCCCCCAGGCGCTTTAGCGCGGGGCCAGCGGCGGCCCCAGGTGCTTCAGCGCGGAGCCGCCCCTGCCTGGCGGCCCACGCGCATCTCTGGCCTGCGGCGGCCCCAGGCGCTTCAGCGCGGAGCCGCCCCCGCCTGGCGGACCGCGTGCATCTCTGGCCTGCGGCGGCCCCAGGCGCTTCAGCGCGGAGCCGCCCCCGCCTGGCAGACCGCGCGCGTCTTCTCCCCACGCCCCAGTGCCTGTCCCAGCCCTGGCCCGCCGCGGGCCGGATGGAATGACTCGGCGGGCCCTATAAGGCCCGGGGGCCGGAGGTTCCCTACCCCTGCTCTATGTCATCAACATATATGAACTAAACATGATGTGAACTAAACATCATCAGCTAAAGATAAGACCCTGTAGCTCAGGCACAAATGGATGCAGAAAGAAAGGGAAAGATGCCAAGACAAAGTCTCACTATGAAAAACTCCAGTGCATCTGAGGGAAACACACTCTGAAGAATCTGTTAAAATTTGGAATAATGGTTCTTGAGGAGGTAAGACTGAGGTGATTCATCTGGTTGCTCCAAAATCATAGGAGATCAAAAGAAAATTAGAATTTTTGTTGAGACAAAATTGTAACCATCTTTTACAGGAACCAGTAATAAATGTCCCAGGTGAGTTACCGCCACAAGTAATACAGGATTTACCAGTAAGACCACCTACACATCAAATTAGGGGCATGCCAGTAATATCACCAACAAATACTGATATGTTACAGGCTGTTGAGATTATAAGGGATGTGGATCTATTAGATACAAGATCATCAGATACCCAGGGTGATTATCTGGGAATCACACCACCCCGACCACAAGAAACTGATGTCTCAAAACACCCAATGGAGGAGACTGTCTCAATGGAGATGAGAACATGCTGTGGCAGAACTACTGAGCACAGTGGAATCATGTTTCCCCTCTTCATGATTTAATAGGTTTTTGTTTTATTATTTGGTTGTTAAAATAAGGATGTGCTGAGCATTCTAATATACTAATTCATATGAATAAGAAGGGTCATGAACCCAGGAATCAGTAATCAGACATGCCGTTTTCTGTGCCTGACTTAAATCCAAGTTTTGCCTTGGGAAAGAGTAGTAGTTAGACCTTGTTCAACTATGCTCATATGTTCTGTTTCTGAAGTGTTCTGTAGTAGAATGCTAGTGTGTGTGTGTGTGTGTGTTATTGATGTGATTGGCACTAAAAGAGGGCAGCATCACTTGAAATTGACTTCACAATTTCAAACAGAATTCAGACTGGGGAATCTTGTAATAGGGCTAGACACACAAACATTTTTAGCCTGATATCCATTTTGGTAGAGAGACCATATGCAAGGAGCTCACAATCTGGTCACTGATTCTCTCTTCAGAAGCTTGGTGTAGCTTTCTCCTATGGATATCACCAGACTGCTAGCTAGGCTTTTGAAACCACCAAGAAGCAGGCATGATAACCTAAACTCCCCTGACACACACAATGTTAAAGTCCACTAAAAAGCCAGTAAGGCATAAACTCCAGATTTTTCAACTTTTAATTTGTTCTTTATTTTCTTAGAAAGGAAAGAGCAAAAAAATATAAAATTGAGATGAGGAAGAGGAAGGACACACTTTGATTTATTATAAATCAAGTTCTCAGGAAGTTCATCATGTTAAGATTCCTCCCACACCATTATCTTGGCCACAATGCATAGCATCTTCTATATTCTATTCCTGTTTCCTTGTTAAATTTAAAACATAATGCATTGATATATTGTTTGTTATTAATGTATACCATAATATAGAGATGATGTGAAATGTGGTTGAGCTGGTTTTTGCAGGAGAAATTCTTATGTTTATAATTTCCTGCGTGCTTGAGATCCTAATATTAATGATGCATTAGTGTTATGGTATTTTTGTTCTCTTTTTGTGCTTGAAATAATATATTGTAGTGCATATACCTGAAACCCCAGAGCTAGGTAGCATAAGCAGGCAGTATTGTGTAATAGCTAGAACAGGGGACTGGGCATCAGAAGTCCTGTGTTCTAGTTCTGGACTTTGACTCCTTGTATAACTCTTGGCCACTTGCCTATTCTCTCTGTGCCTAAGGTGTCTTGTATTCCAAATGGGGATAATACTTACCATCTTCATAAAAAGCTGTGAGCCCCTGATGTAAAGGTCTAATATAGTATGATGATTTACTGATTGGTTGAAAGACATCTTGACTGGGATCAGAACAGAGGCAAGGGAATTCAAACAAACCACTCCAGACATGATTCACCAGAGCCCTGCACTTTGTATACAAAATGCTATCATTCTGAATGTATGACCTTTAACAGGATGCAGGCTAAGTGGACCATCAAATGCCTAGGTAACTACCAGGAAGAGAAGATATTAAACCTCAGGTGGAAAATATCAAGGCCCTACACATTACTTTTCCCAATTAATTTGTAATCCCAGAGTGAAAAGGGTTACATGTTTGATTTACATATAATAAGATGTCTTCTGTAGACAACACTTTTATTAAGTGGTCATTTAGGTACAGGTACACATACATCACAACCTTCTTAGGTATGCTGCCACTACAGGCAGGCATTTTGTAAACACCCTGAATGCTATAGATAACCCAAAAGGGAAGATCTCGTACCGAAAGTGGTTCTCTCCTACCATGAAAGACAGATATTTCTGATGACATTATCTTAATGAAATAAGGAAATGTGTCTTTTAAATGCAGAGCTGGAAACCAATCCTGAAGGGAAAAGAAATAATAGAACCTAGAGATATGAAAAGAAATTTCAAGTTAGGTATTCAATTTCCTTAAATCCAAAATAGGGGAAAGGCCCCCATATTTTTTGACATGAATAAAAACTCCTCCCTCTGTGATTTCACAATCATAGGATAAGAAGGAAGTTCTTCTCGTGGATCAGTAACTGGTTGAAAGACAGAAAACAAAGGGTAGAAATAAATGGTCACTTTTCAGAAAGGAGAGAAGTGTAAATAGTGGTGTTCCCCCTGGGACCAGTGCTGTTCAAAATATTCATAAATGATCTGGAAAAAAAGGTAAACAGTAAGATGGCAAAATTTTCAGATGATACAGAATTACTCAAGATAGTTAAGTCCAAAGCAGACTGCAAAGAGTTACAAAGGAATCACACCAAACTGGGTGACTGAGTCACAAAGTGGCAGATAAAACTCAGTGTTAATAAATGCAAAGAAATGCACATTGGAAAACATAATCCCAATTATGCATAAAAATGAAGGGATCTAAGTTAACAGTTAGCACTCAAGAAAGAGATCTTGTAGTCATTGTGAATTGTTCTCTGAAAACATAACGATAGGAACCATTAGGAAAGGGATAGATAATAAAAGAGTAAATATAATAATTCCTCTATATTAATCCATGTTATGCCTACCCCTTGAATACTGCATACAATTCTAGTCAAAAAAATTCAAAAAAGAATTGGAACAGGTACAGAGAAGGGCAACAAAAGTGATTAGGGGTATGGATCAATTTCTGTATGAGGAGAGATTAAAAAGTTTGGGATATTTCATTTTGGAAAATGAACTATTAAGAAGTGATATGATAGAGGTCTATAAAATCTTGACTGGTATGGAGAAAGTGCATATGGAAGTGTTCTTTACTCTTTCACATAACACAAGAACCAAGGGTCACCCAATGAAATTAATAGGCAGAAGGATTAAAACAAACAACAGGAAGTATTTCTGAACACAATGCATTGTCAACCTGTAGAATGTGTTGCCAAAGGATGATGCAAAGGCCCAAATTAAATCAGTATTTAAAAAAGAACTAGATAAATTCATGGAGGATAAGTCCACCAATGGCTGTTAGCCAAGTCAGTCAGCGATTCAAAACCATGCTCTGAGTGTCCCTAGGATCTCTTAGTCAGAAGTTGAGAGTGGACAACAGGGGATGGATCACTTGATTGCTTCTTCTGTTCATTCCCTCTGAAACACCTGGCATTGCCCTCTGTTGGAAGACAGGATACCAGGCTAGATGGACCATTGGTCTTAGCCAGTATGGCCATTCTTATATCCATCTGATTATCCATTGCATAGAAGTGCCTTGCTCGGCTATTGAAGGAACATAGTAAAAGGTGAGTAAACAGAACATTTAGAGGGAGAATGCCGCTCCCCTAAACATCTGACATCCTATAACTATAACTGATTTAAATAGCACTATGCAAACACTAGTAACTAAAGGCAACCTAAACTATCTGACTAACATGCATCCAGTGGGATCTTGAAGTAACTTCCTAACCATTCAGTTAGGGACATTTGAAGGACCATGTTAGATTACTGTGCCATTCTTTATTATTCCACAAATCAACATAATTTAATACAATGTGAATACCATTTTCCCCTTGCTATATGCCCTTGCTATGCGTGTGTGTGTGTGTGGCATGTTGAGCATCAGCATTGTTTGGACATGACACATAAATAAAGTACGCAAAGAAAACAGACAGCTGCAAAAGAATCTCAGATCTGAACAGACACAAGCTTTGAGGAGATTTGGATTCAGATTCTGATCCACATTTTTCGTCTCCTTTCTGTATGAAGAACTGAAGTGAAACCCCAGAAACTTTGGGAATATTCAATTCTATCTCTGTTATAATAGCTTGACCAGCTCAGTGGTATCTGACTCATACTTCAAACCATCAAATCTGAGTCCCAGAGTCTTTTTATTTTATGCTATGGAAAAAATTTGCATTTGAAAATTATGTCTGAGCGACTTCCTTACATTTAGCAGGGTAAGCGCTAACGTCAGTGAGGAGCTGCTAAAAGGAATGATGTGCCTCGCTATCAATAAAACAGTTACTCCTCCACATTCACTCCTCATTGTTTGTCACAGCATTACAGCTTGTTTTGCATGAATGATTTCTGTAATATTGACTCAATTTGTGTCAATCTGCATTTTCACACATCCTTGAACAGCTTGTACATTTTTTTCCTAAACACTAGAGTGCTGTCAGTCTCATTTACTTTCCACAGAAAGCACGAGTTCTGCACATAAACTTCAGAGACAATAGCATAGAAGCTTATTTAAAATGTTTTTGTGAAAATTACCAAAGAAGTATATTTATTTGAAGTTTTGAATGATCAATCATGAGCAATATAATAGACAATCACTTCCCAAATGACAGGAGTTTTAGTCACTTCTGGGAAAGCAACTATGCATAACATGGGAGAGTGATATTGCCATCGCAACAAATAAATTCTGTCACAAGAAGTGCAGAGGTGAGGTGCTCATTAATACATCCCTTTGCTCTTAAAAATTCCATTCCCTCTTCAAAGATTGGATGGCAATTGAATACTAGGGGCTAAATTTATCTAAGTATCTAGCCTGGTTTTCAAAGGCAGCACTCCTGCTGGGAAGGGGGCAAGTGGCGGTGCAGGAAATTGGCATAAAGTTCCCCAACAATGGCAGGTCAAACCACACAAGTGACCAGTGTAAACTAGGAAGGGGATCAGTACATGCCCTCAGCATTGTCTCCAATAAGAGCTCCTATGCGATTCCATGCACCTCCCATAGCAGAAAACCCAAAGAGAGAGCATTAGTGGAAATGCCTTCTTTCCCTTGAGTGAAACTAAAAGCACAGGGGGTCTAACTGTTGAAGATACAACATATACTTCCATGCACCATGTTTAGTGAAAATGGCCCTAGAATTCCAATACATTGAAAGAGCCACAGACATATTTCCATCACAGGATTCCTTTTATTTCTTCTATCATTCCACATTCTTTTTCTCATGCCCGTGGGCTGCCACGACCCCTGTGTCTCCACCGAAATGCCACCGAACCGAATGCTTCCAGTTTCGACGGCATTTTGACAGACATGCTGAGCGCTTCACTTCAGCGGCTTTTCAGGCGGACACTTTGAAGCTCACGGCATGGCCGCCGAAATGCCACCGAAAGCAAAGGCGTTCGGCTCGGCGGCACTTCAGCAGCGCAGGAAGCTCGCAACATATCAGGTATCGCCCCACGGACTCCTCCCCCCCAGTTTGAGAACCACTGGTCTAAAGGGTGTTAAACTAACAAAAAGGGGAAGGTAAAAAGGAGATATGAGCATAAAATTCAGACACTGAGAACAAAATTAATTAAGGAACTAAAGGACATAAAGAGAAAAAATTACTCAATTGTCTATACACCAATGCTAGAGGTCAGGGTGACATACAAGAGGAATTGGAACAGGATCTTGAATGCTTATGGATCAATGTTCTAACAGATAAAGTACAAGATGGGGTATTAGATGGTGTGTGATACAGACTACCAATTTACCATAGAGAACACATTCCTTTTCCTCCTATCTATAATGTGTATGGAGAAAAAAAATATGAGATCCTGGGGGACTTCAATCTGAGTGACATATACTAGAGGTCTAATGTTACAAGTAGCAAGTCATCCTAGAAATGTCTAAATATTATAGACAATTTCCTAACTTATAAAGTGTTGCATCCAACAAGAGGAATTCTGTATTAGTCTTTGTCTTGACAGATAAAGAGAAATTGAATACAGAACTAAAAAATAGTGGTAACTTTGGTATATGTGTTTTTGATGTGAGGATATTTGTAATGTGCAAACAGAAAAAAAGTCCAAACCAGTAATCAATATACTTGCTGCTTTTAAAGGGCTAATTTCAAAAGGCTGAAAACAGTTACGAGATAAATCAGCTCAGTTAAATTTAATTTTAAAATGCGATTATTTAAGAACATTTTACTAGGTGCCCCAAAAGCCACAATAAAGGAACAACACCATATTGGTTAAAACAGTGACACATACAAAAACAAATGGAAGAAAGGGGAAATTGATAGAAAAACATGCAAATCAGACATTAGGAACTGCAGAAAATGGATAAGGGAAATCAAAGGGCACAAGGAGAAATCTATGGCAAGGAAAGTTAAGGACAATGAGGAATAGGAGGGTGTTTTTTAAGAAACAAAAAGAATCCTAACCATGGTATTGGTCCTTTACTAGATGGAAGTGGTAGCATTATCAATAAGATTGTAGAAAAGGGGAAGTGCACAATGAATATGTCTGTTTTGTCTTTGGAAAAAACAGATGTAGTCATATCATTATATAATACTCTTTCAATTCCACAAATATTTCAGGAGGATGTTAAACTACAGCTACTAAAGTTAGACATTTTTAAATCAGCAGTCCAGAGAACTTGTATCCAAGAGTTTTAAAAGAGTTGACTAAGGAACTCACAGGACTATTAATATTGATTTTCAATAAGTTTCGGAACACTAGAGGAGTTCCAGGAGTATGAAAGAAAGCTAATGGCCAATATACAAAAAAGAGTAAATGGGATGACTTGGTAGTATAAGTCTATTACTGAGACATCTATTGGGGCAAAATAATTGAGCAGGCTGTCAAGGAACTCAGTTAATAAAGAATTAAATGAGGGTTACATAATTAGTGGCAATCAAAATTGCTTTATGCAAAATAGATCCTGTCAAACTAATCAGATATCTTTTTTATGAGTTTACAAGTTTGGTTGATAAAGGTAATAGTGCTAATGAAATATACTTAGACTTCTGTAAGGCACTTGCCTTAGTACCACTTGACATTTTGATTAAAAAATTAGAATTATACAAAATTAACATGGCACACAAATGGATTAAAAGTTGGCTAGCTGATAGGTCTCAAAATGTCATTGGGAAGCATAATCAAATGCATTTCTAGTGGGTCATACAGAAATCAGTCCTTGGTCGTGCATTATTTAATATTTTCATCAGTCACCTGGAAAAAAAAAACTTAAATAATCAATGATAAAGTTTGCAGGTGACATAAAAATTGGGGGAATGGTAAATAACGAAGAGGAAAGGTCACTGATACAGAGTGATCTGGATTGCTTGGTAATCCAGGCAAACAAACAAATGATACCTGTTTTAATACAGCTATATGTAAATGGATATATCTAGGAACAAGTAATGTAGGTCAAAATTACAGGATAGGGGATTCTCTCATGCAAATCTGGAACTCTAGAGAAGATTTGAGCTGATTATCCACGGTCACCCCAATATGAACTCCCAGTACAACATCAGGCACAAAAGTATTGATGTGATCATGGGATGCATCAACAGGGGAATCTTGAGCAGAAAAAAATGAGGTTATTTTACTTCCATATTTAGCATGGATGCAACCCACTGCTGGAAAATTGTGTCCAGTTCTGGTGTCCACAATTCAAGAAGGATGTTGATAAATTGGAAGAGTTTATAGAAGAGTCATGAAAATGACTAAATGATTCAAAAACATGCCTTATAATGACAGACACAAGACATTCAAACTATTCAGCTTTAAAAAGAAAAGTTTAAGGAGTAATTTAATTGCAGTCTGTAAATACCCACATGGGGAATATTTGATAATTGGCTCTTCAGTCTAGCAGAGAAAAAGATGACATGATCCAAAGGCTGGAAATTGAAGCTAGACAAATTTGGACTGGAAATAAGGCATACATTTTTTAGTGGTGGTGGTAATTAAGTATTGGAATAATTTAAGAAGGGTTAGGGTTAGGGTTTAAAATCAACATTGGATTCATTCATGCACACTTCAGATCATCTGTTTCCAGAAAGGAAATGTCAATCTCCTGCCAATGTTATAACCTACTCTATATGAAGGGTGAAGTGTGCAATGTTGGAAGCCACATCATCTCTCCAGCATGTGTGGGGCCATCTGCATGGTGTTCTCCATCAAGCTTTTGTTGGATCAAACTGATAAAGTTGGCATGCTGGCATAGACCCCAGCAAATAGAGCAGATGGCCAAGTCACCAGAGCCAGCACTGAGTCACTTGGGAAGACCCTGGAGGCTAGCTGGTCCACAGCATGAGCTTCTCATTCATAACATGATGAATCCACCATGTGCCTTCAAAAAGTCATTACTGTTTCCTGCTGCAAGTGTCCAGCTGACATAGTTACATCTCTAAGCTGGCCAAGGTTTCATAGCCATATAAACGAATAGAAGCTAGTGCTTACATGGGAATGTTTCCACTCCAATTTCATTCCAAGCAAACTCTTCATGAGTTTATTAAGACCACCATAAGGAATCTACACTGCCCACAGCAAGCTGGATTTTTCTCTTGATGTGGAACCAGATTTTTAGCATTAGACAAATTATTTAAAAAGCCCAAGAGTTTGGCTACAGGAAAGATGAGGGGTATATAGCTTTGACTGATTTAAAAGCTGCCTTGGACTCTGATGATCTGTTGGCTCTGCCTGCAAGATTCTGGTGCACCTGGCTAGCTCCTCAACCTTTGCATAGAAATGCATTGCCAAAATGAGAGCTTTGTCTTTTTAGCTACTAGGATGTCCAATGTGTTGTGTACAACCATGGCAGCCGTCACAGGTGCATGGCTGCCCCGATCTGTTCAACACCATTATTGACCAAATGATGGAAGCCATGACAAGTAACATGCCAGGGGTGGTACTGCATGACTTCTGCATAACAGACATGGAATATGTGGATGACACAGCTATATCTACATCCTCACAAACTAATCTCATCAGTGGTCTGAATATATTTAAGGAAGAAGTAAATAAGCTTGGTCTTTAAGTCAACTGGAAGAAGACCAAATTGATTAAAGTGGCTGACAGAACTTTACTCCTACTCATTGTATCTAATGGACAAGAAGTTGGAGTAGTCATCTCATTGTCTCCAAAGACAGTGTTACTTTGCTGACATAAAACACAATCAGCAAGGCTACAGATGTTATGTACACTCTTTGGAAGACTCTCGCATCAATACCACATATCAACTCAGACTAACGTGTATTTATCAAGATTGATTTTTTTCTAAAATGTATGTTCTAGGAATTAATTTGAGGAAATCCTGTGGCCTGCGTCAGGGTAGATGATCACAATTGGCCCTCTGGCATTGGAATCTATGAAAATGCATTAAGAAAATGGGCAGTAAATGACTAATAAGCAAGATATTACAACAGCAATTTCAAAGTGAAGAACAGACTTCAGGTGCTGTAAGACAAACACAGTACAAGAAGTCATATTGATATATCATGGTCTTTGCTTGACAATATCAGGTAACTGTAGCTGGTTTCCAGACAATGAACCTAAAGCCTGGATAAGTGAGGGTACATGGAATGTGTGAAAGAAGGAAAAGTCAAAGCAAACAAGTCCTCTACAAAGACAGCCTTGGAAAAAGAAGCAGCAAAACAAAAAGTATAAAAAAGACATCAGAGCAGTAAAAAGCAGCATGTGAAGAGACAAGAGGATGTACTCGGATTACAATGCCAAAGAAACTGAAGCAGCTGCTAAAAGATGTACCAGTGAAATACTATCAGTTCAATAAGTTCCTATCTGAAATGTTTACACCAGATGCAGGTCCTGTCAGGGATAAGCTAGGACAAATTTATAAACAGGAAAAAAAAGTGTGCACAGAGCACTTCCAAAAAGTTGCTGCATGGATTAACACCAGAAGAAAATATTGACTTTTGACAAAGAAATTAAAGACCCAAAATTAGGTATCTTAATGTCTTACATACCCCCCCCCCCCTCTCTCTCTCTCTCACACACACACACACACACAAAGTAAAAAGACAATAAAACCTTGGGAAAGTAGGAGGTAAGGAGCTAATCATGGGGGAAGTGCTGAAAGTTTGTGATGATGAGACTTCTGATAAAAATCACAGAACTCTTCAACAAACTCTGAGAGCAGGAAGAGCTTCCAGAAAAATGGAAAATGGCATTAAATTCAAAACACACACACACAAAATAGACAACCCTGATCTAAATGATTTCAACAAATGGAAAGGTGTTACATTCCTTTCACTGATAAGTAAAGTCCTCTGCAGTATCATCCTAAGGAAAATAAAGGAAGCAGTCAAGGTGTACCTAAATTAATAGCAGGATGGATTTTGACCCAGAAGATCATATGTCTACCAAAGTTTCGCAGTAAGAGTAAATATTGAAGAGAGCATCCAATGACAAAAGCCATTCATTATAACCTTCATGGATTTCAAGAATCAATTTTCAGCCTCCATTGTAATTCACTAGGGAGAATCTTGAAGTGTTATGGTATGCATACAAAAATAATTAACATAATACAGGCTTTATATCAAAGCAGCATACACAGTTAAAATAAATGAAGGCTAGACTAAATGGTTCAACATCGATACCAGCGTCAAACAAGAATGCATTCTTTTTCCTATCAGAGAAAACACAGATGGTACGATGCAATCATTGCCTGGCTCACATAAGAAAGCAGAAAATCTTAATTTTGTTGATAACATATTCTTAAGTGACAGCCCAACCAACATTCAAGTAAAGAGCAAAAAAACAAAAACAAAATCCCATCCAACATTTCAAAAAATATGGCATCTATAATCATTTATGGAAAAACAAATCTAATGAGAATCCCAGCAACTACCAACTCAAATATTACTTTAGAAGGAAAGAAATAAAGAAAGTGAGTCAATTCACATACTTTGGCAGTAACGTTCAAGCCAGTAGGGAAGCCCAGGAGAAAATAATATCACAAATTAGCAAAGCAGCAGCTGCATTTATCACCCTAAACAAGACTTGGTCATAGAAAATCTACAACTTAAAGATCAAACTACAAATCTTCCACTCAAATGTTACTTCTGTCTTAACATATGAATGTGAAAATGGAAATCCATCAAAAGTAAAAAGATATTTAAATGTCTTTGAAAATAAATGCCTCAGGAAAATACTAGGTATTAAATTAAATGAATTGATAAAATAACAAGATTTGTCAGAGAATTCCATAACCCCTTATCTCTAAAGATATCCAGAAAAGGCAAATGAACTATTTGGGACCTACATTAATAATGAGCCAGAGGTTCTGCCATTGCAGTGTGCCATTGGGCAACTAGAGGAAAATGCAAAGGGGGAAAGCAAAATAATTCCTCCATCAAACACTACTCAGAGAGAGTAAACTTGTGGGACTTGTGGGACCATAATTGACATGCAAAGAGTGGCCCAGGATGGAGAGGATGATGAACCTTCTTCACACCTTAAGCAGTGTCTGATAGCACAAAAATAATTCAAGTTTGATGTAGTACAGCCAGCAGGAAGAAGTTATATTCATGGTTCTTCTAAAAGGCCAACGCCTCTAATGGGAAGATCATTACACGCTGAGACAAATAAGGTATCTTAACAAATGAATTCAGGGTACAATTGAAGGTGTACACTTCAACTTATGGACCTTATTTTCTCTTGAAAGCTATCTTGCCTTTTTGTGTCACTATAACTGCTCAAAGTGGCGGGAAATTTGATTAGCGCTTCCCAGCTGAGAATCTCCCCAGCATAAGGGAGTTGTACAGCCAGTGTAGCTGACTCCAGTGCCCCCTCTACTTATCCCAGCCCTGGATGAGAATAGAGAGAAGACATACCCCAAGTCCTAATGTTCTTTGGCTAGTCACAGCTGGCAAAGGCCATTTGTGGGCTTTTACTAGCTGGCACAGGCTACAGTAGGGTCAATTAAACAGTTTAGAGTAGTCTAAACTCAAACCAGTGCCATAGACCCAGTTCGTGAACCTGGAGATAACCACTGGCCCTATCTCTCTATCTAAGAAGTTGAAATAAACAGTATACTTACCATATAACTGCAGTTTATTTGCTGATGTTGCACTCTATATGATTTTATGAAAATATGCTGATGAGTGTGAATATAATGTAAATAAGATATGCTTCATGAAAAGGGTCTCTTGTAACATATCATTACAAAGATTATAGTCTGCTGAATGTGGTCATCTTATTTCTATATATGTATCACTCTTGTATCTGAAACTAGAAATATGAAATATAACTCTGAGGGCCTATTGTAATTATGCAAAGTGTGGACCGTTAATGGTGGTTTGGAATCTTGATGGCTCCCATAATCCAGGACAATTGACTGTGGATGGCTCTGTTTGCAGGTAGGCCTTCCTATGAATCAGGCTGGGAGGAATGAAGGCTTGGGGTCTCACAGGAAATGTGACCATGTCACCTGGTACTGAAATCCATCTTAAACTCAGTGCTTTTCCACTTAGAAGGTGGGGGAAGGACCCAGAGAGACAAAAGATTCCCGCCTTGTGCCAAATAAATATAATGGCATGGAAGAGAACAAAGCAGGTTGCAATCATGAGAAATCACCTAGCTGCCACCTGAGCTGGAACAAGGCCTGTACAAGGGGGAAAGGATGGTGCCCAGACTAGGAAGGCATCCAGTGTGTGAAAGAAACATCACTGAGGGTGAAATTTTGTCTGTATTCAGTTTTATTACTGTATTAGAGATAGATCTGCATATTATATTTTATTTTACTTGGTAATTCACTTTGTTCTGTCTGTTACTGCTTGGAAACACTTAAATCCTACTTTCTGTATTTAATAAAATCACTTTTTACTTGTTAATTGAACTGGAGTATGTATTAGTACCTGAGGGGATGAGCTGTGCATCTCTATCGGTGTTATAGAGGGTGAACAATTTATGAGTTTATTCTCTATAAGCTTTATAGAGGATAAAATGGATTTATTTGGGGTTTGGCCCCATTGGGAGTTAAGAATCTGAGTATTAAAGACAGGCACACTTCATAACCTGTTTTCAATTGAGTCTACAGCTGATAGGGGACATGGTTCAGATCTGGGTCTGGATTTATAGCAGGCTTGCGAGTCTGACTCGAACCAGGCAGGGCTCTGAAGTCCCAAGCTGGCAGGACAGGAAATCAGGGGGAGAAGTAGTCTTGGCACATCAGTTGGAAACCCCAAGGGGGGGTTCTGTGGTCGAACCTGTCACGGTGGTATAAACAATATATTTACCATATAACTGCAGTTTATTTGATGTGTCTAACTACTACTAAAATCAAATGGGGTGTACACTATAATGGCACCACATCAAGATTCAGGATTCACTGAAAAAATATCAGTCAGTGGTATCATTGTAGATGGCCTACTATTGAAATTCCCAGTCCATTTCGGTATATTCAAAATGCCTGTGGATTGTCAGGTAATCTGAACCTCCTAGAAACTGAAAATGTAGAACATCTCTCCAGTGATCTGTATCTGCCATGCACAGGAGGGTGACCTTATTCTTGCCCCCGTTGATATTATATTTAAAATAATGACATCTAGACATGGTATCTCAATTTATCTCTGCATAACTCTGCCTACGGTATATATCACTATAAACTATACAAAGCTAATTTAAGCTTTTCACCTGAGATTCAAACACCACCCTCTATTCCTGCAACCCCAGTACTCATTAACCATCATGCCACTGCTTTTCTCATCTTAATCTTTACTCAGATTTGGAGACAGGTTTTGTGATTTCAGGATGTCATTTCTCATACACTGACTGTTTATTTTTGCATTTCGCATCCCTGACTAAATAATCATGAACCCACTCTAAGTATTAGAGTTATATTTCAAACTACATATGTCTGTTGCATCTTTGCCTACTACTATACATTTTTACTATCTGGAACCAGTGTCCTGCACAATAAGAGATACTGCTATGTTAGTGCCAATAAAAATGAGACCCAAATTCTGGAACAAAATACCTTGGTACCTGAATGTACACTGTTCTGAATCAGGACCCTAGAATGCTACCCTTTCCCCACAACCTCCAGTCCTCGTAGCTCAACAGTGCTGCAAATGCCTGCGCATTTTCATCTTATTACATTTGTTTTTTAGTGAAAAACCTAGGCACCATATTTCACCCAGAAAAACCTCCTCCCTAAAGGGAAATAACAAGGCTCTAATAATTGTACTAATAAGCCACATAGGCTGAAACAATTAACTTATAGGGTCTCTTTGCTCAGAATCACAGTAGTTTAGTACAGGATAATTGCTGTAAGTAAGCACACACTCTCAACATTAGATTTTTACAGAAGTGTCATTCCTCTGTGCCTAAAGACTTTAGCATAACTAGTGTATTAAGAAAACATAACGTTTCTTCAATTACAGATTGGATTAGTTATCAATGACAACCTATATAGAAGCTTACCGCTTTAGCATAGTTTGGCCTCTATGTTCAGCACCCTATGCACCTTTCTCTCAGTTAGAACTCATTGTGGATTTTATATCATGCTAGTTTCCTTTCTCTGGAGTCCTATTATTTCACCATAAAATGTAATGGAAGTAAAAAGTTAGAGGAAAACAGTATAGCAGTCAATGCTTCAGGTTATAAATTGATCCCTACTATTGAACAATAATACCCACCCCATGGCACAATATTATACAATTTGCTGCATTGCAGGGACTGATTCTTCTGCAAGGGGCTGCTGTAGGAGACGGGATACTGGACTGGATGGCCTACTGATTCCAAATTAGAATTGACAGGATCATAGTACTGTACCTAGAAGTGGAAAAGAAAAATTGGATTCCATCTCCCTGCAGTGGCAAGACATATCAGTGGTCCTCTAATTTTGACCCATTAAAATGGACCTTCACCAAAAGATCAAGATGTTTTCAATGGAAAGATACAAGGAAAAGCGATTAGCTTCAAATTGTTTCAAATACAAATGTTTTACAAAGTTATTTTAACAGGAAAAATCTGCAAATATAAAAGAGAGGAAAAACAAGCGACAGAAACTCACGTAGTAAAAAGTAAAATACTACCAGGACATTTACTTTTTGCTGAAAAACTGTCTGAATCAAATGTCTGTATACAGATGCTCCCAAGCCTCCTGGAAACTGGGTTATGATTTAAGATTCACATCCAAACTTCACAGGTAACCCTGTCTCTGGTATAGGCTGTAGCAAAATCTCATTTCCACCACTGATTTATGAAGGACTTTGGATCTGGATCCAGATCTAGTCTTTGTGGCTTGGGTTCCTCTCCTCTTTATAGACAAAGTTGTCATAGCAACACAAAGTGTGACTGAAACAAGTCCTTCATAACTGTTTAGTAGGCCAGCTAAGTAAACTCAGTGGCTGTGCATTTTTTAGTTGCCATGTCAGCTCTTAAATTCTCAACTTTATTTCAACAGACATGTTTAAAATGATAGTGATAATACCAAATGACTTTTAGGAAAAAAAGCAGATGCTCTCCAAGACCTTTCCATAAAATTTTCATACATGCAGTACTACAAAAGATAACTAGACTTTCAGTTACCAGTTTGATTAACTTAAAGCATGTATGTACTGGAGTAGAACTGAGTGTATTTGTTACTTTAATGAAATGAGAAAATCGAGAAGCTATTAAAACTTACATCATGTTCCAAACTTTTCCAAAGTTTGAAGGTTTGAATCCAGGATTTTGTATCTGGATTATAAATCGTCCCAGTGTTGACCACAATACACAAATAAAGTCTAAATAAATGTCTTCTCTTCTGAAACAAGATTAAACATTTTTCTACATCACAATCAAAATAGCGGTTGTTGGTTTTTATTATTAAGTCAAAATAGCCCTGGTGCAGAAGATTAATGTTCTGAGTTATGTAGTTAGAAGATGAGGGCCTGTTAAAAATGACTAAATCTGGCAGCCAGTGTTCTTTTCATATGTTGGTTTATAATGCCAGAGTGAATTTATATCCATTTTTCAATTTCATGGGTCACATCATGTTATGGGCTTTTTTATTTAATAATATTTTTGTTTAATATCTGCTAGTTTATTGTCATGCGTGCAGATTTCCCTGATTGTGTTACAGTGAGATAGGACACTCAGGATTTCAAATTAAGCTAGAAAGCACTTATTATAGTGCTAGGTGCTATTGGAAACTCTAAGCCAGACTTACATGCATATAATTCTGGAGAGTGCAGGAACTGTTTCTTTTCTACTGTCCTGGGCATCCTGCTCTGCAGACAGGAGAGGGAGAAGGAAGGACTGTGACCAGTCTGCAGCAGGGTCAGCAAGAAACACATCATACCTAAGCAATGCTGTGTACTTTTTATATTAAACTACATAAATATTATCAACCAAAAATATCAAGCAGTTGCTAAATACAGTAACTCTTAATATTTCCAAATGTACAATATCTTCCAAATAAAATATTTAGATATTGAAATGCAAACTGAATAACCACTTTCAAAATAATCCAGGGGACAGATGTGATGTACTATGCGTTCCTTTGAAAGCATGTGCTTATGTGAGCAATACAGGCAGTATAATGCTGTGACTGAATGCACCCCAGTATTCACACCCAAAACATTCCTGTAATAAACTTTTTACCAAGCATGCCTTGTGAGGTACCAATTCAAAACTAAACTCAGTGGTCAATAATGTCATTGTGGAATATATGAAGTGACATTATATGTAAAGTTATAAATTCCCCCTGAATTATGTTGGTGACGCATGTACAAACCCAGGTAGCCCTGGCAGAACTGGTCAAGCACATAAGCTGAGCACCCACTGGCAGCCCCAATCAGCACCTCCTCTTCCCTCCAGTGTCCCCCACCCACCAGCAGGCCCCGGGGATTAGTGCCTCCTCTTCACGCCTCCTGCCCACCACAAACAGCTGTTTCGCAGTGTGCAGGAGGGTGGGAAGGAGATGGGAGTAGCAAGGACCTGGTGTGCTCTGGGGTGGGGACAGAACTGGGCAGGGGTAGAGCAGGGGGGGGGAAGAGGTGGGGGGAGGGAACTTGGGGGAAATGGTGGAGTGGGGTGAGGCCTATGGCAGAGCCAGGAGCTGAGCACACTCAGTACTTTTGAAAGTCAGCAGCTGTGATAAAGCAGGTCTTAAAGGAGTGTGTGCTTATCAGAATTTTCATATAAATTGCAAACAGGGTTCTCAGCAAGAGGAGGAAGACAGGAGATAAGAAAAATCTGCATGTCAGGATAGAGAGATAAGAAGAAACAGCATGCAACCTCTTTCACTACCAAACCCCATGGCTCCATCCTAGAACTTTATCTAGGGTAACCCTCAGGAAAATGTATTTCAAAGGGCAACTGAACTATAAGAGTGAGAGGCAAAAACCATAACAAGTCATCTTTGCCTACCTATCTCTCTCTTTTAACCTAAGACAACAAAAGAACCAGCCACTGGAGGAAATCCTGATCTGAAATTTGGTCAGCATGTGATAAGAACTTTACCTTGAACTAAGTCTAGTTTGCTAAGTTAGGACTTGTTTTATCTTTACTTTTCTTGTAACCATTTCTGACCTTAGTGCCTTATATTTGTACTCATGTAAAACCTCTCTCTTTGTATGTAAATAAACTTGTTTTATTCTTTAATTAAAACGAATCCAGTGTTGTGAATTGTTTGAGTAACTTCATTTAAGGTAGCAGACAGTTGTATATTAGTTCCCATAGAGGAACAATGGGCCAGATATATCTAGACTGTCCAGGAGAGGCCTGGGCAGGGCAGAACACACATTTTGGGCAGGAAATCCAGGACTGGTATTATGTTGGGTTCTCCCTGCAAGTAGTAACCAAGGCTACTGGAAACCAGAGTGTGACTGGTGTGTTGCCGACAGGCTGCTAGGATCAAAATCAGAGCTGCTAGACTAGGGCTGTGGCTATGCACAGACACTCAGGGTGTGACCTGTATGCTGTTTGGTTGTTTGTGAGAAGCCCGTGTTAGGAGCTACAACAACAAATCACTGTGAGGCACTCCAGGTTATAAGGCAAGTGATGACAGCCCCTCACTGCTCTCGACTGCACCCTGGAATGTCAATGCCCTAAACTATTTCTTTATTTGTAACAGCTGGAGCTATTTTTAAATAATGTGATAGGTTACTATATCATTTTCACGCATCAATCTGAACTGATTTTTGAATGAAGTTCTATATTTTTGTTTTATATACATTTCAGTACATTATGATTTTGACCTCATAACATCTATATCCAAAGCATAGCAATATAATGCAATGTTTATTTCCTTTTAATAAATGTACGTTCCTGATAATTTATTTTTATAGTGTGTATTAAACATTTTAAGACATTTTTGAAAATTGGAAAAATAAAATTATTGTCTGCTAATATAAAATCCAAATATGGCTACAGTTTTTTGTGTATTTTTTTTTGAAGTCTCCAGTGATATCAATTGTTTCTTACCTTTAAAAAAATCATTGACGCAATATGGCCTATAATTTTTAAAACCCACAAATTATGTGAGGCTTTAAGTGTTTTAGTATGAGCAGTTAGTTGTAGATGAAATGATAAAAGCTTTTAAATTTCAGTGAGAATATAAAAAAGTGATTTATTTTATTCTGGTTTGCCCACCTACCTACCTTCATTCTCGAAAGGATGGGCAATATTCCATTCTCAATTCTTATTTACATCAGTGTCAACCAAAAGGACGTCTACTGTAGTCACTAGAATTATTCTGGCATTATATTACCCTAACAGAGACCAGAAGCTGAACAAATACCTGTAACTCTTGCATATGCGGCAACCTGGTAGAGATGAATCAATGTACAGATCTGCTTGTAACACAAAATCATATGTAAATATCAGAGAGAGAATGATTCATCAAGCAAAGAAAATTCATTTAAGAACCATCATGCACTACTTGAGGTCATCTTCCAATCAGTTTAAAAAGTATGAATCTTTTTCCCCAGTATGACACTTTCCTTTCATTTATTATCTGCATCATGTAGTGTAGTGCATATTTTCAATAGTTTAATAAATAGTAGAACTAATATGTTATGTTCAACTAATGATGATAATCTTGACAAATGAGCCACGGATAGTATAACAGAAGATGATACATTTCTGAAACATTAGCTGCAAGTGTTCTTTTTTCCTATAATGCAGTTAGATTTTATTGCTGCTGTGGATTTACTGCGGGTACTAAAATCTTTAATTTGGGGAGTTGATGATAGCACAAAGCAGAAGCATTCTCCAAGTCCTTTCCATCTTTCTGCAACCTTGTTTGATCATTAATTCACAGACTCATCCAATATGTGATACCGCTCCACCAACATTTTATCAGTTCATCTGCTGATTGCTTTCCTAACACTTTGCCCTCTAGTAATACTTCCTTGGGACTGTCATCAGATCTTTTCGCTAAAATAGAATAACAGTTCCTGAGTTTCATCTTTTGGCTCTGTCTGACGAACGCCTGCTGCACACCAGCTGTTGAAATATCTACTCACTAGCAGTTCCATATTCTATTACAAAAAAAGAAAATATACACCAAAGATGATGATTTTGTTCCATTGCTCTAGTTCTTTTCTCTCTGTTATGTGAATCATGGACTAAGCCAATGCTCTCAGATATTTCAGTAAAGCATTGTTCATGATTTTGAAAGGTAGTATTATTTCCACACCTAAGCACATAAAATCCCAGGTAAGTTTGAGAAGTACATTTTCAAAGCAATACAAAAGAAGTTATATCTTCTCCCCTCAGTATTAGAGTTAAGTGAACTCTTCAAACCATTTTTCTGTGGATATTCATGTAAATTAAGTTGATTCATGTTTGCCCTGCTTTTTTATTCCCTTTCAGCAACTGTTAATGCCAATAAAAAGAAATGTTACAATTGTTTGAGGAAAGAAGTTTTGCAAGTAATTTGTGTGTAGTTTCAGAAACAGAATATTAAATTTGCAAGCTCTGGTATTTATGTTCAGCATGCGTCTGCACCCACGCAGGCAGGGACGAAAACCAATACCATATGACCAATTAGAAATGAACAGCTTAAAGACTGAAATTCACCCTGAAGAAGGACAGAAAGCACAAGCCTATGGAATACTTAAACCTCAAAATGTAAATCCCATTGACTTTCACCCCATTGAACATTAAATATTCTCTAAGTAGTAAAAAAAAGGCAAAACAATTTCATTTGTATTACAGCAATGCCTGAAGGCCCCCAGTTAGGATTGGAGCCTCATGTGCTAGGCACATTATACATTATAAGAGTTCCTGCCCAGAAGAATTTACAGTCTACATAGGCAAAATAAAGGGGCAAGAGGAAAAAGAGGCAGAGGTGAAGTTTCTGAATACTGTTGAATAAATACAGACTAAATCTGCTTTGAGAGACTCCACCAGCAGACAAGCAAACTAAATTCTCTAGATAAATTATTTGCTGTGGATTACTAGCCAGGGTAAGAAAAAAAGATTGCTATATGTGGCTTCCCTATCTTTGATTTAAAATTAAATAAAACCCTTTAGTGACATCTGAAGTGCAGTTTTACAATATTTACTTTGTTGTTAATGAATATACAAAAGAAAATAGGTAGAAAAGTAAATGTATATGATGCTCTGTCTTGTTCCCAGTGAAGTAGTTGGCGAAACTCCCACTGCTTTTAATTATAACAAGGTTGACACTGCAGTCTATTGGCTACATCATGTAATAGCCAGACTACAAAATAAGGGAACATGTGGCTTTGCTATTGTGACCATGTACTAACAGCAATTAACCATGCTTTGTTTGGTGTCCATAGTTTTTCATGTGAACCAAATCCAGTCCTCGCATGGATGCAGAAGCTCCTGTTTGAATCATGGAGCAGACAAGGCTGGATTTGGGCACTATGAAGGGGGAATGCAAGCCTTGTGCGGCATAGAGCCCTGGTTCTCATGCGTTTCCTGCATGGCAGCACAGGAAGGTTGGCATATCTGTGCTGAGAGAGGAGAGTGGGTTTGGTTTGGAATTTTTAGCTGAATGGATCCTCCTGCCACATGTGCGGCTCCACTGGCTGTTGTACTGGTTAGTTTCTGTGATGCGGTTCTGCCCTTAATCTGCTGCTAGAAAGGGAAGATTTCCTTCCCATTTCCAAAGTATCTGTCAGGCATGACGTTCATAAATTGTAAGGCCAGAAGAAGCCAGTGTGTCCAACTAGCCTGATCTCCTTCATGATACTGGCCATAGGATTTCCCAGAACTAATTTCTGATTAAACTAGACTATATCTGTTAGAAAAAAACAACCCATCCCATCTTGATTTAAAAGTTTCCAGTGAGGTAGAATCCACCTCAACTTTTGATAAGTTGTTCCAATGCTTAATTACCATCACTGTTAAGAATTGATATCTTATTTCTATTCTGAATTTGCCTAACTACAGCTTCCAGTCACTGGATGTTGTTATACCATTCGCTGCTAGATTGAAGAGACCATTATGAAATATTTATTCCCCATGTAGGTACTTCTAGACCATGATCAAGTCAGCACTTAAACTTCTATTTTGTTAAATTAACAAAATTGAGCTCCTGGAATCTATTGGTCTAATGGCATGTTTTCTAATCCTTTAATTATTCTTGTGTGTTCAACTGATTATCCCCCATCAAGTCCTTTTCACTATCACTGCTTCCCAAGATAAAGGCCTCCTGGCCAACTCTTCAGGTCAGACTGGGTAGAGGATTTACCCCTTCATTTTTTAATTCCAGTTGGAAAAAATACCATGCTCCTTGGTATATAAGAAGTGAGCCAAGCTTTTAGTTAAAAATATATATATATACTCATTGGCTCTACTAGGACTATTTGCAAGAGTTAAGATTAACGGAACCAGGCACAGAATTAAAGGAGCCTTCGGACACCCAGGTGGCATAGATGTTATTTTTCTTATTTTTCCTGTTTTGGTGTGTTAAATAAATAGCGTGTCTCAGTTTGATATCATCCAAAAGCATGCTAAGTGCTTAATAGGAACCAATAAAAACCAATTCCTGGCTCAAATAGCTTCCAATATGAGAGGCCATTACTGCAAACAATTACACACTTGATTAACTTTACTCAAGTTAGTAGCTCAATGAAAACTAATAAGCCTTTACTCACATGTATAAACGATGGCAGGATTGTCCCCTAAAGCCAGACATGACAAGTAAGGATCACCAGGTACAAAACACTCAGACATTGGACAATAGAAAATGTATTTTCTGTGAACATGCTGGCAATAGAACTCAGTTGCTCAAATATTCACATAACAGAAAAGGGGGCAAACAGAACAAAAGCAAATTTATTTTTATTCAAATCAATATTCAGAGAAAAAATATTTGGCTCACGCAGCTCCCATTCTACTTTTAATTAAAATCAACACGTAGAAACAAAGAAAAGCGGAGGAAAAAGAGAAGGAAGGGATTTTTAAATGAAAGCACAATTTAAACTTTATAGCCTATTTGAGGAAGAAAGCAGAGTAAAGAATATACTATTCAATATAATATTGAAAATATTCAGTGAAAAAGACCGCAAAAGTAGTTATAAATAAATGATTACATCAGTTTACCAAGACTGAGGAAATGCTTCTCTGTCCTGGAATGAAATGCATTTCACTTAACCCATAGAAATAGAAAAACCATTCTTTAGAAATATCCAGGAGTGGATCAAAATGGCTGTGATGATGATGGATTTCCCAAGACTGAGTGGCTGACAGACAAATACATATGTTCATGACTCTTCTGGAATAAAGACCCAAAACTTTATCACTGCATTTACCACTCTTGACTTCTCAAATGTAATTTTTGGTCCCACATCTATAGCTGGTCAAACCTGATTTCTAGACTGATGTTGATTTAAGAAACACAAAGAAACAGTGTCATTCTCCCCCATTCTTATGATCAACAACTCTTTCAGGCTGACATCAGAACTTTCTCTATCTCCAGTCAAGAAAGAGCAATGAAACAGTCTGCTTCTGAAAGTTCATAGATCCAGCAAATTCCAAGACTTCCATAGGTAACTCCATTCTAGTAAAACACCATGAAATAGAAGACCTAGTGAGTCATTGGGTCTACTCATTAACTTCATCCAGTGACGTACTGGCACAGAAGTATCTACTCTTTCCCCATTGCACCCACAGATCTCTGCAAGAGCCTGACAATCTATGACAGGAGCAGGAGAAAGGAAAGAAAAGTCTCACTTCTAGGAGCAAAGCCATATACAAGAAATAGTTGTAACTGCTATAAAACACACTAGCCTGTCATAAGTCACCATGAACACAAATCTACCTGAAAAATTGCATGTCCCTCTACGACTATGACCTCCCACAAGAATTATGATATTAGGACACAGAATAGCGGGAACATGGGAGATTCAATTTAGGGGCTGGACATGGATTGTGGAACTCATTCCCAGAGGAGGTAAGAATGGTTATAGACTTCAGAACATTCAGAAATAAATCCAAAACATTGACCTAGCTCTCATCTCTTTAACCTATCTTTCTATTGATAAATATTCCTCTCATATAAGGGAAAAAAACATTTTTTAAAACTCTTGGGAAGATACATCACTTTATGAAGGCTAGTATAAGTACAGAGAGATTTTTAGACTGCAAAACTGGGAGGTTAGGGTATGTGAGCATAGATGAGCAATTGTGCATGAGCAGGGAGGGTGCATAGTAGGAAGCTATGTTCCCTATGACCCTAGATGGATAATGTAAACCAGTATATCACAGTAAATTTTAATAAGATGAAAGACAGTTTCTACACATATTTAAAGTTATAAATTATTATACCTGGGTGCTATTATATATGTCCTCAACTAAAAGAACAAAAGCCCTCATATCTGCTTGCATAGACAAAGGTCACATACTTAAGAGGAATCAGATCTATTTAGTTCTTTGAGCATGTAGACAGCACCGAAACAATAATGCCTCCTTCTATCATTTTATACTTTACTTTCACAAATTTCACACTAAAACTACCCAGATATTTTTTTTCACAGATATTAATAAAGGGATGATGTCAAAACACAACTTCTTACCAATGACAAGAATGTCAAAATGGTTATATACTGTATTTATTTGTACAGCATTGCTATGAAATACACAGCTACCCAGTGTGCTATGCTGCCTGGCTCTTTGCAGGGTCCCTTATTCGCCACATATACTCAGCCCGTTTCTTTTCCTGAGATGTTCCTTTAATCATTAGATGTCAAGCACTGCAAAAACATAGCACAGGCATGAGTTGGAAGGAACCTTCCACACCGCTTCTTCCATCACACCCAACTCACTCTCTGATCTCTCCCTTTGCTTCCAATTCCTGCCAATTATATATCTTCCCTTTATTGAACTAATTACCTCAATAAGACAATCATGGTCCCCAGAAGTCAACACTCCCCACCATAACAAGATTAACTGATTCCAATTAAGACTGTAATCTTCTATGATACACAATTACTTGAGTGACTAGGGTGCTACAACTAAGACTCTGTCATATGCACCTAGTGCATTTTTAAACAGCAATGTCACCTTTATAATGTGAAGATAATGTTATTCTTTTTAGTTGCAAATTGAAAACAAGTTGCATAAAATCTTCAATTTCAAACCATTCTTTATTGCTGAAGGGGTAGCCTGATTTACATTTTTTTCTGTTTCTGAATAGTATTCAGTTATTTTTTATCTCAAACATAAGTCCCCGTTTTGAAATGTAGGTGCTTAAGTAGATGAGTTGTGGTGCCTAAACATAGAATTTAGTGTGCAATTTTAGTCTCAAATTTTGAAAAACTGGGCATCATTTGGATAAAAAACCTGTATTCTCTTTTTATAGTGATAGATCCTTATGTTAGTGGTACAAACAAAAAAATTACCCCTTTGCCATCTGAGACAGCGAAGGTGAAGGAATTTAGGTATCAGAGGGGAAAGAAAAAATTGTACCACCATACTTCTGTGGCACTACCTCTGAAAATTCTTAAGCTAATAAAGACTTTTTCCTTGACTATAAAATGATTCACTGCTATAGTTTTAATTTAGGAACTAAAAGAGAAACAAAACATGGAATACATGGTCCGACACTCAGACAAAACAGTGACATATCCTCTGTGGTTTGAAAGAGTTCCATAGCCACCTAAATTTTTATTATTGTTTTGCAATTACTATTTAACTGATATTACAGTCATCTGACATTATCAGTGGAAGTACATATTTCTCATTAGTACAATGCATATATATCAATTCATTTTACACCCTTCAGGTATACTGTTGCCCATGGCATAATTTCTTTATTTTTCAGTCAACATGACATCAGACCTTTCAAGATGGATCTCTTTTTGAACACTGCAATGGTCACTTAGTATTTAGAATTTCAACTGAAACCATTTTGTGTGCCAGCATTGTACCCAAACTTTCTAATTCAAACTTGCAGCTGCATTAAACAAATTATAAGAAACCTCACTCACATGGAAATAAAAAAGCAAAGTGCAGGAATGTGAGCGTAGCATGCATGTTTATTATATTTGCTACAATGTTATTTTATGTGTACACATTTGTTTGGGGGGGGGGGGCGAGAATAAAATGTGTTTTTCTATTTTTCAATAGTCGTTTTGCCTGCCAGCATGACATCAGGGGCATATAAGCAATTGCTCATGCCACTATGCTTGTAATTGGAGTCCTCTGTTTAAAAGACAATAAAAGAGAAAGCCTTTCCATCCTCTCATATTTATGGCCATAAATACTTCATGATGCTATCTTGTATTGTATATGCCTAATACATACTCAGGTTTAGAAAACTGTCAAAAATTTACTAGCATTGGCACAAAATCTACTCCCCTGCCTTTTGCCATATAATGGTTAAGCATAAAACAAAAATAACCCACCTATGTGAAATATATACTTATAAAATAATCCTAGTAAGAAAGTGGGCAAGTAGAATTATGTCCAGCTAATATAAATAGCCTATATTTACACACAATTTATAGTTGCAAATGTCATGTCTAATTTCAATTTGTAGAGTGTGATGGGTATATCTTTTAGCCCAAGCAGCAAGTCCAAGTCCAGAGTGTAGTGTGGACCCCACGGTAAGTAGATCTAAGTTCCATCGACTTGAGTTATGCTACTAATGTAACTCAAATTGCATCGCTTAGATCAGCCAGCAGCAGTAGTGTAGACCAGCCCTTAGTCTTGACACTCTCATCCAGAAAGCCATCATGTGGCGGACAAAGCATATCATCACTTTTTTCGTACAAATAACAGTAACTGAATATGTATAGCCCTAATCACACAACAACATGATCACTCCCAGATCAATAACCTCCTTTTCACTGGAATAAAAACTCCTCCCCTAAAGGTTTGAAAATCATAAAAGGGTCACCGTCTTGGGTAAATAGTAGGACAAGCTGGATTTAACAAATATGTTCACACATATTATTTGCCCAGCTTTATGATAGGTGAACAGTAAAAATGTTCGTGCAACCACATGGGTTTTAGATTTGAAAGTAAACGTTTTAAAAATGTTTACAATGGTAACTAGAAAATTAATAAAATATTGGGTTTGTGGTCATATGGTTTCACTGATTTTTAAGCAGAACTCTTTATTGAATTCAGTGGAGAATTCCACTTTAAAAAACAATGTCACAATGGTGCTAGAATAATAAAAATTATACAAATGTAATCTTTCATTATCAAATCAACAAAAAATTCAGGAAAACAAAGGAAGCTGGATATTCTAGTTTTGCTATGAGAAACAAAAATATTTTGTTTGTTCAGTTCTAAATAGTGCCTGTGTGTTATTAAACTTTTTTATGTGCACAGTTGGAGAAAGTTATGAACTATTGTAAGTATCGCCTGCTGTTGCTTAAGGGCTAAATTCTACTGTCATTGGACTTGCTCTGGATTTATACCAGTGTAACTATGAAAATAATTTTGTTCTGCATAATGAGACAGATTTTTATTTAAGATTTGAATAGGAATAAAACTAGCTGATGATTTACAATTCCTTTGATGAAATTATTTATGTGCCATCTTCTGACTGTTGCTGTCACAACTGTAGGTCTTATATCGCTCTTCACCAAGAATATTTTAAGACATTGATTGTAAAACTAAATGAATATATAAATACAATATTGTGAAATATAATATATCATGTAATTGGGGCACTGATGACAAAATTATACAAAAGGTGAAAGATTCATGACTTAGCTGCTGAAGTAGGATTTCTTGGGTATTGTAAATATATCAGACAATTCAGTCTATTTTCATGTCACTTGTGATATTACCCTTCCTATTCTACATAAATACAACCTACCATCATAAAGAATAAGACTACACAAAATCAACTAAAAGCAATATAAAAAAATCTCCTAAAATACATGGGTTTTCTCTGTATTCATTGGGGTGGAGGTACAGAGTGTGAGAGATCCTTTAACCTGGTGGTTAGGGGACTCACTTGTGAGAGGGAATATCTAGGTGTTGGTCCCTGCTGCAATGTAGAGTTAAGTATTTATACAGAGTGTAACAGTTTCAACAGGAGAGAGTGTCAGAGACACTCGCCCCAGAATACTCTAGATCCCAGTGGTTAGGGCACTCATGTTCAAATCCCGACTTTGAATCAGGCAATGTGGGGATTGAACCAATGTGAATTCTCTAAACACAAGGGCATGGGGTAGGGGAATCACCAACCCCCAATGGTTTTGTGAAGGAGGACTAAAGTAAATCCACTTGTGAATCAATATCTATCGAATCTGTATCTGTGTGTGTGTCTATATATATGTGTGTGTATATACAAATTCTTCATATCCAGCTGATCCTTTGTCTTCAGTTTGTCTCTCTGCCTACAGTATGTTTAGCTCATCTTCTGACATCACTGATTAACTGAACTCTTTCTTGCAGGCTTGCTGCCTGGCTTCTTCCAATACAGCAAATTCCTTCTGCTATCTATTGATCACTGCAACCTGGCTGACCATCTCTATCTCCTCTTTTTTGGAGCATGGGGGAGAGTTTACTTGTGCCAACAGTTTAAGCATGCATTATGTTTTGGAATGTACTGTTCATGCAGAAACAAAAAATTGCTTTCAAGTTCTAGATGTTTAAGCATTTTCCACTAGTTGGCAATAAATTAAAGAATGACTGAAACTGTAGGTAGGGATAGTAGCAGCTGATTATTATTATTTTATTTTAATTATGGGTATTTCACTTGCTACTTTGTGGCAACTGATGGTAAATGTTGGCTTTTTAATGGGGACTACTGTACATTTATTAGTTAATAATTTGTTTTTTTATATAATTTACTCTTTCCTGACACAAGATGAATAGAATCAGAGAGGTAGCCGTGTTAGTCTGGAATAGCAGAGGTAACAAAGTCCTGTGGCACCTTAAAGACTAACTATAAAGTTTTGAAGCATAAGCTTTCGTGGGCTAATACCCACTTCGTCGGATGCAAGCAGTGGAAGTGTCCAGAGGCAGGTATAGAAAAGTAGGCAAGAACCAGGTGGAGGTAACAAGGTTAGTCCAATTAGGCTGAACCAGCTTGTTATCTCCAATCATGGAGGGTGGGTTATTCTTCTAGCAGTTGAATGGGGGGGGGGGTGAACATGGAGAGAGGAGAAGCTATTTTTGTAATTAGCAAGCCATTGAAGGTCTTTGTTCAGTCCTAGATTGTTTGTGTTAAATTTGCAAATGAATTGTAGCTCTGCAGTTTCCCTTTGTAGTCTGGACTTAGAGCTCACAGTTAAGTTTCTTCCTAAGTTGAATAGCTGAAACTTACACACCTTGATTTTGGATATTTTTGTACTTTATACAGGGAAAATGTTCATTTAATTTGCTCAGTTATAGCTATCTATGAATTTTTCTTTGCTGGCTTCTCTGTCCTAACAGGGTGAGCACTCCCTACAATCATATTCAATGTAAACAAAGATTCAGATGTGTGTATATACTTATTTCAATTTATTTCCATGGTAGATGGTTATCTTCTCTTACTTGAATTACAGCAAAAGCAGACATGTATGCAGTGTTATAGCCATGTTGGTCCCAGGATATTAGAGAGATAAGGTAGGTGAGGTTATATCTCTTATTGGACCAACTTCTATTGGTGAGAGAGACAAGCTTTTGAGCTTACACAGAATTATTCTTCAGTGCTGGAAAATGTACTCAGAGAGACACAGCTAAATACAATGTGGAACAGATTGTTCAGAATAACTAGTTAAGACATATTTCAAGTGGCCATTCAAGGTTAAGTGGCCAGTTAACACCTCCACTAGTTAGAGAGAGAAAAGGAGAAAGATATGAATTTAAGCTCCCAGGCTTGTATTTTGAAGATTTTATTCCGGTTTCCATTGATGGTGAGGACTGAGTGGTCAGACAGAGAGTGATCACTTGGTGAAAAGGGCTCACTCACAGGTGATATGGTGTTTTTGTCTTTTATAACTTTTCTGTGTGAGTTCATGTGAGAACATGGTGATCTCTCATTTCACCCATGTAATTGTTATTGTGATTTTGTACAGTGGTTCTCTACCAGGGATAGATACCCCTGGGGCTAAATGGAGGTCTTTCAGGGGGTACATCAACTCATCTAGATATTTTCCTTGTTTTATAACAAGTGACATAAAAAGCACTAGCAAAGTCAGTACAAGCTAAAATTTCACACAGATGACTCATTTATACTGCTCTAACTACTATACAATGAAATGTAAGTACAATCTTTATATTCCAATTACATTATTTTATAATGATATGATGAAAATGGGAAAGTGAGCATTTTTTCCGTAATAGGGTGCCTATACACTTGTATTTCTAGGGCTGGTTTTGTAAGCAAGTAGTTTTTAAATGAGGTGAAACTTGGGAGTACATTAGACAAATCAGAATCCTGAAAAGTTGAAAGGCACTGATTTGGTGCAGTGGATGAGGTACACCACATGTTGTAATAGGCATGGGTTAAGACCCATTTCTTTTGAAAGGTGTGTTGGGATGGGGGAGGAATTGAGCAAAACAGCAATCAAGATATGTTATACATGCACAGGATGTCATATAATGTTAGGAGAAAAGGGGGCATTACAGTACATTTTGGCATATATTTAAACTTAGAATTAAGTGATGCCACATCACACACTGTCATCAGGAAAATCTGGAAATTCCCTTTCCAGAGAAATAGCCTAAACCTCTAACAGTATAATGTTTCTTCATCATTCTCTTTCCTAGCTAAGAAAATTTTAGAGTACATCTGTTTGGAAACTCTTCAGATTCCTATTTCAAGAAGTTAGTTGTATACAACCTTTTATCCCACGGCGACTATTATTATAGTCTATATAGACTATACTATATAATATATAGACTATTATATCCTCTGCCTTTTCTGTACAATTCCCATAGATTTGAAGTTATCAGTGATATGATTTTTTTTCCTTCTCCCTCTCTATCAAATACAGTATGATAGCCATATCCATCAGGCACAGTATATAACCATTCATTTTTCCTATTGCAGCATGACAGAAGCAGCAGTATAATCAGCTATACAAACATACAATTACATTCTATTATATGCAATTAGATCGCAAGCACATTTGAACAGCTCTATTTAAACTTGATTAAAAGAGCAAGTTTCAACTACTATTAACATAAAAAATGCTGCTTTACACACTATCAGTTCTTTTTTGCCTTAAAAAGAAACCTAATTGTTTAAAAAGATATTATTGGAGATTTGATTTTTAGACTTCAGAAATCAGTGTATCAAAACTATGGCCTGAATCCTGCAATGAGCTCAGAAGATGTTTGTGTGGTCTCTATCTACTTGCAGTTCTTTTCTGGAACAGGGCCCACATTGTACTATCCAAGCTATTGCTGAGATATGGCTTCACAAAACAACATTTCAAGGATTCAGCAGAAGGTGAAAACACTTCAATTTTCACAAATGCCCTATCACAAAAAAAGTCTTGCTCATTTAACTTCCAAACTTGCATCAAATATTTTCCTGTGGCGGGCAACCAAAGATATGTAATTCCAGGTGAAAGGCGTGTTTAATAAAATTATTTTGGTTTTGGAGGGTGTCTGGATCAGGCTTAAAATGGAAAATATGTCACAAAAAAAGCAATTATAAGCAATGGCTAACTTCAATTTTATTTTTTCAATTTTATTTTATTTTTTTTACTTTTGAAAATTTAAATCTTTTTAGTCTGAAGGTTGGAAAACAAGAAAAGCCACTGAGCATTTGATATTTTTGAGGACATCAGAAAGAAAAATGTCTGAGTTCATAAAGAGGCATGCCAAAATGTTTGTTACTCACAGGCCAAAAAAAAGAAATAAGCAGCAAAGCACCTTAAAACTATGTTCTCAATTAGGAAGCCTCTGTAGTTATTAAAAGAACATATCATAAAATGAACTTGTCATGGGAAATACATTGAGTAACATGGATTGCATATTAAATATTATCTAAAATGGGGAAGGAACTTAAACATACATTAACAGCAAAATCTGACAAGTTATTGGCTGAGCAAAGAAAGGCCCTACATTCAACTTGCTAACATTTCTATCTTTACCTATCTGTAAAAGAGCATCGAGTACTTACTAACTAGAAGAGAGGAATCTGCAGTAGATAGCTTCAAAGTAGCCATTTTAGGGTTGCAGCTGCCTGTCTCTGACAAATTTATAGGTTCAGCCCTTAGAAATGCATGATGGGTGGAAACAATCCTATAAGAGGGTCTTCCTCCTCAAAAGAAAGTCAATAGCTGTGAGATGGTAATGAAAGGTGCTTTAGTGGAGGGGGAAAGAGTTAGTTATACATCCTTAGTGTGTGAAGTAAGATCAAAGCCATTTTGCATATAATTACTGCTACTAAATTATTTCTCTTAAGCTATTCAATTTCTATTATTTATGTTTGGAGCTGTGTGAATAACTGATTGTATTTGCTTGCTGGTACATTTGAAGAATCAAAAATCTGTTTGGGGTTTACCCAAAAAAAAAGATGTTGAGTTTTTTGGGCATGTGGAGGAGGAGGGAGAGGACAAGTAGGGGGGTATTAAACAGATTTTGTTTCTAGCAAAACAAGATGTTTTGTTTGTGTTAATGGCACCAGCCCAAAAGAGCTAATGGGAAGGCTAGAACTTTTTAAAATGGAGAAAAAAAACCTTCCCCTTTTTCATTTCTTCAGGAAAAAGGAAATAGTTATGCAATGAGAAGCTTTCATAGAATCTCAGAATTAGAAGGGACCTCAGGAGATCATCTAGTCCAAACCCTTGCTCAAAGCAGAACCAATCCCTATTTTTGCCCTATATCCCTAAATGGCTCCCTCAAGGATTGAACTTGCAATCCTAGGTTTAGCTAGCCAATGCTCAAACCACCAAGCTATCCCTCCCTGGCTTTAAATTAGGCATGATCATAAATAATCAGATCATATTTAGAACTACTTATTTGGCACTCCCAAATGTGCAAGTAGATGAGGAATGTTTAAGAAAAATGCAATTAAGTTTATGTTTATTTCTTATCGCTAGTGAGCTCCCGTGTGCTAACCTCAGCTGCTTTTGTTTGCTTGTAACTTTTAATCTGAACCCCCCCAAGAAACCTATTTTGGGTGCTTAATTTTTGGAATTGCTCTTTTAAAAGCTAGAAAAAGCCTAAGTTTCAGATGCATTTCTTTTTTTTTGTTTTTAATAAAATTTAGCTTTTTTAAGAACAGGATTGAATTTGTGGTGTCTTAAGAGGTTTGTGCATATGTTTAATTAGCTGGGGGCAATAGTTAATTGTCTTTGTTTTCTTTCTCAGCTCTTTCTTGGGGGGTTTGAGGGTATCCCCATAGGAAGTAATTCCCAAGTGTCTTCCTGTGTTCCAGAAGGGGTTTTGCATTTGGGTGGTGGCAGTGTTTACCAAGCCATGGTCAGAGAAAAGCTGAACCTTGGGAATTTAATACAAGCCTGGAGCGGTAAATATTAATTTTTGAAATCTTTGTGGGTCCCTAACTTCTGTACTAGAAGTGCCAGAATGGGGAATCGGCCTTGACACACACAAACTATATTTTGATAATCAAACAACTTGCAACATAAAAGTAGCAGGGGTATCCAGTTCCTTATAGCAGAATTATTAATTGCACTTTGAAAAAAAGAGAATTATATATGTTGGAGAATAATCCTGCTCAACAGCAACCTTACCGTATCAGATTACTATTGAATCTGGTGCAGTCTGCCCATTTTGTATATTTATCTTTATGTAAACACCAGGCATTGCTTAAACATGTTTTTGATTTTAAGATGTCAATATCTCTCAGATTCTTACTGGTCTAGTGGCAACATCAGGATATGTTAGCATAAAATTAAGTACAGTATTGTTACATAGATATAGAAGTAGATTGTTGGAGTTTTCCTTGGTTTTTAGCATACTGAACTGTAAATTGGTTATGGTATTATAGCATGTACACGTTGTACTGCAATGTCTATAATTTGGAATTCTAGCTTAAATACAAACTGTATGCAAGTGCTAAGTATTGCTTATATCCTTGCTAGTAATGAAATGTGCATTGATACTTACCTCTCCCACATTGCATGAGATTACCATCATCTGCTTTTACTCCTACTCTGAAATGTGTGTGTGACTGTATTGCAAGAGACATACGCCTCTCCCAAAAACTATTAATTACTGTCTGCTACAGTTATTGGACTGAAACAATGTTCTTTCAAATTGAGGGCAACCATTTGCAATATGTAATTTTATGGAACCTATATGCTTATGATCCATACTTAATATTCTGTCAGTAGAAAGAACTCTTTATATTAACTAAACACAGAGAGAGAGAGAGAGAGAGAGAGAGAGATTTCATACAGAACTCAGTAGTGGAAGGCACTGGCTGGCTTAGCGTCCACTGCACATCCTCCCTCAGGCCCTGTATTCTGCCTCTTCCCTGAGCGCTGGCTCCGCCGTTCCCATTGGCCAGGAACCACAGCCAATGGGAGCTGTGGGGGTGGTGCCTGCAGGTGGAGGCAGTGTGTAGAGTCCTCTGGCTGCATTCCACCTAGAAGCTGAGGGAAGGACATGTCACCGCTTCCAAGGAGCCACCCCACCCAAAGGAAATGCTTCACACAGCCCTCACCCCTCCCATGTCCCAACCCCTAGCCTCCTCACACACTCAAACTCCTGCTGCTGGGGGATTGGGGAGGCAGTGGCCCAAGACTGCCCCAGCAGCAGCTACCTGCCCTGGCTGACCCAGGGGATTTCTGAGCTTCCCGGACAGTCCCTAGCCCTGCCACACCAGCCACTGCAGAAGTCATGAAGGTCCCGGAAAGTCCCAGAATACATGACCTCCATGACTTCCATGACAAACTTGTAGCCTTAGTTATGTGTCCTTTTTGGCTGTACGGAAAATTATAGCTGTTTAGAAGTTAGTTTTGATGCAGGAATACAGCTTGCAACCATATAGCCAGTTCCACTGGCCAAAGTTTGAGGATTCTTGACTGTGCTCCTAGAAACTATAGTTTTTGAAATGACAAAAATGATTACTACTATATTCTTACCTTTAAACCAAAATGTAAGTAAAACTTAATTTGATTTAAGGACATGGTGAGAATAGAATAGAACCCGGAGAGCCAGGAACAAGTTTTGTAACAGACTTGCTGCATGTGGCCTGGGAAAATTAACCCCCTGTCTTGGTAAGACACATTTCTCTATTGGAATACAGTAAAAGCAATTGATCTTTTTATTGTCTCATAGCTTGGACACAACATTAAGGCCAACTCGGCAGTAAAACAAAATGGATTATCTTTTTTAGGAAGATGCTTTAAACAGTCAGACATTACAAAACTTCTCATTTATCATATTCATATCATGGCTATAATTTTGGAAAATTTGTTTGTGGTCAAGTTTAGGTGTTGAGAACATATCTCATGTCCCCATTATATTCCATAGAAGCTGTCTTTTAACTTCTCCCATAATAACATAAACAAAGGTTTGAATATATTGAGCTGATAAACTTCTTATTTCCTTTAGGCAATCTTAACCTTCCTCCATGGTTCTATCAAGCCTGATCCCCTTTCAATTTCTCACCTATACCTTCTGAAATCTAACTACAGTGTTTCAATTTAATTCCTTACAAAAATGTTTCCAGTGCGAAAATACTTAACCAGCCCTGTACTTCCTGAGGCAATTTGTTCAAGACACTTAACATCTTTATTTGGACATGCAATCCATTCTGCCATTTGTTTTATGGTCTTTGTTCCTCCAAAATGTATTTTTATTGGAGTCTTTCTATGGATTTCCCAGTGACCCACCTGAGTTATTCATGCTGAGTGATGATGCAGAAAGCACTTGATGCTGCAAAGACAACATGGATAGACCCCGGTAGATAATGGGTTCTTTTGATTATTTATTGATTGAGACATCAACTGGTCAAGCTCAAGTTTGGTTTTTATTAGTGAAAGCCTCGGCTTCTAAGGACAAAGATCACAAACAGAAAATGTTAATTCACCAATACTGGGATACCAGGCCTGTCTTCCCACACTACCATTAAAATAGTTTCAGTGGATTTTTCTAGGCATGATGTTTATCCCCATATTACAAGTTGTGGCGACTGACATGATTGGTATCATTCCTTTACTGATAAATGACAAACTTATTAGAAATGGCTGATATGTTCCATTTGCTCTAAATTTCCAGCATAAAAGTAACTCATGTGTACCCTTTTAACCCCAGAGCTTAGCAGTTCTTTAAAACAAGAGTTTTAACCAAATTAAACATTAGTTACCTTTTTCACCAATATTTCCTACACACTTGTGAGATGAGCTATGTTTCCCATACACTCATTTCTTGTCATTTCAATTATAATCAGAGTTAAGCAAAAATATTTTTTTTTGCAAGGCACAGCCAATCATAAACCACCAACCAATTTTAAACAGCTTCAAGAAATAGGCTGTAACCACTTGGTATATTTTCTGTTCTATAAGAATATAAAATCTGCTTTATAACAATTCTTTTTCTCTTAGCTTAACTTTGCAAAGCTTCTTGGTGAGTCTTGCTTTACAATTCTGTAGCATAGCCATGAGAAAGGCTTAGGTTGATGCCTATCTGGCAACACCCCTATTGTGATATTGCCACGCCTGAATGTTGAAAGATGACTGAGTTTCATGAAAGGGCAAGGAATCTGCTCATTTGGTTCTTTTCCCAGCATTGGAGCCCAAGTTCTCATGATACAATTCAATAAAATGCTGGACTTCACGCACTTCCCTCAATATTTCAGTTGATCTGAATTACATTCTCCTAAATAGAGCTAAAAAAATAAAAATAACATTACATGTAGATTGAATCTGAAATAACCAAACACTCTAGTTACCCAGAGTTGAAAAACAGAGGTAACAAAGAGTCCTGTGGCACCTTAAAGACTAACTAAAGTATTGAAGCATAAGCTTTCGTGGGCTAATACCCACTTTGTCGGATGCAAGCAGTCTTTAAGGTGCCACAGGACTCTTTGTTACCTCTGCTATTCCAGACTAACACGGCTACCTCTCTGAGAGTTGAAAAAGACTGCATTGTGATGTTTTCCCTAGAAATATAATTGTTTGACCACTGAAACGAACTACCTCACACAAAAAATGTTCTGTTCAGCAGCAAATGCATAGCTCAGAAATGATTCAAGTGATTTTATTTCCTAAAGTTGTCTTGGTTGTGACCAAGCACAGACATTTCCAACCAAAAGGATTACTTCCGAGGTATGAGGACCTAAAAAAAAAAAAAGGATATAAAAAGTGGCTTTATTAATTGTAGCAAAGGAATCAGAATTTCACCTGCTCAGATGTCTCATTCTTATGAAGGGTTTCTTAAATTAATGTTCAGCACCAATTATATTTTAAACAACCAAACACTGTCCTTTTTTCTTTTCAAGTATTTTTACAAACAAGTTTCCGCTTTTAAGAAAATACTTTAGAGTTGACCTTTGTAGGATCATTGGGACCTACCCTGAAATATTGTGAACGACAAAAAGGCATATTTCAAACAAAACTTAAGCACAGCATGACAACAAAACAGCATGAGATCTTTTAGGGGAATCTGATCATAAAGCTCTGAATGTAATCTGCATAAAATATAATAAAATCAGCAATGACAAAGTACATAATGAAAATGGCTGTGTAAAACTATGCCCTTAAATATATCACTGGGATACACGTCAATGGAATAATTGATTCTTCTCTGAAACACATTTAAGTGATGAAAGAATAGTTTCTAAAATCTACAGGCAAGAACTTGATTTGATTTTAATACCCTTTATCCTGAAGAAATCCCCAAACACTTAACAAGTCAAATGAGGTAGATATTAGTAATTAACTGACTGCATAGGAAAATGTAGCCGCCATTACATGTTCAGCAATAGCTCAAAACAGAACTTTGAACACTGCCACTTATTTTATTGTTGAAAGAATTGATATAAAGGTTTGTCCTGACTTTCTGAAAAATGCAAAATCACTTTTAAAGTGCATTTCTACTCTGAAAATTGTAAAATGGCTTTATGGGTTCCATATTGCCTCACTAACTTTCAAATCAAATCTGCTCTATTTACAAAGTGGTGGGTTTTTTTGTTTTTGACAGCTCTCCAAGCTCATCTTGAATCTCAAAACGACATTAGGTTCATTCTTTGAGAACTGCCAGGTTTTCAGTGACAATCTTGATCTAGCTAAAGTAGAGTTTAAGCATTTTAGTGCTAGGTTTATGGCCATAGTTTCTCACCATTCTCTTTTCTAAGAGCAGCATCTGGGATTGTTTTGGGGCTAAATATTTCAGTCCTATTCTGAACAGTATTGATAATGCCTGAGCCCAAATAAAAACTCTCCATGCAAGATTCTGCAAGCAAAATACAGTAACATATTACGTTAACGGTGCACAGCTTAAACCAGTGTTCTCTGAGCCACAGTGCCAAGAAGTCTAACATGCAATGAATGTATTTTAGTCAGTAGGGTATCTGATTTGACCTCCTGTCCTAAAAAGATTACAGAGTAATGAGAAGATTATTTTTTATAGTTGCTCTTCAAAATAGAACTACACTTTGACATTCACCTGCAGAGCTACCAGAAATTAGTCCGACTTGAACGTTAGTCTTTTACCTTGTCTTTTGTCTAATGTTCTCTATCTGCTTCAACAGACCTCTGCTGGTACCACTGAAACTGGACTGGTAGTCCCAGTTTCTAATATAAAATCAGTATATTGGTTGTCACTCATTTCTCTGTCTCGGGAAAGAAATCAAGAGACTTTTCCCAGGCACAGACAGCCATGACTCCTCAAATGCTAGTAATGGCAGTAACATCACTGTTTAATAGTTATTTATTACATCATTTACATAATGGGAAAATATACAGATAAGGCTCAAATTACATGACATAAGTCCATGCAAAGTACTGGGAATCTAAAATAGTTGATTAAACAATCTGTAAAACTGGCCAAATACGTTTTTCATTTATAACAATGTAAATTCAGATTTCAGTGGTGCTACCTCAGTTTAATGGAGAGGACATTTTTGCCCCCCTCACTAAAAGTTCCTATCTTAGGTTCAGGAAGTCACTCACTTCTCAAAATGGAGAATCAATCTGGTCTGGTACTTGTTTTGTTAACAGTTCTACCACCTTTCCTTCTGAAGGGCACTTCCTAGTAACAGATCTCCGCCTTGCAGAAGTGGAAACATAGTGTGCAAGAGTAGCTTCAAGAAACTCATGGAATTTTAACAATTTGTCTTGTAGGTTTACTAGATTCAACAACAAGGTAATTACTTCCATATTTAGGGCCCATTATGAGATTTTTAACTTAGGGTTAAGAACATTATCAGTACTATTTAGACGGCAGGCTTTAGCCCCAAATCAGATCACAGTTGCTCTTCTTAGAAGAGAATGGTGAGAAACTAGGGGCACAAACCTAGAACTACATTGCTTACACTCTGGTTTAGCTAGATCAGCACTGTCAATAAAACATGGCAGAGGTGAGCTCTCTCAAACACATGCTGATATTTGTGACCTTTTTGATTCATTGCTGCACCACTCCATACTTGAAATAGGAACCACGAACACTGGAAGCTCTGGTTGCTGCAGAAGTAACTCAGTTTATCATGAGTACATCATCCTGGTATTATGATCTCTGCACTGGCTCCCTGTCAAATAACAGATTAATTTTAAGACCTTCATCTTCGATTGGGTAGACATAAGCTAACTCTGAGAACTCCTCTTCTTCCATACAATTGTGTAATCTCAGAATTGAGGCCAGTGGGAAGAGGAGACGCAGCCTACTTGTCATTATCTCTCCCATGTTGGCAGAGCTCCTCTCGGTGAGAACCAAGAGTGACAACCCCAGTATTGACACTGAAGTATTCAAAAGTCATGAATGAGGCCCGCCAAGTAATGAGAACTATATCTATATATGCATGTGTGTGCACATTTTGGATCTTTTATTTCCCTTTAGTTATTTGAGCCTTTAAAGTTCACATTTGCCAGCCTTCTCTGCAAATGTGAAGGCTAGGAGCTCTTTTTCTTCTTTTTTAGTGAATGGTGAAATCTCATGTAACTCCATGGCTCTAGAATGATGCTGGGGAATCAACAAAAATACTAAATATTGCAACTCGGATTCTTTTCAGAATCTTAATTGGTTTAGAATAGCATGGAGCACTGAAAAACACTCTTGGAGAGACAGTGAGCACATGCAATACATTTGTAGTGTAATTTCAAAGACATACACAACTTTTATCTTCCATAGATTTCAATAATATATTAAATTTTCTAAGACATCTTGTTTTTATTTTTAATGCACAGTAAACTATTTCTTGAATTGTAGGCTACTCTATCTTATTACACGTCTGATGTATGTTTCTCATGGGGACCATTGTATTTAAATCACATTTCAATTTATCCTTTTTGTGTGGAAATCAAGAGTACCTATGGTATAATTTAAGGAGAAAAACACTAGGGAGTTCCTAGTTCACACTGTTTTAACAGAATAACCCAAAAGAGAGTCAACATAGTGATTTTTTAAACATCCACTGTTAACAGCTTCATAATGCATATTCATATAATGCATTATGTCAGAAAGAATCATATTCATTTACAGGTACTGTCACAGGGTCCAGGCCGGTCCTGTGTTCTCTCTGCTCCCAATAAAGGACTTTACATCATTCCTCAGTGATTCACCCAAGTGTCCTTTATTTACAGTCCTTGTGCGTGGCTTTTCAGTGACAAACAGTGCTCCTCCAATCCCCTGAAAGTTACCCTGCTGTCTTGATTCCTGGGCTCCCAGTCCCCCAAGACACCTTTCTCGCAGTCGGGAGACAGCGCTCCAGTCTCCCATTCCCTGCCTGGCCCTCCTCTTCTGACTATGAGTCAGGGTTTTTCTAGCCCCATCAGCTTCCTGCCTCAGCTGTGCTCAATCAGCCCCTGTTAGCTCTGTGAGTCCCTGCTCATTAGAGCTTCCCCGGGGCCTCCTGCCAGGAAGCAGGGCTTAACTCACAGAGGCAGGGTATTCTAGGGGTTTTACCCTTGCCCCACCACAGGTACATTATATGCAATTAGAAGATACACCATAGGAAAAAAAATTGCATCCAAACTGTTTCACTGAAGACAGTGACATGATTCATTGTCACAAACATCTATGCTGGAGTTGTTTGAAGAATACATTTAAGCCTGTCCCATTTTAATGTAGCTCAAAGCAGAATAGCATAGACTGAACACAAGTGCCTGGGAAATGGAGTGATAAAATACTATTTTTCTTTTACATCAACTTTTGACGGTTATTTCATATAGCCATTAGAAATGAACCAAAAGCCTAGGGTTAACTGAAGGCGGAGGGAAAAGAACCCCAAGCTAAAAATATCTTTAATTTAGGATCTCTCACTAAATACTTATCTCATCTTGATGGCCTCAGGAACCAAAAGGTCAGAGAAAATGAATGATCTTATGGAAGACATACAGACTGCTTCAATATCTAGGCACAATGGGATCACTTAACGATGAAGTGAGAACTTTCAACTGGAAATGTCTCACTTTTGTGGCATGGAGGCTGCTTTCAAGATAATTTTGACATTGATTTGAAAGCTTAAGGAAAGTGTTGGGGGAGGGGGGAAGTAGGGATGGAAATTAAGATCCTGTCTCCATCAAAGATGCAGAATCTCCCTTGGGGGGGCAGGGCAGAAATCTAATATTAAGAATGAGTGAACTGGCTGGAATAAAATAACTCCCAACCCCAATTTTTTACTTTTGAGAACTAAGATCAAACTTTTAAAGTGCCCCCCCACACACACTTTTGTGATAGGTTTTCACTTCCTGTTTCTGAATGGGAGGAGGGGGGAAATGTCAATAAATAGCTCCCAGAATTCATTATCAGGACAACTTAGCTATTGTTTCCCTGGAAGAACCAAAGGTCACAAGCAACAACCATGAAGGAGTATGGAAGTTTAAGAAAGTTAAGTGATTAAGGACTAAATACACTAAAGTGGGGCTCATAACATTAAAACACAGCTGATTATAAAGGGAATAGCTGGGGAGGGAGGGGAGAAAAGCCCATCCTGTTCCCAATATCATGACTTCACAAAAGTACGTTTACAGTTTTTCTAGCCTGAACTATAAATGGGAATGCCAAAATACCCCACAGGCTGTTCTTGCAATGCTTCTAACACGCATATAAATGCCAAATGCATTTGGAGTTAAGTAAGAAATTTCTATCCCAGTTTGACAGATTCAAGACTTAGGCTTTATACATCAAACTTTGGAAGGTCAGAGTTAACTCTCAGGGCTAGTCTATACATAGTTGTTCCTAACCAACTTCATATGTGGACATTCTTATTCTGAATCAACAGTGCTTTATCCAGAGATTAAGCTAAATAGGAATCTTGTTCCAAAGTAAGAATGTCCACATGTGCAGGGGTCAGGAGCAATTAGTGCACTTTAAATTCATGCACTACCTTAAAGTAAAGCCTAGTTTAGCAAGCCTTTCCCTGAACCTGACTTCTAGCAGGCTCCAAGTATGTTTCTGAAGATCAAGGTTCTTTTGGGTTAGAGCTACAGCAGAATGATAATGTTGTGGTTGCACTGCAATTCAGTGTATATCACACTGAACTCACAATAGCCACGGTAGGTTTGGGACAATTTGATAGGGTAGTTTCAATTCACACCCAACACTTCCTTACCGTTACTGTAAACAAATTGGGTCAGACTGGTTTACATGGAACATTCCTAATGCCATTAACTGGAGATTATGGGAGAATTAGTCTTTAAAGTACTGTATTATATTTAGAGAATCGGAAATTTTACAGAGCTTCATTTTTTCCCATTGGAAACGGTAATGAGACAAGGACACAAAAATTTTCTTTAATTCTTAGAGCAGCCAGCCTACTCTGGTCAGTCAAGAACATTGGGAAGACAGAAAAAAATAGCCAAGCATAAGGGAAAAGCGATCAGATTTCTTAATAGACAGTCCTTTCATGACCCCATGTGTTAACAAAAGAAGTTCTGGAGAGGGGAAAAAAAAAACTCCTTTCCCACTTTTCATTTAATCTGACCTTTAGAATTTAGACTTCTTTTTTCATTCTGAAAGGGGGAAATAATTAGTATTTGGGAGCCTTCAAATTCTGGTTTCCCCTGTTTAACACTCAAACTCATATCTCCTCAAATACCATGAACTCATTTAACAGCGTTGTATCTGAATTTGTTGGCAGATTTCAGAAAAGTGATTTTAGGTGCTGGAATAAGAACATATTGGTGTAAGGGGTGGTGTTAAATATAGAGCTTTTATAAAACTTGACCTTGGTATGGGCTAACAACTTCTTATGTTATCCCTCCATGTAATAAAATGATTGGGGAGCAAACTAAAATGGATGCAATTTAAGATCATAAGTGGTTTTTAATCATTTTAGAAAATAACACATGTATTCTCACACCTTTTGGAGCATGAGTTGTCTCACTGACTTCATTGGCGCAATTCACATGCTTAAAATTATGCATATGTATACATACCTTACCGAGCAAGGGCTTACACAAACACAGAATGAACTACTCTGCTGCAGGTGGTTCTTCCACACCATGGTTCAAATCCCCTAGTAGTTGGGTCAATCTAGTAAAATTTACAGGGTTAACACATCCATGCTTGATCTGTGGAGGACATAAAACAGAAGATTGAAGCCCCCATAGCTGTCAGTCTGGCATTCACAAATCCCCAGGATTCAAACAGGCTGGCATTCACAAAAAGCATGTGTTCTAAAGTAACATTTTAATCAATTAGAATGTTCGAAAAAGGATTCCAAGAAACAAACTTTATAACTATTAACACGAAAACATTAACTAACATCTACCGATGTGTTCATGTAGTTCCTCTCATTCCAGGCTAAGCTGTAGTCTCTTATAAATTATTTACCTCTCTGAATATTAAAGCTTAGCCCTTGATTTCCAGGTCCCCTTCTTCCCAACATCTGTCTTTTAATATGAGGACAGTAACAGGACAATAGGGCAGCACTAGAGTGACATCTACAGTTCAGAAAAATAAAATCAGGGAAGGCAGAAATTGTAACTCTCCATTCTGCTTTTAAAATAGGAAACAATTGTCTGTTAATGAATTGATGGATTGCATGAAGCTATGAAAAAGGAAAGTACTGTTCTACTTTGTACTCAGAAAGCAAGCATCCAGCAAGCAGCATTACCATTTCGAATAGCTTTTAACCAATCCATCGCCTCTCTTTTCACCCTTCCTCACTTCAGTAGCCCCTGTAGTGGGACGGAAGGAAAACTCAGTCATGCAGTGGAAAGATGAATGGGTCCCCGAGCAGTCAGACCAGTGAGGGAGAGGCAAGAGCTGAAATTCTGTGAAAAGGGAGAAGGAAGTTGGGGAAAAAAATCTATTTCTATTGGGGTGGTTACACACTATCATCTATCTTGTTAGAGGATGTGGTAGGGAGTAAGAGAAAGAATGTGGACATTGATCTGATTGATTGTTTAATATAATATAAGGATATTGAATCAGACTTTGAATTACTGATGCAGCTAATTCCATCAAAGTTATGGTGACTATATAAACAACAATATTTATTTCCACTGCGATTGATAGCACTAGAATTATATGATAGAATTATACCTCCATAATGCAGAGTTCTTTGTATTCTTAATGAGCCATGCTGCCTGAATATTTTAAGGATACTTCAATTTTCAGCACAGAATGAAGATATAAACATAAAACCCAAAAGGTAGCAGACATTCCTGAAAAGAGAGAACATTTAATTCTTATATAAAATTATTCTCACTTGCTTTCTAGGTTTTGAACCTTTAGAGTTCATGCTGTCAAACTTTCCTTTGCACTCAAAAGGGCTAACCTATTTTTTTTTAAATGAAAGTTTAGAGTCTCATGTAGTCACATGACTTCAGAAGCTGGGGAATTATGAAAAATCAAATACCCTGAGACTTATTAGCTTTGGTAACACTGTTACAGCTCTTTGGTAACTCCCAGAACTCTTTAATTGTAATAATTTGTGCCCCCTTATCTGTGTATTTCTAAGGTAAACAACATTCTCCCTGCCCCCAAACAGACAACCAGCACTACATGGCTCTACCTACTTGCCTTCTGCCACTTTTCTGTTAGTCCTGGAACTTCCCTGAGCTTTTCTTGTGTTTTACTTTAGGCCACATGGACAGGAGAGGAGACACTTTAATTACTTTCTCCCTGGCCATATACATTTTACATTCAAGCCCTTTGTAATCCTGCATAAGTGGCTAAGGGTTGCAGATCTATGTTTTTATATAGGATTACCGTATGCCATAAAGTGTTTTCAAATGTGTTTAATATTCCATTAGCAGTCTTAAAGTAAAAAGGAACCTCATCACCCACTATCCACATCTAAGTGCTATTGTAGTGACATTTGCTTTTAAAAAGGGATTAACCCAAGAATATGTCAATTGGTATTTTCAATAATCATCTAGACTAGGAGTATTCTATGAGCCAGTACTTCTGGGAATGGTATGGAACCATGTCTCCACAAACAGGTTTGAATGCTAAGCAAAAGTGTTCCAACCGAAATAAGTGGCTGACTCTGAAAAATGCGGAACACTTGCAGCCCCTGCTGATTTCAATGGGATATAAGATTCCTCAACACCAGCGTTCATCAATTTTGTTTATGATGAAGAGGCTTGTTAAGTCTCTCTTGAGGTCATTCAGAGCTCAACAGGCATAACTGTAAGAATTCAAGGTAAATTCAAGCCAGAGGCAGCTTTACATTTTGGTAATGGTGGGAAAAGTTAGCATATGTACCATAACCACCACACTGTTAGTCATTCTGGGTTCTCTCTCTCATAGTTTTCAAGTGAGGAATGAAAACAAATTTTGAAACCTCACATCTTTCACAAAATAGAGTTCTTATTTTCTGGGCAGCTGTGTACCTGACTCCTTTTCTCCCCTCCAATGTTAACTAACCCTTTGCCTTAGAGAGGTAGGATGGCCAAAAGCTAAAGCAGACTACTGGTAAAGTTGGCATTTTTATGTGATGCTAAAATTCCATATGGGAGGTTCATAAAACATGAAGACAATTGTTCTTCAGATGAATTGATGACAGAGACATTAAAAACTTCATTTTGAGAATGTCTGTTTATGTAAAATTTAGAGTTGACTTTCTGAACTGTGGTTTCTAGTTAGAATGCTTGGGCCCTCGGAAGAAGATGGAGTAGAGCCATTAGCTACCTTGTTTCCTAGGAGATCTATTATCCCAGTTGGAAGCAGACAATATTTGGAATATTCATACTCTGCTCTTTCAATTGGTTGGAGAAAGAAGCGGTTGTCAAATGCTTTGGTTTTGATGTTGCATTTAATTCCTAGGTGTAAGCTAGGCTAGATATCTCTGCCAATGATGTGCATGTGTTTGTTTTTAAATGTAGCATTGATCCAGCACTTCAAAACGTCATCCCACTTGTCCTCCATTTGGGGAACCAAGACATACAGGGTCAGTCTATAGCAAAGCTTACTTGAAGAATGCAGATGGTTTTCCTGTAGTATCTCCTCTGTCTCTCATGCCACTTGATATATTCAACCAACCAGTTGTATGTCCCTCCTACTATTCATAGCTGGATCAACTGCCCAGGCCTGTAAGTAGGGTCTACATTTCCTTTTGAGTTAAGATGTCTTTAGATTTTGATTTATTTCACTTTATTTTCATTTAAAGGTGATTTTCATGGTTCCCCATGCATAGACAAATGAGCCTTTCCCAGTGAATATCTAGTGGTAAATACTATTGCCTTTTCCTGCACACTTGCTTTCCATGGTCTCAGGCAAAGCTGGTGTTGGGACTAGAGCTGGACAAATAACTGATTTTTTTTATTTCAGTGGGCAAACCAAATATTTTTTTAAAAAATCATTTTGGACAAAACAAATGAGAAGTTTTCAGTTTTTGTCAGTGAAACAAAAATACATCACTAATTATAAAGTTTAGTCAACGAATTAATAGCTAACTAGCACAGCCTTCAGTGGAGCCAGAGAAGACTGGCAAGAACTATTTAAAAGCAATCTAGAAAATTCCCTGATAGAGGGTACACAGCCAGGGGCCAGTGGTGAGCTGTATACTTCAGATGTTCTGCACAATGGTTTTAGGCCCATGACTTGAGCTAGCAGAGAAACATGGAAAGAGTTCAGAATTCCCTCCTGCTTGCCTTTGGCATTTTCAGTAGGAGCTCTTTTTAATTTGTACAACATAAAAGATAAAATGGCAAAGAAGAAATATAAATTGAGAAGCCTTCCTCTACTTTAGTATTTCCAGTGTTCATGTTCATTCATCTTAATGCCAAGCACTAGCACCCATCCTCCCATTTACTTTACATTAAAATACATTCTTTACCATTCTCAAGCACAAAGAGTTGAATGATTAATCAGAAGTCAAACTTCACCAGTCTATAGCTATGATTTTGTTGAGTGGGTTCATGGTCCTTTCAATTTGCTTTTCACAATTATATGCACAAGTGCCACTTGGTACTAATGTCCTCAAAGTGAATCCTGCAAAAAAATAAAAAAAATAAAGGAGCAGTTAATACAATATGCACTGATCCTGCAAGGTTTTGAGCACCTCCTATGATGTGCTGTGAACACCTTACAGGTTCAGGCCTCTGGTGTTCGAAAAATTAAGTTATGTAGTCAGGAAAACATTGTATGATTTAACTGACTAATAGCACTGGTGATTAAGTTGCTAGCCTAGGACTTGACAATCAGAGTTCAATTCCTGGTGCTGCTACAGACACAGTGTGACCTTGGTCAAGTCACTTGATATGGCCCCAAATTCCCATCAGTGTAAAAGAGAATTATACCAGAAAAGAAATAACAGCTAAAGAGTATAAGTTCTTCATGGACAGGACTCTCTCTTTATGTTTATACAGCTACTGGTGAAATGGGGCCCTGATCTTAGCTGTGACATATAGTTTTTGTTTATTTGCTATGCCACCTATATAGAGAGTGAAATCCAATAGATCTTATTTCATTCTTAGGCAAAATGTCCACTGATTTGAATGGGAGAGTCTGACTGAATAAAGATCGATGTGATTGACATTAACTGGAAGCAGAAATGAGCAATTTAAAGAGCAGGCCTACATTCCTCTGTGTCTTTTGCTAATTTACCCATGATTTCAGATAGCAGTTGTGCATGATGGCCACAAGATGGTAGTCTTGCTTTAAAAGTCACAAGAAAATGCTAATGAAAACATCATAACCCATTTTTAAAACATAGTGGTTTAGGGATTGGCTGTTTTTTCCCCCCATCATCACTAGCCGTCAGCTCCCACCCCATTTCTCATACCCTTCTGTGCTCTAATTCACTTGTTTTTGTTTTCTTTAATTATAGCTTTGTTCCCCTCACTTTCATCATTAAAGCATTATATAGTTTTAGAAAACTGAAGAAAATGTATAATATGCTGGTAGTAACTTTAAAAATTCCAGAATGCACATAGCTCATAAAATGCCATTATTTATATTTCAAAGGTCTCAATCATGATCTCTTAAAATAGACAAAGTGGTTTTAACTTAGGTCTATTTTTAAAAAATCAGTCGAAATAATGAACTATTAAGGGTTCTAGACTTTATAAAGACCAAAGACATATTGGCCATTGACCAATACTTAAGAATCTAGGTTGGAGCTTTGTAATTGCAGTCTGCCTTTGATGACTAACTCTGTTATGTTAAAACCAGAGTTGAGTGCGGGTTTCTGAAAGTCTCCCGAAACACTGTACACCCTTATTCATTGAAGCAGTTTTTTATACAAAGCTGGTGGAGGGGAAAAAATAAGGCACTAGGTGCCTCAGTTTTCTATGAAGAAGGATATTTTAAAATATACCAAGTAGCTCTTCAGCTTGTAAAGTCAGTCTCCACTTTTGGCCATCTTTTTTATCTAGATCCTAATTTATAACACCACAAATTTGGTGGTTTGTTTTTTGGGTTTGAGGTGGTTTTAAAAAAATGAAAAGTACCATGAAACTTGAATTTAGATATGGATTCTAAATTCCACAGTCAAACCCAAGTGGCAATGTCTAAGTCTCTCTTCATCCCTCCCTGAAAAAGGGACTTTACAGAAACTTTACTGTTTCTTAAAAAAACATGGCAGAACATTCTGGAATTATAAAATATTTTGACAAAGCTGGAGTTGAGAGACAATGAATTGCAATCCCCCCACACACACACACAAGTCATGCAATACTGATTTCTGCGTGAATGCACGAGTAACCTTTCTCTCAGCTACTTTGCTAAGCTTCTAATTTTCAAATCCAGTTTTGTAACCATTATGGTCATGTTGAGATGACACAGGGGAAAGAGCTCTCTCTCTCTCTCTTTTCTGTCCCTGTATTCTCTCCCTATCTGCTTGCATGGTGGGCCTATCTCTCTATCGGCTTGCATGGTGGAGTGACTAGTGCTTCATTCTCTCAAAAAGAAACTCAGGACCCCCTCTAAATTTTCAGCTTGAACTGAGCAAATCTTAGGCCTGGTCTACACTGGGGGTGGCGGGTCAACCTAAGATCCATAACTTGAGCTATGTGAATAGCGAAGTCGGCATATCTTAGGTCAACTTACCTGGCCGTCCACAGAGTGCCGACCACTGCAGCTCCCCCATCGACTCCACTTTTTTCTCTCACTGAGGTAGAATACAGGAGTTGACAGGGAGCACATTTGGGGATCAATTTGGGGATCGTGTCTAGATGCGATAAATTGATCCCCGATAGCTCAATCACTGCCCGCCAATCTGACAGGTAGTGTAGACATATCCTTAGGAATAAAAGACAAAAGTTGACAGGAGAAACTACCAGCAAGTAGGTGAAGGGTTCCAGGGGTGGGGGGTTAGCAGAAAACACAGACTCCACAGAGAAGAAAAATAGCCAGCAGGACTACAGAGGAGGACTACATTGCTGGATCTCCCAGAAGACAGAGCAATCAGGAAGTAGGCCAACTAGCTTTCCCCTAATTAGGTGGGAAAAGGGGAACATGCCACTAGGGAGACATCCAAACCCCTTGAGAGTAAGGGAGCATGTAAACCCCAGACATCTCCAAGAAGACTCCAAGAAGTAAGTAGGACATCCCTGCTTTTTGTGGCGAGGAGAGAACCTAGCTTATAGTTCCAGAGAAACTACACTTTTGCATGCTTTCAGCTTCTATTTCTAACCACAGCAAAAAAACATGACCTGGGTTACACTTCAGGTCAGAGTTCATTCAAATACAGGCCTAAATGAATCTGTATGAAACAAGAGGAACAAATGCTCCCAGAAACCAATCACCCCCATCTTGGGAAGCTTTTCTTTGTCCCAAATCTAGTTAACTCAAGATGTGCTCACTCTTTTTTGCTCCAGTTAACATCATGCACTGTTCCTCAGCTACTTATTATTTCTGTAACCAAATGCATTGTTGTCAAAACCTGGTACATTTTTTAATACTCTTACATCTCATATGCTGGCGTCTATGCCCTCTGAAATGTTGGTTTACATATACCACTGCTAGTTGTGCTTGTCTGTTTATTCTCTTCTAAACTGAACAGTTCTGCCAGGGTAAACCCTGTTCCTAGATTTCTCATTACTTAATTGATAGCAGGTTTAGCACACACTTTAATTATGATTTCAAACATGTTGCTAGAACACTAGAATCTCAGCACCTTAGGGCCTTTTCATAGGACAGTAAAAAAAAAATCTTCAGGGTAAAACTTTGTAATGAGGACAGAGCACGCCAGCGCCAGAGGGCTAACATCCTCCATTAGTCTAAAAGGGAACTCATTATTTCTAAGATGTTTCTGAAAGTGCATTTAAACCACTCATTTTGGCTGCTTTTAGCACAGTTTTCACATATTTCATAGTTCAGTTTCCACAGCAAAATGGAACAGCGGGTCTTCAGTTTCACACAACTGGTAGTGTCTATTGTGTGAGGCGTGTGGAAGTTGGGGGCAGATTTTTCTCTCTCTTAATTTGCAATTATGTAAAAGAAACGAAAAACTTATTACTGAACAGGAGCTTCAGAACAATCAGTTCAGTCTACTCCTTTGTTCCCTTCTCTTAAGGCCTCATCCAGAATGAAATCCTGGTCCTAGAGAAGTCACTGGATAGTCCAGATGCAAAGTAGTTCTCAGGATCAGGCCCTTTAAAACTGAATTTCTGTGCAGGCTCTTGCATCTAAGGAATGTGGCCTTGTTTGGGGTACAAAGAAACAAAAAGTCTAAGGTATGTTGATTAAGTGACTTATTTACCTGCCAATTCTTGCAGATATAACACTAGACAGTGGTGCCAGAACCAATCCTGTTCAGACAGAGCAACAAACATATGAACAAAAACCCAAGACAGTTTCAGTCTAACAGAGCGGAGAGAGGAACACTGTATCTGTTCACCGAGGAAGTACCATGTGTAGCTGTGGGATTTCATGAACGTTTAGATCCTGGTTCCTGTGAAGCCAGCCAATTCTGCAACAGAATGATCTTCAGGGATGCCAAACATACTTTATTAGATAGGAAAGGTAAATAATAAAAGAAGGCCCTAATTTGCATATATGATTTTCTTTTGTATTATAAATATTTGTTTCTATCTCTTATTTCCAGTGGAATCTCTAATGAGGACTAAGAAGTCAGATATAGAGTGATCGCTTTGTAAAAGTATTCATTTACAGGTGATGTGGTGTTGTCTTTTATCACTTTCCTGTGTGAGTTTATTCGAGAGCATAGTGATTGCTTGATTTCACCCACAGAGTTTCTATTGGGGCATCTGGTACACTGAATGAGATATATCACATGTTGTGACAGGCTTGTGTAAGACCCATGGATTTTGGAAGGTGTGTTGTGGGGGGTGTTGATCATGGTATCAGTGGAGTTATGTCTACAGTTTTTGTAACTGTTGTTCTGGCAGGGTCTGGTGCTGCTTTGAATTGGTGTGTCCTGGTCTCTTGGGAGCATGCTTCTGATGAGTTTGGAAAGGTTGGGGGGTTGTTTGAGTCTAGAATAGGCCTTGAAGAAATACTTCTTTTGGGATGGGGTCCCCACTGAGTATAGGTTGTAGCTTTTTGATGATAGATACCACACACGGGTTCCAGTGTGGGGTTGTAGGTGCACTATAAAGTTTCTGAATCAGGCATAACAAAGAACTATCCTGATGTGAAAGAAAGGTAGAAAGAATAATATGAGACCAATATGTCTCCATCAGGAGCTCTTTAATTACCTTAAAAAATAAAAAAGGAATCTTACAGAAAGTGGAAACCTACAAATTGCTGAGGATAAGTTCAAAAGAATAGCTTAAGCATGTAGGGACAAAAATCAGAAAGACAAAACGCACAAAATGTGTTAAACCAAACAAAGGCCTTAGAAAGTAATAAAGAGAATTTCTAAAAATACATTAGGAGAAAGATGAAGGAAAGTGTGGGACCACTATTTAGTGGGGAAGGAGAGCAAATGATGACAACACCAAGAACTCTGAGGTGTTTAAAGTCAATTTTGCTTCAATCTCCAGTAAAAAGATTAATTTAGACAAGATGGTTAACATAATTAATATTTTAAAAAAGGGGACAGAATGCAGGCTAGAATGAGGAGAGAATATTTAGTTAAGTTGGATGTACACAATTCATCAGGTAGATTACATTCACCCCCGTATATTGAAGGAACAAGCTGACGTAATCTCAGAACCACTGGTGATTATCTTTGAAAAACTCATGGAAGTCGGCTGAAGTAATGGAGAAGGACAAACATAGTTCTCCTTTGAAAAGGAGAACAAATAGGACCCCTGGAATTGTACACCAGTCAGCCTAATTTAGATACCTGGAAAGATACTGGAACAAATTATTAGAAAGTTTATGCTAAATTCTCAACTGAAATTGAGTTCTGCTTAAAAAATAATGGCATAAATTGGCCCTTTGTCATTTTTTATCCAATGCACTATTTCACCTATCTGTCTTTTTGGATATGTTAAAATATATTTTTAAAATAGGTTCAGCCAACAGATTTTTAAATCCCATTGGGCTGCCATTAGAATGCCATAAATTAATTTACTATACAGCCAGGATTTTAGGAGGTTCGAGATTAAGGGATCTGTTACATTTCATCCAAAAGTTAAGCTTCTGGCTTGAAGCTGCAATGTTTCTAAATACATTGTTAGCAAAAGAGCTATGTTTTGTATAACCTTTCTTTGCTTTTTGTCATAAAGAGTTGCAAAGATGTATTTTCAATGCTTCTACAGTATGGTAGCAAAATGATCAATCTTTCAAACCTAAAGCCCTCCCAAATCAGCATCTTATGTATTACAGCAAAACACAGTGGGCCAAATTCTCTCATTTGCACTGGTGCAAATCTAGAATAGAGTCCACACACCTTACAATGTTATGATTTAAGGGAACTGTTTTCTCTTTAAGAACCTTTACTCTTAATATTGCATTCTTTATGCACTAAATATCTCACTGATTTAGGGTTCAATCTGAAGATGGATTAATTAATGAAAGCCTGTAAAGCTTATTGTGTGGTGTGCGGTGATAGATAAAATTGCAGATTTGGGGTCTTAAACTGGAGGCCCAGGGGTGCAAATAAAACAGACCTGTCCTGTTTAAAGACGAAGAAATCCAAAATGCAGACCCAGACCAGTCCAAGAAATGTATACCAAGAAAGGCTTAGAACTGTAAGCACAGTGCAATAAAGGGAACTATCCGAGGGTTGAATAGCACAGACAAATGGGGAGCTCCTTGTAAGAACTCTGATTCCTGTGGCTTACTGAATAGTTTTTTAATAGTGCTAACACTCAGAGATTAACAATTGTATTTTAAATTCTGGTGGATATTTTGGCCTTTGTGTATGTTCATTAAGCTCTCAATAGATCTTGAAGAATTTGAAGGAGGAAGGGTTAGAAGTCTACGATTTATTTTTAAAGAACTGTACTTGTTTTCGATATCCCATTATTCTCTTCAGATTTTCCATGTTTAAATATTTAAACTATTTTAATAATGCAGAATTTAACCCTGTAATCTTTCCAATGCTATTTTTATAAGATATTATCACAAATCAGTAAAATGGCGATATTTTACATGATCTATAAAAGATACATCTACACTGTAGCCAAGGGTGCAAATGATAACTCATGTAGACATACACACAAGATATAATCGATGTAGCTCTCTAAAAATGGAAAGATGCCACCGCGCAGGCTGCAAAAGCCCACCTGATCCTTTGGATATGTACTCATTTGTGCAGCCCATGCTGAAACCATGGCAACCTCACTTTTGTTTAGTGAGCTAGCTAGATTATAGAGCATGTTAGTACATCTATATGAACGGCCATTCACATGCCCCGCTGCAAACATCTATACCCTTGGACTGTAAGTTCTCCAGGGCAAGTATTATTTACTAGTGTCTGCTTATAAAGTGCTTAGCATAATAGTGCTGATACTTGGTTGGTGCCTGGTACTAGGGTAACAAACATGATTGTTTTTATTCCTGTAGTTAAATGTGGGGAACCTAGCATAGTGATGGTACAATATTTGTGCTTTCCCAGCTTTGCAGTTAATTATAGCTTCTAAATTAATTGACTTGGAAACAAAGTTGTCAGAGTAAAAGGTTAATATTGCTGAATCACAGTAATTTGCTGTTAGCAACAGTGTTATGGAGAGCGATGCTAATATGTGGATTTTAGAGCCTGATGATTATTAAAATTCAGCTTCTTACTGTGGGGGGAGGTGGAGAAACCCCCTTAACCAAATGATCCCAGTTTGCACAGCTAACTAAACCCTGGTTCTAATGTGGTACAGCAATATAGTGATGGGTAAAACTGATTGGGAATTTTCTGATTAGATTATTTTTTTAGGAAAATGATTATTCATGAAAAAAAGTTTTGCAGTAGTAATTCTGGTTAATACAAATCCAGGAAGACAATTTTGTTTGACAATACAGTTGACACCACATACATATTACCAACAACAAAACTATTCAGTAGCTCAATTTAATACAACTTTATGGATAGAAACTCACCATTTATACCGACAATTTCAGCTGTGCCATTTTAGATGTAACCTGTATACTATTATTTAGGGCCACATTGTTCCACTGAGTGGATTACTCCCAGAGAGGGGATGGAAAGGCCATAAAATGAGACTCATTCTTCTAGCATTCTTCTAGTGGGGATGTAGGTTGAATTGGCTTTTGACTGAGGTTTCCACTCTCTACACAAGTGAATTGCCCCTTTCACATTTGGATACTGGAGAGGATGATCTTCACCCTACCAGGGTAAAACTCTCAAGATCTGGCCCAGGGTTTACACAGTGATTGTAAGAAGTTAAAATAAACTATTGTGGAGATATATTTGTGACCAATTCCTGAATATATTGATATATAAAGTGGCAGATAATACAATGTTGCAAAGATGATTTTTTTCAGTACTGCCCTTTCCCCAATCAAATGCAGAGGGCTTTAAAGCAGGGAAAAACATATTTCTCATTGTTTCAATTAAATTGGAAACTAATCTAGTTTTAGACAAATCTTTGAAAAAGCCAGAGTAAAGATCTCATGAAGTTTGGGAATAATAGAAAAGGCTTGTACACAAAAGGGGAAAAATCTCATTTGGAGAAACGCAAATGGAGAAAAGATGAAAGCAGTCAAACAAGCATCAATGATATGGTCTCAGAGGAAGTATTGCTGATATAAATGAAGGAATTCCTCAGTTTCTTAGCTGACATAATTAACTGCACAGCAAAAGCTAATAAAAAGATTAAAAGATAAAGTTAGCATCAGAAGCAACTGAATGACATTTAGAAATAGAGGGAATAGAAAAGAATGCACATTTAAAATGCTTAAAAGTAACAACCAATATTTCCTTTGTACAGCCCACAGTAGTATTTTTCAAAATGTTTAATTTCCACTGAAGAATAAGTAAAATACTCCCCTACACATATTAAATACATGATTCTATCTATTTGAGATGCCTTTCTCATAGACTCATAGACTTTAAGGTCAGAAGGGACCATTATGATCATCTAGTCTGACCTCCTGCACAATGCAGGGAACCAAATCTCCTCCACCCACGCCATAGTAAACCCCTAACCTATTTCTAATCTATTGAAGTCCTCAAATCATGGTTTAAAGACTTCAAGGTGCAAAGAATCCTCCAGCAAGAGAATCATGCCCTGTGCTACAGAGGAAGGTAAGAAACCCCCAGGACCTCTTCCAATCTGATCAGGAGGAAAATTCCTTCCCGACCCCAAATATGGCAATCAGCTAAACCCTGAGCATGTGGGCAGCCAGACACCCAGGAAAGAATTATCTGTAGTAACTCAGATCCCAACCCATCTAACATCCCATCACAGGCCATATTTACTGGTAATAGCCAAAGATCAATTAATTGCCAAAATTAGGCTATTCCATCATATCATCTCCTCCATAAACTCATCAAGCTTAGTCTTGAAGCCAAATAGGTCTTTTGTCCCCACTGTTTACCTTGGAAGGCTGTTCCAGAACTTCACTCCTCTGATGGTTGGAAGCCTCTGACTAATTTCCAATGTAAACTTCCTACTGGCCAGTTTATATTCATTTGTTCTTGTGTCCACATTGGTACTGGGCTTAAATAATTCCTCTCCCTCCTTGATATTTATCCCTCTGATATATTTATACAGAACAATAATATCTCCCTTCAGCCTTCTTTTGGTTAGGCTAAACAAGCCAAGCTCTTCTCTCAGTACCTTAGAAAATAGGACTTATGTTGTCCCTGTCCTACTTCCCTGACCAATGCTACTGTTTTAGGACAATTTATAAGAAGGATATCACTGTAAAGATCTCGAAGGATTATAGGAGAAGTTTCAAAGACTTTGGTGGTATTGTATCTTATATATAGAGAGAGAATTTCACTGTCCAGATTCACATTACTGCTTTAATCTTAGAAAATCATAAGTTTCCATGCAAATTATTTTCTAGATATTAAATATTTGATTATTCCATATATTACATTAGATATCACTAGTAACATTACATACTAATTTTAATGGGGCTTTTATGTGGAAGTGCTGTAGGTTCTGAAGGTTATTTTAATATAAAGCTACTATAATTTGTGTAAATACTTTTACAGCTATAATCAATAATGTAATTCACATATGCTGTTTCACTGTTTTAAGTATCAAATAAAAGAATCCACCTTCTGCCTCAGACAACTTCACTGAAATAAGCAAGGAGCAAATTTTGGCCACAAATTCCTACTTCCCACCCCTAAAAAACTATCAGTGATATTTGTGAGAGCGTTTGTGACCTTGGCTAACTTTCCATGACATGTTAAAGCACATGCCTTTATGCAATTGTTTTTTGCTATACTTCATAATAAAAAATGGAAAATAAGCCAAGGGAAGGACTGGGCAATAGTCATGAACAGCTTCAGGATAACATCAAAAATTAAGGGCTTGTTCACATGAGAAAGTTGCACTGGTTTAAACTATGGTGTGTATTTAAACCAATTTAGTTAAATTGGTGCACCTCCAATGAGGACTTTCTTATTTGGCATAGGAGTGGTTTATATTGGATTAATTGTCTGCAAGATAAATCTGGAAGAACTAAAAAATGAATATTCACACAAGGATTTGCATTGGCTTCACCAAATAAATTTTAAAACTGCAAAAGCATGCAATTTTTCCTGGTGGGCAGGACTAAGTCAACGAAACATAAAAAAAGCTTAAGATGTTGTGGCCATATGACCTAAGAATCAAACTAACACATGTACAGTAAATAAAACCTGGTCATATGACCTATATTTCTCTGGGATTTTTTTTTCATGCTTCAGTTTCCTTTTGTGAAGTTTCTTTTCTCTGAGTCTTGGTCTCAGGGGACCCTTTTGTAATCAGATATGACTGAACACCTTTTAGGCTGCAACACACGTCTAAGCTGGAGACCAGAGCACAATATAAGAGAAAGAATCAGAGAGGTAGCCATGTTAGTCTGGATTTGCAGAAACGACAAAGAGTCCTGTGGCACTTTAAAGACTAACAAAAGTATTGAAGCATAAGCTTTTGTGGGCTAATACCCACTTCGTCGGATGCATGCAGTGGCCTGCTTCAATACTTTTGTTAGTCTTTAAGGTGCCACAGGACTCTTTGTCGCTAATATAAGAGAAAGCAACTCCAGGAGTCTAAACTAATCATATCCATTTTTCTTTGTTTGTTTTTCCTTTAATTTTATGGCTAATTAATATTTTCCTCAGGCTTATTTAAAAAACATCCCCCCCTCTTTAAAATCTGGAGTCATGTTTGTACTCAGCAGAAGGGCCAGAGAATGTCTACTCTTGCCTCTTCTTGTTATTAGCGATAGTTGCAGTCAACAATACTGCATCACATCCACCAGCATACTCAGTTGATGGCTCCTTTAGGTCTTGTATCACTCACATTTTTTAACTGAGGGGGTAAAGAGTTATATAATTTGACACTAAACATTGTTTTATTGCACACATGGTACAACTGCTAGCTGCTATTATTAGCTAACTATGTTTAATTGCCAAATACCTATGCAAAGTTGTCTTCCTATAGAAAATTCAGCACTTTTTTCCCAGTGTGGACTGGCTATTTATGTACAGGCATGACTACCTGCCCTTTCCTGGTTACTTTAAGTGGCGAGTCCACATCCAAATCCGGTAAAGGAAAAATAATTTAAAATAGGATCTAAACCATATAATAAGTATAAGTATTTAAAACCATTCTATAAAAGGACAGATAGTAAATAACCATGGATATAGGGGTATTGCAGAGCCCATAATCCAAAGTTAAAATATGGAAAGAGAAACGCTAAAATTTAGTATCAGCAAGATACACGGAATGGGACCTCCGGGATATTTACCTGTCACTGAACATAGCCATCATGTCGATTGTGGAACACAAAACAAGCCTACAAATATTTTCCTTAAAATTTTTGCCTCTCTCAATCCCTAAAATCTTTAAAAGGTCATCATTTACTTCGCTCCACTTGTCACAAGCCCCAAGAATGAGGCCAAAGAAATGGATATTTTTAACTCCTGTTAGGTTCTTAACTTCCTCCTCTAATTCAAGCTAATATGCCACCTTTTCTTCGTGGGCTTTCCCCAGACCTCTGGCGTTATCTACCACCACCACCATATCCCCCTTAATAAATACAATGTCCGATTTTCTCAACTATCCCCTACTATTTCTTAAATAGGGCTCTTCTAATACTTTCCATCCTAGTTTACCTACCTTGTCAATAGCAGTCAAGACTACTCTATTGTGCCTTTTGATTCTCGCATCCTTTGTCTTATAACATTGCCCTGAAATATGAGGTATCGCGTCTTGAACTTTTCCGCACCATCTACAAAAGGCATTTACTCCCCACCTCCCCCTCGCTAATTTTTCCCTCCCTGGACATATAATTGCCCGAAGTTGAAGCACTGCAATAAATGAAGCAGACAATCTTACTAGGGTTTTTTAGAAAGAGTTACTAATTATATCATTTTAAAAATAATTTATTCCCACTCCCTAACTCCATATTTCGCACCATCTTAAAAGTTCATTCTCCCTCCATTTTTTTTGGATGAGGTGTTCTTGCACTAAGAATTAATATCTTATCTCCTAAATTTCCTCTCACATATAAATATGATAGATCAATCGAGTTGTCTTTTGAGACAGTGTGTCTTCTCCATTTACGAACTAACATATTAGGAATTTGTATACTAAATTTAGTCAGTGCGAGACCTCCATCCCTTCCTCTTGAATAAAATAACCCATCTGTGGTGCACTGTAGTAAGTGTAAAATATGCTTCACTATTTTTCTAGTTAAAATGTCCAAATCATTTAAAATATAAAATGGGGGTTCTATTAAAAGTAAGTTATAAAATAACCTCAGTAAAATATATTTTCTTAACATCAACATTTTCTGGGCTGGGTTCAAGGGGGCCTTCTCCAAACTCTCACTCCATTTCATCAATTTGTCCTCGAGTGACAACTCTCCAGTCTCTATCCAGGGATCTATTTTCATGCCGAAATATTTCTCAAATTCTCCTGGTTGTACATACTCAAGTTTCCCACTTTCAATATTCCAATTTTCTTTCAAATTTACTATATAGGTTTTATATTTTGATAAAATATGAAACCCTTTTGTCTTTTTAATATTGATCCAGAGATTAGAAGTCCTACAAAATTCCTCTAAAATATTCAAATTCTTCATTGTCCCTAGGTACAAGTTGCTTAAAATTTCCATGTCGTCGGCAAATGCCAACAATGTGACTATTTCCCTGGCAATATTAAATAAAATAGGAGACAAGGGGTCACTCTGTTTGACCCCACTCCTAATTAAAATAAACTCAGTAGATACATCACCCACCCACACCCTAGTGACATAATTATTATATAAATCCCATATGATTCTAATAAAATGTTTGGCAATACCAAATCTTTTAAGACTGGCTATAATGTACCCATGCCCTACCAAATCAAATGCTTTAGCTAAATCTACAAAGACTATCTCACTAATCCATCCCCATTGCATTTTCCCCCTTTTATTAAATTATTCAAAATAGCAATATTTTCTTCACAATAAGAGGCAGAGATAAAAAGCTTTCTGTCTACTGCATATTTTGACTGAGGCCATTAACCTTTTAGCTAAAATCTTGGTATATAGAATGTATTCAAATACTCAAAATCTGGATTAACACTGTCCACAGATAAACTATTAAAAGTTAGTGTAAAGAGAAAAGGAAAAACTAATCTTACATTTCCCTCTGACAATCCCCAGCCCATGTTAGCTTTCCCAAACAAGTGTTATACAGATGAGGTCTAATTTTAGGTTGTCTCAAAACAGAGGTGGAAGTTATTGGTTTGCCTCCTTATATTTGTCCTACATATTGTCAATTGAGCTATTAATTGTTAATTTGTGAACCAAATCTTAGTTTACCTGGAAATTTGAAAGTTTTCTCCCAATTTACCGGTATAATACATGCATAATCTTAAAATAAAAGAATGAAAACTACAGTTTTAGATATATTTTCCAATTGTTATGTCACTTAGCAGTTCAGAAAATTAAACGCTCATTTGAAGATTTCCAAAGGGATTTTAGGCAATTGACTTTCATTTGGGACCAATGTCAAGCTAGTTCGCCTATAGTTATCTGGGTTATTCTGTTTACCCTTTTAAAATATTGGCAAAGTATTAGCTGTTTTTCCAAGTCCTCTATCACTTCTGCAGTATTCCAAGATTTATTAAATGTCAACATCAGTGACTCTGAGTTCCTCAGCTAATCCTTTAATATTCTTGGGTTTACGTTATCTGATCCTGTAGATCTGAAGACTTAACAGTTGCCGTTTAACATCCTCCCTGGTTGCTGTTGGAATAGAAAGTATTTCATTATCAGTGTGAGCTGTGACTGTCATCCAGCTTCTTCCTGAATATCAAACAAATATTTACTGAATACATCTGATTTTCTGCACCCATTACAGACAACTTCACAGTCTCTCGCTCTAACAATAGTCCTGTGCTATGACTAAGATTTCTTTTGTTTGCATAGTATTTTTTAAAAGTTCCTTCTTTTTGTCATCAATGCTATTGGCCTTAGATTTCTCTTCAAACCTTTTAACTTTTGTCATCAGAAAATGGCATTTCATGACTGCTTATATTCATTGGTATAAACTTTCCTCTTTTTTCCACGTATATAAAATTATTCTGTTTTCACTTCCTTCCTCAATCAGGATGGGTTTTTAATGAATAAAGCCTACTTTTGTGATTATGGAATTGTAATGCTTTGAGTTTCTAGTAAAGTTTTCTTAAACATTTCCCAATGCCATTCACATTGTATTGTTTATTTTTTCCCATCAAATCAGGTTTGCTCATAAACGGGATTCAGGTTTGGTAAATTGTTCCTTTTGATATGACTATATATAAACTAGTGACTATTTTCTGTTTGCACATAAATGTAATTGGGTCATGTTCACTTGTACCTAGGCAACCACTTTAGTTCAGTATCAATTTATCTTTATATGTCAGAATGAGTTCTAATAGAGAATTATCCTATATAGAGAGAGTATAGAACTTTTTGTGCTAGAAAATCATCACATACAACTTTTAGAAACTCAAGGGTAGTTTTACTAGTGGCAGCATGAGACTTCTAGCATATGTCCACTGGATTGAAATCCTGCACAACAGTTTTTCCTTCCACATGTTGTTGATAGATGCTTCAAGAGCTGCTCATGCTGTTTTGTCATCTAATTTAGTGGTCTAAAACAGACTCCCACTAGTACTACAGATGACTCTATCTTAAAATGTGAAGCATTGTTGGTCCTATCTTTCTGAATTGTCAATTACTCTAAGGCAAGTAATTGTATCCTGGGTGTATTGACACTTTCCTTCTTCCTGCCCATGCCACCCTTCCTATTTAGGGTGTGCCCAGTGATTTCAACACTGCAGTCTTGTAAATCCGCTTATATGATGCCCTCCTGGGAATGCTACAAAATCTATTTGACAGGGCTGGGGGCGGGGGGGGGGGAGGGGGAGAAGATTAGGGTTATGTTCCTGGTACATGGAAAGATTTCCTGTTGCTTTGATTTGCAATTTTAATAAAAATTGAACAGAGAGAGTACCCAGAGCTTTTTGTATGGGGACCACTAAAATATTTACACTAAAAAGAAATGCATCTTGTTTTTCAGTTGTTTCACTGCCTTTGTGACCTCTTACCCTTGGCGTGAAATTCACCCTCATTCAGGGATGCTGTGCAACAGTAAAGTTTCACCTCAGTCTTAGATTGAGAGCATAAGTCCCATATCAGTGGTCACAGATCTTGTGATGGCCCTTTGTGCACTGGGGGAGAAGGGGGAGGGGGGTGAGAGGAAAGAAAACTGAGATTCACTTTTTACACCTAGTAAAGCTTTTAAGCTATTAAAAGTACACATTTTGATGGTGCTCCCCAAAGAAATCCATTTCTATATTTATAATTAGAAACTTTTTTTTCCTTAAGTGTCAGCCTTGTAATTAAGTTATCTCATGTAGCAGTAGTATAAATATTTATTGCTGTACATACATAGTTTGTATATAAGAGGTTGATAATAATGGTCTGAGTATAGCTGCATTCTCTCATTCTACTGCTAAGTATATAACATTCATTATCTTCATACCTTCCAGGTAAGTTACAATAATAAACTAGTAGAGGAAATCTGGACGTGGTCTTTTAGGAAGAAATGGTGGTCCAAGGCTTCTTAAAATACAGGTGTCAGCCATTGACAGCTATGAAAAAAAATCAGATCAGATTTCGGCTCACACTTCTCTGCAGATATAATTTTTTAATCAAACAATATCTGCATTTTCTCCATAGTAACACTGTATTTCTTATGTGAGAATCTGACAAGATGTTAAATAACCTCTGACATTGTTACAGACATCAGTACATCATTAAAATAAGCTATAGCTACAGGATAAGGGACTCTATTCTGGGAAGCAATAACTCTGAAAAACATTTGGGGGTCATAATGGATAATCAGCTGAACAGGAGCTTCCAACGTGATGCTGTAGCCAAAAAGATTAATGTAATCCTTGGATGTATAAACATGAATTTCAAGTCAAAATAGAAAGGTTATTTTACCTCTGTACTTGGCACTGGTGTGACTGCTGCTGGAGTATTATGTCCAGTTCTGGTGTCCATAATTCAAGAAGAATGGACCCTTCAATCTATTAGAGGAAGATATAACATGATCCAATGTTGAACCCAGGTTCCTCTAGAAAATTTGAAAAGTAGCAGGTTTTAGCTCTACAGATGATAAAAAGTTAATATACCCATAATGAAAAAGGAAGCCTATTCATTATAATAGTACCTCATTCCAGTTAAAATGTTAAGCAAATGCAATACTGCATATATAGATATTCTTTAGGACACCTTACACAAACTTTATTCTTCTGTGTAGTTTGTGGGAAAATATAAATAATGCTGCTTAGTCAATTTTCACTTTCGCTCTAACTTTTTAAAAAATGAATTATTTAAGGAAAAGCTCTGAGTAGTTGCTGAATTGGGACTGCCTTGTATTGGGATGGTGCTGAATTATTATGAATTACTGTGGCTGATGTGAATAAGTATGGTGAGTGTGAGTTTGGTAGGGGTTGGTACATCTGAATTTGCTAAAGGATTCTGGGAGTGGGATGTTCTAAGTGTTAGATGGTGTGGAAATTTACTGAAAGTTTTGAAACTACATTTGAATGGTTAATAAAGGCTCTCTGTGTGTGTATGTTTCAACATTAAATTTTGGAATATATCAGCCAGAGGACCAACTCACTAAAGTAAAGATGATGTAAAAAAAACATGTGTGCAGTGGGCTTGCTGCAGGCTGACCTGGGGTAAAATGACCTTTTTGGATGGCATCACGCGAAGAGCTCAAGTGAATGATTGAAGAGAGGTAAATGTTGGTTGAGCTCTGGTTTGTTTCTGTTTTGCAGCCCCCATTCCAAAAATTAGAGGAAACCAGTAATGAATACCCACAGGGCATATTTCTGGGACATGTGACTCCTTCGAGAACAAAAAGTATAAATACTAAGCAAAGTTAAAATTAGTTAGATCCTCAATTAACATCTGAAGAGGTCCATGACACAAAGTCAGAAGGCCTAGGTTATAAGACCCTGCTACAAGGGAACTTTATGGGAATTTTGAACCAGAAGGCCTCCGGGTAACCTAGATCCTGCTCTGGGGGACATTTGATAGACCAAGAACCTGAGAGGGGAAAGAAGAAAAGAAGTCCCCATCTAGAATTGGTAGCTATACCTTCTTTGTTTGCCAATCAGGATGCTGTGTAAGGCCAACATAGTTATGGAGGATTTATGATGGGGGAATTGAGGATTATTAGTGAGATGCATATTATGTAACCTTTACTGTTTCTGTGATTCTTTCTCAACTAAATTAGTGTGCATTAGTCATATTGTTCCTGAATTTTCACCGGTACCTGTAATTATCTACCTAGCTGTGGGCTATTTAAGATCCATTTTAACACCTTGCTTTTGAGGAAGGTTCTGTGCTTCAAGTAGAATCAAGACAACCTCAAACTTGTGTGTGTGTGTGTGAGCATACACACTCAAGTCATCCTTGAAAGTACACAGAGTGCAACTGAGATTGACTTTTTATACCCTCACACACATGCCCAAACACAATCTGCTCCTTGGGTTCTAAAGCCATTTTCAGTTTAACATGAATGTTATTTTTTCTAACTTCTTTACTTGTAGATATTCTTTATTTATTAGAGAACCCTAGATCTATACCACGCCATACAAAGTTGTAAAATGCACTGAACACAACATATGGATCCTGCTTTGAAGAGCTTATCACATAAATACATAAATCAACTAAATAAGTAACACACACACAGAGTGGTGTTTATAGCTGGAAAATACAGAAAACAGATGGGTCCAGAAGAGAGAGGGGATCTTGAGCAGAGTGCAGGGAAGAGGTGTCAGAAGATACATAGGTTACATTTCAGGAAGTCAACTGTAGGCAGTAGAGTTGAACAGTAAAACCAGCTCTTTTTCTTTCTTACAAACTCAGGTGGTAGTGAGGGGAAGTAGTTTTGGCTGCTATAGATCTGTATTGCAATAGGGTCTAGAGACCAGGGCCCCATCATGCATGGTGCAAACTCAAAGAGATGACCCTATCCCCAAAATCTTAAAATCCAAGTAAAAGATGAGTCAACAGTAAACAACAAGACTATTGCAGTTAGTATGATAAGCAGCTATCACAATCATTACTAAAGTTTTTTGTAAGCAAATACGACTTTCATGGAGAGATTTGAAGGACACATCGCAATGACATTGCAATTATTTATTGGGACCTCCTCCCATACATAAGGAATGGCACAGGATAAAGCACAAAGGTACTTGAAAAATTTTAGAAATGGGTACTTAAGACTGGCATCACTTGCAGGTAACAGTTTGCCATCAAGACTATATTCATGTCTGAAATAAGACTTAGACTTTCAGAATACACTGTTTATTTTAGTCCTTGGGTGGTGCTGGTTGAATCATTCATTGCAAATCATAATAGTTGCAATTTTCTATTAAGTAATTATTTGTAAATAAGTGTTCATTCAACCATTTGTATTGAGATTTATAAACACCACATTGACATGCATCTGATGCCCAACACAGAAGTAAAATGTACAAAACAAAGCTATTCACTACAATACCTTCTTGAGGGGAAAAAAAGGCACTTCTGTAGCCCAAAGCCTGTGTAAAAATGGAGCTGTACAAGCTATAATAAAGGGAGTAGTGGGACATCAGATCTTGGCATTGTGGAAGCTTTTGGCATTTTCTATGTCATATAACAGAAAAATATAGATTTTTGGAATAAGTTTTCCTCCAGATTGCAGTCAACATTTTTTTTAAACAAAATGATTCCAGTTTAGATAAACTGCCCGTAATACAAGTATTTGTGGCTGTATCTAAAGATGTTGATATGTATCCATAAGTGCCAGTATGCTGAAATTGTGCAATTAATTCCTTTGGAAAGCACTAATGTAGTTGTAGACATTATTAAATATATAAAAGCTGTTTGTCAGGGTTCGCGCCCCCAGGCGGGGCAGTGAGGCCTAGTGGTCGGAGTCCCTGACGAGTCCCCTCAGCTGAGGCAGTGTTGCCTAATGGCCAGAGTCAATATCAGCCCCTTCGGTTGGGGCAGTGTGGCCCAATGGCCAGAGTCAATATCAGCCCCTTCGGTTGGGGCAGTGTGGCCCAATGGCCAGAGTCAATATCAGCCCCTTCGGTTGGGGCAGTGTGGCCCAATGGCCAGAGTCAATATCAGCCCCCTCGGCTGGGGCAGTGTGGCCCAATGGCCAGAGTCAATATCAGCCCCCTCGGCTGGGGCAGTGTGGCCCAATGGCCAGAGTCAATATCAGCCCCCTCGGCTGGGGCAGTGTGGCCCAATGGCCAGAGTTAATAACAATCCCCTTGCACTAGGGCAGTGTGGCCTAGCGGCCCGAGTCCATAGCAATCCCCCTTCCCTGGGGCAGTGTGGCCTAGCGGCCCGAGTCCATAGCAATCCCCCTTCCCTGGGGCAATGTGGCCTAGCGGCCTGCGCCTGACCCCCACTCAGCGGGGAGGTCCTACTGCAACACACTGAGTGTCTTCGGGTGGACAATACCACTCCCTCACTATCCTCGGGTCAGTTCCTACCTGATCCAGCGACGGGGTCCCCTGGCTGGTTGCTGATCCCCCGTATAGGGCTGGGTCCGTCGCCCCCTCAGTCAGGTAGTGGTCTACAGCACCTAGCTGGCTGTGGTCAGCTTCAGGCTCAGAGGCAGGGTCCTGCCACGGCTCCAATTCCGGCTCCTGGTGTGGCTGGAGCTGGTCCTCCGTGGGAGCTCTCCCGGCACGTCCTCCTCCTCCGGCAGTCAGCCCAGACTGAGCTGTGCTCCCTTCCTTTATACTGCCTGAGCATTTGGAGCATGCCCAGTGCAGCGGGGGCGGGACTTCCGCTGCCAGAACTTCCGGCCAGGGGCAGCCCTGGCCCGTGCGGGGCCGGTCCGCCCCGTCACACTGTTCTATTAGAGTAAGTCTGACTGACCAATGCCAAGAGTTTCAGAATTAGTGCTGCTAATTCACCCTTACGCCTCTCTATGTACTGTTGGTATTGCATAACTAATACACTGCAAAATCAGGAAACAACCAGCTGAATGAAACATCTACTACCATGCTTTCCATTGTATATCTCATAGTAAGATCTGGACTTTACATCATTCCATGGAATAAACATTCCAACAGCCTTTGCCGCGCCCCATATGCAACCCAGATGATTGGGTCTTAAACACACTGAAGAACAATCCTTTCAAACCTGTATTGGGGCCAACATTTTCAAAAAATGAGTGTTTTTAGAGGCCCTACTTGAGATGGACTGATTTTCAAAGGGGGGATGCTCACCTGCTCAGCCTTTTCTGAAATATCATGCACCTTTAAACAGCCTCAAGTTTGAGATTCCCACAAACTGAAGCATCCAAAATCATTAGTCACTTCTGAAAAGTTTGGTCTACATGAACAGAAGTAGCCACTTGTCAAACATAAACAGGGTCAGACATCTTGAAGGGCTGCTCCTTAGCTATATGAAAGCAGGAGCATAGCATGCATCCCATTGAATGGACATCATCTCATAAATTCAGCTTTACTATTTCTTATTCGTTCACATATTCCCTTTAACTTTTCACTGCAACTTTTTATATCTTGCATATTTTTTTCCACCTATGTTTAACTTAAAAATCTCTTTTTTTTCCAGAGATTTCCCAGTGTATTAAAATGACAATTTTCCATTTGAAAGACCCCTGAAAATGTGTATTTTTTTTCCTTTGGCATGCACTCTGACTTCATGTTTGGAGTGCACATGGACTGTTTGTGTTTTCTCTGCCTTTCCTCATGCCTGTTGTTAAAAGCATCTTTTGTCACCACATATTCGAGAAACAAGCAGACAAAAGGGTCTCTGGCACACCACACATCCATAAGATGAGGTGACAATGGTAGCTTTGTAGCTGTACATACATTCCAGACGGTATTCCTCTGCTACAAAAAAACTCCAAAAACCAGAAATATTTACAAAAAGCATTTCTGGGTTTTGATACTATCATAGACCAATGGCTGATAGAATTAAACTGCTTTGTATATTGATTGTGTAGAGCTATTTTAGCGATTCAGAAATCAGTGGTCTTTGCTACAGAATTGATGTAAAATGCCTGCAAGTTACATGGAATGCTGAGGATATCCAATATTTGACTTGCAGTGACATGTAGTCTTGCAATGCATTCTGAAGTGAACTCTTTAAAATAAGAAGTACCACATAGGAACCTGTCCAATGTCAATATTCCCCTACATAATAGGACAGATTGACCCGCATGATCTATATTGTTGCCATTAGAGTTGTGCAGAGAAAGGTAATTATATCTCTCTTAGGTTCTCGACATTTCAAAATCTGGTTTTGTTCTAACTCAGAGTATGGCTACACCTCAAATGGGAGATGTAATTCCCAGCTCAAGCAAACATTGCCTGAGCTAACTCTGACTCAGCTAGCATGCTAAAAATAAAATGCAGCCACAGGACTGCTAGTCGTGAGAGGTGCTAGCAATGCTGAGTACATGCCTACTGTTTTGGATGGTATGATGGGGTGCTCCACTCACTGCTAGGATAATACCTCCTTCTGGTCACTCTGGGGAATAGTTCATCAGATTGATTCTCCTTTGCGTGGTTGCATGCTCTCTCTCCACCTCTCTCTCTGGGTCTGCCTCTTTGTGACTCGCCCTCTAGCCGGGACACTTTACACAATTCCCCTTACTGGGGTACCAAAGTCTTCCTTTAGCAACCCTAGGCAGTCCTCTTATTCACTGCCTTGTAGTGCCATTCCCTCAGTAGCTGGCAGGGGAACCCAGAACTACCCTCTATGCGAGGTTCATGGACCTCTAACTACTTGTCAAGGTCTGTTCCCTCTTAAACTTTACTGCCATTCTCTGACCCCTCTTCTATCCTACATTCCTGCCTCTGGCTCCTCCATCTCCTGGGTTTGTCAGCCCAAACACACCTCTCTTCTCCCAGAAAATGATTAAAAAATTCCACCACTCCCTGTGTGCTGCTAATTTGTTTCCTTTATAATCTCAGCCCCTGTTTGTTTCTCCTCAGCTGGGCTGCTTTACTCAATCAGGGGATTGCTTACCTACTTGGTTGCTCTCAGATGTGGCCTGTTGGGTTAATTAGCCCTCTTCTCAGTCTGCAGGAATCCTTTCAGGGCAAGTATGGAGTAAATACCCCACCACAGATGGGTACGTACGTGGCATGGCTGTCACAGCTCTATTTAGTGCAGTAGCACAATCGGAACTACTGAGGATATGTCTCCTTGAAGAGGGAATCATAGCCTCAGTTCAACCTATACACACAGAAATTTTGCATGATAGGCTGGCTCCCTGGAGCCACAGACACTGAAAGCCCCAGGGTCCCTGACTCTGAGGTAATCCATATGCCTGGTTGTTTGAAATGGTCTGTTCTCATTACTCTGGGGCCATGGCCCCCAACAGATCACCAGGCAGGCTGCTAAGTAGCCAGATGGCAGGAGACCAGGCAGGTTTCCATCAAAACTCTGCCTGGTTTGTGGAGGAATGTCAGCATTCTGACAAATGGACAAATACCAATGAAAAATGGTTTTATCTGTTTTTTTTTCTAACTAGTCCTCATTGTCATGTATGTTGCTGTTTGTTTACTGCACTGCAGTATTTAATTCGTGTTTTCAGATGTCTTGAGTATATGAAATCAGACTCTATACTTTATTCACAAGATATCACCTATCTCTTAAGATTGGGGTGAGCATTTGAAATTGAACTTTTTGTATCACATAAGACAGTCAGCAGCTGAAAGCCTGCCAGTCATTCAGTTGTGAAGTTGGAATCAAGTAACTCTCTTGTTGTGAATACTCACTTGCAGGTATTTGTGGCACATCAAAAAGAGTAGAAGAATCTGCCAAGCTTACTTTTTCAATTCTGTTTTTTTTTTTCTTTTTTCCACTGAGCTAAAATGAGCCATTCAGCATTTCTTATTGGCACCAACAAGCACAGACAACCCAGTTGGGGCCAAAGGGTTCTGCTTGTTTATAGGCCCTGAATATAACATGCTGTCCTAGCTTTAGCTTTAGGTTTGTTTTAACCCTGCTGCTTATTACTTTCATAGGGTGACCCCTGATTCATCTATTATGTGAAGGGGTAAATAACACCCTCCTATTCACTTTCTCCATATTATTCGTGATTTTATAGATCTCTCTCATATCCCCTTCCTTATTTGTCTCCTTTTAATCTCTCTCATATGGAATCTGTTCTATACCCCTAATCATTTTTGTTTCCCTTGTCAAACCTTTCCAGTTCTAATATCTTTTTTAAGATAGGGGAACTAGAATTCAAGATATTGGCACACAATGTGCCCTATTTTGTCCTTAGGGCTTATCATTTATTAACTGCCAATAGCATGCTTAACCCTGTACAAAACAAGTTGAGTGATTACTGCTAGTGTTAGAAGTACCCCAATTATAAGGGTAAAGTCAGCCAAGCCTCAGATTTCCCCTCTTTTCTAATGGAAAATTAATATAAATTACTATAATTTATAGCATTCATATACTTGTTATTAAACACTTATGTTAAGATGAACAGGTGCTCTTTAGTGCTGAATACCCCTCATTGCAAATATTTTATTCTAATATCAATTATATTTAATAAAGTTATAGACAGACAGGATTTGTGTTTAACTGCAGTGATTACAATGCTCTGATCTTGAATATGGGCTTAGTACTTGGGTTTTTCTTTTCCCTTTATGTGATTGCCATTCTATCCAGGTTATCATACCACACCCAAAACTTTGGGATCATGTCTACATTTTTTAATTACACTCAGATCCCACAGTCCTCTCAATCTTAAGTGTGTTCTCTTGATAAGATCCCAGGAAAAGAATACAGACATTGTTGGTGTTAATAAACTACCCACTTAACAAGCTTCATAGACAAGCTGATAATTACCACAGCCCCTTTAAAAGAAATATGCTGACACCATCCACCAAAATTGTATAACAAGTGTCCTTTTACTTGTTTGTTCCATTTACATTGTTAAATAATGTTAGAATCCCTCAACACATGCCTGTGGAGGAGCACATAGTGATGGTGCAGTTAGCAAAGAAAATAAATAAAAAAATCTGCTTGATGGCTTCTCTCTTTTTTTATAACTGTTACCATCCCTCTGAGTAGTAGCGCTGAGTAGGTCTTAGTCTATGGGAAGGGGGAAATTCAACTGGAAACAGGCTACAAGAATCTATATATATAAAAGTCAAGTGGTGTATGTATGTGTGTATGTATGTACGTATGACTGCGAACTCCTCCCGCACCGTTTGAGCCAGAGACTTGAAATTTGGTACAGTGAGGGGTCTTGGGGTCTAGATGCTGGTAAGGGTCGAAAAATTTTCGGATCTCACCTCTGACGCCCCCCAGGGGTGAAAGTCTTTCAGGGCCAATCACATCGGCTGGGCGGTTAGGTGGTGATGATGTCATAATACCCCCCTCCAACAGACACCTCACTCGCTCAGCTCACCCCTCCCTCCTCCAACGGAACCCCGGAGATCCCTCAGTTCTCTGCCCCTCCCCCCTCCCAACGGAACCCCGGAGATCCCTCAGTTCTCTGCCCCTCCCCCCTCCCAACGGAACCCCGGAGATCCCTCAGTTCTCTGCCCCTCCCCCCTCCCAACGGAACCCCGGAGATCCCTCAGTTCTCTGCCCCTCCCCCCTCCCAACGGAACCCCGGAGATCCCTCAGTTCTCTGCCCCTCCCCCCTCCCAACGGAACCCCGGAGATCCCTCAGTTCTCTACCCCTCCCCCCTCCCAACCGAACCCCGGAGATCCCTCCGTTCTCTGCCCCTCCCCCCTCCCAACGGAACCCCGGAGAGCCCTCAGTTCTCTGCCCCTCCCACCTCAACCCCGGACTCCATCAGCTCTGTGCCCCCCCCCACCTGCGAAGGTCCCCGGAATCCCTCGGCTCTGGGCCCCCTTCCCCCCTGCGACGGATCTGAGTTGGGTTTGGTGGGACGGTAAGTGAGGTGGGGGTGTCGGGTTCGGTCGGGGGGTGAGGTGGGGGTGTTGGGGTTGGTCAGGGGGTGTTGCGGTTGGTGGGGGGGTGAGGTGGGGGTGTTGGGTTTGCTTGGGGGGGTGAGGTGGGGGTGTCGGGTTTGGTCGGGGGGTAAGTGAGCCGGGGGGGTGTCGGGGTTGGTCTGGGAGGGGTGGGAAGGTGTCAGGGGGGTGAGGGGTGTGGTGTGGATGTTGGGTTTGGTCTGGGGGGGGAAGGTGTTGGGGTGGGTGCCCAGACCAAACCCGACACCCCCCCCGGCTCACTTACCCCCCGACCAAACCCGACACCGCCACCAACCGCAACACCCCCTGACCAACCCCAACACCCACCCCTCACCCCTCACCCACCCCAACACCTTCCCACCCCCCCAGACCAAACCTGACACCCCCTGGCTCACTTACCCCCCGACCGAACCTGACACCCCCACCTCACCCCCCCACACCAATCACAACACCCCCAGACCAAACCTGACACCCCCCGGCTCACTTACCCCCCGACCGAACCCGACACTCCCACCTCACCCCCCCAAGCAAACCCGACACCCCCACCTCACCCCCCCCACCAACCACAACACCCCCTGACCAACCCCAACACCCACACCTCACCCCTCACCCACCACGACACCTTCCCACCCCCCCAGACCAAACCCGACACCCCCCCGGCTCACTTACCCCCGACCGAACCCGACACCCCTACCTCATCCCCCCAAGCAAACCTGACACCCCCACCTCAACCCCCCACCAACCGCAACACCCCCTGACCAACCGCAACACTCACCCCTCACCCACCCCAACACCTTCCCACCCCCCCAGACCAAACCCTACACCCCCCGGCTCACTTACCCCCCGACCAAACCCGACAACCCCACCTGACCCCCCGACCAAACCCGACACCCCCCCCCCCCGGCTCACGGTGCACTGTGTAGCACACAGATTATTAAATACACTGTTCGGTCGGGGGGTGAGGTGGGGGTGTCGGGTTTGCTCAGGGGGTGAGGTGGGGGTGTCGGGTTTGTTTTGGGGGGTCAGGTGGGGTTGTCGGGTTTGGTCAGGGGGTAAGTGAGCCGGGGGGTCTTGGGGTTGGTCGGGGGGGTGGGAAGGTGTCAGGGTGGGTGAAGGGTGGGTGTTGGGGTTGGTCAGGGGGTGTCAACTGTCTGCCCCCTCCCCACCTCCCACTGACCCGAGCAACGCCGGGCACTTATGCTAGTAGCTCATAAAAGATGAGCTGTAAATGGATGTAGATTAAATAAACCTAAAGCAGAAACTTCAACACAATATACTGCTGACTTCTAGGATGTGGATGATTCCTGGGATATAGTAAATGCCTAAGAAATACCTATGTGCTTGTCTCCTGACATGTTTAGCCCAGCTGTAAAGCACCAGCATTACTCCTAGATGTGATTTCTGGACATACCTATATCTACCTGAATACTTCCAAACCAGTTTTCCAGTCAAGAAACCATGCCTGCTTTTTCTCTCTCTGTTTCCTCTGTGTGTCTTACCCATCCCACAACTCCTGAGGATCATCTTTTTTTTTTTTTTTTTTTACTATCTCCTCCTACTACCCTGTGTTTGCTTAGAAGGAATAAGGAAGTCTATTCCCAAACTGGGCCTTTTCCAAAGTATGAAAAGTTTTGGCTCTACCATCCCTTCACCCCACCCTTTCTGTATTTCTCTAAACTTCTTATTTCCAACTGGGGAAGTGCTAAAATTCCACTAAAATAGTCCCTGACATGGTGATTTCAGTCTGAATAAAAAGGAGTGTCATAGCTGCACTGGACCATTTAAGAGTGAGCTGGTCCCAGCCCACCTGTGCCTCATTAACAGCCTCACAATTCAGCTGCCCTCTATGAAGAGTCAGAGGACAGCAGAACCAGGATGTTCTGGCAGAGAATAAGAAAGGCTGTTGCAGGGAAGGCCCATGAGGTACCAAGGGAGTTTTGAGATAGTACCCCAGGGAGGAGAGGCTGTGGCTAGCTTAAGGCTGAGAGAAAACTGTTTATGTTTATTTTGAACTTTTGCTAAGAATCCAGATCCCAAGCATAGGTATTATTTAACAGAAAAAAGCCTTCTTGGGAGTTATTGAGGTACCTTGGAGGGAAAACTGAGGCAGGGCACCACAAAGCCACTCTTAGCTCTACTATTTATACTTGTGCTAGCTCTCATTGAGCTACTATGACTATCTGTATGCAAACTGGTGAAATCACTCGCAGCTCCCAGTGGCCACGGTTCACCATTCCCAGCCAATGGGAGCTGTAGGAAGCAGTGGCCTGGCCCACGCTGCTTCCCACAGCTCCCATTGGCCGGGAATGGCCACTGGGAGCTGTGAGTGGCCGAACCTACGGACACTCTGGTAAACAACGCATCTTGTGGCCAGGCAGGGGCTTACCCTGCACAAGCCGCAGAACAAGTTTGGGAACATCTGAGATAGTTTACCCACATACGGAATAGATCCATTTAATATTAGCTCCATAACTGAAGTATAGTTTGCCTATTAAGTGCTTGCATATACAAAATTACAGCTTTATATATATTCTGCTTGTTTTTTTAACTTCCTCTTCTTCTTCTACATTATTTGTTTTATGTGAGAAATATTTCCCCAGGACTCAAACCAGTAGAATTAATGCACAGATGAAAGATTGCCATGTGAACTGATAAAAGAGTACAATGATGTATCAGGCTCAGCTTAATTTAAACAACCAAGATTTTGGGCTCATTTTATAATAATAGAGAAAGCAGACTGGATGTCAAGTGAACATGAGTATGTGTGTTAAAAATAGTAGAAAAGATGGCTTGTGTGTTTAGTGTTTCAGACAGGAAATCCATTTTAATTTGAAATTCCATTTATGATTTTAAGGCAGTTCATAATGTGTGACTAGGGGTAGCATGTATTCAATAGGATGAATGGCATGAGTACAAGGGAAATTTCTATTGTGACTGATAAGCCACATTTGCAATATTTACATCATAGAATCAGAGGCTTGGAAGGGACTTCAAGAGGTCATCTAGTCCAGCCCCTGTAGTCATGGTAGGACTAAGGCCTTGTCTCTACTACAGGGTAAATTCGACCTAAGCTACGCATTTTGAGTTATATGACTAGCATAACTCAAGTCGACATAGCTTAGATCTACTTACCATGGGGTCCACACTATGCGATGTTGACGGGAGATGTCACCTGGGAACTTTTCCATGTGAATTTTTGAAAATGTTAAGTGATGTGCCTGATGCTGGCTTGTCTCTGGAAAAAATACTATCAGGAATTCTGGAGATCTATTTGGGCACCCAATGAAATATGGATAACACAGGTAGAGAAGATCAATTATTCTCAGGGCTGTTCACTGCTAACTTCTGAATTTCCTATGTTACAGGACCTTCTTTGACATCTACAAATTCTTTATCATGTTAACATTCTGCCCTGGCCCCAGGTCTTCCCCTTACACAAATATAAGACTATGTTTGCCCAAAGATTATTCACTTTGAGGAAATGACAAAATATTCAGTCATTTCACAAATCTCATTTGCACTCTGGGATGTGCCAGACACACCTGGACCTTTTTGTTTCAGATCTACCAAACTCACTTGAGGCTGGAAATTTTGGCATGGTCTTGGATGTTTTGTTTAAGAAAGTCTTTCAAGAAAATAGCTACAAAACTCTGGTCTGGATTTTATTTAAACTTATTTTATTATCAATCTTCAGCCTATTAATAACCTCTAGGTTCTTATAAATGTTTTTCAAAAATAAAAAGGCCTCTCCCGGGCTTACAGAAAGTCAACCACATGACCCTAGCTTTCTCCCATAGGATATAAACACACCTACAACATATCAGTTAATCCCCTATAAAATAATGACTCTTCAACATTCCCACCTTAATAACTCCCCTCTCCCCTACACCTCAAAAAGTCTCCTTCTTAGTAAGAGTCTGGGAGAATTGGTGACTCATGCTTTTAAACCAGGAAATGTTAGCAAAATCACCTCAGATGACTACAGCTGCTGAGTTGTTCTACAGGGAGTTTGCCATCTGGATAGTAGACAAAGTCTTTTTGAATCGGGATCAAAATTCAGCAGCAAAATTCAGATCCAGACAGTTTGAATTCAAACACTTCTCTCACTCCCAGTAAAGTTCAAGTAACATCAAGATCCAGAGTCTTGCTTCGGGTTCATCTGAATTTTCTGCATAGGGCAGTATAGTGCAAATTTTGCACCTTAGATGTGGGTTAAACAAGGTTTTAGTTATAACTTCTCCTTTCAAACAGAGAACATATTCCAGCATAGACTTCTTTAACAAAAATGAAACATGGATAACACAGGTAGAGAAGAACTACATAAAAATGTAAGTTTTTAAATGTAAAGTTTTAATTAAAAAATGTAAGTTTTAATAAGAAACACCTTAGCGACAGATTTTGTAATGTTTTTCAAGCAAAAAATGCAACTAACCCACGTGAAAAAGTTAATCCAATCCTTTCCTGATACTTATCACTATAAGTCTGAGCAACCAGTTCAAACAAGTGGATATTAACTGAACTGTAAATAACCCATAAATAGAAGAAAATAAAGTCAACATCAGCTTCTCATCCCATACTGAAAGCTACAATACAATACTGTAATAGACCAAAACAATATTCTATGATCTCTTCCAGCTGTAATATTTTGGATCATTACTGCCGGATACTGTACTAATTTATTTAATACATATGGGATATTCCTGCTAAACTATTCTTGCACCAAACTTTGTCATTTCTTGCAGAATTAGCTGTAGCCAAGCAAATAATTCAACCTTTTTATGGTCATGGATCTTCTGCAAGCAGATCAGTTTTCTTTAATTTATTATTAATCCATAGAAATGTCAGAGTAATTTTAAATAATGAGCAGTAAACTGAGTATGGTACTTGATATTCCAAATTAACATTGTTCTAATTAGTCCTTTGATCATACAAGTCACATGGGTTGGGTTCTGTTTCCTTATTGGATGACTATATGAACTACTTATGCTAAATACTCTAGCATGAGAGTCTTACGCTCACTCGCATGAATATTCACAGCAGTAAAACTCAATCAAGGGTTTTTTTGCAGAATTCACCAGCTCTAGTAATGGTGTTTATTCACATATTCCCTTTGAAGTATTACATGTGCTCATTTAAATTGGGTTAAACAAAAAACACAAGGATGAACAGGCTTTGTTTGATTGACATGAATATTAGTAGGAGTCAACAAATCATAAGTGAAATGCCAGACTCAAAGTGAAAGGCAGATTTTAAAGTTTGCATATGATAATGTTAGAAGTAACCAATGATGATTGACACAGTTTAACCTTGACACACCTTTATTTTCTTGGGTGGTGACCTTGTCACATCTCATGAAGTAAACAGGTTTGGGCCTGGCCACTTCTTGGATGGAAGGTAGTCCAGTCTCCTGTGGGCTGTAATACTTTGGTCTCATTTCAGTCATTTTCCATGTGCAACTGAATACAACAAATCTGGGATTTCTAGACACTTGTGTTTTAGACAACTTGCTCCAAGTAAACTAGAATTTTTAGATCTGAACTTGAATTTTACAGCTCAGGCTTATTTCCTGTTTCCAATACACTTTAGGTTTACTTGAAGTGTAAATTGCAAACAATCTTCAGAACTTCACAAGGGACAAGATTAGCAGTTAGGGATTTCAACAGGAATAGATGATGTCAAAAAAGGATTTAATGTCTCGATAATATTATATCTGATGAGAATGTGAGAAATCAAAATGAAACAGAACATTTAAACAATCCTCCCAATTTGTGAATGAAATTCTCAATCTGGTCTCAGCCCTTTCCACCTCGATCATCTAACAGCAGCCAGTTCTGATTTTGTAAATGTTTATATATCTACTAATACTTAAAAGCTTCCAGAGTAAGCTATGCAGTCTGTGCAAAACAATTACAAATAAACAAATCAGTATGAAACCTTAAAATAATTGTTGGTAAAGTCATATTCAGTAACAATATCCTATCATGAGCAACAACAAATACTTTCTAGGAATAAAAGGTATGATAATACCAACAATAATGGTGATCAATTCAATATTGGATTCTATCTTGGGAACCTAACTATACATTTTGGACCTTATAGTGGTGTTCTCCCTCATTTATTTTTTATTTGTATTGTGGTATCACCTACAGTGGAGTGAAGCTTTTTCCCATGGTGAACACCAAAGCTAAGAGAATGCTGTTCAAAGCTGCTCAAAAGAATCCACTACTATTTACTTGAATTTTTATCTGTCATCACATTTTTCAGGTGTAAAGTTTAATATCAATGTAATGTGTTGTATTTCCAGCAACCAAATGTAAAATACACACCATTATTTGCAATGAAAGTATATTTTTGCTCATCCAGCAGGAGAATAGAATCACTATAGGGCTTAATTGCTTGCTCACAACTAACAAACAGCTAATCCAGAAATGCCTGTGATCAATCCACAGTTACAGAAAAATAAGTATTTTTTTAAATAACTATACCTAAGAAAATTGCCTATAAAGCAGTCCGTTCTGTTAATAGAAGGATTGAATTAATCAGATTTATTATTTGTTCTTGTGGATAAGGCACTGACTTCAGACTCAGTAGTTCTGGGTTCAAGTCTTGGCTCTAACACAGTCTTGCTATGGGATGCTGAGCAAGTCACCTTATCTGGGTCTCAGTGCTCCATCTGTAAAAGGAGTATAATAATTCCTTGGTCCCACCCCTTTTCTTTTCTATTTGGAGCATAAGCTTTCAATATGTCTTACCATGTGTATTAAAGCAGTTAGCACAATGGGATATGTACATCAGTTGAGGCTTCCAGGCATTACCATGGTACAATACATACATTAGAATCACAGCTGTGCCCATAATCTATGGTGTTAGGTGCTGTACATAGACCTACAGGTCCTGCACCAAAGAATTTACAAAAGTGGGGGATAAATAATTTGAATGGGGAAAAAACGGTGGGTTCAGAGATGTGGCTGAGCATTGCAGATTCCATTTTTAAGTAGAATTAGGACTCTTTAGTCCAGGAGATTGACATATTACACAATAGCAACCAAACTGGGTGTTGTGATTACATTTCAAGTACCTCAGCCTTGAGGGTTGGTCTGAGAGTGGTACCTTATAAACAGGCTTTGAAATTACCCTGTTTTTAAATGACAAAGAGTCTTGTAGCACCTTATAGATAACAGATATTTTGGAGCATAAGCTTTCGTGGACGAAGATCCACTTCATCAGATGAAAGTGGGTCTTCGCCCACAAAAGCTTATGCTCCAAAATATCTTAGACTATAAGGTGCTACAAGACTCTTTGTCTCTTTTGCAGATCCAGACTAACACGGCTACCCCTCCAATAGTTTGTTTTTAAGATTATTCATATATTCTAAAGCCAAAAGTGACTGCTATGATCATCTAGACCAGTGATGGGCAACCTTTTGAGCTTGGTGTGTCAAACTTCGCCAAAAAACTGAGCATAACTCGGGTGGTGTGTCACTTTGAGGAAAATACATTATTTCGCGATATTTATAGTTTAAATAACATAAATGTATAATTGTTATATATAATTGTATTTAATAAACCAAAAACTAATTATTTAACTTACCTGCTTAGTGACTTCTTTGTTCATCCGTCAGTCGGTTTCTTTTGTTGGTTTTGATATTATTTAGCTTGTGTGGGGTGCCGTGAACTAAGATAAGTGAGGGGGAGGGGGAATTCTTTAACTAACCTGCCTATTAGTGACTTTTTTGTTGCTGAATTTCATTGGCTAAATCTTCAATTGAAGGTTGGTATTTTGTACACTTCAGGCTCAAGCAAGTGCTACTAACTTCATCTGTCAATCTGTTTCTTTTGTTGGTTTTGATATTATTTAACGCTGAGAATAAGGCCTCACAAGTGTATGTAGAGGGAAAAATTGTGAGTAAAGCCATTGCTATATTTTTCAGGGTGCTAAAAGTGTCTGGTAGTCGGTTCCAGGCACTCCAAATTTCCTGTTCGTAGTGGCACTCCTCTTGATTCTCCAAGCGGCACCTTTCCAGATTCTCAAGCTTTGACCTCAAGTCGACAAACACCTGAGCCCAGATACTGTCTTGAAATTCTGCAAGTTGCATCTCCAAATCATCAATTTGCATCCATTGGAAACCATTTAATTCCAAACTACTGTAGACTACTACATCAGGATACTTACTTATTTTCATGGTCTGTTCTAGACTTCTAAATTGACTAAATCTATCACTAAACTGGTCAAGTAACGAGTCTAAAACATGCTGGTACTTCATATGCAAGAGTTCCATTTCATTTTGTACAGCTGCACTGGCCTTCTCAAAATACTTTGTTACTCGAGGAAAATACTTATAAGTTTTAGTTTCTACATCTCGCTTGAAAATTTTAACTTTACTTTCAAAAGCTTTTATGTATCCAAACATAACGTCAATACTTTTGCCAAAACCTTGTAACTTTAAGTTCACTTCATTAATATGAACAGAGAGATCTGTAAAAAACATCAGGGTGTTGACCCACTTGTCATCATTAAGCTGAGGAAAGTTTCCCAGATCCTTATCGTCAAGAAATACCTTAATTTCTTCAAAGCACTCCACAAAGCACTCAAAAACTTTGCCTCGGCTCAGCCATCTTACATTATTGTACATCAGCAGTCCACTGTAGATGGAATCAACCTCCAGTAAAAGTGCCGAAAATTCTCGCTTGTGAAGGGGGCGAGCAGCTATTAAATTAACTATTTTTGTAACAAGTGACATTAAGTCGTTTAAGTCGGTGAATCCTGCCTTGGCACATAAAGCCTCCTGATGGATAATACAATGAAAAGGCACAATCGGATGTCCAATAGCTTCTGTAAACAATTTGACAAATCCGACTTTTTTCCACACCATATTTGGTACCCCATCTGTCGTCACTGACACAACTTTAGAGATATCAATGCTTAGGTCACGAAATGTTTGTATAACAACCTTACATATTTCGCTTCCTGATTTACTTGTTGGCACTGATACTAACTTTATCAACTCTTCTCTCATTGTGAGACCATCAGAATATTGACCAATAATGGCCAACTGAGCATGTGATGTGACATCAGTAGTTTCATCAAGAGAGATCGAAAAATATTTACACTTCCTTATGTCTCTCTTTAATTGATGTTTGTGTTCAGTCTCATTATTCGGTCTCTTATGATATTTCTACTGAGTGGTAACTCAGATATTCTCTTAATAATTGCATCTTTATTCTGCATATCGTGAAATAGAACTGGTGCACATCTTAGGAGAGTTTCTTTAATAAATTCTCCCTCACTGAGCGCTTTTCCATACTGAGCTATAGAGTGAGCAATGCTCAAACTTGCAGATGTTAAATTTGTAGAGCCTTTCATAAATTTAAGGATGGAATTAGATTGGCTCTTATAAAGGTGTAACTGCCTGGAAACGTATTCCTTCCTTTCATCCTCACTTTTTTCCAAGAGCTGGGAATGATTAGTTTCAAAATGTCTATTTATATTCCACATTCTGCTTACTACCGTTTCAGTACATAGAACGCAAAATGATCTGCCATTTTTTTCTATAAAGCCATACATCTCGGTCCATGTCTCTTGAAAGGGTCGGCCACTGCTACTACCACTTCCTTTACTTAACCTTAGTTTTTTATTTTTTGGGTTCTCCATCAGGGGGGCAGTGACAGAAGATCGAATTATAGATAGCTTGTTAGGCCTGCAGGCAATTAGGGGTTAACTAGCCTAACTAACCACAAAATGGTGCATGTAACGGTCTTTTAGGAAAGGGCAGGGTTAATAAGCAGAAATAGGGGTTAATAAGGATGCACAACAGTAATAGTGGAGAAATGGAGTCTGCACTATGGAGTAAGATGGTGTTCCTTATGTGAATTAAAATGGCTGCCGCTATTTCTAATGGTGGAAAACGGCACCCATAGCACGCCACAGGCCCTCGTCTCTCCCAGCCTCCCCCTCACTTATCTCAGTAATGATGGATTAGAAATCCATGACACCCCAGAACAGTAGATAATGGTTGCTGTGGTTAACTGTTATTTGGTTACCGGTAATGGCAGGGCCCCCAGAGATGCGTCCCCCGCTGCGTTCCGCTGCTCCCTGCTCTGCCGGCGGAAGTGAGGGCAAAGATCCCGGCTTAACCGGAAGTCCCAGAACTAGACGCTCTGTGCCGGACTTCTGTTGTTTTGGCCTACAGACCTCCAGCACAGAGTGTCTAATAGGGGAGGATGAAACATTTCCGACTAGAGTCTTAGAGTTAGAGTCTAACTCTAAGACTCTAGTCGCAAATGTTTCATCCTCAGGAGCAGCAAATGTTTCATCCTCGGCTACTGCACTTGGCCGTGCAGGAGCCGAGGATGAAACATCCTTCTCGGCATGCGGCCACCTCAGCGGCCGCGTGTCATCAGAAATGGCTACGCGTGTCAGTGCTGACACGCGTGTCATAGGTTCACCATCACTGATCTAGACTGACCTCCTGTGTAGCACAGACCCTAGAACTTCACCAAAACAATTTCTACAGCAGATCATTTAGGGGGGGGGGAAAACAGCTAAACTTGATTGAAAAAAATCGACAGTGATAGAGAATTCTCCACTACCCTTGGTAAATTGTCTCAATGATTAATTACTCCCACCACTAAAAATGTGCATCTTATTTCTTGTCTGAATTTGTCAGCCATTGGATCATGTAATACCCTTCCCTGTTAAATTGAAGAATCCATTGTTAAATATTCCCCATGCAGGTACTGTAATCAAGTCACCTCTTAACCTTCTCTTTGTTAAGCTAAAATAGATTGAGCTTCTGGAATCTGTCATTGTATGGCATGTTTTTTGATCCTTTCATCATTCTTGTGGCTCTTCTGATACCCCTGCAATTTATCAACATCCTTCTTGAATAGTGGGCACCAGAACTGAGCTCAGTATTCCAGCAGTACTCATACCAGTGCGCAGTGCAGAGGAAAATAAACTGTTTCTTCTAAAGATTTCCCTGTTTATGCATCCCAGGATAACATTAACTCCTTTGGGCACTGCATCACACTGGGAGCTCTTGTTCAACTCATTATCCATGATAACCCCCAAAATCTTTTCAGAGTTATTGCCTCCCCAGATAGAATCCACCATCCTGTAAGTATGGCCTACATTCCTTGTTCACAGATGTATACATTTACATTCAGCCATATGAAAACACATATTGTTTACTTACGCCCAGTTTATCCAGTGATCTAGGTTGCTCTGAATCAGTAACCTGTCCTCTTCAATATTTACCACTTCCCCTATTTTTGTGCCATCTGCAAATGTCAGTCATGATTTTGTTTTCTTACAGGTCATTGATAAAGGTGTTAAAAAGCACAGGGTCAAGAACCAATTCCTCTAGGATCCCATAAAAAGCAACCTGCTCAATGATGATTCCCCATTTACAGTTAATTTTTTAGATGAAGAAAGCGTGCAACACTAATGGCACAAATCAGTATTACCACCCCTGTGGGTCTCTGTTACCTGTGATAACAACTTCTTCTCACTGTTTCAATATTGTGTTGCTATTGAAATGCAGCCACAAGGTAGCTGGTGTTAATTTAGTTATGGCTAGAAGAATATATGTGGTTCCTTATCTATTACATATAAACTACTTCTTCCCTTCCTTCAGAAAGGACCTGGGCCACAGTAAAAGTGTGCAGCTCAGCTATACAGTTAGGGACAGAATCTGAGGAACCTGTGTAGGGAGCATTCAGCTCCTCTGCATCACATAACTCAATACTGTGGGGGATTTGTGTGCATGGCCATGGACAAATATTTGGAGGCAGGGTCAGGAGATGCAATCCAAGCCAAGGTTCTTATAGTCCTAAATTTGAGGTATATGCGACTCTATCGAGCGTTATGAAGGTTGAGAATAAAGAAAAACAAAAGAAACCCCTCTTCTGAGCCACTGTGGGACAACTCTGAACCTAATCAGCTAGTAGAAAATAGACTTGATACAGGGAGTAGTGGAAAGGATTTTCCCTATAATTAATAAGCAAGCAAAGTAAGAGCTTTCCCATATCTTTATTTAAGGGCATAGACTTCCCTCATTTAATATGCAGAGTAAGGAGAAGACTTTAATGCTTAATTTGCCCCTTTTATACATGAACTACAGTCCACATGTGATAATTGTGGCCTCTGTGCCCACGGCTGCCAAACAATTTACTTGGCTCACAGAAACAGAAGTAGAAGGTTAATCGTAATGAGGTGTATTTATAGCAAAAATCTCGAATTGGTTTCACAGACATTTGAAGCATATTAAAAGCATTAGTACATTAAATATTACTAACTCCACTAAACAAGGATGGTGTGAGAAGAGAGTATTTCAAAATACTATAGGAGTCAGATTAATAGAAGACTTTCAATATTCTCCAGGAAAGAGGAGACATTTTATGTGCACTGTTTCCATACGATGAGTTGAGCTACAATAGGTACATTTAGACCTCTCTACCTGATGGTATGGTGGGAAATCTGGTTTAATCTACTGTAGCACAATTGGTGACAATATAAAACTATAATCATTAGTGAAATGAATATCTGTATAAAGGGCTCATGGCCACTGGACATGCACTTATGTAAGTTACAATAACTCTGTGCATAAAGGTCCTTACATGAGAACAGATCAAAGACACTGCTTTGGAATGATACACTATAAAAACCATGTGGTGCCAAAGTATAAAAGAGACACCCCTCTGATAACATCTGTAAAATAATTCAGGAGGTGGGCTTTGTGTCTACCCTGCATTTGTCAAGCATCCAGTGGCAGGTTGCTCCATAGTACAGTGTCTTCTCTGCCCAACTCTGGGGGGGGGGAGGGGAAGAGAGATACACAAAAGAATGAATGGCATATGTATTGTTTATAATAATCCATACTCCGTTACTGACTGTGTATGAAAGTGGGCTATGAGTTGTACACATCAGCATGCCTTTTGATAATAATAATATTACCTAGCTCTTTTAAATAGATAAGAAGAGAGTTAGCATGCACTAAAGGAACATGCCCTTATCCAGAGAGTTAAACATTCCTGCTGAACTGAGCACAACATGACTGCTACAGGGCAGAACCAATTGGTTTTTTAGAATTCTGCAAGAGACTATCTTAAAGTTATATGAGTACATAGCATTTCAAGACTTTCAATCATAAGTGTGATGTATTTGATTCTAGTAAGGCTTTGAGACTGTCCTACGTGACATTCTCATTAGCAAATTAGGAAAGTGTGGTCTAGAGATGAAATTACTATAAACTGGGTGCATAACTGGTTGAAAGACCATACTCAAACAGTAGTTAAACTAGAATCTAGTAGGGTATCACACAGGTCTGTTCTGGATCTGATAATATTCAACATTTTCATTACTGATTTGGTTAATGGGGTACACTTATAAAATGTGCAAATGACAGCGAGCTGGGAGGAGTCATTTTAGATGACAAGTTTAGAATTCAAAACTACCTTGACAAATTGGAGACTTGATCTGAAATCAACAAGATTAAATTCAATAAAGAAAAATGCAAAGTACTACACTTAGGCAGGAAAAATCATATACATACCTAGAAAATGGGGAATAACTGGCTAGGCAGTAGTACTGCTTAAAATGATCTGGGTCTTATAGTGGATCATATACTGACTATGAGTATACAGTGTGCTGCAACCACAAAAAAGGCTAATATGATTCTGGAGGGTATTAACACATGAGGTAATTGTCCTGCTCTACTCACCACTGGTGAAGCCTCAGCAGAAGTACTGTGTCCAGTTTTGGGTACCACACTATAAGATGTAAACAAATTGGAAAGAGTCCAGAAGAGAACATCAAAAATTATAAAAGGTTTAAGAAACTTTACCCATTCAGAAAGGTTAAAAAACTGGGGGTTTTAAAAAAGAAGATCGAGGGGGCACCTGAAAACACATTTCAAATATGTTAAGGATGGTCACAAAGAGGACAATGACTAATTATTCTCCATGTTCACTGAAGATAGGACAAGAAGTAATTAATCTGCAGAAAGGGAGATTTAAGTTAGATAGCAAGAAAAACTCTTGCTAGAAGAATAGCTAAGTACCAGAATAGGCTTTCAAGGGAAGTTTGGAAGCCCTGTCACTGGAGGTTTTTAAGAACAGGTTAAACACAAATCTGTCAGGAATGGTTTAGGTTTACTTGGTCCTGCCTCAGCATTGTGGGCTGCACTACATGAGCTCTCGAGGTTCCTTCCAGGCCAGCATTTCTATGATTCCATGTCTGAGTAAATTAAAATAGGTAAACAATGAGCCAAATTAATCCCTGGTGTGGATATGGGATAAAAACCAAAATGCTTGGAGCTTACGATAGTTTATTCATTCAGATTGTTCATAAGTCAAATATATGAGGCTAAATGCACTACGGGACCATAGAAAAATAACATTTTAGAATTAGATAAATTGTTCTTGTGAAATGAAAGACTTAGCCTACAGAATTTATATATATATATATATACACACTCACACACACACTCACACACACACGAACCTTAGCTGAATAATTCTTTTCTCTTTAGTGTTGTGCTGAATCAAGCTTATAACCTTTTCTCTATGGAAAAGAAAAAAAAGTACCCTTGGTCAGTGGAAAGGATGTCAAGATTACTATTGTAAAATGGTTAACTTAATTTCCATTAACCTTCATATTTAACATAGAATTAAAACCTGGTGGGTATGATTATAATTTATATATTACATGGCCTTGTGGAATTTTAAACATATTTATTTATTTATCTAATCATTTTGTTGTGCCTTCAAACCATGCATTTGTATTAATCTGTTCATTCCTATTTGTGTCAACAAGAGTGGTTTTGGAAGCTAATGACAAAGTTACCTCTGGAAGCTTTTCATAATTTGCAGCTGTTGACACCTAATATTCTCTATGCAAGACAGAAGCTTTTGTCAGCCTCTTCAAGAAGACTTGATAAGCAAATAAATTACACTGAGCTCCATGTCTATCAGATACAGTGACCAGATAGCAAGTGTGAAAAATCGGGATGGGGGCGGGGCATAATAGGAGCCTATATAACAGGGATCGGCAACCTTGGCGCTTCCCGCAACCCCCATTGGATTGGAGGGGCGAACCATGGCCAGTGGGAGCTGCGATTGGCCGAACCTGCAGACACGGCAGGTAAACAAACCAACCGGGCCAGCCAAGGGTGCTTACCCTGGGGGGCTGCGTGCCAAGGTTGCCGATCCCTGCCATTGAAGAAAATCCGGACTATCCCTATTAAATCAGGATATCTGGTCACCCTATTATCAGAACAGGATTGTGACAGTTAAGATGATAATGCCCCAAATGAGAAAACAGCCAACAATGCTTTGCAATATTCTAAAAATGACACAAAACAATATAATTAGGCTAAAAACAACCAACTGTGTGGGAAAGCATCAGTGATATTAGTGGAATTAAAATTAAAAATAACTTAGATAAAATGATTGCAATGGATATGCTGTAGTGTTATAGACAAATAAAATTAACTTCAATGTTCAAACCTTAATTTCACTAACATTGGAGAAAGAACTTATAAATGCACTATAAAGAGATCTCTAAAAATTTAACACACCTCAGATAGTCACATCACAAAATTAAGGGAGGAGTACAGGAATGCTTTCCATTTGGGGCTATCAAGATTATATAACCCCTATTAATATATAGCTAACAGGATTTAATTTAGTACAAAAATGTATAATTCAAAAGTATGAAAACCTCAGTCATGCAGTCACAGAAGTTGTATGAATTTTCTCAACCTCAAAACAAGCCTGAAGAGCTTAAATCTTGGCATGAGCTTAACTCACCCAAAATAGTGACACACAAAATATAACTCTGTCATGTAGCTACAGTGACATTCTACATTACAAATAATTTTGAGAATGAAGTCAGTTAGTATTAATGGGAGAACTTCTTCTAAGGGCTAAGTCCACAGACCTCTTTATGTAGGTTGTCACCTTTCTGTCCCTGGCAGAATCAAAGTTTATTGGACATCTGATGAGGGAATATCCCCAACCTTCTAAAGACCCATTCATTTTCAAGAAGCTTTCCAAGTTAGCCCCTCCCTGAAATAAAAAGCAAATCTCTTGTCATGCATCAGCATCTTGCAAAAATAATAATAAGTACATCATAAACATCAAAAATTAATGACTGCAGAGAACTTTAGCCCTAAGTTAACCGGATCTCCCTTTTTCAAGGAGGTCTGGAACTGTGGATCTATCCCTTAGAAGAAGGGAAGTTTTTCAGGTAAACCACCACAAATTATCCCATTCTCTCTCAGGGCTACGTTCACAGATCCTTAGTGTAGTGTTTTTCATCAGTCACAAAATTCCAAGGGAGGGAACAAACTAACGTCACTGAGAGAACTGAGATAATTCCTTATTCTAAGGAATCACCATAGCATTCAGGATCCGCCTGCCAAAGGATGCATCAGCTGATGACTATCTTTCTTGTAACATAGGAATGACGAAGTTGCCGTTTTACAGATTTCATCATAAAGGGTCTGCCTTTTCGCAGGCCCATGATATCGCTGTGACATTCTATACCTTGGGGGAGCATCTGTAACCCCCATATTCCTCATTTTTATATAACCATGATCTTGCATATAGAGCATGGCTTGTAAGGTATCAAGGGAAAGGTTAAGATCTGCTGAAAGTAATTTCTCTATCCAGATACATATATCATTATTTTAGACAAAGTTATGAGAATTGTGTTGCATGGTTCTCACTGAAACATGCTGTAAATTGGGGAATCAGCCAGATATCAGCTCCCCAGAGGCATAAAAAATCTGACTTTGGATTCAGAAACAACAGTGGCTTCATTGACAGCTCACATAGTCAGGAAACCGAGGCCTGCTTACAACAATCCTGCTACTACATCCCAAAATAATGTTCGCTTTTTTTATTACTGGATCACATTTTTGACTCACATTTAGTTTGTGATCCCCAAAACTCACAGATCCTTTTCTGCAGTACTTCTTCCTATGCAGTCATTTCCCATTTTATATGTGTGCAATTGATTATTTCTTCCTTAGTGTAATCGTTTGCATTTGTCCTTATTTATTTCAGACCATTTCTCCAGTTTGTCAAGAATATTTTGAATTCTAATCCTGTCCTCCATAAAGCTTGCAGCTCCTCCCAACTTGGTATTGATAAGTGTAGCCACTCAAGAGTGCCTTGTTCAAAGTTTCTTGTCTGAATCTCCCTGAATTAAGCCAGGAGTGCTGGGCTCCGCTTGGTCAGAGACAAAACTTCAAAGGCATTGGCATCCCTATTGCCAGATAAGTTCCTGTGATTGAGTCATCTAAAGCCATAGTCTGCCTTTCTGAATACCTGAAGTGAACTCCCCTAGCTAGTTTGCTAGTTAACCTCTAGCAAACAGCAGAATAATCAAAGGCACATCAAATATTGATAATAAGCCATATCTCACATCCTTCACAGGAGCTATTATAGGAGCGGAACTACAGTTGGAAAAATTGAGGTTCAGAGGCAAAATGACCTACATCTCTCCTAGCATGAGAAGCAGATATTGGAATAAAACCCACACTTCCTGAGTCCCAGAAAATAGCTGCAGAACTGTTCTTCCTTATTCTCCTAGAATTGTGAAATCCACAGGGACTTGTACAAATACTTTATATGGTTTAAATCTATATAGGTTTAGTTCTCACCTTTGTTCCTTTTGTTAGTGTTAGGCTCAAGCAAATCCAAAACCTTCAAAGCAAAATTCTGTGCAACAGATGTTTCACCTGTTTTTACATCAAAATCATGAACAATTCCATGTAACTGATATAAAGCCATGCATGTCCTCTTTCTCTTTAAAGCTGTGCACATGTTCGCTAATTTTAGCATTAAAATCAGTTTCATGTAATTCTCTCTTGCATACAGCTCTAACCAATCCAATACTTTTTTTTTAAATCCCACACTTCAAACTTCTGCCTGTTCTGTTTCCCCTTTGGCTTTTCTTTAGCCCCTCTGATTCTTCTTTTACAGTATCTCAGAGATAGTACACGAGCCTAGTAATATTTGAAATGAAATAAAAACTTTCCAAGACATAATATTAGAACAATTTTAAACTCATGCAAAATAAGATTCACAACTACATATCTCTTCTCATGCATTTTCCTTTTGAATGGGCCTTTGTAGGCAAGAAGTGAAAAATGTGATTAAACATTTTCCACAAAACGTCTAAAGAAAATCTTTGTAATTTCATTTGGAGCAATTTTGTGACCTTAAATTTAGCATCTCTGCAAAAACTGAAACTTCATGTCTCATCTTTCCACTGTTTTATCAGAAACGGGCTCATTTCAAGCTAAAATTGTTTTCATAACGTGGCCATTTTTGCAATGGATGAGCCCATTTTCAAGTTTGTAACAAAGTGAAAACCCAGATTTTGATTAGTTTTGTTTTTGCAACTCTTTCAGTCTAAATAAAAGCTATTAGAATTCCAAAAAGCACACTCAATGTTGCCAAGTCTCGTGATTTTGTCATGAGTCTTGAACTATTTAGGCTTTTCCTTCAAGCCCCAATTCCTGGACTCATGTGTGCACAAAAGAAAGATAGCTTACTGGTAACTGTTATTGTTAAAGAGTGTCACCTCTGCATATTCAACTTCTGGGATATAGTTCCCCTGGCATCAAACGATACATTTATTTTAGCAGTGTCCATCAGGCCACTTGCCCTGCCCCACCCCTCCCTCATGGAGCATTCCAAGGATATAAAAGTTGGAATACTCCAGTCGACCTTCAGTACATTCTTTAATTTCTGAATTCTTTACCTGATACTCTGAAGAAATGGGGAAGAAGGATGGCGACCATGAATATAAAGAGGCAATTCTCTAAAAGAATAACAGTGACTGGTAATTAATGTCTCCTTTCTCAAGTGGCCTCAGCATATTTCCTCTGGTGGAAGACTAGCAAGACAGTCAGGTAGACCAGTTTGGGTAAGTGTTGCCACCTGCTGTTGTGTTGGGTGATAAGAGGGCCTCGGTCAAGCTGGCTCTGCCCCCAAACCAGCGGAATGTCGGAGAAGGTGCCACAGTGCCCACAGCTCCCAGAGATGACAACCCATCATACCATTACTAAGTATTTATATTATAGAAGGAAGGTCAAAGAAATGTACTCTGCTCTTAGAGTGTGAAGAGGTGAGGTTTGTGATCATTCTTAGCTCCTGAAGGGAGTTCATTCCACAGATGTGGACAGACCCCAGAAACAGATGTCTCCTGCACAGATGAGCTTTACTCTTATTTTTGAGAGGTCCATTGTGTCAGAAGAATGTAGCTATTGATCCTGCCGAGCCTTCTTCCTGGAGCTCTAGATGATCTTTTACATAATTTGGCTCCAGATCATGAAACATTTTGAAGATAAGAACTGAGACCTTGAATTTGATTTGAAATTCTATGGCAGCCTCAGCGCAGGATGATAGGAAGGTTCTCTTGGCCTGTAATTCAGCCTCAAGATAGGAACTTAGGAGTTCATTATGTTTCATCCTGTCTGATTCAGCTTTTGTTTTCTGCCATTGGTGCTGGAGTTTTTGCCCATCTCTCTTCATCTGGCATAGTGAGTCAGAAAACCATTCAGGTCTGTTTAGGTGATGGGAACAAAGGGGCTGTTTTGGAGCCAACATGTCTATAACCAAGACCCTATAGAATTGCAGGTAATGATTCACCGGGTCCTTGATGCCTCATCCTGAGGATGGGACACTGTTGTCCTTTATCAGGTTTTGAAATTTGTCTGAGATCATGATTCTTAATTGTCAGAGCAGGATCACTAGTCTTTCTTGTTCCCTGGGCATTGGAAGGTCTCTGACCATTTCACTAATGAGGTGATGGTCCGTCCAAGACAGTGGCTGTATTGTGATGTATTTTATCTTGACATCTAAGCTGAAAATTTGGTCTAGGGTGTGACTGACTTCATGGATTGGACGAGAGTTGACTTGTGAAAGATTTAGGGGGTCAAGTGACTAGGTGAATTTTTGAGATTTTGCATCTTGGGCCTTGTTGATATAGGTGTTAAAATTTACCAAAATGACAAGGATGAGGTATTTCAACTCCACCACCAATAAAGTATCAGTAAACTCCTGTATGAATCCTTTTGTCTATAACTGTCTAGAATTCTACTTTGTATTATAGATGGCACAGGTTGAATTCCCTTTGATAAGGCTGCTTATCTCTTTCCACTAGAAAATTCTGTTTTGAGTTGCTTATAATTTGCCAAACGTAAACCAATTGGGCTGATTTTTTCTAGTTTATATGATTCAGTCTCAGGCAGACTCTTTTTATTAAGCTTTAGCTAAAAGAGTTTAGAAAATAAAATAGTCAAAAAATAGCTTTTGCCAAAGTATAAATAAAAGGTTTTGTATACATTTTGTATATATACAAAGATATAGCATCTATGTGTTTTAGTGATATATGAAACGTGGCTGGGGATTCAGGGGTACCTTTAATTATGGCAATTCTTAACTTGGTCCTTGACTTTGCAATGTTAATGTTAACATACTTTCTTGGATGCAGTCATATTATATAATTTTAATTGACAAGGCACATAATATGCAAGGAGCAAACCAGGCCTCTATCCAACATTTTAGTGCTTGTTTTCTCACATTTGATTTTCCATTGTACATTTTTTACATTAAATAATGTGTACATAAAAATAGGAAGATTTTGCAACAGGGTTCTTGTCCAGCTTATAAATGTGTACATAAAATACTGTCTACATCTGTCTTTTTCATAGATCCATAGATTCTAAGCTGAGTAGAGACCACTGTGATTATATAGTCTGATTGTCTACATAACATAGGCCATAGAACTTCCCAAAAATAATTCCTATAGCAATAGCATATATTTTAATTTGTTAAGGAATTACTATTTCCCTCCCTAGGCTGACTCCACTTCATTCATTTATTTCAGTTCTAGAAGGCTTTGCTTTTAAAACAAATCATTTCAGTTGCAATTTTTAATTGACTGGACGCTTTAGATATTGTAGCAGCTCCTGAATTATTAATAGATCAGTTCAGTCCCTCTAAGGCAAGGTTGCTAAAATCAAACCACATCTCTGCACACACAGGCACACACACACACACAAAAGAATTAGGTCATATTCATGTAAAACATTCTTCACATTAATTGTCTTTACATTTTCAAACCTAAGACAACCTAAATTCATATTTGTTTCTCTTCTGCGAGGTATGCTTTTTTAATATAATGAAGACCTATCTTAGCAAGCAGCATCAGAACATAGCATACCTTCTGCTATAAGGCTGCAATTTTAAATCTGGAGTAACTGAACAGACTGCTATTACATCAAATTTAACTGAAATATGGAGGATCAGTTTTTAAGAGAGTTGAGCCTGTAACTAGGCAACCAAAATCAGGGGATCCACGGATGTTACAAGAAGGCATGAACAAATAATTCCATTTTTAAAATACTAAGTCCAGTTTCCTGAATTTTAGAAATTTTTAGAATAGGATTCTAGGAAATAAATGAGAGAAATCATATGAATTATATATGAAATTCTAGATGAACAGTTAACTATCTTCTATAAGGAGTCACAGTCAACATAAAGTCAAGTGAAGTGGGTATTAGCCCACGAAAGCTTATGCTTCAATACTTTAGTTAGTCTTTAAGGTGCCACAGGACTCTTTGTTAAGTCAACATAAAAATAATCCTGTGGTCTTCTTTTTACCTACCAAGATTTCAAGCCAGTTTTAAGATTACTGTAACTGAGAGGAGATAGTAATAAACTGGGGGGAAATTTTCCATCCATTTGAAAACACTTCAATTGACTGACTATCCAGTGGGACAAATTGAAAGTCAATATGTACAACTTCCCCGAGGGCTTGTGTGGATCCTTCTTTATAAAAATACTAGCAGAAATACCCGGCGTTGCTCGGGTCCATCGGAGGGGGGGAAGGGGACCCAGCGTTGCTCGAAGAGAGCTGAGCGAGTGCCGGGGCCATTGAAGGGAGGAGAAAGCTGAGCGAGTGGGTGGGGGGCATTGGAGTGGGGGGAGGAGGGGGAGATTTTAAAAATTTTCGATTCTTTCCTGAGGGGCGAGAGAGCTGAGCGAGTGCAAGGTCCATGGGGGGGGGAGGGAGCTGAGCGAGTGCGGGGGGCATTGGAGGGAGGGGGGGGAGATTTTAAAAATTTTCGATTCTTTCCTGAGGGGGGGAGAGAGCTCAGCGAGTGTGGGGGCCCCTGGATGGGGGGAAGAGAGCTGAGCGAGTGTGGGGTCCGTTGGAGGGGGGGAGGGTGGAGAGAGCTGAGCGAGTGCGGGGTCCGTTGGAGGGGGGTATTATTACATCATAACTATCTCACAGAGAACAGCAGGTGTTAACCTGCTGCCCAGCTGATGTGAATGGGCTTTAAAGAATTTCACCCCTGGGGGGCGTCAGAGGTGAGATTTGAAAAATTTTCAACTCTTACCCTGATTAGGACCCTAAGGCCTATAACTGTACCAAATTTCAAGTCTCTAGCTCAAACGGTGTGGAAGGGGTAAGGGAACGTACATGCACACACGCACACACGCATACACCATTTGACTTTTATATATATAGATTTCTCTCTCCCTTGTTGATATGTGAAATGATACTGTAAAAACACATTAATTAGTAAAAGGATGTACACGCAAACATAGGACCTTAAACTACTGTAAGTCCTTTTTCGGAAAGTGTTTGATTCTTCATATGTGATTAATAACCTGAAAATTCATCAAACATGCACCAACAACCTTGGGCAATTCTATATCAAAAAGTAAGCCTCTTTATCTTAGCCCCTCAATGAAATCAGACTCATAAGGTCTTTTCTTCATTAGAATAATTAAATTCACCCATTTGCTGTTCTATCCTCTAAATCTACCACTACTCATCAGGAGCTCCAGGCTTCTAGTTGTGGCTCTGCAACTAACTCACTGTGTGGCAATGGACAAAACACTTTACTGCTCCATGTTCCTTTTTTCCCCATCTTTAGAATAAGGACACCACCACTTACCTCTGTCACAAGCGTGTTCAGAAACTAATGTTCATACAATGCTTTGAAAAGCTAAAGTTTTCTGAGATTTTTTTTTTAAGTGAAAACTTTGATTCTAAATAAATAAGCACCTACCCAGAACAGCTGGTAGATCAAATGGAGAAACACACTCTAACACCAGTGGTTTTACTCTGGAATTAGTCAGTTGCTGGTGAAATGGGTATGCTTGCTGAATATTTGTGTTCATTAAGTAAAATGACATTATTAAACAGCATTTGGAAACCACATATAACAGTATACTTGGCGAAATGCACTGTACCAGTTAAACTGTCAATACTCTCTTCTTTAACAAGGTTGCTTTAGGGACAGCATGATTGGAAGGCCCTGGTTTTAAACATAGAACAGATTGTGGACTTTTCAATTATAATCACTTGTACAGTGTGAGGTTGTAAGCAAACATTTGTAGTGTGCAGGTCAAATTGCCCCCAACTTTAGTTATATAACTAGTTGAACCAATTAACATCAAGAAGGAAGTCTTGCCAGATTTGATCTATAACCATGTAGTAGCCCACACCACTGTGGGAACCTTGTTCAATATAGATTCATTCATAGGAAAAGCTCACATGCACCTGCCTTCAGAGGACTGGGCGCCACCAAGAAAGGGTCACCTTTGAGAATGAGCTGTCAGCAGGGCCGGCGACAGGGGGGTTCAACGGGTACAGCTGTACCGGGCCCTGGACTTCAGGGGGGGGCCCTTAAATCCGGGGCGGGCCCGGTACGCAGCTGTACCCCCTTGTCGCCGGGCCTTTGAGCAAGGCACGGCTCCGGGCAGTGCTCATCAGTCCCCTCCCCCGGCACCCAGCAGCCTCCCCCCGCCCCCCTTTGCTTCTCCCGGCTGGGCCACGCGGCCAGAGCGCATGTGGGGGTTGGGCCCCGCGGGCGGCGGGAGACCGGCCGGGGGGGGGAGAGGCGCGGGCGGCGGGAGACCGGGGGGGGGGGGGGCCGCACGATCTGCATACGGGGCCCCAAAATTCCTGTCGCCGGCCCTGGCTGTCAGTGCCATGCCTGTGGATCAGGCAGTTATATGGAAAGCTGTCCTCCTTATTTTTGGTAAATAGAATTAAGCCCTATCCCAGCACTTGCACTTGGATACACCTGTTTCCCAAAATTGTCCTTAATCAGCAAGGGCAATCCAATGGGATGTAAAGAGCGATTAGTAGTTAATTTTTATTACATTAGTGCTTTGCTTAGAGGCCACACCCAACACTGGGGTCAATGGCAGGACAATAGTAAGACAATCTCTTCTCCAAAGATTTCAGTCTCCGACTGGGATTTGTAAAGAATCCAAAAAAGGTAAGTATTCAAATCCCACTGAGTATCAATAGAATTTGAGTGTCTCGTTCCCTCAGGAACTTTTGCTTGTCTTTCCCTATGTGGGTTGGGTTTTCAAAGTCTGGAAGAAAAGAAGCATCCCCATTTTACACATGGCGAATTAAAAATTTGCGGTTGTCTAAACACATAGATTTTGGCTTTATTATGTCCCCTCCAACATTAATGAAAACAAATTATTGCAAAAAATTGTTTTTCCAAACTCATCCTATGTTATCACTTGCCCTTTGAAGGGGAGGGGTAAAATGGATGAAGAAATATTATATTTTGATATTTAAAATCACAATCCCTGATTTTCTTAACTCCGTACAGCCTGCTGTCTTCAATTTATCAATCAATATAACATTCTTATGCTATGGTATTTAACGAAAGCTTACATACACAAGTGCTTAATTTGATACTCTACAGTTTTCCACTCCTGCCCACAAATTCCATTTTTAACAGACCATCATATATTACAAAATTACTGAGAGTGACTTCATTGGGAGTTTTGCTTGCATAAGAAGTGCAGAATTGGGCCCTAGTTTATTTTAAACAGAGATTGCATCCCTATAAAATGGCGTGAAATTAAACAAACATAGGAAATACACCACCAAGCACAATTATAGATGATTCAACTGGTTATCTCATCAGAATTTCATTACATTAAGAACATTACAGTAGTAAGTGGCTAATTATTTTTCTACATGATATCTGTTGTTAAAATGATAGCCTCCTAATTGTTTTATTAAGTAGTTAACAATTAATTTTATGTCTTGCCTTTGCAATATGTTGAATATATAGACCTCCCATCCTAATAGGTTTTACAATTAAGTAAAAGACTAATACATCCAAAGTGTTCAGGTGTCCTTTTCTAACGGATATATATTAGTGAGAAGGAAATATTTTTGTTTTCCTTTTAAAGGTATGCTAGTATGTAGTGTCTCTTTTTCATAAGTATCTTTCTTTGTTTTATTAATTGCATGTATCCCTATTTCTTTAATTGAGTAATTCAGACACCTTTTTGCAGATATATTCTATAATATGAGAGGAGGATTTAAAAAGTCTATTTTTCCTTTGGAGGTTCTCTCTATATACTTCTAAATTCCTAAATATTAAAGTTGCACATTCTTCTTCTTCAGGACTGTGGAGACACAATCTCCCGATTACCTGATTTCTTTGTACTTCTCAGGATGAGCAAATTTTCTTCTACTGGACATCCCCTGAAAATTTCAAATGATCTTAAATTGTGCCTTTTGACAACTCAAGGGAAAAGCTTTTCAAAGCAGATGACTTGAGATGTTATGTCTTGTCAATAGTTAATCTGATGGAAATGGATATTAGCAGTATTTATGTCTTTGTCCACCTCAGAGCTCAAGTTTCCATCAGTAGTATCAGTAGACTTTACTAGAAGACAATGCGGGTTGACCTTTTACATATCACTTTTCCTTCACAACAAAACACTATCCTCCTTTTACAAGTGTTAAATGTAATGATCCTCTCTTCATCTTGGGTCATCCAGATAAATGGAATGAAACTGGAATAAAAATGTTTTGCTTCACTCTAGGAAAATGTTCTAAACAAATCTTTAAGCTTTCTCAACATGAGAGCTCTTACATGCACACAGACAGTACATAACTGACTACTGCAGTAGAATGACAGATGTTGCCTGCTGCTTCTCTTCAACATAAGGTTTGGATATTGTGGATTTGTATTGTTCTTGAATCAAGAGTTCATACTTGAAGTAGCTCCACACACATTGAACAAGATGAGTAAAAAGAGTCTTAGAAGATTATCAGTAACAGGCCTAAAGAGGAGCAACTCCACATCATGCAGGGCACTGGATGATGACCTCTTGAGGTCCCTTCCAGTCCTACAGTTCTATGATAACCATCTCTGAGGGGAATGAATGAAACTATCTGAAAGTAACTCTGTCCACCCTTTCCTGATCCTGAAGTCATGTCAGCCACATCCCATGATAAATGGCATTGAAAATTACCAATAGATCTATCAAAGATAGGAGAATGGACATGATTGATGTTAGTGTGAGGAGATAATGCAATAGCACTATACATCATTTCCATTGCATATCAAGGCCTGAAGCCCAAAAGACTAAAGGAAATCACATAACATTGGAGTAAGCCTGTTGTCACAATCTTCTTAGTAACCTTGCCCAAAGAGGAAGGTGAAAGACCATAATAAATGATTATTTCTTAAGATGTCCACTGAATTTAGAAGTTGACAAAAGCTTGTTTAAAGGAAGCATTAGCAAACTTACAGAGAATGGGAGTGTGTACAATGCAACCACTCACCCAGAAAGTATTTAATCCTTGTTATTCTTTACTTAGAGTGGCTTTTTTCCCCTCACACCTCCAGTACAGGAGAGCTTTTACCCTTGAACCATTGGCTATTCCACACAAGATTTTGCTAAAAGGAGAAAAGTATTTTCCTCTTTCAGCTCTTGCAGATGAGCTCAATGTTAATTTATCCCAGGTGTTTCTTTTTATATGCCAGCTCTGCACCTCATTTTTAGCTTAGGCCTGTAGAAACTAATCAACCTAATATGAGTGCAAAGACAAGTCTAAAAGTACGGAGATGTGTGGCTGGTAACCGGGGAAAAGACTGAAACTTTCTCTAGTCACTGCTACACATAACTTCATTTATACCATAGAGATGTCTTACGTTCCTAATAAAATTTACACATTGCCCTTGTTGATAAAGATCATCTGGGATCAATTACTAAGAATCAGCCTTCTGGACTCAGACACTTACATATCTCCATTGACAATGGATTCTCCTTTGGATTTCACCAGCCATAGGTCTGTTTCACACATGGTAAAATGGACTTCATCCAAATAAGGTTCATGTTCCTAAAGGGGCTAATTATGGAAGCAAAGCAGCTTGCACAGATGTTCAGTGCTCTTAAAGGAGTGCATTTTTCTGTATGAGTAATATGGTAACGGTTTTCAAAGAATTGTGCGTGCATTTAGACATGCTCTACAGGAGCCAGATTTCAGCCTACTTACAATGTGAGCAGATAGAGATTTTGCCAACTTGTACAGCTCCGTGGCTACATTAAGGAGTCTCAGAGTGTCATTCTACTATACTGCCCACTTGTCGCTCTTGTATCTCATTTTCACTCCAGCACCTTTTTTGCATCTGTTGCAAGGAATATTGAAATTAGATCCTGGATGCTCAGCACCTGGATTCCAGTGGAAGGGAACATTAAACTGCATCATTAACCATGTGATGTCCACATAGTAGGTGAATGATTATGAAAGTGTGCCTGGTTGTGCCAGCTTCCTTCCAATACATCATTCCCCCAAATTCTTATATTTTCCCATGGATAAAACACTTCCTGTCTGGACTCATCAACTGCCTGACATGACCTCACCACAAGGCGGCATAATCCAAACATTGTTAACAATTTTCTGAATCTTATAAACACCTTCCTGAAAGGGGACTCTCTGCCTTTCCACAGCACTGAATGTTCTAGCCTCTACAGATGAACCACTCCATAAGCGGGGTGGTGTTTACCCTGATAAGTTTGGACTGGAACTAGTTATACTAATTATAACCATGAAGCTGTGGAAAGGGTATCTTGCTACACTGGTGACTGCAACTCAGTCCAAGCTAAAGGAGTGAATGGTAGAGTATTTCTCTGTCCCGAGAAGGCAAGAGCTATGATTCACTAGTACATGTGCTAATTCATCCTGGTTTCCTTCTTGTTGGCGTGACAACTGAGTGGTCCCTTTGCGGATTAATAGACCCAATAGTCCATTTGTGCCCACGACATACTGAACTATAGTTATGTCAAAACAAATAGATTTGGTTCTAGTACTTCCTTAAATGCAGCTTGTTCCTTGTCACTCTGCATTATTATTGTGTATAGGCACTCTGGTAGATACAGAGCCTATGGAATCCAGCCCTCACAACCAATGTTCCGTCTAATTTTTGACAGGCTGTGTGTGCAAAAAAATTCTTCTGTGCATTTTTTTGTGCTTCTGTGCAAATTTTTGTGCATGTGGTGTTTCGCCATGTGCGTGGGGTTTAGGATCTGTTTGCGCGCACACACTCACACAGCTTAGAGGGAACTGTGCTCACGATGCCACTCACCCACACAGAAAGAAAGAAAGAAATGGAAGCAAAAAGAAACAATAAAACAACCTGGACCCAACTGGGGTCTGAATGGCGGCCACCTCCATTTCTGCATCTTGTGCTTACCTTTGCCAGAACTACAAGTGAACTGTGCTGCCTAGCTATTCCTGGGCAGGCCCTGCAGAATTCTAAATATACCATAAGATGTTCATCCCTGTAACCACGGCCACAAACCAGTGGTGTGAGGATGCTTTGCACGTGTGCAGCCACTGCACCTTAAAACCTATCCACCTCTTCTGCCTGCTTTCCCCGCAAAATATCAGTACATTTCAGGATTCGAGCCCTTGGAAAGCTCTTGAATTGGTCAAAAATATCTGTGTTTATTATGACCACTGGTAGTTAGATTCAGCCCTGCAATTATATCTTAATTGTCATCTTTAACATAGATGTATCCTGGGAATGTTACTTCATTATGCAGGATCGTCTCCTAGTCCCCTGCTCTAAACAAGTTCAGGGGAGGCTGTCCCGCACAAAAATGTTTACTAATAAATAACCTGGCACTTTTAAAATGCCATATTATAATAACCACTCTCAATTCAATACAGATATTATCACACAAGTGGCCCATAATGTCATACAAGTTGTCTACATCTCAGTCCTCTGTTTGAACCCCTGAAGCTCTTTCCTTATAGTCAACAGGTGGAGAAAAGTTTCCATATAACGGTAAATAAGTGAGGGAAGATAAGCTCTACCGCTGTGAAAAGAAGACAGCTGGGATTTCCAGCTTTGTTTCCTTTCTTAGAACCTGTAAGAATATACCAAGTTAATTTTCTAGTTTCCTTGGTAACCCTTCTGTGAAAGGGAGTAGACCAGTAGAGATTGTGAGGTAGGAGAGAGATCTGATGAAAAAATATAGTTTCAAATGTTTCTTCGAGAAAGTGAGTTAAGAATGCTTAGCTCTATTAAGACAAATTTTTGGTTTCAGTGGTTTAACATTTCTCCAGACTGGTTTCAATGCAATCTAACTCTTCTTCAGAAATCAGAAAATACTTAGCATGATCCCTCCCCCCATGAAAAAACAAACACAGGTTTCTAATAATTGCCTCTATATCGAGGATTGTGTTAGTACAGGCCACGAGCCAATTTACTTAGGTAGAAGAACAGTCATCACAACTGCACACCACTGGGCCATCTACACTAACTATGGTCAGAAAGGAATTGAGCACAGGAGTGGTGGGAACACATGTACTACAGCTGTGTGAAGAAATAAACCTGTGCGGACCTGAGACTTTAGGCTTCAACTCTAGGAGCAGGAATACATTGAGATCAGTCTCTTTCAAGTTATTTTCCCCCATCCTCAGTTGTTTTTTTTTATTAATTCTAGTTTAGAGAAATGTGTCCAGTGCTACAACTGCAGTTGCAATCTATAAAATAAGGTGTACAAAATTCTAATTAGAGCGGTATCACCATACAAACCCTCTCAAGCCCACAAAACTAAACTCTTCCCTTGTACCCTTTTTGTTGCTTTCTCAACTGATCCCCTCACAGAAACCCTGGGAAAGTAAAGTAGATAGGTCCTGCCAAATGCTTGCCTCAACAGACAAATGTTCTAAATCAGAGAGGGAATGCTCTCTAGACCAGAGAGCCTTTCACATTTAAAATGCCTAGCAAGGAGCTCTCATTTAAGCCAAGGACTGCTGATTTGAGTGTCTGAGACAATTGCCATGGGACTATGAAAAGAGGCAGTCTCTAAAACTTTAAACTGTACCCAGAACCACACTAGAAACTAATTCAGACTACAGGGCATAGGTATCTTGCCAGGATACATCCATAAGTAAGTAGGAAACTGCATTCTGCATCAGTTGAAGTTTTAGGTCTACAGATTCATATCTAGGCAGAGTGCATTACAGAAATCCAGCCTGGATTCCTTGGTGAACAATTAGCTATGCAAAAATTCCTATACTACAGGACTAGTGATAACTTGAACTGCCCATGGAAACCATTGAAACTGATTTTTTCCCCTAAGCAATTTCATATACTTTACGGATTCCAATGAAATGGTCAAATATCTTGCTGAACAAATAAAACATGTCTCAGTGTTTTAAGTCATTCACCCCAAACAAGTCAGTAGCAGCATTAGGTGCTCTATTTCAGGGGGTGGTTGTCCCTGCCCATACTAGCCTCAGTTCTGACTGGCTCTGGTTGATAGCACCCAGCAAGGTCCTCTGCTCAGGGTACTGAGGGAAGGACAACAGCAGACCCAGTGATGAGATCCAAGTTCCCCATCAGTAGTGAGGGTGAATGCCTGCAGATGCATACACTGCGCAGGGCAGAAGAGGAACTAGATATTCAGAATCATCATCTACACCAAGGGTGGGGAACCTCCGGCACCCGGGCCTTATACGGCCCGCCAAATGATTCTGTCCGGCCCAGGCCGGGAATGCACCGCAGCTGCCAGCCAGGGACATGCGCGGGCCGCCAGGATGGGGCAGCTCGCGCCTGGGGGAGCCGCCAGGCCGGGGCGGCTCGCGCCTGGGGGAGCCGCCAGGCCGGGGCGGCTCGCGCCTGGGGGAGCTACTGATGCCGCGTGGGTGGCTCATGCCGGCATCAGGCCGGGGCGGCTCGCGCCTGGGGGAGCCGCCGGCGCCGTGTGGCCATCAGGCAGGGGCGGCTCGCACCTGGGGGAGCTACTGATGCCGCGCGGGCCGCCAGACGGGGGCAGCTCATGCCGGCATCAGGCCGGGGCGGCTCGCGCCTGGGGGAGCCGCCGGCGCCGTGTGGCCATCAGGCGGGGGCAACTCGCGCCTGGGGGAGCCGGCGGCGCTGCGCGGGCCGCCAGACGGTGGCAGCTCGTGCTGGCATCAGGCCGGGGCGGCTCACGCCGGCATCTGGCCGGGGCGGCTCGCGCCTGGGGGAGCTACTGACGCCGCGTGGGCTGCCAGGCACGGTCAGCTTGCGTGGGCCGCCAGGCGGGGGCGGCTCACGCCTGGGGGAGCTGGTGGCGCTGCGTGGGCCGCCAGATGGGGGCGGCTTGTGCCGGCATCAGGCGGGGGCGGCTCACGCTGGCATCTGGCCGGGGCTGCTTGCGCCTGGGGGAGCTGCCAGGCGGGGGCGGCTCGCGTGTGGGGAGGTGCTGGTGCTGCGCGGGCCGCCAGGCGGGGGCGGCTCGAGCCTGGGGGAGCCGCCGGTGCCGCATGGCCACCATTAGCCGGGCGGCGAAAGGAGGAGCTGCGGGGCGCCGACGGTCAAAGGGTTGTGGGGGGGAGGGTGGGTTGGGGGGCAGGCCAGGCAGGGTGGGCAAGGCGTGGGTGTGGGAGGGAAGGAGGTTTGGTGCGGGGGAGGCTGGGCTGGGTGGGTCAGACATGGGGGGGCAGGAGGCTGGGTTGGGAGGGGGAGGAGGGAGGAGGTTAGGTTCGATGGGATGGGCCAGGCCAGGCAGGGGTGGGGGAGGGAAGGCGGTTAGATGGGGTGAGGCTGGGCGGGGGTAAATGAAGATCACCCCCTACACCCAGGCTGATAGCGGGAGCTGACTGGGGCAGGCGGCAGGACCCCGGCTGGCAAGGGGCCAGTGGGGGAACCCCAAAGCAGTGCAGGGCTAAGCACTCCTCAGCTCCCATTGCCAGCCTGGGCTTCCTCGGGGGGTGGGGGAGGGGGGGAGCGGCACACGAATGACATTATAAATGTCCAAATGGCCCTTGACAGAAAAAAGGTTCCCCACCCCTGATCTACACCCTCAGGAGCCAATGTCATCTGACAGAAGAATTCCCAGAAAGGGGGATGGTTCGCCCCCTCCATCCCCCCAAAAGCACTCCTGAGTCCTAAAGAGGCAGAGCAAAATAAAGTGGCAAACTGTGACAACAGCACCAGGGATAAACCCCGTTATTACCAGCTCCCAGAAGGGGAACATGGTTTGCATGCACATGATGGGCAGGACCCAAGCCCCACTCAGGGAAGGCACAGATCTGATGGTCCTAACTCCCCAGAAGTCCAAACCAGACCTCAAAGGTGCATTCTATGTTGCTGCATGCAATGTGTTAACACTGAATGATACTACATAGCAAACAGCCCTTGCCAAAGGACTCACCAACTACAGGTTTGTAATCTCTGGTGCCACAGAGGCTTGCATGCCACAAAATGATCAAATCCCTATGGAAGGAATCCATTTCTACAGGACACACCATATTCAAGGTGTGGCACTTGTTATTAGACAACCTCTAGCATAGAGTTTAACCATGTGAAACCCAGCTCCCCACTTGACTTCAACATGGGAATGGACACTTATCTTTCATTGTGGATTATGCGCCACTAGAAGATGCATCATCTGTGGAAAAAAGACACATTCTACCACATACCAGCAGCAAACATCCAGTCACCCCACCACATGACACTGCTCATGCTCAGAGATTTCAGTGTTGTGACTGGCTGTGATCGGACTGGGTATGAAAACACGGTAAATTAATAGTAGGATTTTAGTGATATTATTTAAAAACAAAACCAGTTCATTCTACAAAACAAGAGTTTCACAAAGCAGGAGTGTTGGTTTAGGTCCAATATTTATACTGTATATTTATACACACCCATTCTTTTTTCTTAGCATGCCTTACAAGGCTTTAATTTTTACACAGCTGTACATAGATTATATTTTTATATATTTGGGAGCAGTTATGTTCCAATAGAAACCATTTATGTTCTTTTAGTGAATTTGACTAAATTGTTCAGGGCCAAATGATTTAAATGAGGTTGTCTCTTTGCCTTGCTTATTTACAGACATTACTTTAGAAAAGGGCCCATTTTTCCTGAAGAATGCTGCAAAGAAACCAAGAATTCTCTTTCTATAACACTTTTCCTTTTAAACATTTTTACAACGTTCAACTGCTTAATTTCTCCAGCCTCTGCAGAGTTAACTTCTCACTCTCTTTCCTTAAATCACTTGCTTATCTCCCAAAAACGAGACATTCATCAACTCAGATTTCACCATTCCAAGCACTGTTCCAGGGATCTGAAATCCCCATGGCTGTACTTACCTTTTCTTCTTACTCCTGCCACTATGCCCTCAAGACTTCCAACTTGTTTTCCATTTTTTTAAATCTGTTTTCTGCCTGCTTGTCTGGGCCCAATCCTGCTTTCCTTGGTGAACCATCCGTTTTCATGGACACAGGCTTTGTTCCACTACCAATTGAGCAAGGAGGGTGGGCTCCTCAACTAGCCCTCAGCCCTCCTGGTCCCTTTCCTTAAACATTTCTTTCAAAATTGCAAAATCACCACAATATCACTCAAAAAAAAAAATACTACACTGCCCAAACTCCCATATCCTTCAGAGTCTGGTTTAACAGAGCAAGATCTGTTTAAAAGGAGTAATCTTTTGACCAAAGTGTCATCTTTGCATTGCTTCCTTTTAAACATCTCTTCCACCGATGCTACCACTATTTGCCCACACTCCTATATCCTTCAGAGCTGGGTCTCACATAGAAAATACTGCCAGAACATATTTCTTTATGAATCTCTTTAACCTTTATACCTCTTCCGTGCCCATGCTCGTGCTGGGACTAGCAAAGCACAAAAGTCTATGCCCACTAAAAAGAACTCTGCCTAACAGAGAAGGAGGGGGAAACTCTAAGACCCCTACCTTTTGGGTTTCATCCTGCTACGACTGAGGGTATATTCACCTATGCAATTTTTCCCCGACTGAGGGATAGGAGAGAGGACTCTAACCCTCTCCCACTTATGGTCCAGCACTTCTACGACCAGCTTGTATATATCTTAGCTGTATAGTTTTCCCATACTGACAACTCAGGGTGAGGATTCTAATTCTCCCCCTATTGTCTGGAACCTCTATGGCCAGGGGTGTGCAGACCTGAATGATCGATCACTTTATACGTATGCTATACCTTTTAGAATTATTTAACAGAATGTTCAACAATCACAGTGCATGTCTTCCCCCTTTCACAATTCTCCACCAAAAATGTTATGCTCATAAAAAGCACACGGGATCTTTTTCAGGAGAAAAGGTAATTTGCCGTGTTTATTGAAGATACAACAATTAGCATATCATTCAATCACACCACACCACATACACATACACAGAGAGTCCAGCCAGAGTCCAGATCAATCTAGTGGCCAGCTAGGATGATCATAGGCAGGGAGGAGCCGGTAGGGTTCCATTTGTCATGACACGATGCTCCTGGGAAGTCTTGGCAGGATGAACCCAAATCTTCACAACAGAACCGCCATGAGTATGCATTGGTTCACGGCTTTCACCATAATTCTAAAAACCTTAGGTGAGCGGTAGGCCTGTATTCTCACCTAGCCACTGTTGTGCCAAACTATCAACTGGATATTACATCTTGATGTGCTGCTTGTGAAGTAGCAATAAGGAATAGGATCCTCTCCCCATATATTGCATCAGGAATAGCAGCCATAAAACACTCATAACATATTTACTCACTTACACTTACGCAGTAGGATCAGAATCTGGCTCTTATTAAAAAGCACCAATTCTATGACAATGAACCCTTCACAGCTTGTTTCAAACATTTCCCTATGCATGGAAAACCTTAGCAGCTCCCTAAAACGAGCTGCAATATTGTTAAAATGTCAACAGCTCTGCTGGGCAACTTTCCAACAACAACAGTGGTGCTAGCTTTATTTGCAGTTACATACACATGCACTGTCTGTTCAGGCTGTCTTCCTGCCTTTTATTATGGATGCAGTAGATTGAAATGTAAAATGAAAATCGCATTCACTGTGTGCTTCTGAGAACAAGGTTCTTCTATATTCCAATGCTCCACCTGCTCACAAAACTGCAAGCAGCCAGCAGAGTAGACAGATAGCATGACAAAATGATACCTTGCTAGCAAGCTTAAGAATTTCCAGGTCCCTCACAGCTATGCTTTCTAGATGTGATGTCACCAACCTTGTCAATATGCTTTTTTTCTAGTTCAGGCTTCAATAGTGAAACAACAGACAAACAAAACAAAAGCAAAGCAAAAAACAAAGGGAAAAAAAAAGAGAGGGAGTAACACATACAGAACCAAATACATTGCCAGTATGCCACATATATAAATAGGTAATAAGATATGTGCCCAAGCCTGCACAAGGTCAGGCTGAAAGCAGTTGGATGCTGTACAGATACAGAATCCCCGTGAAGGACGGGAGCAGTAGTGGGACACCTGCCCCACTCCAGGAGAGCACGGGTTTAAAGCAGCCTTGGAGCAGGTTGTGGATGGGACCCAATGAGAAAAGGGATTAAGAGCAGATGAAGGAGGCTTGCTGAGTAGCTGGCCACAGGTGTGGCCAGCTCAATCAGGGCACAGCTGACCCTGATAAGAGGTCTGTGAGACAGAAGACAAAAAGTCTCACTCCAGCCTTGGAGTGGGAAGGACCTAACTGCCTGGGAAAGGGCAAGAGGTGCTCCAGCCTGGCAGCTCCCCCCAGGCTGAGGCCTTGCTGAAGGCCTAAGGAGATACTGGGGCTGCAAAGGTGCAGCCCGGGAATAGGCTGAGGCAGCTTGTCCAACCCCCTTGCCAAAGATGAGTAGCATTACAGACTGCAGTCTCCCCCAGAGAAAGGAGGCTAGATGAAGACTGACAGTAGCCACTGAGGCAAAGTGGGCTTAGAGGGCTGGGGGTTCCCCTGAGAGGGGAGACATAGAGAGTGAGGGGACTGTTGTGAGCAGAACCCCAAGATAAGGGCACCAGGGTCTGGGGGGGACATGGAGCCTGAGGCAGGAGAGACACCAGCTAGCAGGAGGCTCTCCAAGTGCTGGAAATGAGCTAATTCCCAGACTCACCATCAGGTGGCACCTTGTCAGTGAGTACACATCCTGCTACAGGAGCATAAGATGTCTATTGAATATGGTGATGGTTCTATGTCAAATAGGCACAAAACAGAAGGTGCATCTTTTGTAAAACAAAAGGTGCCATAGGCATTTAGAGTTGGTGAGTCGTTCTGCAAATCTGAGGAACATATTTTCTGCAGCAGATTGTTACTCAACTGTGGGCACAATTGATAGTATACTGGCATCTTCTTATAGGGAATTTGCTGTGCATATGTTCAGATATAATCATGCAATAGAATTTAGACGGGCCCACACTTTCAGAAGTGTCTAAGTGCTTTAGGTTTTGGTTGCTGATGTTTCTACCTGGGCACCTAAGAATTAAGGGACCCAATATTAGAGGACATTTTGGAAACATGTATGTTCTCAGATGAGGTAGTTATGTGCCCACAACTGAGAAAGTTATCTAAACACCTACCTTTCACTTGTATCTACAATTGATGGCACCCACCAATTGGGAACACAGCTGATGGCAGCACAACACTTCTGTTGCAAAATTGGAGGTCTCCTTGAAAATGTAGATAGGTTAAATTAGAGACCCTATCATGATACTCTTACTGCTCTTCTCTAGGTCAAATTTTCACAGAGCTGGCAACATTCTGTTTTAAAAATATTTGATCTACTGGGGCACTTTTTGAAGATTAGTGTTTTAAACAAATATATACCACTCCATCTCCTCCCCTCTGAAATTTGAATCAGGTAACTAAAATACCAGAGACATAGCCAGATACCTATTAGGTGATACCAGAATGATTTCCTGTGCTTGAGCATGTCTGCAGTTACCATAGCAACTGTAAGGTGCCCTGGCATGTTTCTTATCTGTAGAACAAAAATACAGTCATCACACTCAGTGTTTCTGAGGAAAGCTTTTCCCCAGTTATACACCTATTTTCTGAATAAATTGTTTTATTTATGATAAGCATGTTTTATTTCCCCTTTTTTTGTTCACTTTTAAAGTTAACCTTTACTGGTAGAGAGAAGGAGTAAGTTATGCAGATGCTAAAGAGTTTATTGCAGGTGTTGCATACTTTGGTTTCCTATTTGTGGAATGCTCTGTAAGCAGAGCATGACTGCTACTTGTATACAATAAGAGAGGCTAAGGTGACCTCTATGGGCCAAAATGGGTGTCTGTTCTCCTGTTAACTGGTTTTTCAGAAGAGGTTCATGTGGCTATTTTCTCCCAACATTTCATTAGTGGTAACATCTTACCTCAAGGGTTATTGATAACGTGGGGAAGAAGGCACAGAATGTATTTCATTTAAATGCAAGCATCATATTCTGCATGTCCATTTCAATTTGGGTAAAATCCAAGGTACATGAAACAATATTTTTGTAATATGTTTTGGTCCATATTATGCACACAAAAATGCTGGGCTTACTGTACCTTTGATTTTTATTTCTAGCTATACCTATACAAACATCTACACAAACATCTACCAGATCCCTACCAAGCATTCTTAAAACTACAATACCCACCTGGGGAAGTGAAAAAACAGATTGACAGAGCCTGAAGAGTACCCAGAAGCCACCTACTCCAGGTCAGGCCCAACAACAACAAAAAAGGAACACCATTAGCCGTCATTCAGCCCCCAACTTAAACCTCTCCAATGCATCATCAAAGACCTACAACCTATCCTGAAAGATGATCCCTCACTCCCATAGATCTTGGGAGACAGATCAGTCCTCGTTTACAGACAGTCCCAAGCCTGAAACAAATACTCACCAGCAACCACACACCATACAGCAAAAACACTAACCCAGGTTCCTATCCTTGTAACAAAGCCTGATGCCAACTCTGTCCACATATCCATTCAACTGACACCATCATAGGACCTAATCACATTAGCCACACCATCAGAGGCTCATTCATCTGCACATCTACCAATGTGATATATGCCACCATGTGCCAGCAATGCTCCTCCGCTATGTACATTGGCCAAACTGGACAGTCTCTATGCAAAAGAATAAATGGACACAAATCTGACATCAGAAATCATAACATTCAAAAACCAGTAGGAGAACACTTCAATCTCCCTGGTCATTCTGTTAAAGACTTGATGGTGTCAAGTTTAAAATAGAAAAGCTTCCAAAGCAGACTCCAAAGAGAAGCTGAGTAACTGGAATTAATTTTCAAATTGGACACTATCAACCAAGGGTTAAACAGAGACTGTGAATGCCTTTTTCATTACACTAATTGGTTCCCTATTCCCTTCAAAGTTTCTTATCACCTGTCAGACAAAAACAAAAGGTTTTTTCTCCTGCTGCTAATGGCCCATCGAAATTAAACAGCCTCTTAGATATGGTATGGTAACGTACAATTTTTTTTCTGTGTATATAAATACGTCTTACTTCTGTGTGATCCATTATATGCATCCAATGAAGTGGGCTATAGCCCATGAAAGCTTATGCTGAAATAAACTGGTTGAGGTGCCACAAGTATTCCTCGTTTTATTTATGGATACAGACTAACGGCTGCTATTCTTAAACCAATCTTAATGTTTTTAATACATTGTATGTAATACATATATTTCTGTTCTTTGCTTGGATGAGTGCTAGTTTTAGAATCAGGTTTTTTGTGATAATACATGTTTAAAATTTGTTTTGTGTGGATATAGAAGACAGTCCCCACATTCACTATGTCTGTGATCATTTTTGCCAGTATACATGTTTGCCTGAATATTCATTGAGAGCAAGTATAAGCAGAGAGATAGACAGAGATGAAGTTGATTCCTTAAACAGTCAAATGAACATTTGAAGAAATGTTTTGCAGTATTCACTCATCCCTAGTTGTTAAGAAATTATGATTGACACAGTCAAAAACCTGAGTCAGACTCTTGCACTTTCTGCAGTGGGGATGCATTTCTGGGACTGGCCAGACCTCAGGGCTCCAGTAAGTATTGGGAAGAGAGGTTTAGCTAGTTCCCATATTAGAAAGCAATTCCATATCTTGAGCCTATGCTACTACAAGTAGTAATATGATTGGTATGAAAGCCAGGATAGGAGATACAGCACTGTTGCTTTTCAGCCTAGTCAGTGAATACATAAAAACATATAGGTATAGGGAATATTGATGTAGCACTTGCCTGGCTTTGGTTATAATTTTTCCTGTTTTATTAGAATTAACAAAGCATTGTTTTCCTGTATACCACATTGGAACGCAAGACAACCTTGGTCCCCATTACCAGGGTCCAAACTGACCTGGGTAAGTTCACGCAACATGGATTATACTGTGTGCACCTGGAATATACATTTAACCCCTGGAAACCCAGGCACAGACCAGGGGGTTAGCCTGCAACTCTTTCAGGGCATTAGAAACACTATCATCAAGCATAGCCAAATCTATATATATAAAAGTCAAATGGTGTATGTATGTTCCCTGATTACTTTCACACCGTTTCAGCTAAATACTTGAAATTTGGTACAGTTATAGGCTTTAGGGTCCTAATCAGAGTAAGAATAGAAAAATTTTAAAATCTCACCTCTTACACCCCTAGGGGTGAAATTCTTTAAAGCTCATTAACATCAACTACACAGCTCATATAACAACAGCTGGGCAGCAGGTTGACACCTGCTGTTGTCTGTGACATAGTTATGATGTAATAATACAGATGTAACTGGAATTACCTGGAATGCCACCACACAATTTGGTTTTAAAAATTGGAGCTCCAATTGTGCTACTTCATAACATGGATCCACCTAGATTATGAAATGGAACTAGGTTGTGTGTCAGAGCATTGCTACCAAATGTAATTGAGGCAACAATATACAATAACAACAAAATTTGTATTAATAAAAAACATTGTAGTCTTTTTACATCCCAGTTTCCAATTACAAATAGTCCGAGCAATGCTGGGTATTTCAGCTAGTATTTCATATAGGACAGCCAGTTTCTTCAGCAACAATTTGATGAACCCACTTACCACATATGATTTGTATCTCACACACCCTGGGAAATGGAAATTGTAAAGAACATGAAAGCCTGCAATGTTTTGGCTCTTGGTAAAAAAAAATTCTATTCTAGTGTGGGCTGAAAGCAATAAATTTATGAATGATTTTAAAACTAGAGATTCTGGCGGACAGACTGTAGTGGTTTGCTCAGCAACTAAAAGAACTATGTTGTAATCAATAATCATTTCCCCGGGACACAATTTCAATACATGCTGATACACAGAATTTCTGATGCTAGATGTATTAGCAAAATATGATGATCCCCATGGATGTTAAAAGGCCAAGGTAAGCACTTACTTAAATTAATCCAAAATGTCCTGGTCAAGCATGTCACTGGCAATATGTTATTTTCATTTATTATATATCATTGTTAATAAGACAAATGGTATGCAAGCTAGGAAATAGAAAATTATGCTTGATTTTAATGGTAGAAAGTGACAACATAACTTTTTCTTCTCAATCATTCTTCGGTACATTTAGTCAAGTGTATGAATGAACTCAAACTTTGAACCATGACTCATTCAACATTTATGGCTATCAAGTTCGTAAGAGCTGGAACTACAGCACAGTTGAATAAGCATTTCTTAAGGTAATCTGATCATCATCATCTTCTGTGAGAACTTGCCCTAGTTATATGGGGTATGTTTAGTGAAGATGTAAAGACAGACTGTTAAATTTACTCCATTTACTTCAGCAGAAGTTACTGTCATCACAGGATAAAATTTATGATGTTATTTTCCATTCAAATGAATAAGGAATTTTTAACACTTTTGAAAACCTTCCCACAGCTAACAAGGCAGTTTGTTTCCTTTGTGTCCTTTATAAAACCCCAAAATGTCCTTCTATTCTCTGTGGAGTGGCTTTTGCTCCAAAAGTCGCAGCCCTACATCACAACAATCAATTGGCATAGAGGCTGCAATTGATCAAAGTAAAACATTCTCTCAATTTCCAAGAGGCAGAATATTCTCCTCCACACAGAACAGAAATTGAATGTAACACCACTATAAGGGCACCAGCCCATTCTATTCTAATGATTAGCTCCTTTACATAGACAACTGCCTGCATTTATGTTCAAAATTTTCAGTAACAAAACATGAAATTAGATCGGGGTAGGCAACCTATGGCACGAATGCCAAAAGCAGCACAGGAGCTGAATTTCAGTGGTACTTGTGCTGCCCGGGTCCTGGCCACCAGTCCAGGAGACTCTGTGATTTAATTTTATTTTAAATGAAGCTTCTTAAACATTTTAAAAACCTTATTTACTTTACATACAACAATAGCTTGGTTATATATTATAGACTTCTAGAAAGAGACCTTCTAAAAATGTTAAAATGTATTACTGGCACATGAAACCTTAAATTAGAGCGAATAAATGAAGACTTGGCACACCTCTTCTGAAAGGTTGCAGACCCCTCTTAGATCTTGCATGTGTTTATTTTTCATTAGCTTGCCTGTTTCAAAATAAGTGAGGTAAATTCTGTTCTGTTTCACCTGTTAAATATGAAATAACTACTGTTACAGACCGCTCTCTCACCCCTCTTCAGGAACAGGCCAGAAAACCCTTCTTTGCTTCAAACAGTGCTCTTTATTCTACAGTGCAGGCCCCACCACCAATATATACAGCTTTATACAGTCCAGTCTTCAGCTTACAGCTCTTCAGCTCACAGCATACAACTCTATATAGTTCAGCTCTACAGCTTGCAGCTCTACAGACTCTATATAGTCCAGCTCTAAACGCACAGTTCTAACCCAACACAGCTCTGACTAGCTCTTCACACTCTATACCATCCCCACCACACTGGGCTTGCTTCCTAGCAGGTCTTTTATCCCCCCTGAGGAGGCTGCCAGGTGCCACTCATCCCTGTTGATTGCCCTGCAATCCAGGTGGCTGATTAGCCTTCCTGCAAGGGAGGTTTGCAGGCTGGTGCTCCCTCTTAAAGGGCCCGCAGGGCTGACTCAGGCACTCCTGGCCAGCACCCTGCCACACTACTTTGAATTTAAGAATAATACTCAAGCTTTACAGCTGTGTAAAGAGCAGCAGAAATTGGTCCATAGCACCTCCAGGCTTAAATCAAAGTAACATAGTCACTAGCCACCAGTGACAGATCTTATATCTTCTTTTAGATGACATCTATACAGAACAGGGTTACATGCAGGAATACAAATTAGACCTTTGCTAAGCTTTGAACATCTTTTATTCAAAAACCTAACAATATTTGACTTCTAATTTCTAGTTTTTCACTTTGAGCTATGAACTGTTTATCATATTAGCCCTTTTGCTGTTAAACAACAAAAATAAAATAAGCTTGCAAAATACCATACACAGTATTCAAAAATTGCCAATTTCCAATTGCCAAGTGCATTATAGTCTCCTTCCTACTGCAGCAAGCTCAGGGGTAGCAGCAAATATCAGCATCATACTCAATGAATAGATTCAAAGGCAGTGATTTTGAAAAAAGGGTGGGGGGGAAGGAAGAGCTAAGTTGAGCTCAACATAGGTGCTGAATACTCTCATTATGCCTGCTCTTTGACAAATTTTGCATATAACATGTGTGTCTATTGAATGCTGTGTATGTCTACAGGCTATAATAGGCGGGCCCGTGTGGATCCCATTTGCAGAATCTAATCCTATGTGACTTTTGAATATGCTCCCAACTCATTAATATTTTATATAATTAAACTGGTGGATTTATTTCTCTATGTATACACCTCTCCACACACACGCACAGTTCCATTAAAGATAGACATTTTACTCATGGTAAAACTATTTCCGCTACCCTTCTAAAACTGAAAGCACTAGTCATTTTTAGAGAACCATTTATTGCTTTGTCAGCCATCTCATTTTGAGGTATTCCGATATGTGCGGGAATCCATGCTGTTGTTACACAGATACCTACTTGCATTATTGCCGTAGTTAGGAACATTATTTCACTTATGTCATTTCTGCATTCTGAAGTACCTGTTCTGATCATCATTATCCCTGACAAGGAATCAGATAAAATTACAGCTACAGCCACTCATACATCTCTAATCCAGGTTAATGTTAGCATTATCCCCACTAATTCCGTTGTCAGAATAGTCACATAATTCAATAACCTTTTCGATTTCTGGAATCGAAGACTAGGAACACAGAAGGCTGTTCCACCATCTACCCATGCTGTCATCATTTTTTCAGTCTGTATAGACTTGACGAAGCTGTCCTCATTTTTCATAAATAAATTCAGAAATTTGATTGGTCACAATTTGTGTTTTTCCCTGCAATTCCAAATCCACAAATCCATTAACTGTCTAGCTGTCATTTGATTTTCCATGACGCTCAATTTCTCTTTTTTTACCTGTCTTCTTTACTACTTTTTTGACTCTGATAATATGAGGAAGTCTATTGCAGTCCACATGTAAGGTTTTTTTTTAGGGGGTTGCCATGCCTCTAAGGACAGCTAATCATCAGTAGGAGCCCTTATTAATTGTCCCTTGGCTGTGGCCACAGTGGGTTTCAGTAAGCTGGGTTCTTAGCTATTAATTGTTGGTATCTCTGCTTGAGTGTTTAGGGTAATTAGGAACCTTACCTTACTTCCATATGTGGTTTTGACTGTCCCCTGACCTGACACTCATATGAATCAACAATCAAGGCACACTTTATTTACATGGAGAAATACAGAGGAAGCCTATAAAGGGAAGGGCAAGATTGATTTGGAGTGGGTATATCAGTAACACCATGTGGCCCAACGTGCTGAGGATAGCCCACACTGAAAATGCCAAGGTCAGGGCTGGCTGCAAATAGGAGAGCAGATTCTGCAAAAACTGTCACAAACTATGCTCCCAATCCCCCACACTGGTTATCAAGAAAATAAATTTAAAAACAAAATCACAAAATCATTGCATCCCAGTCTGGCTTCCAATGAGCATATGGTCCTGTAAAGTGAGAAGTCATTTAAATCTCTATTTACTATACAAAATACTTCTCCTTGGGCTGCCATGTTGATGTGGTGGAGAAGCTTGTATATGTTTAAGACCCTAATAGCAAAGACTTCTGGAGTCCTGTACTCCAGGTAGGGTCACTCATGGTGGTAAGGTCAAAGGCAAGGTACCAGACAAAGTGTATCCCAGCACAACACAGCCTAGTACAAGACTGCATCAGCAAAACAGAAAGATGAAGCAGGACCAACTCTCAATGACTGTGAAGGTGGACAAAGGCTGAAATGGAGGAGAAACCTCCAGTCATCTTGGATCTCCTTGCCACTGGACACAGGTGCTTTCTTCTGCCAAGATTTGTGTGGTTGCTGGAGCACAACATGTGCTCCCGCACATTAGACTACTCATATGCAGGTTTCTTTCACAGAAATAACTTTTTCCCTGTGGCAATGAGAAATTGATGACTGGGATAGGTGAAGTGATCACCAGGAGTCTCTAGTCACAGACCCATATGCAGGTGGTGACCGCAAGATGATCATCATGTTTCCATGGACCAGGATAGGGGGGCATTTCAGCAGCAGTGGTCATGACTGAGCAGGACTTTTTAGGAACCCTTCTGCTCAGCCAATATGGGGAAGGAGCTAGAAAAGGTGTCCCAACCATAGGTTATCCCACCATATCTGACTGGATAACTGTGTCCAGAGAGATCACTCCCAATGTGGTCGAAAAACCAAAATGTTTCTTGCAACTTGGAATGTCTGTACCCTACTAGACTAATCAAAAAGTGAAAGACCCAAATGCGGAACAGCAATTATTGCCAGAGAACTCTCAAGATACAACATTGCTGCTGTAGGCGAAACAAGATGTGCAGATGAAGGCCATAGGAGGGAAGAGGGCAGCAGCTACAGTTTCTTCTGGAAAGAAAAACCAGGCAAACACATGGTGCTGGCTTTGCAATCAAAAACCTTCTAGTCAACTGCCTGACTGAGCTCCCTTTCGGCATCAATGAGAGCCTTATGATCATCCTCAACCAACTGGTCAATAAGAGATTTGCCACTGGCATCAGGGCATATACACCAACTCTTGACGCTGAAGAAGAGCAGAAAGAATCCTTCTATACTGACCTTTTTAAAATTTTGTCATCCATTCCAAAAATAGTCTATGGGGACTTTAACACAAGAGTTGGCCAAGATTCTAGCATATGAAGTAGCACCACTGGGAAGGAAGGAAGGAAGGAGTGGACAAGACCAATTCCAATGGAATCCTTCTACTCAGCAAATGTGCTGAGCATGACCTTGTGATCACAAACACAATCTTCAGACAAAGCAACAAATACAAAAAAACCTTGGTAAAGTCCCCTCTAAAAACAATGGTGCCTCCTTGATGGGTGAGGTCAGTCATGTCCATCAGGATTTCACCGAACCATATAAAGCAATCCATATAACATAGATGGCAATACAACATCCAAAGCCTTCACTCCTCAGTGCACCAAAGAACTTCCAAACATTCCTCAGTGAAAAACTGGCCATATGCACATCTGGAAATGATAACACAAGTGTAGAAGAAGCCTAAAACAGACCATCCAGGAGGTTTGTGAGGAATCCATTGACCTTGTACTCATTGCCATCAGGACTGGTTTGACAACAACAACATTGAGATCATAGCCCTTTTGGATCAGAAGAGAAAAGCTTTCTGAGACTGGCAAAACCAACCACTATCCAGTCAGAAGCAGACCTCTTTCCATCAGCTCAAAACCAAAGTTCAAAGGAAGATCTAAGAAATCAAAAACAATGGTGGGAGGACAAAGCAAAAGAAATCAAAACATTCACAACAGGCATGATATATGGAGCTTTTATTGTGAGACAAAGACCTTGTACCGACCAAGCTCATGTGGCCTTACACCTCTGAGATCTGAAGATGGTAGTATCCTTCCTAAAGATAACAAACCCATCAAAGAGCACTGGAAGGAACACTTTCAAAAGCTTCTAAATCGAGAACTGAGTTGGCTGATGACACCATTGACTCCATCCCTCAAAACCTAATCTGGGAAACTCTTGTCAACCCACCAACACCTCGGGAGGTCTGCAAGGTTATTAAAAAAACAAAGAACAATAAAACACCAGTCCTGATGGTATACCAGCTGAAATTCTGAAAGTGGAGGGAGAAATACTGACTAACAAGCTTCAGTTGCTGCTCTTCAAAAAATGGTGCACCGAAGAAATCCCTGCCGACTTATGTAATGCTAACATCATCACCATATTCAAAGAAGGGGAACAAGGCCAACTGTGGAAACTATTGAGGCATTGCCCTCATCTCCATCGCCGGGAAGATTCTTGCTAGAATTGCCTGCTTCCCCTTGCAGAGGGAGTATTTCCATAGTCCCATTGTGGGGTCAGACCATCGCGAGTCACCACCAACATGATTTTCACAGCCAGGCAGATCACAGGAAAAATTTCAGACACAACACCAGGAGCTGTATATGGCCTTTATTCATCTGATCAAAGCCTTCAACTCTGTCAACCACGAGGCTCTGTGCAAAATCATGTAAGAGTTTGGCTGCCCAAGCACATTTATCCCCATTGTAAGATTCCTCCATCACAAGATGACTGTCTCCATCCTGAGCAGTGTATCTACCTCTGAGCCCTTTGTCATCCGAAGTGGTGTAAAATATGGTTGTGCACTGACACCCACCCTTTTCTCCATTTGCACAGCAGATATGAAAACATTAACCCAAGACTATCTACCACACAGTATTGGCAGCCAATACTGGATTGACGGCAACATCTTCAACCTTTCTCTTCTCCGTAACAGAACTAAAGTAATATCAGCAACAATCTTAGGCTAGAGGGGCATATTTACCCAACTGATTAAGCCAATGCCATACAGCAGTGGTTTTCAACCTTTTTTCATTGTGGACCCTAAATCCCCCTCAGGGATCCATGGGTCACAGGTAGAAAATCACTGCCTTACAGGATACGTCTGTTGGTTTCTTACCTTAGTGCTAAGTAAAATGCTAAGCTTGCTCTATGAACTACATGCTGAAATGTCTGCCTTTCCTTAGTTGGAGACCTAAATTTCATTGTTTGCAATAAGACCAGATACAGATTTACTTTTACTTTGAATTCCATTCATTCTTTAAATTTGCTTATATATTTCTGAAAACTTTAAATCTTTCTTTAATTTCCCATGGAAATTTCTCCAATTTCCTTTCTGGTAATTTTCTGTACCACCATCTGACATCTTTTATAATTTATTAAACCTTTATTATTCATTGTCTGTTTTGCTGGATTGTATGATTTCTTTCTTTCCTTGATTGATAATTTACAATCCTCATTCAACTAGGGAACCAGACTTCTAAAATCAGGGCAATTTGATGTTTTGTAGATGGCCAGATCAGCTGCTGCTGTAATCTCTTTCATCACATTATACAATCTGCCTAGCCTGTCACTTGTACAGTTACTGCACAAATATTCATCACATTTAATCTTAAAAAGGCCCCAGGCAGCTTTCTGCAAATTCCAGCTAGGAACTGTTTTTGTGTTTTCAACATTTCCTCGTCTGTTGTATTCAGTAAGTACATTGCTTCCCATCAGGGGCGGCTCCAGGCACCAGCACAGCAAGCGCCCGCCTGGGGTGGCAAGCTGCAAGGGGCTGCCTGCCAGTCGCTATCAGGGTGGCAGTCAGGTGGCCTTTGGTGGCATGCCTGCAGGAGGTTTGCTGGTCCCGTGGATTCGGCGGCATTTCGGTGGCGGGTACACTAACCCCGCGTGACCGGCAGACCTCCCGCAGAAACACTGCTAAATCGGTAGGACCCGCGGACCTCCCACAGGCATGCCGCCGAAGGCCACCTGACTACGGCACTTGGGGTGGCAGAAAACGTAGATTTACTAGCTATATTATTATTTGTTGCAATTGCTAGATCCAAAGCAGAAAAGGATCCATCCAGTGAATTAAATCTAGTAGGTGTTCATGTATTACCAGGTTATGGCACATCAATTAATTGTTCTAAACATTTACTATTTTAGGTCAGTTTACTTACCGTACTTCTCCATAGCTCATTATAACTATTACATTTGACTTTTATCCTGGTTTTGTTTTTCATTTGTACTCACTCCTTCTTCAAATCCTGATATATCTAGTCCTTTTTAATTTCTCCGGATCTGAGACCCTTCCCCATCCCATTTCTTCTCCTTTACAGTCCAAAGCAACTTTCTCTTCCTCTCCCCGATCTACTGTCAATTTCAACATTTAGCCCCAGCCCAACCTCCAGCCAGCAGCCTGCCAGATGCCCTCCAGCTGCTTCAATCCCATCCTGCAGCCAGGTCCTTCTCCAGCCAGCCTCTTCGACTCTCAGCCAAATTCCCAGCACAATCTTCAGCCAAGGTGACTGCCACAGGGTGTCTGGCCCTGTATATGAATCAGTTCCAGTTCTCCTGTGACAGAAGAGGGGCTCCCATTTGGCTAATTAAGAGGGCAGGGCACACCTCCGGAGATAAAAGACTGTGAAGAATCTGAGGAGAGGGATTTAGTGAGCGAGAGCATGCTGGTGAGTTAGGTCTGCCAGAGGCCAGAGACTGGAGCAGGTCTCTGAGGAAAGCTGCAGAGAGCAGAGAGCTCCCTGGAAAGAGAAAGAAAATATCAGGAAACCAGTGGAGGGGCTAGCCTGCTTACTTTCAAAAGTCAAAGCCAGTGGCAGGAGGTTGGAAAGGACTGAAAGCTAGGAAGCCAGTGGAAGGGCTAAGCCAGTTGTACTTCCTGAGCCAGAGAGCCAAGGCCAAGGATGGCTGGAGAGAGTTAAAGGCTGAGGGCAGTTCAGTGATGCGTGTTGACTTGCAGAGATGAAGAGATGAAGCCAAAGGGTCAGAGAGGGCTGTGCTGGAGATCAGGGGTTATGGTGAAGGATGCCAGGGTTGTGTTTGATGTATTGCCTGGATTCTGTGTTGGGATTTATGTGCAAGGGGAGGGGTGTTCTTCTGTAATAAATTAACTCCAGACAGGTCATCTGCGTTAAGACATACTGTTTGGACTGTTTCAGGGGACTCTGAAAGGGGAAACTAAAGCAGGTCCACAAGTCATGCCAGTCGGCAGCAGGATTGCATGCCAGGCAGGGCTGCTGTATGACAATTACCAAATAGAGAACTTTAAATCTATTATATGTATGCAGCTGCAGAATAAACAGGGCTTATCATAGAAAAGAACCTGAATCAGAGAGTATAGAGTACTCTAAGTTTTCATTTTAAAAAAATATGTGTTTGATATGGCAAGGATAGAACCAAACAACATGGAAAAACACAAAAAGCTCTTTGGTGGGCAGTATTTTAGGTCTAGTCTGTCACCATCTGAAGTCCATGATGGAACAATCATTGTATTCAGTGGTTCAGGATCTGTCCCTTAGAGTACAGGGTCATCATATAATAGCATCATAAAGATTCTATATTTGTCTACCAATGACTTTCAGATTAAATTTCCTTCTTCTATAGGGAAAATAATTTTATCTTACTACCAGCCTTGCAAACTGAGTATATTTCTCCACATGAAGTTCCATATGTATCCTTACTATTAAGACCCTACATCTCTTATCTGGTCTTTTTGCATACCCCTGTCCTCCCGCAGACATTAGCTATAATATTATTTTAGTATCCTCACTCACAGGCATTTTTGGACTTTCTTTCATGCTCCCCTTTATATCCTTCTAACACCTTAGTCAATTCTTGATCCTCAATGCATGTAGAGCACGTCTAAATACTCACATCTACCATAAACCCTACAAAAAGTGTAAAAGCTATTTACTCCCTTCCCCAAAAAAAATATCTAGCACATGTACGCACACTTTAATAATAGAGATATTTTTCTTCCTAAATACATATTCACAGATTTGTTTATGCAAATATTAATGAAAGTATCTGTTTAGATGCAAAACACAGAAAGCCATGAAGTTCTAAAGATGATACATAATTGCATACTTGTCATACAAAATGAATGCTAAATTCTCAGGTACTCAAACTTTTGGATAACCTCTTCAAATATTTCATTATAATACCATTGTTTCTGTATATTTACTGTACATGGCTTACCACTCTATTTGGAGTACATACAGCTTCATGATTATGCTAGACTACCTCTAGTTTCTAATATATGTCAACTTTTTCATGAGGAAAGTCCTGTCTTTTCTCAGGCTGGGTGATTTCAGGACCCATTTCCTTAGAAACAATGTTTTCATTACTTAAGACTTTTATAGAAAGGTCCTATAGAAAGTAATAACCATGGATCAAAACAAGTTCTACAGAAATGTAATAGGGTTGTATAGATATTGCTCTAAAAATCAATGGGGTGACAAGGTGGTTGAGGTAATATATTTTATGGGTCCAACTTCTGTTGGTGAAAGAGACAAACTTTCAAGCTTACATAGACTCCTCTTCAGGTTTACTGAATAACAGATAATTCCTCCACCACTTTGTTTCTCTAATATCTTGGGACCAACACGGCTACACCACGACTTTAAAAATCAATACCATTTAAGAGAGGATAGTTTTCGTCGCTACCCTAAGTTTTTTGAACCATTGTGTAGCATGTTATAGCAGGGATGTTGATCTCCATTAAGTCCTATAGGATCATTAAAAAAGCCAATGGAAACATTATTTTGGATCAAATTCTATAGCGTTTTTCCATTAAAAAAGCAGCACTCACCCTGTGAATCACTGTCTCCAATAAGCTTCCACACTATACTCAGTTTAGATAAAGATTCCAAGCTCACTTATTTATTTAATATTATTGCTAGGCTGCAACTTGTATAGGATTGTTATTTTAACCTTCATATAACGTTTTTGTAGTAGGCTAACACATGATAAGGTGAAAGCGGACCTTACTTTCCAGTGAAGCAACAGACAGGATGGTTAACTAGAATCACCAAAGGTTTGAACCACAATGGCAAATCTCACAATGGCCAGAAAGACGTGGGCACTGTTTCACTTAATCTGACTTCCCTGTCTCCTCCAGAGAGCTGGGCTAAGAAATTAAAGATCTGCCTTGTGCCACAGCGAAGGTGAATGTTAAGCAAATAGGGCCTCTTCGCCACAATTCTGCATTATCTCACAAGTGATCCAGATGCTTTAAAGTAAGGCATTATTTCTATTTCAAATTAATAAGTCAGCAACGTAATGTAGAATTGGGTCTGAGCCAAACACTGCACAGATACTAACACCCCTAAAGACAATGAGATTGGAACTGAAACCCAGATCAGGATCTGAATTTTATACTGGCTACTATCTGTGAAATCAAGTCCCTGGTTATGCTCACTCCTAAATGTGGGGGTGGTGAAGTCATGAGTCAGGTATTATGACCATGGTCCCATTTCTATTTCATATCTAGAGCTGGGTGCATAATAGATTTTTTAGTTTACTAGCAGTATAAAAATATATAATAATAAGCTAGTTGCAGGTCATTTGAATATGGCACTGTGGCGGGCTGTCCACCCGCCCCCTACTGGAAGGGGCTTGGAAAAGCCCCAAAAGGGGTTTGAAATAGCCTGGGAGGCTAGCCTGCAAACTCCCAGGCTGATTGGGAGTTGGGTTCAGCTGTGTGGCCACGCCCCAAACACTCCCAGCCAGGATATAAGGGCTGGGAGACAGAGAAGCAAGGGAAAAACAGTCTCCTCTGCATTCAGAGGGAGACAGGCCTAGCTGCAGGAGCTGAGCCAGGTACCTTGGTTAGGGCAGAGCTGGGGCAGGGCAGAAGGAGCTGGGTGGGCTCTAGCCACGAGCCCCATGCCTCCGGGCCTGATACAAGGCCCGACCCACAAGTACCAGGGTTGCAGGGAGCAGCCCAGGGCTGGAGATAGCGACAGCAGGCCAACCCTCCTTGCCTGTGATGAGAAGCCATGATACTGCAGTCCGCCCCAGTGAGTGGGGGCAAGTGGTGACTGACAGTGGCACACTCTGAGGCGAGGTGGGAATAGGGGGTAGAGGGTTCCCCTGGGGAGGGGAGACCCTCACACCAAGGGGGTACTGCAGGGTTGCAGCACCCACAGTTGGAGGGCACTGGGGTCCGGGAGGGACACGGGGCCAGCAAAGGAGCGGGGCATCAACCTGCGGAGGGCGCTCCTGACGCTGGAGGAGCTGATTCCCCAGATGACCAGCGGGAGGCGCCGCAGGGGTGAGTGAGGACCCCATTACAGGCACTTTTTTGGGAATTTTTTCAGTGAATCAAAAGTCAAAGAAATAATTCATATCAAAATGTAATGTTTTGATTTCCAGGCATTTTGACAAAGGAAGCAAATGATTCACAAACTGTCCAGAGGACGTGGTTGTGCTAGTGACTCTCTTATAAGCTTTACCCTAGTGGTTAGGGCACTCACCTGGGATATGGAAGACCAAGTTCAATTCCCAGCTGTGCCTGATGTGGGGAAGATTTGATCTTAGGTCTTCCTTGCTGCAGAAAAGTAGCCTAGTCATTAGGTAGCCAATGGATATTCATTGTCATCATAAGTGACTATGAATTACGACTATTCATGACAATGAATAGTGATTGGTCCAGAGAATGACTCTTAGACTGGTACTTAGGGCAGTCCCCTAGGATGTGGGATATTCATATACAAGTCATTATCCAAAGATTATTTATAAAAGAATAGAACATCTTCAGGAAGAGAGACTGAGAAAGACCCCTATCAGAATAGATTATTGGTTAGGGTAATCTCCTGCAATAGTGGAGAGCCGACTGTAAATACTTTCTCCACATCACTAAGAGGGGGGAAGTGAATGTAGGTCTCCTATGTCAGTGCTCTAACAGTGGGGCAAAGCTTATAAAGGAGGCGCTGGCACCACCACCACCTCTGGCCAATCCTTGAATCTTGTGCTTGCTTTTGTCAAAATGCTTTAAGTCAAAGTGAGGATACAAAACCTGAATGTTTCATTTTGACATTACCAAAACAGTTCTACATTTTTTTGCTTGGTCAAAACTATTTTGTAAACCTGACCCACATTTCTAAGTAGTTTCAGTTGACTTGGGACTGCATTTTGTGAGCAAATAAACTAAGTCTCCTAGCTCTATTTATAGCTTTAATTTATTGGTTCTTGCTTACAAAACTCCATAGGGTGAGTCAACAGGATGAAAAATGAACAGAAATAAATAGTTTAGGGAGGTTCTCCAGAGACAAGCATTACAAGGCCACCTTCCTTTTCTGAACAATATAACTTAAAATGAACCAAATGCAATGTCTGCAATTTCTAATTCCCCCACTTCTTTTAATACCACAGTTTAATACTACTTTTCAGTAATATTAGATGGCTAGAATATTTTAATATTCACTGATTCCCTTTCTTGTTCTAACTCATATCCCCAAGATAATTTTCCCCTTTATTCTACTGAATCTCTAAAGTCACTCACAAAATATTCAACAGGTATTGAAATGGTTCACCATCATCTTCATATACTTTAAAATTATATCTTCACCCAACACATCTCATCATCAATACTTATTTGCACTATAGAAAAACTAGACAACCTAAATTTGTTAGCTTTGCATCTCCATAACTGAGTTTCTCACCCACTGTATATATAATTTCTTTGTTCATTTCTGTTTTAAATAATACATTTCAACAGATCAAATGTATTTTCAAAGATGCTGTTGAACTACTTTCTTAATGCACAAAGAAATATAATAGGCAAAGTAACAGATTTCACTTGTATGCAGGTCAAAGGTTAAGTATTGGATCTATGTCTCTTTCATGCCACTTTTGCATATACACTTGAGATCACCCACTACGGATACTATGAGAAATGAGAGTGATTTAAGACTAGATTTTACCAGTGTTTAAGTCTGGGACAGTGTGACTTTACCTAGGATACAATCTGGACTATTGAACAACTGTGTCCTGTCAATTCTCCAGCCTGGTGTGCCTCTTAAACTGCTTCACTGGGAAAGCAACCAGCCCAGGTCTGCTCACACACAGCCTCCAGCATTTAACTCACTTTTGGCTATCCTGTATGAGTCCTATGGACAGCCACTCTTGAATTGCACCACAAAGCATCACCAGAAAATTCCCAGTCCCAGACTTTTCCCCAGAAATGTGCATCTTGTGCTGCCGAGTCCTCTCCTGGAAACACAAGCTCATATAAATTCTGTCATTTCATTAACAGAAAATGATGTACACAAATTTTATCTGAAATTGAGTTTTCCAAACTCCAAGAACAAACCAAGCTGGATGGTTTAGCTAAAGCAATAAAACAAGTTTATTAATTACAGAAATATAGATTTTAAGTGATCAGAAGTAATGAGGCATAAAAGTCCGAATTTGGTTACAAGAAAATAAAAAGTAAAACACAACTAATTTCTAACTTAAAACAAATAAATTGAAGGCTGTAAGTTGACTTAATATAGATTGACCTAAGTTTTTAGTGTAAACATATCCTCAGTAAAGTCGTACAGTAGAATCCTATAACTTTACATATAATGTTGCCACTCATATTTTACCAGGACAATAATGATCTGCAAATTATGAGTTTTCAAATGATACCCCCACAAGAAATACAATGTACAAAATGTGTTATAGTCTTGTAAAAAGGGATGAACAGACAGCTGCTTCAGATAAACTAGGAAAATTGACAGCATTTGCAACATCTTAAGACTATAAAAGGTTGATTTTAAGAGTGGTATATAAGGATATCTCGGGAGCATGATAGTTGCTATATAAATGGATTCAATATCTCTGTAAAGTATATTTAATGTGCATGGAAAAAGTTGGATTGATAACCTTGGTCAATCCTTTTGTAGAGTAGGGACATGTGAACCCCAAAAGGAACAAAAGTTGGGTTTAATGAACAGTTTGGGTGCTTATCTTGGCTTCTTTAGTCTTTAGAAATCAGACCAAATAATCCAAAGAACACATTTTTGCACAGTCTTTCTTAGTTTCAGACAGGACAGAACAACAATAAGGTATCCCCACAACACTTCATTCAGAGAAATAAGAAAATACATGGGTATGCTTTTTATTGTTATCAAGTTAACCACTTCTTTAATACAAGCAGACTTAGGACATGAAAATTCACCTTTTAAGAGCAAAGCAGCTCTTTTTAAAGAACATACTGGGCACACTACGTCTTTTAAATATCAGTAGGGTATGATGAGGGATTGCTTTTCCAGGTGTTTTGGAGTAATGTTAAAAAACGCATAAATCTGAGTGATGGTGTTATCAAAACACTAAATTATACAATTCAAAATGAACAGCTTAAATCTTTCAAAGTCTGTAGTATCTACTGCACAAACATTAGAGCAGTCCAATTTTAAAGCTAGACAATACTTTACAAAAAAAAAGCCTTATATAAACTGATCTCATGTGGTAACCCATTGAAAGGAGGAAGTCCGTTACTATAGCATCAGCTGGCAAGTGAAATAGCTTATGCTGCAGTTATAAATAAAGCACAGTGGAGAAATCTTGTCTTCATTTGTTAAGAGCTGGTCACTCCAGAGGCTAGCAATTTAAGATGCAATTTCTCCCCATTTTACATTCACTCTCATTTACTGCATGTTATTCAAATTCCGCTCTGAATAAAAAACTATTTCTTCACAGGTTTTCAGTATAGTATCTGAGTACTCCACAAATACTCATGAATTTATTTCCATTATACCACTGTGAGATAGGGTGGGTGGGATTATCTCCATTTTATAGTTTGGAACTGAGGCACCGAGAGACTGTATCCACTAATTGTGGGTGCCCAGTTGGAGATGCCTAGGAACAAAGTTTTCAAAATACTTAGCATTATATATACGCCAGGCAGAAATCATTTTTTCTTTTTATGATTTTGATGGATTAATGTATTTTAAAGCATTTTTCTATTTTAAACATTTACATTTTCCTAGTTGTGGGAAATTATTGGGCGACAGGGTTAGACACTAATTATTTAATGACAGTAGAGATTAAAATTTTAAAAAGTTAAAAACTTTATAACCATTGAAACACAAATTGTCCATGTCCCATGTTAAAATATACAAAGTAAACATCCTTAAGTCAAACTCTAATAAGTTCCCAATCAGAATTTTTCTTACTTTGCCTATCCGTAAATTTTGATGATCACAGATGATCAGTTTGTATGTGTACAGTGAAAGGGAAGCATTCAACTGCCTTAAACCGGATATTATCCTCTCTTTTCCTGCAGTTTCCTGGTGTATTCACCACATACCCTCCAACTCATGCAATAAATAAAGCAGGAGTCCCACCAACAACATTCTACTTTACAATACAAATGAGAATCACACCCAAAACAGGTCCAATCTATGCACCAAAGGAGACAGGGCCCTGTGGAAAAAATGGTCTGTGATTATGTCATTTAAGACTATCATAATGTATATAAACAAGGGGGTGAATTAAAGTTGAAAATACAACCTTATTTTTGGCATTTTCCGACTTCTGAGTGCTTGACTTTACAACTTGAATACAGTAGTGCTCTTTGAATGTGAACTGAAAAAAACCCAACAAATTCCATCATGGCATATTCTTGTCACACTTAGGGGCAGTGAGGGGATGAAGCATGCCTAGTTACTCTTTGGAGATGGCACATGCACAGTTTTGCCAACCCTAGGAGCTGTAAGAAGCTTGAGCATGTCCGGGGTACATGAAATCTTCAGAAATGTTGACTGCTAAAATCTACTTAGCATGTGTGTGATACAATTTTTCAATATGCTTATAACTTGGCTAAATTTTGGTCCCCCCCCCCTTCCCCGGAACAGCACAAGACACATTTCTGACATAAAGGGCTACACGTCTGTCAAATTCTAAGTCTCTGCTCCAAATTATAGGAGCACTACAGTTTTCCAAAGAAAGTGTCAACACTTTTATTTGCAAAATAATGCATTTTTCCATAGCCTTGTTCTCAGAAATGGCTGAACAGTTTTAGCTAGAATTTTCCAAAAAGAAAAAAAAAATACTTCAGACACTGGGCATAGAAAATTTCAGCCCAAACACTTAGTTTGGCAAAGTTACAAGGAACTCAATAATGGATCTTATAATGGGATGTGTCAGAAAACCTTAATAGCAATGCTACCAGGTCCGCCTATACTGAGATTGAATTCCCACAGATCCAGATCAGAATCCCTTCTTTGTGCATAGGAGGAATAAATCTGACATTTCTAACATTTCAGACAAATGCAGCTCATCACACTTTATTATTTACACCAAAAAGAATATTCTAATGCCAGATTAAAGAAAAACATCCAGCGTATTTTAGTCTACTAGAATATCCTCCACACAGTAAGACTGAGAAAGAAGAGTATTTGATTACAGTATTGTTTGAATCTTCATCTAGTTCCAGTCATGCTTCAGCAGCTTTGGGGAATGTTTACAGAATATGAAGGTTTGTGATATGTATCTTTCCTAAATACAATATATATTCATAAAAATGCTCCAATAATGTTTATTCTTTACATCCCCATCTTGTGAGTGGCTGAGCACTCTCAGCTCCCATTGATTCCTTCCCATTAGAGTCAAAGGGAGTTGAGGGTGCTCAGAATCTGAAAGGAAGCACAGCATCAGCCTCTTATATACGAAATAGATATTTTCATAACAAACATATATGCTAATCAATTTCTGACCTCTGTTACAAGTCATAATTATTGCCAACCTATGGTGCTTGAGAGTTTCTCTCATTGTATGTGTTTGTAACTGAAGTAACATATGTTTTTGTAAATGAGCATCTTTTGCATTGCTTATAAAAGCTAAATCACTACTAATTTATTTTCCCTGCGAGACCACCAAGATATTTTGATGATGCATACTACGATTAACTGCTAGTGCTAGAGCACCTCCTTAATGCATTTACTCCATTGCTCCTGTAAGCTAAGATGTCTTTATCACTTAAATATAGCTGATGTAATCATTATGATAGAACAAAACTGTAAAGCTACATTGCAGAAAACCCTAAAATTCTACCGCTTAAAATAAATGTTAGAATTATATAGGAAGAGGGGCAGAAAGATGGTAGAGGTTTTTTAAAAGATGCAAAAATGTTAATTCCTTTTATAAAGGATTTAAAATATTTATTAGCCATTTATAAACGTATTAAAACAGGGATTGGCAACTTTGGCACGCGCACCCTCTGCCCTCCTCCTCCCAGGGTAAGCACCCTTGGCAGGCCTGGTGGGTTTGTTTACCTGCCGAGTCCACAGGTTTGACCAGTCGTGGCTCCCACTGGCTGCAGTTCGCTGCTCCGGTCCAATGGGGGCTGCGGGAAGCAGCAGCCAGCACCACTTAGTTTTGTGAGATCTTTTTGAATTTCTTTACAGTCTGCTTTGGTCTTAACTATCTTGAGCAGTTTAGTATCATCTGTAAACTCTGCCACCTCACTTTTTTCCCCTTTCTCCAAATCTTTTATGAACAAGTTGAATAGGATTGGTCCGAGGACTGACCCTTGGGGAACACCACTCCATTACACCTCTCCATTCTGAAAATTTACTATTTATTCCTACCCTTTGTTCCCTGTCTTTTAACCAGTTCTCAATCCATGAAAGGATCTTCCCTCTTATCACATGTAAAAGGTAATTTACATAAGAACCTTTGGTGATGGACCTCGTCAGAAGCTTTCTGGAAATCTATGTACACTATATCCACTGGATTCCCCTTGTCCATATGTTTGTTGACCCCTTCAAAGAACTCTAATAGATTAGTAAGACATGATTTCCCTTTACAGAAACCATGTTGACTTTTGCCCAACAATTTATGTTCTTCTAGGTGGCTGACAATTTTATTCTTTACTATTGTTTCAACTAAATTGCCCATTACTGACGTTAGACTTACTGGTCTGTAATTGCCAGGATCACCTCTACAGCCCTTTTAAAATATTGACGTTACATTAGCTATCTTCCAGCCATTGGGTACAGAAACTTATTTAAAGGACAGGTTACAAACCATAGTTCCGTAATTTCACATTTGAGTTCTTTCAGAACTCTTGGGTGAATGCCATCTAGTCCCGATGACTTGTTACAGTTAAGTTTATCAATTAATTCCAAAACCTCCTCTAGTGACACTTCAATCTGTGACAATTCATCAGATTTGTCACCTACATAAAACGGCTCAGGTTTGGGAATCTCCCTAATGTCCTCAGCTGGAACTGAAGCAAAGAATTCATTTAGTTTATCTGCAATGACTTTATCGTCTTTAAGTGCTCCTTTTGTATCTCGATCGTTCAGGGGTCCGACTGGTTGTTTAGCAGGATTCCTGCTTCTGATGTACAGTAAAACCTCCATTTAACGGACTAATTCGGGCGAGGGGGTGTCCGTTAAATCCAAAAGTCCGTTATTTAATTTTAAAAAAACCAAGCTTTCGGAGCAGCAGCCCGCCCGCCACAGGGTCAGGGTGACAGCTCCACAGCCCGCCCGCTGCCGGGATCTGGGTGGCAGCCGGGACCCATCAGCCAGCCAGCCCGCCCGGGTGCCGGCTGCTGGGACCCGGGCGGGAGCCTGGAGCCGGAAGGCAGCCCACCCGCTGCCTGGATCCGGGCGGCAGTGGGGAGCCCCCGAAAAACGGATTTGGGATGCATCGGACTTGCTCATAAATTTTGTCCGTTGCATCCGAAGTCCGTTAAATCGGGGTCCGTTAAATCGGGGTTTTACTGTACTTAAAAAACATTTTGTTGCCACCTTTTGAGTTTTTGGCTAGTTGTTCTTCAAACTCCTTTTGGCTTTTCTTATTACATTTCTACTCTTAATTTGGCAGTGTTTATGCGCCTTTCTATATACCTCACTAGAATTTGACCGCCACTTCTTAAAAGATGCCTTTTTATCTCTCACTGCTTCTTTTATATGGTTGTTTAGCCACAGTGACTCCTTTTTAGGTCTTTACTATGTTTTTTTAATGTGGGGTACACATTTAAGTCGGGCCTCTATTATGGTGTCTGAAAAGTGTCCATGAAGCTTGTAGATCTGGATGGAGAAGTGCATTTTGGTAGCCTTTTGGAATTTGAATCTTGCTGAAATAAAACTAGTTGGCATTATGTATTTAGATGACCTATGACCTCACTTCACCATTCCAGAATACACATCTTCAGCATGGCCATGAAAGATGTCACTTTGCTTTTAAAATGGATAAACCTGCAATATCCACTGAAAGTACTGTCACAGATTTCTCTCTCTCCTGTAGCTAACAGAGGCTAGTATTGGCATAAACTGCAGCATCAGAAGTTAATAGGGAGTAAAGAAGAGAGAACATTAGTAGTACTTTCTCCTTAATTTTTCTTACCAAACCCCACCCCACTGTTTTCACTATTAAAATGATTTTTTTCCAAACATTACAAGCCCTGCAAGTGTGAGTTAACAGTATAGTCATTTACATCCAAATGCCCACATTGGTTACCAGGGTAACAATCCCAAAAATACTCATAAAAATAAACAGCAGGCAGCGGAAAGAAACCCAAAATTAATAGAAACCTTTCTACTTGATTCTTTACCATTGTTAAAACTGTAACAACTATAAAGAACTCTTCTTATCCCAAATAAATATGGCACTATAAACATTTCTGGTGTGTTGTAGATGAGATTCTCCATCAATTCTTCTGGTAAAGAATAAAAATGCTAAGAGGAACACAGTTCACTAGAATCTTCACCTTTCATGAGCAATGTTCCCCACAATCATTTGTTAATTGGTGAAATTATAACCTTAACTGGTGCTGTGGGATTTTAAAATGTGAATTCTGTAAAGGACACAGCTTTCCTTCCCATCCTTGCTTTTGCATCTTAAGGAAGGCTAAAAGGTGGTGGTTGGTTTTGTTTTCCATTAGCTGAGACATGTATAGGTAATTTATTTAATAGCAGGGCCCTGTGTCATATACAGAAGGGTCCATAGATGTACTCAGCACTCTCTGCTTCCTCCTGTCTCTCTCCTTACTGTCCTACCAGTAAAGTATCCTTTGATTTTTATTTTATACTGCTCCTAAATCTCAATATGCATTTTTTCCATATTGACAAGATCACTGCACTGTAAATGTTGTCAGGGGAAAGTGGAGAGTTCCACCAGATATGTAGAGACTATTTGGCTCATTTGGCACCCACCAAGGCATGAGAAGCAGTCATGCCTTTTAGTACTGATGTCTATGTACTTGTGGGTGTGAGAAAGAGAGAGAACACATGTACTATATACTTAATAAAAATATGTTGTATAAATATAATGGAATCTACTTACATACTACATACCATAATGACCAGGGGGGGAAATAGCTCGGAGTTAATATTGATAAAATGCAATTTCTAGGAAGCAAAATAAAAAATCAAGTACATGAGTCAATATTTAATGCTATATTAACATCCATAGCAATCTCAGTGGCCATGTCTTTTGTAGCTAGGTCTATCGATTAATCACAGTTAACACACACAATTAACTCAAAAAATTGTTATTAATAGCACTCTTAAGCAACAGAATACCCTCCCAACAGAAGTTTTTGTTTACCTATGGGGGACAACAATACTCATTTAGCAGAATCCCACAAGGGCTGCAAAACACCCCCTCTATTTGTCATAAACATGTCTCTGGAATGTGAAGGGACATAAGGAACAAAGAATATATATAAAGTTATGTTAGTGACATACTAATTTCCACCAGCACCAGGCAGGCAAATTTAGATACTCTGGATGCTGTACTGGGAAAAATCCAGAGGACATGGTTTGTGATCAACCCTGAAAAGCCCAGATGGCTCTTACTGACGTGACTTATCTTGGGATCAGATTGGGTCCAGAGACTTGGCGCCCTGATGATCAAAGAGTCAACCTAATTTGAAAATTGCCAGCCCTGCAAGATATCTCTGCCTTGCGTTCCTTCTGCAGTCTCATCGGCTTTAGTGAGCTGTGGACACCTGCTTTGCACATATAGCCATATACTCTGGGTGTGAAGTCTTGTCTGCACAGTGTTGCCCCTATGCTACCTACATGCTTTTCAGTTATTTGTAGATCCACAGGGTACCACAGGATTTGGCCTTTGATAGTTAAAGGAGGTTTACACTCGGTGTAGATTCCAAGGCACTGGTTTTTTGACCAGCCAAACCGATACAAAAATGCCAGCAGCTAGCCAGTTGTTAATAATGCCCGTGGCAGTGTCTGTGTCAGGCAAGCCAAACAGCAGCTGCTTCTGTTTTCAGATCTTTCACACGAGGCTTATAATAACCCAGACTCAATCTTGATCCAGCCATTGGCAACTGATGTATCCCACCTCCTAGGATGAAACTTAAGCTTAATTAAAGCCGCAGACTGCACTAGTTATCTAAGTTACTCGTTATTTTCATGGATTTGTTATTTTAAAAATCATGATATTTCCAAACACAGATAAAGCAAAGTGTCAGACCATAAATACAGATGTCAAGACCTAGACACATCCCCACTAACGATTCACTAATCTATCAAATTCATATGGCCCCAAAAAATCCTTTAAATATCATTTAAAAATTTAATAAGCAGTGAAAAGCAAATACTTCTAATTTTTTAGTCACAAACTGCTCAAGTAAAAGTAAAATAGTGCATAAGAAAGCATTGGATTGATAGTACTTGTCCTGTTCAATACATTTAAGTATATGATCCCAAGTGATCGGAGCGGGTTAACAAAATGCTGTTAGTAATTAAAATAAAACTAACCCCTAAACCTTTTAGTTAGGGAATGTCGGACAAAAAGGTAAAGTATGAATCTTCAAAGATGAAAACAAAAGAAAATGAGATACAATCGGAACGTCAATAAGTGTAAACGTGTATGCATACAGGGAGGGTGTAAATGATTTATCTTAAAAAAAATGAACAGTAGTTAAATCTATGTAATGTACACATGACATCACAGATATATAGTACTTTATGATAACCTATCTTGAATTAATATTAGACATATTGCTGGACTTGTCCCCATACATGTTTCCCATCCTTATACAATCTCTGATCATAATTCTTTTAAAAACTTCTTAGGAAAGGTGATATTTACATAAGTGCTTCTCACTAGAATTTTGTTCACCATATATAATAGTTAACTTTTATTATGTAAAAAAAAAAAATCTCAGTGTGACAGGGTGCTAGCAGTAGAACTGCTTAGCAAACCCTCTGTCACCCCAGCTACACTGAAGGAAGGTAAATTGGAGCTGGGGAGGCCACCTGGTCCTGATTGGCAGAGCAGGAGCAGCTGCTCCCTCTGCAGGCTGGGGCTGGTTAAAAGCCTCAGAGGAAGGAGGCCAGGGTGGGCTGGACAGGAAATTACACGCAAAGGAGGTGGAGTAGCTAGGGGAAAAGGGAGGCTGCTCTGAGGGGGAAGCAGGAAGGACTAGCCTGCCCTTCTCTCCTGCTGAGGAGAAGAAAGAAGGAACTTTGTATATAGTGTGCTGTGAAGGTGGTGGGACCACGTCTTGTACAATAAAGCACAGGTGAGCATTGCAAACAAGGTCTCCAAGTGACCTTCTGGGACAAGCGGGGGCAGGAGCCAGGAGGGCCCTGCAGGAACCCTGTTACACTCCATTTTTATCTACTTCTGTTGGGGAAAGATATTTATTGCCCACTTTACTGGATGTTTGGTATGCAAAGGTTAAATAAAAAACCCTGATCCTGCACACAATATTGCACATGCTTAACTTTACTAGGAGTAGTCACAGGGAAATCAAAGTTAAGCACATGTGTAAGTGTTTGCAGGATTGTAGTCTAAAAATGTTTGCATTCATTGATTTGCATCTGTGGGATGCTTTACAGTCATTACAGATTTGACTGGAATATGGTAAAAAAAATCTTTGAAAATATGGCAGGTAAAGGTTGCATAAATAATTTGATTAAAGTATAACTGTTTATATTTAAGGAGCCTTTTCCACTTATTATGAAAGTATAAACACCATTATCATTAATGGGAGTTACACAGATGACGTGGGAGAGAGAGAAGACCTCTCAGGGCTAATGTATATTAAAAGTGTTTACACACCTGGAAAGTCCTGGAAAAGATTAAAAAGCAAACAAACAAAGAAACCTTACAGAGCCTCAAGCTGCAGAAACCCAGACATCTTTTAGGCACAGCAAGGCCTGAGACAAAATAATTGGAAAGAATGGGAAAAGAATTGCATGAAAAGCAGATGAAGAAAGTAACTCCAGGATATGAAAGATACCTCATTCAATCCAACCGACTATACATACTTTAACATAGAATAAGAAAATACAAAATTTCAGGATTTCAGTTAAGTATTTAGGGTTCTTGAAAATCTTAATATGATTATAATCACCTTAATGCAGTGCCAAATCCTAATGCAGTTGTACTCAGGGCCTGGTTCTGAAGTTCTTACTCTGACAAAACCTGATTGGTTACAAATGAGACATACAGTATGAGAAGAAAATTGGGCAGTAGCTGTTTCCTTCCAAAAGACTGCCATAAAAGCACCCATTCTACTAAGATTATAAAGTGTCTTTGCATTTTTAACAGTTAGTTTGTTCTCTGAGATGAAGTCTTGGCCCCACTGCAGTCAGTTGGAGTTTTGCTATTGGCTTCTATTGGGGCCCAAATTTCAGCTCTGTAGTTACTACAAAACCATAAGTTGCCTACAAGTCCTGATCAATTATCACTGTACCTTTGTCATGCCCACAAAGGCTTAGACTAGGAGCTTTGTGCAGATTCATTACGGTTAGATGAATTTACCCTGAACATGTAATACAAGCTCATTTCAGTTTTTGAATGGTTAGTAAACAGATAAAAAGTGTGGCTGGATCCTAAAATGATGATGTTGCCCAAACACTGTGTATTGGATGGCTATTCTTTTTGATGACAGTTATTCACTCAAAGATCATGTTTGATGTTGCACAATGAAACAAGTATATGAAGTATTGAGGAGCTATCTATCTGCCTACTGGGGAAAAAAAAGAATATCAGAGGGAAAATTAGCTTGAGGGATGGTTTGTTTAGGTCAGGCTACCTCACATATTGTGGGTTCAGAGCTCAACTTGGACACAGGCATTACTGGGCTAATGTTGCACTAAAGTGATATTGTGAAAGAATATCAATGAGACGGGAGGAGATAAGACAGGTTAAATTACTAGTATAAGGAAACACTGTACATTTAAAGCACAGACTGCCCTCTCATTAGCACTGGGTGGAGGTGCACTTCCCCACTGAGAGAGCCCCAGTAGCTACCCAGACAGCTCTACTGATTTGTATGTGGGGAATAAGGCCATTGCTCTGCCACCCTGTACCCAATGTAGATAACCTAGCACCTACTACACCATGCAGCTGAGCACAAGCCTCAGATTGTCTTCTCACCAGAGAGTGCAAAGAGTCCCATTGCACTTGACCCAAGTGCAGATGCAAAGAGGGAGGTTCCTGGTCCTCTTTCCTCCCCTTTGCACACCCTGCATTGCTCGATGAACAATCTTACCTACAATATGAGGTGTAAACCATATGCAGGGCACCTACTGCATTGGACTGGCCTTTATTTTGGAAGTAAAGTGCTCTTTTATTCCTAACAGGTTTCCCTTTAACTGAAAAGGCTTTGGATTTTTTTTAAACCCCTCCCCCCCCAAAAAAAAAATCCCACAGAAGTGGGGGAAAAAACCAAAATTTAAATTACAGAAGAAGGAAAGGTTTTCAAAATCAAACTGGTTTGTGAGCTTCAAAAAAAAAAAGTTTAAAAGATTTGTAAAATTTTGAACTTAGTGATATTAGTTCTTCCCTTCTGATAGAATAGGATAAAAAGGTCTTTGATTCCCTCCTACTGGTCAAGCTATAAACATCGAAATGGAAAACTATTTTGTTGTGCTGTTGTCCTGCCACTTTAAGTGCGAACAATGGGTCTGATTCATTGCTGCCTTGCTCCAGTTTTATGCTGATGCGACTCTGATGAAGTCAATGTCATTACACTGGTGTACAATTGGATGGATGTAATGTTGAACCAAGCCCAATATTCCTAGCTACAGCTATAGTAAAGTTAGAACAGAAAAACCCTGCATGTAAGAACACCATGAAAGTTGGTAAAGTGTGACTAAAATTTAATAGCATAGATTTAAAACCTATGAAAAATATGTCATAAACCAACAGGAAGTCTAGAGTTCTAATGAAATAGTCATTGACAGCTGATGTCCACTGAACCTTCAATATTTCCAGCTGGGTGCCCGCCAATTTGAATTTCTTTCTAGGGAATTTCAAACAGACCTATTGAACTGATACGAAGTAATTTCGACAGAATTTACCTCAGAAACGCTTAGAGACTTGTCAGTAACTGATGGCTGATTCAGACAACTTGTCCAAGTCCTCATCTGAAGGTGTTATGATAGATGTTTGAGTGTGTTTTCCAGGGCCGGCGACAGGGGGGTACTACGGGTAAAGCTGTACCGGGCCCCCCGACTTTAGGGGGGCCCCGGTACAGCTCTACCGGTAGTCATCCGGGGCGGCTCTCCCCTGGACGAGCGCCTGTCCCCAGCCGGAGCAGAGCCCGGCCAGCGGCAGCGGCTCAGTCCGGGGGAGGGGGGGAGGGAGCAGCAAGGGAGGCTCTCGCTGCTCCCCGGCTCTCGGGTCTCGCTGCTGCCAGCTGGTGGGGGGAGCGCCGGCTGGGCTGGGGAGGGGGGGCGGCTGGGCTGGGGAGCCCCCAGCCGCTGTCAGCTGGGGGGGTGGCGGGGCTGGGGGGTGGCCGGCTGGGCTGGGGGGCCCCCAGCCGCTGTCAGCTGGGGGGGGAGCACTGGCTGGGCTGCGGGGGGCCGGCTGGGCTGGGGGCTCCCCAGCTGCTGTCAGCTGGGGGGGGGGGGAGCGCCGGCTGGGTTGGGTGGGGCGGCTGGACTGGGGGGGTGGCTGGGCTGGGGGGGCCCCCCAGCCGATGTCGGCTGGGCTGGGCTGGGGGGACCCCCAGCCGATGTCGACTGGGCTGGGCTGGGGGGGCCCCCAGCCGATGTCGACTGGGCTGGGGGGCCCCGGCTGGGCTGGGGGGGCCCCCAAACTATTAGAGTAGGGGGGCCCCAAATTTCTGTCGCCGGCCCTGGTGTTTTCTGTGCACTTGGAGATACACACACACACACACAAATTGTAACAATAAAAAGGAGCTGTGATATTAAATTTCAATTCAGCACGATGAAACTTCTGCATAATATCTTCAGTTCTTATAGGAGACTGTTTCATGGCGCCACATTGACTAGACTTCTTCAGAGTCTTAATGTGGTTTATGATATTAAGACTTCCATTACTGTACATTTTTAAAATAGCTGCATCAAGAAATTTAGATCATGCCATACGACAGAATTAAAAAAAAATCAGTGAAGCATTCCATATTTGTATCTATTTTCTAAAGGGAGATCTGAATGTGGGAGTATCTATTCCTGTATAACTAGATAAGTAGAAAAAAATATACAGATTCTGCCTGCTTATGATTAGCAAAGATCTTCAATCTTCATAGGCATCTACTAACTTGCATTGAAATGCAGGATCTCTTTCTAACTGTCAAGTAACATGATTTACGAATCAAACAGCAATGCATCCACACAAGTCATGGAAACAGTTTTGCTTTGAGCAAAAACAGAAGCAGCATGGTATAATTAATTTAAATAGATTAAAAGTAAAAAACGTTCAGCAATTGTCTGAACACCATTCTGAAAAAAAATGTTGATGACCAACATAAGCCCTGGCATAATCAAGTGCATCTTTGATAGGCCTAGTCTTGAATGAATTTGTCAGAATTTTGTTCTCATATTGGCATGCCTGGAACTGAAGTATTCTAGATGCAGGATCACACCAATGCCACACAAAAATGGACTGTCTCCTTCCCATGATGCATCAGAACACATATCTGAGATCAGACTGGCTATTTCTGCCACCATCTCATTGTAAGTTTGTATTTGGAATGCTATCCTCTGCCTTTCTTAAGGCTTCCTAGCTTTACTGTTTTCCAAATAGCTTCTTCCTATTGAATATATCTGTCTTTTCAATTATTTTAACACTTATGCAGTGGATTGTGATTTGCAGGTTGAATATCATCTTGTCCATATGAATAACCTTCTAAAATCCCCTTTTTGTTATAGCTCTGCCTTCCCTAAATGGATCTTGATCTGACCATCGCAATCCAGTGTAGCACGTGGACATTTTTTCCCATTCCTTTCCAAGCCCACATGCCTGCAGAGCTGCCTCTGCATGAGAATAGAGCATGGCTTGTGACACAATGCTGCAGTAACAGATGTTTACTGTATGTGCAGGGAATCATCAGCCACCCTCACATTTAGCCAAGAAAATTGGTAGAGCCTCTTAGCAAGCTGAGAAGTCTGAGATGTGACCTGAAATCCAGAGATTAAACAGCTGTGATTCCCCAAATTAAGACACTTGTGGTTGGTATTATATTTTATTAATTTCCAATCACTGAAATGTATTTGATGTAAACTCCCCCCAGAAACAATAGTGAAATTTGAAGATGTTTAAGATAGGAAGTGTATAATTCCTTCTGCAGAAAAGGAGAATGAGGGACACCAAATTGTTTAGTTACCTCATTTTCCCCCCAGGTAGATATTCCAGCAGCAGGTGCCACGGTAGCCTCTAGATATCAAATAAGCACATTTTTCCTGAAAACAAAAACTACAGCTAGCAGCTTGAAGACCCCAGATAAGATCATGCAGTTTCCTTCCCTGAGTGCTGCAGCTCTTTGTTTACACACTGGGTGGGAGGATTGGTTCACATTTGGTGACCATGTCACTTGTGAAATCTCCCCTTGCTGAAATACAGATATATTGCTTCTACCAACTTTGTAACTGTCAAAAACATTTTAAAATATTACTTTTGCCTTGCTAGCAAGATCTGTTCTTTGTAAACTGAGACTACTTAGTGATCATTGTTACCCTTCAGGAATTTAGAGCTATACAAAATTAGGATTTCTTTAAGCAATTTTTTTTTTATTTAGTAAACTAAACTTTGTAATGTATTGATTTATTTTAATGTGGAGAATGAGGACAGGTCAGTGTTTAAGTTCCAACATGGATTCATGCAAGTAATCTGAATTACATCTAGGTCTCTTCACTATAGGAATCTAAAGCCTGAAGTACATCAAACCCTTTCCTTTACTGAAGCTGTAAGGTATGAAAAATGTGTATAGCCTTCTCAAGGACAAATACAAAGATCGCTTTAGTAGTAGTTCAAACAGACACTTGTTCTGCATAGTAAATTTCATATTGTGTTTCATAATGGAAAAACTTGACTGAGAAATGCCCCTCTTAAAAATGTATAGGATTAAATGAAAGAATGTGTCATGTACTTATACTAGCACTATTACAAAAGCAAGTCAAAATAGTATGCAGAAAAGGATGCAAAAAGCTGCTTCAAACAGCCGGAGACTGGGCCACATAGCATTCCATTACATAGCATTTGTTCAAGTCACTGTTTTAATACTGAAATGAATCTAGTCTTACTCTATCTGTGTCATGTCTCTTCTGGTTAAATAAACAATACAATTTTAAAATAAACATTAGATTTTACATGACACTGAACCTATAAAATCTTTCTAATGCAATGTATTTTTTTCATAAGATTATAAATGTTTAGGGTTCAATTCTGCCTTTCAGGCCTTGCCAGCACTGAGGGGCAGTCCAGAGGTGCAGCTCTCAGTAGACACTCCTAGACGTCTGATGTCATTTATAGGTACCAAGCCACAGGCTGTCAGAGGGAATTCCACTTATCAGCAACCTCTCAATTGCTAGCAAAAAGTCGCTATTATCTGGTAGTTGCTACTAAATTAAAGGCAAATTTGTGAAGCAACAGCCACACAAGTATGCATTGGACATGCCTTCCCTGGCTGCCCGCCCCCACGCAAAACTCCTTGCTGAGAAATGGGGGAAAGCGCAGCCAGATGCCCAGACTTTCTACAGGAAGCAGGGGCACTGAAGATTTGAGGACTTCAATAGCTCAGGTATAGGTGAAAGGTATATTGCAGGAATGGGTGGGTAAAATTCTGTGGCCTGTGTTGTGCAGGAGGTCAGACTAGATGATCATAATGGTCCCTTCTGACCTTAAAATCTATGAGTCTATGAAGCCCTGTGACAGACCGCTCTCTCACCCCTCCTCAGGAACAGGCAGGAAACCCTTCTCTTGCTTCAAACAGTGCTCTTTATTCACAGTGCAGGACCCCACCACCAATATATACAGCTTTATACAATACAGTCTTCAACTCTATATAGTTCAGCTCTACAGCTCTGCATACAACTCTAAACAGTTCCAAACATACAGCTCTGAATAGCTCAAACCACCACCTCACTCTATACCATCCCCATCACACTGGGCTTCCTTCCTGGCAGGCCTTTTATCCCCCTAAGGAGGCTGCCAGGTGTCACTTATCCGACTGATTGCTCTGCAGCGCAGGTGGCTGATTAGGCTTCTGCACCGGGGGTTTGCAGAGGGCTTTTCTCCCTCTTAAAGGGGCGGCAGGCTGGGTCAAGCCCACCCTGCCACAGCCCACAGAGCTGCACAGTACTTCTCCCTGCATTCTCAGGGGGGTGGGACTCAGCACACCCCTGTACTTCCTTCGTTGCATACAGTTTGCCAGGAGGGTCAGCCCAAAGACTGCAGGGAGAGGTACTGTAGATTAAAAGAGGGTTGGCCTGGCTCTAAGTTGCCCAGGACCTGGTAGGTTACAGGAAGTCATGGTAAAACTGGCTGAGACTAGTTAGAGCCTGCAAAAGGAGAGTGGGTGGGGGGAGGGGAAGGAGGGGAGAAGGTACCTAAAAAGATAGAGAAGGTTCCAGAAAACTGTGGAGAAAATGCACAAATAATGTGTGGTTACCAAGACAACTCAGCCTGCGTAGAAGAGTATAAAGGACAGACTGTGAGGTGAAGTTTGGGACTCTGCATGTTTGCTGAGGCTGTCAGGCTGCCATAAGATCCATCAATACAGACCCCCAGGGACTCATTCTGGTACCTGGCCAGCTCCATTCTGGGACTTCGCTTCTAGGACTGTGTAAGCTTGGATGCTGTTAATGGTCAACAGTTGCTTGTTCAGGTATTCAATACACTTCGTTTAAATAGAGAATGGAAGGCTCTTGTCTGATTAGTGGTGTGGCCCGACTCACCCACAAAATTTGGCATCCCAGAATATTTGGCATCTCCCTGTGAGCATCAAAATCGGAGCCAATAGAACTGAGCAGTAGGTTTTTTGGAATCAGGAATAACAGGGTCACCACCTTTTCCCTGTGGTAGAATTGTGTGTACTCCATAGGCTTCTAAGGCTTTGGAGGGTTTTAGGACCTCCCATAATAGAATTCAAAATGGCGGAAACTTCTTCAGTGTTAGAGCAATTTATACGTCAAAAATGTCTATCCCCAATCTGGGCACCAGGGGAATATACTTCTTTGCAGCTCTGTGCACAGTGGAAGAACTGGGTATGTAAGAGGGGGTGCCCCCAGCCTCTATGCTCTTGAGTACAAAGGCTGGGCCTCTTCTATCCCAGACCAACAAGTCCTCCACCCCTGGACACCCCCACCTTGCCAGTTGGGGTTCTTGGGGTCACCAATCGCTGCCACCAATCGGGTATACTTCCAAAACCTTGGAGGGGCCCCCGATCTTCCCCTAACCCTGACTTTGTACCCCCTCCCTGGGTTTTAAAGTCAGACACCGGAAAACTGCTTCCCTTCACGCTGACCAGCTGAAGGCAGACTTCCCTTAACCCTGTCTCTCTCAACCTGAGAGCCAGACCCTAACTTTGTACCCCTTTCTGGGTTTCCAAGTTAGATACCTGGAAGCTGCTTTCTGTCCTTCACCCTCCCCGGCTGAAGGCAGACTTCCCTTAACCCTGACTCTGTCTTCCTCCCTGGAAGACAAGTCAGATACCAGGGGCTATGCACTTCCCCCTACCTCCTCTCTTCCCTGTGAAGAGAGAAAAACCAACTGCTTCCTTCCTCCCCTGTCTAACCTGACGGTAAGGAGACACAGTCTTCACATTCCAGCTAGGCCCCTAGCTGCCCTGGTTCCTATTCCCTTCCCTTCCCAGACTGGAAGCAGAGAAAAACCCTAAGGGAAATAAACCAGACGGTTTTATAACTAGAAAATTTAATAAAGAAAAAGGTTACAACAGAAATACAGACACTTTACATTTGGGGTTTCCCACTTTGGTCTGAAAAGGAAACAACACCCCAAAAGGCACGGCTTATTAGAAGAATCAAATTTACTTACATCAGCTAAGTAGAAGTATCAGAAAAAGGTAGAACCATCTTTATAGCCAAAGATGGTCTATAACCCTTGCCAGCTACTTTGGCAAGCCTCCTGCCTCATGTGCAGCAAAGATGGAACTCCCCTGGCCCTGGCCTCCTCCCTGGAGACCAGCCAAGATGGAACTCTCTGGCCCTGGCCTCCTCCCTGGAGACCAGCCAAGATGGAACTGACTGTTTTGCTCCTCCCTTCTTCATGGGCTCGAGGCTCCTCCCTCCCCCATGGCAGGGAAACTCCTACGTTACCTGTCTCAGATAACAAACCCCACCCAGGCAAGGCACACTGTGTTAGATAACATAGTCCCACCCAGGCAAGGCACCCTTCACACTTATAACAGGGTAGCATTGTGGAAAAAGCCAAAACTGAATGGGAAGGCAAAGAAAAGGTCAGCATTGCAAGGATGCTTATAGTGTGTAGGGAAGCTAAAACCAGAGGAGAGAGGCTTTGAGTACATTTCAGAAATTAGAAAGTGAAAAGAAGAAGTCACAAAGAAGTGTTGAAAAATGGCATGCTCAAGTTAATGGGTTGCAAGGAAATTAGTTGAGTGCCTTGGAGATAACCTGGCTAGTAAATAAATTCAGTAATGAGAAATTGAGAAATGATCAATTTAGCAAAGAGGTTGAGGGATGGAAAAAGAAAGCTCAAGAGACTCAGGAAGCTATAAGGATTGTATTGAAAGAATCACAGGGTAAATCAGGCCCAGATAATTGGGACTGTTAGGTTCAAATTAGGGAACTGCAATTAAAATTGGGAGTGTCAAAAGGAATTGTAGCAGGTATTTAGGAAGGAGCAAATGAGAGCAGGGATGTAGTAAGGAGGAGGGTGGGTTTGGGGATGATGGCACCCCTCATTTGTATCCATTCATGAGTATGAGGATAACTGTTGGGAGCTGCTGTCCCTACCCGATCGTCACCTTATGCCCCTTTGACTGGATTTATAGGAGATAGATAGCAATGGAGTGAACCCACCAATGGCTCTGATACCCGGACCCAGAGAAAGGTAACCTGACCTGCCCAGGAAAACTGTATAAAAAGCAAGCCGTTCATTCCTGAACAATTAAAGATAAAAGGAAAGTCTTTGGGACCCCTGACTAAAGATATGGCTGTGAGTTGGCTAAGTAAGGATCAAAGGCTTCCCAGAAGGAAGGGATGCTACTCTGCAGGAACTTAATTGATGTGATATGAGAGTGTATGGAACTGAATGACTTTACAACCCTTCCAGCTAACATTCATGTGGGAAACTGTGAGGAAATAAGGGAGGAACAAGTGCCTGGGGAAAAGCTCGATTCAAAGTACCAACAACTCTCCCATTTGGCTTGTAATGAAGGAAGATGGCAAGATCTGGACACTAACTGGAGTATAGGGGTCTAAATAAAGTGTCTCCTATGACTGCCCCAGTCGTTGCTAAATACCCAGAGATCATGGTGGCTATAGCCGGAAGATCTAAATGGTTTTCCATACTTGATTTATCTAATGCCTTTTTCACTATTCCACTTCTTCCAGGTTCCTGGTACAAGTTTGCTTTTACTTTCCAGGATAAATATTGTTTAGTGATAGTGAACAGTTTTACAAAATACGGTGAAGCCAAACCAACTCGGAATAATATATCTAATACCACTGTCAAAGTTTTAGTAGAGTCAGTTTTCCCATTGGAGAGTACCTAAAGAAACAGATTCAGGACTGCATTTTATAGGAGAAGTGACAAGGGGGAGGGGGGGAGTATCAGGACTTTGGAATAAAGCAGAGGTTGCATATTGCCGGACATCCCCAGAATTCAGGGCAAGTAGAATTCAGGGCTTTGAGAAAAATGGTAACCAACAATAAAAATACTGGCATGAAACGCTATCATTAGTCCTAATGGTTTAAGAGGGACTATGACCATACATGGGTTACCACTTACAAGCCAAGACTGGCTGAGAAATGGAATTGCTTGAACAATGGTAGCTAGGATGGAAGCCTCCAGATGAGGTACCCCCAGAATGCTCACTGACCAATGGATACAGAATTTGTTAAGGTCAGTGTCATCTACTCAATGACAAGTAGTTATTGCCTTAGAGGCCAATGTGCAAAAGATAGAGAAGCAGTTAGGACTAATATTGCATCCAACTGAATGGAACGTAGGAGATCCGGTGATGCACAGAAGTATAAAGGAGAAAAACCATGCCTCACAACGCATATGGATAGGACCTGAGAGAATTGTGGATAAGGCTAGTCCTACTGTATATAAACTAGAAATTCACCAAGGCCAAAAGAGGGTTCAAAAATGGTTCCACTCATCTCAGCTGAAATCATGGAAAGGTAATTGATAAGTGGCCCTGAGAGGCATGTCATGTTTTCTATATTGAAGGTCTTAATATGGTTGAGCAGTGAATAATTTGGCAGGACTGGTGGTTGTTACCAAACAAACAATTATAGAGGAAAGGTATGGTGAGTGTGCTGTCCACAGCAGTCAAAATAATTACTGCAAAATTAAAGTTGAAATAAAAGTAAACTCCATTGTTAATATACAATGCTGGGTAAAAGAAAATCTGAACAGTACTATTGGAATAACCCAAAAGACAGCTCTGTAATACAGATGTTTAGAGAGAATGTGGGTTCAATGTAACTTTTTGGACTAAAAAACAAAGTGGTATAGTTAGCTGCATATAGCAGGGCACTAACCAGAGGGAGGATGTATTCCTAAATTCTACTGTGCAAATAACTAAAGGAGATAATGGAACTAAGTGTGTGCTATATGACATTAAAAGGGAACATCGTCTTAATCTGACTATTTGTGTTAGTAAACAAAGTAATGTGGACAGCTGTATATAGCAAAGTATATTTCTCTTTAAGTATGTACAAACGAAGTGTCACTTTTTGTCCTGGCATGCATCCCATTGGGCCAAAATAGTACAAATTGTAGTGTTACAAATAAACTATTCCCAAGTAAATCTAATAATGCTACAGCCTTATATTACTGACTCATTAGGAAATGTAACTAAAATAATTTGAGTGTATATTGAAGTTTACATCCTATGCCTATCGGTATGAATTTGTCACTAAAGGCAGAACTTCTAAACCATCAGAATATACATCAATTGTTAACAAAGGCTAAAGACAATGTGAAGAGAATTTTAATTACTGTACATCAAAACCATGAAAACATAAAACAATATTAGAGAGGGTAAAAAAGGTTGGAGAACATCGGTGGTGGCAAACACTGTTTTGACAGTGTACCCCCAGTCCCTCTTAAAGATGTTCAATATCCTTTTACATCCAATTATAATGTTAATACAAGTTGTGATTTTAATTGTGTTAATATGTATATATTGTTGGATAATGCAGGTAAAGCAACAATTAGAGCAGGCAAACCGATACTATCGAATCATACATCGCCTCATGAGGTAGCTAGGGCTGGAACTGGTTTGGGATACAAGCAATGCCAACAAGAACAAAAATGCTCCACTGGTAGCTGCAACTCGCTAGGGGCTGAGGAGGTGGAAACTTGCCCCATACAGGACCCATACTAATTTAGTGACAACTTAATTGAAATCAACTGGCTGTTAAGGAGGGGACTGTTGTAGATTGAAAGGGGGTTAAGACTGACTAAAGCTGCCCAGGGCCTGCTAAGTTGTAGAAAATCATGATAAAACTGTCTGAGACTGGTTAGAACCAGCCAAAGGGAAGAGGTGAGAATATAGTAAGCAAGATAGAGAAGGTTTCAGAGAACTGAAAAGAGCACGTAGCCATGTGGTTGTCAAGACAATGCAGCTTGCATAGAAGAGTATAAAGGACAGACTGAAGAAACATTTAGAACTCTGCAGGACCACGGAGACTCTGACAGGGCACCATCAAGATACATCACCCATGAACAGCACAAAAAAACCCAGTGGCTACGTAGCAATGGTGATGCATGGGGGAAGCCACCTAGAATTTTCCCTTAGCCCTGCTTCCTCCCCACAGAGGAACATTCGAAGCAGGAAGGGGTGTGGTGAGCAGTGAGCCAGGAGCTCAATGCCTGCTGGGCAGTTTCCTATATGTGTTTTGCATAATGGGAGGGTGGGAGAACAGCTCCAGCAGGCACAGAGCCTGGAGGTGTTGCTTGCCCCCCCACCTCCCAGTTCCTTGGGGGTGAGGTACAAAGAATCATTTGTGGGGCGAGCAGCAGCACCATCCAGATGCTTTCTGCTAGCAGGTCAGTCTTCCCCTCACAGGCTGTGTAAAAGGAGGGCAGTGACCCATTTCTGATGAGCTGCTTCCCAAGTGTCTGTGCAGTGTACAGCCCAGATGAATGGGCTGGGCTAGGTGAGACCTACCTGAAGGAACCTCTGTGGCTGCAGGAAACTCTACAGTCCCCCCAACTTCCTGACCCATCAGGTTTGCAAGGCTGCAGCCAGAGATGATACATCCCAGTGCTCTTTCTTCCCTGGCTGCAGCCTCATAAACCTGCCTGTATGTGTAGCCTTTTTCCAAAAATAGTTGTTAATAATTGGCATGCTATTGCCAATATCCAGATCCCATTAACACTGATAATGAAATGGGATTGGCTCCCAGAAAAAATGTTGCCATTCACTAGAAGTTGCTAATACCAGGATTGCCAGTAAGCAGAATCTACTGTGCACATGTCCCTTTCCGCTGCCAGCCACTCTGCTCACTCCAACAAAATTGGGAGAGAATTGTTGAGAGAGGGAAAGGGAAGTGAGGGACTGGAGGAAAGATATGAAATGATGAGGAAAGAATCAGCCCACATGGTTGAAGGTGGAAAGTTAATGAAGTGGAGTGAGATCCATCGCCAATGAATGAGCACTAACTCTTGGATTTATTGGGGTATAGCTGAAACATCAAGGAAGAAGAGATGGTATTTGTGCAGGCTAATTGATGGCATTTAGGGAATAGTTGTACAGTGGGAAATCTGGAGGGTGGTCAAGAAAAGTGTTTTTTGTGACCTTCCTAAGCTCTATTATGCCTCTGTTATGTTATGTGTTAGTTCCATGACTGCTGTAGACATGGCACCACGGACAGTTCAGAGATTTTTGAAGACATGCCCGAGGGCCAGAAAAATCCTGAAAAAGCCTGAGTCTCATTCCTAAAATCTACATATAGGCAGATATGGCTTCAGGATAGTTAGAGAAAGAGAAAACGTGATATAAGAGTTGGTGCTAGAGGCAATATTCGAATTCAGCCTCCCCCTTCTTATCACCAGGCAACATTAACTCTGGCCCTGAGGTTCCAGTGGTAGGAAGGATGAAAAGAGAGATGAAGATCACCATTAGCATCTTTGAAAAGTTCTGCCCCTGCCCCTGCCCCTGCTCGCACTGAAGTCAACAGGAGTTTTGGCATTGACTTCATGGAAGTCGGCTCTATTTTAATAGGATGGCAGTCAAGGTTCACATTTTGCATCTCATCTGTATATTTGTCTATGACTTGGATAATTATTTTCTAACTATATTATGTCAATTTTCTTCAGTTTGTATCTTCAAGACTTTTGTGTGAGTCCTTCCTCCCCCACTGAAATATACAAGTTAATTGTTAGGTAGTTGTGTTATGGATAGAAACATCCTGACAGAGTCTTTTATGCTACTGAAACAAAGTTCCTTCCACCACAATTCTAATTAAGGAAGAATGTCTCGTTTTAAAAGAATGACATTTTAAAAGCAATATGTGCATTTGCAGGTGGCAGCAGATGTGCTTAGACATGAGAACATCCATAGTCAAATCATGTACCAACTTCATGCGCATATGGACCAGAGGAAAAGGGGCTCTGATTTTCTAACTGGCTTTAACATCTCCCATCTTTCCATTTCTACTCCAACTATAGCTACAATGCTGTACTACCATATTGCCTTTTGCAGAAAGCATTAGCACGACCTAATGCCAATATAATACATCTCCCTTCCCCCAACCCTGGATTTGTTATAGGCACACCATAATCACAGGACAGGGAACCACTCAAAGGATGGTAAATATAAGTCCATAGCTCTGATATGATTCCCTCTGATTTCCCACAACAGAATGCAGTGAAAGAGGAAGAAATCACCTCACACAACTGCAAAATGAAGCAACAGAATTATCTTCTTCCAAAGGGTCCTTTTGTCTCCTGGTTTCCTTGGTCTTTGTCAATGAGGTGAGTGTCAATTATATGCTTTTCATCCTGGCATTACTATCCACCCTGGTCACCCCTCCCACCTCCTGCCTGGAGGTTGCAGGCCAGGAAGCTACTAGCTATAATTGCTCCCCTTGCTGTTCAGGAAAGGTTTGGGGTTCAGAGGGCTCATTGCACTTCTAATTTATTATGGTAAGTTATGGAATTCTTTGATGTTTTAAAGATTCTTAGGGAAATATTCTCCAGGTATAAAATATCCTTTTTGTTAAGCTTTAATATCTTCCTTTAGGACAGCCTATGTAAAATGGTTGCTAGGTAACCAGGCTCCCATCATCTTTCCTATCATAATGCAACAATTAAAGGTGTGCATGCCAGCCAAAGCCTCACAGGCATTTGTGTAGCCTAATAACAGATCAATTAGAAAAACAAACAGGACTATACCCTACCTTCTGCTCTATCGTGTGCAACTTTGTGATTACTATGTGTTAATTAATTCCATGCACAGCAAATCACACAGTGCAAAACATGCCTGCTGAGGCTGCCAAAGTACCAGGCTAGCATCATCAGCTAGTGGCAGTAGGGCTGAGGTATACTACACAGGGACGAGCAGTCCCAGAAGGAAATCAGATTCCAGTAGTGAGAAACTGGAGATAAGTTAAGATCAGTGCTCACTCTTTGCATCACTTCCAGAGACATACAAACCCTGCTTGCTACTTTCTAGTCTTGTCCGACACCCTGACAACAGCCGGCCCCTTTATGCCCATCTCCCTCTAAAAACAAACAACAAACTAACTCTCACAGCTGCTCTATAAAATAAAAGGAAAGTGCATATGAGTATGTGTGTTTTCTGACTTGTTGTGGGGGGCTGATCTTGTTGCCGGGAGAAACGAGGCTTCACACAGGTGGCTAGTTGGAAAGTGGTGAGTTTATTAGGGGGAGCGGCATTACCGTGCTGGGGGCTTCCGGTCAGCGCTGCCGCGATACAAGATGTCTGACACACCCAGGCGATGTCCAGAGAAGAAGCCCAACAAACAAGGGCGTGTCAGCACAGATATACCCATACTCATTTGCATCTCATACATACTCATGTCTCATTTGCAAGCAGCAAGCTAATTGGTTACACGCTGTTCAGCACTTGTTGATTACGCGGTCCTGCCTCAGTTTCCCCATCTAGTTTCCCACGCATTCGTTCTCACAAAGACGGGGTAAACACTCATACAGCTGGGAACTTGTTCCCAGACACACATAGATAACAGAGATACAAGGTTATTCTCATAGCTGATGATACCATTACGCCCTCTCCTGGAGTTGACTCAGAAGCGTAACTACGCCCCCTAGTGGTTGCCCGTCACAATTTCTTCCAGTCACTACATGACTCCTATGCTATTTTTATCCTGACGGGTTGTTGCAGCAACCCATGGAAGACTGACCACCTCCCCCTGGGTCTCCTGACAAAAACACACCTATTGTGCATCCACCTGTATCATCCTTAGTATTCTCCAGACAATTCTATCAATAGGCAATGGTTAGCTATCCTTGAGTTCAGGTCAGTGCTTCACACTGACTTTGCATACCTGAGCCTCCCTCTGGAAAAACTTTGCATGTGCCTATTGCCTGTCTGTAGCAGATGATGTGTGAAAGCAAGCTGTCCATAAAATAGCCCCCAATATCATTTGTGAATTTCATTAACATGCTGCTTATAAGACAGAGAATGTTTTGCCTGTTAAGGCACTGGCCTGGGTCTCAGGAGATCTGGGTTCAGATCTAGTTCTGCCACAGAGGGCTTGTCTGCATAAAAGGGTGTAAATTTTAGTTCTTAGCAGCATACTGTGCACTAACTGGTCTGTATGGACCCTGCTGTCATACACTAAATGTTCCCTAGTGAAATTGGCACAGTTTGAAATGGGACTACATTAATGTGCACTAGAGAACTTTTAGTGCATGTCTGAAGAGTCCACCAGTTAGTGCACAACAAGCAGTCTAAAATGTATACCCTCTGGTCTGGAATAAAACATCATGTAGACAAGTTTGGATTTTGTGAACTTAACTGAGATGAGAGGACTGTTTTCTCGGGTTGCCCCTTCTGGTATCCAGTCTAACTGCTAATCGGAATCAGGTTGAGTTTGGAGACTGGAGCCCAGTAGCATGATCTGATTCTGGAGAAAATGGAGAAATGGTCTGAAGTGAATAGGATGAAATTCAATAAGGACAAATGCAAAATACTCCACTTAAGAAGGAACAATCAGTTGCACACATACAAAATGGGAAATGACTGCCTAGGAAGGAGTACGGTGGAAAGGGATCTGGGGGACATAGTGGATCACAAACTAAATATGAGTGAACAGTGTAATACTGTTGCAAAGAGAGAAATGTTATTCTGGGATGTATTAGCAGGAGTGTTGTAAGCAAGACATGAGAAATAGTTCTTTGACTCTATTCTATGTTGATTGGCCTCAACTGGAGTATGGTGTCCAGGTCTGGGTGCCACATTTCAGGAAAGACAGGAAAGAAAAATTGGAGAAAGTACAGAGAATAGCAACAAAAATGATTCAAGGTCTAGGAAATATGGCCTATGAGGAAAGATTGAAAACAGTGGATTTGTTTAGTCCGAGGAAGAAAAATTGCTCTCCTTAACCTCCGAGTACAAAATAAGAAGCAATGGGCTTAAATTCCAGCAAGGAATTAGGATTAGGTTGGATACTTCTGCTGGGGGAGCCAAGTTCAATATCTAGGGCAGGAGAGGGTTAACTTTGGCCCACAGGCTCCTCCAAACCGGCCCCCAAGTTCCAGCTGGGGAGGCTGCTCTGGCCCCTCCCTCGCTGTTGCCCTCCCCTGCGGCCTCAGCGGCCGCACTGGGAAAGCTGCTCCCCCACTGACCATTTCCCGTGTGGCCACAGTTGGACACACTAGGGAGACTGCTCCGGCTCCTCTCGCCCTGTCTCCTTCCCCCACGGCCTCAGCGGGCTGCACTGGAGAGGCTGCTCCGGGCCCTCTCATCCTGTCTCCCTCTTGCACAGCCTCAGCGGGCCGCGCTGGGGAGACTGCTCCAGCTCATCCCCAGTAGTCAGGGGTCAAGGAGCAGGGGGCCTTAGACAGGGTGGTGGGTCTCGGGGTGGTGGTGGTTAGGGTGCGGGGTCTTGGGAAGCGGCAGTCAGAGGACAGGGAGCAGGGGTCTTAGACAGGGGGTGGGGTTCTGGGGGGCCGTTAGAGTGGGGGGTCTCTGGAGAGGGCGATCAGGGGACAAGGTGGGGGGCTGGATGGATTGGGGGTTCTGAGGGGGTAGTCGGGGCTGGAAGTGAGTGGGAGTTGGATAGGGGGCGGGGCCAGGCTGTTTGGGGGGGGGCTGCCTTCCCTACCCGGCCCTCCACACAATTTTGAACTCTGATGTGGCCCTTGGGCCAAAAAGTTTGCCCACCCCTGATCTAGGGGTTTCTTTTCAATAACACAACACAGAACCAGATCATGCCCACACAGTAACCTGGGTGCCTCTGAGAGGCAATGCTTCCCCATTCACAATCACAGAGTCTGAGTGTAAAAAAGAAATTTTAATGAAATGATGGAAGTCACCCGACATTAATTAGGGATAATGCCACACGCAGGATTCATAATCACAAATCATTCATAACCACAAAACTTTGTGAGCAGGACACCCATCCCAGAGTGTGTGGGCAGTGCCTTCAGTCTCTTGTTCTTGTTTTCTACAATTGAAATTTCCTCTTCTGTGCCCCTCTCTGCTCTGTGACCATACTCCACTCACAGTGGTTGGCCTTGGTCAGTGAAATCCTGGGGTTTGGTGGTGCATCTGTTTGAATTTGCCTCCCACCCAGGGAAGAAGACACCTTGCTTGCTCCATTATCTGAGCACTTGCTCAGGATGGCTGCCCCTCCACACATTCCCTTCCAGTGGTGGTCTCCCCAGCCCCACTCTCCTCTCCAGTGGCTGCCACGCCAGCTGCCATTCCACTTGCCAGGCACCATCTTCCACCTGCCTCTCTGCTGTGACCTCTGCAAGTCAGTCTCTTGAGATGCCACCAGCTCTTAGTGATTTTCAGCTCTTAGGCTGGGCAGAGACACTGTCCCACCACAAGTGCTTTTCAGCTCTTTCGAGCACTTAAAATAACAAAAGGCTCCTAATGAAGCCTATTTACCTCTATCTTTGAACAGTGGGGAGGAACAAGTTAAACCAGACCCACGACCCCTAGGGAGACTCACACTTCCTGGATGGGGTAACTGTCTCTGCCCTTCTTACTTTCACATGGGTCTGGCTTTCAAGTCCCTGGCTTAATGAGATCCTTTCACCTGAGGGTGACCCCTTCATTTGGAAATGCAATGCAGCCCTCAGACCAAAAGGTTTGCCCACCCCGATCTGTGAGATATCTCAGCCAGCAGTTCTCAAACTATTGAGAGCTGCGACCCTTTTTCAGTTTCTTCAGCGGCACGGCGGACCCTCGTATGTCGTCCGAAAAGCCGCCAAATTGATTACTTTCGCATTCGGGGGTTATTTTCGGCGGACTTGCCAAGCACTCCCGAAATAGCTCAGCATGTCCACCGAAAGCCACCAAATGTGGAAGTAATCAATTTGGCGGCTTTTCAGTGGCAGCGGGAGCTCGCAATCCCTCTGGAAGCACTCGGCAACCTCTGGGGGGTCACAACCCCCGGTTTGAGAACCTCTGATTTAGGCAGAGTAGGTATGTTCACGTAAATACAGTTTGTTCCTGAAGTTTCCCCCCCCCCCAATAGCTGTTGGGGGGGATTCATTCAGACTATGCTTACACTAGGAAAAACTTCCTAACTGTCCAGAGGGGTTAAGCACCAGAATAAATTGCTTAAGGGGTTGTGGAATCTCCATTGTTGGAGATTTTTAAAAGCAGGTAGGACAAACACCTCTCAGGGATGGTCTAGATAATACTTAGTGCTGCCTTGAGTGCAGGAAACTGGACTAGATGATCCCTTGATGTCCCTTCCAGTCCTATGATTCTATGTTCTATCGCCTCTCACAAGTCTTACCTTGGCCAGAGTTTGGTTTCCAACATCTCTCTTGGAAAGTGGAAGGATTTTGCATTCTTTCAGTATAGTGATCCCCATAGTTAATTCCTTCTGTTAACAAAAATAAAGAAAGTGAGCCATCTCCCTCAACTGGATCTGTTCATCCCTCTGCTTGCTCTCATTCTCCCGCCACTGCTGTGCAACGCGATTCTCCATTACAGACCATTGCATAACTTGTTGTACAAGATCTTCCTTGCTCTTTCGTGGTTTCTTTCTAATCCTCCTCAGCTTCTCAGCTGCAGATAAGACTGACGGTGATGGGGTGTTCAAGGTCGAAACTAGGGAAAGTCAGTTCAAAGTTAAAACAGAGGATTCCCTTGTTCACAACAGGCAGTGCTATGATTCCCCCGCATTCCATGTTTCTCTGTCCTGTTTGCCTGTCCCACATAGCTATAGCACACAGACAGCAACGGAGCCCCTGCCATGGTGAGTTGTCTCTGGATGCAGGGAGAATGATTGTTTCCCTGCCTTGCTGTCCTATGGCTTGGGGGGAGCGGAGGGCATTTGCGGGAACCGTACTCTGAGCACTGTCCCAACATTCTCTGTATAGATGTTCGTGCTGGAAAATATCTCGCTGCTGCGGGTGATGGAGTAAGAAAGGGAGGCATTCTAATGAGATGCGGATTTCGGCCAGGATCATATGCAGCTTGCCTCTGAGCAGCAATGTTCCCCCCACCCCTCGTAGAACAGTGACGGGGACTAGTGACCGTGGACGGGTCAGGGACCATGCTGGCTCTCCCGAGAAACCTGCGCAGGCACATTGCAAGAGCTCTTACTGAGACCTTTGAAGAAATTACTGATGACGATTACTGTGATGTGATAGAGTACATCAATGCACTATTCCACATGTAGACAAGCATGCAGCAAGCATCCCTTTCCACCCTCGCCCAAGTTGCCTGCCTTCCCTATAGAAAAGTAGCTGTACCTGTGCAATCCGCTGCTGCTGCCCTTCCCCCCGCAACCGCCGGACGCTGTTGCTGGCTCTGGCTGCCCTCAGGGTTTGAGAAGAGTTCCTGGCTGCATGTGTCCTGTGACTCTTCCATGCCCTGGGTCGCTGCCGCAGTCGCTGCCTCCTCCTCGTGCTCCTCTCCATCCTGCTCCTCTCCGACCTCCTCTCCCCCTCCCTTCAGTGGTGGGCTGGGAAGAAGTGCCCTGAGTGGTCGATGGAGTGCACATTGGATCACCACCAAGTATCGCATGCAGCTCATTGTAGAATTTGCAAGTCACAGGGGCTGCCCAAGAGCGGCTGTTTGCGTCGCGGGCTTTGCGATAGGCAATCCTAAGCTCCTTCACTTTTTCCCGGCACTGCAGAGTGTCCCAGTCATGGGCTCTTTCCGCCATGGCCCGTGATATCAGGACATATGTATCATAATTCCTGCAGCTAGACCGCAGCTGAGACTGGGCAGTCTTTTCCCTCCAACAACTGATGAGGTCCATCACCTTGCTATTGTTCCACAGTGAAGCTCGCTTATTGCAAAGAGGCATGGCACGTGGAGCCATGACCAAGCAAAATGGTTACCTGCAATGGTTACCTGAGGAGCACTCCACACCTGGCTGGAGCAAACAGGAAGGGGATTTTCAAATTTCCCTGGGAATTTAAGGGGCGGGTCTGGTGTATGGTCACCTGAGGACGTGACAGAAGAGTTTGAAAGTGATGACCAGAGTGGCTCGAACGGGAATTATGGGCCAGGCTGGAGGCTAATTAACGCGCAATGGGTGTCCACATTCGTGCCGTAGCGCTACAGCGGTAGCGCTACAGTCTTTATTCCCCGTGCGGAGGTGGATTACCACGAGCGCTATAAACTTGGATTTATAGCACAATTCGTGCCTTGCCAGTGTGGATGGGTAGGGAGTTATAGAGCTCCTGGAGGCTTTATAGCGCTATAAAGTGCCAGTGTAACCAAGGCCATACAGTCTTAACCTCCAAAGAGTTTAAAAAATAGATGGTTTCTTTTCTATTTAGAAAACCAAACTTTGGCCTGGTTTGGATAAGTTGACCAAATTGTCCCCTCTAGACTTACATTCACTGGGATGGATAGTGAGGTAAGAGATGCAATAGTGCAATATACAGCTGTTAGCCATAGTAATGTTAATTCTGCTGTAAAGTGAACCTGACAGAAATGCCATATCCGTAAACTGATCTATGTCAGGACCTCCAAGTCTTATTTTGGCAGAACAAAACAGGTCTTAGGAGTTTTTGGTTCAAAAAAGGGGGGGAAATAATATCCTTGTAAAATATCTCCTTTATTTTACAAAACTGAAAGAACAACGTATCATTTCATAAAAACAAATTGGTATATTTGTAAAATAACTAGTACATGTCACTGTTTGGCACTAACGACATCTCTTGCATTTTAAAAATCTGGTTTCAAATTTCATCAGAAGCGGCCTTAAAAATATCTGCTTTGCCAACTTGAGTCAAGCACTTTGCTTTTAAAAGCCTCTAATTCTACATAGCCTCTCTCTACAAGGAATGATTCCAATGCATTGTCAAATCATATTATGGATTTGATATGCAGATTCTACATCTCAGTGAAACTGTTAAAACCACAGAGCTTGACCAGTTACAGTTGTATAAAATACAGGAAATATTGGGAAAGTCACTTCTCTCTTAGGGCACTTTTACTAATTTCACTATAAGCAAAATGTATTTATTTATGTTTTTAAAATTGACACACATTGCTTTCTAGTTAACAAAACTTGTTTTTCAAGGTAGAGGTAAAAACATAAAAGGTAATACAGTGTTGTACCACATTGTTCTTCTCTGAACATTAGCCATGTAATCTCAGTAGCCTCAGTAACTGAGTAGCCTCAGTTGACTCACCACTGTGCTCTTCGTAAGGTTCCCCACAGGGGCCAAACTAATGGAATTGATTAAGCACCAGGTGATTAACCTATTAATGAGGTGGTTCGGCTCATCAGCTGAGGAGTTAAAACAGACAGACTGGAAGGAAGGGCCAGGGAAGCCCAGAATCACAGGAGATGAGATCTCTCTCCCCTCTCACTGATTGTCGGTGGAGAAAGTAAAAGCCTTAGCTTTGGGGAAGGAACACTTGTATCACATACTGTAAATAAAGCACATGGTGTTAACCATGCATTAGGAGTGTGAGAGGACTGTTTCCAACAAGGAGTGCAGGGTGAGGGAACCCCACCATGTCACACTTCTAAACAGCATGTCTTCTCAGCGACATCCCCCTTGCTACGGGATGTGAAGATATACTTCTTATAGAATCTCAGAAGTTGTAATACCTGGATACTACCAAGGGCAAAATAGTTGAGCCAGGAGTCTCTTATTGTGATGTCCTGTCCCTTTACATATTTGAGCACTAGTCCCTCCCCAATGCAAAGCCTGGCTTTCCTGTTAGTTTCAGTTTTACCAGAACAATAAAGTTTCCCAGCAAAAAGCTGTGTTTCTATCATGCCCCACTGTGACTATGGCTCTCCTTCTCTGTTAGGTCCCAATATAACATTGGTAACACATTACTTTCTATCCCATGAATGCCCAGTGTTCCTACTGTCTGAGCAAGAAGAAAGAGCAAGCAGATAATATAAAGGAAAAGGGAAATAATTCACTTAGTAACAGATGATGGCAGACTGCTGCTTTTTACTGAAGGGACAATGTAAGTCAACTAACAACTAAAGAAGTCGGCAAATAAAGATAGAACAAAGGAGAAGGTTCTGCAGTTTCTGCCAGGACAGAGCTGCCCAAATAAAACAGTGAGGTGGAAGCAAGCAGCCATCTTGGCTGACCACATGCAAGCAGGCAGCAGAGAGACAGCATGCACTGAGGGTCTTCAGCCATCAGAGGGAGGCCAAGTACAGACAAAAGAATTCTGCATTCTGCAGTGTAGGCACACAGCCAGCAGAGGGAGATCAAGTTCAAACAGTGTTCAGTTAAAATAAATGTTTCCTGTGGAAGAGAAGACATCCGGAAGGAGTGAACTCTAGTGACACTGATCAAGATTTAACACTGCACATGTTATCAGAAGCTAGAGTAAGAGATGGCATCAATCATACTATTGCTTAAAGATGCTCCTACAAGAATGGAGCTGGATACTGGAGCTGCCACTTCACTGATTTCTGCATTTACCGATCACAAGATTTTTCACAAGTTCCTCTGGAAGAGACCTTCATGGTTTTGAAGATGCATGTCAAAAAAATTAGCCCCACAAAAGTGCAACTAGACAGACAGTCATTTTATTCCGTCTGTGATTAAAGGGAAGTATCCATTATTATCCGGCAGATTGTGGCTTGAGAAGCTCAAGGTGAATTGGACTGAGATGAAGGTGATCATGAAAGCACCTTGAAATCTTTAAAAAATATTGGACAGACACTCCAACATTTTTTAAAAAGAACCTCGACAGATAAGCAATGTGATGTTCACCATTAAGTCTGGCAGCCAGCCAAAATGTTGCAAGCCCAGAGTTTTTCCTTATGCACTGAAGTCTCTGGTAGAATCTGATTTGGGCTGTTTAGTGAACATCTGAGTGTTGTCACAGTTTCGTTCAATGAGTTGTGTGCATCCACCATACCAGTGCCTATGAGGATGACTCCATCTGAATTTGAAGAGATTTCAAAGTATCACTGAATCCCCTTGTATGTGCAGACCAGTATCCACTACCTCATATGCAAGATTTGTTTGCTACTCCTAGTGGAGGACAGGGGGACATGAATCAGCATTCATGTCACGCTCCCCATCAGTACCCAACCTAAGACAGCGAAGCTAATGATCCAACCACGGGACCAGATTAATTAGGCGATGAATCCTGATCACATGCTACCTGAGGCACAATCAGAGAGGTAGCCATGTTAGTCTGGAATAAGCAGAGGTAACAAAAGGTCCCGTGGCACCTTAAAGACTAACTAAAGTAGTGAAGCATAAGCTTCCGTGGGCTAATACCCACTTCGTCGGATGCAAGCACAATGCGCATGTGCTAAGCAGTAGTAGTGGAGAACAGTGTTTCAGTAAATTTCAAATAGAGATTGATCTGGCATCTTACAAATATCTCACAATCAACAGCAAAGAGACTTATTTTGTTACAATAGCTTGCCTTTCTTTCTCACATCAGCACCTGCCCTGTTCCAGAAAGCCAGGGGAGATATTCTTAATAGGACTGCATGGAGTTCCTCACTATTTGGATGACATCCATGTTATAGGACAAGATTAAGCAGATATTCATCAAAAGTTGGATGCAGTTTTTCAACATTCGGAAGAGCATGGACTGAGAATACATTGAGACTAATGCACGTTTTTCAAAATTTCAGTTGAATACCTTGGATGTGAAGTCCACATGAAGTCCAAGGATAATGACTACAGACACAATCACAAGTACAAAATCTTATCTGTACTGCAAGCTTTATTAAAACAATAAGTAAAGTTACAATTATCCATACATATAGAAATCCTACAAAAGCCTATGCAATAATTATAACTGTAGTTATACGCATATCTTCAATGATATTTTGGATTTTATGGTCCCCTCACCAATTGATTATCCAGTTGAGGGATAGTTCGTGCTGGGGTTTTTCCCATTGGTATTCCCACTTTAACTCAACCAGGGAACCCTTTATATATTGTAATTATAACTATGCCTAAACCTTATGCATATGTATGAGGGTCTCAGCCCTCTTTTCTTTATCTGTACTTCCACCCCCCATGAAGAAAAGCTCATGATCCCTAAAATCTGTTAGTCTATAAGGCGCTACAAGACTCTTTGTTGCTTTTTCAGATCCAGACTAACACGGCTACACCTCTGATACTATGATATTTTAAGGTACTAAAAACTTCTCTTTGTTCAGACCAGATTGTTCAGACTATACATCTGGAGAGACGACATAAGATAACCTTGATAAACAAAGAAAAATAGTGATATTTACTTTGTATTTACATTTCCTAATATTTCTCAATTTGCCTGTCTGAAGACTGTGACGTTGCACCCCATAATCTTTATAGAAATATGATTATGAGTGTAAATATGATATAACTGGAATATGTTTTATGCTAGATATGTCATGTAACATATCTCCATAAAGGTTATGTTCTACTGAATGTATTCATCTATTTGTATGCATGTATCATTTTTATATCTGAAGTTATGAGTGTTAGCTCTATGCTTGTATTTAAAGTGTTTGCTGCAGAAAGCACAGAAGGCAGATTTTGTTAATATAGTGTGAAGGGGTTATTCAAATAATTGAAAGTACCTAGACAACAATGGACCTTGAGAAATGCCAATCCACATCTCAGCTTTCCTGGGAATCTTCAAACTAACATGTACACAATGGTGTTGTTACCTCTGATATACTAATACAGGACTCACTACCGATATGGGGATTAATAGTTTCATCTTCACTTTCCTAAAAATGATTGTCCTCAACAGGACATACTCACTCAAACTATAATCTCTGGTAGAAGCTCTCCACTGCTAGACATACAGAAGAGACTGTGATGGAAATAAACACTTTTTATTGATTGGTTTGGGTTTTGTTTTATTTTCTCTCTTTTCTTTTATTAATAAAGATTTATAATTAATAACTATAAGTATCTTGTTTGTCTTTGATTTTGATGCACCCTGAACCCTGAGTTAGAACCTCTTTTGGTTAAAATAATGGTGGTCACATCCCTGGACTGCCATTGAGAAATACAGTTCTTAGAATATGGCCTTCCATTTCTTGTTCCTCTATATTATATATTTAAGTCATTTTTAGAATGAAATTAGTTGGCACTCAACACTTCAAGACATCTCTTTCTACCACATAGAATATTTATATATTTCAAAACCAAAAGGGACTATCATGGCTATCTAATCTGACCTCCTGAAATATTCTGAAGCTAGGGCAGTGGATTTATTAAAGTTAACTCATGAGATTAACTAAAAAAAAATAATCGTGCTTAAAAAAATTAAAACTGCCATTAATCATATTGTTAAACAAGAGAATACCAATTGACATTTATTAAATATTTTGGATGTTTTTCTACATTTTCATATATATTTATTTCAATTACAACACAGAATACAAAGTGCACACTATTCATTTATTATAAATATTTGCACTGTAAAAAAGATAAACAAAAGAAACAGTATTTTTAGTTCACCTCGTTCAAATATTGTAGTGCAATCTCTTTGTGAAAGTGCAATTTACAAATGTAGATTTTTTTTGTTATGTAACTACACTCAAAAACAAAACAAAGCAAAACTTTTGAGTCTACAAGTCTACTCAATCCTACATTTTGTTCAGCCAATCACTTAGACAAATAAGTTTGTTTACATTAATGAGAAATAATGCTGCCCACTTCTTATTTGAATTGTCACCTGAAAGCAGGAACAGGCATTCATATGGGACTTTTGTAGCTGGCATTGCAAGGCAAGCCAGATATGCTAAACATTCGTATGCCCCTTCATGCTTTGCCACCGTTCCAGAGGACATGTCTCCATGCTGATGATGCTCGTTAAAAAAATAATGCATTAATTAAATTTGTGACTGAACTCCTTGGGGGATAAATTTATGTCTCCAGTTCTATTTTACCCACATTCTGCCATATATTTCATGCAGTAGCAGTCTAGGATGATGACTCAGCACATGTTCATTTTAAGAACACTTTCACTTAGGGTGACCAGATGTCCCGATTTTATCGGGACAGTCCCAATTTTTAGGCAGTTGTCCCGCGTCCCAACCACTGTAAGGGCGGGGGGAGACCTGCTGCTGCCGGCTTGGCCAATGCCAGCTGGCAGAGGGGAGCGGGGGCGGGACAGCGAGCCCACTCCCATCCCCCGGCAGAGACAGGAGTCAGCCACCCCCCTCCTTCCTCCTTCCCTCCCTCCCCCCCCATGTGTCCCGATATTTTTTTCTTGTCATCTGGTCACCCTACTTTCACTGCAGATTTGACAAAATACAAAGAAGGTACCAATGTGAGATTTCTAAAGATAGCTGTAGCACTCAAACCAAGGTTTAAGAATCTGAAATGCCTTCCAAGAATCTGATCAGGACGGGATGTGGAGCATGCTTTCAGAAGTCTTAAAAGGGCAATACCCTCATACGGAAACCACAGAACTTGAACCACCAAAAAAAATAAATCAACCTGCTGCTGGTGGCCTTTGACCAATATGATGAAAATTAACATGTGTCGATCCACATTGCTTTGTACTGTATCGAGCAGAACCCATCATCATACATGTCCTCTGGAATGATGGTTGAAGCATGAAGGGACATATGAATCTTTAGCACATCTTGCCATGCTGGCTACACCATGCAACCACCTGTTCTTACTTTCAAGTGACATTGTAAACAAGAAGCAGGCAACATTATCGCCTGCAAATGTAAACAACTTGTTTGTCTGAGCAAATGGCTGACCAAGAAAATAGGAGTGAGTGGACTTCTAGGCTATAAAGTTTTATTTTTTTTATTTTTGAATGCAGTAATTTTTGTACATAGTTTTACATTTGTAAGTTCAATTTTCATTATAAAGAGATTGCACTACAGTACTTCTATTAGGTAAATTAAAAAATACAATTTCTTTTGTTTTTTTACAGTGCAAATATTTTAAATAAAAAATTATAAAGTAAGCACTTTAGACTTTATATTCTGAGTTATAATTGAAATCACTATATTTGAAAATGTGGGAAACATCTAAAAATATTTAAATAAATGATACAGGCCAGTCACAATTGACGCGTATTTAACATACGTGAATTTAACTTTACGCAGCTGGCCAAACCAAAAAAAAAAATTAATCAAAAAACAAAAAAACCAGGGGCCGGCAACCCGCAGCAGGGGGCCAGGGCTGGGGCTGGCAACTCCGCAGCCCGCCTGGCGTCGCAGGGGCTGGGGCCGGCAGCCCGTGGCAGGGGCCTACAACCCGGCAGCCCACCCGCTGTCGGAAAAGCCAGGGCTGGAGCTGCCAGCCAGCGGCAGGGGTTGGGGCCGGCAGCCACCCGCATGTCCGCGGGATCGGGGCAGGAGCCCCCCCCCCCCCGCGCGAGGGTAAACATTCTGTATAATGAACTCAATGAGAGTTTCACTATACGCGATTTCCGCATTACACGGTAATCGAAAAACATAACCCTCGCGTAAGATGCGACACGCCTGTATTCTGTTATTTAACAGTGCGATTAATCACATTCATTTTTTAAATCGCATGATAGCCCTAATTGAAACTAAAATAATGCATGTTTAAGTAAATTACTAGTATCCTATTGTGACCCCAATTGTGCAAGGAGGCCCATTTGGATGGATTGTCACTTTGCTTCACTGGGGACCTAAATGGACATAGGATTCCACTTGTTTAGAGCAGTTTGCAGTCATAGTCTTAGTGTACACATGTAATCCCTATTTTTACCAACACATTCACCCTGAAATTTTTGTGTCCGGTATGTGTGCAATTCCCACTAATGCTCAAAGGCAATGGAGTATGCTTATGTTCAGAGAGAGAATATACTCTGCTGAGAGACCACTCCTTATCCAAAAACTTATATGATCAACATGGGACAAAGTCATAGCTTTTTAACTCACTAACTATAAATATATTGAAATTGCCTAGAATATTGGAAAAATTATAAAGCAGCATTTTTCTTGAGCAATATTTTACACTTCTTACACATTCCTTACACTTGACAATCCTTCCAAGTCCAAATTGAAGCAGGATCTAAAAACATTTGGAAGATGTATTTGAACTATAACAAACTGTAATAAACAATTAGAAAGAGTAACATTGCTAATGTTAGCAATTAGAAACCCAACAACAAATCCTCAGAAATACTTCTTTTTTTCTTAATCAGCATTTTGTTGCATGAACTAATTCAGCCCCTTAACCAATAATTCATATCCATATTTATTATAATGTTTCTTACCAAAGGTACATGTCAAATAAAAATGAAATCAAAATATAAAAAGGTACATTTTCAACTGTAAAAATGTGGTTGATTTTGATTAATACCGCATCTGCTGATCTACTCAGTCAGTCAGTCGTGCATCCAGAATTTTATTATCCTACTAAGCAGAGAGGTTAACACTGAGCAACATTGACATTCTCTGTCTCCAATCATGAAGTGTAAGTCATAAAAAGATTTACCTTTAATTCTAGACCACAGAGGCATTCTACCATGAGACCTTGACAATGATCTGTAATACATGGGTGACTATCCTTACAATAAACTACTGTGCATATTTGAAAGCAGAAACAGATGCTTCCAGTTTTTTCACCCTTCTAGATGACTGACTAGTCTGAAGAGCCAGATACTGCAGTTTTCTCAGACCCTAATCCAGCAACATACAGTAAACCCTCGATTTTACGGACCCCGATTTAACGGACTTCGGATGCAACGGACAAAATTTCCGATGCATCCGAAATCCGTTTTGGGGGCTGCCGGCTCCTGCCCCAGGGAGCCGGCTGGGTTGACAGCTCCCGCCCGGCTCCCCGCAGCGGGGACCCCTGCGGGAGCTGTCAAACCCCCCCCCCCCCACCGGCTCCCCGCAACGGGGAGCCGGGCGGGGGGGGGGGGCGTTTGAGAGCCCCCGCTCGGCTCCCCGCAGCGGGAAGCCGGGCGGGGGGTTTGACAGCTCCCGCCGGGCTTCCCGCTGGGGGGAGCCGGGCGGGAGCTGTCAACCCCCCCCGCCCGGCTCCCCGGAACGGGGAGCCGGGCGGGGGGGGGGTTTGAGAGCCTCCGCTCGGCTACCTGCAGCGGGAAGCCGGGCGGGGGGGTTTGACAGCTCCCGCTCGGCTCTTCCCAGCTGGAAGCCGGGCGGGAGCTGTCAACCCCCCCGCCCGGCTCCCCGCAACGGGGAGGGGGGGGGGTTTGAGAGCCTCCGCTCGGCTCCCCGCAACGGGAAGCTGGGCGGGGGGTTTGAAAGCTCCCGCCGGGCTTCCCGCTGGGGGGAGCCGGGCGGGAGCTGTCAACCCCCCCGCCCGGCTCCCCGGAATGGGGAGCCGGGCGGGGGGGGGGGAGTTGAGAGCCTCCGCTCGGCTCCCCGCAGCGGGAAGCCGGGCGGGGGGTTTGACAGATCCCGCTCGGCTCCCCCCAGCTGGAAGCCAGGCGGGAGCTGTCAACCTCCCGCCCGGCTCCCCGCAGCGGGGAGCCGGGCGGGGGGAGGGGGTGGGGTGGGCTGACTAATTAAATAACGGACTAATTCGGGCGGGGGGGTGTCCATTGTCACCCGAAAGTCCGTTATTTAATGATTTAAAAAAATTATTAAATAACGGACTTTCGGTTTTAACGGACACCCCCCCGCCCGAATTAGTCCGTTATATCGAGGTTTCACTGTACTGAATGCCTCTCAAGAGATGCTCAGGGCTTTCAACTCCCATTAGAATTGTGGAGAGGGATGTGGCATCATCAGGGTAAGGCTGACAGTCATTACTTCCACTGAAGAAAGAAATGAAGGAGGGCTGAGAGTCCAGGTCTGCAGCCCAAATGCTCTTTCTGAATCAGTGGGAACTAAAGACTGCTGGCTCAGCCTCACAGGAATGGAGCAATTGCTTCTAAAATTGCTCAAACTAGCACTTAGTTGTATTACTTACAGAACACTCTGAATGGCCTTGCAGATATCTGAAACTTTCAGATAACTGGGCATTCAAATGAACAGACGTGCTATTAACTAACATGGGAATACACTGCAGATAACTAGGATTTTTTGATAAAGGAAATTTGGGTAACTGGAGTTAGTATTAGTGGTGTTGTTTCTTCTCATGATAAATGAAAATCAAATGGTGGGAGCTTCAGTTCAGAGTGGCTCTAAAATGTGGACGCTTATCAGACTGCTTATTTCCACAAAATGTGGAAAATGATACTTCACCTCCTGTAAAGTGCTTTTTTCAGCTGAACAGAACTATGCAAGGGCTAAGTATTATTAAAGCTTCAGCAGTCTAAAGGTTAGGATAGATAACATTTTTATATAATAAAAGCATTTGACATTACATGTTGATTCCTTCAGAGTCTAAGACAGTGCTATTTTGAAGTTTATTAATGGTCTTTTTTAAAAACTTTATGAACACTACTATCTATTACCTATGCTGCAATTTCAGTTGTAGAATATTTTTGCTGAATTATTTTCATGAAATATTTTAATCATGGTGCATAATTGCTTTGACATTAACTGTTTTTGATGGATAATTGGTTGTGCAAGGTATTTGCAGGGCAGAGAAAGCTTCATCACAGAGACTACATTAGATTTCAGCAAGTTAAACAATTCAGCACTTTAGTGGATTAAATGTTGGTCCAATAAAATATATTACCTTAACCACAATGCCCCTGTAATATCATGGGACCAACACTGCTACAACATTGCATACTATAATGTTATAGTGCATACTTATGCAAATATGTCAAACAAAGCAGCAATGTATTTTGAAGGAAAAGGTGTATACTCTGTCTTATTAGGACTGTATATACTAGAGCAATCACTGTCTCTGTTACAACAGTACAGAACTATTGACTTCAGTAAAACAATATCACTGTAACAGATGAGAATTTAACCTAATATATTTTACATAGATTATGAAAGTGAGGTATTGAATGATTACTGATTTTTTCTCTGTTACCCTGCAAGTGACACTGCTGTGTGAGTTGGTTTATTCTCCTCCAATGCTAATATTTCAACTCTGTCTTATGACAAATCTACAGTGACAGTTAGCACACCCGCTCCAATTCTAAAATTGTTCTCCGTTCTCTCCTGCTGTGAATATTGGCATTTCAAAAAGTATAAAGAGGTAAAAATATAAAGCTTCAATTGTACCTGCCTCAAACCTTGGGCAAACCATTATTTATCATGCACATTCTTCACAAAACTGTCTGAGTTTGAGTTCTAAGTAGGCAACATCAGGAAAAAAAATTCTGCATGCCTTTTCATGCTTACCAAAGTTAACTTTGACTTTACATTGTAAGACTTTGAAGTTAGCATGTAGTATGTATTGTGAAATGTGGAGGTGGAAAATAGAAATGCTCCATTTAGTAGTACTTATGTGCAGTGAATAAAACCGCTACATAAGAGGCTTTTACTCTCATTATTTTTCATCTGCATTTTTAGCTGTACCATATTGCTGTAGAGATCTCAATAAAAATGAAAATTCCCAAAGCATATTAGTATTTCACATGTTTAATATATACATTAACATCAAGCCTTGTTACTACTAAGTGCATATTAGTCCATCATGACACAGCTGGCAAATGATGGGATACTATGAAACAGCTATTTAAATGTAAAATCCTCTACAAGCTGACAGTGGTAAGTGGATTCTCAGAGAGATTTCCTCTACTTTAGAAAATTAACTATCTTCTGGGAACAGATTTCCTCCAAGAGTTCTTTTAGACTTTAGGTTTTTTATTATTAATTCTATCTCTGCATGTTTCAAAGAGAGACTGACTGGTCAGGGGTTGTGAAGTTCATATTGGAACTGGATCCACATTTCCCCAGAATTTAAGAGTATTCCGATTTAGTGTTCTTGTCAGCAGTATCATTCACACAGAGAAGATACAAAACTCAAGTGTAGTAATATGAATAAGATATACTTTATGGAAGCCACTGGACACAGACAGAATATTCTAGTTATCCTTTACACTCTAGTTCCCAGTCTAACTAACCTAAGCTTGGGCTGCTTAGTGTCACCACATAGGTTCTCCCTAACTCCTGACCTGGATTAAATCATGTTTGGAACCCTTAGTAGGTTACATAGTTCAACATAGCCTATTATATTCGTGAAGTCTGATCCAGATTTAGGCCATGTCTATGCCTGTATCGGTACAGCTGTGCCACTGTGAGCTTGTAAGTGTAGACATGACCTTAGATAGAGATACAGTATGAAGTTCTCCAAGCAAATTGGATCCAGTGTCAAAGGCCAAGCCTAGTTTCAAGTCACCAGGAAATTGTACATTCAATATTATATGGAAAGTAGAGCTGGTAGGAATTATTCATTCAAAACAGTTTTTCAGTTAAAAAAATATTTGTTCGTCAAAATGGGAATTTCCATGGGAAATTCTGGTTTCAGTAAAAGCTTTTGGATTTGGTCAAAAAAAAGTTTTGGTTTCCAACAAATACTTTTAAAGAAAAAAAATGATGAAAATTAAAGCTTTTCCATTTCTGCCCAAATGGAACAACAAAAATCCTCCACTCCCCCACTCCCGCCAAAAAACAAACAAAAAATTCCCCAACCAGCTCTAAAGGAAAATGAAGAAATCTAAGCAGTGATTTCCATTTTCCTACAATCATCAGTATAAAAAAATCACACTTCAAAAGGAAAGAGAATAACATTTTAAAATAGGAGAATAGAATTATGAAAATTACAAAAAAAAAAAACCCCAACAACCTGGCAGTATAGTTTAAGGAAACATATAGAACATGAAATTAATTTGATTTCTTATTTTAAATTGACTAATTTTCAAACTGAGTGTCCCTTAAATTATCTAAATTTGTCATGTCCGAATAATAATCCATAGCACTCATTTAGCACTTCATACCTCAAAACACCACAATATGTTGTTTGAGAATCCAAATGTCAGAAGGAAAACTTACTTGCCCAGCTTATAGGAAGAGTCACGGTATGTCTACACCCCAAGCACTACAGTGGCACAGCGGTGGCACCGCAGCTTATGCTGCTGTAGTGATGTGGTTTAGAAACTTGCTGCAGTGACACACAGGATTTTGCCATTGCTGTAGTAAATCCACCTTCTCGATTGGCTGTAGTTAGGTCATCCGAAGAATTCTTCCATCAACCTAGCTGTATCTACAATAGGGGTTAGGTCAACCCAACTACATTTGCTTAGGGTGCAATATTTTTCATAGGCTTGAGCAACATATCTAGGTCACCAAGATTTACACTAAGCCTCATTCAACTTGGCTTACAGTCCTGTGTTTACGGGGGTGGTTTGTTGATCTGAACAACCAATAAGGATACAAGAGTAGGTTATTAAAAGGGGATTTTCCCAATGTGGAAAGTTTTCAACTATATCTTACTTAGACAGTAGGTGCAGACTTTCACACCCATTACACATTTTTTCCTGTCATGTTTACTAATTAATCAAAGACATTTAACTTTTGTTTTTAAATGGTCATTTTAAAAGGGGTTGGTTGGGGGGGGGGGTTGTTTATTTGTTTGTTGCTTGCTTGTTTTTTTTTTGTTTGGTTGGTTTTTTTGCTTTAAACTCATCTGCTCCTCCTAACTGACCCTGAAGCAAAGTTAGACTGGTAACATGGTGGTAATTTCCATGACAACAGGCTGCAGTATCAAAAGCAGAGGTTTTTAATTGCATTTTGGAATCAAGCAGAAGGGAAAGCTTGGTGGTTAGAATCAAAGCTCTTATTCAAACACCAATAGCTACAATAATGAGGCAGACAGTAAATTATGGGCTGAGTTTATTTTGTCCCTAAATGTTCCCCTTTTTCATGTCTGACAAGTGTGAAAGCCTTCCATTAACATATTGAAATGAGATAGAGCATCACTTTGGGAAATGACATTTAATTTATTCCCAAATTTATACTGTCCTCGAATCTAGATGGACATGTTGCCCTGTTAATAAATCAATGGTTGGTTATACTTTGTTAAATATTTGTGATGTGAAGAATCTCAACCTCTCTCCTTCCTCCTGTGACCCTATAATAGCAGCTTCCCACCTCCCACCACCAAAGACAACATGGCTTGATACAGAGCTGCTGCACCAGCTCCGTGCCGCTAGGGGCTTTCCTTACACAAGAGGAGGCCTGTTAAAATAGCTTTCCAGCTGTTTTGTACCATCAGAACATCAAAAATCAGCCAACATGCAGAATCAATCCTTTAGCTTTCCAGCTACAAAAAAACCATTTTTTCCCCTCCATTGAAACTCTCAGATAGACACTATGGGGTTTTGTTGTTGTTGTTCAGTTTTCTCAAGAGACTTTTGGGGTCTGTGTTTGTGGAACTGGACATAATCCAGATGGTCCCTCTTGAAGATTCCCTACCAGAGCACTTCTCAGGAGTCAATATCACAGTTCCACTATACAGACAAATGTAATGGATTTGTTTGCGACCCAGTACTAGAAATAGCAGTGGTCTCCTGTTTATTACATACTTTAACTAGAATGATCGTTTCTGTACAAGAAGAAACTAGGAAACTCTAACCAACTGTTTGCATTCCTTCTAATAACCAAGATGAAATTATCACAAAAGAAGGCATTGTTTAGCAAGGGAAAGACATATGGATTTGTTTTTGGAAAAGGAGATTGATTTTCATCGGGGAGGGAGGGCAAGGGAAAGCAACAAAATGGGAATGAGAATAAGATCAACTAGAAATAGACAGGCTTGTTGGGCTGGCTGGCCTTTCTCTAACATTTCTCATGAAGTGATGTGCTTATTAAGTATAAAAATCAAATAACATTTTATTCTGTTTTATAAGTTGTTTACAACTTATATAAATTGGAGCTAGAATAGCATCTGCATTCCTATCATCTACGAGGCCCTCACTAAAAAAAAATATGAGATTTTCATCTCATGATGTCATACCAATAAACATTATTCAAAATTGTTCTAATAAAATGAAAGGACGAAGGTAATCATTTTGGAAATATTGATGATAGAAACATTTCAAGAATTTTCAATATCAGTCTGTTTTCAATTTAGCATATTAATAAATATTAGTGATTACATATTGCTTATTCCTAACCTGGAAAGCAATATCAATAAATTAGACGACATATTCTGAGAAGTAAAACATGACAACAAACTTGTTGGAGCTAAGAAACATAAGGCATAGTTCAATAGAAACATAAGGCAAACAAACTGATGCAGTTTGATTTTTTTTAAGTACAGTAAAACCTCGATTTAACGGACCTCGATTTAACGGACTTCGGATGCAACGGACAAAATTTCTGAGCAAGTCTGATGCATCCCAAATCCATTTCTCGCGGGCTGGCTGCCAGCTCCCGGCTGCCGCCCAGGTCATGGCAGCAGGCGGGCTGGTTGGCAGGTGGGCTGGCTGCCGGCTCCCGCCCGGGTCCCGTTAGCGGGCAAGCTGACGGCTCCCGGGTCCCGCCCGAGTCCCGGCAGCCGGGATCCCGACGGGCTGGCTGACGGCTCCCGGCAGCCGGGATCCCGGCGGGCTGGCTGACGGCTCCCGGCAGCCGGGATCCCGGCGGGCTGGCTGACGGCTCCCGGCAGCCGGGATCCCGGCGGGCTGGCTGACGGCTCCCAGCTGCCACCCGGGTCCCGGCAGCGGGCGGGCTGCGGATCTGCCGCCCCGACCCTGTGGCGGTCGGGCTGCTGCTCTGACAGCTCTTTTTTTATTACTATTATTATTAAATAACGGACTTTTTCATTTAACAGACACCCCCTCGCCCGAATTAGTCCGTTAAATGGAGGTTTCACTGTATTAACTTTTTTTCTAGACCACAGCTGTTGCACATTGCTGTGCTTTTAAGATGAGAATGATTGATCTTGGTTTTCTCAAGATCAGACTGAGAACTGGGCTTTCACATTTCTCCATGGCTTCAATCATTTGCAGCAACTTCAGTGCAAGTAATGTGTGACCCAAGAAAGGATATTTTTCTAAGTGCTCTGGTTTTGATTTAACTTTCCTCTTTTGTATCAGACAATGGCAGGAGGTTTCCTCCTTTTTTTTCAATAATGCCAAAGTAATGATCCCAGCTACTCTTGAAATAGGTCTTCAGTATATTTTGGTTTTAACAGTGGTATTGCTGTACTGTACCTTGTATACCAAGTCCCCTACCTTCTAAGATATGTGCACTTGTTCAGTTATGCCACTTGTTTATACTTAAAAAAGCAGAGCTGTCTGAAATGTCAATACCTTCCATTTTTTATTTTTGGTTGACGTTCCCTCTTCTACTTCTCCGCCTCACTGCAAAAAGATGGGGAAAACAATAAAATAGTGAAAGAAAAAGGGAGGAAAGCACCCTCACATAAAAGTGTTTTATTTTCCTCATTTCTTCTCCCTTGTTTACTCTCTTCTCCTTTGCAGTGCAAACAAAATGGAGGGACAGGTGTAAAAGAATTCAAATGCAAAAACCTGAAAATCAACCCCCAAAATAGGTTTTTGAAAACCAATATGAAAAATAAAACATATAATTGTAATTAAACATATTTTCATTTCATTTAGAAATTTCCCAGGTAAAAATTAAAACAAAATAATCAAATGAAATTTTCTGGAAAAAAATGGGTTTTGATTAAACTCCCATTTTCAATAGGAAAAATGTTTGAAATATTTCAAATGGGTTTTAAAGAGATGTAGCCGAGCAAAATGTTTGAACATAATGGACTACATTCATATTTAGTTTCACTTGGCACATTGCAGTCAAAGGAATTGCTTACACCTGGGTGCATTTGGCCCAATGTACCATTTTTAGGTACTAGCCATTGTTTTGCTAGACAATGCATGAGGGATGATGAGGCAGGTTCTCATAACCTAAAACTCACTCCAAACTTAACCCTTAAATGAGGCTTTGAAGTGTTTAGGTAACTCATATTTCTTGCATATCTGTGTAAGCTCAATAGAAATTGGTGCAATTAAAGATATTGACTCACCCACCTTCTCTCTCTAATGTCCGGCACCAACACGGCTACAACAATACTGCATATGTCTTCACTTCCTGACTAATAAGGCCTGGAAATACTAAATACCATGAGAAAGACTGGTGTCCTGGTATTTTCAAATCTGGTGAAATTGGGGAATACTAGAAATCTCATGGGAAAGATTTAGTTTATGATATTTCAGCTTCTTTTACAGACAAAAAGATTAAGATAAATGAGGAAAAACATATGAATCACTGGTCTGTATTGTGTAAGAAAGACCTCATATTCTGAAACACCCTGAGGCTCAGACTCATTCCATCTAAAGACAAAGCATTTCACTGTGTTTTCAGCTACATCTGTACTACAGAGCCTACAACAGCATAGCTATGTTGGCACAGCCCCATTGCATAGATGCAGCCTAAACTGACAGGAGTTTTCCTGCCGGTATAGGATATGACATTAGCTATGCCAACAGCAGCCTCTTCTATCACCAGAGCTGTGTCTACACAGGGTTTTTTGTCAGCATATCTATATTACGGTGGGGGAAGGAGGGAAGGGGGTTTGAAATTTCAGACCCCAACCCACACTGCAGGTATACATTTTAAATATAGATCAAGCCCTACATAGCAAGGTGATTTTTTCTCTTTTGTTTTCAAAAAAAAAAAAGTCAGGTAGCTTAAATTATGCACTTAGAGGGGAAAGAGGTGAGAAGAGAATATAGATGAGAATCTCAGGTTCTTATCAGAGTTGCAATAGGGAGTGCTTTTAGTGAGCGCACACATGCAATTAATCTCTGGCATTTTCGATTCATTCTATAATTGAGATGATCCATAACCAAGTCTCTTCCTATCTGACTTGTTCTGTAACTAATTTTCAGCATCTTTGATTTGGCCCATAACTGATTCATGGCATAGCTGTTTACATGATTAACTGATCACCCCATTAATGATTCTCTGCATTATTGAATCATATTACTTGTTTCTCTGCATATTTCCTACATGACCATAACCAAGCACTCATAGAAATGCTTTGCATCTTAATTGGTTCTATGCACTATTGATCAATTACGATATAATTGTTTCTCAGGATAATTAATTACTATACCATGCCAGCCACTACTCTTATCTCATTTCCCCACTATCCTGCTCCATACCAGAGTCTCATCCTTGCTCCTCCTCACTACAGCTCCTCCCGTCCCCTGCTTTGTTGAATCAACTAGCTCTTTGCCTCCCTCCATTCCATGCTCTCCATCACCTTTGACTCCTCTGCCCTTCCTTCCCAGAAACACTCCACCACAGTTTCCCCCCAATATCAGCTTCCATCTTACTTTGGCACTGCTGTCAAGCTCCTAAGAAGATATCCTCATGGTCACCCAGATTTCTCCAACTACAAATCTATTCCCTCCCTCAGTTTTGCCATCTTACTGGCCAAGCAGCACTTCTTTTCCCATTACAATAGACTTGCCATACCAGCAATCCCAGTTATCCAGTCTCCACTGGTGACACTTTCCTCAACCTACTTCCCCTCTATTTAATCTCTGTGCAGGATCTTGCCCATTTTTTCAAGCAAAAGAACAAAATCCTTTGTGATGTCGACTCTGCCCTATAACATACTTTCCCCAGAATACTTGGGAGTACAGTATTCCCAAGAATACTGAAGTTTGACTGTTCCCCACCTCAAACCCTTCTACTGCCCTTGTGACCCAATGCCATCCTCTTTCTCCTCCTTACCTGCCCCCTAAGATTTATTTGCCATCACAATACACAATTGCTTTGATCATAAAAAAAGAATTGCTTCCCACTGTTATCTACTGTGTATGCATGTAAGCATATGTGCACTAGATACCTAGGTGAATCCATTCTTGAGATGTCTATTGAACTGGTATAAAAAGTACCAGATAAATCTATTCTAATATGAATGTTAAATCCTTAATTTATAGACTCACAAAACTAAGCAGTCTATGGTAGGATGATGATGCCAAAACATGTTTACCTTAATATTTTAGAGAAATGAGCAGACATTAGAACATTTTAATTTCCTTAACTATTCATGCATTTCCAGAAAAATTTCTGCAATAATACAGACCTTCTAAATCTTGGAGACATTTTTACAGATAACATTACTTGCACAGAAATTAGGAAGTTGTACATTATTCATGTAGGTTGCAAACTGATTTACTCAGACTACAAGAATGTTTTCCCAAGTGCACATATTTGGAAAAGGGTTGCAATCATTATGAAGTAATTTAGATAATAAATAGGTAATTTATAATAATAATTTAGATAATAAATAGGTAATCTTCAGCTCAAGATTTATTATTATAATGTAGATTTCTTAATTTTAGAGGCTATTAGAATATGTTTAGGGCTGTGCAGCACTTTATAACTAGTTTATTAAGAACTCTGTATCACTAGAGGAGCATTTTGATTTGATTATGTTATAGAACATTTTCAATTGTATTTTGTCTTAGTCATTTTCAGAGAGTTTGTTTTTTTTTGTTTTAAGTGCATCATGAAAAGAAGAGAAGGTTCTATGTGAATTATGCTTGGGAAACATTTAGCTATCAAGATCTATGCAGAGATGCCCATAAAATGAAGAATGAAATATTGTACTCTCCAGAAAAGGAAAATTTAATGTAGGCAATATCTGACAGCTGGAGAAAATGGTGGTAAATTCTATGAACAAGAACTGCAGGGATGTATGTCCATACAGCTACACTGATTTTACATTATGCAATATTATGACATTAGAATTTCCTGTGCTTAAACTGAGAAATGTTTAGGTACCTTTGTTCTGATTTTCTGAGTCAGCAGCTAGGGGAATTTAGCAATTCACTGTAGCACAGCTGTGAAGAACTTAACAAATGTGGAGACATAAATCTGAACACTGCTCCCTCACTACACAGTGGTAATTAGGGTGATGCAGAGTTAGTTCCTGAAAGTGAGATTTCTATTAAATAGAATACTGCCTTCAGGTGCCCATTTAATAGTAAATGTGCCTAGATTACTGTTACAGTAGAGGGAATTAAGATGTAGAGGGTTATTTACTTTATATCAGTTGTCTTGTTTTCAAGTTTCATTTCTCACATGTGTCACTTCACTCTTCCTTAGAATCTAAAGCTGTTTAAGGACACACAAAATAAAACTATGCTGGACAGTGAACAAAATAGATAGGGAAGAGAAATTAGTAGAAACACCTTTTACTGAAGTGCTTGAGGATTGTCCCCTAGGATGCTGATTCAAATTAACCCAGGCTTGGGTCACCAAAAGTCTTGTTAAAATAACTACAGCAAAGGAGTAGGTCTGGGCAAAAAGTGGAACTACTTTCAAATATCAATTTTCTCCAAGTTTTTAATGAGTTGCCTTCAGACGTGTTAGTTTGCCTTTTAGGTTACCTTAAGTGGGAGAGTGGCATGTAGGGCTTTGTTGCAGCACCCCTACATTTTCACCCTATGTATAATATACAATTTTGAAATCAATTGGCAATACATATTGATTTCTTTCTAACTTCTTTGAGAATTGATTTTTGATATCACAGTTTTATATGTAACTCTCTGTAAAATGTTTAAAATTCAATTGTTCCTTTAAGGCATATCCCTACACCGGTGTGGGGAGGAGAACTGTGAGTGAATATCAGCAGTGTAACTCTGGCAACCCAGGAAGATTTCTGGCTGACTTGGCCAGAAATCCTCCCAGGGCAGAGGGAGAGCCAGTACTTCAAGCAGATATTCTGACACCCTTTGAAGAAGCACATTGTAAACCTAACCCCCGTCTAGATTGTGGCTGGCTGCTACAACTGGTGCTCATTCTGTGAAATCCAATAGGGAATCAACAGGGAATCAATTACATTAAAAGATATTATTTCCTACCTCCTTTAGCTCCTGGCCCTGAGTGATCTGCAGAATCAGAAAAAAGGAGGTGTGCACAAACAACACATCATGTTAATTTTAATTAAACATGATAAAACTATTCAACTGTATCTTGCTTGGTAATGTTCCTTATATTTGGAGTGACCTCTACATAGCTTCTGACAATGTTTTTATTTCTCTTCTACTCAAAAAATAAGAGAAGATACCAATTTTGTGCTTTAAAATATAACCATACCTGAATAAGTGTGTTGTATGTAGCCAAACCTGAATAAAAGTGCCTAATATTCCAAATTAGTTGCATCGGCTTTGGAAGTAGACTACTCTAAATCAGAATAAGACACACCTATTTTTGAATAAGTGCATCCACAATGGGAGTTGCCTGTTCTCCTTTAAATTCACATACTTAATTTCCCTGCATAGGCAAGACCGAAATGTGTCTAAGGTACAGTGGACTCTCGATTATCCAGGATGATAGGGAAAAAATTAATCCTGGTTAATAAAATCCTGGATAATCATCATCCATAGGAAATATGGGGAGGAGTGGTTGGTTCACCAGCCACCGTGCGCCGGAGGGAGGGGGTGTTGGTTCACTGGCTGCCCTGTGCCCTGGTGGAGTGTTTTTATTGTGTGTGCTTGGAGTAGCTTTTATTGTGTGTGCTTGGAGAGCCAGCCCTGCGAGTTACGCATAGGTTTTTTGACATCCTGGTTAATCCACATCCTGGTTAACCCAGTCCTGGACAATCGAGAGTCTACTGTACATTTTAAAGCTCTGTAAAATATTTACTTTTGAACAGATATCCGACCCAGAGTTAGGATACTACTCAAACTCATGAGCAAGCAGCTCAGGTTACCTGACTTTCCAGATCAGGACTCAGAGAGTTTACATTCTCCTAAACCTCCTCCACCACCCATAGATAATTTAATTTGAAATCTTACAGAGCATGAGGCAGTCGTTTGACTCAAAATGTTCAAACTGGTTATACTTTTAAATCAATTAGTCTGAGAAATGCCAAGTACAAACTACTGATTTAGATTTCATATGTATTCACAAATCTTAGATCCTGATAGAACATCACCCTCAGTGAAGCAATGAGCACAATGATCATCTTCTGACCTCCTGCACATTGTAGGCCACAGAGCCTCACCCACCCATTCCTGTAATAGGCCCATAACCTCTGTCTGAATTACAGAACTCCTCAAATCATGGTTTAAAGACTTCAAGTTACAGAGAATCCACCATTTACACTAGTTTAAAGCTGGAAGTGGCTCCCGCCCCATTCTGCAGAAGATTGAAACCTTCCCCCCCCCACACACACACACCAGGGTTTCTGCCAATTTAACCCAGGGGGAAATTCCTTCCCAACTCCAAATATGGCCATCAATTAGATCCTGAGCATGTAGGCAAGATCCAGCAGCAAGGTGGGCAAGTCCATGCAGCCAAGTACTGGTTTATTGCAAACAAATCTCTACAAAGCATTCCTCTAACAATTATTCACAGCATGTCTTAAAGACCTGATCATTAAAGATCATCAATAAATGCTGATAATTGTTCTAAGGCACATTTACAGAGATTGATCTAAAGCCAATACACACTACAGGTGGCAGAATCAAATGAAGAGAACTGTTAAATCTGAAGCTATATTTGTAGGGAGGGAGAAATAAATGTGTCATTCCATGGTGTGGAAAATGTAAAGTAGTACATTCAAAAGAACTGCAGTTGATGCAAAGATCCTCTTCAAAAGAATTTGCTTTCTAGCTACAGCAGTTATCTTCAGTGATGTCAACAATCAGCACTGAAAAAGTCTCTCAGAAGTCTCAAGATCCTGTGGGTGGAAGATATGATTCAAAGTTATCTTGGCCTTTCAGATGGAATTGTATTAACTCTATTTTGTTTGAATGAAAAAAAAGGCAAACAGCAATGCCCAATGTGGATGTCATTACCACATCTAGTTGAAAACACTAGATCATCAAGAAAGATACTGAAGAAGCCATAAAAATAATTTCTAACCAAGGCATTTTTAAAGACTACAGATCTCAAATCCAGAGAAAAGAAAAGCTGCTGCTCTAGTTTGAGTGAATTTCAGTCCTTATTCTTTTCATTAGAGGTGGCTCCATGAGATCTTAAGGAAATTATAGGAATATTATATGTTCTCATTATAACTATACCATGTAGTTTGACTTGCATGAGGGCAACATATGTTGACAACTTTATGATTTTCATAAGATTACACATTCACATTAAAAGCTTACTTTAATCTGAAAGTGTTATATAGGACAGCTATTTTCTTTCAGTGGAGGCCCATGTTGGCAAAACAACAACAGTATCTACCATCGACTGGATAATTGTGAAAGCCAATCCTTTAACAAAGTAATGCTGGATTTGGAGGAGGAAGAGGGTTTGAAAACAGTACACCTGTGTGCAAGTGTTGCCCAAGCAAGTCCTGTAGTCTCTCTGAACCTGTCCAAGTGTTCAGAAGATAAAATGTAGATAAAAGGAACAGCCAATAAGTAGGGAGGAGGGGTTAACAATGAATTAAACCACTCTCTATTGCCATTTTGGAGATAGAAAGTAATTAAAAATAGCATAGGCTCACCTGTACTGGAAAAACAGAAAAGTGGGTACAAAACCAAACAAGAATAAATGAAGCCAGTTCAGGTGAAATCCTTAGTGTGTTAAGAATTTTCCTGAAGATCTGGACCACCGTGTCTGAAGTTATCTTCACATCCTAATATTTTAACTGAATTCCTCATCAACATGAGTGATTGGCAAACAATTTGGATAGATTAGTTCAAGTAATGTGAGGGTTTCCTCAACATTTGGTGGTAATAAAAGGTCAAACAACTCCTTCTTTTATTTTCACACACCTTTGTACGTCTTGGTTGTGGAAGTAGAATTGATGCAATTTCAGGAAAAAAAGCAGTTTTTGCAATATTCATGATCTGACTGGAAGCAAGAAATATTGAAATCCTCACAAAAAAACCTTTTCTTATAAGAATTCTTATAAATCACCAAATTTTGCTGACTCCAGAGGTTTACATAAGGCTCAAAACCACCTGCATTTTAAAGTCATTCAATCTTATGGGTCTACACATCTTCCCATGTGAGTGGTTAAATGGTATTAATGAGCAAATCTCATTATTCCACAAGTGGTTTAGAACAATAATATATGATTCCATCAAAATTTGACAACAAATTTGGAATGCTGAATTCATTCTGACTCTCCTTTTCCATCTCATAGGTGTTTAAATAGTCTGTATCCATCTAAGAGAGAAGTTTCCACATCCATGTTGCTCAGTATTATTATATTAAGCCATTAAGTAATCCCGCATTATTTGGTTGTTCATCCAGGGTTCTTTGTTAAAATTACCAAACTAAGAATAATCACCTTAATGATTTTTCCATCTGATTTTACAGTGGAAAATCCTCCTCCTCGCTAGGTCTGCCATTATCTGAAGAACGTTGGTTTGTGTTGGAAAATAAGGGTCACAAAAGTTAATCCAAAAAATAGCGTTCCATCACAGATTAACCTGGAAAATGTTTTCCAAGCTATGCACACATAAATCAAAGATCATGTGACTCCTCTGCCAGAACTCTGCTCCATCAAGTTTACTGTTCTCAAAGTTGGATAGCCGAAGAAAGTTGCAAAGACCAGAATTTATTTGTAGTCCATGTCACCACCTGCTCTGTAACATCATCAGTCAGTTCTCCAGCATGTTGAAGTCACAACCTAGACACAGATAATCTGTTTTCTGGCTTTGAAATTTCACCTAAGTGGTCATACCACTGCTAGCTTGTGCAATGTTATAGATTAGGTGCCGTCTGATATTCCTTTCACTTCAGTGATACACCATATACCACAATATATTGTATCCATTGGCACATTTTATTTAAGCAATTTCCATTCTAGTAACATTTTTCACAGCTAATATTAAAAGAAAATAAAAAGACAGCTATACCTGTTTTTCCAATTTTGAAAGCCTTAAATGTTAAAAGGATCCTAAATAGATACACATAAATATATTACTAAGTTTCTCTGTCACTTACACACACACACACACACATCATAAAGGGAGGTGCTGCTTATCTTAAATTCAGTATGTTTTTCTTAGCAGAATGGACATATTTTCCCTTAACTTTGCATGGAGCACATAGGAGCCTCTGTTCCCAGGACCATCCTCCAAGGATTGTCCCCAAATTTTGTATATTAAAGAAGGCTCCAAAACAAGCTCTGTTTTGGTCAAATTGTCCTTCAATTGGGTGTCCATTTGACCCAAAGTGGATATGGTGCTTGACGAGCAAAAATCCGTATTTGAGTACTATAACAAGCTGTGAAGAAACATTTCACACTACGGCCAAAAGAAGCCTTAATTTCATATGCTTATCTGAAATCCACACAGCACATCTGATAATAAGGCTTAGTCTCTAGTTTATGCTGAATAACCATGAATACAGTGATAGCATCTAGCCAGCTGCAACATATGAGCCATTGATAAGCTGCCTAATAAAAAGATTATTCTGTAATTTTACAGATATATTACTTTTATGCTAATCAATTGTGCGGTGACTATCCGTACCTTGCACAGCAATAGATTTTTTTCTTTTGGAACAGAGCTGCACTGCAAGTAAACAGTACTTGTAATTTTCTTTTGTACTGATGTTTTTATATTTATGTAATTGTAAGACACTATAATGCCTTTTATTTCATCCAATTATTAAAAGTCGAATAATTTTAGAGGAAAATCTCAAGCAGATTCATTTCCATTCAGATAAACACTCCATTTTTTTCCCTCTAGAGTGCACAGGAATAAACTTCAGCCCTTTATAAGTCTAAAATGTAATGCCGCAAACAATTTTCTTTCGGTTACATGGTTTCCTTTGAAATCTCTGACCAGGTGCAATGTGCTACAGCTTCATGAGAGAGAAACTACCTTGTCTTTGTCAGTCTCTCCACCTACTGAATTTCCTGGTCCCACAAGTACATCAATCAAACTCTCGATTTTCTTCAAGAGAAAAAGAAAAAAGCTTGCAGTTTAAACAATTTCCTGCTCAGAATCTTGCAACAAATAATAGAATAATCTAATCTACTGTCCCCCCCATTGGTTAGGAGCAGTTAGTGGGTATGAACTAGAGGTGTGATTCCCCATTAGCACACACGTAACCCGTAAAGTAGCCATGACAGCATGAAAAGAGACAGCAACTGCAGACCTTAGCTGTGCTGAGTACAAACCTGCCTGAACCATATGGGTTCACACTCAGCACAGCTAAGCTGTCACTACCTCAGGTCATGCTACTGCAGCTACATTACTATTTGTACTCAATGCTAGTTCTAATTGGGGAATTAAATAAAAGTTTGTTTTCCACAAACAGCTGAATTTTGAGTGAAAACCAGACTGTGTTGGGCGTGAGGAAAAGTATGATGTTTCTGCCTTGCTCCTGCCCCAGCACTGTGGAATGGACAAGATGACCTTTTAAAATACCTTACAGCCCTACCTCAGATTTTTTTTCACTGTTTATTGTTTTCTGTTGCACAAAATGGATCGGACAGATAAGGATATTTTCCACTGCACAACCAATAAGTAACCCCAGAGTAGCCATCTTTTTATTATTATCTAGAGGCATTTCCATTTTAAATTCTCCACATGAATAATTTGAGATGGAGGTAGAAATTAGTTATTCTAAAGCAAAAACTTCACAACTGCTTGGATGCTGGAGTTAGAGCTGAGCATTTACTGAAAATTTTAAATGTTGAGAAGTAACTCAGTGGCTAAATAAGAGCAGGCATAATGTGCCTGCTCTTAGTCTGAATATATTGTTTCCTTATACTTAATTTGACGAATTAGCCAGTAAAATAAACATAAATACATTTTCTTTTTTAAAAGAAACCTATTAAAAATTAAGCAAGTTACCTCATGTGAGAATGTGTCGTTCCCTCAGGAATAAGTAAGGAAAATACTAAGAGACGTTCAAAACACTTCTCAGCTTAAAGAAGAGAAAGTACAATAGTCTGTTGTAAAAAAAAAATTAAGGCTGTAGTGAATAGCTTCTGCCAACTATTAATGGCTACCCTAGAAGGGCATGCTGGGATAAAAGTATCCTGCAGAAAGGAATCCTACCCTAGGGAGGACTAGAAGAGACCAAACAGTCACAAAGGAACTTGTTCCTTCTTCATACCCCTGCTCTATTTTCAATAGCTAAAAATGCATTAAAATCTATGGCCCTGATCAGGTCTGCTAGGTTGGTCCTTTGTCCCTGTGCAGAGCCCAATTGACCTCAATAGGCCCTGCACAGACCCACGTATCTCTGGAAGCAGATTTGATATCAGGATCAAGACACAAGAAAGGAAGATGCAAAACTTTACATTTTCTATATATTTAGGTATAGAGATCAGCAACCTTTGGCATCGGCCAGCACATCTCTGGGCCCGCACCCTTCCCACAGCCCCCATAGGCTTGGAGCAGTGAACTGCAGCCAGTGGGAGCTGTAATCAGCTGAACCTGCAGATGCGGCAGGTAAACAAACCAGCCTGCCAAGGGGCTTACCCTAGTGGGCTGTGTGCCAAAAGTTGCCAATCTCTGACAGGGCCGGCGACAGAAATTTGGGGGCCCCCTACTCTGATAGTTTGGGCCCCCCCCAGCCCAGCTGCCCCCCTCCCAGCCCAGCCGACAGCGGCTGGGGGCCCCCCCAGCCCAGACGGCCCCCCCTCGCCCAGCCGGCACTCCCCCCCCCCCAGCTGACAGTGGCTGGGGGAGGAAGCCAAGCCGGCCAGCCGGCCCCCCCGCCCAGCCGGCACTCCCCCCCAGCTGACAGCTGGCCGCAGCGGGAGCGAGAGCCCAGGAGCGGCGTGAGCCGCCCTTGCTGCTCCCCACTCCTCCCCACCCTTTCTCCCCCCAGACTGCGCCGCTGCCGCCGGCCGGGCTCACTGCTCCTGCCAGGGACAGGCGCGCTAGTCCGGAGGAGAGCCACACCGGATGACTACGGGTAGAGCTGTACCGGGGCCCCCCTAAAGTGCGGGGCCCGGTACAGCTCTACCCGTAGTACCCCCCTGCCGCTGGCTCTGATCTCTGATCTAGGAGTATCCTATTTCAGTGTCAGGCCCCACAGGTCTCAAACTTGGGTATTTGGGGGTTCTGCAAGTCACCACACTCCAATCCTCATCCCAGCAGCTCAAGGAACTGAGACCAGCAAAGCCCAAGTGGGACGCAAGCCCCACCCAATGCTCTGACTGGGAGAGCTCCAAGGCTCCTGATTGAGCTGCAACCCTTATTTAAGCCCAGGGACAAAACAGGGAGTTGTCCATAAAACTGGGTTTCATACAGCCATAGACTGCTGGTCTGGAGTTTCCCTGTCACTGACCTCCTCGTATCCTGATTCTGCCTGGCTCTTGGTCACAGCCTTCTGGTTCCTGTCCTCCAGTTTCTCTCAATTCTGATTTCCTGGTGTTCCAACTTGGACTGATTCCTCGCAATTGGTTCCAGGAGCATCAGCCTGTACTTGATACTAACCCGTAGACCAAGCTGTCCATGCCCTGGTCCTGAGACACACAAAATAACCCTTTGAAAAATGCGTACTGTTGACTCATATGTGCTGGCTAGCATACATATATATTTATGCTGATTATACTACCCACAATGTATATTCCAAGCATTTAAGTATACATATTATTAAGCATGAATATAGCAGTTATATAGGCCAAATTGGTCTGTACCTTTGTGATTAACTAAATTCAGTTTCAGGTAACATAGATAGTACCTTTCACTGGTAAACAAGCAGGGTATAAAATGATGGCTGTAGGGATGTAACTTCACTGCATAGGACTTCTCATGGGTGCACAACACCATTGCTCTGGATAAAGTGGGGGTTCTGTTGCTCCCAACACCCATAAAAGGTTTTCCCACAAAGCCATTACCCACACTTTATATAGATGATGAGAACCCTCCTATCATATACAACTTCCCTCTACTAGAGACGATACTAAGTAGATTTATGAGCATATGTGTTGTTATCATTCTCCATTGTATATTTTGTCACTGCCACTTTTATTTTATTTTTTTGTAGTATGACTGAAGGTGACTAATAAATACAGACAGGTATGGTAACATCCAATCTAATCATCTATCCAAAGAATGAAATACCAGAGAGCTACTACATATTCATAGAAAGGCAGTTCATCTAGTGGATAGAGCATACGATTGGGATTCAGAAAACCTGGGTTTTATTCCTGGCTCTGCCACTGGTCTGTCAGCTGACTTTTGACAAGTTACTGCACAGCTGTGCCTCAGTTTACCCATCTGTAAAATGGTAATGTAGGAGGATGACACTGGGGGCTCGTCCCCTGGTGGGGCACCACACCGCCTCGCTCCTATCTCCTGCCAGGTTGGGGAATACCCAGGGTGCAGTTCCAGAGGCCCAGGCCCTGGACAGGGCGGGCTGCAAACACACACAACAGTTGGGGCTCAGGCCCTCAGGCAGGGGCCGAGCAATAATAGTTCAGTGGGCCCTGGCCCTGGGGCAGGGCTCAGACCGTTAGCCGGGGCTCAGACCCTTAGCCAGGGGCTGAGCAACAGTAGTTCAGAAGCCCTGGCCCTGAGGCAGGGCGGGGCAACAAACAGAGAGTCAGGGCTCAGACCCTAAGGCAGAGGCTGAGCTGCAGTACTTTATAAGCCCTGGCCCTGAGGCAGGGCGGGGCAGCAACAAAGGCTCAGACCCTCAGGCAGGGGCTGAGCTGCAGTACTTTATAAGCCCAGGCGTCTGGTGGAGGGGGAGACTACCACCCACAGCTAAGTGTGGCAGGGGGAACGCAAGCCCACCCGCTCCACTGCGCCCCAGCCCGGGGGCCCTAGCAGCGGAAACAGACCCGCTGCAGTCAGTGGGGATCCTGACCGCAACACACTGACATGGGTTCTGAATCCTCCCCCGGGCTACTTCCAGACTCCCACTCCGGAGGTACCTGGTTGAGTCTCCATGGGCTCCTCGGGGTCGCTGTCTGGGGGCAGGTCCGGGAATTCCTCGGGGTACTTGGCAGGCGGTAAATCCGGCTTGGCTTCTGGATAGAAGGCTCGGGGTAGGCTGAGCGGCTCCTCGGGGTAGACGGTTTGGGGCAGGCTGGGCGGCTCCTCCGGGTAGCGGCCGCTCAGCAGATTCGGCCAGTCCTCCTCTGGGTAGCGGCCGCAGGGCAGACTCAGCCAGGCCGCTGGCTCAGGCTGGGCAGCAGTGGCTCCCCGGTCGGGAGCTCCACCGGGAGCATCTGGCTCCTCCCGTGTCTGCCTTCCAAGTGACCTCTGGCTCCGGGCTTTTATCCTTCCGGGTCGCCGTGGTGACCTCTGGGGGGAGGGGCCACGCCTCTCTAGCTCCACCCACTTTGGTAACTGGGGAGAATCGTCCCCTGGCGGGGCGGTGGGGCACCACACCACCTCGCTACAGGTAACAATATACAATACTTTTGCAAAGCATTTTGAGATCTACTGACAAAGCACAATACAAGTGCTGGGTACAGTACTACATTACTAATACATTTCATCATTTCTTCTGGAAGCAGTCTTCAAGACAAGCAGTCTGGAAAATAGAACATCCAAACTAATGTAATCCACTGGCCTACCATATTTTACTTTAAACTGCAGACTTCTCCAAATAAGCTTGATCCACCTCAGTCCCCTCCACAGACTTCTAGCATCTGTCAAACCAGAATCCTTTAAAGATTGCACCATACACACTATGGATGACAAGTTTTGCCTTGCTGAACTCTTAGCAACAACAGCTGAAAAACATTCACACTTGTTTTCCACACATCACTGACGTGAACTAGGCCTTTTATTAAACTGTATTTTTCTAATTTTTCATGTGATGTAAGAGTGGGTTTTTTTTAGTTTTGCTCTAGTCTGTAATCATGTGAAGGCCTTTGTTCAGAATGACAAATTAGGAGCTATATACCTGCTCTTTGGCTGAGTCGATGAAAGACTGTCCCAGCACTGTAGCTCTGTGACCAGTAATTATTTTTTGTCACACATCTCCAATTTTGTACACATACAGTTGCTCACATTTGAAAGCAGTTCAAAAGGCATTTGATTAACAAATATTCCATTAACAATGACCTGCTACTTATTTCAGGTAAGAGCTGTCAGAATTACGTTGCTAAACCAAAATAAGAGTGCACTGCTATGCAGTTTCAACAAAGTGCTAATTTCTATTCTTTGGATAAACCAATTTAATATATTGAACACAATTTATCTAACTCTCAGTATTTATTATTCCCTCTGAGTGACAAACAGCCAAGCTGAGTGAAGCAGCATGGCCTTATGGCTAGAGAAGAGAATTGGAAGCTGACTTTTCACTGCTTTGTCTAGTCATTTACACCTGTTTAAATAAGCAAAAGTATGTGAAATATGCTACCAAATCAAAAGTCTCTAATGGGATGTGAGCAAGTCACTGCTTTCTGCCTTAGTTTCCCTGCCAATACAACAGTTATTGTAATACTTTCCCACTTTTGCAAAGCACTTTAAGATCTTTGGGTGAAAGTTATAATATAAATGCCCAATATTCTTGAAAGACCTAAACCAGCTTGGTGGTCCTAGCTGGACAGCATAATATGATCTATTGCTTAGCTAGCCAGGGAATGAAAGAGGAACACGTGACCTCTGACTTCATCAAAAGCCTCAGAAACAGACAATTTTGATGCTAAAGCAAGATCCTCTTAGAGAATATTTGAAAGCAAAGCTAACAACAACAAATATATTTCCAACATTACCTATCTGCAGGGGGAAATTTTCTCACCAATAAACCTGTAATAATTAAAAACTAGCAACTAATTCCATCTCAGTAAAATCCCAAAGCTACATTACAGCTGGTCCTGTGAGTGCTCAGAAGATGGGGGTAAAAAGAGTCGTCTCTTCTTGCCCTCCTGCCCAGGTACTAGCCACAATCTTGCCAGAGCAGAGACACTCCTCCATGTTAGTATTACCAATCTTGCTAGCCTTCCCCAAAGGATCAGGGTATGGACAGGATGAGATAAGGACCAGGAGTCTTCTCTCTGGTTTGCCCTGCAGCACTGATATTCTGGTCTATTCTTTATAGGTTCTTATTCAACCCATTCCACCAAAATGTCTGAGCACTTTCCAGTAGTGTGCTAGGTGATGTGACTAATGTCTGTCATATGTGGTTCACCATTCTGTGGGGAGGGGGAGGGGTAGGAATAATCATATGTACATGGTAGGATTTTTTAAAAAATATGTTCATGATGTAGTGTGTGGGAAAGTGCACGCTCTGCGCAAGAGATGGCTAAGCTTCAGCAGGAAGTTTGAAGTTGCCATGTACCCTGTGGGACACTACATAGTCCTGAATCTCCTGATGCAGAAGCTGAGACAGAGAATCCAGCCTGACTAAATTATAGCATGATCAATTGTTAGTTAAATAAGACATCCTATATCTGGTGTTCGTCTTCATTTGACTAGGATACACACTGCACTTTTGCAGATGGTAGCAGAGCTGATATTCCTATAACAGGCACTTCCCTAGGAAAGATTCTGGATGAGTAATTTCTACCTGGGTTCCATCTCTGTGATCTTTCTACATCCTTTCTGGTCCAGATAGGAGCCTAGAAGCCAGGGTCACAGATAAGGGCTTTGACTGACTAGACTTTCTAGCACCATCTAGTGGCTACTGTACCAGGTCAGATTGCACCAAGTGCAAAAATAATGCTCGGATTAACTCACAAAGGGCAAACTAGGTTACCCCTCTGATTTTAAAATGAGAGACACTCTGCAGTTAAAGGAGATTTTTCTTATGCCAGGACTGCATAAGGTTTGGTTGAGTTTAGAAAAACATTCAAACTTTTGGGAGTTTATCTGAACCTAATCTGAAATTGCTATGGCTGCAATATTGAGGCAAACCACATGAAAAACAGGCTTGGCTCAAAACAAGCAATAGTATCTAGCTCTTCTGTGTCTACTTTCAGCAGGAACAAAGATAGGGAAAGATGCACAAAAATGAAAAATAAGGGAATTAAAAAGTGATCCAAACTTTCATATGCTAAATTTTGTTTCCAGGTAGTTCTTATAATACATGAACTATTCCACCCGCCCTTATCTCTAGCAAAAACAAGAACCCATATTGGTTGTGTAATTTAAAATTAATAGAATTCTTTTTAGAAAGTATCCCTTGTCTTTTATGGTGAATCAGTTTAAAGTCTCTCAAAGGAGGGATTGCTGCATAGACAACAAGCACCAATCTGTCTTTTGCTCTACTGGTCTTGCCATGGGGAATTCTGTTAATATTACATTCCTCTTGAGGACATATTAATTTTGGCAGAGTCTCATAGAGGATTTTTACTTCAATAAGCCAAGAAGCTTGGGTATGTGTGAACTTTAAGTACTTTTCAAAGTGAAAGGGGGATAACTTTCAGCTTCTCAAATTTTACAATGAAAATCTGCTTTAATAATGGAGATTATGAAAACTTGTTTAGAAAGATTTGATATTCAATTTTATACATGTTTACAATAGAATATATATGTGCATTCTCCTGATATACTATCCATACATGCAAATACACAAGAGGAAGAATAAGAACATACATTCAGATGCACAATAAATAATAGATATATCAATAAAAATATTTTCTCAATTACACTTAACAAACCTTTATCTCTGTCTCCACAAACTTTAATGACTTGGGAGAATCAGTCAGAAACTAAAATTCCAGGTGAAGTCTATAGCATTCATACTTACTGTATTTTCTGAATGCAATAAATCGAATACTACTTTAAACAGAGGAGATGTATTTTTCCTACTTAGGAAAGAGGGTGAGAGGAGAGAGAACGATTTTGAAATTGTTTATGTTGACACAGCCCAATAAAATTTTGTTCATTGAACTCAATTAAAGTGCTGAGAGATGCTCCATCTGAATAGATGCTTTTGTTGTCTCTTGATAAGCAGCAATATTAGTAGCTAAGGACCAGGATGTGGTACTGGTCATATAAAGTAAACACCTAACTGAGTCCTTGTCTATAACTGGAATTACTCTCATCTTGCAAAAAAAAGAACGAGCCGTACTTGTGGCACCTGTGGCAAAGCTTTGGCCTTCTCCCTGTGGGTACTGCACTTCCAGGTGGTTTGTGCTAGCCTCAGAGGCTCACTGTGATTAGTTAGGGGAGGTAGAAAGGGGGGGAGCCCGGGCCCACCCTCTACTCTGGGCTCCAGCCCAGGGACCCTAATAGTATCAGCTAAGATGGCTGACCTTTTAGGCACCAAACACAATACAATTCCCTGGGCTACTTCCCCACAGCAATCCCCGCTTCTTCACACTCTGCTTCACCCTTACCGCAGGGCCTCCTTCCAAACTGCTCTCTGCTCCAACGCCTCCAAACTGCTCTCTGCTCCAACGCCTCCAAACTGCTCTCTGCTCCAACGCCTCCCAAACTCCTGACACCCACACCTACCTGACTAAATGGGAGGGTTTTTAAGTGGTTTCAGCAAGCCCCTGATTGGCTTCAGGTGTCCCAATCAGGTTAGCTATTTCTGCTGCTTTCTAGAACCTTCTTAATTGGCCCCAGGTGTCTTGATTGGCCTGGAATAGCCTTTGTTTGGCTATCCAGGGAACAGAGACCTGCACATCCTGAGACTGATATACCTGCCTTCCAGCACTCTCCTATACCCTTCTGGTCTGACTCCGTCACATATCCCTCCCCCCTGCTCAACACCAAGGGGTTGGGCAACTTGGGTCGACATACAATGCACTCGTGATAAGCCATCTGCATTGCCATGACGACTTCCGGCTCTGTGCTGTATGCGGAACTGGAAAGGTTGGAGGGATAAAAAACATCTAGTCACCCTTGCATTTTTCTCCTTGTTCCGCTGCATCCACTGAAGAGGGGCATGGTCAGTCACGAGGGTAAATTTTCTTCCTAGCAGGTAGTTTCTCAGTGTTTCAATGGCCCACTTAACAGCAAGGCATTCCCTCTCAACCACAGCATACTTCTGTTCTCTTGGGAGGAGTTTTCTACTGAGATAGAGGATTGGATGTTCTTCTTCCCCGACCATCTGGGATAGGACAGCCCCTAGTCCTACTTCGGATGCGTCTGTCTGCAAGATGAACTCCTTAGTGAAGTCTGGGGCTATAAGTACGGGGTCACTGCAGAGGACTGTCCGCAGATCTGTAAATGCCCTCTCTGCTGTGTCTGTCCATCGTACCATCTCAGGTCCCCGAGCTTTTATGAGCTCAGTCAGGGCACTTGCCCTGGTGGCAAAATGGGGAATAAAGCGTTGATAGTACCCCACTACCCCCAGAAATGCCCGGACTTGTTTCTTGCGAACCGGTCGGGGCCAGTTTTGGATGGCCTCTAGTTTATTGAGTTGGGGTTTCACTACACCTCGTCCCACAATGTAGCCCAGATACCTAGCCTCCGTTAGTCCTATGGCACACTTAGCAGGGTTTGCAGTAAGACCAGCATGCCTTAGGGTATCAAGGACAGCTTCGACCTTTTCCAGGTGGGTTTCCCAGTCTGAGGTATGAATAACCACATCATCCAGGTAGGCAGCCACATAACTTGCATGGGGGCGCAATAACTTATCCATAAGGCGCTGAAAGGTATCTGGGGCCCCATGTAGACCGAATGGAAGGACTGTATATTGAAACAGTCCCTCTGGGGTGGAGAAAGCGTCTTCAGCAAGGGGAATCTGCCAGTACCCTTTAGTTAAGTCTAGAGTAGTGAGGAAACGGGCAGTTCCCAGTCAGTCCACTAACTCGTCTATCCGGGGTATAGGATATGTGTCGAACTGGGACACTTCATTCAGTCGACGGAAGTCATAGCAAAACTTTGTGGAGCCATCTGGTTTGGGTACTAACACGATTGGGCTAGACCACTGACTGTGGGACTCTTCAATTACCCCTAACTCTGATTTCTTCTCTTTTGGCTGCTGGCACCCGTTAAGGCCTCATCGTCACCTTGGCCCCTGGGTTTGTAATGATGTGGTGATACGTCTCCGTTGTTCGTCCTGGCCGAGATGAGAATATGTCTTGGTTCCGATTGATCATCTCAACCACCTCCTTTCTTTGGGCTGGTGTTAAATCAGGAGACACCTTCACCTGCTCGGGGTTTTGGTTCTCCTGCAGTGGGTCGTTTTGAGCAACTACACATGCTTCTTGGGTATGCCAGGGTTTTAGAAGGTTGATGTGGTATATCTGCTCTAGTTTTCGACATCCCGGTTGTCTCACCTTGTAATTTACTTTTCCAACAGGTTCTACTACTTCATAGGGCCCTTGCCAATGGGCCAACAACTTACTTTCAGCCGTGGGTACCAGTACCATTACTCAGTCACCAGGTTGGAACTGACGAACCTTGGCTTGACGGTTGTAGTAGGTTCTCTGGGCCTCTTGAGCCTTTTCTAGGTGCTCCCTCACTATGGGAGTGACCCGGGCTATCCGGTCCCTCATCTGTAGCACATGTTCTATTATGTTCTTCCCCTCACTGGGTTCCTCCTCCCAGATTTCCTTGGCTATGTCCAGGATGCCTCGGGGGTTGCGTCCATGCAGTAGCTCAAAGGGGGAAAATCCAGTGGAAGCTTGGGGGACCTCACGGATGGCAAACATGAGGTAGTAGTAGGTTGTCCCAATCTTTCCCATCCTTGCTTACCACTTTTCTTATCATGGCCTTGCGGCTCCAGTTAAATCTTTCCACCAGCCCATCAGTTTGTGGATGGTAAACTGAGGTATGCAGGGTCTGGACATGGAGCAGGGAACACAGGTCCTTCATTAACTTGGACATGAACGGTGTTCCCTGGTCTGTGAGGATTTCTTTTGGCAGCCCTACCCAGGCAAAGATTGCCACTAATTCTTTGGCAATGTTCTTGGAGGCTGTGTTTTGTAAGGGGACAGCTTCTGGATACCTGGTTGTGTAGTCTAGGATGACAAGCACATATTGGTGGCCTCGGGTTGTTTTCTCTAGTGGCCCCACAAGGTCCATAGCGATGCGCTCAAACGGAACTTCGATGACCGGCAGGGGTACCAAAGGAGCTCTTAGATGTGGGCAAGGGCTGTGAAGTTGACATTCGGGGCAGGAGGCACAGTACCGCCGGACATCTTCATGTACCCCCGGCCAGAAGAACCTGCGTAAGATTCATGCCTGGGTTTTCTCCACTCCCAGGTGCCCTCCAAAAAGGTGGCTGTGAGCAAGGCTTAATATTGCCTTCTGGTGCTTCCGGGGCACAAGGAGCTGGTGTACCTCTTGCTCCTGCATTTGTACGACCCGGTATAAGAGATTCCTCTTATCACAAAATAAGGCCCTTTCCCTCTATAGGTACTCCATCTATTTTGGCCACCTCCTTCCTGGCATTCTCGTACCTTGGGTCTTCCACCTGGTCTTGTCCAAAAGTCTCTCTCCCGGGACTTATCAGCCCGAATTCTACTGGACCTATCTCTGCCCTTTTGGCTGGCTCTGAGAGGTTGGGGTTGGACCCAGTTTCTGACTCCTCTTCCATCTTGGGGCTCTCTCCCTCAGTTGCCTGTGTTCGTCTACCTATACAAGCGGCCCTCCGTCCTTGTATCAGGATTCGGGTACCCAAAGCCTTGGCCGCCCTTCTTTCTCTCTTGGTCTTTCGACCTTTCCCTGGGACAGGGAATAGTTCCTGGGATATTTCTGGGAAAATTGGGAGGTGACATTCTGCCGTGGAAGTCTCCTGAAGTTCAGGGAGCTCCCCTCCCTCCCGTTCCTCTGGTGGGAGCAAGTTTCCAAACTCAGGGAAATCTCTACCTATGAGCACAGGGTATGGGAGGTTTGGAACTACACCTGCTTTCACCTCAGTGATATTTCCTTGAATTTCAATTTTCACAGGTATGACGGGATAGTAACTAACAGTCCCATGGACACAGGTTACCCCCGTACGCTTTGCCTGCATTAACTGGCTGCGCTTCACTAATTTACCTGAAATTAGGGTGATAGCACTCCCCGAGTCTACAAGTGCTATGGTTTCTACCCCATTCAACTTCACCTGCCTTGCATATTTATGTGGGGTGACTGCGACCCCTACAATATTTAGTAGGCTGCATGGGTCTGTCCCGTCCCCCTAGTTGCATTGCATTGGCTCTATGACATTGGGGCACTGGGCAGCTATGTGCCCCAACTCCCCGCACCCGTAACACCTATAATTGCTACTAGTCACTCCCCTATCATGTGGGTTAAGGATTTTAGTCCCAGGACCGCCCCCATTCAGGCCTTTCTCTTCCTTCTGGGATCTCAACTGATTTTCAGCCTCCTTTTTCTTCCACCTAGGACTTCCCATGGGGTTTGGCCGCCTGTGCCTCCATGCTCGGGGTCGAGTGTTTGATTAGTGGGAGACCTTCCTGGGGTAGCTGGGTCAATTCCCTGGATGTCATCCGTCTTTCCACCCAGGTGATCATTTCATTGTAGGTGGACGGATCGTTCTGGCATACCCACTTTCGGAGATCTGGCGGCAGTCTCCACATGTAATGGTCCAGGACCAAAGTCTCTAAAATCTCCTCTGGGCTGCATACCTCAGGCCATAACCACTTCCGAGCAAGGTGTATGAGGTCAAATAGTTGGGACCTCGGAGGTTTGTTCTCCCTGTATTTCCACTCCTGGAACCTCTGGGCCTGTACTGCTGCTGTCACCCCTGATCGTGCGAAGATCTCTGCCTTCAGCCGGGAATAGTCAGCGGCATCCTCGCTGGGCAGATGAAAGTAAGCCTTCTGGGCCTCTCCGCACAAAAAAAGGGCGAGAATGCTGGCCCACTGCTCCTGGGGCCATGCCTCATGCTGAGCAGTACTTTGAAATGAGAGGATATATGCCTTTATATCATCATCTACCGTCATTTTTGGTAGACAACTGGTGGCCTTCAGGGTTCGCGTCCCATCGGACACCCGGGCCTGGGTGGTGAGGATCTTCAGCTGGTCCACTATCTCATGTAGGAGGGCTCTATCTTGGGTAGCCTGGCTTGTTAACAATTGGTTGGTTTCTTGCTGTAACCTCATGGACTCCTGTTGCACAATCGCCTGAGCCCGGGTTGCCTCCTGCTGGACTGCCGTGGCTTGCACCAGTGCCCTCACCAACTCCTCCATTGTGGTACAAACAAACAAAAACCACCAAAAAAAACCCAAAACTCCCAGTGCACTTTTTTTTAAAATAACTTTTGTTCCGCCACGCTGTGAACAATTGAAATCCCACCTCTGACACCAGTTATGGCAAAGCTTTGGCCTTCTCCCTATGGGTACTGCACTTCCAGGTGGTTTGTGCTAGCCTCAGAGGCTCACTGTGATTAGTTAGGGGAGGTAGAAAGGGCGGGGAGCCCAGGCCCACCCTCTACTCCAGGCTCCAGTCCAGGGACCCTAATAGTATCAATAAAGATGGCTTACCTTTTAGGCACCAAACACAATACAATTCCCTGGGCTACTTCCCCACAGCAGTCCCCGCTTCTTCACACTCCACTTCACCCTTACCGCAGGGCCTGCTTCCAAACTGCTCTCTGCTCCAACGCCTCCCAAACTCCTGACACCCACACCCACCTGACTAAATGGGAGGGTTTTAAAGTGGTTTCAGCCAGCCCCTGATTGGCTTCAGGTGTCCCAATCAGGCTAGCTGTTTCTGCTGCTTTCTAGAACCTTCTTAATTGGCCCCAGGTGTCTTGATTGGCCTGGAATAGCCTTTGTTTGGCTATCCAGGGAACAGAGACCTGCACATCCTGAGACTGATATACCTGCCTTCCAGCACTCTCCTATACCCTTCTGGTCTGACTCCGTCACACACCCCAGAGACTAACACATTTATTTGGGTAGAAGATTTCATGGGCTAAAACCTACTTTTTCAGATGTATAGAGTGGAACATACAATAAGAAGATTATACCCACAGAAAAAACATGAAAAGATGGGGGGTTGCCATACCAACTGTAAGAGGCTAATTAATTAAGGTGAGCTATTATCAGCAGGAGAAAAAAAAAACTTTTTGTAGTGATAATCAGGATGGCCCATTTCAAACAATAGACAAGATGTTGTAACAGTAGGGGAAAACTAGCATGGGGAAACATATTTCAGTTTGTGTAATGACCTAGCCACTCTCAGTCTTTATTCAAGCCTGATTTAATGGTATCTAGTTTGCAAATTAATTCCAGTTCAGCAGTTTCCTGTTGGAGTCTGTTTTTTTAAGATTTTTTGTTGAATAATTGCCACTTTTAGGTCTGTTACTGAGTGACCAAAGAGACTGAAATGTTCTCCTTCTGGTCTTTGAATGATATGATTCCTGATGTCAGATTTGTGTCCATTTATTCTTTTGCGTAGAGACTGTCCAATTTGGCCAATGTACATGGCAGAGGGGCAGTGCTCACACATGATGGCATATATCACGTTGATAGATGTGCAGGTGAACAAGTTCCTGATGGTGTGGCTGATATGATTAGGTCCTATAATTATATCACTTACATTTAAATATGTGGACAGAACTGGCACCGGGCTTTGTTGCAAGGATATGTTGTTGGGTTAGTGTTTTTGTTGTGTGGTTGCTGGTGAGTATTTGCTTCAGTTGGGGGGCTGTCTGTAAGGAAGGACTGGTCTGTCTCCCAAGATCTCTGAGAGTGAGGGATCGTCCTTCAGGATAGGTTGTAGATCTTTGATGATGCACTGGAGAGGTTTTAGTTGGAGGCTGAAGGTGATGGCTAGTGGTGTTCTGTTACTTTCTTTGTTGGGCCTGTCCTGTAGTAGCTGACTGCTGGGTACTCTTCTGGCTCTGTCGATCTGTTTCTTCACTTCAGCAGGTGGGTATTGTAGTTTTAAAAATGCTCTTTGAGGGACTGGAGCAAATGCAGTTGTATCTTAGGACTTGACAGTAGACAATGGATCGAGTGGTGTATCCTGGGTGGAAGCTGGAGGCATGTAAGTAAGTATAGAGGTCAGTAGGTTTTCAGTATAGGGTGGTTATTTGACCATCGCTTATTAGCACTGTAGTGTCCAAAAAGTGAATTTCTTGTGTGGATTGGTCCAGACTGAGGTTAATGGTGGGATGGAAATTGTTGAAATCATGGTAGAATTCCTCAAGAGCTTCTTTTCCATGGGTCCACATGATGAAGATGTCATCCATGTAGCGCAAGTAGAGTAGGGGTCTTACGGGATGAGAGCTAAGGAGGCGTTGTTCTGAGTCAGCCATAAATATGTTGACATACTGTGGGGCCATACAGGTACCCATAGCAGTGCCGCTGACTTGAAGGCATATATTGTCTCAAAATGTGAAATAGTTGTGGGTGAGGACAAAGTCACAAAGTTCAGCCACCAGGTTTGCCATGACATTATCAGGAATACTGTTCCTGATGGCTTTTAGTCCATTCTTGTGTGGAATGTTGGTGTAGAAGGCTTCTACATCCATAGTGGCCAGAATGGTGTTTTCTGGAAGATCACCAATGGATTATAGTTTCCTCAGGAAGTCAATGGTGTCTCAAAGATAGCTGGGAGTGCTGGTAGTGTAGGGCCTGAGGAGAGAGACTGCCTAGCCAAACAACCCTGCTGTTAGGGTGCCAATGCCTGAGATGATGGGGTGTCCAGGATTTCCAGGTTTATGGATCTTGAGTAGTAGATAGAATGTCCCTGGTCAGTGTTCTAGGGGTGTGTCAATGGAAATTTGGTCCTGTGCTTTTTCAGGGAGTTTCTTGAGCAGATGGTATAGTTTCTTTTGGGAATCCTCAGTGGGATCCGAGGGTAATGGCCTGTAGAATGTGGTGTTAGAAAGCAGCCTAACAGCCCCTTGTTCATATTCCAACCTATTTATGATGACGACAGCACCTCCTTTGTCAGCCTTTTTTATTATGATGTCAGAGTTCTTTCTGAGGCTATGGGGCAAGTGATGCTGCTTTTCCACAATTTCAGCCCATGCATGTCAACGGATGCACTCAATGTAGAAGTCCAGTCTGTTGTTTCAATCTTCAGGAGGAGTCCATGCAGAATCCTTCTTTTTAGTGTTGGTAGGAAGGTTTCTGTGGGTTAGTATGTTGTTCTGAGGTGTGTTGGAAATATTCTTTGAGTCGGAGATATTGAAAATGGAATTCTAGGCCCTGGAGGGGCAAAAGGAGAGGCCCCAAGAGAGGACAGAGTCTTCTGCCAGGCTAAGAGTATAGCTAGATAGATTAACAATATTGTTGGGTGGGTTAAGGTACAGACTGTTGTGGCATGTATCAGTTTAAATAGTTTAGTGTCCTTTTTCCTTTGTAGAGAAGCAAAATGTGTTGTAAATGGCTTGTCTAGTTTTTGTGAAGTCCAGCCACCAGGAAATTTGTGTGGAAGGTGTTTTTTTTTTTTTAAGAGAGTATCTAGTTTTGAGAGCTCAGTCTTAATCTTTCCCTTTTCATTGTACAGGATGCTAATCAGGTGGTTCCGCAGTTTCTTTAAGAGTGTGTGGCACAATCTCTCAGCATACTCTGTGTGGTATGTAGATTGTAATGGATTTTTTTACCTTTAGTCCTTTTGATATGCTGTCCAACTTTCCATGCAAGGCACTGAATTTAGTCGTATGAAGTGGAAATCCATCATCTTCATGAAAAAACTTGTACAGATACAGACAGGCATCATCTTCCTTTCCAAATGTAAACAGCTTCTTCTGAAGATGAGTCGAAAGTCTAAGATTCCACAGCATCCCACAGCATTTACATTTCAAAATCTGGGGCTTTATGGAGCAAAAATGGTGCTAGAAGAAGATGCTCAAAAGTGGAGGAGGGAAGAGGACAGCTCCCTCTCTTCTTCTAATGACTAAGGGAGAGTTCCTTTTTCTCTTCCTCACCTTAGCTGGTGCTGCTAAAAGAATAAGAGGCATTTCCTCTCCTGACTCAACACACTTTAACCACTGGTGGGGATAATACCACTATTACAGCTGTGTTTAAACCAGTAGTCAAATGTTTTAAATGGCTTTTTTGACACAATGGAAATCTTCACCAAAAAATATTCCATTTTTGTCATTTTTGGGGAAGGCAAGGAGGGTTCGTCCAACAAAAATATGGAGTCCAAAAAATGTTCGGTATTTGGTAACCAAAAATGAAAGTGTTTTAGTTGAAGAGGTTGGGTTTTCAACAAAAATGAAAAATAAAACAAAAATGACCCCTGCTCCACACATACACCCATTAGTGAGTTTTTCAGAGTTGGGGCAAGAGGAGGAAGGAAGTCACTTTATGCTTAGCTCTAACCAAAATTCTCCCTTCTAGGTTAGGAGAGTCATTACTCTAAAAAAAAAAAAAAAAAAAAAAAAAGGAAGCCACTTGCCACTACATATTGAAACCTGCTTCAAAGATAGCTCTGAAGTTCCCATAGATAGATGCACTGTTAGTGAACTGATTCTTAGATATGACTTTCACAAGTGACCTTCTGAGTCACTCTGAATTATTAACCAGAATAACATCATATAAACTTATTTGTGAACTTTAGAAATGACAAGCTTATAGTCTTCTTTCTCCAACCTCAGACCTCTCTGCACATGTATCCACAATCAGTATCAGTAAATATCAAAGTGCATCTATTTAGCAATACAGGTTACAAAAAAAAGCCACCCAAATAAACCCATCCATATAGTGTACTTGGACTGGTAGACTAATTCACTGTTAACCCATAACCAATTGTTTTCAGAGCACATTTTTATGGAGTTGTCATTTTTAAATCCCCTAATGCCTGAATAAAACTGTCAAGACAAATTATCCCATAATATCAAATTATAAACTATAATTATCTTTTGTTAATTCTTTAAACATTCTGTGATTTGTCTGGGAAATTACATAAAAATGAAGATGTCCAATTATCATCTATAATTGCAGCTGAAAGGAGTAGAGAAGGAGCTCTTTGATCCAATGTAAAGTGTCACGTAATTTTGGATTTTACCCAGACAAGTGTTTAAAATGACTGATTGTTTCTCTGATCGCTAGAAGTTGGTTTGTGGCTGCAGTTGCTGGGAGCTAGTTGGGAGCCATTGCTTTCTCTCCTTGTTGTAACTGTGGCCTAACTGGATAAAAATACTGTGTTTAGGAAAAGTACTTTGTAGTGTCCACTGTTATTTCTCTCCATTATTTGGGTTATCAACCTGTTCCCTGATCTACCTTGAGACTTTTGAAACCCAGGTATCTTAATGGAATAGTCAAAGCAAGAGGAAAAAGTGCAAAACTGCACACTGCTTCATGTCTATTTCTTTTTATTAAGCAAAATATTGTACATATATGCAGTATTATTTGTAATAATACTGTCCAAGGCAAATGACAGAGAATTGTGAAGAGATACCAAAATGCAACGGAAAGTTTATTAAGTGTGCCTAGCCATATATTTCACAGCTGGGCACATGCAACTTTTAGTTATCAGTCCAAACTAAGAGCTCCAGTTGCTTTTACAAGATTTAGGGCTGCTAACTGATGGCATCCACTCACATTTATACTTCATAATGTGGTATGGACGTGATTTTTTGTTCCCTTGCCATGAAGTAATGAAGCAGGAGAAATTATTCATACAAGTGACTTTTATTCAAAAATGTTCTGTGCTGACTAATTCATGTATACTGTCAAGTCAATTAATTAGTTCAATAACTGTCCAGAGATGATGTCTAATAAATATAAAAAGAAAAGTGTTTTGAAAAGGAGAGGAGAAAAGAAATACAAACAGGACAGGAAAACAAAAGGAGGTGTGGGCACCAGAAATGAACCAACCTTTAAAAAAAAAAAAAGGTAAATGTATTAACAGATTACATTTAATTACATCATTTCTTCCAATACAAAAGAGATCTTCATTCCATTTAATCCTGCATTATATTAGTTCTCGACCATTCCCACATCAAAGATGGTTCCCTTTATACCCCTCTTCCTGTCTTGTTGAGGTCTAGCCAGGAGACCATTCCCAGCTAGTCAGAGGTGCTGGAACAAATTATATAATGAGGTTGCTGAAAGTCATTGAATCAAACTGTAAACTCTGTATATCATGGAAACCACTTCAGGCCAGGGGATGTAGCAGCTCCCCCTAATACCTCTAGTTCCAGCACCTATGCAGTTAGCAATGTTGGAAGAACAGGGTGGTTATGCCCATCTGACACTGCTTCACCACTCCTGAACTGAGTACTCCAGCTATTAACACATATTATATGCTGGAAACATAATTTAACCACACACAAAAAACCAAAATTAATCAAACTAGTGATCCAGCTAGTCCTGTGGCCAGTACCAGCTGCTTCAGAGGAAGATGCAAGAATCCCTACAACACGCAATTATGGAATAACCTGATGATAGAGAAGCTTCTTCCCAAGCCCCATTAATTAGTTGTTATCTTAAGCTCTCAAACATGAGAGTCTATATCCCTTCCAAAAACCCTGGGCATTAGTTTGGGTTTTGGTCCTTGCTATTGTAATTCTGATTCTTCTCATTATACTTGGCACTATGTTGACCGATATGCTTCCAGCATTAGTTTGTCACAGAACAAAGATAAATTAAATAAGTTACTTTGAAACATCTTTCAGATGAAAATGTGACTATGTGATAGGCAGAAAAACTTCTGCGATGGGTGAAAAAATGCCTACATGATATGAGGTTACTGCTGTTTAAAATCCTATAGAATAGTTACATACAAGATCTACAATACCTTCACAGAACAATGAAAAGGGACATTCCAGCTCATAATTTCTCCTTTTCATTTTCCTCTTTTCCTCACCCCTTTTCTCTTTTTGCCACTTGGAAAAAAAAAAGGAAAGGAAATGGGGGGGAGGGAGAGAAGTGGAAGAAAGGTTAGAAAAAATGACTACATTTTTCATTTTCCAGTTTTGTCAAAAACACCAATTTCTAGGACTTTTACCAAAAATTTACAATTTTGAAAAAAAGTTCACTCTTCAGTTACAACATTTTTATTTTAAAAAAGTTACCTGGAGCTACTGAACTTTGAATGGAATATTTTTCGGTAAGTCTCAGAGAGGGCTCTTAAAAACAATGGAATGTTAATTTACTGTGTTTGGAGGCACAGAAAAACTCAAAATGTTAGACAAAATATCATTAAAGAGGCAGATACAGAGGAGCTATCCTAGGAAGTTGTGAAAGAGCCTAGAATTTTCCCCTGAAGGCTGCCAGTTCAAATGTAGCCCAAGTCTACAGTGGACAAAAATATACCCCCAAGAAGACTCTGTCTAGTGACCTATGGGAAATATGTTGATGTTCTCAAAACAATTTTCTACTGGATTTGTGTATACATCACCAGATCATTACCACATTTACCACTCTGGTTCAGCATTGCAGCAAGAGGCCAAAGACTAGAAGAAAAAGGTCTCCTTAAGAGGAAACCTCCTGAAGAAGGGGGTAACACACTGCTTACATTTTGTTTTGCGGGTACGTAGAAACATTATCTCTGATTCTGCAAGTAACAGGAAGTCATGTTCATGTTGAACCTCACTAAAATCAATGAAACACTGCAGGATTTTCTTTATATCTTCTGTAGTGTCAACAAAGCTGTGTTCATTAACATTAAAGCTCATAATATATTTTAAAAAGAAGAAGAAAAAAGCCATGAAACCATCTATCTATGCAGAATTTCAGATGTTTAACCTAAGTTATCTGACTTTATTTGGACGGGATATTGTTCTGCACATCTTCCAAGACTGTCTCCAGCAATTTCCTGTACCCCCTTTTTTAAAAAAACAATCTGAAATTACTCATTTCTCAAAATTGTAATGCTCCTACCCTTGGTATGAAAGTTAGATAATAGAGAAATGAATGCAGATTTTTTTTGTAATTAAGGTTACCAGAACTCATTAGACAGTCATAAGATGTTTCAGTTCTGTTAATTTTGTTTTGGGGTCAAAGACCTGGTTCCTGCTTAGCTAAACAGATTTGCATTCGTAACTACCGACTCATTAAAAAGTTGCTTTTGTACTTTTGGCTACATAGCATCATGTAGCCTCAAACTGCAACAGAAGCATGCCAGACTTCAGCTTATTCCCAGAGTCAGCAGGAACACCCCAGGGTTTGGCTTGCTGCAACCCTTGTAGGGTAAACAGACTGAGAACTGGCTACTGCCTGCTTACATTTGTGATGAACCACTGACAAGACCCTTTTGCATACAGTAAACAAACTGATGAGAAGGCATCCAAAATGCCGATTTCCGCAGGGGAAAAGGGTTGGTTTTTTACACCGCTGTGGAGTCTTTCACTTATTGAAACTCTTGGCTCTGTCAATAGCCAAAATCTGTACTGTGGAATTGATACTTCTAGCAAGGAGTACGTGAAAAAGAGAAGCAAGTGATAGGATGTGATGTATGTTCACACTTTGAGTTTAACCAAACATTTTTTGCATATCCAGAAGTTGGTGTTGGCTACAGTGGCTGAAGTCTCAGTTAAAACTAACTAACTAAATAAATACAGGATTAGGACCCTCTGCTTGCAATAAATACAAAAGAATACTTTGGGATAGATTGTATATACTTTACTTAGACTGGTGGCCAGCACATAGTTAATAGGACTAGTGTGTGTTCAAGTGCTCAGCAATACATGGGTGGCACAGTATCTTAGGTTACATGTTAAATATGAATTCTGGTAGAGACAAATCAAATGAACTACAAAATAAGGTAACAGCCATAGAACAGACCATAATGCAGTTTAACTATTCCTGCTTATTGTGGCACCAGTTTCACTATTTAGGCCATGTCTACACTTACCAGGGGTCGATGCTGCTGTCATTGATGCAGCAGAGGTCAATTTAGCTAAATCTAGTGAAGACCTGCTAAATCAACTGCAGAGCCCTCTCTGATCGACTCCGGTACTCCACCAGAAGGTAAGTCAACAGGTGAACGTCTCCTGTTAATGCAGCGTGGTGTTGACACAGCAGTAAATCGGCTTAAACTATGTTGATTCCAGCTACATTTCTTACATAGCTGGAGAGGCATAACTGAGGTTGACTTACTGTGGTATGCAGACAAGGCGTTAGTTTAGATATGTGCATATGAACCAGTTTTCAGAAAATTAGAGATCCTCCAGACAACATACTATAGTCAGGTTAGATCGTCAGTGGAATGCAGGAAACATTCATCAGCTATTGTTTTTCACACCACGGAATTCTTAGTTTATGGCCAGGACCAGACGTGGAAATGCCATGATACAAAAGGCACTATTTTCATGACCTTACTAACTACTGCTTGGAAGTAGGTAGTGCCCAAAGTTTCATTAAAGGAAGCAGGGTGGGTTCGGGTGGTGATTAGCGGTGGGGGGGGGGGTCTATAGAGGGGGCCTGCCATAGATCATGGCCAGTATTTTATGGAGGATGTTGGGGAAGACAACTCCACTAGGGGGTGGTCAGGGAGCAGGGGTATTCGATGGGGTGAGGGAGTTCCAGGGGTCTGTCAGGGTGTGGATAGGGGTCAGGGGACAGGGGAGTTGGGTGGGGGTGGAATCCTGGAGGGTGGTTAGGGGTGAGGGATCTCTGGAAGGGGCAGTCAGGGGACAAGGTCATGGGGGGTTGGATGGTCGGGAGTTCTGGGGGGGCCTGTCAGAGGGCGGGGGTGTGGAGACAAATATGTACTCTCCGTGCTTTGCACCATTTCTTTCCCCCTCTACAGGCTTCCACACACTGATGCTTAAGAAGGTATCACCCTCCCCACAACCTACCTTTTTGACCCACTGCTGTTTTCTTTGGAGTAATATGGCCCTCGCCCCTTTTCGAGTTGTGGAAGCCTACTTTAGAAGGTTTTTCCACCACAAATATAGGACTCATGTATGCCTTTTAAACACAGCCACAATTTGTGGGCAGTGTGGGTTACCACCTTGAGGGAGAGCTCCAGAAGTTAGTACATTAAAGGGAGATAAGATTATCTAAATGGTGCTGTCAGAGGATACACCATTCTGCCTCCTATATTCCTGGCTAACTCTGTTGGTCCAGAAGCAACGTTGGGAGTGGAAAACATAGCCCAACCTTCTATCTCCGCCTCCTTTAGGATATCTTGTGCTCCAGCAGGCTCAGTACTCATGAGAGCACAGAGATTGCACTCCTGCCCAATTGCTTTACCAGGGCAATGGGGGGAAAGGAGCACCATGAAACCTTGTCCTCAGCCTGTGCACAGTCTGGCTAGTATTACTGACTTGAGCTCCTCCAAGAGACCTATTTATCCTTTAACATGGATTCTTAATAGCAAACCATTAAAAAAAAAGAAGAACAGCAAGGAAAGTGGAAGTCAAGACAGAATTGTGTAGTTTACCGCGAATAAATATGGGCATCCATCACACATAGGGGAAGACAATAAAATGCTCCTTTCAAGTAGAGCAAGTCTTATATATGCAACACACCAGGTTTAAACTATTAATTGTTATGTTAAAATTCAGTATAATACAAAATAAAATACTCAGGTGCTGCAGCTGCTTATATATTTTATCAAATACATTGTTTCAAAGCCAAATATTTATTATTTTCCATGTTCATACTAGTTTTTCCATCACAATACTACCCCACACTTTTCCAGTTCAGCTACCCAAAGATGAAACAATGCAGTTAATGCTGTTAGGATGTCTAGTAGTAATAAATAAGAGCTGCCAAGAAGTGTCAGATGTTCATTATTAACCCCAATCAAAGCAAGAAATGTATAGAGCTGAATTGAAAATTTCCAACAGAACATTTTTTCAGTTAAAAATTCTGGGGTTGTAAAAGATTCAGGTTTTTGTGAGAGTTTCCATTTTCAACTAGCCCTAACCACGTTTAGTAATAGTTTTCTTTCCTTGTAAATTTCACCATAATAAGCTAAACAGAGAGTGACTGTCACGTTCTTCAAAGTTTATTTGGAGAAACATTTGCTATGTGTAAAAAAGATCTGTTTTACAATGCTCGGACTGAAAACCTTACAAAGGTGACCTCGCAAATACAGAGAAACCCCAAGGTATTTGTATTCAGTGATTTCTCCATACCAGGCTTTGCCAAATTACTAGAAACAAGCTATCATTAGTTCTCCACCTATAAACTTGAACTAAAAAATCCAGCTCATGTTAATTCCAAGTTTGTGGGCCAGAATATCAGAAGCTTTTAATAGGTAGTGCCATTGACTTCAACAGAGCTAAGCTGATTTATATCCGAGGCTGCTATTATTTATTGTTTGCTTAGGAGCTTCAGTCATGGGCCAGGATTTTATCATGCCAGGCTCTAGAAATCAACGGTGGAGCCACAGCTATGCCCTCTTGTAAGAGAGTCTTCCTCCCCCCCCCCTAAACTCTAGGGTAAAAGAGGGGGGTCTCTTATGCAGACCACTAAACTTTAAGCCACGTTTCCAGCTTAAGTTAAATCTTTTCTCCCCAAAACCCAAACCCTTCCAGTTGGGGATTGGATCCAGCTGCCACCATTAATGTGAATCTCCAAGACCCTGGAGGGGGCACATTAACACCCCAAGAGTAACACTCCCTTCCCCCCTGACTACCGAGAGATTCAAACACACAGACCCTGCTCCACCCCCCTCCCCCTTCCAGCCGAGGAGAGAGATTCCAGCTCACAGTCTGTTCCTCTCTGGGAGCCTGTCACAGATTCTAAGCTCGGATCACTTCAATGGAACTACAGACAATTCTTATAGGTATAAAAAGTTTAATAAAGAAAGAAACAAAGCATACAACTAATACAACTTCACAGATATAAAGCTTTCTAACCGGGGTCTCCTTGCATAAATTAGCCCCCTCCCCGGCGTTTTCTCTCTCTCTGATAAACTTTATAGGGTAAGGACACCAGAGATCAAATACAAAGGTTATGCAATCAATAGTTCTACTTACTGTTCATCTAACTTATGAATATGTGAAGGAAAAGGAAGAGATGAGTTTCCATAGCTGGAAAAAGATGGAGTCAGCCCAAAAGCCTTAAACGAACTGAACTAACTTCCTGGTTTGTCTGTGGATCATCTACTCTGATGTCACCCCCCTCTCCTGTTCAGTTAACCCCTAACAGGTAAAACAGCAACTCCAAGGCACTTTACACTCATGACACCTCTTTCCAAATAGCGAACCAGAATCCACACAGAGTGGGTTGCTGTGCCAGGCAGAGTGATGTCACAACTTGTTCCATGGAGATGTCAGGGGAAGTAGAAAATGAATTGTGACGCCCAGCGTTATAATTTGGTCTTGGTTGCTCTTTTCCTGGGACAGTACAACTTCATGCTGCCCCTTACTCAGGCTGGGCAATGCAGCATTTTTGTTTATTCAGGATGAGTGGCAATTAAGTACGGTCTATAAAAAATATTGCTCCTTAATTATGCAGTTTAAATAAAAAAAGAGCCACTCAGATAGGTAGATCTGTAAGCTTTAACATGTCCAAGCTTCCAGAGTAAGCCATGAACTGATGTGAGTCAAAGTAAAAAGCTACAGGGACTTAATTTCTCCATTTATCTTCTGCCAACTTGTGGGAGAGTGATATTGTAAAGGATTCTATTTTTCTGCAAAAGTCTTGGGCTTCCTAAGCTTTTCAGCCTCCACAAAGGTGGGGAAATACCCAAATGCTTGTGGTTTCTTAAACTCTTAGAACTTCCAAAGCTTCAATAGGTATTCCTTGGGCACACTGTTGTAAAGACCATTGATAGGTCTTTATTTTAGGCCTGTTTAATTATAAAACTCCTGAGAGGCCATGTCATTCAGCCTGATAAGAAAGGAAGGACACACCCTTTTCACCCTTACAACCGTGGCCTTAGAATTAGAGATGTGCTATTTTCTAAAGAATTTGAGGGTCCTGTCACAACACCATGTCATGAAAAAAATTCACAAGTTTTAGAGTTCACATACTTCAGAAGGATTATCACACTGCCACTTCCTCTCTCACCCACATACATTCATACGAATAAAAGCACAATTCATCAAAGGAAAAAAATATTAGGGCTATTTTCTTAACAGAAGAGGAGACTAATCATTATTAAAACATTTGCAGCTAACGTTAATAAAAATCTTACGTTTAGGTTTTCCTTGGACTTTCTCACTAAGAATTCCTCATCACTAACCCTCCTGGAAGCATACATCTGTCATTGGTTGCAGTGCACAAAAATAAAAAGGGAGTCCAGATTTCTAGTTGTTCTTACTTGCTCATTTATAAGAATGGGTTTATGCTTATTCTGGAGCTTGGGGAATGTCTCTTGATAAATTGTCTTTTGAGATGTGCTTCGAGTGATATTGCCTGACACACCAAATATACATTGTCTTTTCCTTTGTGAGTCCTTTGAGAGCCTTACAGTCCTGCCATTAGGCAACAAAGAAACCAGAGTTCATATGAAGTTCATGCCCTTCTAAGCTTTAAAAATCCTCAAAGATCTCACCTAATAACTTAATGAAGATAGAGAACAGCAAAAACAAGTAAAAACTATTAGGATACGTGCATGCCTTACCACGCTGCCTTATCTTCACTAGTATTTTACCTCCTGTTACTTAATATATGATAGTTAACCCCAAGTAAGAAAACACCTTTTTCCCCCTTAGTGAAGATGCACCCAGAGTGCCTGAGGACACTAGTAAACTGCAAACCAGTTCAGAATTGAAAGCGAATATTTATCCATATTCCACAGAATCTGAATATAATAAGGCTTGGGGAAAAATAGCTGAAATTAGAGCTAGGTGGAGACAGGTAATTCTGTTTCATAGATGATTTTGATATTTTGAAATTTAGTTTAGTTCCAATTCAGAACAAAACGTGAAACATTTCACCATTATCTGTGAAAGGCAAATGGCCCGAGTTGCAGAAGCTGGAAGCTCTGAGGTTCTTGATGCCAAAGAAGTCCGGTGGGCAGGCTGGCTGGAACCTGCCTGACAGGAATGTAATCTATCTATCTATATATAATCAGCATTTTTCTGAACAGCATTGCCTGAAATAAATTCAAGTTCTACAAGTTTCAAATATTCACCAGGAAGGGCAGGCTTGTTTGTTTGTTTTTAATTATGTCAAAGTTTTCTTGATGTCCCTTACCTAGGACTTTCTAAATTGATAAGCTTGTGAGTGTATATATGTAGCATTTTTCATATTCCTGGGTGATTACTGACAGCTGATATTATTATTAATACTCTCTTTCCTGAAGTTTATATAAGCTTGACTGGCCAAAACACCTGCAACTTTTTGAGGAAGCACACAAGTTACTGGGTACTAACTTTGTAAAGATTTCAATCAAAGCTCACCACCAGTATTATCAGCTGGGCTTCAAATAAGGGTTGGAATATATAAGAACAGTTGCAGCACAGTCACTATACAATAGGTGCAGTGTCTGACTTCACCAATACTGTTCTTTTAAGAGAACCATGCCTGAGGGACTATACGGCTGAGATGAATGCTGGTGAGTACAGCTGGAAGTTTTCTGATAGAATGTTTTTCCATTGGAAAGTGCTGATTCATCAAAAGTGAAACTTTTGGAACATGTTGATTTTGATAACATTTGAAATCTGAAGTTTGGGTGGTTTACATAAACAAAAGCTCAGGCCCGTTAGGCGTCACTAAGCATAAGCCAAAATTCCTGTCTCTCTTTCGGCACAGAGTTCATTCACTACAGCACAGAAGCAATATTAACTTAGTGTTATCAGTAGGAAATATATATGACTTTAGAACTGTCAATCTGCATTTGGCATTTTGAACATCTAGAGCTCAACATGCGCAAACTAAACTGATTTCCACATAATCTATGTCTATTCTATTTTTATGCCAAATGTCACAAACTTGAACTTTATATTTTAATCAGTACTTCTTGCATCTCCAGACAGGCACAGTTCTTCTCTTCTCTCACTGGAAAGTTTCAAAGCTTTTCTAGTTGGAGAGTGATGTTGCTAACCGTCATAACAGATGAAATTGCTTGACAATAGACAAACACAAAATTACATTAGCATCTATACAATCTCTTTTGTTCAGATTGCTACCACACATTTATTAACGTACCTTATAAAGAACCACCACTGCTAGCTTATAAATAGTGAGCTGGATTCTCTGGTGCAGTGCAATGCTTTACTAACAGCACAATTTGACACTAAGGATGGTTAAATCTGCCGGAGGGGGTCTTTTAAGGAGCTGCCTGCCACTTTACCCACATGTGCACTCAGTGTTCCAGTGAGATGCCGGATAGATGTGGGGTCACATTGGATGTAGGGTCCTGGCTCTCACAGAATGGGCCCAGAAAAATGAACACAGTAAACAGTACCATCGAAGGGATTATACAGTCCCCCTACACACTCAAAGAGCTTGCTAGGCAGTACAATGGCCCCAAAGCAGAATGTGTAAATCACACATTCTAGCCTGCTGTGATGAAGGCTGGTCAAATTATTGATTGTAAATGACTTATCCAGTAAATCTAGACCACCTTCTGTTTCTGCAACCAAGTCAGAATTTCTACCAACAATCCTGTATTCAGAGTTCTTTGACTAACATTTTTGTGAATAAGGTTAGCTTGCAGTTTGTTCACTAACCAGGTTTTATGAGTACTTGCAAATCATTGTGCGCCCCTTATGGTGGCTCACCTACATCCCGGGCATTATTTTTGTTTCCCCATTGGATAACCTAAACTTCACAAATAGACCCTTGTTTTACTTGCAAATTCTCTTCAAATATTTGTAATTGTCTGCTGAGTCTCATGTGAGAATAATACACAGCATTTTCAAAACAGCAATGTAACCTGCCTATGCAATACACACATTCATATCCACACCAACCTGTGCAACAGGTTTGCTTTCCACAGACATTCTGGTGAATAAAAACCTAACACCTGAATGTTCCTGAACAAGTTTATGCAAGGGATTATAAACATAGGCAAAGCCAAAGGGCGAGTTTTATTTCCAATACTTTTTGCTGTTTTCTGCCAGATCTGAGGTGAAACTAAGTGGATAATCTGAGCCATAAAGCTATCACATTCCATATAATAATATCCATAGCACATAGCAGTGATCATGTTAAAAATTATGTCTAATTAATTTTTATCATCAGAAAGGTCTGTGTTCTTTTTTGGTAGGTTAGCATCCTAATAGGCACTAACATAGAAGAGCTCTTAGAGTTGAATTAAATAGAAGAAGCTGGGAAGTATATTATAATCAGGATTCAGGACAACCATAAAATCCTTAAAAAATGTCTTCCAACTATAAAATATTGTTGATCTTTGATTCGTAGCATGAAGCTAAATGGACAATGGTTTATACCGTAGACTGAGCATACATAGAAGAAATCATTAATTTTAAGAAGCAAAACCCCCACAATTTTCAAACAGTATCATAGTTCATGTAATTACTTAAAGCCCTGGATAGCAAATCTCATAATATAATTAATTCCAGCAAAACTGATTTCATGGAAATTGTCTTGATAGTCCATTTCATAATGTTTATTCCCAAATTAAAGTATAATAGCATTCTCCACCAACCAACAGCTATCAGAAGAAAAATGTATGTCACCTCTTGAAGTGCTGAGTGTATAAATTAGATGCATGCTGCTCTTGGTTAGTGAAAAGAAAGGGAATATTAGACTCATTGTTGGAGATAAATGTCCCCAGGAAACTTATCAGTTTCTCAAAGAAGTGATTGTTATGCAGTTGTTCAAGAAAACGTCTTCTGAGAAGCCAGAAATCTCTCCAATTATTATACTGTCCCAATTATTCAGTTTGGCAGAACATTACTAAGTAGGTTGTAGTGTGGCAATTCCAACAATATCTAGAATCAGAGAGGTAGCCATGTTAGCCTGGAATAGCAGAAGTAACAAAGAGTCCTGTGGCACCTTAAAGACTAACTAAAGTATTGAAGCATAAGCTTTCGTGGGCTAATGCCCACTTCGTTGGATGCAAGCAGTAGAAATGTCCAGGGGCAGGTATAAATAAGTAGGCAAGAACCAGGTAGGAGATAACAAGGTTAGTCCAATCAGGCTGAACCAGCTTGTTATCTCAAATCAGGGAGGGTGAGATATTCCTCTAGCAACTGAACTGGAGGTGTGAACTCCGAGAGAGGAGAAGCTGCTTTTGTAATTAGCAAGCCATTCAAAATCTTTGTTCAATCCCAGAGATGTGCAGGTGAATGAACCAGTGATGGTGTGGCTGATCTGGTAAGGTCCTGTGATGGTGTTGCTGGTGTAGATATGTGGGCAGAGTTGGCATCGAGGTTTGTTGCATGGATTGGTTCCTGAGTTGGAGTTATTTCAAGACAACATGGAACGGTGCACTGATACACAGACACCATCCCACCAGCAGCACAAGAAGAAGAACTCCACATGGACTCCTTCTGAGGGTCGAACTGACAGTCTGTACATAGAATGATTCTGCCGACGTGCACAGGCAGAAATTGTGGAAAAACAACATTGCCTGCCTCAGAACCTAAGTCGTGCAGAACGCAATGCTACCCACAGCCTCAAAAACAACCCTGACATCATAATCAAAGAGGCTGATAAAGAAGGTGCTGTTGTCATCATGGACAGGTCAGACTGCCAAAAGGAGGCTACCAGACAACTCTCCAACACCAGTTTCTACAAGCCTCTTCCCTCAGATCCCACTGAGGAATATACTAAGAAACTGCACCATCTACTCAGGACTCTACCTGCACTAACACAGGAACAAATTAACATACCCTTAGAGCCCTGACCGGGGTTATTCTATCTATTACCTAAGATCCATAAACCTGGAAATCCTGGACGCCCCATCATCTCGGGCATTGGCACTCTCACTGAAGAACTGTCTGGATATGTGGACTCTCTACTCAGACCCTATGCCACCAGCACTCCCAGCTATCTCCGTGACACCACCAAATTCCTGAGAAAACGACAATGCATTGGTCACCTTCCAGAAAACACCATCCTAGCCACCATGGATGTAGAGGCTCTCTACACAAACATCCCACACAGAGATGGAATACAAGCTGTTCGGAATAGTATCCCCGATGATGCCACAGCACAAGTGGTTGCTGAGCTCTGTGACTTTATCCTCGCACACAATTATTTCAAATTTGGTAACAATATATACCTCCAGACCAGTGGCACTGCTATGGGCACCCGGATGGCCCCACAGTATGCCAACATGTTTATGGCTGACCTGGAACAACGCTTCCTCAACTCTCGTCCCCTCACACCCCTTCTCTATCTACGCTACATTGATGACATCTTCATCATCTGGACCCATGGGAAAGAAACTCTGGAAGAATTCCACTGTGATTTCAACAGCTTCCACCCCACCATCCACCTCAGCCTGGACAAGTCTACATGGGAAGTCCACTTCCTAAACACCACGGTGCAAATTAATGACGGCCACATCAACACCACCCTATACCGAAAACCTACCAACAGCTATGCCTACCTTGATGCCACCAGCTTCCATCCCGGACATACCACACGATCCATTGTCTACAGCCAAGCACTGAGGTACAATCGTATTTGCTCCAACCCCTCAGACAGAGACCAAAACCTACAAGATCTTTACCAAGCTTTCCCTAAACTACAATACCCTCACATATGCCACCAATGTCCCTCTGCTATGTACATTGACCAAACTGGACAGTATCAGGAATGGCAATATACAAAAACCTGTAAATAAGGACACAGATCAACAGAGCCAGACGTGTACCCAGAAGCCTGCTGCTGCAAGACAAGCCTAAGAAAGAAAACAAAAGAACACCACTGGCCATCACCTACAGTCCTCAGTTAAAACCTCTCCAACGCATCATCAGTGATCTACAACCCATCCTGGACAATAATCCCTCACTTTCACAGGCCTTGGGAGGCAGGCTAGTCCTGGCCCACAGACAACCCGCCAACCTTAAGCAGATTCTCACCAGCAACAGCACACCATGCCATAATAGCTCTAACTCAGGAACCAATCCATGCAACAAACCTCGATGCCAACTCTGCCCACATATCTACACCAGCAACACCATCACAGGACCTAACCAGATCAGCCACACCATCACTGGTTCATTCACCTGCACATCTCTGGGATTGAACAAAGATTTTGAATGGCTTGCTAATTACAAAAGCAGCTTCTCCTCTCTCGGAGTTCATACCTCCAGTTCAGTTGCTAGAGGAATATCTCACCCTCCCTGATTTGAGATAACAAGCTGGTTCAGCCTGATTGGACTAACCTTGTTATCTCCTACCTGGTTCTTGCTTACTTATTTATACGTGCCCCTGGACACTTCTACTGCTTGCATCCAACGAAGTGGGTATTTGCCCACGAAAGCTTATGCTTCAATACTTTAGTTAGTCTTTAAGGTGACACAGGACTCTTTGTTACTCCAACAATATCTGTAAAGGAACGCCTCACTTAAAGTCATCCTGGTTAACATTGTTTTGTTGTTAAGTTGCTGATCAATTAGGGTACATGCTCGTTTAAAGTTGTGCAATGCTCCCTTATAATGTCATTTGGCAGCTGCCTGCTTTGTCCACTGCTTGCTGGAAGAGCGGCCCGTTGCAGCTAGCTGGTAGATGGTTGGAACCAGGGTGAACTGGCAGCCCCCCCATCAGCTCCCCTAAGTTCCCTGTGCAGCAGCCGCCCAGCCGGCAATCAACTTCCGGCAGTTCAGCTGTCTTTCCCCTCACTGCCATGTGCTGCTCCTACCCTCTGCCTTGGAGCTGCTCCCCGAGACTCCTGCTTGCTGTGTGGGGGGAGGAGAGGAAGATGTGGGATAGTGTCAGGGTGTCCCCCTCCCCCCTACTCCTGCACCCCACTTACCTCATCTTACACAGAGCAGGGACACACGACAGGGAGGAGCTTCCACTTGCAGCAGCTGCAGCTCAGTTTGCTGATCTAATTAACAAGGCAGTGTACTTAAAGGGGTAATGCGCCTCTCTATCTCTCTCACACACATGGTGTGTGTCTCTGCCTCTGTCAGCCCTCCCTCCTTTCCTGCTGCCTTGTAGAGGAGAGTTAACCCTTGAGGGATCGGCCAATTGCTAGTTCATCATTTAGCAATAAGGCATTCCTTGGGAAATATCCCACCCTCCGACTTCACCACCTCAACCAGCCTTCACAATCATCATCACTGTGTACCAGTATTAAACTGTTTGTTTAAAACTTATACTGTGTGTGTGTGTGTGTGTGTATGTGTGTGTATATATATATATATATACACACACATACACACACACATATATATATGATGTCTTTTGTCTAGCAAAACAATAATTCCCTGGAATGTAAGCCCACCTATTTACATTAATTGTTATGGGGAAATTGGATTCGCTTAACATCGTTTCACTTAAAGTAGCTCTTTTTCAGGAACATAACTACAATGTTAAGTAAGCAGTTTCTGTACTAGACATTTGCCTAGTAACAATAGTTGTAAAAATATTATTGGTTTTCACAAACAACTATGAAAAAATAGTCATGAAAGCAAGTGTGAACCAGATCTGAATTTTCCTGACAACAAAAAGTCACACACTGAGCACATCACATCTTAGTGCCGAGATGAAAGCCATCAGATCTATTTTTCAAGGCTTACTCATTAGGTAAGAAATTTGCAAGCCTAGCTAAATGATATGACATGTCAAACTTTTAGGAGTTAGTCTGGAGGTTAATCAGAAAAGCCTTGTTTCCAGCAGTATGTTAGTGAATCTATAGGAGGTGCTGGGGGGGAAAAAAATTTTCTTTTGACATGGCAATGATACAACTTTGCAAAGCTGCAGTGCAGAGTTCTTCACTTGCTAGATGGTTCACTTAGAGGTGTCACAAAAAAGAAGATTCCTTTTCCAAAAAGGAAACTTTAAAACCTGCATTGGCATGGCTGGGTCAACCTAAAGAGCATCCATAGGTATTAACATATGATGTGCCCTCCCCTCCATAATTTAATCCTTTTGCACTGACACTAATGAGATCAAGAACTGCTTTGTGAATAATGGGTTGCAGTATGGTCACTTGCCCGGAACCCTTTGTTTCCAAGGAGTCAGCATTTCTTGGCTGGCTTTGCAGCTACTCTCACAGCAAACCTTTACCTCAGACTCATGCTGACTCTCTTTTCTCCTTCACTAGGTAATCTAGCCCTGTTTTCACTGCTAACCACATGCCAGCCTGCCAGCCCCTGTTCAGGTTCCCACTTCTCAACTGGCTCTCCTCACCTTCTGATAGATCACTAATGGTTTTTGTTGAGAACAGAAATCAATCTACAGATTCAAATCTCTGCAGAGCTTTTTCCATCTAGACAATGAATTCTAGGGCACATTTTGAGCAGTGAAATTTACACCCCACACCGTTGGTCATGTATGATGTGGAATTCAGACAAGTATTAGGCTGACACAAGAGTACATCATGTATAGGAAGAACCGTTAAAACATACTCTCAGTCACAGTGAAGTGAGGCTGAGCCAAGAGGTTTCTTCTTTAGCAAAGAGGAGGAGTGAGGCTATTGAGGGGGAGATGGTTGCTAGCAAAAGAGAAGAATTGAGCCAAATCAACTAGCACGGGCAGGAACAGAGATGGAGGAAAGCAAAAAAAGAGGAGTGAAGAAACAGGCAGAGGGATGGAGAGAGAGAAAATGGTAAAAAAATAAGAAATAACGAGGTGGTGAAGTAGGGTAAAGAGATAAAGATACAAATAATCAGGCAAGAACTAGGACTTCAAATGGTGTAAACTCCCAGCTACACACTAGGTGACGGTAAATGGGCTAACTTGTGGGTTCTTGCAACTGTGATGTGGTTATGAAAACAACATGAATATGCATATCACCCCCATTTCCCAACTTCACTTGGCGCTCCTCTACTCAAACAATTACTGCACCAGTGAGGAAAAAGGGGAAACATAGATGAGCGAGCTATTCTGGCGATTGCTATGATTACTTTCCAATGTAAAGGTTTCTAGTTTCCAAACGGCATTAGGTATTAATGGGGATATAGATTAGGAATGTGTGGTTTTCATAGGTAAAACATTTGAGAATGTAATCACGTTGTCATTCTCTCTCTCTACCATACACTGTGTGGAAGTGATAAGATTTTTATTGAAATGGAATAGAATGAGTAATGCAGTTCTGGAAGAATGGAATTGAAGTTTTGTGTTGCAGTGTTTTTAGGACGGAAGTAGTGCTGAATTGAAATTAATGCACAGAGGGTATTACGTGCTGGGGTGGATGAGAGTCATGATCATAGCAGGCTAATGTTTGCAGATCACTAGTGTGTAAGAATGTTGCCTTTATTATTGTCAAGCTTTTTTGCATTTGTGTTCTTAGAGTGAAGATAAATTATTATTTATTTCCTATGTGAATGAAGATTTGTGCTCGAGACTACACAATAGAGGCAACATTTTTAAGAGCATGCTCATATTGACTTTGGACTTCAATGAAAGTAGAGTTAGGTCCACACAGAGAGCTCTTGAAAATCCCTGCTCTGCTCTCAGTGAAGTCAGTGAGAGAAAACTCCTGATGATGTCAATGGGAGCAGAGTGAAGCTGACACAAAGTACTTTTGACAATCCCATCGTTTACGTATATTACGCACGCAAACATTTAAAGTCTGTTATTACAGTTGCAAGGTCAAGAACTCAAAAGTTAGGAAATACCAGAAATAAGGTTGCCTATGCAGCTGTTAGGACTGGAAGACATTGTGACGGGCAATCTCTAGGAAGTGCAGTTGCGTTTCTAAGTCAACTCCAGGAGAGTGCATAATGGTGGTATTATCTGAGAATGACCTTGCTGTTATCTGTGTGTTTGGGAACCAGTTCCCAGCTGCATGAGTGTTTACCCCGTCTGTATGAGAATGAATGCGTGGGAAACCAAATGGGGAAACTAAGGCAGGACTGCGTAACCAACAAGTGTAACCAATCAGCTTGTTGCTTGCTATTAATGAGATGAGTATGTATGAGATGCAAATGAGCATGGGTATATCTGTGCTGACACACCTCTTTGGGTTGGGCTTCCTCTTTGGGCATTCTGAACACCGCCCGAGCGTGTCAGTCATCTTGTATTGCGGCCGTGCTGGCAGATAAGCCCCCCAGCACGAAATGCCGCCCCCTCCAATAAACTCACCACTTTCCAACTAGCCACCTGTGTGCAACGAGATAAGCCCCCTGCAACAGCAGCCATAATTCAGGTTCCTTGTGTGTATGCATTAGCATAGAATTATAAAATATCATTGTTGGAAGGGACCTCAGGAGGTCATCTAGTCCACTGGTTCCCAAAGTGGGGTTCGGGACCCCTCTGGGGGTCGCGAGCCAGTTCCATGGGGGTCACGAGCCCCTGCTGCCAGCAGCCAGCCCCGAACAATGCCGCTGCCGCGGGCTGCTGACATCCGGCCCCTGCTGCTGTAGGCAGCCTGTGCCCCTGCCACGGCGGGCTGCCGGCACCCCCATGAGGCCAGTCCTGGCCGTGGTGGGCTGCTGGCGGCCCCGCAAGCCCGGTCCTGGCCCTGGCTCCTGCCACAGTGGGCTGCCGGCACCTCCGTGGGGCTGCTGGAAACCCCCCTCACTGGCCTCGGGGGGCTGCTGGAACCCCCCCATCCCAGCGCCTGCCCTATGGGGGGGTCACGCTTAGAGGCCCGGTGTGGGAAAGGGGTCACCACTACTAAAAGTTTGAGAACCACTGATCTAGTCCAACCCCCTGCTCAAAGCAGGACCAATCCCCAACTAAATCATCTCAGCCAGGGCTTTGTCAAGCCTGACCTTAAAAGCCTTTAAGTAAGGAGATTCTACCACCTCCCTAGGTAACCCATTCCAGTGCCATAAGGCAGGATTTACTTACATGATCACATACTATATTTCCACAGGATCCCAGCCTTATTCAATGGACAGTGCTCAGTTAATGAGCAGCTAGTCAATATTTTGTTTTACCCTCATTGTTTAATGTTTGGCTCCAGATCTTATACACTGTAGACTACTTTATACTCTGCTCTGAAAACAGAATTCATTTATTCATGGCCTTTTCTATGGTACTTATTATAGTTTCTGAGTGCTTCACAAATATTAATCTATCTTCACAACACTCCTGTGAGAGGAGAGGTGCTATTGTTCCCAATTTACAAATGGGCAGTTGAGACAAAGGGAAATTAAGATTAATTTTGGGTGCCTAATCTGAGCCATCTGAAACCTGATTTTTCCTGGTTACTTAGTATCATATATGATTTTATTTGTTCAAAGCACAGCTCTCACTGAGTTCAGGGACAGTTATGACCACTTAGCTCATCTACAAATTGAAACCCCAGGTTCACAAATTTTATACCCAGAAAATGAGGAACACAATTAGAGACTACCTCTCAAAAAAAATGGTTTAATCCCTGCTTTTTTATTGTCCCCAGAAATTACTTGCGGCCTGGGTTCAAAAGCCCTTCCCCTTGGTGGAGGGGAGGGCCTTTAGCTTTGGATGGGCTTTGGTCCTTGTAGCAGAGCAGCAACTCACCCCTGCAGTGCCTCCTGCTGGTCATCCAGGAATTAGCTCTATAACCTTCAGAGCATTCTCTGCAGGCTTGGTGTCCTGCTGTCCTTTGGCCCCATGTCCCTACCGGACCCTGGTGCCCTCTTCAATGGGGTGCTGCCTTCTGGAAGTTCCCCCTCAGATCTCTGGGTCTCCCCTCCCTGGGGAACCCCCAGCCCTCTGATCCCCACCTTGCATCAGCCTATAGGATACTGCCAGTCATCATCAAGCTCCCTTTCACTGGGGCTGACTGCAGTCTGTATAAGCCAGTAATCATAGGCAAGGAAGGTTGTCCTGCTGCTTCTGTCTACCCGTGGGATGCCCCCGGCAATCCCAGTACCCCTTTTTGTCCATCTCCTAGGCCTGGGGGGTTTCCAGGCTGGAGCTCCCCAGCTCCTCTGGCCTTCACCCCGCACTGCTCCCCTCCAGGTATCCTGTCACGCTCCACAGCAGCCAGGCCTGTCTTCCTCCACAGCTAGAAGAGACTGTCTGTTTGCTCCTAGCTCACAGCCCTCTTATAAGGGCCAGTTGGGCCATAATAGCATTGGCCACAGCTGCAGCAGCTTCCTTAATCAGCCTGGGAACTGGTTGCCCCCAGCCACAGCCCTTCCCAGAGCTGTTTTAACGCCTTTTCTTTTAGAAGCGGGGTAGTCACCAGACTACAGTCCTCTGTCACCAGGCAACCACAGTAGTTACACCTTCCAAATTCTGCAACAAGTGAGGAAATGGTCCTATAGACAACATCCTCCTTCACTACCTAACCCTAAGTAATACCCGGAGTACAGTCCATCCTGTGCACTGAATGATATAGGGGCTCTGTGAGCAAAATAGTATATGATCATACGTTTAAGGACTGGCAACCTTAATTCTGGCATTTCCTGTATTTTGAGTGCTTGACTTTGCAACCCGAACAATGTTCTTTGAGCTTGGTTTGTGTATGTGTGATTTCCTTTTTCAATCCCATGGTGTCCATCCCATGGTATCCTATTGACACCTACACGAGTCATCAGCAGGTTGGAACCTTCAAATCCACCATATAGACCTTTGTCATTAGAGCAACATAGTAATTAACAATAACAGTGGGGTATCATCTTTTATGTACACCAGCACAAAAGGGAGGATGATAAACATTTTTTTCCAATGAGTTCATAGATATTTGCTGACAGGAGAGGGACGGTACGACTCAGGAACCTTGGGTTCCATTTCAGGCTCAAGAGGGGAATGTTATCTAGAGGGCACAGATTCTTTTGCCCATTTCCCTCTAGGTTGACCCCTTGTGCTCTGCCACCTCCAGCCTATCTTTGCCCCAGTCCAGTTTCTTCCCCACCTCTGGCTCCATGTTCCAGTCCATTCTCCCCACCTAGACCATCCCACTCTCCATTCCTCATGCTTCTCATCCCAGTCCCAGTCTTTTTGCCCAGCAAGTCCTAGTTATTTCACCTGAAGTCAAAATATTTTGATCTAGGACATTCACAAAATGGTAGCAGTGGAGTTGGTACTACCCAAGAGTGCAGTGGTTAGCTTAGGACACTCACTTGGGTGTGGAAGAGTCTAATCCCCACTCTAGAGCAGGGACTTGAATCCAGGTCTTCCACATCCCAGCGGAGTGCCCTAACCACTGCGCTATGGGATATAAAGAGTCACTACCACCTCCTCCACAGTCATTTTGAGAATGGCGCATAAGTTCTCTTGTGACTCAATTGCTGCCCCCTCCCCCAATTTTTGGCCAAAATATTTGGTGAATTTGACACATTCACAAATAGTTTCAGATTGACCAAAATTGCATATTTTAGCAGATAAACTACTAATTAAAAACGTGTTCCCAGCTCTACTTATAACTTGACCAAATTTGGTGTGTTCTTCATTCTAACAATAAAAGGCACAGCCTTGATATACAGGTTACCCCATGGTCCAATTTCCAGTCCATGCTCCAAAACATGGCACTGGGAAATGATTTTTTTTAAAAGGTCTCAAGAACTTTTTTGACAGACAAAACGTATTTTTTTCTTTTACCTCATTCTCTGAAAAGGTTGAAACATTTTGGCTGAGGGAAAAAAAGAGAAGAAAAAAGAAATCCTCCTCATCCCTTCAGCCTGAGGCAGAAACTCAGCAGGGAAAAATTCAGTCCAAACTGTTAATATTTGGCAAAGTTATAAACAACTGGAAACGGGGTTTTATAATGCCTAGTGTCAGGCAACCTTAACAATAAGCAATGTTACTAACCCCACCTACAATACAACTAGATTTCTCAAAATATAAAAACAAAGGTTACATTGGATAGATACCACAAGATTAGGCATGATTTTAAAATCCAAATAACACTGTAACTTGAATATCTACTCTTTTTAGGTCAATGAAGCTCAGCTGCTAATAAGATAAAAAACAAAAACACGGATTGAAGAGCTCTCTCTGTTATGACTCTTTTTTATAATGTTTCTGTGTAAATAACATTTGTAGCAGTAAATATACTTGTGAGCTCTTCCACCAGAAATATTTCAGGCAGAAAACATTCAGATTATTTGTGTCCTCCTTTACCCTGATCCTGTCCCATCTCTAGAATGTGTCTCACTTCAGACACTTGCAAGCAGGTTTGTGCAGAGAGTCATAGTCAATGCCAGGGAACGGTGCAGAAGACAGATTTCAGTCTTTTCACCTGGGCTCTTCTATCTAGCGGACAAAGTATTTAAAAAGATCCAGTGGCTAAAAGTTGAAGCTAAACAAATTCAGACTGGAAATAAGGAACACATTTTTAATAGTCAGGGTAATTAACCTCTGGAACCATTTGCCCATAGTTGTGAGGGGATTTTCCACAACCTGTAATTTTTAAATCTATTTGTTTCTCTAAGACAGATGGCCTAGCTCAAACAGGTATTATTTTTGGGATGTCCTAGGGCCCACATTATTAGCTTAGAAGATTACAATCATCCCTTTTGGCTTTATAATCTATGTATGTTGATATTGTAAGTCTAATGTATGTTTCAATCAGCAAGTCAAAGTTTGAGCCCATAAAAACTTCATGATATTTGATTCACCGAAAATGCTTGTGCGCTGATTCAGAGAGGCAGTCATTATGTACGAAAAAATAATAATGCATGTTAAAGAATTCCTGGAAATGTGATTTACTGTATAACAATCTGTAAAGGAGTATTTATTGCTTCTCTATATTCTCTACTTTCTAACTGGTTCTGCACTAGAGCTATAATAGATACTCTGCACAAATAGCTTTCACTATTTTAGTCTGCTTAGTATTCTTTATCTGCTTGGATCGAATTCTGATACTTGTCTGTAGGCAGCTACACCAAAGAAGGTCACAGTGAAGAAACAGGCACAGCAGTCAGTGAAGTACATTGCCGAGTTCCCACACAACCAATGTTCCTTGATTGTGTGTAAGCATAGTATCTTAAGCATGCTGATCCCATTATGAGTCTGTTATAGCGGGTTTGCCAATAAAACAATCAGTGCACCCAATTCTGCATGGTCATGATTGGCATGAAATCAGTGAGCACTGAGTACCTTCTAAGAACTCAGAATCTTGCAGCACTTGGCCTACTATTTCCTACGTGCAGTAGTTATGGTCCAGATTTACAACCGTATCGAAGTGAAAAGAGGGAGCAGAATGTAAACGGTGTGTGGCCTTTATTTACTATTCGAAGAGGAGCATGTAACGTATTATGTAGCTACTCATCCATGTTCAGCATATAACCCCTCTAAATCCTAGATGTAATGCTGGGATTAAAAAAATAAACAAAGGTGACTATTGGAAGCTCTGAACGTGACTGGAAAATCAGAGGTAGTTCTGAAGGAAGTAGCTAAGCGGGCACAGAGAACATTATTATTGAATGAGATGAAATGTTTAAAGATTTGTGAAATTATGGAACATATTTTAATCCCACAATTTTAAAATTTAACACAATTATCAACATCACACTTAGTTTCAAGGCTGTGGGGGACCAAGCAGCTCCTACTGACCAGAGAAGATTCTGAGTGTAGTTGACTGCCTCTCAGATTCTCCCCACTCTTCCCACTGCTATTTTATCTCAGTCTTCACAGTGCTGCCCTCCTCCTCCTCCTCCTGGCAAGAGGGCATGCATTGGAGTAATCTCCTCCACCACAGGCTGCTGTCCCACCCATGGGTATACATGTTTTTCTAATTAAGCAAAGACCTTTTCTTCACACCCAAAGAGGAAGGCAATGATGTTTGGTAAAAAGATACCAAAAGTCCATTGCTGGAAATGCTTTTTCACTTAGTTCCCAAAGAATAAACTGAGTGTATTGACAAGAAAGCACAAGGCCTTTACTCATGTGCACTTCAATGAATGGGGAGGGCAGTGATCCAAGTTCCTGCCACATGTCTTTGGAGCCAATCATGTCCATTCCAAAAACAGAATGTTTGTTCTTAACTGTTGTTAAGAGCCATAGTAATAAACTCATCTCTGGTTGTGGTGGAGAGGGGTAATTCCCCCAAAGGAAAGGCAAATCCAGGCCCTTTCCTTCAATTTTTTGTGGCCAAAATCTGTGGTCTTTGCAAGTCCAATCTAGTAAATTACTGCATGTTTCACATGTACCGATATAAAAGCCTGCCTATAGACAGATGTTGGGCCTTATTTTAGTTTGTCTTACTTTGTCTCTACTTCTGTTTATTATATGTGACAAACTGGATATGTCTGACAGCGCTTTGCATAGAGGATGTTTTCCTCAGCATGTAGCTACATACACAGATGCTAAACTTCCATTCTCACAATTACTTGGGCTGCATATGGAAAAAAAATAGAAGGGCACAGAACGGCATATCATATGCAGTACAATATAAGGGCTCTGCAACCGTTTCTCTCGCTGGCATAGTTGCATTGAAATTGTAGTATACGTGCATAGAGTGAATATTGACATATTTAGAGTCTCATTTCTATAAAACAAATATGGTCCAAACATACATGCTGCTAAATAATCAAACAAGCACTAAATTACACTATTGGGAGGGATCCATATGGTAGGACATTGAGTCCCAAAGTTTTACTAAGGTGACTGTGGCGGGGTGACCACCCTCCCCCTACCGGAAGGGGATGGTAAGAGCCCAGAAGAGCCCAGGAAGGGGTTACGGCCAGGAGCTAGCAGGCTTCCAGGCCTGATTGGGAAGCAGGCTCAGTGGAGTGGCCACACCCCAAACTCTCAAGTCTGTATAAAGGCTGAGAGGCAGGGGCCTAGAAAAGGAAGAGTCTCCTCTGTACTCAGAGGTAGACAGGCCTAGCTGCTGAAGATTAAGCCAGGTACCTGGGTTAGGGCAGGACTGGGGCAGGGCAGAGGGAGCTGGGGAGGCTCTAGCCGGAGAGCCCCAGGCCGCCGGGCCTGACAGAAGGCCCGACCCAGGGGTACCGGGGTTGCAGGGGGCAGCCCCGGGCTAGAGATAGCGGCAGCAGGCCAACCCCCCTTGCCGGTGATGAGAGGCCATGATACTGCAGTCCGCCCCAGTGAGCGGGGGCAAGTGGTGACTGGCAGTGGCCAAATCTGAGGCGAGGTGGGGATAGGGGGTAGAGGGTTCCCCCAGGGAGGGGAGACCCTCAGACCTAAGGGGGTACTGCAGGGGTGCAGCACCCACAGTTAGAGGGCACTGGGGCCCGGGAGGGACACGGGGCCAGAACAGGAGCGGGGCATCAACCTGCGGAGGGCACTCTGGACGCTGAAAGCTAATTCCCCGGATTGACCAGCGGGAGGCGCCACAGGGGTGAGTGTCAGCCCTGTTACAGTGACCCACCAACTTCTTTTTGTCTTTTCTGGGGATCTGCCATTCCCCCCGCTCTCCCGCCTCTAGCCACTGCAATCCCTCCCAAACTTTTGCTTTCCCCTCACCTCCTTGGCCCCGCCTGACTCCCAAGCTCAGCTTCCATGATTTATAGCTTAAGCATAGCTTTATGCCATGATTACTACCAGCCCGCTGATGGTCCGTTCACTGGTTCTGTTCTTGTTCCCCCTGGGAAGTAGGTAGTGTCATTGGGAGAGAGATCCAGGCAGCAGAGCAAAAGCAGCAGATGGAGCCAGCCAGCAGACAGTCGGCAGCCTCTCTTTGCTCTTTGTGAGGCCTGGAAGTCCTTCCTCCATGTTACTGCCCAGATCCTGTTCCCCATTCTGCTACCTACTGTAGGGGGAAGTGAGAGTATCTAAGTTAGAATGGAGTCTTGTGTTTTCTTATGAATTTTATTTCTACAAAATTGATTCCAGGGCTAGATATCACTAGTAGAATCATTACACATGTAACGTTAAACCAAGAGAGAAAATTCTTTATCCCAAAGTCTCTACCATCAGCAATGATGGACTTCCCTTTTCATTCTGTTTGACGGCTGTCAGTAGTACACTGCCTTCAAACACTTAATATCAGACAGTTATTGTTCAATATATTTTGCTAACCGTCACAAAATTCATTTCCCATTGGAAATGTAAGTTAGTGGGTCTCAAGAACATGCTCTGTTTTTCTATCAGTAAATAATTTGTCCTCCCCTGACCCCAGGAAGATAAAACCCCAATCCTGCAATTGGATATGCAAAACTACTGTACACTTGTGCCCATATGAAACAATGTTGTATGTGCAAAGTCAGGGCTAAATGCTCCATTTTGTAATGATATGATATTTTAGCAGTATTTTCTATGCCCTATACTTGATTTACAGCACACTAAAATAAACTTTAACTTGGGTTGAATTGGGTACTTGGATTTAAATGTTATCTTTCAAAGATCGAGTTCATCTGAATTAAAAATTCCTTTCCAGCTAGCCAAACCTTGTTACCACTGTTTTTGCTAAACATTCTATATGCTACATAAAATAAGTTTCCTGCTTTTTAATCTCTTTGATCTGCAAGTTTATGCAAGATTAGCCAACACGAGTTCTATTTTTCAACCACTTTTTTTCTTCTGAGCCTTTTATTGGCAGTTTCATCAATAGCACACTGCAAGCAAGTTCACATTTGAAGTAAGCAATCATTCTCTACTTCAAACCAGTCCAAGCTGAGACTGAAAAGTTTTGGATGAAAAACAAGTACATCTCAATTCCTTTCTTCTCCCTCATGACAAAGATCTATGGTAACCTGTAACAGCTTCCAAGTGCCCACTTATAGTTTAGCGAACACCAAAATGAAGCAAACTCTGTCAATACAGTTTCACATCTAAACAGTAAAGTTGGCAAATACATAAAAATAGCATCTTCTGTTTAATGTGGTTTTAGTCAGTTATTGGTTGAGACCTATGTTCCCAGTTTTTGCCTCTTTGCAACCAGTTATATCCAAAGACAGGTACAGTTTTCAAACAGGCTTAGAGGCATCTGACCTTGCCTAATGGACTATATAGATTACCCAGAGTCCCCAGAGACAGTCCTAATGTATCATCACACCCATGACTCCAACCCTTAGAGTTTTTAGCAATCTAATTTCCAGGACATTTCCCCACTGATAGCAGCAGTAAGAGGCCTAGCTGAACTTTAAAATGGGATGGGATCAGAAGGCTAACCTCCCCGTTAGGAGTTTAAATTTGGGCTGGAGCATATAGGTGCAGGTGAGCCTAGTTAAGATCAGAGCCCTAGAGGGTATGTCCACACTACATCTGGGAGGTGGTTCTTAGCATGGACAGACTCGCTCAGATGGCCACTTCCCGTGCTGCAATGTCCATATTGCTATTTTTAGTGTGCTCACTTGAAGGGAGCTAGCTCGAATCTGTTTCCCAGCTCTGGAAATCCTGTCTCCCAGCTGCAGAGCAGACACACCCAGAAAGGCTAGGCTACTGTCATGTGAGGGAAAGACAGGAGTTCGCTGACCAGAAACCAGGAAAGGGAGTTTTGGAAATATAAAACATGTCCATTTCACTGCCTTCTATTGGTTGAGTTTACAGGTTGTTAAACTGCAGAAAGGGACTATGGCCAGAAAATCTGCTGATTGGAATTCTTTTCTTTGGGAACAGAGTCATGTAAGTAACCAGGCAACATCAAAGGCAAGATTTATTTTGCTTTACCTGAGCTTCCTGCAAACTCTCTTTCTCTGACTATAGGCCTGTTAAACACCTCCAAATTTCCATGCACAAAAGACTTGCTGAACCATTTACATGCAATTAGGTCATTTGCATATATAAGCAAATATTTGGCATACACAATATTGTCCAACATGCTCTGCTCATTGGGAGTTTGTTACAAAGTGCAGCATACTCACAGGGAAGATGAGGGTATGGCCATAAATACAGTAGTGAGGTGCTCATCTACCAGATTTGTCAGCAGAAATGAATTCAGGAAGGTTTGCAAGTATAAACAGGACTCCAATTACATTTTGCATTTCATCCACCCCTCAGTCTCTCCTTTAGACTTCATTCCTAAACTATGGCTTCTAATGTGATTTTTCATGACACCAAATCCTGCTTATTTTTCTTCCACTCATATGGAAAAGGTTGATTTCCTTCTAATAATGGATGTCTGAAAAGGGACTGTATGATTAGGGCAATACTACCCAAAACAATTTCAAATATCCTCTACAAATAATTGTATTAGTAGGACTGGTCTACTTTTATACCTATGACATTGGGCAATGAAAATGCATGCTTGCCATAGTATAGACGTTCACTTTAAGAGGTTAAAGTTTCTTTTGACTCAACAAATGCACAAAAAAGGCCAGAAAGTCAGAGGCTGATCTCCATCTTGAGCTATCCTTGGACATTCATCTCCATCATATGGTTATAATTTTCATGTATCAAAAATATTTCACCAATGGGCAATTTCTAGACACCAGTCAGACATGTTCTAACATTTTATTTTGCTTCATCTCTATTTTCTGGTTTAGTGATCACAAGGCTTCAGTTTATGCAGAATTTCAGCTGAAAGTGCCGGGGGAAAAATCTGTGGAAGCAGTCTTGTTTTAATTTTTCGGTAAAGGCTTCTTATATAATATCATGTTAACCAGGAGAAAATTCTCACCTTTTCAGTCCTCACAGCTTTGTCTCAAGCATTTGGAGCTTCCAACTGTACATGTTTCCACACAAACATTTGAGATAATCAGACAGGAATTTCCTTTTTATAACTACAGTGTAGCTCAAGCACGGAGTATTAACTGAACCACAGGCTTTTGAAAGGATGAGGAATCATTAGGAGCTGTTTGCTAATTAAAAGGAAATGTCATCCAAGACAAAGGCCAGGTTGTTAGCAGGAAGTATTTCTGTATGTGTCATTTAATATAAAATAATAAATAGAAAACGCTTTGTTAAAACAACATTGGGGGGTTATGTAACAACTTCACAGAAACAAGAATATTCTGAGTAGAGGCTTTCACTCTCCCTCTAACTTCCCTTTTGTAGCTAGCTAGTTATCCACTTGAGAGTTTAAATAAAGCAAATTAGAATGCATTTTATGAACCCGATTCTTCTTTTCACATTGACATCACTTGGAAGACTTCAAGGGAATTGCCTTTGTTCTGAAATCAGAATCAGGGACTTTGAACTGTTGTAGGGAGATAATAAAACTTCAGTCTTTGACTTTTGTTGTTAAATGTTTTGTGCTCATCCATCACATATAATATGAACTGACATGCAGTCAGCCAGGGAACAGAAACCTCTTATGGTTTTTTTATGCCACTGGAGCAACTTGCTGAGTTATTTTCTTTCAGGGAGGTGAAAAATCCACACCCGAGATCCATAACTGTGCCGACCAACTCCCTCATGCTGTCTGCACCAGTCAATGGAAGAATTCTTCCATCAACCTAGCTACCACCTCTCAAAATTGGATTAACTCTAACAATGGGAGAACTCCTCCCCTCACTAGGGTTGCCAGTTTTGGTTGGATATATTTCTGGTGGTGTAATCACATGACAATCTTCAATTAAAGAATAGTCTTTAGTTCCCGGAAACTCCAGGACAATCCTGGAGGGTTGACAACCCCCCTTTTCACTGTAGCAAGTGTCTACACTTAAAACACTACAGCAGTGCAGGTGCAATGCTGTCATGTTTTAGGAGTAGCCATTCCCCGAGTCTTCCCCAGAGAAAGCAGCTCCCTCCTCCACGTTTTGAGCTAGGCCCACTCATGTCACTTCCTTTTGCTTTTCCCTTTTCTTCTCCAGGCCACATCCTGGAGACTATTAGAGAGGTCTCTCTCAGTCCACATCAGAAATGGTTTAACAACACAGACCTCTATAATACTAACTACAGTCATACGTATTCCTTTTTAACAGCTCATGTTACATGAGAGAAGCTAAAAGTACACAAACTCCTTAATCTTCATGCAAGCACTAACTCTCATGACACTTATCAGGACAATCAAGTCTATACCAGTTGAAAAATTAAAAAATTATTGATGTATTTTTAGAAGAGACATTTATCAAGTCTGTGTTAAAGAAAAATGCACCCAGCATTTATGCTGGCATCAATTTGCTAATGAAGCCTTTTACAAGAAATATAAGCTGTGCCATATGATAAGAAAACATCCATTTGTAAGTAAGTGCAAAACATGATCTTTCTTTATTACCTCTGATAAGTGTCAGGGTTTGGGAGCATTGACAAAAACGTAATTGTGTGAAATTATATTACTCTGTACAGTTGTTGATTTTCTTCTAATAATGGATGTCTGAAAAGGCAGTCTTGCAGCTAAGGGCTATGATTTTCTTGCATTGCCTAGCAACATGTGCAAATATAGAACTGCAGATGCAAAACTAGTGACCTTTCTTTCATTCCTGACTCTGAATGCTTAGTTATTTCTGTAACTATACAGTAAAAAAAAAAAAAAAAAAAATACTCCAAGCACTGAATTCATCATAATGGGTTCAAGGTTTTCAGGTAACAAAATGGTAAAGGCAGCCTGCTGGCTCCTAGAGAAGCTGAAATTGTTTCTATTATTGCTATAATAACTGCAGCTATTTGGTGCTGATTGATAACCTCATTTCTACTATGCTGCGGAACCAACAAGACAAATAAAATTGTTACTCTCCATACAGAAAGGGTGGCTCATTGAGACATGTCTTCCTCATAGATTCTAGTTTTAGTGCACCATAAACACATCCACTGAAGCCAAGCCTATGGCCTTAAGCAGGACCAGCTCTACCTTTTTTGCTACCCCGAGCAAAAAAACCTGAACTGCAGAAGCAAAAAAAAAAAAAAAAAAAAAAAAAACCCAAACTCGACTGCCCCAAGATGACCGGAATGCCTCCCCTTACAATGTGCCACCCCAGGCATGTGATTTCTTGGCTGGCGCCTGGAGCCAGCTCTGGCCCTAAGTTCTCTCACTCCCCTACCATGCAAGGCAGAGGAGATGGTTGAAGAGAGGAGATGGTTGAATGACCCCTCAGTTCCTTCATTGATACAGAGTCGTCTAGGAGTAGGACTCAGGGTAAATGTGTTTTTGCCCACTACTATAAAGAAACACATCTAAGGTCATACCTTTTCTCTTCTTTGAGCACTTGTCCACACAGACTCCACTCTTGGTGACTAACAAGTAGTTGTGTAATTGCTCATAGGTGGGTAATAGGAGTCCTACATAAGCAATGGCTACAAGACATTCCAAAATGGGCATTCAATCTGGAAGCCTCAACTAAGCAAAAATCTCTTGTAAATGTGGGGATCAAATGCTATGTAGTAGCTCTACAAATTTCAGAGAGGAAGATTCTTCAGAGAGGTAGCAGAGGGTGCCTGAGCTCTGATATTGCTAAGTGAATCTAGCCTCAGTAACAGGCATAGTAAATATCCCTGTTGTAGAAGGATGCAGAATGGCCAAAAGTTTGCACTGCTCCTCTTGCACCATTTCTAGGGGTATGTCCAAGGTTTCTGCCATGTACTTCAGCAGTTTTGGAATACCTTAGAGTTGAGGCTGGTGCATGGTAGATTCACAGTCCTGTCAGGGATGATGAGGATACTTCAGCAGGGATGGACGCTCTTCTTCTGGTAGCTAATGTTATTCTTCACTTTCCTCCTCTTGCCTCTCAGGTAGTTGTGACTCGACCAACTGGCTTGTTTGAGTTGGCTTGGTTTGTCCATTTGGAGAGTATGATATAGTCCTAAATACAGTAGACAAAGAACATCCCAGTGGGCCAGTGCAGGGATTAAGATCTGTGTGCGCACGCACATGCATACAGCTTAGAGGGAACTGTGCATGAGAGTACTGGGAAGTACGAGGAGTGATCCTATGACGTCCATGCCACTTTCTACTATCCATCACAGCCTCCTTCCTAGAATCCCTCTCTGACTCTCAGTGAGCTACACTCAAGAAGGAGATGGTGGATGGCTAGGAGATGATTCTCTGCTGTGCTCAGCAGAAGAGGGAGGAAAAGGCATGTACCTGCTCTAAGAGAATGTGCACTCCATCTTTGTATCAGGGAAGTCAGCACTGGTGATCACCTCTCAGTGTTTCAACTAGAGAGAATTCTGGTACTGGGCCCTCTGATAAGTCACTCAGCACCATATAAGGTATCAGCTCTGAGATAGCTGGTACCATGGAGGTATTTGGTACTGAGCTGGCAGGTACCAAGGCTATTATCACAGACATACTAGGTGTTGAAGCTTTAAATATCAGGGCACTTTGTGTTGGAGTCAATATTAAGGAAAGTGTGGGCAGCTGATTAAGAGGATAACTCACGTGATGTCTTGTAAATTGGTACCAGGGTACAGGAATAGGTCTGCTGAGCTTATGACCCTTATTGTAGGAGTCCAAGATGTGTCATGCAGCTGATAAGCCTTCTATCGCTTGCCAGGTGCCAGAGGGTGGTGACCTTAACATAGGCTCTTCATTGCAGTTGTGCTCCTTTCTGCATGTCAGACAGATGAATGGGAACTCTGAATAGATATGTCCCAGGAGCTCAGAATGGAATCATGGCTCCCTGGAGCAGCATGATGTCTGATATCAGGTTATAGTCTTCCTCTAGGAATTTTGAATTCACTTGTCTTAGAGGAAAAGTTTCAGTCGCACCTCCTCGCTCTCTAGACATGTTTGGGAAAACAGTGACAAATATATTTCCTGGAATGATGTTCTATTTCTCCAAGTCAAAATAGGCACAGGGGCACCCACCATTAATGAACATTGAAGTATCACATAAAGGAGAGATCTTAAATCTTGGTACTTGGTACTCTGCCTTGTACAGAGGGGTGAGTGTGGTGGCAGAGTTTATATATAATTAAGAAGAGCTAAAGTAAACTATAACTATACAAATTATACAAAGTATATTTTTAATACACAAAACTAAGTAAATTGCACAGCGTGCAGAATAAGTGGGCACTGCAAGATTTCTGTCTGGTTGCCATAGACAGTAAAAACAAAGAGACAGCTGGGCCCACTCTGCCCTGCATGCCATTGGGTGGGGTGCTGAGAGGGCACTTAGGGCAAAGACATGGCCCCAACTGACTCTTGCCAAAAGAATCCATCTCTTGTGCATACAGACCAGGAATGAAATCAATGCACATCACCACTCAAAGAGCCTGGGCACTCAGCTATGCTAAAATGGTCTCTTGTTTGTATTGCCCTGTAATTAGCAAGGAGCACGTTCCCTAAAGAGCCTCTTAAATGACAGTCTCCAAATCCCAAGTGCTTAGCCACCTTATGCTCCTTTCAGATCTCATGCTGTGTAGAAAATCAGTTTCAATGCTTCCTTGTTTTTTAAAAGTATCACATCTCATTTTGTAATGTACAGTATCGTTACTTACACTCGTACAGAAAATTCTTAGTTGCTCAGCAAAATACACAATGCTTTCTAAAGACTACTGATTCGCATTAGCAAGGAAAGAAAGCAGCACAGGAGGGTATCAATGGATCCTTTCAAAAACTGTAGTTTCAAAAAGATGTGGCTGCATATTTTCCTAAGGATGAGTATTGGTTTATCACCAGGTGAACCTTTACCAGCACTGCTAGTGCTGTATCTGCTCTGTGGATAAGCCCTTATCTTAAAGGAGTGTTGGAAAGATTTGTTAATATTTATACTAAGTTTTTAAAAAATTAACTACTAGGTAAATGCCAATTATTTCTTATTCTTAGTCTTCAGTTTCCATAGCTATTAATGCAAAAATTTTAAAAAATAAATTAAAATTTAGAAAGTGATTGCACTGGAATAGGGAGAAAGAACACAGAATTCATCTTGAGAATGAAGATCAGGGGTGTGTGGGTGTGGGTGTGTGGGTGTAAGTGTAAATAATAGGAGAAATGCCAGCATACACAAAGCTTATTTCCACATATTTGATTTCAAAATCTTCAAAAATAGGTTGTTTCTGCTTCATTTCAGAGATAAAGTGAACAGCCTTTTTCTTAGGCACCAGTCTGTGCAGAACAGAGCGTACAAAAATGGCTATTTTAAACCCTGGTACAAATTTGAATGAGTTTTGTATCAGGTCTTATTGTACTAAAGCTGATTTACCCATCCTTCAATGACATAGTAAATTGCAACCATTAAGAGATGAAGAATGGATTTGCCTGTTAGCAGGTATACCTAAGAAAAAAACATTGACAGGATGGGTGTGCTTTTGAGAGAAAATTCCCCCCCCCCCCAATCTGCCCCCACCTTCCAGAATTCAATCAAGCGGGCTCATGCAGTTATCTTCATGGTACTTTAACCTTTACTCAGAGAAAAGAATAATTCTATGTTTTAGAGGGTAACGTCTGTACAACAGCTTCTATGGGATCAATGCAAAAGGCTCCAATAGCCATGTTATGGAAGACCTTATTATGGAATCCATGTAACTTCCCCTTGCCAGTTATATTTCCTGAGATGGAGATGAGAAAAAAAGGGATGTGTCAAATATCCACATCAACCAGTAATTCCTTACCATTTTTTTAAATGGGGGAAACATTTTTGAACATTTCACAAAATACAAGGTCATTTGGAAAATATTAACATTAAGATCAACAACTTTTAATGGCGGCTATAGCTCCTCTTCAATAATGCTATTTATCACATTGAAGAGAGGTTTTTTCAGTATATGTCAGACAGCCTCATTTCCATTCTTGCCTTATTAAACATGTTTATGAGAGTAAAACCATGAAGCACATTTCTCTGAAGAATCAATTTCTTTTGATAAATTAACTAAATGGTCGAAATAATATTGGCAAGCACCAATCTGCCCATCAAAAGTCAAATGTCTGTACTTCAGGGTTAAATATATAAGAAGTCTGGATCATTAAAGAACACATTTTTGTATTTGTTTATTTTATATCTAGAATGAAATTTCATAGCATGTGTGTCTAGATAATGGGCCCCAACCAGCCCAGCCGCCTGCTCATACTCCAAGGTGCAGTATATTCAAGCTATACCCATTCACGCTCACCTATATCAAGCTCCAGGAATTAGAGATGAGAGAAATATAGTGCTTGAATCTCCAATGTATTTAGTATCAGTCTAGATTTGTTTGATCTGCACATACCAGCCCTGGTTCTCTTGAATTTTGTATACATTTGAGGACTTTACATTACAAAGGTATTGGTTAAACAATTGTGTTCTTTCTTGGCATCCATATGCATTAAAAAAGCTATGGACCAGGATTTTTAGAAGTGACTAATGATCCCATATGCTTCCATTTTTGGGTGCCCAACTTGACACACACTTAAAAGGGATTGATTTCCAGAAAGTGCTGGGAACTACCCTCTGAAAATCCGGTTCCTTTAAGATGTCAATCCTTTGTATATCTATGTTTTGATGGCTAATAGATTCTAACTCTCAGACAGAAAACTGGCTATACAAGTGTAAACCGGAAACACAGCTAGCCCAGTGGTTGTCTAAACTGAAGATTAACAAAACGAAAGAGATATCAATTTGTAATTTTGGAAAATTCCAATCAATGCTACTAGAGATTTTGGATGCCCAATTTTCAAAGAGTGATGAGCACCTATTCTCCAAAAACTTTTAAGATTCTTTTTCTTTTAAAGAAATATATTCCCACATATATTCAAGATTAACTGAAGTCTGGGATGAAGACTGTGGTCAGCAGCTTTACTCTTCTGGCACAATGGAATGTTCTACCACAAAGGTGAAGTTTGTGCTGGAGGCAGAACTTTCTTGGGGGCTGACCACAGACCTGTGTGGAATAAACTCCCACAGGAACTAAGGACCATCACAAACCTCACCACCTTTCACTCAAAGTGCAATTATTAAAAAAATCCAAAATAACCCATTCCACTACACACACTTCTCCCCTTGGTGAGAGAATGAGGAAAAAATAAAAAACACCTGGAAGATGTTGTTTACATTGCTTACTGCATGCCTGGAATGTATTCAGATACTATGGTGATGAATACACAAGATCCTACACAAAATACAATTAAAATATCTGATACTGGACCAGAAATTTGTGGGTATCATTTTTGAAAAGCATGGCCCTCGACCACAGAAAAGCTCAAAAAGACAACTGAAGCAGAGAAAGACTTCAATATCACCAGATCTCTGTCTTCCCAACCCTGCATCCCACTCCCCCAAACCTCTAATCTGAAGTACTGTCCTCTGGTTCAGATCATGGTAAGAGTCCAATACTAGACAAACAGGAGACAATGCACCGTGAGCTCCTTGGGTACCTACACTTCTTGTGGACAGATTTCATTATTGTGACACTAGTAGACCAAGTAACATCTCATACCAAGGCCCATAGGCCTCATTGAACACTGACACATGCATAGCTGGAAACTAGTCTGGTGCACCTGTGTGTTAATACAATTGAAATAGATATTAGAATTCTAAGAATGTGTTTAGACTTTATAAGATACTTGTTGGTTGCTGAATTTATTAATACTACTTCTAATATCTGTATCCCATATTGTAAGGTAATGTTTAAACGTTTGCTCTTTAACTATAAAAATGTTTGCTAAGATTCAAAATCCTACCTAGTCAGGGGAGAAACATTACCAAGTGTGAAATGCTAGTTTATCCCAAGAGGTTATCTCCTCCCCAACAAAGGAGTGTCTACAGACATCAGACAAGCCACTTTAGACAAAAGACTTTGTTGATTGCTTTCCCCAGACTCCTGAAGAGGGTAGGAGGGAATCCCACACAAACCCATCTCATCACAACTTGAATACTGGGGGGGAGGAAAAAAAGATGCCGGTTAAGAAGAAATTGAGATCCCCATGATGCTTGAACATTGAGGGGTGACGATTTTTAAGCATAAGCAAGGGATCTCAGCTGTTTGGCTTGAGTTAACCCTAAAGGCATATATAATTTGCTTATTATAGAAGTTTCTATTAACTTTTAGAAACTAATACTACAAGTCAGTTGTGTATGCTACTGGTTTCAACCTTGTAAATAACTCATGTTTCTTTTTCTTAACTAATCCTTAGTTAGGTAAGAGGTAACAAAGTCCTGTGGCACCTTAAAGACTAACTATAAAGTTTTGAAGCATGAGCTTTCGTGGGCTAATACCCACTTCCACTGCTTGCATCCGACAAAGTGGGTATTAGCCCACGAAAGCTCATGCTTCAAAACTTTATAGTTAGTCTTTAAGGTGCCACAGGACTTTGTTACCTCTGCTATTCCAGACTAACATGGCTACCTCTCTGATTCTTAGTTAGGTAAGTATAGGATTGGCTGCAAGCATTGTATTCAGTGTGAGATGCAAGGTGAAAATTGACCAGGAGTAAATTGACTTTTGGGAGTAGGAGTAATCTTAATATTTTGTGATCTTTGGTGTAAAGTGACAATTTATCAGTCAAGCTTGTCTGGGTGGCAAGATAAAACAAAATGTCCAAGGGGGCTGTCTGTGACTCCATGCTAAGCCTCTATAGTACCTGAAGACCCTAAAATTGTTACTTGGTTGGTGAAATCTAATGCACAGCCAGGTTGGGATTTGTGCCCTGCTTCTTATCAGTCTGCCCTGAGGTTGGTATTTTTGATCATGAGCCACTCCAGACAGTGTAACCCTTATATTTTACAAAAGCCTAAGAGCTAAAAGAACACGAGCATTTATCCCTCCTCCTGCCCCTACCCCCAGTGGTCTGTCCCTACAGCTCTGTCATAAGTATAAAGTAGCCTAGAATTACTGTTTACCTGTAAGGGGTTAAGATAAGGGTAAACCTGAGAGGGGGATAGGGACCAATAGGAAACAGAGATGCTAATCAACCTCGGAGACAAAGAAAGTTTTAGATTCGGTTTATCTCCTCGCTCTGTTCTCTCTGGCTATGGGATGACCACCACCTACATCCTTTACTCTACCTATCTATAATCTTCTAACAAGTCAAGTTCAGCAGTAAGTGAATTGTATGCTTGAACTGTATCACTTGATAAATGATTTAGCTGTGTTCTTATACTTTTAAGCTTCAGCAGACGGAGAATCCCTAGGGAGGAGTCAGTCCTTTGTGATGCAAGTGGGCTTTTTCTAATGATTTCTGTACATTCTTTCTTTCTTCTTTAATTAAAATCTTTCTTTTAAGACTCTGACTGCTTGTTTCCATTGGTAGATCCTGGTTTGGATTGGGCAAGTCTCACAGGAAAAGTGAGGGGGAGAGGGGGTTGTTTTTGTTTTTTCTCAAGCATCTCCCAGGTAAAGGGAAGAGGTTTGGGGGGCTTAAAGGAAGGATTCCAAATTACCCAAACCCATTGTTTTGTGGGCTTAATTTGGTGGTGGCAGCTAATGAACCAAGTCCAGGCACAGGAGAAGTTTGTGTTCTGGGGAAAAAGTTTTAACCTAAGCTGGTAAAATATGTTTGGGGGGTTATTTCTTTTTTCATGCGGGTCCCCACATCTTTACCCTAAAGTTCAGAGTGGGGAGGAAATCCTGAGAAACCCACTATTTTTTCTTCAGCTCTTCCCTACCAGAAGCCTGAGGAGATTCCCACCTCTCACAGACATATTCTCCGGGTCTCTACCAAAATTAGTGACTGGCAGACGGGCACTTGAGAACTTCATAACATGCTACAAATGAAGAGCCCCTCTCCATTCCTTCTCTACGGCTGTTCACCCTGTGCAGTGTTATGGATTCGCAGTTGGGCATCTTCAGTATCCTCCCCTCCTAATGGATTAATTTTATGTAGTAAGCAAAGCAGACCAGATTCTTTGCAAGACTGTAAGCTCTTTGGGACAGGGGCCATCTTTTTATGATGCATTTGTAAAGTGATTAAGACAATGGAGGTCTGGTCCCTGAATGGGAACTTTAGGTGTTACATTAATACAAATAATAGTATTACCAATATTGATTTTATCTGACAATGAAAGAAAAAAAAGTTAATTATTTAAACTACACTTGGTTTAGGATAAGTTTGTATACAGTTTTTTTTAGTACTGTAATAAAAACTGAAAATAGAACATTTACTATATGGCTAAAATATAGTGTGTGTGTCTGTGTGTCAGAGAGAGAGAGAGAAGACATCAATGTTTATGAACATTGATGTATGGAGTAACTCAAATTTTAGGCTTAACTCAATCAAAAAATCTACTACTTTTTTAATTAAGAGGCATAGATGTTGCCTGTACTCATTTAAAGCTTTTACAGTATTAAATATTGTACTTGTTTTACATTAGTCTTCACTGATAAAGCATCCTATACATCATCTACTTTGTTTCCCACTGCAACACTTAAAAAATATAATTTTATGCTATAAATGAGATTTCAGAGAGTTCTGAATATATTCACTTTATAAAGCTGAGTGAATGAATTATGATGGAAGAATTTATTCACCTCTCTTCACAGTCAGATTGTGATTCTCAAAATAATTCATGCAAAATTAATTTAAGTTCAAATAACTTTCATTCATTTTTTAGATTGTTTGATCTATTATAGTGACAAAGAGTCTTGTAGCACCTTATAGACTAACAGATTTTTGGGATCATGAGCTTCATCGGATGAATGTTGTGGAAATCTCCAGAGGCAGGCATAAATATGCAGGCAAGAAAGCAAGGTAAATTCAAGCAGTGGGGGTGGTGAAGCCCACTTCCAGCAGGTGATCTGGAGGTGCGAATGCCCAGAAAGGAGAAACTGCTTTTGTAATTGGTGAGCCATTCACAGCTAATATTAAGTCCAGACCTAATAGTGTTGAATTTGCAGATGAACTGGAGCTCAGCAGAGTTAACAAAGTCCTGTGGCACCTTAAAGACTAACTATAAAGTTTTGAAGCATGAGCTTTCGTGGGCTAATACCCACTTCGTCGGATGCAAGCAGTAGAAGTGTTCACATACAGGCAGTTATAGAAAAGTAGGTAAGAGCCAGGGGGGAGGTGAAAAGGTTAGTCCAATTAAGCTGAGCCAGCTTGTTATCTCCGATCAGGGAGTGTGGATTATTCGTCTAGCATTTGAATGGGGTGTGTGGACATGGAGAGATGAGAAACAATGTCTGTAATGAGCCAACCATTGTAGATCCCGGTTCAATCCCAAAGTGTGTGAGCTGAATTTGCAAATGAATTGAAGCTCTGCAGTCTCTCTTTGCAGTCTGGATCGGAAGTTCCCTTTCTGCAGAATGGTGACCTTTAAATCTGTAATAGTGTGTCCAGGCAGGTTGAAGTGTTCCCCTACAGGTTTTTGTATATTGCCATTCCTAATATCTGATTTGTGTGCATTTATCCTTTTTCGTAGGGACTGTCCAGTTTGGCCGATGTACATAGCAGAGGGACACTGGTGGCATATAATGGCATATATGACATTGGTTGATGTGCAGGTGAATGAGCCAGTGATGGTATGGTTGATCTGGTTAGGTCCTGTGATGGTGTTGCTGGTGTAGATATGTGGGCAGAGTTGGCATCGAGGTTTGTTGCATGGATTGGTTCCTGAGTTGGAGTTATTGTGGTGCAGTGTGCTGTTGCTGTTGAGAATTTGTTTAAGGTTGGCAGGTTGTCTGTGTGCCAGGACTGGCCTTCCTCCCAAGGCTTTTGAAAGTGAGGGATTATTGTCCAGGATGGGTTGTAGGTCACTGATGATGCGTTGCAAAGGTTTTAGCTGAGGACTGTAGGTGATGGCCAGTGGTGTTCTGTTGTTTTTTTTCTTGGGCTTGTCTTGTAGCAGCAGGCTTCTGGGTACACGTCTGGCTCTGTTGATCTGTGTCCTTATTTCCTTGTGTGGGTATTGTAGTTTTGAGAAAGCCTGGTGAAGATCTCGTAGGTGTTGGTCTCTGTCTGAGGGGTTGGAGCAAATCCGATTGTACCTCAGTGCTTGGCTGTAGACAATGGATCGTGTGGTGTGTCCGGGATGGAAGCTGGTGGCATGAAGGTAGGCATAGCTGTCGGTAGGTTTTCGGTATAGGGTGGTGTCGATGTGGCCGTCATTAATTTGCACTGTGGTGTCTAGGAAGTGGATTTCCTGTGTGGACTGGTCCAGACTGAGGTGGATGTTGGGGTGGAAGCTGTTGAAGTCATGGTGGAATTCTTCCAGAGTTTCTTTCCCATGGGTCCAGATGATGAAGATGTCATCAATGTAGCGTAGATAGAGAAGGGGTGTGAGTGGACGAGAGTTGAGGAAGCGTTGTTCCAGGTCTGCCATAAAGATGTTGGCATACTGTGGGGCCATGCGGGTGCCCATAGCAGTCCCGCTGGTCTGGAGGTATATATTGTCACCAAATTTGAAATAGTTGTGTGTGAGGATAAAGTCACAGAGCTCAGCAACCACCTGTGCTGTGGCATCATCAGGGATACTATTCCGGACAGCTTGTATTCCATCTTTGTGTGGGATGTTTGTGTAGAGAGCCTCTACATCCATGGTGGCTAGGATGGTGTTTTCTGGAAGGTCACCAATGCATTGTAGTTTCCTTAATTAATATACCCTTAGAGCCCCGACCGGGGTTATTCTATCTACTACCCAAGATCCACAAACCTGGGAACCCTGGACGCCCCATCATCTCGGGCATTGGCACTCTCACTGAAGGACTGTCTGGATATGTAGACTCTCTACTCAGACCCTATGCCACCAGCACTCCCAGCTATCTCCGTGATACCACTGACTTCCTGAGGAAACTACAATGCATTGGTGACCTTCCAGAAAACACCATCCTAGCCACCATGGATGTAGAGGCTCTCTACACAAACATCCCACACAAAGATGGAATACAAGCTGTCCGGAATAGTATCCCTGATGATGCCACAGCACAGGTGGTTGCTGAGCTCTGTGACTTTATCCTCACACACAACTATTTCAAATTTGGTGACAATATATACCTCCAGACCAGCGGGACTGCTATGGGCACCCGCATGGCCCCACAGTATGCCAACATCTTTATGGCAGACCTGGAACAACGCTTCCTCAACTCTCGTCCACTCACACCCCTTCTCTATCTACGCTACATTGATGACATCTTCATCATCTGGACCCATGGGAAAGAAACTCTGGAAGAATTCCACCATGACTTCAACAGCTTCCACCCCAACATCCACCTCAGTCTGGACCAGTCCACACAGGAAATCCACTTCCTAGACACCACAGTGCAAATTAATGACGGCCACATCGACACCACCCTATACCGAAAACCTACCGACAGCTATGCCTACCTTCATGCCACCAGCTTCCATCCCGGACACACCACACGATCCATTGTCTACAGCCAAGCACTGAGGTACAATCGGATTTGCTCCAACCCCTCAGACAGAGACCAACACCTACGAGATCTTCACCAGGCTTTCTCAAAACTACAATACCCACACAAGGAAATAAGGACACAGATCAACAGAGCCAGACGTGTACCCAGAAGCCTGCTGCTACAAGACAAGCCCAAGAAAAAAAACAACAGAACACCACTGGCCATCACCTACAGTCCTCAGCTAAAACCTTTGCAACGCATCATCAGTGACCTACAACCCATCCTGGACAATAATCCCTCACTTTCAAAAGCCTTGGGAGGAAGGCCAGTCCTGGCACACAGACAACCTGCCAACCTTAAACAAATTCTCAACAGCAACAGCACACTGCACCACAATAACTCCAACTCAGGAACCAATCCATGCAACAAACCTCGATGCCAACTCTGCCCACATATCTACACCAGCAACACCATCACAGGACCTAACCAGATCAACCATACCATCACTGGCTCATTCACCTGCACATCAACCAATGTCATATATGCCATTATATGCCACCAGTGTCCCTCTGCTATGTACATCGGCCAAACTGGACAGTCCCTACGAAAAAGGATAAATGCACACAAATCAGATATTAGGAATGGCAATATACAAAAACCTGTAGGGGAACACTTCAACCTGCCTGGACACACTATTACAGATTTAAAGGTCACCATTCTGCAGAAAGGGAACTTCCGATCCAGACTGCAAAGAGAGACTGCAGAGCTTCAATTCATTTGCAAATTCAGCTCACACACTTTGGGATTGAACCGGGATCTACAATGGTTGGCTCATTACAGACATTGTTTCTCATCTCTCCATGTCCACACACCCCATTCAAATGCTAGACGAATAATCCACACTCCCTGATCGGAGATAACAAGCTGGCTCAGCTTAATTGGACTAACCTTTTCACCTCCCCCCTGGCTCTTACCTACTTTTCTATAACTGCCTGTATGTGAACACTTCTACTGCTTGCATCCGACGAAGTGGGTATTAGCCCACGAAAGCTCATGCTTCAAAACTTTATAGTTAGTCTTTAAGGTGCCACAGGACTTTGTTAACTCTGCTATTCCAGACTAACACGGCTACCACCCTGATTCTGGAGCTCAGCAGTTTCTCTTTGAAGTCTGGTTTTGAAGTTTTTTTACTGCAGGATGGCTGTTTTGAGGTCTTCAATTGTATGCCCAGAGAGGTTAAAGTGTTCTCCTATGGGCTTTTGTATATTGCCATTCCTATTACCTGATTTGTGTCCATTTATCCTTTTACGTAGGGATTGTCCAGTTTGGCCGATGTACATAGCAGAGGGGCAATGCTGGCACATGATGGCATATATTATATTGGTAGATGTGCAGGTGAATTAACCCGTGATGGTGTGGCTAATCTCTGGGCGTTCTCCTCTCTGGGCGTTCACACCTCCAGATCACCTGATGGAAGTGGGCTTCACCACCCCCACTGCTTGAATTTACCTTGCTTTCTTGCCTGCATATTTATGCCTGCCTCTGGAGATTTCCACAACATTCATCTGATGAAGTGGGTCTTAACCCACGAAAGCTCATGATCCCTAAAATCTGTTAGTCTATAAGGTGCTACAAGACTCTTTGTCACTTTTGCAGATCCAGACTAACATGGCTACACCTCTGATACTTGATCTATTATGCTTTCCTGTAATTGGTCACATAAGGCAGTGGTTCTCAACTAGGGATCCGGGGTCCCCTGGGGGCAGCCAGCAGGTTTCAGGGGGTCCTCCAAGCAAAGCCAGTTAGACTCTCTTGGGCCCAGAGCAGAAAGCCAAAACCTCACTGCATCAGGTTCAATGTTGGGGCACTGAGCCATGCCACCAACGGCTGAAGCCAAAGCCTGAGGAATGTAGCTTTGGTAGAGTCCTTGTGGTGTGGGGCCCAGGCAAATGCCCTGCTTTCTACCCCCTAATGCCCCTGGCTTTTATATGCAGAAAATCAGTTGTTGTGGCACAGGTGGGCTGTGGAGTTTTTACAGCATGGTGGGGGGTCTCAGAAAGAACAAGGTTGAGAACCTCTGACATAAGGTATACAATATTGTTTCTTTAGAGCAATGGGATGGTTGTAACTCTTGTAGTCAAGTCTCTGGTCTAAATCCTTACAGAAAGGGATTTTAACGTTTGGGGAGTAATGGAGCATGTAATCTTTAAATTCTCTCTTTCATCTGTTCTAATAATAAATCAAACCATAAGTTTGTGGAAAGTAAATAAAAAGGGGTTATCAAACAAACACAAAATGACTATGCTATTGCACAAGATTTATTCAGAAGAGGTATTCAAAATACCACCTATGCAGTGGGTATTCTAGCATAATTAACTACTTTTAATATTAAATGTAAAGATCTCAGTGGTGCCTGTTAGTTTGATTCTATGAGACCTGCTCCCTTGAATCCAACGTAAGGCTTAAAAAACCCTCAAAAACAAATCAAAGCCCTTTGTTTTTGATGTCTATTCAATGCAGCCAAAAATGTCCACTTATCAGTATTTCTTAAAACAAAAAATATGCTTTCCATAAAACACAAGGAAAAACAAACCATGTGCCAATAAGACAAGTTGCATATGGTTTAGTACAGAGTTTCTCAAATGCAGCCACCATGGCTGCATATGGCCACCAGGGACTATTTTTGTGGCCACAGCCTCCTGGGCAGTGATGAGGGAGGGCAAAGCAGTTGGGCCTTGCCCCCACAAACTGGAGGAGCAGACAGCCATTGAGTTCCCCACCTTCCCAGGGCTAGTGGGTCAGATTTCAGCCCTTGGGTGGCAGGTGGCAGGCTCCAGCCACGGGCCTTCAGGCTCCATTCCCTGGCTGTACAGTGGTGGGGTCTGGCCCCAAGGTCATCCCTCCCACATCCAATGCCCTGCTGCTTCCATATCCACCTCCCCATCCAGGGCTGGCCGGGACCTGAGTAAGTCTGCTGTGAAAAGTCATATTTGTATGTTTGCTATGAAAAGTGATATTAACAGACTTAAGGCATGTCTTCACTACCACTTTAAATCGATGTTAACGACGTTAGGTCGAAGTAAACGTGTACCTGTCTTCACATACATGCCCTTAACGTCGATGTAAAGGGCCTTAAAGATCGATCTTGGCACTCCAGCCTAACCAGTGGCATAAGGCTAATCTCGACGTTCCAAGCTCGACCGTGGGCTAGTGAAGACGGAACCCGACATTAATAGCCTCCAGAGGCTGTCCCACAATGCTCCATTCTGACCGCTCTGGACTGCCTCACTACTGCTCCACTGTGACCGCTCTGCACTGCACTCTGAACTCGCTGCTCTGGCCAGGTAGATAAGACCCGGGAACATTTGAATGCCATTTCCTGTTTGGTCAGCGTGGCCAGCTCACCTGAACTGATCAGTCGCCATTCAGAGCAATCAGCACTAGCCGCCATGCAGAGCTCAGCATCACAGGAATCCATGATGAGCTCATCTACCCTGGAGACCAGCCAGAGGAGAAGAGCTCCAGCATGGTCCACTCGTGAGGTGCTGGATCTCATCGCTATCTGGGGAGAGGAATCCGTGATGTTGGAACTACGAAACAACAAACGGAATGCCAACACCTACGGAAGAGTCTCCAAGGCCATGCTGGAAAGGGGCCACAACAGGGACACCACACAGTGCCGCGTGAAAATTAAGGAGCTGCGGCAATCTTTCCAGAAAGCCAAGGAGGCAAACGGACGATCGGGGGGCGCGCCACGGACATGCAGGTTCTACAATGAACTAAATGCCATAATGGGGGGCGCCCCCACCACCATCGCGCCGGTGTGCGTGGACTCCACCGATGGGATCATCGTCAGGGAGGAGACTGATTCCGAGGAGGACGAGCATGAAGAAGAAAATCTCACGGAGCAGCAGGAGCCCAGCGGAGAACCCTTGTACCCAGAGAGCCAGGAGCTGTTTGTCACCCTGGAGCCAGTACCCTCCCAAGCCTCCCAGGGGGGTAAGTGTTTCTTTTTTAAGTGATTACATGACGCGTGATTTTGTAAAGGAAGCATTTATTAATGCTTGCCCTAAGGCATTAATGCTTGCCCTAAGTAACTTGCCCTAAGGACTTAGCGTGCTTTCATTGCTGGTCAATTTCTACTCAAAGAGTTTGTCAATATACTCCGGGATTGACCATAAGTCCTCCGCGGACATTTCAAGGAAGCTATCCAGGAGGTAGCGATGAATCCAGCGCAGCAGATTTCTGGGGAGAGCTGCCTTATCCGGTCCCCCGTGATAGGACACCAACCCACGCCACGAAAGTAGTAGGTTGTCTGGTATCATTGAGCAGGCTAGCATTGCGGCGTATGGACCAGGACTTTGCATGGACTCAAGGAGCATGCGCTCCCTATCTCTCCGAGAAATTCTCAGCAAAGTGATGTCATTCAGGGTTGCCTGTTTGAGATACGGACTGCAATTAGTCGGGAGATAAAGAGTCCCAGCTGCAAAGTACTCTTTTCTGCTGAGGACCGACGAACCGAACCCGCCCCCCCCCCACGAACGCTGACCGCCGCCCGCCCCCCCCCCAGCCCGTAGCGTTAGCTGGCAGGGAATCCGAGCCGTCTGCACGCGGTCTGAAGAGCCCCAAAAAGACCTTAGCCCTTAGGCATTTGCTTTGCAGTTTGCGGTTTCAGTGGGAGCCAGCCACGCGGTGGGGGGAAGGGGGCGGGGTTGCTCTACAGTATGCAGGCGCCACTTTTAACTTACCATGGCCGGCTGCACGGTGATTTCAGAAGCCGTCTTGGGCTGAGGCACGCATATGTGTCTGAGATGCTCTGAATTTTCTGAGAGCTTGTCAGTCAGTTTTAGGTGTACAACATGACCTTGTACAGAAATCATATCAGGCCTCTGAATACTGAGGTTGCAAACAGCATACTACTCCCATTGTGTACTGCATCTGCCTCCTAACCTTGAATGTATCTGTCTCATAACTTTCAAACTTTCTTTTCCCACACACTTGCCCACAGATGAACAACAACAGTTGAACTCCCGCCCTGCCCTGCAGAAAAGAAAGCGTAAAAAGAAAACGCGAACGCGCGATGAGATGTTCACTGAACTCCTGGAGAACTCGCGCGCTGAGGCAGCCCGCCAGACAGACTGGAGGGAAAAAATGATACAGGCAAGGGAACGAGACAGAGAGGAAAGGAATCGAGAGATAGAGGAAAGGAGAGCCGCTGCAGAAAAGAGGGAAGCCGCTGCAGAAAAGAGAGTAGAACGTGAGGAAAGACGCATGGATGCTTTCCTCCGCATAATGGAGGACCAGAGCGACATGCTGCGATCTCTGGTGGAGCTGCAGCATGCCCAAAGACCACCTCTGCAGCCCCTGTGTAACCACCTCCCCCCCTCCCCAACTCCCATAGATTCCCCACCCAGACGCGGGGTGAGAACACGGGGGGGCAAGGCCCGTGGGCCGCTCCACTCCACCCCACAAACCAGCAGAAGCAGCAGCAGCAGCAGGCTGACTTTCTCAGAAAACTTTTAAAAGCTGCTGTGTCTTGCCCACCCCTCCTCTCCCCCCTTCCCCCCCCCCCTCCTTTGCCCGCTCCTCCCCCACTGCGACTGCCGGTTTCCCTCCAGGATACCAGGACAGTGATCCCCTGTATTTGTATTTCCGATGAACCAATAAAGGAACCATGATTTTTCCAACAGTGATTTTATTTCCTCTGCAAGCATGGGGAGGGAGGAGGGAAAGCATGGGGAGGGGGGAGGGAAAGAGGGTACAAGGGCAGCAGGCTTAGAGCACAGCAAGGGAGCAGATTCTCAAACGCCATCTCGGGCACTGATAAAACTGTCTTTCAAGGCGTCCCTGAGGCGCAGGGCCTCACGGTGGGCTCTTTTACTTTCCCTGCTGTGTGGCTGCTCATAAGTAGCAGAAAGTAAATTTGCCTCTGCCTCCCAGCCCGCCATAAACGTTTCCCCCTTGCTCTCACAGATATTGTGGAGCACAGAGCAAGCAGCTATAACAATGGGGATATTTCTCTCACGGATGTCTGAGCGAATCAGTAAGGAACGCCATCTCCCCTTCAAGCGGCCAAATGCACACTCCACGGCCATTCTGCACTTGCTCAGCCTGTAGTTGAACAGCTCCTGACCCCTGTCCAGGGCTCCTGTGTAGGGCTTCATAAGCCAGGGCATTAGGGGGTAGGCTGGGTCCCCAATGATCACGATCGGCATTTCGACCCCCCCCACAGAAATTTTCTGGTCGGGGAAGAAAGTGCCTTGCTGCAGCTGTCTAAAAACCCTAGAGTTCCTGAACACTCGAGCGTCATGAAGCTTTCCCGGCCACCCCACGTACAGGTCGGTGAAACGTCCCTTGTGGTCAACCACTGCTTGCATGACCATTGAGTAATATCCCTTCCGGTTTCTGTACTCGGCGGCCTCGTGGTCCGGTGCCAGGATAGGGATATGAGTCCCATCTATAGCCCCACCACAGTTAGGGAATCCCATGGCGGCAAAGCCATCTATTGTGGTTTGCAGGTTTCCGAGGTTTATAACCCGGTGTAGCAGCCGCTCGACGATTGCCCTGCTTACTTGCATCACAGCAAAGCCCACTGTAGACCTACCCACCCCAAACTGATTCGCCACTGACCGGTAGCTGTCTGGCGTTGCAAGCTTCCAGAGGGCTATCGCCACTCGCTTCTCCACTGTAAGGGCCGCTCTCATTTTGGTATTCCTGCGCTGGAGGGCCGGGGACAGCAAGTCACAAAGTTCCATGAAGGTGCCCTTTCGCATGCGGAAGTTTCTGAGCCACTGGGAGTCATCCCAGACCCGCAGCACTATGCGGTCCCACCAGTCCGTGCTTGTTTCCCTGGCCCAGAATCGGCGTTCGATGGCATGAGCCTGCCCCATTGCCACCATTCTTGACAGATTGTCAGTCGCCCTACTTGCAAAAACGGCAGTGTCCATGTCGTCCCCGCTGTGCACGTCAGTGCCCCTGTCGTCCCCGCTGTGCACGGCAGTGTCCCTGTTGTCCCCGATGTGCTTGTCCATCTCCTCCTCACTGTCGTCGGGTTCCGGAAAGCGCAGTTCTCCCCGGATCGCATTCCTCCTCTGCAGACGGTGCAGCAGGAACTCAGCAACCGTGATCGAGGTCCTCACAACAGCCATTACTGCAGCCGTGGTGTCAGCGGGCTCCATGCTTGCAATGCTATGGCGTTAGCACGGCGGAGAAAGGGCGCGAATTATGGGATGCCTACCTACAGTGCACCGCTCAGAATGGGGGTGGGCGGCGCGGAAAAAGGGCACGAAATTTGGAAATGCCTACCCATAGTGCAGCACTCGAAATGGTGCCTGCTGGGGGATCAGGGAACTGTGGGATAGGTACCCACAGTGCAACGCTCGTCATGTCGACGCTTGCAAAAGTTTTGCGGACAGACACTGTCGACGTACTGTGCGTAGCTGTGCCTAGTGAAGACACACAAAATCGACTTTATACCGTCGCGTTCACAACATCGACATAAAGGAAATCGAACTAATGCTGTAGTGAAGACATACCCTTAGTAAGTAGCATGGCTTGAAAAACAAAAGGAAAGACAAGAACATACAAAGCACCTTATTTGTGTTTCTATTCTGTTTAGATCCGGTAAAAAATAGAGACAACATTATTTTTTATTATTGAGTCTCAAAAAAAAGTCTTACATAAATAAATTACAATGATTTGAACACAGATATGTGCATATTTATTTGTTTTTCCTAAATTTAATTAAGTATTTCAGGAAAGTTGTCAGAGTAGCCACCAGCAAGAGATGGTGGCCACACTCTGAGGCTACCAAAAAAATTGTTGTGAGAACCCCTGGTTTAGTAGATCTCAGAAGTTTTCCCTTATAGGGGATATTAGAAATGAAAATTCTGTGCTCACAGCATACTGCAGATATAGATATGGCATCTTCTGGTATTAAAAGTCAGTTTGATAGTGCATAAAAAGAGAGGTGAAGCCAGAAATAGCCCCAAACACCCATATTTTTAAGACAAGTATACACCAGTTGAGTGACTTATGGGACACTGCAAGATTAAAATTACATTGAGACACAAGGTAGGGGAGATAATATCTTCTACTGGACCCACTTCTGTTGGTGAGAGACCACAGAAGTTGGTTCAGTCAAAGATATTCCCTTACCCACCTTTCTCTCGGATATCTTGGGACCAACAAGGCTACCAGAACGTCACATTGGTCTAGCATGAGGCTCTTTATACAGCTGGAATAGAACTTATTACAAACCCCTAATTTAAGATGCTTTTAACTGATTTTATTCATGTAATAAGTATTTGAGCTAAAATGTCTAATGCTTGTGCTCCGTCAATAAAGGAAATTGTTTGAAGAAAAGATTTGCTTGTTACTGTTAATTTATCCATAGTTTTTCAAGCTTTTTTGCACTTGGATAACTCGACAATGGCTTGTGTTTTTAAGTTTCCATTATTGCCATGTACTTCATTAACAGATTAACACAAAGATTGGAATCTTAACTAAACTTTAAGATGACACAATTATAACAATGGGATGATATTAAGAATGGGGTTGTGTAGATAGAATATATGTCCAGAGAGCATGATGTTCTGTAGCAACACAGGACTCAGTACTCCATATGCTTTATCAGATATCATTTATTCCCCCATCCCATTTGGGGATCATTATCATGAGATAAGGTTCATATATTGTGGTGTTTTCTGGCGCTACAGCTACTGTAACCTTTTCAACATCCCATCATGTTTGTTTCTCACAGGTAGTCAAGGCCATGAAAGGGGAGAACAATAATGCCCTGATAGCCCAATTAAATACAGAACACTGAAAAGGTCAACACAGCAAGTGCAGTATAAAACCGTCTCTCAATTCCAGGATAATTTTCAGCTAGTGATCCTTGGATGTTGTGAGTCTAGACATAGCCAATGTTGTCATTAGAAGAAAGTGTAATATCACACTGGCATCTCATTCTTTTAAGTTACTGTAACTTAATTTCCATTATTCGCTGGTAACTCAATAGCAGTACAACAAAATTTTATGTAATTTTTATTAGAGCTCAAAACAATTTAGCTTACTGTGATTATTTGTCATTATTTGTTGAATACTATTTTTTCCTTTCTTTAAACAATTATGGGGATTTGTCTTGTAATGAATTCAGTCTCTGCAATATTTCAAGAATAACATCAGAAGTGTCAATTACTTTCAGTTTCCAGTGAGTAAGTTAGCAGCACATAACTTTAATGTTATTTTACTTGCTTGTTTCCATGATAAAAGCTCACATTGCTCTGGTTTTGTATTTTATCTTTTAATTCACACTCACTCTCATATTGTAGCCAAAAGCCACTAAAAATTTTGTAAAACTCTTGATTTGGAATTGCAAATTTCAACTTGGTTTAAAGATTGGCCAGTCATAAATACAGCAACACAATGATGAACATATATAAAAACTGGAAAATAAACGGCCAACCATCACAGAATTAGGGTGATGTTAGTTAGTGCTCCACGTTTCTCCATTTGTTTTAATATGTTAGATTACCTAGAGCTGGTGGGAAAAAAATTGTTAAAATAGGGATGTATACACACCACACACATAGAAATTTTGAGTTGCAATGCAAAAAGTCTCCTCATTTTTGTATCAAAATCCTGCCTATTCTTTTCTGAAAATGCATAAATGGGAAAACTATTCAACATCATCTAAGATAAATGCTTTCTGATAAGCTCCAGTGTTACCTTTAACTCGAATTGAATAGTGTAGTGTCATTTGTATTACCATTGATTTGTAAAACCTATCTTTAATAGGACACTACTGTAGTTTGAACCGTGCACAGGGCCTGATCATGCATTCTTGTCCTCCCAAAACTCCGATGGATTTTAATAGGAATTTTGCATATGCAAAGAATTCTAGGTGTAAACCAATGAACCTGGGAGCCTTCATTTGTAGTAGAGTCTCTCACCAAGGACAGATTTAATAGTAAGCTGTACTCTTACAGGGTAGTGCAACTTAAAAAAAAACCATATGATAGTGCATCAAAAAATAATTAGATGCATTTTAAGACCAACTTCGTTTTCTTGCCTAAATACAGAATTAAATCATTTAATGAACTGGCTAATATGTAACCATGCTCTGCTGGATAGTATCAGAATGGCTCAACTCTATGTTGTAGCCTTATTGCTTAAAGTTCAAGATTCTCCTTTGCTCACTTTTTGCAGGTGAGACTTACTGGGGCAGGATTATCTAAATGTTATTACTGCTTTCATGGTGTAGTGGACAGAACACTGGTCCAGCAATCAGAAAACCTCAATTCCATTCCCACTGACTTGCTGCTACATGACACTTGACAATTCATTTCACTTCCCTGTGCCTCTTCTACTCTGTTCTCCCACTGTTTGTCTGTCTTGTCTATTTAGATTGTAAACTGCTGAAGCAGGGATGTTGTGTCCTGTTCTGTGTTTCTGTACAGCATCCAGCACAATGGCGCTCCCAATCCCCAACTGAGGATGACATGCCCATGGGGTTTTTTTTACAATACTGTTTAATATGATTATACTAGCAGCATGATACCGTCATTTCAATTTCATTCTAATCCTCAGTTATTGGTAACTACTTTTCCCCCCAAAGAGCATATTTGTTTGGTGCTTCTATAACTGGGAACACAGTCTGGATTTTTTAAAAATACATAGTTCAATATGTTGTATCTTGCCTTCACAAACTCCAAACAATCCTGAAAACTCTACTGGTGTTGAGAAATCAACTCTCTCCACCCCACCTACCCATCCCAGATCACACTTTGGAAAAAAATACCATCCAAAGGGGCTCAGTAGGTCTGGACCCTTGTGCCATCAACTGCGGCGTTCAGATGGGGGCAGGCTGTGGCTGGCCCTAACAAAGATACAAGAGAGAAGCTTTCCTCCACCTGATACCCACCAAAGCTGGGTACAATGTCACACTTGTTCTCATGAGCACAGGGCCTGTCCCCTGTTAGTGCCTTCTGTGGGGAAAAGGCAGATCTATCATTTAATTCCCCTCTCTGTACTAGCCAATGGAACTGAATGACCAAAACAGGGATGTGTATCTGGAAGTGTACTCTGCATCCAGCTAAGGAGTGGTACGGCAGGCCTGCTTCCCATGTGCACCAGGTCAGGTCCCACTGAGGTCAGTGTAAAGAGTGCCATCAAGATCATCTAGTCTGACCTCCTGCACATCACGAGCCATGGAAACTCACCTACCTAGTTCTGTAGAGGGCCCATAACCTCTGGCTGAGTAAGTCTTCAACTCTTGTTTTAAAGACTTCAAGTTATAGAGAATTCACAATTTACTCTAGTTGACTCCAGCAAGTGACTTGTGGCTCACACTAAAGAGAAAGGTAAAATGCCCCAAAGGTCTCTGCCAATGATCTGGAGAATAATTCCTTCTCCATCACAAAATGTGGTGATTAGTTAGGCCCTGATCATGTGGGCAAGATCCTCCAGCCAAACACCTGGGAAAGAAATCTCTGTAGTAACTCAGACCCCCCACCCAGCCTCCCATGTTCCATCTCTAGCCATTGCGATATTTGCCAATATCATTTCCGGGTGAACTACATGCAATTGTAGGCAATTTCATCATACCATCTCCTCCTTAAACTTATCAAGTTGATGTCAGGTTTTTTGCCCCACTACTCTTCTTTGAAGGCTAGTCGAGAACTTCACTCCTCTAATTATTAGAATCCTTCATCTAATTTCAAGCCCAAACTTGTTGATGGACAGTTTATATCCATTTTTTTCTTGTGCTAACATTGGTGTTTAAACTTAAATAATTCATCTCCCTTTCTGGTGTTTATCTCTCTGATGTATTTAGAAAGAGCAATAATATCCCCTCATCCATCATTTTATTACACTAAATAAACCAAGCTCTTTGAGTGTCCTCTCATAAGGTAGATTTTCCATTCCTCGGATATCCTAGTAGCCCTTCACTGCATCTGTTCCTGTTTAAATTAATCTTTCTTAAATGCGGGAGACCAGACCTGCACACAGTATTCCAGGTGGAGTCTCACCAGTGCCTTGTCTAATGGTACTAAAACTTCCCTGTCTCTACTAGAAATATCTCACCTGATGCATCCTAGGATTGCATTAGCTTTTTTTCACTGACACATCACATTAGCAACTTTTAGTCATCCTGTGGTCAACCAATACATCCAGGTCTTTCTCCTCCATCACTTCCAACTGGTATTTCCCCAGCCTACAGTAAAAATTATTGTCATTAGGCCTTAAGTGCTTGAACTTGCACTATTAAACTTCAGCCATATTGCAGTCCTCCTCCATATTAGCAATACCTTCCAATTTTGTGTCATCTGCAAATTTTAGGAGTACATTCCCATTTTTTGTGCCAAGGTCATTAAAGAAAACATTAACTTAGTTTGGTCCCAAGACCAGTCCTTGAGGAACTCTACTAGTAAACCCCCTGCAGTCACCTTTCAGTATAACCCACTGTAGCCTCCTCTTTAACCAATTCCTTACCCACCTTTTGATTTTCATATTATTCCCCATACTCTCCAGTTTAATAAATGTTTTCCCATGTGGAACCGTATTGAATACTGTGCTGAAATCCAGGTAGATAGGACTGACTGTATTTCCTTTGTCTCAAAGAAAGAGATCAGGTTGGTCTGGCATGATCTACCTTTTGTAAATCCATGGTCTATTTTATCATAATTACCATTTACCTCTACATCCTTAACTGCTTTCTCTTTCAAAATTATTTCTAAGACCTTGCATATAATTGAGGTCGAAATAATGGGCCTGTAGCTTCCTGGACCATTTTTTTCCCCTTTCTTAAATATAGTTACTAGATTTGCCATTCTCCAGTCATAAGGTATGACCCCCAAGTTTACAGATTCATTAAAAATTCTTGCTATTGGGCTTTCAATATCATGTGTCAATTCTTTTACTATTCTTGGATGGAGATTATTCGGGGGGCCCATTTTGGTCTCATTAACAAGTTTGGCTGGTCATTAAGCTGTTATGTGGTTATTTCTACTTACTTATCATTATTCTCCTTAGCCACTCTGCCACTGCCCCCAAGCTCCTTATTATTCTTACTAAAATCTGAAGCAAAGTATTTGTTTAGGTGTTGGGTCATACCTAGATTATCTTTAATCTCCACTCCATCCACCTCCTCTTTCCTTGTTTTCCTTTTATTTATATGGCTGAAGAAGCTTTTACTAATGGTTTTAATTTCCTTTGCAGGGTCTAACTTTGCTTGGCTTTTGGCAGTTCTCACTTTCCCCCCTATACTTTCCTTTCCTCACTGATCCATCCCTTGTAGGCTTTCTACTTTCTCTTAATAACCCATTTAAAGTACAGCGAGCAGTCATACAGAATAAGATGGCCCTCTTTTGCTCCAATATAAATATCACACACAACACAAAGGAGTATTGGTTTTTTTACAAATATAGGAAACATTCTAACCACAATAAGCATCAAAAATAATACTTGAAAAAAATTCTCATTGGGACTTTTTAACATTAAAATCATGACTACAGTTGTGTGACAAACATTGGAAATGAGATTGAATGAAAGCTGAAAAGAACAGACTGACTACTTACTACACCATATATGCATGCAGAAAGCATTCTGTTATCATATGTAATCTATAATGTATTGTCACTAATATTACATAATAGCATATTCTGCTTTGTTGCAATTACTGAGGTGGAGTTGGAACTGCTAAACTGATATTATTTTGCATTCTATAATGTTTCAGACACAATAATTACTAACAGTGTGGTTCAGTGAAAGAAAAAAAAAACACAGTTGCATGTTTTCAGGCTGAAAGTTTACATGCCATATCATTTAAGGAAGCTAATCTTGACAGAGCAGCCACAGATTATCCATTCTGTGTAGCCCAGACTCTAAGATCTGAACACACCCAACCCAAGTAGCACAGATCTCAGACACCTTTCCAGTCTGCTCCACAGGCTGATATCAGATGAACTCAATCTCATACGTTAAGTCTGTCCACTGAGTGACAAACCCTGCAGCTGATGAGCTATGGAAAGACGGAAGTCCTACAGCACACTATTTTCCAGTTTAATTTCCCCGCCCCCCCCAAACTTTGATCAGATAGAGTTAAAGTTGTAAGTTAATAGACATCAATAGAAGGAAAAATTACTATACTTCTAAAACCAAATATTCTGAGGTGAGGAAATCCAATGATACAGTTTCCCCAAACACATTAACCACTACGCACCATCTATTCCACATAATAGGGATAGACAAAAATACTGTAGCTATTAAAACAGCCTTAGAAATCATCTTTTAAGTCATTGATTACCAGTGAAAATTTGATATGATACATGACAACTTCTTTCTCATTTCTATGGAAAATAAGCTCAGTCCAGCCCTGGTTTGGTGATGGGGTACTCCTTGATTTAAGATCACCAAATTCTGGTGTCAATTATTAGCTTCAATTGAGAAACTGAAGATTTACACCAGAAAAGTAGATATCAGAATCTGTCTGAATAGGTAGAGCAAGGAAGAATATTAGTTTCATCTGGAGGATCAGACTTCAGCTCCAGTGAAATTATGGGTATGGGCAGAGCAATTTCTGGACTACATAGGGGGAATAAGAACTGAAATGCTGCAGGATCTTGAACACAAAATATAAAATGGAATGAAGGAGGATTAATTTTTGTTCTATATATTTACAATGAGAGTTGAACAGAACAGGTAGGAGATACTAAGATCAACTGAACTGGAGTCTCTGGTTGGTGTTACAAGTGACTTGTGTAGCAACAATGGATGGTGGCCCACAAGCCAATATGTAGAGTAAGAAGGGGAATTCTCAGGACTGTGGTCAGATTGAAAATATAGATTAGATACGGTAAGCCATATGGAGGGAGACTGAACTAAGTTAAGATTGTTTTCAGAAGATTAACTTCAAAGTTTGAGGGCTACCTTCTAGCCTTCAAAAGAACATTCCAAGTACCACTGACTTTGCTACCACAGTGTATGTACGCAAGACAATTTCCAACAGTAGCTGCTGACTAGGGGTACTTCAAATATTTTAGAATACTTTAATATATTTTATATTGACACTTGCATCCAATTTTCAATGGTGCTAAGTACCTGACTTCAGTTGCACTGGCGGATCCTGAGCAGATCTAGAAGTCAGGCCCAAGGTCTCTCAAGTTAGGCACCCAAAAACTCACCATTTTCTTAAAAAAAAAATTCAACGTAATTCCTTGTGACAGAGTTTTGTTCTCACGGTATTGCTTGCAGGCCACATTGACTTCACCAGCAGAGATAGTGAATTCCTTGTGCCTTAGCTGCAAGGCAGGACTTTAAAATATGCATGTGCAGAGCTTTTCAGTTCCTTGAAAGATAACTATTTCAGACCCAGACTTTCAAAAATCTGCAGAGAATCACACTGCTTACAACTTCCAAACAACTTCTCCAGTGATCTATAAAATATCCAAAAAACACTTCATGAAGCCCATAGAGGCTCATCCTTTTCCATCTAATAATTCCAAAGTTTCCCAGACAGCTTTTATAGAAGTAGTTCTCTCATGTACCACCTCCTATAAAAGCTATCTAATGTATAAAGCAACTTAGAAGTTTTTGTACCAACCAATTTTTGAACTATGAAAAAAGCAAGAGAATGTGAGAGAGCTTGCAAATTGAGGAAAACCACCATTAATTCTAAAGCCCACCTCAGAAAGGCTAAGCTGGTTCATCAGAAATTTAAAAAAAAACACCATAACCAACACTCATGCTCTGCCACAGACCACAATGAGGATTTTGATTAAGAATGTCTGAGTAGGTTAAAGTTGTGAATAAACAGCAAACGCATACCATCTTACAGCTTTTTTTTTTTTTAAGGAATGTATAAAATCCATAGACAAACTTGCATTGCTTATAATTCCTGCAAGATCTCAAATGGACCTTGTAATATATTACAACCATTATCAGAGTTCCCTGAAGGTCAAACTTTTGCATCTAGGAATTCTAAACTTCTACACCCAACCATAATAAAAATGTCCTGTGCACTGGTTTTCATTGATTACCATCTCTTGTCATAGCTACACACCTGGTCTTCAAAGGTTCTGGAACCCATATTGTTTACCAAAAGAAATTATCAATACATAAATCAATTTTCTCGACACAAAAGCAACATTATTCTAGTTTGGGCACCAGTCATAGGAGGACAATAAAAGCAGTTCTATAGACCATGGCTGGGTGGGTCACAGAGTTGCATCTTATTTATCCCAGGGAGCCTTCAGGTTCAGAACACTAATGTCTGGGGAGGAAACATACAAACCAATTTTATTAACTAAACTAAATTATTAAGTCAAAGCATAAAATACATAAAAACAAAACAAATTACAAGAAAGTGGGTTATATCAAATCAAATTAATTGAAGCATCAGCTTGACAGCAGTAAATTAGCCAACAAGTCCTTCATGAAATGTGGATAGGCAGCAGTCTTGTTTAGCTGTCGGCATCAAAAATAATAGGGGCATTATCAATCTCAATACCAATCACTATATAGAGATTCCAGTCAAATAGCGGATAGAGAGAGAGGGTTAAGACACTTCCAGGTTGAAGCTAATGTTGGCTTTGATGCCAAATTAAGGTACCTGCCCATATCATTAAGGGATATTCAACATAGGGTTACAACTGGAGTTAAAAAAACACAAGAAATAATGAGGTAGAGGCATCCCTCTATTAATAAAGATTGAAACACAAAAACAAACCAAAAAGCTGATACTTATGTAGGATGCTTGTCTTGACTTTTGTGGTTTCATCCATTTCCAAGTCAGCACATGGATGAGAAGATCAGTCCGTGGTCCAATTGGCTCTGACTTTTAAAGCCTACAAACTTGCTAGCTGACTCAAGATTTCTTGCTTATAGGTGTTGAATCTGAGATGTTGCTTGACTCCTACCCCCAAAGGGACAGTTAGGAGGGAGGAAGAAGCACAAGGCTCCATCAAGCATGGTGGCATTGCACAGCCAGAGGTCAGCAACCAATGGCCACTGCAGTAACAGCCACAAAAGTGGCCATTGCAGACAAACGAAACAGGATCAAACCTTGTTTCTTATATTCAGTTTTTGAAAATAGCGAGCTGTCTGGTTCCTTCCCCTTGCCACTCCTCACAGGAGCTTCTCTGGAAATCAGAATAGGACACTCTTCTGAGGTCACTAACTGCACCAAACAGAGTCTGACTAGGTCACTTTTAAGCAAATGAAGAACCTCCCCATTCTAGTGCCTTCAGGCTGGGAAAGTCCACAGATTCAAAAACAAACCCAGTCAGTCAATCAACAGGTCTGTAGGTATTTTGAGATATTCACAATCATGGATCTCAACCATCCAAAAAGTGCTGACTCAAAAATAAATTAAAAAAAAACAAAAAACACAAAGCTAGCAAAAAGCTGGAATTGAAATCAAATATTCACTCAGCCATGCCCAGAGAGGAACAGCTCCTGCTTTACAGACAAATGCTTATAACTTCTCCATATATTTTGGTACTCAGAAGACCAAATCTGAAAAATCTTTAAAAAAAAAATTGAAACACCCTCAAGTTCTGAGAGAAAGATTAGATTTTAGCAATCAGAGTAAAAAGCCATTTCCCTCCTAAAAATCAGTTTGAGGGTTCCATTTTTATACGCAGGCCTGTCTGCCTCACACATTGCAAATGAGCCCATTATGCAGTATCTAGGGCTAGTTACATAACAAAGATTCACCATAAACTCTTCCTACATGAAGTAGGACATGACCTTTTATTCCCCCTCCCCCCTTTTTTTCTTTAAGTGATGAATGTATTTACCCAGAAAAACTCTTCTTTGATATAGGAAGAAAACTGGTGCAAAGAGCCGAGTCTTGCAGTGTGCCCTAACATGCAAAACTTATCTGAAGTATCACAAGAACAACCCTCCCATCAAGAATTCTACTGTCCTGGAAGCCCTAAGCAGCGGTGCCCCCAGACCATTAGATCTACCTTCATAGAGCATGAAGGTAGAGAATGTGTGATGTTGGGGCTTTAAAGAACAGAATCAGCCCCTTGCAACTGATCCAAAGTTGAAAGAGGAGTCAGTACTGGGTGTCAAGTATCAGAGGGGTAGCCATGTTAGCCTGTATCCACAAAAACAACAAAGAGTCTGGTGGCATCTTAAAGACTAAGCTTTATCTGGGCATAAGCGGTCATGGGTTAAACTTTTAACCCATGACAACTTATGCCCAAATAAATCTTAGTCTTTAAGGTGCCACTGGACACCCTGTTGTTTTAGTACTGGGTGTGGAGCACTGGTGCTATGTGTTTGGCCTGTTCTGTTTGGGAGCACCCAAGTGAAGACACATTTCAATTTCCACATGGCCTCTCTCAGTCCCAAGTAGAACATATTACAGTAGTCTAGCCTGAAGCTGATGTGAGCATGCTCACTATGGATAGGGTATTTATATGAGTGGTAGGAGATGCAGCCTACTTGCCAGTAAAAGATAATGTGAAAGGTTTCCTAGATACTGTTGCTATATGTGTTTATAAGAGCACCCAGTATGTTCATAAGTGTAAGTTGCATCCAACGAAGTGGGTATTAGCCCACGAAAGCTTATGCTTCTATACTTTAGTTAGTCTTTAAGGTGCCACAGGACTCTGTCACTTCTGCTATTCCAGACTAACACGACTACCTCTCTGATTCTTGACAGTATGTTCAAGTGACCCTGAGACTGTCACTCAACTCAGCTCTTTACCTTCCTCAAAACTATCCATTTCACTACCTCCATCTTTCCTGAATTTAATACAAGCCAGCTATCGTTTGTCTAGCATCCATTTTCTTTTAGACAGTGGGACAGGCACTATCGGTGCTGAATTAGAAAACAACACAAAGATGAAAATTGTCAGAATACTGATGGACCTCCTCTGTCCTTGGTCTTCCACTTGTTTCGCAAGTATTTGTAAAATGTTTTCTTAGTACCCTTTATGCCCCTAGCTAGTTTTTGTGCCTTGGCCTGCCTTTCTTTTTTTTTTCTTCTTTTTTTTCTTTTCTTTTTTTTAATATATTCATCCTTCGTAATTTGACCTAGCTTCTACTTTTAGTAGGATTCTTAGTTTCAGGTAATTGAAGATCTCCTAGTTAAGCCAGGGTGATTCCTTACCATACTTCCTTTCTTTCCTATATATTTAGGTATTATTAAGGGCACAAGAGCAAACTGTCTATTTTAAAAACTGCCCACTCTCCTTAACTCTTTTTTCCCTTAGATTTGCTTCCCCAAGGATCTTACCTACAAATTCTTTGAGTTTGCTAAAGTCCGCCTTCTTGACGTCGGTTTTTATTTCACTGTTTTCCCTCCTACCATTCCTTAGAATTGTGAACTCCATCACTTCGTGATCACTTTCACCCATGCTGCCTTCCATCTTCAAATTCTCAAGTAGTTCCTCCCTCTTTGTTAGAGTCAAACCTAGAACAGCCTCTCCCCTAGTCGCTTTCTCCTCCTTCTATAATAAAAAGTTGTCTCCAATGCACTTTGAGAACTTGTTGGATAATATGTGCTCTGATGGGTTATTTTACAAATGGATGCCTGAGTAGATCAAGTCCCCCATTACCTACAAGTCCTGTTCTTTGGATGTTTTTGTTAGTTGTTTAAAATAAGCCTTCTCCATGTCTTCTTCCTGGTTAGGTGGTCTACTGCCAACCCTCTACCATGAAATCACCCTTAATTTGTTTAGATTTTTTTTACTCTTTTTACCCTTACCAAGAGGGACTTTTAACAGGTTTGCCTGCCACTGCTCTCTCAACAGCAGTGCAAATACAGCTTTGATATAGAAGACAACACCTCCTCCCTTTTTTCCCTGCCTGTCCTTTTGAACAAGCTGTACCCTTCTGTACCAATATTCCAGTCATGTGAATTGTCCCGCCTAGTTTCTGTGATGCCAGCATTTTAGCAGCATGTTGTCAGTCTCCTCATGCTGTGAACATATTCACAGTAGCCCCATGAAAGTTCCAAGGCTGCTGGTGGAGCAGCTGTTCATTACCCACAGAGACCTTGCTATTACAGAAGATTATTCTGTTTTCAGTTCCTCGGTTGCCCCTTTATAAACATGGGTCTCCATGCAACAGGAATAGTTTATACATCAGGGTTTGCTCTCACACACAAATGCACAAGCACATCCAGAGTTAAACAGCTGACAGGTTATGCACCAGAAATACCAAACGCCAGTTAAATGATATAGTCAGGAGAAACAGGGGATTCCTTGCCGAAGACGTTATGCACACCCAATTAAAAATATACATTTCTCAAGTGTGGAGGTGGGAGGGCAGTTGTCAAACTGCTGTCCTAGGATAGAAGGAATTTACAGATTGTCCCTCACGCAGGGGCTGGATCTGTGATTGAGGGTGCTCCCTGTCCACAAGACAACAATTAGAGCCAGTTGACAATTACAATATATTTATATTCCCCAATATCTCACCCTCTCTGGAACTCAGGTAATAAAAACGTACCAGTTTGCTAGCTCAGTATATGGAGCCCCAATCTAGAAAGCATTGCACAAATGTAGTCCTTATAAAGCATCACCGCTTCAGCCTACTGTACCAGAAAGGACCTCTTGTAGGTCCTGTAAAGGGCACATCAATTTCAGTGGGACTACTCTCATGGACTAGGGATTTGCAAGAACAAACCCATGGTTACTATTGGAACTGAGTGAATAATTCACACTTGTGTGTTTAAATAATTTAGCTTCTCTCATGGCATATCCACAATCAGATCATGATTTCTGCAAATGTATTAATTATGGAGCAAATCCCTGCCCTGCACCTCTGTGTCACAGCAGCTTCCTAAGAAAAAAGCAGCCAGTGTAGTTCCACCTGCTTCATGCAGGATTTGTTGTGTTGGTGGCTGAGAGGGAGGGGCAAGACTTGAGAAATTTCTGCAACATGGATCCTTCTGTTTCTCATAGACTTAGACATAAAGGGCTTCAGCAACTACTTGACCCACTGGGCTACAGCAGCCTTTACAGAGACAATTCACAGCCTAAAGGGATGGGGAGGGTGGGAGAATTCTTCCCCTTCCTTCACATCCACCCGTGACCTGGCCTGTGTGCTTGACAGGGTGTTGAGCTCTGGCTTGGACCTTATGCTATTTAGATGGATTATTTTTGAAGGTGTTTACTGGATTAAACAATTAACATTATTGTTATTGAAAAATTCCTCTCCTGGAATCATGTGGTTATGAGAATTGTAGTTTTCATTTAAACATATATTTTCAGACTTCACAGTTGCTGAGAAAAGCTGCATAGCATGAACTGTGATGGCTCAGAAGCCAGAAGCCAAATAAGATCCCAAATGTATTATTTTTTAATATCCTGTCATTTGGGGGGGCAGACTCATGATTTTGGAATATGTGGGGTTGGCACGACAGCATGGCAAATTCAGGTTATGTTGCCTCTTTTCAACTAGCCATATAAGATACATAATATTATTTCTACTCCTTATTTGTGCGCACAGAAGCATTTCTATTACATTTACTCACAGGTGGGAATTTCAAAAACTTGGGTTTCCATAAACATGTGCCACGTGCTACTTTAAAATTCATTTTCCACAGACATTTGTTGCTTATGGAAAGCAAACAGGAAAAGGGCATCAGAATAGTGGAACCAAATCTTTAAAAATTTAATCTGATTTTAGCAGGACTTTTATATTTTATCCAGCTATAGCTATTAATCAGCACAGTAATTACTCAAATTACTGTTAATCAAAACCTTTCAGGAAACCAGTGCTATAAAATTAAGAATGAAGTCAACAGGATTCTATAGAAATTGCTCTTAAAAGAAGAATTAGTAGAAAATGAAATTCTTTCTACAGATTGTTATAGAATTCAGTGGTAAGGTTTGAAACAGGTATATAATCCTCTATTGAACCCTGTGGAATGGGTTAAGTTACTCATGCTGTCTTTAGGCCTTTTAAATATGGACATTTTTAAATCCTCAAATATTAAATGGAAAGTATCTGCTTTAAAAAAGGCTCAGATGTATATTATAAGTAAGCAAATGTGAGTGTGTGTCTCTCTCTCATACACACACATTCAAGGGTCAGGACCTCTGCTGATCTATACTGGTGTATGTGTGTTGAGGGAATAGATGGAAATGAATCATAGGTGTTTGGAGTTTGTTTGGTTTTAAAAAACAAACAAACAAACAAAAAAACATCCTCTCCCTCCCCCTGTCCTTTCATACACATTTTGGTGTATGTCTACTTCAGCAGAAGGGAAGAAGCTGAGCTGGTATCTTTAGCACTGGCAACCAAGCTGAATGTTCTGAAAATGGGAACCAATACATATTAAAGTTGGAGTTATATAACAGTTCAGTCATTTCAACAAATCAGAGTGCGGGGATTTGCATAATCAGATTATACATTTTGGCATACTGTATAGTTAGAGAAGTTACTGTACAATGATTATGCAAATTCAATACTCAGAATCAGTGCAAAGAAAATAGCATACAGGAGAAATGAATGGTACGTCAGCAACTAAACAGTATTCTTGCATTCTGACTGCCAATTGACTGGGATAATTTCTCTCTGGGGTACATTTTACATGGACATCAGTTCACATGAGCATATCTACTGGACTAGCTTTACAGGCTGGCTGTCCAAGCCTGACACCTATTGACTAGGAATTCCATGCCTATAAATATACATTATATATACATATACACACACACACACACACTCCTCTGTCATAATGAAATACGTTTTCAACAGCAGATTTCCCCAGATTACATCACCACCATTGCCAAATTCTGTCCACTATCCTTTATGAAAAATTCACATTCCCACTATACTTTAATGATACACCCGTCTTAGGTAAATTACATAAAAAAGACACATTCCCTAGGCCTTAATACATTTTAGATTTTGATAGTCTAGTACATAGTATTTATTGTCCTTCTATTATATAAGAAACGTACTTTAAAATGTGATTCTAGACTAGAGCAAGCACTCTGCGTATTTCAACACACTACTACACCCCAGATAGCTGTTGGCCATCTGATCAGCCCAGTGCCAACATCTGATTTTCTCTTGCTTGCCTAAGTCTAGCCCGCCCTGTGGTATTGCCTGGATAAAGCAGGATTTTTCTGTAGTAAATCACTCTTGGATTATACGCCCTAGTTACAGTCACTCTCTCTCACACACACACACTCAATATTGCCGGAAGAATGTGATACCACAACATGACATATATAGAGATTTCTCTCCTTGTAAGATTCCAGGCTATAAATATATTAAGTAAGCCTTTTTTGCTTGCAGTATTCCTGCCTCAACTTCTGTTGGTTTAGTAATGTGTTAAGAACAACTCTAAAAATGAAATTTAATTTGAAAATTAAATATCTTCATTGGTATTTAATTGCAGGCATCAGCTTTCTCACTAGTGAAGCATAATCAGAAGGAAGTAATTTCAAAATATGCTTAGAGGTCTTTCACTGCTCTAAAGTAGAACTGGTTGCCATAGCAACTGGCATACCACCCTCTATTTGTTCCAAATAAATGACATATCAATATGCAGCTGCAATATCAGGGATTCTATTTCTGCTAACACAAAACACAGCTATGTACCTCAAAACCTATTGTTACCATATTGACTAAACTCCAGTATTAAAAGAAAAAACTAATATGCATTTTAGAGCTTTAAAGTAATGGAGTACAAAGTGGGTATTTCATTTTCTGCTAAGCATATGTTGCCTGTTACAATGACCTTGACTTCCAATTTCATAATTTACCCTTGGGTGAAAGAGAATGTGCAGGGGACATATTCCCTTTATGTCAGGCTTTTTACATTGTAAATTAGATTTGTCTGTCTTACCCATCAAAGCAGCGAATCCAATTCTGTATTACACCATCATCATCAGAGAACTGCTGTTATATGCAGTATACAGGATTTTTTATTTGGAAATCTAACATCTACAAAATGATAAACTGGCCTGTTTAGATAAGCATAGGCTTTAAACATCAATTGATCTCCCTGCTTATGTAGCAGGGCTAACAGTACTAACAAAATGACTTCCAGCCAGCTCTGGAAACATGAGAGGAGACTGGTGCATGTTCCCAAAGATATTGCCAGACACTCAGATAATAAAATTATTAGAATTTGATTAAGCTTCTACATTTTACAATTCACTTCAGTGGGAGCAGGATTGGGCCCACAGCCCTTTTTCTTTCTACCTCTCCACTTGCAAAATAATATTTCTGTTAAATAAGCATATTCAGTGTACCACAGAGTGGTAAATTAAGAAGGGAAATAGTCATCCCACAATTAATGTCACTTTAGCATTAAAAAATGGGAACATGGGGGTGGGGAAGTCATTGTGCTATGATAGACAGAGCTTGAGGAACTTTAACAAGGCTGGCTGGTGATCACAGTCCTTCAGGGTTCTCAAAAGCCTGGGTGACTGCTCTGAAAAAGAAGTCAAGAGAATCCAGCTAGTGCAAAATGGTGAATTTGTTTTAATGCCACACTCAACCCTTTATTTGTTTTCCGTTTGCAAAAAGTTAAAAGTAAAATGAATACTTATGTACATAGGTGGCAGAAAAGAGATTCTTGCTGAAAATATTCATATAGCCATCTTGATACTAACAGGTATTCCACTGGTTTGTATAAGCATTCCTATTTATCAAAGAAACTGTGGTCACACAACTAGAAAACAAACAATAGCATAATTTGAGTGACATTCATTCAGCACAAATAGCAAATTGTTGATTTCATTATTCAGAACACATACAACTGGTTCATGGGACATTCATTGGCTGTAATACATTCAAAAATAATATGAACATTTGCAAAAATCAAACACTATGCACAAATCATTCAAATTAAGAAGGTTATACTTACCAGTTAGGTTACTCACTCCAGTCCAACTATACATATATAATATGGAGTCTAAATTAGCTGTTACCACTCAAAAAAGAGATCTTGGAGTCATCCATTCAATGTGCAGCAGCAGTCAAAAAAGTGAACAGAATGTTGGGAATCATTAAGAAAGGGATAGTATCAGAAGGATAGCCATATTAATCTGTATCCACAAAAACAACAAGGAGTCTGATGGCACCTTAAAGACTAACAGATTTATTTGGGCATAAGCTTTCATGGACAAAAACCCCTCTTTTTCGGATGCATGGAGACTCTTCATATCCATGCATCTGAAGAAGTGGGTTTTTTACCCATGTAAGCTTATGTCCAAATAAATCTGTTAGTCTTTAAGGTGCCATCAGACTCTTTGTTGTTTTTCAGAAAGGGATAGAGATAATAATACAAAAAATATCATATTGCCTCTATGGCATACCCACATCTTGAATACTGTGTGCGGATGAGGTTGACCCACTTTTAAAAGATCTATTGAAATTGGAAAAGGCTAGGAAAAGGGCAACAAAAATGATTAGGGGTATGGAACAGCTTCCATACGAGGAAATATTAATAAGATTGGGACTTTTCTACTTGGAAAAGAGCTGAATAAGGGGGGAGGGGGCGGGACATGATAGAAGTCTATAAAATCATGACTGGTTTGGAGAAAGTAAATAAGGAAATGTTATTACCTCCTTCTTATAACACAAGAACTAAGGATCCAGGGCCGGCGTAACCACTAGGCAAACAAGGCGGTCACCTAGGGCACCAAGATTTGGGGGCGCCAAAAAGCACTCGGGCCAGGGAGCAGTGTCTGAGCCCTGTGTTCCACTTGGGGGGAGAGGGAGGCGCGCGAGGGCTCTGTGACCATGTCCCACTTCGGGGGGGGAGCAGCTGCGCACAAGGGCTCCATCCCGTATCCTGCTTGGGGGGGGGTGGGCATGACGGTGGTATGCGAGGGCTCCATGTCCGTGTCCCACTTGGGGGCGGGAAGTGCACAAGGGCTCCATGCCCGTGCCCCTGGGGTGGGGTGGCTGCAGAGGATGCAACTGAGCCCAGATTGCCCCCTGACCGGGAGCGGGGAAGCAAGGTGGAAGTTTTGCCTAGGACGCAAAATATCCTTGCACTGGCCCTGTATGGATCACCAAACAAAATTAATAGGCAGCAGGTTTAAAACAAACCAAAAGAAGTATTTCTTCACCCAACACAAAGCCAACCTGTGGAACTCCTTGATAGATGATGTTGTGAAGGGCAAGACTAGAACAGGGTTCTAAAAAAAGAACTAAATAAATTCCTGGAGGGTAAGTCCTTCAGTGGCTGTTAGCCAAGATGGGCTGGGATGGTGTCCCTAGCCTCTATTATTTGCTAGAAGCTGGGAATGGGTGATGGGATGAATCATTTGATGATTACCTGTTCTGTTCATTCCCTCTGAATCACCTGGCATTGGCCAGTGTCAGAAGTCAGGATACTGGGCTAGATGAACATTTGGTCTGACCCAGCATGGTCATTCTTATATTCAGGCCCTGATTCAGTAAAGTTCTTAAGCATGTGCTTAGATCATCCCAGTTCAAAGTACTTACACATATGCTTACAGTTAAAGATATTACTAAGACCCAGTAACTAAGAGAAGTTTACCTAAATTACAGTTGGCGCAAAAACTGTTAAGGTTTTTGAACATACTATCAAGCGTCTCATAAATTTTGAATAAATAGCAAATAAAGATAATCAGATAATCAGCACCACAGCAAAAAATATAGAGCATTTTCTTATTTTCTCCTGTTTTCTGGTCCACTGTGATACTAAAGAGTGTCATCTTGCAGCTCTCTGAAAATGTGTAGGGCCATATTTTGAGAAGTATTTAGCCACTCAATTCCCTCACATTCTTATTCTTCAAGCTCTCCCATCCCCCAAGTTCACACCTCTCTAGCTCCAGCTTTTCCTATACTGATCATATCCCTTGGAAGTTTGGCACTTAAATACTTGTTAAAAATTGGTCTATACTGTGCTCTATTAGATCATAAACAATCAATGCAACACACATATGAAGATGTACATATGTCCAGAAAAAAGCAGTTATACAAAGTAAACCAATATATTTATTATCAGATAGTTTCATAATTTAGTAGGACAATAATTACCATATCTTAGAGTATTAAATATTGATTATTAATAGCTTTTGCCATGTAATTAGCTAGAGAAAGAGATCAAATGTCATTTACTCAATATTACACACAAATCTAATTACTTACAGCATGTATTACTTATGAAAATGTTAGATGGTAAGAACAACAAGTAGATATTATAGATCAAATTCTATTAAGTATTGAGGGCATCTTGTAAGGTGCCAACTGTCTGACTTATTGACTTCACAACAGATATGTTAACTGTTAATTAACAAAAAGTTAAAATAGATTGATTATATATCATGTTAAATAAACACAAATTCAATTAATTTGTTCATCTCCAGATATTAAAGTTATTAAATTACATTTTAAAGAGTGCCAGAAATTGAACTAGCTGCGAGATGACAGGTGGAGTGATGGAAGTATACAATATGGTACTTCCATATTATCAATCCTCTGCACTTTTAACAAATTACATCAGTACCTAATATAACTTTATAAATTGGAGACTTACCATATGGTTGTGCAACAAGATGTATCATAGTTTGTTATAATACATGCTCCAGAAACTGGGTGTCACGTGTATAATTGCAAGGGCCCAATTCATGAATAGCCACCATGAACTTTCCAAGACGTGCAAGTTTGTGGACAGGTTTTCATGCAATGTAAATAAGGTAGAAAAAAATAAAGTGTTTCACATCAGGGTTACCTAGGCCTGGCTCTACCAAAATGACTCAAGACTTTCCCTGAACACCAGAAAGTTAAGGGCCTTCCACTGGTTGCCCTTTTCACATGATTTCCCTCCCATGAAATTCACATCATTTTTCTCCTCTCTCAAGTTCAACTGTCCCCCAGGTTTCCATTCTCTCTGGCTGCAGCTACTCTAGTTTCCCCTCTCCTGATCATCTAATTTAAGGGCTGGTCTTCACTGGCGGGTAGCGATCGATCGGTTAGCGATCGATTTCTTGCATCTGGTGAAGACGTGAGAAATCGATTGCCCGCGGCGCCCCCGTCGAATCCGGAACTCCAGCTTGCCGGGAGGAGCAAGCTGAAATCGACGGGGGGTGCGCGCCACTGACTGCCACCGCCATGAGGACGGCAGGTAAGTCTGCTGCAGATACGCAACTTCAGCTAAGTGATTCACATAGCTGAAGTTGTGTATCTGCAGTCGATCCCGCCCCCAGTAGTGAAGACCAACCCTAGGAGAGCAAATATTCTCCCCGCTAGGCCGTTATGCACACTTTTATTTCCTCTGCCAGTTTATTTCCTCTGCCAGTTCCTCAGATTAGAAAACTTCAAGCCTTCCTGTGATATAGTACTGGATTTTGTGACAAAATTTCTCTTTTATGTGTTGGGTCCACTCCAGGATAAAGCACTATTCACCCTTTCAATTGGGCAATTTTTAAACATCCTGTGTCTCACTACACTTTTTTTTATACATCATGCTCCAAATTCCCCTCGGTGAGCACTGCCAACCTCTTGATTACAGTGCTGTCATTCTGGGGCCCACACCACTTCTTTAGGAAAGATGTGGACAAATTGGAGAGAGTCCAGAAGAGAGCAATTTAAATGATAAAAGTTTTAGAAAATCTGACCTAGGACAAATGTTAAAAAAAAAAAAAAAAAAAAAAACCTGGGCATATTTAGTCTTGAGAAATGATGACTGAGGGGGGACCTGATAGCAGATATGTTAAGGGATATTACAAAGAGGGTGATCAGTTATTCTCCATGTCCACGGAAGGTAGGACAAGTAGTAACAGGCTTACTCTCCAGCAAGAGAGATTTAGATTTGATATTCGGAAATATTAAGATATTAGGTAAACTCTGGAATAGACTTCCAAGGCAGGTTATGGAATTTCCATCACTGGAGACTTTTAACAACAGGCTGGACAAACATCTGTCAGGGACGATTTAGGTTTGGTTGGCCCTGCCTTGCCTCAGGGAATTGAACTTGAGGCTTCTTGAGGTCTCTTCCAGCCCTACATTACTATGATTCTATGGCGTTGCCTGACTGAGAAGAGACTTTAGTTCATGGTATTAATGTGTCTGAATTGCTGTGCTTATGCACAAGGGATATAAATCAAAGCCAGTTGGAAAAACTTCAATGAAGCCATATTCCCTCAGAAGATGAAGTTCCATTAAAGTCAAAACGCTTCATGTAATTGGGTCATTTCACAGGAATTTTATTTTGGAAGAAAATCACAAAAAGAGTCCCAATAAAGTTGAACTGTCCTGTTGCAACATTTTCAGAGTAAATGTTTTGAAGTGACTTGTTTAGAATTGGTTAATTTTTTAGATTATATATCATCCCAATCAATATTTTGTGTGTGTCTCTCTCTTCCCTATTCCTCCCCCCCAAAATTCTAGCTGATAGTAACCCTGAATGTAGCATCCACATCAGCTGTGTTTAATGACCCCCAAACTCAACATTTAACTATACTTTAACTAAAATGCCCTGAATTGCTAGAACACAATGAGGCCTGGCCCGTTCAGTTAACTCTCTTTGCTCTCCAAGAGATGCCAGTAGACAGCTTCCTCCTCTTCCAGGCTTCAGGCCATAGAGCATACATCACAGTACTCACTCAGGAGAGACGAGGGTTCTATTTCTCCTTTCCTTGTGTGAAAGAGGTCTCTGAACTTGGGTGTCCCACACTCCAAGTGAGTGCTCTAACTACTAGACTAAAAGTTATAACACACCCTAGTTTAACATCAATCCATCTGTCATTTTAGGATTTTATAACAACCTTCTCTTCATCTGGCATTTCACGCATAAATCTTTCTTAACTTCAAGAGAGTGTTAACGGTAGAGAATCCCAAGCAAAAAGTAGGTGCTTAAATCCTGTTGGGGGGGGCAGGGCTTAGGCCACACACTCCCTCTCCTTGGCATTTCCTAGAGGCTAGCTTAGGCAGCTCCCCACTCAGTATACTGGCTTTATGAGGCACCTAATTCTCCCCATGCATTGTATAGGGAGCCTGGGCACCTAACAGCATTTCAGCACTTCTGACCCTTTGCGACCCTAGCCCGTGGTGCTTTCTTATCAAGGAAATCTGCTTCCTGAGCTGCAGTCAGAAATGTTCCACAATAATTAATATGGATCACAATTTATGTAACTCTTATATACAATGATATTTTAGATCCATGAGGCTTCCCCCCAGAAATTGCTGTGTAACAGGTAAGAAAATTCTTCAAGTGATACACAGTTAAAAAATTTTAAATATACTTTATGTAAATAATTCCATCTGGGTTTGGAAAGTAAATTGATCATTTATTCAGCAAATGATTCAACTGAATCCTCCTCCACCTTATCCCCACACACTAATTAGCACTATGAACGCACATATTCAGCAGAATGTAGTAATTTTAAGAAGTTACAGGTTTTGTAGAAATCTAATATATAGAGAGAGATGCTTGTAACAGGTCACACGTTGCCAAGTGAAACAATTAAATCTCCACATTCTCTTTTGGCTAGAATGACATTGTCAATGTCATTTACTGTGACCCACTGTATACAGGTGAAAATAATCTCTACTTTGACCTTCTGGTGATCTTTGCAGAAAGAGTGAGTGATTAAAAAAAGCGCCTCCTAACCAAGTTCCCTTTCATATGTATTAAAAGCAGCTATGATTCTATTCTGAATGTAAAAGTTGGATTGTACAGTTATGTTTATTGTCTCAGTAATTTCCAGATTCTGTGACCAAAGTACAACTGAGAAGATGCAGAGCTGGTTGTTAAAGGAAACAAACTCAGTTGGGTATCTATGAGTCAAGTTGATGACACACAAAAAAGGAAAGAAGTCAGCAATACATATTGTGATCATCTAATCATCAAAATTATTAATACATAGCTAGAAAAGAATTCAATTCACTCAGAGCCATGGTAGTTCAGCAAGGCAAAAGCAGATCTGTGTTCTAAATCCTGTTGCAAATCTATGCAATAAGAAGGCATAACTTTGCCACTATGTTTCTAATATAAATCCATGATCAAACACACCTTTTAAGAATCACACCTATAAGAATCAATACATGGTGTCATGTAAAGATTGGTTTTATCAATAATAAATAAATGTGTTGACATTTTTTGGCTACAATCTTCATATATAGAATTGATGTCCTCAGGAGATTTTAATTTTTCTAACCTGGTAGCCTCATACAAAATGTGGCTGGCTCAGAAAGATAAAGTTCAGTTCTATGCTGAAGCACCACTAAGTAAGAGTGGCATCTGGTTAGACCCGCTTCGTGTGGAAATTCAGAGATGTATGTTTATATTAGGCACACACAAAAAAAAAGGTCACCACTTTTTTTAAAAAAAAAACATAGCGGCCCAAAATTACTTTTCACACTCAGTGCCCTACAAATCAACAATATTGCTGTTGTGATGAGCTTTTTTTAACTACTGAAATGGTATTGCAAAATTATTTACTCCTGTGGGAATTCTGCATCACTGCACATGCACAGAATTCATGTCCCCAACAGATTTCTTTTGCTTCCCCACAGAAAAATGACTTTCTGACAGGGAAGCAGCAAGAGCAGTTACACACCACTGCCTAGCTCTGCAGGTACATCGTTTCAGGCACTCAGAGCGGCCAGCTGAAAGGTAAATCACTGCAGGTCCGGGGACACCCCAGCTAGTGGCTCCTAGCCTGAGCCAGATTAGCTACTAGTCCCAGCTAGGCTGGAGGTAGTGGAGGAGGGGATTTCCTCTTCGCCTGCAAAGAGTGGCTGGCTGGGACTGTGTCCAACACCCTCCCCTCTCTCTCTTCCCCCCCCCCCCCCCACCAGCTGAAGGATGCTCAGCATCCTCCCCTGCTTCCTCCCCACATCGCTCCTCAGCTGTGGGGGAGGAGTCACTATACAGGGATGTTGGTGCTACCTCCATGCATCTGGGCCTCCCATACCCAGACACCCCTGCCAAGCTTCACCCTCTACACCCAGAACCCCTTAGCCCTCCATACTCAAACTCATCCCCAAATACCTTTCTCAGTTGCACTGGCAACATCTTCATTCATTCCTCTAGCAAGCTTTAGAGCAATGTGTCAAATTGCTTTAGATGCAATAGTCTGGACTCTTGTCACAAGGCTGCAGTATTTTCCCTCAGATTCAGGCCAGTAGAGTAATGCCTGTCCAACCTAGCTCCAGGAACTGATTATTAGAAACCTTCAAAGATTCCTCCCTCCCGGCACTATATCCCGTCAGTGGACAGCAATTCCTCACATATGGATCCTTCCTACTCATATTGGGCAAGTGTTAGAAGTTGATCAGAAAGAGATTCATCTGTGGTTCCTCCAGTTGTGCTTAGAAGCACTGAAAGTCGTGAACAGCTGTTCTCAAGTATCTTTAGCCATGTCATAAACTTGTCAATTGATCAAGTCACTGAAGAAGGGAATTGCTTTGACATGACTGGTGGCAGCATATCCCACTAACAAAAGTTGTGCCCTACATCTCAAATGAAAGTTTCCCCATCGATTGGTTTGGATGCTTTTGCTATCCACAGGTATAACAGCTACCGTATAATGCTGAGAGGGCTTTCATGTCCATAGCATTGTCATTGATAACACTGTCTTCTGACTTTTGAAACTCACACAGCTCTCACTTGAAGACTTCAGTGGGTTTCTTTCATGAAGTTGATGGCTGTTATCCAAACGTCTCAATGCTCTCTTCTTTTATTGGGAACATGCATGTCCCAGAGATCTTTGCCACTAGTGTAACACTTCTGAAGGATCATAGTAACTGACGAGCTTTCTGGTGCATATTGTGGTCCAAATCTGCCAGGAAGGAACAGTAGGCTGTAAGTGGCAGGTGCACAGAAAAGGGACAAAATGGAGGGTGGTCTGGATCCTGGGCTCCCTGGAAGAGTGCAGTGAACAAGGACTGTAACCCAATTGACTTCCCCTTGAATGAACAGTAAGTGACAATAGTAGGCAAGGTCCAGAAAGTAGGGGAGACAAAGCAACATTGGGCAACTAGCTATAGAAAAATGGCAAATTCAGTGGAAAAAAATGCTCTGTTCCATCACACCATGAAAAAATGCCAGATTCCTTGATCAAAGAATCACAGGATCCACAAGACTCTGACTGAAACAAATAAGGCTGTTCACCCTCTTACTACTACTGTGTCAAGCTATCTGCAGATTCAGGCAGGCATTACCACGTCAGCTTGCAGCTTTAGAAGTTCTCTGCAAACACAATGGCTAGACAAAAAAGAAGAAAGGAAAGGTGGTCGCAACCCCTCTGATACCTTTTCATGACCACACAGGGGTCCAAGAATCTCAGTTGTTTGTGTCATCTGAATAAACTCCAAGTATGGCAGTTGAAAAATAACATAGATTCCATCAAGAGAAACACACACCATTTTTAAAAGCTTTCATTAAAACCCTTTGGATTCTTAAAGGCTTATCAGCCTTGAAATTGAAAATTCCCGCAATCCTGTCTAACTTCTTTGAGCCTTTATTGCTGTGTTGTGACATTGCTTCTTTAGTCCATCTGGTTTTTCAAAGTCATCTTGCTTAATGTGCCTATTAGTCCAATGTGGATTTCACAATTGCATATCGAGTTGAGAGCACGGCTAATCTCTGGTAAACATACAGGAAGATGTCCTTGTACTGTCCCTCTCTCCATTCTCAGGGAATGCCTTACATATCCATTGCCTATATAGAACAGCCCTTCCATAAGGTCCTATGATTCACATTATCAGATAAGGGAGCTAGGAAAAAAAGGAGCCATGCAGTCTCATATTTCCCCACTGAGAGTCCTGACAATGGAGCTCTTTCCTGTTCTGCATATCTGACTGCAAACACTCTCTCAAAGCCACTCCTTCTGCAGTGCTTCTATGTCAATCATCCAGAAGGGAGCAGAGATAACCAATGGCTTCCACGCCCCTCCTCATCATCACCAGGGCTCCCATCTCCCATGGACTTGATGAAGAAAACCCAGCTGTGCTTGTTGAGGATCAGTGTTTATGAGCTTCTTTCTCCGAGTTACTTTAACCACTGCCTAAATCCTTTTGAAACCTACATATGTAGACAACTTAACTACTGCAATGGGAACTGTGGAGGCTTAACACCTCTCAGGGCAGAAGTATACAATAAATATTTCTGTTTCGTATTTAGGGCCGTGGGGAATAGACGGTATAGTCCTATCATATGATTATAACAACACTTCTGTTCCACTAGCATATCTGGAGGCTGTTAAACAGCAGCTACTTAAATTAGACATTTTTAAATCAGCAAATAACTTGCATCCCAAGAGTTTTCTAAAAAGCTGGCTGAGGAGCTCACTTGACCATTAATGTTGATTTTCTAAACATTTTGGAGTACTGGGCAAGTTCCAGAAATGAGAAGAATACTCATGTTGTACCAATATACAAAGAGGGTTGTGATGTTTCACCCCATAATGGTTTATGGAAATATACTTATGAAAGTAAATATGACATAACTGGAATATGTTTTATGCTAGATATGCCATGTATCATATCTTTGCTAAGGTGATGATCTACTGGATATATTCATCCTGTTTGTATGCATATATCATTTTTTATTCAAAGTTATGAATATTGGCTATGTATTTGTTTAATTTTAAGTAGCCTCGGTGAAGCAGTTGGTCAGCTTCCTGAGAAAAGACCATTCTCAATAAGTGCCCAATCAAGAAACACTTAAGCTAACAATGAACTTGGAGATGCCAATCCACATCTGAGCTTTCCTAAGAATGTGACCTGGCTGGTAAGAAACTGAGTCATGAATGGATATGCGACTTGCCCATGTGACTCCAAAACTCCATCATGGAGATGGATTCTGAATAGGAGAGATGAGGCCTCCACCCACAAGAGAAAGTTTATTTAAGCCCCTGGGAGATCCTCCATTTGGTCTTCAGCTGGCTCAAATGGTAGCCTCTTTACCCCCCCCCCCCCCCCAAAGGATACCTGAAAGAAACTGTAACAAAGTACAGTAACCACAGGGGTGTGAGTCATTGCTGGACCCAGACTAGAAGGAGGCTAGTCTGTAAAATAAACTTATTGGAACATCTGTGAGGGTGAGATTTCATCTGTAATCACTTTCTTACACTTTCTCGCTGTATTAGGTATAGACTTGCATGTTTTGTTTTATTTTGCTTGGTAATTCATTTTGTTCTGTTATTACTTGGAACCACTTAAATCCTATTTTTTGTATTTAATAAAATCACTTTTTTACTTATTAATTAACCCAGTGTATGTATTAATACCTGGGGAGGGGGTAGCTGTGCATATCTCTCTACCAATGTTCTAGAGGGTGAACAATTTATGGGTTTACCCCGTATAAGCTTTATACAGGGTAAAATTGATTTATTTGGGGTTCAGACATCACTGGGAGCTGGGTATCTGATTGCTGGAGACAGGAACACTTCTTAAGCTGTTTTCATTTTAGCCTGCAGCATTTGGGGGACATGGCTCAGACCTGGGTCTGTGTTGGTAGCAGGTTAGTGTGTCTGGCTCAACCAGGCAGGATTCTGAAATCCCAAGCTGCCAGGGAAAATGAGCGTGTAGGTAGTCTCAGCACATCAGTTGGCAGTTCCCAAGGGGGTTTCTGTTACCCAATCCTTCACAAGGATAAACAGGATGGCCTGGATAATTATAGGCCTGTCAGCCTAACATCGATCCTGGGCAAGATAAAGGACTGGCTTATATGGGACTCAAATAATTAAAGCAGGAGAATATATGGGTTTATGGAAAACAGATCCTGTCAAACTAACTTGATACTTATTTATGAAAATACAAATTTGGTTGTATAGCACTGATGCAGTAAGCAGACTTCTGTAAGGAGTCTGTTTTGGTATGGCACAATATTTGGATTTTAAAAAATAGAAGGATATAAAATTAGCATGGCACATATTATGGACTCAAAGGCTGGATAACCGCTAGGTCTCAAAATGCAAGTGTAAACAGAGAAATCATCATGAAGCAGATTGTTTCTAATTGGATCCCATACAGGGATCAGTCACACAAATAATATTCCTTTTAGTATGAGTAATTATAAATATGTGTGTGTGTGTGTGTATATATATATATATATAAATCAAACAAACAAACAAAGAATGTAAGTGACATTTACAGGACAAGAGACACTATCCTGGGAAGCAATGATTCTAAAAGGACTTGAGTGTCATGGTGGATAATCAGTTTAACATAAGCTCCTAGTGTATGGCCAAAAAGGCTAAGCAGGGGAATCCCCAGGAGGAGCAGAGAGGTTATTTTACCTCTATATTTGGCACTGGTTCAACTGCTACTAGAATGTTGCATCCAGTTCTGGTGTCCACAGCTCGCAAAGGATGTTGATAAACTGGAGAGTGTTCAGAGAAGAGCTATAAAAAATGAGTAAACAATAAGAAAACATTCCTCAGTCATTGAGCTCCCCGAGTCTTTTTAGCTTTAAAAATTGAGAAAGTTAAGGAGCGACTTGATAACAGCCTTTATGCACCTACACAGGGGACAAAACCATAATGATGGACTCTTCAATTTAGCAGAGAAAGGTATAGCACAATTCAGTGGCTGGAAATGGAAGCTAGACAAATTCAGTCTGGAAATAAGGCACACATTTTCAACAGTGATTACCATTCACCAAGAGTCATGGTGGACACTGCATGCATTGGACGAAGTGGGTATTAGCCCACAAATGCTTCAATACTTTAGTTCGTCTTTAAGGTGCCACAGGACTTTGTCATTTCTGCAAATCCAGACTAACAGCTACCCCTGTGATTCTCTCATTGAGAATTTTTTTTAAATCAGGATTGGATATTTTTGTAAAATATATGCTCTAGGAATTATTTTGGGGAAGTTCTATGACCTGTGTTATACAAAAGAACTGACTAGATGATCACAGTGATTCTTCCTGGCTTTTGAATCTATGAATAATACACTCCTTGACAAATGCCCCAAATCCCTTCCAGTTGTTTTTTCCTAGTCTTGACAAGGCACCCATCTTAGCTTCCAGCCTCCCTCAGAAGTGCCCCAGCACTCTTTCCACCACCCTTCCTCCCCACAGATATCCACTGTCACCTGACCTGCCTCCCAAAAATGGGGCAGGTACCTGCAGCTGGAAGGCAGTCAGGTGTGGAACACACATGCAGGAGATCAACTAGGGTTTGTAGCAGAAGTGTCACAATCTTCCTTGCTTCTCAGTTCCTGGAAACCCTCTCAAGGGCCAGTACACATATGTCTCAAGCACTTAAGCATTCTGGGGTTGATGTTGCAATACCACATAAAGCTCATATTATTCCCCTCGATGTTATACCAATTTAGAGAGGAATTTGAGGCAGCCAGGCAAGCAGACAGGAAGCAACTTAGGCTTTGGAAAGCACTTGCTCTCTCTTGGTTTTCTTCTCTTCCAGCAGGGGAAATATTATTAACATAATGTAACCTAAAAATTATTTTCTATTCACTTTAAGTGAGACCTTTTGTGCTCATATTCCAAATTATATTCAGTAAAGCGCCGAAGAACAAGACAGACGAAAGACTCCTCACTTTAGAAATCATCCAAGTGTATCGTTTGCAAGCTCCAGCAAGTTTTGTGATGCTATTAAAGCTATTAAAACAAACAGTGCAGTATTTGGCACCAAAAACCTTTTGAAACATGTTCAACAGGAAGAAGATAGGCCAGGTTAAATTAACCCAAGAGAACACTCTTGTAAGTGCTTAAATTCCATCTAAACAGGAAGCTCTCTGTTAAATTAAAATATGAAGTGGTTTTGAATGTTACAGTAGCTGTATTAGTAAATAAAAAGAAAGTCAAGATTTGAAGGAATAGTTGGAGATGCTATGATATGTTAGAGACTATGAGCCATCTACTACATCCAAGTGAAACCTCTTCATAAAAAGTGTATTTTAACAGACACTGATCTGTTGAAAGGATGAAAGCAGATCACCATAAGTGATCACATACATGGCCTAATTTTTGGAGTTTTGAGCCTTATGTCCCATGAAGTCAATGGGACCTGCTGACTGCTCAGTACTTTTGAAAATCTTATTTAAGACTCCAACTTTAGACATTATGTCCTGTGAGCATTTGGTGAGTAAGGCTTCCTTAGAGACATGAAAATCCTATTTAAAAGTAAGATTCAGTCCTGCTGTGAAGATTTAATAACAAAAAATGACACCTGCTTAGATACTTTATTCCTGTGCAAACAGAAATGCTTAATTTCTCACTACATAGCCATTTAATCCTGTAAACCTCCACTGAAAATAACGGGGCTGTGCAGTTGTCACTCAGGGTACAATGGATCACGCATCATACTTTGACCTGCAAAACCTTTACCACTGGCAATAGTGTGCAAGAAAGAACCCATAATGGTTATCATAGCTCAGGCTGAGTTTGCGGAGATGACTGTAACAAAAACCAAAAGCAGTGCAATGTTTTCACCCTTGTGTTTTTCTTCTTAACCATTGTGGTAGGGTGGGCCTGACCCAGCCTGCCGCCCCTTTAAGAGGGAGCAGAAGCCCTCTGCAAACCTCCCTCGCAGGAAGGCTAATTAGCCACCTGAGGTGCAGGCCAATCAGCCTGCATGAGTTGCACCTGGCAGCCTCCTCTGGGGGATATAAGGCTGCCAGGAAGGAAGCCCGGGGGTGGTGGTGTCTGAGCTATCAAGAGCTGTGTGAGTTTGTGGGGAGCTATCAAGAGCTGAGTGTGTGTTGTCTGAGCTATCAAGAGCTGTGTGTGTGTTGTCTGAGCTATCAAGAGCTGTGTTTGTATTATTGTATTAGGGGCTCAACTATATAGAGTTTGTAGAGCCAGAACCTGTGGAGCTGTTTAGAGCTGGATATTAATGAGCTACTTAGAGCTGGATGTTAATGAACTGTTTTAACCTGTATATATTGGTGGTGGGGTCCTGCACTGTAAATTAAAGGGCACTGTTTGTAGCAAAAAAGGGTTTCCTGCCTGTTCCTGCGGGGGGGTGAGAAGGCGGTCTGTCACACATGGTGTCAGAGGTGGGATCGCTACACCAGCAACACAACTGGTGGCCCCAAGATGGAGGGAACCCTGCAGTGTCTCGAGGAACCACAGAAGCGGACCCAGCAGGCCATGCACGCCTTGCAGCGAAACCACCCGATGCAGCAGTTGGAGCTGTAAAGGTACTGCGGGACTTTTTGAGAGGGCAGCCATCACAGCCGGGTGGGAGCGGACCACCCGGGCCCTCCGTCTTGCTCCGTACCTTGTGGGCAGAGGCCCAGGACTTGGGGACATTATGGACTCCCTGATATTGGAGCAGTTTTGCTCAGCCTCCCCGAGACTGTCCGTACTGGGGTAACGAGGCACTAGCCAGAGACGGTGAAGTCTGCGGTGCACCCGACCAGAAGTACATGGAGACAGAGAGACCTCGGGGAGAAGACGGACCACGACGGGTCCGGGATTTGGGGCGATGGCCCATGGACTGGAGTTTGGGGGCGGAAACCCTGTGGGGTGATACCCACTCTGCGGGTGCAGGTGGGGAGGAGGTCCCAACCGGGGGTAGTGGACTCAGCCTCCCCCTGTACGCTTGTCCGCAGAGCGTTGATCCGCCCTGGTTGATCCGCCCTGAGTTACCCACTCTGCGGGTGCAGGTGGGGAGGAAGTCCCAACCGGGGGTAGTGGACCCAGCCTCCACCTGTACTTTTGTCCGCAGAGCGTTGGGGCCCTTGTAGAGCTAATCAAAGGCTTGAAGGGTCTGAGCCAGCCCCATGGGGGTAGGCTAAGGGGGGAGGTGTGTGGCAGGGTGGGCCTGACCCAGCCTGCTGCCCCTTTAAGAGGGAGCAGAAGTCCTCTGCAAACCTCCCTCGCAGGAAGGCTAATTAGCCACCTGAGGTGCAGGCCAATCAGCCTGCATGAGTTGCACCTGGCAGCCTCCTCTGGGGGATATAAGGCTGCCAGGAAGGAAGCCCGGGGGTGGTGGTGTCTGAGCTATCAAGAGCTGTGTGAGTTTGTGGGGAGCTATCAAGAGCTGTGTGAGTTTGTGGGGAGCTATCAAGAGCTGAGTGTGTGTTGTCTGAGCTATCAAGAGTTGTGTTTGTATTATTGTATTAGAGGCTGAACTATATAGAGTTTGTAGAGCCAGAACCTGTGGAGCTGTTTAGAGCTGGATATTAATGAGCTGTTGAGAGCTGGATATTAATGAGCTGTATATTAATGAGCTACTTAGAGCTGGATGTTAATGAACTGTTTTAACCTGTATATATTGGTGGTGGGGTCCTGCACTGTAAATTTAAGGGCACTGTTGGAGCAAAAAAGGGTTTCCTGCATGTTCCGGGGGGGGGGGGGGTGAGAGAGCGGTCTGCTACACCATTTTAAATTTATTTTAAGCTGCACACCGAACAGATTTGTTGCATAATTTAAGCAGACTTGTTAGAGAGACAAACATATCACCCCAAAACCCCATTTTAACAGAGTAGCGCTCCACCTCAAGGCAGTGGTTTTCAAACTGTGGGGTATGCCACCATAGGGGGGAACAGAGGAACGACAGGGGCTGGGGCGGGGGGACAATGGCTCGACCAGGGCACGGAGGGAGTGCCCCGCCTCTAGCCCTGCTCCACCCCCAGACCAGCTCTGCCTCGAGGTCCAGCTCCTACTTCACTCTCTCTCCGCCCCAGCCCAGCTCCAAACCCCAGCCACACCTCATCCCCCCCATCCCCACTTTTGCCTCCCAGTCTGCTTCAACCCAAGCTACATGGCTAAGGAAGCCTTGATTGTGTAGTCATCAGGTGGGGGGCATGGACAGATTCTGTCCATGGCAAGAGGGCGCAACTGAAAAAGTTTGAGCCTTTAGGTATGAGATGTTGTGCAACTGAAAATTCCCAAGAAGTTCACTTGATTATCTAGAAGTTTTGTTTGTGAAAATTCTTTAAGCCTCAACTCTAGTTTTGTGAATGCATGCTGCATTTGTTAGTACCTGGACCTTGAATGTAATTTTAGGATGGTTTGACAACTTTGCTTCTTATGCACTTAGCATTTTTCCCACTCTCCAGTTTGTGTGTATACATGCACACATGCCATTTTCTGTGTTTTGCCAGTGATACTAGTGTCATCCATAGAGCTACCCAGTGGCTTTTTGAAACAACTGCTACATCACATTTTTTGGCCCAGCCTTGACAACCAGACACATACCTCCTGTCCATTACTATGCCTCAATATGTTAACCCTGAAGTGAGATCTGATCTAAATAGTTATTAAGTATTTGCATACTATACAGGTTTATGTGTTTAGACACAGTTTACCTATGCCAGAAATAACAATTAGAATCCTTATTTATTTTCTCTACCATATTGTGCCTGGATTTTGTACTCATCTCTCCGGCAACAAAAGCCATGGAGGAAGAAGGGACGTTTTTTTCATGGGGCAGCTTTGAGGATTTGCTCACTCACAGAAACCAGTGCTTCTGGAGACTTGTGCATGCTATCTATCCTTAGTGCAGGTTCCTGTTTTGGGCACTACCAGATCAGATTAAAGATCTGGGAAATAGGCTAATATGGCTTCATTTTATTTTGGATAGAGAGAAAGCAGGTAAGAGTGGCAATTTCATGAAAGCTGTGATACTCTTATGTCAGGTTGTTCATCTTACCTATAATCAGCCTCTGTTTCATTTTAAAGTGAACATGAAGCTTGTTCTGTTTTTAATCACTATGAAGCTGGACCTCAAAACCCATTAAAGCCTCAGGACAAACGAGGAATGGAATAATACAACATTACAAACTTTGCTCACATTAAGTGGATTTACAATCACTATAAAAATAAAATAATAGATTGAGGAATATTTTAACAGAGGGAGAGGGGTTCGGAGAAGGGGAGTTTAACTGAAGAAAATCACAGATTCCTCACATGAAAAGTTGTCAGTGCAAGGGAATTCTCACAGAATACATATTCACTTTGTAAAGTTCCTCACTTTTGAGCAACCTTGTCTTAGATTACTAGCACCTCCTAGGAACTCCCTGCCCACATAACAGTTCCAGCCTGGCCTCATTTACCCAACAGAACCCCTGCTACAGAGCATTTCAGCTATTCACGAGAGGAAAAAAATAGTCTGAAACACAGAGAAAAAACAGACAGCAAAAATTAAGAGAAAAACTTGAAATATAAATCTGGAGAGTGCAGATGTAAATTCAAACAGAGAGAGCAACGGGGGTGGAGAGGCAGAGAGATGCCCTGAGTTATAAAGTAATTGTCTGATTTTTTAAAAAAATAACTAACTAATGGACTTCTCTCAAATTCTCCTCATTAGTACAAACTGAGTAGTTAGAATTACACCTTACATTTCAAAAGGTAGCAATGCAGACCTAAAACTGAAGACAGGCTATGGGGAACTTGAATTCAACATAAATCTGTTTAGAGTAGGATATGTCAATTTCTTGACCCCAAGTTGATTCAAACAGATATCCATAAGTCTCTAAATAATTGATACATACAATGACCTGCAACACATCAGGATAGCCATTTTAAGTATGGTCTGGCCCCATTTTCCCAGCCGGGTTCACACACGCTCCCATCTCCAACGTTCATTCCCACCCCCCATGTAAAGACACTCAGACATGAAGCAGTAAGAAGAGTATAAATACTTTGCAATGCATTCCATAAAATATGATCAAAACTCTAACTTCACTCATTTCAATTCAAGCCCTCCTGTGCTCCCTGCTGTTCTGGTTAGTCAAGGGAAGTTTGGGCCCTGCTGAGGAATGGACAGTCTCCTCATCTATCTCTCCAAGTTCTCAGATGGAATCAACCACTGTCATCTCCAAGCACCTCTGTATGACTCATTCCTTTCTACTGACCCCGCAGGAACCACCCTGCAAGGTTTCAGCTAGGTTTAATCTGCATGCTTCATGAAGCAACAAAGTGGAAGTGCCAGCATCTCTCTGTATTTTACCTCCCAAGCCCATGGGTCACAGCAGCATACATTTACTTTATATTAAGGCTACCTCTCCGTTGGGATTCAGTTCACACTACAGGGGTCTGAATTGCAGCACGCACCAAAGTGCTGCCTTTTAACTGCCCTATGTGGATGCTGCTGGATGAGTTAAAAGGTACCTACTTTGTATTAACATATTCCTAGTCAAGCAGATCTATGTAAGCACAAAGTAAGTGCCTTTTAGTTCACACCAGCAGTGTCCACATGGGGCAGTTATAGTGCAGCACTGTGTTGCGTACTGAAATTCACACCCTACCGTCTGAACTGCAGTGCCCAGAGTCTTCAGTAAATTACTCGCTTCCGTCTTTGCTCTAGAGAATCTGTCAGGTTCCCAAAGTAGCTATCGGTGGCAGGAGCCACAGGAAACATGCTTTGCGGCCAGTATTTATAACAAAGCAGGAAAATCAACAGCAGTGCCATGAGTGTCCCAGGATTCATGCTGATCTGCAGAACCTCTGGCTTCTTCAAGAGATATGTATGGAACACTCACTCTGCTCCCCAAACAGAATATCATGGAAATTCCCTGAGGTAAAAACAGTTTCTCTTCACCAGTGCAGGTTATTCCTGCATAAGGGTGAATTGGATTTAAAAACAGTATTCATGAATAAATGGAAATATGAACTTACTGCTCATCAGGTGATTGAGCCATCTGCATTTCCTCTGCTTCTTCTATCTGAAAGAAAAATAAATGAAGCTAATTAGGCACAGGATTGAAAGTCTTTCCAAATACTTTCTAAAAGCCTGGCCCCAGCCTTGGAAACACATATGCATGTGAATAGTTTTATCTATAAGAAGAAGCCATTGAAGGGATCTACATTAAAAAAATATATTAGCTCATAATGGAATGATGCATCAGAGCCTACTTCAGTCATTCTTTCCATTACTATACTTATGTCACACACGTAGGCACTCCCTTCCTCCAAGTAAAGATACGACATCAGTGTAAAGAGGGTGCTATACAGTATTGACTCAGTATAAACAGAATTAGGCCCTTGGTTATTCTTCATAATCCTGAATTGCAAGACCTCCTTTTATTAACTAAGCCAAATTATTCTGAACACGGTGTACTTTTTACTTCAAAGTCTCAACATAGACACAACCCGTGCTTTAAGATTGAGTACTAACACTATTTGCACTATAAATTGAATCATGAATTCATCCACACAAGCCTGAATTTTGAGGGGCATCATAAAGCACCAAAACAATGGGGCAGAAATTGAAAAGTGCTTTGGGAACCTTGGGCCAGACTTGGAGATTCTCTGCACATCTGACAACTCAAAATGAAGACAATACAAGTTGTAGCCCCTCAACACTATATCAGCATCACCAACTCTGCCAATTATAAGTCTTCTAATATGAGAGGTTCATCATAAACCACCTGAATACCACTGAATCTTAGCTTTCCTTTTAAAAAACATGCATGTTTCTATCCTTCATGATTGTGGAGTAAAGCTTGAAAACACAAACCAGATGAGAAAAAAAATAAGAAAAAATTTAAGTGTATTTTTTTTTAAATCTCATGATTTTCAGGAAGGGGAGTTTATTCATGATTTGAGCATTTAGGGATGGCAATATTGTCATGTTTCCTGAAGTCTGAAGGTTTAGAGTATTATTTTAGTGTAGCATACACACTGTACACAAAAGCCCATTTAAATAAAACATTTCAGTTCTGAAACTAACCAGTAAGATCTAGACCAATACTATAGCAAGGCCAGAATCAGAGTAGGTAGCAAACCAGCTTAGTGAAAATCCAAGTTTATGTAAACAACCAGTTTAAAGGTTTGTTATATTTCTCACATTCTAATTTAACCAAAATACCAGCAGAGTCTCTGGATATCTACAAACAATAGACTTCAAGTGCAAAACAGAAGAATACAAACAAAATAAGATGGGGTAATTTATCAGAGTTCCCATTTTTGCAATCAGTATTAAACATGCTTATCCTCTGATGCCCAGCCCTCTTTACAGTGTTTAGCCTAATAAGGCTGAACTGCTGGTAATTAACTCCCAGTTAGGAGTGCCTCCTAGGGAATTAACCACCTCCACTCAAACTACTGTCAGACTTAGCAGTACTTTTTCTTATGGCACTGCAAACAATGGATGCAAACAGAGCTTGGGTTTTTCTGCAGGGGGCACCAAAGGATCTGTACAACCATCACAGGTAGTAGAGATTATTCCATTTTATCGCCTACTTTCTTGTCATTCTCAAAGACAAAAATAATGGCAGTATATGATAAACATATTGACTTTGGCATGTTGGGGTCCTGATTTTCTACTGCCTTGTACATTGTGTAGACATTTATGTCCATGCAAAGCAGGTGTAAACTGCTTCCTAATCAGAATGGGAATGTTTTACATTCACTTTATACCTTCTGATGTCAATTACAGCTGTGCAAAGCCATAAAGTATCAGGCCCTCTGGACAAAGTTAGGGTAGCCTCCATTGGCTTGAAAGTGGACCAGAAACAAGACATATCTGGGGACACAATTACTGTGGGTGCAGAACAGCAACTTCAGACAACACAAGTAGAGGAGCTAGTCTGAGCTCTTAGTCAAAGTATCGAACTGATGGCAGAAGGAACATTGTAATTAATGTCATCACGGCAAAATTAAACATAAAACCAAGCTATGATTGGCTCAGCCAAATCCCTGCATTCTTATAGACCACCTTACCCTCCTATGGAGGGCAGGGGGATGCTAAGGTCCCACAAGTGGATTTTTTGGAGGAACCTGGAAGGAAAAAGAGGGAGAGCTGGTAAAAGCCCCTGGGTAATTGCAAATTAAAATAAACATGGGGTTACCTGCACTGTACACTGTTACCTGCCGGGTAATTCAGGACATCTAATAATAAAGTTGTGGTCTAATTAAAATGATGTCTATACATCTCCTATCATTCTTTTAGCATAGCCAGACAATGGTGGTAGTTCTAACATACTGAATCTGACATTGGTATGTTTAGTGGGAGCTTCAAAGCAAATAAGATTGATTTTTGCCATTTGCCCTTTAAATATCTAGAAATCTTGACCCCTTGAAATCTCGTGTTCAAGGAGTTTTTAAATATATAAATGTCTCTAGATGCAATGAGTTCAAGCATCACGCTTTATAGCTTGTACAAAAACTCAAATGTCAAGAGAGCCTCTCTTTGAAAAGAGGAACTTCAGTCACAACAATAAATATGTCCATCATGAAATACAACATGCCCATATATTTGCCTGATTTTCTGTCTTTCAGAAGGTTCTCAATTCAGGCTACAGCAGCCCCTGACTCAGATCCCAACAGCAAATGTGCAACCAGCAAAATACCTTTTTAACCCCCTTATAACTTTCACAGATCACAATTAATTTTCATCACACTATCCAAAGGTACATCTGGAACCCAGGGACTGTTGCCATACCAAAATTTCTACAGCTGTTCAAAGAAAAAAAAATTAAAGGAAGGAATGGGAAAAGGTATTTTCCCCACTCACAACATCCATTTTTTCCCCCTTAACATTTCAAAATAAAATAATTTCTGGGCTAGCAAACTTCCCAGATTTCAGCCTGAAAGGTTTTTTAAAATTGCCACCTTAAATATAGGGTAACTACATCTTGTTTATTATTTAAACCAGATCTTGCAAACACTTAAGCAGTGTATCCTTACTCAAATGAGTAGTCCCTGTGATTTCAACGCTACTGTTTATATGAATAAAGTGGTGTTTGTGCTTAAATATTTGTAGGATTGGGACCTTGGAAATCTTTTTTTGGACATGTAAAATATTTCATTACTTAGTTATACATCTGATATTACATTCCTTCTGATCGATGGCACACACACTTGAGGATACTAGTCTAGGTGGGCAGTAGTTTATTTTGATTAGGAAAAATGCACTCTTTCTCATACAGAATGGTAAGAAATGCCTTGGCTTTCTTGGTGATGATATGGCACTCACCCAGTACCGGATTTGGTTTTGAATTCAGAACATTTATTAGTTTGATCATTTTAGAATAGATTTTTACATTACTTTCTTGTAGGCAGGGTGTATCAACTACTCAGGCACTGGCAAGCAAGCATTTTTTATTATTTTTCCTCATTTCAAATACCATAGGATTTATTGTAATGAAAAAATAAATTTACTTTATTAAAGAAAAAGAGAAAAGAAAGTTAAAATTAAGACTTATTTTGAAATATTTTCTTTCCACTTAATTTATACTGGAGAATGTAATGAGGGCTTAATCAAAGAAGAAAAAAAAAAGGATTGGTTTTAGAAGGGCAGACAGAGTTCTGACTAGCCTAAGGCCAGGTTTACTTTATGTTAAGGCAATTTGTGTTTTATTACCAGCATACTTGTTGCAGCATATAACAAAGACCCAACACACACAAAAGAAAAACAAAGCTCATATACATCAAAATCAAATGGAAATGGTTTACTGGTTTACTGCTCGTAGCATAAGAGCCAATATATTTGCTGGAAAGCAGATAATTCTAATCTGCCTCATGAAACAATTAAGAAAGGGCTAGATAATGGATCTATTCTCCAGATGATGTACATGAATAGTAGAACTCCCATAACATATTATATGCTGGCAATTGTGTACCTAACACAGAAATTCTGATTTCAGGTTCTGATGACTACTGAGGCGGCTATAGAATACCAAAAGAACATAGCAAAAGTTACTCATGCCAGGCCCATTTTGTAAAAAGAGCAGTTACAAAAAAATCTTAGTTTGATTCGTGAAAAGACTGCATCTGAAGTCAAATCTCTTTATCTTATTCATAGCCACACTCCCCATTAAGTTCAAAGGGTCTGTTTGTGGGCTCTATCTTGTGAGGTACAGGAAATTCTGGCTCCAGTGCAGCAAAGCATTTCAGCACCTGGTTCATTTTAAAATACGCGAATAACCCCACTGAAGCCACTGAGACAGTTCATGTGCTTGAAATTAACTATGTGCTTAAGTACTTTGCTGGATTGGGGCCAGAGGACTCATCAGTTTATAGGATTGACTGCTGTATGAATAAAATGAGCAGGATTTATTTAGCCTTCGGTGTACAAGGCTTCGAGCCCGATTCGGATCTCCACTGGTGTAACAATTAACTCGTGCTGTAGCTCAGTGTAATTGAAATATTCAGGGCCACCTTTCTCATTCATTATAACCACCTCTTAAGGGAGGAACTTGGGCATGTTCTTATGGGTGTTGGGGGGGTGAAGGGGGCAAAACCTCCCTCTTCTTGATACACGAGCCAGGGACAATCTACATCCCTTGTGCTCCCTGCTAATTTTGCGAGTCACTTCATCCAAAGAGTGGAGGGAGAAGGTGAGGCCACAGGAGAACATGAGTCTGTCCCTCCTCCAAACTGGCCCTGAAGAGAATACCAAGCATAGAGACAGGTAGAGTGAGCACAGCCTCTCTGCACACTGCAGTAGATGGAGCAAGATTGTGCAGATGAGTAGTTAGGCCCTACTTCAACTTAGAGTCCAAATGTGGATGTAAAGTGAATATATATATATATATATATATATATATATAAACATATAAACAGTGGGACAATTATTCAGGCAGGAAATCTGAGTGTTGTATGATTCATTCCATTAGTGTAAATTAATCTTTCTACAGTAGACTCTCGATTATCCAGGATTGGATTAACCAGAATGTGGATTAACCAGGATGTCAAAAAAAAAAAAATATGCGTAACTCGCAGGGCCAGCTCTGGCTTTGTTGCCGCCCCAAGAACACACACAAAAAATCCCCACCAGGGCACAGGACAGCCAGTGAACCAACACTCCCTCCTCCCGAGGCAGGGTGGCTGGTGAACCAACTCCCCCCCCCCCCCCTTATTTCCTATGGATTGTGATTATCCGGGATTTTATTAACCAGGATTAATTTTTTTCCTATCATCCTGAATAATCGAGAGTCTACTGTATAAGCTCAGTGTCCTGCTGAAATAAACTGGTTAGTCTCCAAGGTGTCACAAGTATTCCTCATATTATTTCTAATGTGAATGCAAGCAATATATGGAACACCATGTGTGTGGAATAAAAGTAATTTTCAGAACATTATTGAAGATCATCAAGAGGTGGGGGGGCACAATACAAGTTTCAGGCATCTCAATTTCAGTAAGTGATTTGGAATTGTGAAATGCTTCTGCTAGGATTTAGCAGTAAACTAATTACCGATGCGAGACGGTATAGGAACTTATATAGCTCAGTGGCTATATTAAGCAGTCTCCGAGTGTCATTCTACTATACTGCCCACTTGTCATTCTTGTATCTCATCTTCACATGATCACTTTTTTTTCATCTGTTGCAAGGAATATTAAAATTAGATCCTGGATGCTCAGACCTGGATTCAAGTGGAAGGAAAGATTAAACTGCATCATTAACCATGTGATGTCCACATAGGTGAATGATTATGAAAATGTGCCTGGTTGTGCCACTTTCCTTCCAATACATCATTCCCCCAAATTCTTTCCCATGGATAAGACACTTTCTTTCTGGACTCATCAACTGCCTGACATGACCTCCCCACAAGGCGGCACAATCCAAACATTGTTAACAATTTTCTGAATCTTATTAACACCTTCTTGAAGGGGGACCCTCTGCCTTTCCACAGCACTGAATGTTCTAGTCTCTACAAATGAACCACTTCATAAGCGGGGTGGTGTTTACCCTGATACATTTGGACTGGAACTAGTTATATCCATAGGAGATACCTGGAAGCCAAGGAAAGGGTGACTGTGACTCATAGCTAATCTAGAGGAGTGAATGGCCAAGCACTTCTCTTTCCTGAGAAGGCAACTATGATTAGCTGGTACATGTGCTAATTCAGCCTGGTTTCCCTCTTTTGAGTTTTACAACTCCATGGTCCCTTTGTGAATTAATAGGCACAATAGTCCTTTTGTGCCCAAGACATACTGAACTGTAGTTAGGTAGAAAAAAATAGATTTGGCTTTAGTTCTTCTTTAATTGCAGCTTCTTTCATCGCTCTGCATTATTATTTTTTATAGGTACGCTGGTACATAAAGAGCCCATGGACTCCTGCCCTCATGACTTCATCCACCCACATACAAAAAACAAACAAACAGATGGCTGCACAAAGAAACAATAAGACAACTTGGACCCAAGGGGAGGTCTGAATGCAGCCACTTCCATCTCTGTATCTTGTGTTTACTATTGCCAGAACTATAGCTGAACTGTCCTGCTTATCTATTCCTGGGCAGATCCTGCACAATTAGATAGTTAAATGAGATTTTAGAGTTAACACCTTGACCTGTTCACAGCTGTAAGAACTGTTTCAGACTTTCTACAGTCTCAGAAAGACAATGCTGCATTTGTTACGTTTGGAAGAGGTTTTTCACAAATGTCAGGGCAGGAAATATTTTTGGTCACACTTTGTATGAAAATATCCTTTATAAATGACTCAATGCCATGAGTATGTCAGACATGAGTACTACTGTTAAAGAACAACCTTTTCAGCCAACTCTAACTGACTAATGCACATTTTAACACATAGCTAATTGTAGCAAAGTATCCCCAGACATGCCTTTTTGTGACTCATCCATCATTAGCTAAACCACCACAGAAAGGGGATTGCAATTACGCTCCCTTCCTCTTCTAGGATTTGGTTTATTACCAGTTTAATTCAAAACTCCCAGCCACCTTACCAGCTCTTTATATCACTCATGGGCTCAGTAATCCTTTGAATGGGTAGTTGCACAAAGATAGGACAAGGCTGGGCTGGAGTTTTTACTGATCTAAGAACTTCTTTTTCCAGTCCTCTGCCTGGGAGCCGCCTGATTTTTAGTCACGTGATCCTCAGCCTGGGTTCCTTACACTCATTCTCTTCCCTTGGGAAGGGACCAGCAGGGCGGGGAGGGGTTGGAAGAGGGATAGTAAGCTTGCTCCTAATCCCTTTAAAGGGGCAGTTCATTCTGTGACAATTATCTATTAACATTTTATAAACAAAATGTAACCTTAATATAAATTATAGCATCACCATATTTTTTTAAAAATGAAAACTTACATTTTGGAGCACAATGCTGCAGAAAAGGAGAATATTCTACAGCAAGTTCAATGGTCACAGAATTGCAGAATTCAGGGATTCCTGATAATGCTTACCTGCCTCATAGTGCTTTGGGGAGACTTTATTTATGAATGCATGTAAACCACATTGACATATGTAGAAATCCAATGTACTACAGTCATAGGAGACCTGATTCTTCACTGCCTGGGACCCTGAAGTTCAGTTACATCTAAGCATGTGTGTGTAAAAGGCTGCTGTATTGATACAGCAGGGTTTCATAAGGTATAAGGCAATGGAGGACTAGGACCATGGTGTGGAAATACCCAAGTACTGTATATCTCGTTCTCAATTATTTCACACACCTCTTATCCCACCATGTGCCCAAGTGCTTCCTGGGGGACATAAATGAAAATAAAATTAACTGAGCATTATTTAAACTGTTTTTAAATAGGATTTTTATAACTGAGAAAAAGAGGTAATAGCTTCTCAAATAGAATCAAGCTGTTCCTTCATTGATTCAGCACTGCCTATAGGAAATTGCTTCCATTAGTTCTCTAGAGATCTGGCCCCATTCTTAAAAGGTGTCCATTCAAGATCTGATCTCCTTATGTAGGTGGGGGAATGGTCCTCATATTGGGGGGTAGGGGAACTTTCCTGGCTTATACACTACCCCAGTGACATGGGCTAGCAAAAGGATCGGAGTCCTCTCTCCCACTTCTTTTACCCAGAGGCCTGCCTGACCTCAAGGGCTCTTCTTCCACTTGCCTCTGTGGCAGAGTCCTCATAACCTCAAAAAGGCTGGGCCCAGGATTCCTGGGGGGCTCCACCCCCAACCTCGTCATGGTCACTTAGGGCAGGGACTAGGGTGTCCCCACTCCACGGTGCTCTCTCTGATTGGATGCTTCCCTGACCCACTGATAATTACACACAGTTCAAAGCAAATACAATTTATTAAACTGGAATCAATTTTAAAAAAAAATAAAGAAAAAATGGGAAAGGTTAAAGGAAAACACATCACCCCACTCTGTGGCATGGGGACATCACAGCGTCGCTGGCATGTAAGAGAAGCTCACAGTCTGTTCCTCACAAGTCCCAGGCCTCCTTCTCAGACCCTGGCTGGGCTGCAGGTTGAACATTTGCTCTGGCGCTGGCCACATGCTCTCAGCCTTAGGTGGCAGGATCTTTCTTCCCAGAGTCTGGCCTGCAAGGTCCCTTGTCTGGGGGCATCCCACTCACTCTCCCAGCTGCTCACCACACCCAGCTCCGGACTGCTCCAGCACCATCCCCAGCCCCAGCTCCCTGGCCCCTCTAGCTCTGTTTCCTACAGCTCTGCTCCCAGGACAGGTCTCCTCTGTGGGCTGCTTCTGCGACTCTGCTTCCAGCACTGCCCTGCTTATCTGGTCCCTCCGGATCTGGCATGGCTCTGGTCTCCAGCTCAGCTTGGGCCGCTGCTTTCTCCTTAGCTCAGCCCCACTGTGAATGACCCAGGCAATTCCAGCTTACACAGGAAGCCGGGACCTACCTGGATTCCTGAAAGGCCTGCCTGCCCTGTCAATCAGGCTGACCTGAAACATTGGTCTCTCCCCATTGTTCCTGGGGCTTGTTAGTCCTGATTTCCCATCGACCATTCCCCTTGTGGTACTGGGAGCTAGCAACCAAAACACACCCACTGAGTTTGAGTAAGGGGACAACAGTCCTTTTACATTATATAAGGTTAGTTAAAGGTAATGGGGAATATTAGGTACTGGATAACACTGTGTAGTTACTAGCTACATTTAAGTGTGTTCCTTTCTTCTCCACACAGTCCTACATTTTTTTGAAACCAGAATTCCCACTGAGTTCAAAGGTTTGGGTCACTGAGGTAGTATAATCCAGTGGACAAGGGACTAGCCTAGAACTTGAGAGACCTAGGTTCAATTCCCTGCTCTACAACAGACTCACCGTGTGACCTTTGGCAAATCACTTGAGCCCAGCTCTCAAAGGCATTCCATAGGTTTCAGTGGAAGTTAGGAGCCTAAATACCTTTGAGAATCTGGGCTTATAGCTTCTCTGTGTGTCTGTCTTTAGCTTCTCTGTGTGTCAACTCCCAGTCTATAAAACTAAGATAATAGCACTTCCCCTAACTCACAGCAGTGTGATGAGGATAAATACATCTAAGACTGAGCTGCTCAGATACTGTGGTGATGGCGGCCAGATAAATACCTAAGATAGAGGCTCAGCATGCAGTGAAGTAACTCATGAAAATGAATGCTCACCTGGAACTGGGGTACCACTGAGCCCTCTCACCCCCAGCCTGTGCTCCCTCTCACACTATGCTGCAGTGACAAGCTAAAAAGCCCTCCAAGCTTGCACTGTCACCAGCATTTGTTGTATAATGGTGAGACACAACACCTTCCTCACTCTCCAAGACCCAGACTCTGTGAAGCACAGAGGAGAGTCAGAGGTTTGGAGAAAAGTGTTATACCATGGAACTAGAGTGACCAGACAGCAAATGTGAAAAATCAGGATGGGGCGGGAGGACGAGGGGGTAATAGGAGCCAAAAATCAGGACATCTGGTCACCCTACATGGAATAGGCACTGTCACCTCCTAAGGCCGCAAAAGTTGGGACTGTGTGCTCATCTCTACTGCTGGAAGGTGAGGAAAGCATTTAGGCCATAACTGACAGACAGTTTAGCATTGTGACTACTTTCTGTATGATCATGGACTCCATTGCGCCTTTAAAGCACTGTTTTCACTCAGTTTTCTCTTTAAAAATAAACAAAACAAACTCATAGGAAAAAAACAAATCTAAAGAAAAAGTGTGAGGCACCATTTATGTTTATTAATAGTATACATTGTGCATGACTTCAAATAGGAAATTAATGTATTAAAATATCCCAGGAATTAGAAAAGTATTGACATGATTCACTAAAGGATAGCAACAGAGGTAAAGTATGTTCCTTTTTGTAATCAAAAGAGAATTAAACCAAAACATATTAAAATAGGAGCAAGCCAGAGTAGAAATAAACACTTCCAACTCACCAAACATAGGAAAGACTATTTTACTTTGATTTGGTTCCAGAAATTCACAAGAATTTGACAAGAATTTACAAGAATTTACAAGAATTTGACAACTCTGTTTTCTTTCATAGACTTTATGATCAGATGGGACCATCATGAGCATCTAGTTCAGGGATTGGCAACCTTGGCACATGGCACCGCAGGATAAGCACCCTTACGAAATCAAATGCAAAAACCTTTATTCACATACTAGTGTTTACTCAGGCAGGGACTTCCCTGGAAATCACTGGGAATGCCAACATATTTAAATTTTTAGAGGAGTATTTGCTATGGCAATGCAATATTAAGTCTCTGTTCCTGCATTGTCTTTATGTTTGTGTTTAATGAGAGTTCTGGGAATGCAAGACATGGTGAAGAGGGCTCTAAGAAGGTCCGTAGGGGTTAGAGGGATGAGTCTGAAATACTACCAGAGTCTGGAGTTATAGAAGAGCCACTATGCAGCTACTGCAGCAGGCTTATGAGTGGTACTCTATACAAACAATGCTCATCAGTTCCTACATAAATAAACAGGGCAGAAGCGAGAGGCAAATTGTGCTGCTAGCTACAATTTGACCACTTCTTCTACCCTGTGTAAATGAAGTGGGGAGTTTCAGGTAATTACCAGATCCGGGAAATATCCCCATTGTATTTGGATACTAGAGTCTTCCCGATAGAGCAGCACTTCAAAGAGGAGTTGTCAGCTGACAATCCCAGAGAAAGCCTGGGAAGGCTGGAGGTAGTCTGAGATGGCTCCTAGAAAAGAGCAAGAGTGAGTGTAGTCCCAGTGAAAAAGTGCTAAGGCTTCCATAAGGCTACAAGTGGAGCTTGGATTTCAAACCCTGTAAGCATAAAACAACCCTTTCTTGGTTTTGGATCCTGACCCTGACACCCACAAACTTCTAGAGTGTTCTGATCTATACAGAGAAGTTCCAAGAAGATGGCATCTTCGATGAAGAGGATGTCCGGGTTTATATTTTAAACAAGGGAAGCTTAAGGCAGCAGAGACGTCAAATGTCATGTAGCTAGTCCTAAAGAAAGCTCTCAGTGCTCAACATGACAGCGATGGTGAGTGTTGCTCACACCGTTGTCTAAAATTCCTTTTAGTTGAAAGCACCAAATCAGCCCAAAATAGAGAGGTAGAGGCACATTGATATCATTACCTTGAGGCACTTGGAATAAGAGAGAGATCATATAAAAATTCACATTTTCCAAGTAGGGGAGGAGTTTCAAAAACATTCAATCTTATCTCTGATCCCATTGAAGATCATTTAAAAACGCCCACTGACTCCAGGGGAACCAGAGTTGGGGCAAAACTGAGCATTTTTAAAATCCCCTCCTACATTTTCCATTTCTGAGGTAGACATTTGCAATATGCCAATATAACAGGACGACAATAAAGTAGACCCAATAAAACCTGCAGCTTATTTTCAGCTCAAAGGGTCAGTATAATTTTATGGCTCTAGAGTATCTGATCCAGTCACTAAAAGATGTCTTAGGAAACACACTTGAAATACTCTGTACTCTCAATAAAGAGTGGATTCATTCTATTTTTATTATCTTTGCAGCTATGACTTTAAGATGGTGCTTTGGCTTGACTCATAAATAAAACCACCCCTTATTGTGATTGTTTTCCAGGTTGGGAGGTGGAAAAAGATACGTTGTCAACGTGAAGCTGTGGATGCAGTGTGTTAAGTGCCATATAGCCTATGAATAAGTGTCAAATGAAGAGCCTCTTAACTTTTGCCCTCTGTAAAATGTGGAAAACACCACAAAAGTAGTGTTGTTCTCAGCTCAGGTTGTGCCCAGCCTAGGAGAGGCCACACAATTCCTGTTCAGCCAGCCATGCAAAATACTATAGGAATAATATAAGTTAAAGTGACCATAGATGGCATATGTTAAAACCCATGTACCATTCCTCTAATCCCAACCCCCTGTCCCCACCACACAAGGATATCAACCAGTGCTCCCAACCCCACTATGGATTTTGTTTGTGGTTCCAATGGCAACCATGATGTTTGTTTGCAGGGAACATATCAACAGAATGCAGTGGAGAATATACTGCAACGTTCTGTGGTAATAGAACATACCACTGTACTTACCATGATGTTGAAAACATATATGTTGTGTTTTAATTTTTCTGGCTATACTGACTCATTACCCACATGACACAGAGCCAGTTAAAAGCCCTATACCAAGGCACCTTGCAGCCCTCACCACAGGAGCAAACTGTGATTTAGGCACAGGTGTTTGAGGGAGAAAAGGAATGTGGCCAGAAGGGATGTGGCCCTGGGGCTTCTTTAGATTTTGATGGATCATAATATACAGCAGCATGCTCTATAGTCTTGCCCCCTCCACTCCCAACATGCTCCCAACCCCTGTCCCACATATCCCTCATGAGCAGAGGGGGCCAGTCGTGTATGGGGACAAGAACTGAAAGAGGGGAAAGGAATCTGCCGCTATAAGTGTTGGTACATAGTCCTTTCTCCATAAATCTGTATTTAGTGCTAGCTTTTGACTGCTCCTTCACAGATGTGTTTTGAGAACTTGCAGAAGGAACCCTTCTCCCACTAGTACATCCACACAGGAGTCAGCCAGTATCTAGTCTTGGCACTTCCTGAAACACTAGACTTGAATTTGCCAATGTACCTGCTGCCTCTAGTAAACCCAAAGCTTTACCATGCCCGACTCTCTTGATCACCATTTGACAGGACACATCAGGCCTGAAAGCAATTCATACACGTTCTTTTCAAAGGAGTAGTTGGAAGGGAGAGGATTGACATTCTGTATGCATCTGCCGGCACAGAAAGAATGCCTCACGGCACCACCACTACTTTAGATGCTACAGGTCCATATACCCCTAAATTAACTCCTTGGAAATTAAGATAATTATCTGGCCCTTTGTTTCTGTGACCCCACTTCTTCAAGTGAGGCAAACCAGTTTATCCACACCATGTGCTATCTTTATCCGTTACCACCTCACACAGCCTATGGACTATGTCTGGTCATCAGAACTTGTAGGCAGAAGTCCATCTGAAGAGGTCATTGGTTCCATATCTGTATTCATTCATATCTTTGCTGATAACATCCTTCACTAGACTCCCACCCTTCAGAAGGGGTCTTCAGCCTTTTCCATACCTTTTTTCTGATGCACTGACAAATTTTATCCCCACTTTGTTCTGCAACTTTAGCAGACTAAATTCCATTTTCCTCAAAGTCTGCTAGTCAGCAACTGCCTCTGATAAGTCATACTGAAATGAACGGAGAACCTGACTAAAAGAAGCTTTTTTGCTGGCAATTTTGCCATAATAAAGAGAAAACACAGTTTCCCAGAGGAAACTATCAAAAGCATTACTAGTCTGGCACTAAAGTTACAGATTATAGCAAAATTACTTGAATTACTTGACCTTCAAGATAGTACAAACGTGTCGTGTCTCTCTGTCCATTGTCTGAGAAAAGAACACCGAGATAGGCTTTGGGAAGAAGAAAGCTCCCAAAGACAGTGGGTTGAGAGCTTAGCTCCCACTCCCTATCAAGTCACTTAATGGTTGTGTCTGCCTTACAACAGCTAAGCAACTTCTATTGTATTATGACGGATTACGATGTGGCAACAGACTATCCTTCTATTTAGTCATAAGGAATGTTAATTTTCCAAATACCCAAAAAATGATTTATGTTCAGAACCCTGTGTGGTGTTTTAGATGCTGCTTGTAATTATGAGAACTGGGAGCACTGGCTATTGGGAGTCTGAAGGACAGGAAACAGGAAGGAGGGGGGAAGAGTTGAGCCAACGTAAAGCCCTGTTGAAGTCTGTTAGTACCTTGCTTGCATGATACAACACTCCAGTGTGACATACCAGGCTACAATCCAGGCTAATGCATAGCTGTGTCCCCCCTGCTCTCTAACCTGGGGTGACTTGTGACATTCCATACCTTGGGAGAGAGTACTGTCTATTCCCCATATTCCTCATTTTCATATACAGTAAACCCTCGATTTAATGGACCTCGATTTAACGGACTTTGGATGCAACTGACAAAATTTCTAAGCAAGTCTGATGCATCCGAAATCCATTTGTTGAGGGCTGGCTGCCAGCTCCCGGCTGCCGCCCGGGTCCAGGCAGCGGGCGGGCGGGCTGCCGGCTCCCGGCTGCCGCCCGGGTCCAGGCAGCGGGCGGGCGGGCTGCCGGCTCCCGGCTGCCGCCCGGGTCCAGGCAGCGGGCGGGCGGGCTGCCGGCTCCCGCCAGCGGGCGGGCGGGCGGGCTGACGGCTCCCGCCCGGGTCCCACCAGTGGGCGGGCGGGCTGACGGGTGCTGGCTCCCGCCTGGGTCCCAGCAGCCGGGACCCGGGCGGGCTGGCTGACGGCTCCCGGCTGCCGCCCGGGTCCTGGCAGCAGGCAGGCTGCGGAGCTGCCGCCCCGGCCTTGTGGCAGGCGGGCTGCTGCTCCGACAGCTTGGGTTTTTTTTATTATTAAATAACGGACTTTCTGATTTAACGGACACCCCCTCGCCCGAATTAGTCCGTTAAATCGAGGTTTTACTGTACTTGTGATCTCACATATAAAGCATGCCATGTAAGGTATCAGGGGAATGGTTATGATCTGCTGAAAGTCATTTCTCTATCCATATATGGGCATCATTAATACATATGAAGTTCTGAAAATTGTGTTGTATGATGGTCATGCTGTAAGTTGGGGAATCCGCCAGATATTAGTTCCCCAGAGGCAACAGCAAAGAAAGTAACAAACGCCTGGGCAGGGTGTCAAACAGCCTATTGTCCAGCAAGGGAGCTACAATGCAGTGACTCACCTGCATGAGACCCCACCAGGGGAACTGCTCAACTTTGTTTGGAGAGATTCAGCAATGCCCCACAGACATGTCTGGACTGGTGTTCTACAAGCACATGGACTGAGAGTATAAAACAGACAGAGTGGACACATTTTGGGAATTTTTTCTGCCCCCACCTATGCTGCAGGCCACCAAGACACTGAGAAGAAGAGTAGATGCCAACAGAGGAGATTATACAGGTTTGTTCCTTAAACCTGGGCCATTAAGGACTGGAATATTCCACGAGGTAAGAAAAAAATCGTATTCTAGTTGCTCCCCAGTCTAATAGGGTTGAGAGTTTGGACTGTGTGTTATATTTTCTTTTCTTTTGGTAACCACTCTGACTTGTGATGCTTTAACTTATAATCACTTAAAATCTATCTTTATAATTAATAAATTTGTTTGTCTATTCCATATGAAACAGTGTGTTTGGTTTGCAGCATGTCAGAGAACATAAGAACATAAGAACGGCCATACTGGGTCAGACCAAAGGTCCATCTAGCCCAGCATCCTGTCTACCGACAGTGGCCAATGCCAGGTGCCCCGGAGTGAGTGAACCTAACAGGTATGATCGAGCGATCTCTCTCCTGCCATCCATCACCCCCCTCTGACAGACAGAGGCTAGGGACACCATTCATTACCCATCCGGCTAATAGCCATTTATGGACTTAGCCTCCAAGAATTTATCCAGCTCTCTTTTAAACCCTGTTATAGTCCTAGCCTTCACAGCCTCCTCAGGTAAGGAGTTCCACAGGTTGACTGTGCGCTGTGTGAAGAAGAACTTCCTTTTATTTGTTTTAAACCTGCTGCATGCCAATTTCATTGAATGGCCCCTAGTTCTTCTATTTTGGGAACAAGTAAATAACTTTTCCTTATTCACTTCCTCCACTCCACTCATAATTTTATATACCTCTATCATATCCCCCCTTAGTCTCCTCTTTTCCAAGCTAAAAAGTCCTAGCCTCCTTAATCTCTCTTCATATGGGACCCGTTCCAAACCCCTAATCATTTTAGTTGCCCTTCTCTGAACCTTTTCTAGTGCCAGTATATCCTTTTTGAGATGAGGAGACCACATTTGTACGCAGTATTCAAGATGTGGGCGCACCATGGATTTGTATAAGGGCAATAAGATATTCTCCGACTTATTCTCTATCCCCTTTTTAATGATTCCCAACATCCTGTTTGCTTTTTTGACTGCCGCTGCACACTGCGTGGATGCCTTCAGAGAACTATCCACAATGACTCCCAGGTCTTTTTCCTGATTGGTTGTAGCTAAATTAGCCCCCATCATATTGTATGTATAGTTGGGGTTATTTTTTCCAATGTGCATTACTTTACATTTATCCACATTAAATTTCATTTGCCATTTTGTTGCCCAATCACTTAGTTTAGTGAGATCTTTTTGAAGTTCTTCACAGTCTGCTTTGGTCCTTACTACTTTGAGCAGTTTAGTATCATCTGCAAACTTTGCCACATCACTGTTTACCCTTGGGATAACAAGCCTGGTACCTATCAATTTCTTTGTCACATTAATGAACTCACATAAGTTTGCAGCTTCCAGCGGGCATAACTGGAGGTTCCTAGGGTTGTGTCTGCGACTGGAGATATTGGCTAGTGTCATTCGCTTGGAAGTAGCTGGGAGCAGCTTACATGCCAGAGGCTGTGCGTGAACAAGCCAGGAGTGGAGGTTCTCACTGCAGAGCAGGGTAAGGCTGACTCCCAGAGTCAAGGACTGAAGTGGCCTAGCAGATCACTGGTCCAAACAACACCAGAGGGGAATGTCAAACATTCACAATATCTTGTTGCTTGTAGCCTCCAACTTGGACTGCTCACAAATGGCTTCCAGCATGCAAGTCACTTCCAGCTATGTCTGTGGGTGCTGCAGTCAGCTAGCCACATCTTGGGTTTTACCAGCCTTAGTTATGCTGTAAGGTGACCCCAACACAGCTCCAGTACAGGATCTTTCCCCAAAATGTATGTCCTGTGCTACCCAGCCCTCTCCAGGACATACAAATAAGTCCACTATTTGTTTAAGGGAATAATATGCACACAACTTGTTACCCCAAATGGAGTTACCCAGAAACTTCAACTTGAACACACTGGTTAAATAAAACAAATGTATTAACTAAAAAGAGAGAGATTTAAATGAGTACAAGTAATGAGGCATAAAATCAGAAATCAGTGTAAGAAAAATAAAGATAAAACACTTACTGGTGCCTAACTTAACAAACGATATTATATTCAAAGTATTGTGTTTCTCCACATGTACCAGCAGATCACTAACCAGACTGTCATATCCAGAAAAATATATGATGTATATACCAAGCAGGAGGCGTGATTCTGAGTTATGCAGGAACTGTTGAGCCTGGGGAAGAAGCCTGAAGACGTGTGTGAAGTTGAAGTGTTCTGTTTTGTTAAATAAACCAGACCCCAAGAAAGGCTGTACTTGAACTACATGAACCTACATGCATTGGTTGGGGTGCCAATTTGGGAAAACTGAAGCGGCAGATATGACCAGATAGGGGCAGCTGTCCCATTACAAGGAGGACGCAGTAGTTGAGATGTCGAGAATCAGGCTTCCATGAATGCCATAGTTAGGTGAAGAGAGAATCCCTGTCCTACTAGATGTTGTCTTTAATGAGTTCCAGTCAGAATTTTTCCCTTAGTATTTTAACAATTCTTGGCTCCCTTGTATGAAAGAAAGATATAACAAAAATCATAACTACAGATAGAACAGTATTACTCCAACAGATTCACTGTACCACCATAGAAACTGTAAATCATACATATTAAATCAGTCAATTGTCGCAAGTTACTAAAAGGGCTTTTTTGGAGTGGGGGTGGAGGGAGAGACAAATACAAAATCAAATCAATGATAGGCCATGGACCTTCATCCAAAATGAGATTAGACCACAATAATCTTGTTCTGAATGCTTTGATTTCAGAAGCTCTGTTGGTGCTTCTGCCTGTATCACTTTTTTCTGTGCAATCCTGACATTAAATTTAGCCTTTTCATCTTTTAGACTCCATCATCTGTGTAAGCAAAACATTCAGGTTCACAAATGAAGAGCAGGTCTGCTAAGTGAATATCAGGAACCTTGAAAGCTGCATCTCAAATAAAACTTTGAAGACCCTGTGTCAGCCCCCCTGCCCAAACTCTAGCGTACAGGTGTGGGGTCCCGCATGAAAGACCCCTTAAACATATATTCTATAAGCTTAGGTTAAAACTTCCCCAAGGCACAAATTCCTTTCCTTGTCCTTGGATGGTATTGCTTTCACCTCCAAGTGATTTACACAAAAATTCAGGGAAGAATAATTTGGAATCCCTATCCCCGCAAAGTGATTCCCCCAAGCTCCTTCGCTCCCTTTCCTGGGCAATGTGAGCACAGACCAGTCCCTGTCTTCAGGACACTGAAATCAATCAAGTTCTTAAAAATATATATATTATTTATAAAAAATGTAAAAGAATCATACCTGCAAAATCAGGATGGAAGGCAACTTTACAGGGTAACAAAAATATTTTAACATTGAGGATTCCCCTCTGGTCTCAGCTTCACAATTATAAAAACAGGAATGAAATTCTCTCTGTAGCATAGAAAAATTCACAAGCCCAAAACCAAAGATAACCTAATGCATTTCCTTTCCCTGCTCACAGTTTCTGTGGTTTCAGATAGATTATTCCAAGTATATTTTCGGGAGATATTGTACCCGCTTGGCTTCTCCGTCCAACGAGGGAACACCACACAGAACAAAAATAAATCCTTCACCCACACCCCCAGATTTGAAAGTATCTTCTTTCCTCATTGGTCATTCTGGTCAGGTGCCAACTAGTTTATTTGAACTGTTTACCCTTTACGGGTAAGGCAATTCAGTACAGCTGCCAAGGAGGGATTTTATGCTACTGTATACATAAAGGTTGCTACACTTCACCCTATATTCATGACATCCTGTAACATAGAATCTGCTGTCTGGCAAACATCTCATCCAGCTCTTATCAAGACCAAAAGTTTAAAATTAGAATTCTAAGAGTAACTACAATAACATTTTGTATTCCAAGGAATAAAGTGTTTACATGCTCCTATTCATGTCTCCTAGCTGTGCCAATAGATTTTTAGTGTGTTCTTTCCCCTTAATCCCACTCTTAAAGACTTCTCCTGTACATTGCTAGACCATCACACCTAGCAAGCTGCAACAATATCTGATATTTCAATGCATGACTAGTTATGAATCCTAAATTTTTGAAGCATACATATACAAGTACAGAAATCTCATGAAGTCATTGAAGTTATATCTTACTGCATTGAATTAATACAATATTAACTGAATGGTCAAAGGTTATTTGCTTTACATGAAAATCTGTGAGTAGCATTAGAGTTTGACAAAGTGTTTAACAGAAAATGGCTTTTTGACAAAAAAAAAGTCTATTCAAAAATTTCCTTCTTCCTTGAAAATTTAACGAAATCCTAAAATATTTCAGTGATAAACTGACAAAAAATGAAAAAAATCCTTTAGTTAATTTTTCACAGGTGAAAAGGCATCAGCACTATTTACTCATACTTGTTTACTTTCTTCAACGGAAATTGTTAATTCACATAGAGATAATTTTAAAATAATCGTCTATCTAGTGCCCCATCAATTTCCATATGCAAAGAAGTGCCAGTGCACATGGAAAACTAATAATTGCATAAACAAATGCCATTTTTAAGCTCACTGTTTTTTTACACCATTTTTTAAAATCACATCTGTGTATTGAACTGAATTACCTGTTTTGCACTCATATGTTTGTTTGTTTTCAAACACAAGCTTGCTCCCTCCAAATAGTGAGACTGTGACTGGATTCTCGACTCCAAACAGACAGATCCCGTTAGCTCAAGTGATAGAGATCTGTGAATCTAGATTACAATGTGATCCTCAGTTGCTACATGTGTGATTGTCTGCGGTATAAGTAGCTAGACATTTATTATAGTTTGATTTCCATATAGGTTGGCAGTCTGGCTCTTCCCCTGGCCCAGCCTTTAGAACCAGAGACTCTAACATCCTATAGAAATGAATCAGAGAGGCTAAGGTCACTGCTCTAGCAAATGGCCTGAGAAAGCAATCCAGGTGTTTATGGTTAAAGGTGATGGGTGTCACCTCTATTTATTTAATTCATATAAAACTAGGGTGACCGGATATCAAGTGTGAAAAATCAGGATGGAGGGGTGGGGCGTAATAGGCCTCTATATACGAAAAAGCCCCAAATATCAGGACTGTCCCTACAAAAATCAGGAAATCTAGTCACCCTATGTAAAAACTATGTATACTTCCACTGCATGAATCTGACGACGTGGGTATTAACCCACGAAAGCTTACGCTTCAATACTTTAGTTAGTCTTTAAGATGCCACAGGACTCTTTGTCCCCTATACAAAACCCAGTTATTCAAGCTATATTCAGGTGAAGCAAATGGTACCCTTTAAACAGGGTAGCACCTGCAAATCAGGTTGCAAAGCATCCATAGCTCCCAAGGAACGCAACAGAACTACCAGGGCTCAGCATCTCTGAAAATTAGGCTATTAGTGACTCCAGTGATTCTCAGGTTCAGATAGTCATGTGGTCACTCAAGTAAACATGGGAGCATGTCAGTGAAGGTCTGTCACTGTACGTAGCATGGTTTTACTTTAATACATTATACTTTAATACCAAACACAATACAAAGTAAACTAATGGTAAAATAAATAAATTAGCACCGTTATGATAGAGGTTATTAAAGCCCCTGTTCAATGAGTCACTTGACCTGGCATTCCAAGTATTCTCACATAAGAGAAATTTCTGATGGCTCTTGAGAATGCCACACTCATTTGGATGTTATTTTGACAGATTCTCTTTTTCTGATGCAAGGTTGGTAGGTCATGGATATCAGTACAATTGATTAGTACATCTTTAAAGCATGGACTGCCCCAGAACAGTTATGTCTATATCTAAATCATCATAAGTATTTGTTGTATTGTATTACATTTTATCAGTGGGATACACTTAGAGTGGGATACATTTAAAGAAAGTCACAGAAGGCCATAGTAATAGAACACTAGAAAGAAGGAGGTAAAAGTCTTATCAAACAACATAGTGCACCGCATAGTATTAGAATACCACTAACAAGCCAATAATCACATATAAACTGCAGCTGCAAAATTTTAAAAACAAATACTCAGAAAAGAGAATCAAAACCTGAAGCCAGCTCGGAGGGGAAAAAAAGCAATCTTAGAGCAAATATCAAATGAGCCTACAGAACCCAAAGCAGTACTTAACAGCACTACATCATTATTGCAATCAAATTGTAAATTAACAGCTCAAGCCATTACCACAGAGAGGAGAAAATGGCCAAATAATAGCTTTTCCCACCTCCCTCAGAGATATCTATAAAAAGCATGATTGAAAAGGTTCATGCAGGGAAACAGAACCAAACAGTCTGCATCATGGGTATTAACTCATGAGGACTTGGGAAATAAGGCAATCAGTGTAACCTAGAATCATGAGCCATATCACTCCCCTCTGCCAAGCTCAGAGGGGATGAACCCCCCCGAAAAAATCTACTGAAGACCCACTAAATCAACTGCAGATCGCTCTCTCATCAACTCCGGTACTCCACCGGAACGAGAATAGGAAGGGGAGTCAGTGAGAGAGAGTCTCCCATCACCTTAGTGTAGTGTGGACCTAGTGGTAAGTAGATATAAGCTATGTCGACTTGAGTTATACTACTTACGTAACTCAAAGGCTGTACCCTTAGGGCTGGTCTACACTAGGGGAAGGGATCGACCAAAAATACTCATATAGCTGAAGTTGTGTAACATAGCTGAAGTTGGTGTATCTTCAGCCGACTTTCCGGCCATCCTCATGGCGATGGCAGTCAGCATCGTGCTCCCCCGTCGACTCCAGCTTGCACCTCTCAGTGCACTGGAGTTCCGGAGTCAATGGGAGCACCGTTGGCGATCAATTTATTGCGTCTTAATGAGATGCGATAAATCGATCACCAAAAGATCGATCGCTACCCACCGATCCGGCAGGTAGTGAAGACCTACCTTAGTGAGACAAAGGGGATTCCTTGCTGAGGTCCCTGTCCTCCACATATATTAGCAGAATCCTGCTGGCTTTATGGGCCAAACCCCCACCCAACCCCCACTTCGGCAAGGAAGAAGCCCACTCTCTCCAAGACAAATGTAAAGGGCCAGCTTGTACAGTTTCTGGTCCCCTATCATAGATGCCATAGCCAGCATCTAACTTGGTATTAACTAACCTATCTAAGCAGTTTAATCCCCACATCCTTGGCTAGCGTGGTAAGAGTTCCCTTACTAATTCAATCTATTTTAACCACTGATTTTATCCATATAATATTGTTAGAGTTTACGGAGTTTGGTGGTCCAAGTTGCTGCCAGGATAGTGTGATGTGCAGGTTATTGCGGATGCCTGCCCATTTGATTCAATGTATTCTGAAGTCTAATAAGTATATTCTGATCTACTTTTGTTTACTGTAGTATAAATGTGAAGAAATATTCTGTCTATAGTCTTATGATGCACTCAACACTATGACATCTGACTGCATGGGGGATGATATGGTCCATACAAAAAGAGAGGGAAAAGAACTATTAGCTCATCCATCCTGTTACCAGCAGATTGTTCTGTATATATATTTTACAGTATTTTGTCTATTTTGGTTTTAAAATGAGGTGATTAACTGGATGCAGAGATATCCATGCAGAATGACAGATAAGGACTTTTAAAGTCATATAGTGCCACTAGGACTGCTCAGCTGAAGGAAGCAGTTTCTTTCCATCTGTCATTCAGCACAATGTGTGCATGTAAAGAATCAAACACTAACTTTGGTATGAATCCAGAGCCAGTACACAGCACTTACTAACACCCAAGGTGTGTAGCTTTTCTAAAATATACAGTTCACTGCTGCCATTGATCTTGTTCAATTTGTTGCACCATGTGTGCGTCATGTGTGCGTATACACTTTCCCTTTCTTCCTTCCTTCCCATTCCCCTTTGCACTAAATAGGGTTTTGCAGAATAAAGAAATCTGTGAAGCTATTTGTAGCTTCAGCATTCAGGCTGACAAGGCTGCTGTCAGTTCAAAGTACATTCTTTCTCTCAAGGTATTACATAACCAATGACAGAACGGATTTTGTTTTCCACATTTACCAGAAAGCTGCCAGCAAGGAAAACAATTCACTGGAGGTTACGGCAGTTAAAATACAATGGTTTAAGGTTGTTTTTTTCCCCAACCATTACTTGAAAAAACAAAAATAGGAATTTTTTTTGGAAGGCAGCTTCTTTTAATTGTGATTTATACCCTTTAATTTAATTTTGCTCTTTTCAATATAATAAAAATCTCTCATAATAAAAAATAATTTGGAACTATGGTAGACATTGCACACAAAAAACATGCAGAAGTAGTGCTTGGCCGAAAGAGTCCTAGTATTTAAAGATGTCAGATTTAAAACCAAGATTATGCTGCTCTTTCATTTATTTTATACTACGAGTTAATTTGTGATGCTTTAACAATATGTATGGTGCCGGGTCAGACACAAGATGAAGTGAGGCTCTGCACTGAAAAACTTCCAATCTAAAAGTGCCAGTCCTTCAACTGAGTTCTGTTGAATGGACCATTACAGCTGTGCAGAGCCCAACTAACATCCCTTTAGGGAAGAGGCACTTTACACCAAGAGAAAGGGGAGATTCCCAGCTTTCCACATGGGATGTGCAGCACTTGCTTCTACCCTTAAAATGTCTCCAGTTATCAGAGTTTTTAAAAGGCATCTACTTGAACAAGTGTTTAAAGACACTTCTATGTATTAGAAAAGCTATTCTGCATCATTTTAGGGGTGTTTTAAGTACATTTCTCTTAAACCAAGGCCTGTGCGGTTGGACACATGGTAGCTATGCCCCTGACATCACAACAGATTTTTGTCCGGATCGATTGCTCAGTATCGATTTGCCCGGTATCAGTTGCTACCCAGATCAGCGGGTAGCAATCGATCTTTTAGCGATCAATTTCTCACGTCTCATTAAGAGAGAGGAGGGATAGCTCAGTGATTTGAGCATTGGCCTGCTAAACCCAGGGTTGTGAGTTCAATCCTTGAGGGGGCCATTTAGGGATCTGGGGCAAAAAAAATCTGTCAGGGGACAGTACTTGGTCCTGCTAGTGTAGGCAGGGGATTGGACTTGATGACCTTTCAAGGTCTTTCCAGTTCTAGGAGATTGGTATATCTCCATTTATTATTATAAATCAATCGCCAGTGGCGCCCCCGTCGACTCCGTAACTCCAGCCTGCCGTGAGGTGCAAGCTGGAGTCGACAGGGGAGCACACCGCCACCCACCGCCGCCATGAGGACGGCAGGTAAGTCGGCTGAAGATACGCCGACTTCAGCTACATTATTCACATAGCTGACGTTGCGTATCTTCAGTCGATCCCCCCCTCAGGGAAGACCAGCCCAGAGACATAAAGTACTAGATCAGTCTGAACAAAAATAGCTGTTTTACAAACATTTTCAATTCGGTGTCAACACTGATGCCTTCAAAAAATGGCAGTGTCCTGATTGCCCTACATCTACCAGTTACTATTCAAGTTATCTAATTACCAATTATATTCATTCATTAGCGCATTCATTTATAAGACAACCCTCCCCCCCCCCCAAGATGGATAGGTAAAAAGAGCAAAAACTGTATGACCCTTTCATAAGCTGACCATATATTTCATGGGTTGGCAAAACATTGGCTCCTCGCCCATTAGAGTAAACTGCTAGTGGACCTGGACGTTTTGTTTACCTGGAGTGTTTACAGGCATGGAGCCCCTCAGCTCCCAGTGGCCGCAGTTTGCCATTCCCAGCCAATGGGAGCTGTGGGAAATGGTGCCACCTCCCGCAGCTCCCATTGGCTGGGAACAGCGAACCGTGGCCACAGGGAGCTGAGGGGCTCTGTGCCTGAGATGCTCCAGGTAAACAAAACAACAGTGTATTAGATATTCAATTCAATGATTCCATAGAGTTTGAAATCATCACATTTTGGTGTAGACCTGTTTATAAGCAGACCCCCACTCTTTGATGCTTCACTTGTTTACCAAAAATATTTGGCTAATGAACAGGTATATACAGTACTTCTTTTCCCCTATACGTGATACCTACAGTTGTAGAACTATTGAGAGTTCTGTATTCAACAAAATGATAGGTTTCATGAGAATGTTCCTCATGCTTATATTGCAAACTCCCCAGGCCAAGGTTGTAATGGGTCCTTATGAGGTGTATTCTCACTTCACAGTGAAGAGCTATTTAACACACATAGTTTTAGCTAAAAACACAATTATATGGAATATTATTGTACTGAACATACATAGTCCATTGTTAAATGTTCAGCTATTTAAGAAAACGGAATGTCAAGTCTACATCTACTCTAAGTGCTAGGGATGGGATTCACACACTCACACGGGACCAAAGGAGAGCTAGTCTGAGTATAAACAGTAGTGTAGCTGCAGTCCACAGGCAGCAGCAGAGGCACAGCTGAGCCATGCTACATACATACCCACCAGTTTCAGGGGCATGTTGTGCTCAGTTTGGCTCAGCCATGCCTCCACTGCTGTGACCCCTGCTATGGTAGCTACACTGCTGTTTATACTCATGCTAGCTCAGTCAGAGCTAGTGTGAACAGGGACTTCTGCAACAGGAAGTGCTGTGAGCCATTGAAGCAAACTGTAAACCACTTTGAGAGGGAGTGCTGCTGCACGCCCCGCACCTCTGGTTCCAGCACCTATGAGTGTATGCGTATGCACGGAGAAGGATCACGGTCCTAGCTCATAGTGTAGATGTGCCCTGAAAGGAGCTAGTAATCTACACTAGAGCTGGTGGGGGAAAAAATTATTTAAGTCTAAACTTGAATATTTTGTGGAAATGTATCAGTTCTGACTGGAATTTGTAGACAGACCCATCAACCTGCCATCGCTCCCTCAGAATATCCTGTTGGGCAGGGCACTCACCTGAGATGTGAGAGACAATGTTGAAGTTCCAGCTCTGCATTAGAAAAACTGGGACTTCAACCTTGGTTTCTTGCACTCCAGGTGAATCAGTCTCTTTTTCTCCCCTGTTGGAGCAGTTTCACTTTGTATAAATATTTCAATATTCATGGTCCAGCATGACACTCTATATCCTGTGGTGAGGGCACTTGCCTGGGGTGTAGGAGACCCAGGTTCAAGTCTGCTCTGGTTAATTCATAGCAGGAACTTGAATCTGACTCTCACCCTTCATAGATAAGTGAGTTAACCACTGAGATCTCTTGTTTATTCATGAAAGGTCTCCATTTCATGCTGCATCAGAACAACACCAAATTCTGAAAACTTGAACTTTTTCATGAAATGGAATGGTTTTCCAGATAGCCCTAGTCCACCTGCAGTTATTGGCATAAAGGACTGAAAAACATTATACAAAAGTCTGTTAGCAAACGCCTCAGGCTCCAGGTTTTTTTACATCATCAAACAGATTCCTGCACCACTCAGATTTTCACAAACACTGGTGCTAGTAAAGCTCTTTTGCTTAAACATTCATGGAAAGTGAACACAAAAGGGTAATGAACCTGGCTGAACTGAGATTTGCTTTCATATCTGAAGAAATATTCACCACAAAATTATTGCCTCATTTGCTCAGCACTATGTGGTGCAGAGTTGAGCAGTTCTGAGTCCACCCAAAAGAGGACAGTGGAACACATCCACACTAGCAAGTTTATTACACATTTTACAGATATGCCACTATTTTGTGCCCAATCTTGCATTTATTTTCCACAGAGGTGAATGGGAAATTTGCAGCTTGAAAGGAATACAAGATAGATTAGGCCTATGTAGTATAACATCAGTCAGTAAATGTCTTATATGTAGTGGCCATTCCAGCATTTCTTATGCATGCAAAACTCCCACTGGGCTCACCTCAGAGATCATAATTCAATCCATAATCAGACAAAACTGACTTCGATAGTTTTGCCTAAATAATGACAGAGTAACGAGCTGGAGAATGCACTCCAATGGGAGTTTGTCTTGAGTTGAGAACATCAGAGCCCTATCGTGTTATTTCTCTTTTTATCTCCTCTCGGTGGCTGGAATATGTTAAAACAATATACAGTTTATAAACTAAAAGTAAATGTACTCTAATAGTACCAATAGCAGCCTCTCAGGGCACTGCAATTTTTCATACAGCTTAGGATAAAACACTGATTTGGTACTGTGAAAAGTATGGATCCAATCCAACTCCTATTCTGCCTCATCATATAAAGCTTATTTTCTGTTTTGGCCTAAAAGTGAAATTCAGTTCTTATTAAAGTTGTTTCCAATGTCAGCTGGTGCTGATGTTGGTTTTCCTAGACTGTTCCTCAGTATTAAGAGGCAGTTATAAAATTATTGCATGAAAAAACCATTAGCTTTTCCATACAATATTTCTTCCAACTGAAGAACTAAATCTTGTCCTTTAGATCTCAGAAGCAATTCCAGAGGCAGTTACCCTTCATTTCATTTGTTTCCATTAGCAGCAGGAGCAAGACAGAATTGAAGCACCTAATTTTTTCTTCTCATGATTTTTTGTTAAAACTTCCCCTCAAGTTTAAAACTTGGCACACAATGGGGAAAAAGTTTAGCAGTTTGGGGTCCATTAATCATCTTTAAAGACTGAGACAGTCTCCACCCCATTTCGGCTCTGGAGTAATGTGGGTGTGACTGGCCACATTCTGAGAGCGTGCTGCACCTTCCGAAAGGAAGTACAGGAGGCACTTCACAGCATGCTTTCCTTAGCTTAACATGCTCAGGGGCATGTTGCCTGTCTGTTCTGCAGGCAGGATGCCCCTGGGTCTAGTGGCCTTCAGAGATTAAAGGCTAATTATAATAGCTAGAGCTGTGAATACATAAGGCCTTATTAGTCTTACCCCAGTTTTACACCAGTGTAATGCTATTGATTTCAGTGGAGTTACTTTTGATTAAGCCAGTGTGAGAGGAAAAACAAGCCCTTTTTGGAAACAGGAATGATTTTTAATTTTTTTTAATAAACAATGAAATTAGAAACTGAGATAAGTTTGCCGTATAGGAAGTGCTATGACTGGACTATGTACTGTGCAGCATATTTTGCATTATTGAGGAGCATTTGCATTTCTGAGATCATGCTATCTGTTCCTTTGCATCATTTGTCTATGTTTATGAGTTTACCATTGTGCAACAAGTGATTCCCTCAGTAAATAGGAGTGAAAAAGCTTAAATTTCCTTCAATCATCTTTCCATGAGCTCATTCTGAACACTAGTTATTGTCTGTGAAATAAATATTTACTTATATATTGCATTAATCCACATTTCCTCAAATGTATGGGAAATATTGTAAAACGTGTCATGCGGTATGTGTGTGTGTATGTATGTGTGTGTTTATATATTGGGATACAACTGGATAAATTGAAATTATGATATCCATGATTTGAAAGAAATAGATGCAATATACCCTGGGTAAAATATATAACTGTGACTCTTGCAATATTATACTAGGCAGCTTTGTTAAATAACATAATTCATACCCATAATTATTTTAGACCTATAATAAATATAAATTAATTTTAAAAGCAAGAAAAGAATAAGCAATTGACGTAGAGTAACCTCTGAGATTTGAAAAGAGATTAAAGGCAAGCAACATATAACACTATAAAGAAATGTTCTAATCTCTGGACACAGTTAATACAGAGCTGAGTAGAGAACATCAAGAGTGATGAGTAGAAATTGCTTTGGACAAAAATGAAGAACAGTATTCCAAGGTGCATTCTCTTTTACACAGACATGCACACATGTTACCCGCCACCCCCACAGAAGGTTTAGTTGAACAAAAGGTTCCCACAGCTTGGAGCTCAGCAATTTATGTCATGATCTTTCATTAGTTTACACTGTAAAATGGAACTGGCGGAGACAACAGTGCAACACAGAGAACTATTCTTGACCATATTTTCTCTCTGTTCTCATTTAGCTATGTGCTCTAGAAGTCTATGGCAGAGGTTCTCAAACTGTGGTCCACGAGCTCCATTCGGGTGGTCCTCAAATAATTCCTTCTAGGGTGCGTGCCTGGGCGGCCGCACATAAAACAATGAAGGGCCACCCAACTAATTAGTTGTCTGGACCCTGGAAAGGACACACATGTAAGGTGAGGTGGTGGCCTTAGGGGGAATATGAGGTAGGTGGGAGCAGGCGGTGGCGTTAGACAAAGGGATAGAGAAAATTTGGGACGTTGAAGGCTGTGGCGGCCAGAGAAAGAGACGACTTTCCCCAGCTCCAAGGCTGCGTCTACCAGGAAGAGACAGCCCTCCTTCCCAACCCCAACTCAGGGGCTGCTGTGGTGGGGAATAAGGAGAGACCCCCCAGGGGCTCAGGGGCTGCCGTGACGGGGGAGAGAGGGCACATCTATCACATTAGAAAGGTAAGACTACTGATAGTAAAACATGACTTGTGCACTTTTATTTGTAGAATTTAAAAAAAGGGTTTTTTGTAAAGCACTTTGGATAAAAGTGCTATATAATAGTTAGCTAAAGGTACAAACATTTGGAAAGATCATTAAGTGGTTCGCTGGGACCCTCAGCAATTTTCAAGTAGTCAGTGGGGAAAAAAAGTTTAAAAACCACTGGTCTATGAGCTACTAATGTTCTTAAAGTTACACTCATGTTTAAAACATCTTGCTAAATCAAGGCCTAAATCAGGCCCTGACAGTACAAGCCTGCATGCATTTCCTTCCTTCCCTTCAGGCAGAGGTACTACGCAGAGCTGCCTGGCCATGCCTCCGCCTAGGAGCTGAGTGAGGGGGATGTCACTGTTTCCGGGGAGACCGCCCCAGGTAAGCACCACCCAGAGCCCATCCCATGCCCTAACTCTGCTCCTTCCCACACCCAAACTCTGCTGCCGTTGGGAGAGAGGGAGGGAGGCAGAGTCAGCCGGCCCCACTAACACCCATCCCCAGCACCAGCAGGGGTCCCAGGCCACACGCCACAACCTGCCTCCCACATAGCACCAGGCCATGAATTTTTGTTTACTGCCCATGACCTGTCCATGACTTTTACTAAAATACCCGTGACTAAAATGTATCCTTAATTATTAAAAAAAAAATCTCTCTATAGATCCTATCCAGTTTCTGTATCTCCATTTCCTCTCCAAAATTTTCATTTGCAGATCAAGCCCAAAGTCTAGGGAGGGATCCATGACTTGGGATAAAATACAATCCACTGTCCATTCCTGAATCTTCACCAAAATATATACTAAACCTAAACCTATTTTGAGACTTGGATTATTTTTAAATGCCTCAGATTTTCCTGGTGGCTGTTACGCTTGGAAAAGGAAGTGCTGCCATCTCAAGACAGCAGCCTTTTTGAGATCTCCAGCCCAAATTTGGAAGCTCAGCGGTTTGGGTTACTTAGATAAAAATGTAAAAAAATGCATCCACATATCTGTGAAGCTTATATGAAATGAACCACTAAACCTTGCTGAGGTTACGCATTACTAGCAGGGCCAGCTCCAGGCACCAGCCTAGCAAGCAGGTGCCTGGGGCAGCAAATGGCAGGGCATGGCACACCGGCGGCATGCCTACGGCAGGTCTTCTGGTCTTCCGTCTTCGGCAGCACGCCACCGACAGCTTTTTTTTCCTTCGCTGCTTGTTGCGGCAAAAAAGGTAGAGTCGGCCCTCTACTAGTCAGGTCCATTTTGGATATGCATACTCTCAGACAGAAAAACTATAAAGTCAGTACTGTAGCAAACTCCCTCGATGTCTGGGAGCACACGAGGTGGCCCAGATGTTTGGACAGAGATGCTGTGGGCCCTGCAAGCATGGGTCTCACCAGGCTGTAACCCTCCCGTACATACCAACTGCCTCCGAGTAACTCAGGATTCCTTTTCTGGGGCTGTCACAAGTAAAAGGTGAAAATATCCTGGGCACATTTTCTTTAACGGTTGCAATAAGGAAAAAGAAACCCAACAGTTCCCGGACAAGCTGCTTAGAGCAGCCTAGTCCAGGGGCACAAGTGTCAGTGTAATGCTCTGCACTGTAGTCTTGCTTGCAACTGGAGCCCTGAATCTTCCTGCTGCCCCCTCCAATCCCACAACTTCCTGCTGCAGCCAGTCCCCAGGCTCCTGCCTATGGCTACTTCCTGAACCAGTTCCTTCTGCCCTCTGGTGGTACTTCCCTTTCCCTTGCTGTGGTGGCTATGGAGTCATCGGCTGGCTAGATGTCAAACCAGGACTTAACATAGTGCCCCACAGCAGTGAGCCAGCAGGCTCATCACAGGATGTTATAAAGAGTAACCAGGCCTGGCATGTCTACATGCAACATGATAAATTGGCGCAAGACACCGGATATAATAGAAAGCAATAGGAGCACTAATATCACAAACTGCAGTCCTGCTTTATAGCTTAAAGGATTTAGACAAGTGAACTGTGTACTGTAAATATTGAACTTCTGATATTACAGTCCTTAAATAATCTTCCCTGTATTTTTGCTTTATATTCACAAACTAAAATATAAATTAAACAGGAACCAACATATGTACATAACTAATGTTATGTCCTTGTACTGCAAATCCTACTCCTTCCCTTATTCCGCTTCCTTTTATGACCTACTTAGAGTAAGCACGTTATCTTTTATGTATATATAAAGAGCTATGCATAGCTATAGCACCCCACAAACACCAATGGTTCCAATTCTTTGACCTCACAACTTGCTTATTTTTTAAACCAAACACAATTAAAAAGATTTATTAGTATTGTTATTCCCTGCAGGGACACTTACTCACTGCTCAGTAAAATCACATTTGAATCCTGCAACATTAGTCTTATTAGTTTTATTATTTTCATCTCAGAGAACAGCCTGTAATCAATAAACAGATGCTTTTATCTTGATCATCAATCTATTTTTCATACATATTCAGCTCTTCAACCTCCCGGTAACACTGCTTCCAATTTTCTGATGTATGGTAAAGACTGAAGGAGTGATTTTACCATCCGTTAAGACACAGTAAAGTTGGTATACAGTCTATTATTTTAATATCCTAAAGACTTATTTTTGTATGTACCTGCTTAAAAGTTGTAGGAGCCTTATAATGGCAGAAAGTTTGGTAAGACGTTACTTCCTTTATACTAATATTTTGCTAATGAACATTTTTGTATCTATCAATGATCGAAGCCTACTCTAGTGCAAAACACAACTGCCCAGAAGCAAATACACATGGCCCTACATGGAAAAGCATTGCCAGCCCCTGTGACTGAACTGCAAGTCTCACAACAGTTGGTGTTTTACTTAAAGTCCCAGCTTCTGGAATCAAGTGATTATATTAGAATCTCAGCCCTCATGCCCTTTTTGTTTATATACATTTCCAGCCCTCCTGGCTGCAGTTAAAAGCTCGGAAACATGAGCCTTAAAGACAACACCAGAAGACAAATTTTAAAAGAATCAAAATTTTAAACTAATTGTGATTTTCAGGGCCTGAAGCTTGACTTTTGACTACTGGCAATACTGATTGTAGCACATGGCTCTTCAGTTAATGTAAGTTTTGTGATCACCTAGCTGATGCACCTCTATGGACATTTTCTTGGCTAAAATGTGAGCAACTTTAGATTATCATCTTCATATCTTTAAATTAGAGGTCTCTTACCCAGCGTGATCACCTCACAAAAGAAATTAATACAAATGAAAAATTGTCACCCCTAATATACATGCCCAGAACAATCTCAAATCAAGATCTAATAACGTAGCTGAAATCGGCATCTCTACAGCCGACTTATCTGCCATCCTCATGGTGGCGGCAGTCGGTGGCGTGGTCCCCCGTTGACTCCAGCTTGCACCTCTTGACGAGCTGGACTTCCGGAGTCGACGGGGGAGCTGCTGGCGATCGATTTATTGCGTCTTAACGAGACACGATAAATCGATCACCAAAAGATCGAGGCTTCCCTGCCGTAGTGAGGACAAGCCCTTAGTAACCTCATCACAAGCATCAGATAAAAAGAGCCACATTAAAAGAACATCAAGGTTGCATACTCAGGCACTCAAAAAATTTGAAAATGTCAGAATTAAGACCGTCTATGCACCCTTACTTCTGACCCCACTGAATGTATGTATAATCACACGTGTTTCAACTACGTGCTTACAGTTTTGCCAATCTCAAGAGATCAAAAATCATGAGTCAGAACCCCCCAAAATCATGAGATTGGCCAAAAAGCTTTTAAAGAAATATATGGTGGATTTTTTTGGTCGGTCTATTTTTTAATTTCCCCTGCCCATCCCCAATGTGGATTTGTCAGTAAGTATTGCCCACTTTTCCAGGTTTGTTAGAAAAGATGATTTTGGCCTCCATTGCAGGAGTGTCATCCCCCACATCTGCCCAATGCCCTTGCATCAATTAATTCTGCCCCTAACTTCCAAATCAGTCCTGTCCCCCCAATCAGTTCAGCCTCCCAACCTCACTTCTGTTCCTCCTGAGCTCTTCACACTCACCCAGGCCAGGGGAGAGGGGAAGCTGCAGTGGGAGCACCTTCCAGGTATGGGACAGGGAGCAGCTCCAGGGAAGCTTCATCTCCTCCCTTCTAGGGTTGCCACCATTTAGGTACAAAAACACAGGGCATCTGGAATGATCCTGAGCCCATAACAACACTTGACAGCTGGCAGGTGTGCACTGAGCCCCTGAACAGGTTTTATGGAACAGCTACTTCAAAAAGGGGAGGAGGGAAAGCTCGTTCCACAGGAGCTCTGATTAGTTGATCAGACCCAGGAGGTGGGTAAGGGGGATAGGCTGACAGAGGGGCTTCCCCACCCCATCCCACCCAGTCAGGGCTCCAATTCCCTGGAGGGATGGAGCTTCTCATGTCATCATGAGGCTGGCTCCAGCCACAGCTGAAAATTGTGTCACTCACAAAAAGAGCACAGAGTTGTCAACACTTGTGATTAAGTTTTGTTCAGCAGGTCCTCTGTCTCATTCAGTGCACAGGATGGATGTGCTCTGGGAATTACTCAAGGCTGGGTAGCGAAGGAGTCTGTTGTGTGTCTGACAGCTGACCCCTGCCTTATATATTGAAGGAGTTGAAAAACGTATTGTGATTGAGGCTGCAGACTGGTCTGGAGAAAGAGAAAGGACAATTGGGTGATTAACACGGCTGAATCCCTCTACAATAGGGGTGGGAAAATTATGGTCCACAGGACATTCTGTCTGGCCTCTGAGCCCCCGGCTGGAGAGGCTAGTCCGTGGCCTCTCCCCTGCTGTCCCCCGCAGCCACACTACCATGACGGACACATTGCTCTGAATGGCATGGTAAGGGGGTCGGGACCAGGTGGCTGGATAAGGGGCAGGGAGTCCCAGAGGGCAGTCAGGGGACAGAGAGCAGGGGGCGATTGGATGGAGCACAGGTTCTGGGTGGGTGGTCAGGGGACAGGCAACAGGGGAGGTTGGATAGGGCGTGGGCATCCCGGGGCCTATCAGGGGGCAGGAGTGTGGACAGGGATTGGGGAAGTCAGGGGGTGGGAGGTGAGTGGGGGTGGAGTCCCAGGGAGATGGTTGGGGTGGGGGTTCTCTGGAGGGGGTGATCAAGGGGCCAAGGAGCAGGAGGAGTTGGATGAGTTGGAGGATTCTGAGGGGGCAGTCAGGGAGCGAGAAATGGGAAGGGGTCAGATAGGGAGTGGGGCCAGGCTGTTTGGGGAGGCATAACCTTCTCTACCCAGCCCTCCAGACAATTTTGCAACCCCAATGTAGCCCTCGGGGCAAAAGGTTTGCCCACCCCTGCTCTGCTGGCCTCTGTTCAAGCTCCCTGTCTTCTCCTTCAAGGTCCCATACAATTCCATCCCCAGCTGTATCACATTTTGATTTTTCACTTTTAAATCCACCAGTGAGTTCCGCCTCATCTCTCCTTTCACCTTTCCATACTGCCCCCTACATTGAAAATCTCACCCTATCTCAGAGCTCTATGCTGAAAGGTGCTATGCACTCTGGCCCTGATCCAGCAAAGCACTTAAGCACATGTTTAAAATTTCGACTTGTTAGTAATCCTATTGAAGTCAATGGCACTATTTGCATATTTAAAGTCAAGAACATGCTTAAGTGCTTTGCTGGATGAGGGCCAGAGACCTGAGCACTTCATAGGACCAGGATCCAGATCTTTCAAAGGTATTTAGGTGCCTACAGATTCAAATCAATGCTTAATGGGATGTTCAAAAGCTTTAGACTGAGCAAAACAGAAAACAAAAATAAAGAAATCCAAGACCCCCCAAAAGTCCCATCCCCTCCCCACCAGCTAATCAGAGTGACACAAATACCACCCAAGTGGTACAGCACCTCCTGGAAGAAGGCTCCTAGGGGACTTCTCTGTACACCTGCCCCTAAAGTCAGCCCTAGCTGTAGGTGCCTACCATATTCTATTTCAAATGTCTCCACAAAACTTGTTTCACAAAGCTCACAAACATCTAATACACATCAATAAAAATGCCAGCATCTACCCATTGTGAAGTAAATTACACCATCTTCTAAATTTCCGAAGGGGTTCTATAACTGCTTCATGTTGCCTGTCTACACAGATCCAGATTATGAATGCTTTTAGCTGTATGGGTGAGCTCTGTTGGTACTATTTCTGTGGGTATTTGCACTCCAGTGATTTAAGGCCCTTAGATTGTTAATTCTTTAGGATAGGGACAATGTTTTACACCAGCGACAAAGAGTCTTGTAGCACCTTCTAGACTAACAGATCTTAGGGATCATGAGCTTTCGTGGGCTAAGACCCATTTAATCAGATGAAGGAAGTGGGTCAGCCCATGATCCCCAAGATCTGTTAGTCTATAAGGTGCTACAAGACTCTGTTGCTTTTGCAGATCCAGACTAGCATGGTTACCCCTCTGATGGTTTACATCAATGGTTCTCAACCAGGGGCACATGTGCCACTGGGGGGTACGCAGAGGTCTCCCAGGGGGTACTCCTCTAGATCAGTGTTTCTCAACCTGGGGGTTGCATGATGGATTTAGAGGGGTTTCAAGTGAAGGGGTAGCATTGGGGTGGCCCCAGGGGCCCCAGCAAAGCTAATTTACATGCTTCAGCCCCAGGGCAGGGGGAGAGAAGCATAGTGCTCAGGCATCAGACAAGGCTCAAGTGAAGAACAGGTTAAAGTGCAATATTTATATTCCAATCGATTTATTTTATAACTATGGCAAAAATTGAGAAAGTAAGCAAATATTCACTGACAGTGTGCTGTGATGCTTACAAAATAAGACATAAGTTAAAAAGTAAGTAGTTTTTAAGTGAGGTAGAAGTTGGGGGTATACAAGACAAATAAGACTCCTGAAAGAGGTACGGAGAAATAAGTTTTGTTAAAAGTAAAAACATCTGTCCTGGATTTATGATCTCATTTTTTTCTTTGTGGCTTTGTTTTTGCCATGTTAATTCCATAAACAATGCAAAAAAATCTAACTAGATAGTTTTATAGTAAAAGAAGGTACTTGAAATACATTGTGTTTTTCTCTCCCAGAGAGAATAGCAGCTTAATGATTATCCGGTCATAAAGCGTGAGATAGACATTATAGACCATATCAACTAGAAGCAACATTTCAGTGTTTACATAAACTATAGTGCTTGAGAGCACTGCTCACCAATTTCCATCATTTTGCATTTTCAAAGTGACTTTCTACAAAGCCCTGAAGAGATTAGCAAATATCAAAGAGCGACTTTCCGGATCCAGTCTCTGGAGGTTCAACTACAGCACCATAACACACATCTTAATGGAATGAGCAAGGAGATGATCAGGAGGCAGTTTCCTGAAGACTTTTAAACCAAACAAGACTTTCTCCTGCTTGTGAACAGTTAATTGAAAAATGTGTTCAAGGGCTTCCCTGGGCAAACATCTAACTTTTGGATTCTGATCTTTAAACAAGTCAAGCGATTACTTTCAATATCATGTAGGACATTGTTGCAAATTATGAATTGTTCCTTATTCTCAAATGGAAATGAAAACCCTTTGAAACATATTTACTTAGTAAAGATATAAATGAACTCCGACACCACTGGTCCATTTATGTTTGGGTGTCTGTTCTGAGTTTATACATCGTATCAAAGAGTCCTGTGGCACTTTAAAGACTAACTAAAGTATTGAAGCATAAGCTTTCATGGGCTAATACCCACTTCGTCGGATGCAAGCAGTGGACGAAGTGGGTATTAGCCCACGAAAGCTTATGCTTCAATACTTTTGTTAGTCTTTAAGGTGCCATGGGACTCTTTGTTAGTCTGGAATAGCAGAGGTAACACAGCTACCTCTCTGATTCTATACATTGTATGAATCCTTTGCAAAATGTGAAGCTTCCTAGAATCACAGAAATAGACAGAGAACACCAGGCATGTATTAAAGCACAGGCAGTTGACCAATGTCTAAAGTCCCAGTTTCTGGAATCATGGGATTATATACAAATCTGAACTTTCATTTTTTAAAAATAATGGTTGAGTTCATGGTTGCAGATAAAAGTTTGAAAATGTGAATCAAGTGCAACCAAATTGCAGACACTGCCTGACCCTGCAGACAGTCTGAACAAATGGCCCCCGGAGGTGTGACATACCCCATGCATCTCCGTGAGATGTTCACTCCAAAACCCATTGGTTCTAGAGCTGTGTTTCTCAACTTGCAGTCCAATCAGAACACAGCTGTGGCCCATGTGACATTCTCCGGGACATACAGGTAATATATTTATAGATATTGTTTAGCCCACACTGGCAAATAGGTTGAGAAGACCTTCTCTAGAGACTCCTACCAACACCATCATTGCAAAGGACTCTGTGTGCGTGGCAGGAGGTAGTGAGTGCAGTAGGATGAGCCCAACCAAGTAGATAGTACAGCATCTGAAGGGTGAGCACTAGGGTCCCCTCTACTGTTCCTCAGTGGGGACGTCCTTTACCACCACCCCTACCTCTCTGGCATAAGAAAGCTGCTGCTGCTGGAGGGTGCAGGGCCAGGGTGGTTTTGGGTTGTGATGTGCTGAGGGTCTCAGATTGGACCAAGCAGGCACAGCAATAGGAGTGAGATGACAAGTAGCAATATGACCTCAATCACTCATTTGTGTTCTCAGCTGGGATGACTCCGTGCATATTTTCCATGTAATTCTTGGTTTGTACACAGACACACACAGTGCAGAAAAACATGTAATTTCACCCGACTGCCAGTATTTAATATACAATAGCCACAGAATAATATATATGCAGCTCAAGTGGTTTTTGTCCCTGCCAGCAGGCATATGGGATCTTGGGGAGCAATTACCACACAGGTGGGGTGCAAAATAAACTTTATTAAGAAAATGCAAAAACAGGGAAAATTTAATAGTGAGGGGTATGGGGTTTGTTAAAGTAGACAATTGGGGAGGGGTTTCTTTTAGTAAATGGGATAGGGGGTTTCAATAGTGGGGTACAATACAGTTGGTAACCAATTAACACTGAAGTATAAATGTAACAGGTAGCTAACAATTTCTATGTAAAGAGTATGTCACAGCAGCATATAACCAACTAACAGTATGGGTAAAATGTGTTCAATAACCAACAATTTTAGGTAAAAATGTAAATGTAAAATGTGAGGTGTGTTAGAGAGAAAGGGGTAACCAATGGGGTTTTATGCTAGAAAGAGAGAGAGAGAAGACAGGCTGCAAGTTGAAACAGCAGAGAGGGAGAGGGAGAAGGAGAGGGAGAGGGAGAGATAAGTAAGGTTGGGGGATGGGGGAAGAGGAGCACGTGGTGGAGGGAGATTTAAACTCAGGGAGACACAGAACAGACAGGCTGCAAGTTTAAACAGCAGAGAGACAATTATACAAAACACAGCAAAATCTTATCTATGATTTAACTTAACCAAAACTACACAAATTAGCAAGTAACAAAACACAATGCAACAATTCTTTAAGGCTAACTTACAGGGTACAATGCAAGCAATTTCCTAAACCTAACTTAACTACAGCTATGCAAAATGAAATTACAACTTATCTAGACTAAAAGACAAAATCTAACCTAATGGGTGCACCTTATACTAGGGGTAGTTTCAGAGGGCAGGGTGGTGTGTGCCCAGGTACAGTCCAGGAAGGCACAGGCTTATTTCAAGCAGCAAAGGTGCTGCAAAGCAAGAAACAGATTACAGATACAGACCAAGGAGTTTAAGAGAGGTTTTAAGACACAGACCAAGGTTTAGTTTAAGAGTCTGTGTGTTGGGGAAACAGAGCCAGCAGCTAAAGTAATTAAGTATAGAAAGTTTCACAGAGGGATTCTCACCAGTCCCCAAGGCAGCAGCAAAGGCAGAAGCAGCAACAGCATCAGAAGAAGCAAGGAGGGCTCGGCACGGTCTTGATAATCAGGAGGTCTCTCAGGCAGCAATTCGTTCTTCGTGGGGGGGGGTTAAAACGGGGGTACGCTCAAAAATAAAACGAGAGCGGAGAAAGGACCCCCCAGAACCCCTGGCTGATCAGACAAGGTAGGAATGCAGGAAGCTTTCTGATGTTTGTTTCAAAAATGCCTGTTCTTAAAGGCAAACTCAGGCAGTTTCCCCGCCAGTAATCCTGATAGGCTCCTTCTGTCACAGGGGAGGAGTTACAGGGAAAAACTGCAGGTGAGCATAGAGACATGCCTAGGCAGAGTCCTGGACCATAGGCGTGAGTTCCACCTCATGATTCAAAAGCACATGAGGCCTATGACTCATGCCCAGGATCTCAAAAACACATTAGGTCTTACAGCTTTGGACATTGCCTACCCTACACCGAGCCCAGGTTTAACAAGGTGATAACAGGACCAACCCTTTGAACAGGGCAGTTGTCCCACTTAGCACGCAGCACAAGTGGCCATCCCTTTGAGAAGGGCAATGGCTCTTGGTAAACAACTTAAGGGGCCCTCCCTTTGAGAAGGGCAGTGGCCCTGGTAAACAATTTAACAGCCAGGGAGGGGCGGCCACAGGAGAACAAAAACAAAATGGAGTAAGGGGACAGCTGTAAGAAACAAAATGGAATAGGGGGAACGCTGTAACAGACAGTTTTATTTTTACCAACTAAAAGTTTAAAAACTTTAAGATCTTTTGTGACATTATGGTTTAAAAGAAAAAACGAGACAATAATGGCTGCACCAGTTCCCCCCAGTGGTTTAATATCACGCTGCTTCCCTGATGCACAAAGTAGTAACTCCATCACCAAATGTTGTTAAAATTGTCTAACCATCAACCCTCAGAACAGAAAACTGCCTAGAGATTTATTTCCCCTTATGAGCTTTCTGACCTGCAAAATTCATAGTTTAATGGGGTTTTCCCCTCTTTCCCCTTTATACACACACAGTAGAAAACAGCAGCTGTTTATAAGGGCGAGAGAAGGTTAAACTCTATATGCAATGAAGAAAACTCACAGAAGCTGTTTACAAGAGGCGGGGGAGGGGAATGCCTTTATGCAGCTCAGAAGACACTCGCTGTACCATCTGTTCTTGTGCCTTACTACACACCATACTGCTGTGCTGTTTTACAGGCAGCTTCTGTTTCCAAGTGTTAATGTAGGATGTTAACAAGTAGGGCACCCACATTTTTCTCAGACTGAAAATATCAGGGAAGGGTCATATGGCTTCAGATTAGGCCACACCCCGTATTTGCTATATGACCTCTTGCATATTTCCTACGGCCTTCAACTCTGTTGGGCTTCACAGCTGCTGCTTGCAAGTTATATTTTTGCTCCATTCATAAAAGACAAATGGGTTAGTGACATCATTGCCTTCAACAGCATGCTCCACATACATGTATTTTGGCTTCCTCTGCACTCACTGAATATTGTGTCAGAGGTGATTCAGCAACTTGCTCCCAATTTCATGGATAAACAAAGTTGCCGCTGGAAGCAAAGTAATGAACTAAAAAAAAATTCTTCATTGGGAAAATAAATAACCAGCTCTCGGTTGTCAGAAAAAGAAACAAGTGTAAGTGCTAAGATTGTTACGAACGTCAGGATACCAGCTGGTAATGTATGAACTGGAACTAAGGATTACCACTGCCTGCAGAAGGCACATCATTCCATCTGCACAATGTGTTTGCTTGGTCAATAAAGCTGATCTTTGTCTTGCCATCTGCAGTACATCAAAGAGTGAGCAGAGATTTTTTTTTTTTACAGTCTAGGAATCCCGTCTCTGCAACATCACTTAAACACTATTCATCGAACCAAGCAGTCTATGGAGACGTGTCTGAAACTACCAGTACCGGTGCAAGCTGCCCATTCGCATCCCCAACTCTTTGTTTCCTTCACCTCAGCCTAATAACTGTGCCTGCAACTGACAGCACCCATAAGAGCTTTCAGGGAGATTGCTTATAGTTAGGCATTTGTGGCAATTAACACTTAAAAAAATTAAAGAAAAAAATCCTTCCTCATGATTCAGAGCTACTGCTGTCAACTCAAAAAATAAACGGATATGCTAGCCACACACATACACTTTGAGACAGATTCACTGGTGGGAAAACTGGTGTCCAGGCACTTCTATCATGTGCAGAACTGTGGTCTATCCCTCCTCTGAAGCACCATTTCTCCTCTGTTGAAATTCTCCAAGCACACAGGGCTTGAGGGAATCTGTCATTCGGACACTGAACAGAGCGGAAGAGAGTTGTTTTTTTGTCACCAAGATGTGAATGGTGATAATATCACTGTCACTGCTCACTGACGGTTAGTGTTCCACTGCGATAATCATTATCAAGGCCCCAGTTCAACTGGCACTGCTCTGTCTGAGGGCTTAGACATCTAAGAACCCATAACAATTACTTCAGCAAGACATAAAAAGTAGCCCTTGATCAGCAAAACATTTGATCAGGACCTTAACTTTAAGCACATGCCTACATGCAATGCTGAATTAGGGTCCTTTCTCCACTGGGTTTAAATATAGGATTCAGTGATGGCATTGATTTCACTGAATTATTCCCGTTGTACACTTATGCAAATGAAGTCATTATCTGATCCATGGAGTCTCCTTACATTTCCAGTTGGTTGTTGTAAGGCTTACTTAGAATGGCCCCCAATTCAGGAAAGTGATAATATCCATGTTCAACATTAAGTTGTCCTTATTTACCCTTTCTGTATAGGGATGTTTTTCTGAATCAAGACCCATGTTTGTAAAAAGGTCGGAGATTCCTGAAGTGCTATAAAAATACAAAGTATTCATTATTTTTACCAGTCCAGATCTAAGAGGATAAACAAAGAAAAATATTTTGGCCCCATTTTCACCATATAGGCAGGTACACATTTATGGATTCAAAAGTGCTTATACTCTGCTCACATACCACCAGACTTGCATAAACACATAGCTAGAGTGTCACCAAACTGGATTTGCCTACAAATAACCAAAAGGAGATGTGTTTTAAAGATGACTATGTTTTGCTTCCATGTTATTTCAAGAAGGTATTTTATTGTGCAGTTTTTTTGTGCAATGCTATGTAAATCCACTGGTTAGCTTTCACTATGCAAGACAGATGCAGGTACATATTTGGCAAACTAAAGTGATGTCTTAATTTATTATGCTTTTCTCAAAGTAGGTTACATTTTCTCTGCAGTTTTTCTAATGGTCCTGCAGAATACAGTAAACAGTCTGCTGTAACATCTATTGGCAACAGTGAAATTAGAATGGATCTGAGAATGCTTGCTTCAGCCAGAGACACTGACTTGCATCTAGAAACAATGTTTCCTTTTTAAAATTAGGCCTATTTCACAATCACTTTCCTTTCAAAGCAAAAGGTGTAAATCATCTGGCACCGCTGGACATAACCACCACTAGCCTGAAATGTACAGATATATTTTTCAAGAAATCAACTGATGCAAAAAAAATTGTTGTGCTACAATAGAGGCCTAACTGGGGAGTTACTAACCTTCCAGGGTGTAAGAGAAAACACAATGCTTTGTCTACACTTGTGTCAGACAGTATGGTTGTAAATCATTCAGATGCTTATTTCATTCCTTGATGTGGAGTTGTTCAGGGTGTTTCCAACATCTCTTATGAAAATATTATTTTACCTCCCCTCTACCCATCTACACTTCCATCAGCTCTCATTTACATAGGCAGTCTGCCACTTGATCACGTGCACTGCAACTGCTTTCACTTGCTGACAAATCTTGCTGAATATCATAACCTAAAAAACCAAAGGAGGCCAGCAGGCCTGTGCGAACACGGATTTCATTCCAGGACTTATTAAGGGGGGGGGGGGGTTCTCAAACTTTCTCCCAGGTGTAATACATTAATAAGGACGTCCTACAGGCCACATCCCGTCCCCCCCCCCTCCGCCCCCCAGTTCCATTGGGGAACTGAGGCAGCTACAGCAAATGTTTACATGGAAAAGTAAAAGTATTAGTGTGTCTTTAGCTGTCCTTAATTTGAGGAGGACTTTATCCCTTTTTCTCCTTTGCTCTTCATTTAACCTTCTGTTCCGTTCTTATTTCCCCTGCACATGTCCTCTTTCCACTTTCTCCTCCACTCTCACTACGCGTGCTGTTGAATCCTCTAGTTCCCTTCTCTCTAATGCCCTCAAACACTTCAGTCTTTGGTTCTCATCTCCCCCACACATGCTGACTGAGCACAATAAAATACCTTCTTGAAATAACATGGAAGCAAAACATAGTCATCTTTAAAACACATCTCCTTTTGGTTATTTGTAGGCAAATCCAGTTTGGTGACACTCTAGCTATGTGTTTATGCAAGTCTGGTTTCTCAGATCTCCTGGATACCCGATCCCTGCCTCCCTTGGACACGGTTGGCCAGCTATGGTATCTCCTGTCCCATTGACATGCCTTTCTGGCTGGCACCTCTTAGCCCCAAGAGCGGCTCCTGTTTCCTTTGCTAATTCCTGGTCCTTAATGGAGGTTTTTCTTGTTTCCAGCTTCTTGTACAGGTGTCCAGGCTCTTCCAAAAAAGCTTACTGAAGCAGCTAGAAATGAGGGACCAAATTCGGCTCCAATGTAGCTATTCATCTCTATAGAGCTACAATGAAAGAAATTGACCCAAAACACATATGAGAAGAACTAGAAACCAACAGGAGGCAGCAGCATTGAATGAGTGATTTTGCAGCTCTCTATGGATCTCCACCGGCTCAAGAAATAGGTTTGAAAAATCAGCCCTGTAACCCTGTGGCTCCAGAACTGCATGCAGCTCTTCGGAAGTTAATACAGTAGACTCTCGATTATCCAGGATTGGATTAACCATGATGTGGATTAACCAAGATGTCAACAACAAAAAAATACACGTAACTCGCAGGGCCGGCTCTGGCTTTGTTGCTGCCCCAAGCACACACACAAAAAAAACCCCCACCAGGGCACAGAGCAGCCCGTGAACCAACACCCCATCCCCACAGCGCAGGGTGGCTGGTGAACCAACCCCCTCCACCCATATTTCCTATGGATGGTGATTATCCAGGATTTTATTAACCAGGATTATTTTTTCCCTATCATCCTGGATAACTGAGAGTCTACTGTATGTGGCTCCTTGCACAGGCACCAACTCTGGGGCTGGAGCTACAGGCACCAACTTTCTGTTGTATACAAGCAGCATCTAAAACACCACACTTTCCAATGGGCCGTAGCGGGGGGCGGGGGGGATGCTCACTGCTCAACCCCTGACTGCCACAGGCCCTGCCCCTACTTCACCCCTTTCTCCAAGGCCCCTACTCCTTCCTGCCCCCTTCCCTGGACCTGCCACACCCTTGCTCCTTCCCCTCCCACCAGAGCCTCCTGCATGCTGTAGGAGACATAGAGAAGGAGGGGGAGGTGCTGAGCAGCAGGGCTGTTGGCGGGCCCCGGGGGGCCTGATGAGTGGCTGCTGAGTTATTTCTGTGACTCTTGGCAATGTTCATAGGTAAATCCTGACGCGTTGGCCACCCCTGCTGTAACCTGAAGAGTGTAACATGAGTTAAAGGTCAATGATAATGTCCCTATGAACAGTTACAGAATATTAACTTTAACAAAGATCTTAGTTATAAAAACATGAAATAAGGAAAACATCAGGCTGAGGGACATTCAGTTATGTCATTCATTCATTGAGATTTTTATCAAGCTATTTCCCCAGAAGCCCGTTAAATGCAAATCATGATAATGCACTAGAGCATAGGTCTGTATTCTAGACAATTGTAAATTTGTATTCTAATAAAATAGTATAAAATAGTAATTCTCTACAAGTGTTGAGTCAATTAGTGCATTTCCAGCAAATTTGAAAATATATTGAAGTTCATTTCCCCACTGCAACACCTAGAGAGACAAAATGGGACAGAACCTGAAGGCCTAAATTAAGCAAAACTGCAAGTTAAAATGGTATGTTTTACCTAAGTGCCAATCCAGAACCTAAAATATTTAGAACATATATAATGTAATTATTTATTCATTACATGGAAGACATATTTCTTCATAGCGATCCTGATCCAAAGCATATTGAAATTCATCAGAAAATGCCAACTGACCTCAGTTGGCTTTGGATCAGGCCCACAGGGAGAAAAAACAACATACATTTTAGGTGGAATGTATATTAATCCCCCTACCTTGTCCTTTCACTAGTCACATGACAAAGTACTTACTAAATTGGTTTTTCCATGAACTATGAGCAGATTTATAGAAGGAGATTGATAAAGAGAGACATAAAAGCAATTGCATAATATAACCAAACAACTAACATTACATACACTAAAATGGGGGTGCTCTAATATAATTCTTCATTGCCTCAGTTGATCATCATAAAGATGAAAAATCAATTTTTCTCCCCATACCTAGTAAAGTGCTCAGAGACTTCTTGATCCCAGAAAGTAAAATAAGGCAGTGTGGAGCATAGGTTTTGAATTATGTAAAAATTGCTGTTCTCTTTTCCCAGGTATTCATCTGAATATTTTCGATGGTTTCTACCCACAAGCTACGGATTGCCTTTAAATGCCATGTTTAGGGTAACACAGAATCATAAAAGGATACTCTATCAAATCATCAAGTTTGAACTCCTTCCACTTTAAAACCACCTAGAACAACCAATTTTACATTATTTTCATTCACGCCCCAAAGCAGGCCAGCTGCATGTGACAGGGTTTTAAATGTTTAAAAATGCAATTACTTTGGTGTATAATTAGTTGTATTCATTTAGATTTATACAAAGAATTAAAAGGCAAACCAATCCAAGACTCTCAGCTATCCTATCATACAAAACCAAAATTAAACTGCCAGTAAAACAAACACTCAAAATCACCAACCTTCCTCCCCTACCAAATTTAATCCCCTCAGAAGCCTACCTCTGTCACAGCTTGTTTAAATAGATGCATCTTGGAGCTATCAAGGTCAATACATGGGCTATATAAGACCAAAGAGGAAATATATTCCAGAGCTGAGGCCCACGAACAGAGAATACTGCTGACAGCCTCCTCTCAAACTGAGGGGAATCCAGCTCTCAAGTACCTCTGCTGGTTTCATCTTTGACAGCACAGCTTGGGGAAAGAAACAGTCCCTCAAATAGTTCCCAACCCAAATAAAGCATTTTAGATTGAAATCAATGCCTTCAATTCAGTCTAGAAACCAACAGATAGCCTGGGCAGGTCAGGGGATTGTTGACAGGTGTTGCCATCAAGAAACGCAGATTCATAGTGTTTAACATTAAAGTGCAAGCCAGAATCTAAGTCACGAGGAGTAACTACTTAATAAGGTCAATTACATCTATTAGTGGTCTGCACACAGACAGCATGACAACAACCCTATCTCTCTCTTATCTTGGCTTAATTATGGTTTTATATTAGAACAAAAAGGGAGAGCTGCCAAAGGAGAAATAGACTGTAATGGACTCTTTCCATTTAGTAAAAGAAAGAAAATGTCTGATACAAATTTCTTTGGCTGCTATAGTCTGTTGACCTATTGCTTCAAGGACTGTGTGAGAGGCATTGGTTGCCTCCTGATGGGGGCCCTGCTGCCAGGGCATACTCCACCCAAAGAAGATCTCCTGTTGGGGGAAGAAAATCACTGAATTCAGCCCTCTCCCATGCCCAGAAATGCCTAGAGGGGCCAACAAAAATCAGCTGGCAAACGGAAGCAGAGGACTGGTCTACTGGAGGCTAGAAGGGCTGAGAACAGGCAAAAGCCAATCAGCTAAGTGCTCAATATAAAAAGTTATTTGTCAACATTTCCAAGACAAAAGGTGACAAGTGCCATTTGGGAGGCAGTTACGTTATTTATGAATATATAGGTGACTATTGCTTGATTCCTGAAAGGGCTGAACAAAAATTCTTGAAGCTTTCTATATTTGAAAACCTTTTCCAGAGTCAGGATTATTATTATTATTATTATTATTATTATTCATCTGCTGATTAGTCCCAGAAGGCAAGTTACTCATTGTTCAGTTCCTTGTTCAAACAGAATCTTATCAAACAAAGAACAAACTAACAGCAAGTGACTAAGGGGAGCAAACACATGCCATAAATACCAAACTGAAGATAGTTAAAGTAATTAACAGTTTGCAAACAATCCACAGGTTGAAATGTATTTAAACAGCTATTAGAAATTTGATCAATCACTTTAAATAGCCAATTCAGTCACCAAAATCAAGATCGGTTTACAGACTGGTTTCAAACAGAAAATGATTAAATTTGAAGTGAATATTATTGGCAAGGAATTGTATCAGGATCTACTCAGCATATATAATAGCAATTATTTTTATAATAACCAACAGAAAATAGACCAATAGGTCAGATTTTCAGTGTGGCCTCAATTTGACTTCAATTTCTACCCCTTTATTTGCATATGCCAATTAGCATGTGCATAAAAACCTCCATTTGTAGGCCATTACATCTTTACTCAGTTTATATGGTCAAATTAATTTGCATAGACATGAGATACAGATTTAGAAGCCATTTTTAAAAATAAGTGGCCCAATGTTTCTAACTTACTGAAAACCATGAGGTATATTCACAGAGGAACATAGGCATCAAAACACCAAACTTTTAGGCCATAGAAAATCATTGATGTTCACAAAGCCTGTGTTTGGTGCCTAGGCTCCCTATACCATGGAGAGAGAGAGAGAGAGAGAGAGAGAGAGAGACCTCAGTAGGGGAGAAGGTTTTTTTCTAAGCCCTTCCCCTCTTTCAGAGATAGGTCCCTAAATCCAGACTGCAGAGGGGTGCCTCCCTCTGCTTGGGTTTTACAGCTGCAAACAAATGCTTAGGATTAGGCATTTGCACTGCTTTAGCAAGATGATGTAGGAACTCTCTCATAACTTTTAGCCCAGTGATTGGGGTTGTCATAAGTGTAAAGTGCTGGAGAGGGTTAATGTTACCTGAGAACAAGTGACGTAAGAGCTTCCCTGCCATGAGAGAGGGAGGGAAGGGTTTTAGTTTTTAGTTTCGTTTGGGCTGGCCATGTAGCTTGGCAAGGGTCCTGGAGCGTCTCTGGCTTTTGAGAATGTCTCTGCTCCTTCTTATATTCCTACTTAACTGACTGTAAGTGATCTTTTGACTTGTTAAGCCTGTGCCTATTTGGGGTGTCTCTGTCCATTTCAGATGAGAAGTTAGAGAACTCTAAATTGTAAGCTGTACTGTGCCTATGTTCTATGCTCTTTTTTTTATTAAATCTTTTAGTTATAAAACATTTGGTTTACTTCCCTTAAGGTTTCCTTTGCTTTCAGGCTGGGAAGAGAGGAGGGAGGAGGGAGGGGGTAAACAGATCAGCTCAGGGTATAAGCTGAGGAACAGCATCTGTCTCTCTCTCTTCAACGAGAAGAGAGGAGGGGGGAGGTGACACAGCCTCCAGGTGTCTGACTCTGGCTCTCAGGGAGGGGGACAGAGTTAGGGTTTTGGGGAGTCTGAGTACCCCAATCCAGGTCCTTGGATATCTACTCAGATGGTGGCAGCCATGGTTCCCCAAGTTCCCAGCTGGTAAAAGAGGGGAGTCTGGGGGGTAGAGAATTAACTTGGCTGAAAAGCAGCTTAGAGTTATTCGGTCTGGCATAAAAGAGTCCCTTTTCTCTGTACTCAAGAGCACAGAGACTGGGGTACCCCCTCTTACAGGGGTATTCACCCAATATCTGGGAGACTCCTACTTCAAGTTCCCCCTGTACCCGTGGGGGGAGAAGCAATTTGAACTGGGATCTGTGACCTCTCAGGTGAATGTACTAACTACTGGGCAATGGGATATTTTGATCTGGGACTCTCTGATTCTCTCTTATTGAAGATGTTCCACTGTGGATAAATAGTAAAAGGATCACTGAGCCAGCATGAGAATGACTCTGTAGCATGGAGTTTAGAGCCCTTGCCAGGGAGGTGGAGACTCTAGTCCCCCGATCCCATGACTTTTCAAATTATGTTTCTGCAGAAGAAGAGCTTCAAAAGGAGAGACTGAGGAAATCCTACTCAAATATCTCATGGCCTAGTGATTGAGGCACTTGTGATGTAGCAGATTCCTGTTCAAATCTCTTCTCCTCCACAGGTGAAAGGAGAACTTAAGCAGGGGTCTCCCACATCCCAGGTGGGCACCCTAACCATTGTGCTAAAACTTATGAAGGAGTTCTTCTTCCTGGCCTTTTCGGGTAAACTCTCCTCTTGGGACCTGATCTGGTAGGCGAGCTTTGAACATGCTTACTGGCAAAGGGCCTGCAGATGAGTTAGGTGGAGGAATGGCTATCTTCCCTTGCTTTGGGGGTTAGGTGTCTGGATGCCTAGCATGGGGCTGCACTGTGCCCGCTCAGAGGCAGAAACATAAGTGCCTCGGGAATTTGACTGCAAAAATTTAGGTACCAAGAGAGTTTACACACCTATAAGAGTTGGAGGCAGCTAACGATATGCTTTGTGAATCTCTGTGGGGCCTGATTATGGGAGTTAGGCACCTAACTACCACTTTCGGCATCCAAGTCCTTTTGTGAATAGTGTAATGCATGTGAAGTTTTACATACACTAGTCATAATGGTCCCAGTTCTGCAGCCTTACATATTAGCGTTTACTCAGGCATGTGGTCCCCTTGAACTCAATAGGAGTTATCAAGTACTACTCAAGGAACATTTGCTATTTGAGCCCAGTGACATTGTTCTTGTGTCTATAATTACTTACAGTCAGCGGTGGTTACAGAACTTCATATTCGTATTATCTCAGATAATTACTTAAAGACTAAACCTTATTCTCCTTATACATGCATGTATTCCAAGTTCAATGGCTAATGTGACAACAGTAAGTACGATTTTGCCCTCAGTTGATTTTTCAGTTAAATGGTAGGATGCCCATTTCAGTGACAGAAGGACTAGACCGCTAGTCTAGTAGACTTCTTTGGTTGTTTTAGACACTTCTCCATAGAACTTTCAATACCCAATCTAGTAAAGCACTTAATCACATGCCCACTGTCAGCTGCTGTGAGGACGGCAGGTAAGTCGACTTAAGATGCATCGACTTCAGCTACGCTATTCAAGTAGCTGAAGTTGTGTATTTTAGATCGACCCTCCCCGCTAGCGTAGACCAGCCTAAGACTCATGTGCTTAAAGTTAAGTACATACTTAACTGTTTTACTGGATCAGAGCCATAGTTCAGATATATTTCCATGGAAGATTTTTAAAGAAGAGAAAAACTCTTGCAACATTAGAGTATGTCAATCAGGAGTGAGCAAATATTTGAGCATAACTATCTAGGTAAGTATATTGTCACTATCACCTATTTATGAATATATCCTCACAACACCACATTATAAGATCCAGTTTACAGACAGACAACTGAGAAAAAGAGATGAAGTGACTTGCACTAGATCACACAGGAACACAGTGTGACGTGTACAGTCAGAGACTCCCCTTGAGGTTGTCACTCGATGAGCTGGGATACCAGTGAGAACAACCTTCCTGCCAGAAGAGGCACCCTTCCACTTCTGTCTTGCTAAGTTAGACACTCCAGTCAACTTCAGCACAGCCCGAGGTTGGGCCATGCCTCTCTCCAGTTCACTGACACATTTTCACTCAGCCCAGGGGCTTCTCAGTTAACAGAGACTTTCCCTGTACCCAGTGTTCAGCCTTTCTGTGAGCCTGAACCCCAAATAAATCCGTTTTACTCTGTATAAAGTTTATACAGGGTAAATTCATAAACTGTTCACCCTCTATATCACTGATAGAGATGCACAGCTGTTTGCTATCCCAGTTATTAATCATTTACTCTAGGTTTATTAATAAACAAACATGATTTTATTAAGTACAAAAAGTAGGATGTAAGTGGTTTCAAGTAATAACAGACAGAATAAAGTAAGTCATCAAGCAAAATAAAGCAAAAGCATGCACGCCTAAGCCCAATACACTAAGGGCTTGTCTTCACTACCCGCCAGATCGGCAGGTAGTGATCGATCTGTTAGCGATCGCCCGCGGCGCCCCCGTCAACTCCAGAACTCCAGCTCGCCGAGAGGCGCAAGCTGGAGTTGACGGGGGAGCGCGCCAACGACTGCCTCCGCCATGAGGACGGCAGGTAACTCAGCTGAAGATACACCAGTTCAGCTACATGAATCACATGGCTGACATTGAGTATCTTCAGTCGATTCCCCCACCCCCCACCCCTCCAGGGAAGACCAGCCCTAAGAAACAGATTACAGGTAATATCTCACCCTCAGAGGTGTTCCAATGAGCTTCTTTTACAGACTAGACTCCTTCCTAGTCTAGGCCCTGTCCTTTCCCCTGGTACAGTCCTTGTTAGTTCCCACAGACATCTCAGGTGATAAGTGGGGTTTCCTCATGACTGGCTGCCCCTTTTGTCCGGATCCACCTCCCTTTTACAGTTTTGGCTCAAGGTGGGAATCTTTTGTCTCTTGGGGTCCCCATCCCTTCTTCTAAAAGTAAAGTATGAGATTTAAGATGGATTTAATTATTATGTCACTGTAAGACCCATATGTACACAGTAAGGCTTTGAAGTAACTAAGGCCATTATAACTGACTGTTTCTGGTGTACACTCAATGGTCTCCTGTCATAAGTATAAAGTAGCTTAAAATTACTGTTTTAGCTGTGAAAGGTTAACCTAAAGTAACCTGAGAGAGGGAGATGATGTAATCAACCTTAGGAACAAAGGAAGTGTTTAGTTTCAGTTTCTCCTCATCTCGCTCTGGCTCTGGTGCTGTTCGCCGGTTGTGGCGAACCAACCTTCTGTCTCTATTCTACATTCCTATATGTTTCTAAAAAGTCAGTCCAGTAGTAAGTAACTTATAAGCTTGAACTGTATCACTTAATAATTGATCCATGGTGTTCTTTTACTGTTAAACTTTAGCAGAGGAAGAATTCCCAGGGGAGAGGTCAGTTATGCTATGTGATGTAAGTGAGGTGTTTTCTATTGATTTCTGTACAAAGGGTTTATGCTCCTTCTTTTCCTTTTATTAAAAACTTCCTTTTAAAATTCTGCCTGCTCGTTTCTATTGGATAGATCCTGGTTTGGATCAGTCACGTCTCACAGCAAATAAGGATTTTGGTCTTTGGTTCTCAAACCTCTCCCAGGTAAAGGGAGGAGATCTGAGAGGTGTTACAGGGGGGTTCCAATTTACCCTAACCCATGGTTTTGGGGGCTTAAATTGGTGGCGGCAGTGTTATTCCAAGTCCAAACTAAAAAAGTTTGTGTTTGGGGGGGAAAGTTTTATCCTAAGCTGGTAAAATAAGCTTGGGGGTTATTTCTTATTTCATGCGGGTCCCCACATCTTTACCCTAGAGTTCAGAGTGGGGAGGCACACCTTAACATCTCCACTTAATGTTTACATCAGTGGTACAAGTTTATATCTTATTCTCCTAACTCCAGATATAGAAATAACATATACAAACATATAGAATGAACACAGAACACACTGAGTAGATTACAAGCTTTTTATGACACCATACTAGGGTATTTAGCATAAAGCATATTCCAGTTATGTCATATTTGTAAGCTTATTTCCGTAAAGTATATGGTGTGCAACATCATACAGAGCTGGCTGAAAAGTTTGACATAACACTGTTGGATAATGTAGTTTCATCAGTATCAAAGCATTTTATGACAGTGTCAGTTTCAACCGAGTTTTCACTGAGAGTCAGAATAACATGTTTTCTTTTAATATGGTAGAAATGTTTTATTTGGATTTTGTTTCAGTTAATTTAATTATGACAGAAGACTTTTTACATTACAAAATGATGTAAGGTCCCAACTTGAAAGTTTTTGGAATTTCCATTCTAAGAGAAATTTTGAAGGGTTAATTTTCATTCTGATATAGAAGTAAAGCACATTTTGAATGTTCATTTTTCAGCCATCTCTCTGGAGGAAGCTTTGGAAAGGCAGGAATTGAACTCATGCTTCAGCCAATTTCCTCCCCTTTTCAATACTTCAAGACATCATACTTGGCAATTTTACTATCACTGAAACCTCCTTCCCCTCCCCCACACCAAATATATTCCCAAGTCTCCAAAACACTACAGCTTGCAAGGATTTGGGTCTTCATATCTCTGAAAATGTATGGGAAAGTAACCCAGATCCATGCTTTGCTCACAATATTAAAATGGCTTAGTGATAACAGTTAAATTGTATTTGTACAAAATACATGTAGCAAGAATGCTGTAGGCATGATTATACTCTTTATATGCATAGAAAATCTTCCATACTTTGTGTTTTGTATCTTTATCAGGATGGCTCCACTGAGAGAAAGAACAAAATCCAGTAATTCATGTTGGCTCTGGCTATATGTACCCTCAATTTGTATTCCACTGGGAAGACCGTTAATAGGAGCTGTACAATATGAAATCAGCCAACATTGTATGGTTCACCTAATATTTAATAATTTGATCTTAAAATATTTGGGATAGTTTAAAAGGTTATTTGTTCTCATTTACATCACTCATTGTGGCTTGGCTGAGGTAGAAATGGGAATTGCTCACATGCTGTCATTTGTGTGGGGGAAATTTGCATCTTCGACGATCAGTGAAATGTAGACCTCTTCCCGGAATCCAGCATTCTCTCCCTTTTCAAAGGAGAAATCTTAAAGAGCAGAAAATACTGAAATCAGGTTTTAAAGGAACTGCATTTTTGTTCCTTCAGCTACTTGTAAAAATGTGTTATTTTAAAAAAATGTTAAGTTCAACAAAATAAGTTACAGGTCCGTCAACTTGCCTCTTTACTGCCTAAGGATCCAATCCTCTGAAGATTAATGTAGGTGTTTAACTTTAGGAACTGAGTAGACCCAGGGACTGTTCTCAATACATAGGTCTCACTCCTGCTAATATCCTCATACTGCACAATTATATACAGGTAGACATTTACAGGAAGTCCTGCTAAAATTGATGCCTCTTTTCAAGTGTAAGAATCAATCCATTTGGATTATTTTGCAGGAACAGAACCATAGTTAGTAACAAAAGTAGTGTTATGAATGTAAGAGGCTGGGGAATGGGTGGTTAAAGGGGTGGTTTATTTTTTATTGAAATATTTGTGTTAATTAAAATGTGTAATAGGAATATTTTCCACACCATTGTTTTCTAGCAAGTGACGACACTCACCTGAAGCCTGCCCAGCTCTCCGGAGTTTGATGAATTCATCTGCAAATTAACACATCTTTTGTCACCAGCTATGGTAGCAATCTGGATGGCCTGCTGGGATATACCAGCACCCTCCAGCACTTGAGCATAAGTCTCACAGGTCACCTGTGATAAAAACTCAATATATTTCTCTCTTATTTGTGGTAAAAGATGCTGCTTACTCTCTGAATAAGGTGCAGCTCCTACTCGTATTTTGAGCATGTATGTGTAACCCAGGGAACGGTCCCACTATTGTGAAATAGGATCCGAGTCCTCACTCCCACTTCCTTTACCTAGAGGCCTGCCTGACCTCAAGGGCTCCCCTTCCACTCTCCTCTGTGGCAGAGTCTTCATAACCCCGACAAGGTTGGGCCCAGGTTTCCTGGGGGACTCCACCCTCAACCTTGTCATGGTCACTTAGGGTGTCCCCACTCTCGGGTATTCTCTCTGCATTGGATGCTTCCCTGACCGACTGACCGTTACATACAGATTAAAGCAAATACAATTTATTAAACAGCAATCCGTTTTTAAAAAAATAATGGAAAAATGGGAAAGGTTAAAGGAAAACATGTCACCCCGCTCTCTGGCACGGGGACATCACAACCAGCTTCTCTGGCATGTAAGGGAAGTTCAGTCTGTTCCTCACTAGTCCCAGGCCTCCTTCTCAGACGCTGGCTGTGGGGATGTTGCAAGTTGGACACTTGCTCTGGTGGTGGCCACACACTCTCAGGCATTAGGTGGCAGGACCCTTCTTCCCAGCATTGCCCCCCTCCATTGGGTTACAATCCCCTCCAAGTCTGGCCTGCAGAGCCTCTTGGCTGGGGGCATCTCCCTGCACTGGCCCCGCTGCCCAGGGTCCCCCTCGATCTCTCTGGGCTGCTTGTCTGGCCCCTCTGGCTCTGGTTGCTACAGCTCTGCTCCCAGCACAGGCCTCCTCTGTGGGCTGCTTCTGCGACTCTGCTCCCAGCACTGACCTGATTCCTGGGCTGCTGTTCTGGCCGGCACGGCTCTGCTCCCCAGCTCAGCTTGGACCCCTGCTTTCTCCTTAGCTTGCTGTTAGGACCGGAAGACATTGTAACGGGCAACCACTAGGAAGCGCAGTTACGCTTCTGAGTCAACTCCAGGAGAGTGCATAACGATTGTATTAGTCTGAGAATGACCTTCTTGTTATCTGTGTGTTTGGGAACCAGTTCCCAGCTGCATGAGTGTTTACCCCGTCTGTGTGAGAATGAATGTGTGGGAAACTAAATGGGGAAACTAAGGCAGGACTGCGTAACCAACAAGTGCTGACCAATCAGTTTGTTGCTTGCTATTAATGAGATGAGTATGTATGAGATGCAAATGAGCATGGGTATATCTGTGCTGACACACCTTTTTGGGTTGGGCTTCCTCTTTGGGCACTCTGGACATCGCCTGAGTGTGTCAGTTGTCTTGTATTGCGGCTGTGCTGGCAGATAAGCCCCCCAGCACAAAATGCCGCTCCCTCCAATAAACTCACCACTTTCCAACTAGCCACCTGTGTGAGGCCTCGTTTCTCCCGGCAACGAGATAAGCCCCCTGTAACACTTGCCCCATCTCTATCAGACCTAGGCAATTTCAGTTCACACGGAGGACGGGACCCTCCTGGCTTCTTGACTACCTGATTAGCCTGCCCACCCTTTCAACCAGGCTGCCCTGGAGCATTGGCGTCTCCGCATTATTCTTGGAGACTGTCAGTCTCAGGGTTCTGATTTCCCATCGCCTCTTCCTCTTTCTTCTGGTACTGGGAGCTAGACAACCAAAATGTCTCCACTTTTAGTAAGGGGACAGTAGTCCCCTTATATGTGCAAAAAATAGTTCCCACTACCACCAACCTACAAGCAGCAACTGGGAAAAGGTAAATTGCATGCTTGGCAACCCTAAAGAGGGAGCCTATCAAAAGGCTCCAGGAATAAGAAGGACTTCTAAGAGGAAGTAACTCCAGAGTTCTGCATAGCCTGGGTGATTTAAGACATGGACAGTCTGTGGTAGGAGGCCCAAGAAAGAAAAAGGACAGTTCACTGGGCCAGGAGATCTGACTGACATGCTAGGGCAACAAAGTACAGGCCCAGAAGAGCTTGCACTTGACTTGGATCAGCCAAACAAGTGCATTGAGCCTGGATGGGCACATTATTGCAGGGGAAGGGAACTAGCTTCCAGTGCAGATAGAGGTGTATCTTCTTCCTTTTCATTTTCCCTCAGAAAGCAAAATGTACAAAGAACTCCAGGCCTACAGGTCTAAGGCAGGCCAGAGAGAAGGAAGGACTGACTGGGGACTCTACCTCTTAGAGGCCAGCAGTATTCTAGGAGTTAGCTACACACAATACCATGGAGGTGAGTAAACTGGACACTGTGCTCATTCTACCCACATTTGCAGAAATTTTGGAAAATCTTTGTGAATCAGTAGAAATGCATGGAAGTCGTAGGAGAATTTGCATTTTCCAGGTGTTCAGACATTTACAGGGATGGTATTTTAGTTCTAGCCTTGTGAATCCTGCACAGTGCTGCTTAATCATTAACATTATAGATGTGGTACTTCTGGAAGGAATGTGGAAATTCCAGAAATATCACAGCATAGGTTGTTCAACTATAGCTTTCTGTAAAATAGTTCCCAGATAATAAAGAAAACATACATTGATCAGTGTTTGAGTCACAGGAAGCAATAACTCTGGCTGTAGGTTTCTGGGAATGATAACGGGAATCTTATTAAGCATATTTGAATGATTTCTAGCAGCAATCTTCTTTTGACTTTAAGGAGAGCACCACTAAGCCTCTTCCTCTAGCATCATAGGTTCAGCAATGATGCTATAAGAATTTCCTGCTAGGGAATACATGAGTTAGGAGAAACTATACAGTAACTCTGGAATGATGAGCTGGAAAAGATCATGGGTGGAATTTTCAACAGTACTTAAAAGGTAGAGGCCTAACTCCCACTGAAAATATATGAGTTGCCTAATTCCCTACTGAGCTATTGAAAAATCCCACCCTGCACTTTCAGATGAATGGGAAGGTACAATAGAATATATAAAACTGAAGTGATACCAATGAGAGGAAAAGAAAATTAGAACGAGGTGGTGATGGTTCTTCTATGATTAAAATCTGATATCTCAAGTTCTCCTTTATCAAACAGAGTAAAAAAATCTTGACATTTTTTCTAAAACAAAAGTCTGACAAAAAATTGTTTCGGGTCAATTTAAACATTTTGATTATTTTAACACATTATTTAATAAAATGGTTTAAATCAAAACAAACAATAGTATGATTAGCTTAAATCGTGAAAAAGTCATTTTGAATCAGAAAACTGGAGCGGTTTTCTTTAGGAAGTGTAAAAACATTTCAACAACTCTGATTTTTTTTCAAGTCGAGAAATCCATTGAAAATAACTCTTTCCCGTGAAAGTAACTAGTTTCAATATATTGGCAAATTTTTCCTGTAATTATGGCAAGCTTCAAACTCTGTACAGTAAAATGCTGCTTGGACAATCCTATTTAAGAAAACAGTGGAGGCATTTGCTCCTTCACCTATCCTCTCTTATAATAAAATAGTCTGAAAAGAATAAAAGCAAGCTAAGCTAAGCTATCCATACTTTCAGAATGGCATCTGCTTCCCTATGAGGAGACAAAAGGAGCCCTCATGAGCCCACAGTGCAGTTCAACATATGTGGTAACCTACCTCTTTCCTAAGCTATCATGATACTTCAGTAGATTCACATATATTAAAACAAAACCTCATTTGGAGGCTGTACCGCTTTAAGACTTTTCTGGCTGGCACCAGCCTCTGGATGCTAGGCAAACATCTAGCCCAATAACTCTGAAATGAACTGACTCATCTCACAAAGTCCTGACACTGGAATAAGAGCTGACTTCAGTATTTCACAATTGCTAGTGTTGTCATTATAAACTGGAAGGTAATAGATTCTGAAAGCGAGCATGAACTGCAGTGGAATAAGCAGTTAACAGCAAGGATGTACAAGTGTGTTTCAAAGTATCGAGGGTTGAACTGAGCACACTATTTAAAGACTTTTCAAAAATAAAGCCAATGGATGTTCATAGAGTTTAAGGTTAAAAACCTGGCTTGTCTCTGATCTTCAAATAGAAAAAAAAGGGACAGTTACAGCGATGGTAACAGCGTGAAACGTGGTAGTGGAAAAAATTCCAAACAACTTCTGTATCTATTTAAAATATAAGTTGAAATTGGAAGTGCATAATACCTTGATGCAATGAGTTATATAAAAGATATGGCCTTGGAATTAGAAAATGCAATAGCTACTTAGTTATTATTTCTCTCAGCACTCTTTGGAATATAGAAAAATTACAATCTTTGGCCCTAAATAAGCCTGACTATACAGTTCAGAAACAAACCCTGCTGAACAAATGGAGGTTCAATCTCACAACAATTCAAAATAAAATAAATACCCATTTATTTCTTCGGTGGATTTCAAAGAGTGGATCTCAAACCTCACCTTCAAAAAAGAAAAAGAAAAAAAGCCCTCTCTCTTGGCCTAATCGAAAGCCCATTGAAATCAATGAAAAGTTTCCCATTGAATTCAATGGACTGAGATCAAGCTTTCATTTTCTACTTTTTTCCCCTTCATCCATGTTTTGCTTATTAACTGAACATGAACGTCAATATCTACCTCCATTTAATAATACCTGCTTAACGTGACTCGAGGGGCCGAGGGAGTTCTTTCAAAGTAAAGAAAATGTATGCAGAGCAGAATGTTTTGGTTTTTCCTCACAACTTTTGCTTTCAAGATTGGTAATGTTAAAATATTTGCCACTGTTGATTTGGATTAATAATGTGTGGTAATTACCCTCTTTATGAGAAGTGAGCCTCCAATGTGGATTTATATTAAAAGTATAGATGAAGTCTTCATTCATTTATGAAGTTTCCCATACCATAAAGACTCTGGGTCAATTTCTTCACTGGGGAAATATCCAAAGATGGATTTTTTCAGTTGATTGATGTGCTGGGATGTTATTGTTTTTTATAGAAAATTGCAAAAAGTGTTCTCAATTGAATAACTGTATTGTTTCAGAAGTTACAATATTAATAATCCTTTATGAGTGAGCTATCACAGTTGCCTTACTATTTACAGAGGAAGGATCTTTTCATTAAGCGCCAGATTGTAAATAGATCTGGTTTAAAATTTTCTGAATTAATTTTTCCACAATATTTTGTTAATAATCACAAAAAATATGACTTTTTGGTGAAAAGTTCACCTTTTTGACCAGATTTTACTATAAACCAACCCCCCAAAAGTTGAGCAATTAAATAAAGGAGAGAAGGGTTACTGAACCAACTCAGCCAACGTTACTTTTCGCAGCCACATTATTGTGTCTTCAAGTACCCTAGGAAGTGAAGAGCAGCAGGGAGCAGGCAAACCCAGGGTTCCTTCCCTTCCATCCCCAGCCTTCCATGAGGCAGCTCATAGAGCTAGCAGACACATGTAAAGCAGAGGCCTGGGGGGAGGGGGGGGGGAATATGCAGTACCCAAAAGGTGTATTGCAAATTACATCTAAGAGGAGAACATGGAGAAGTAGTGCCTTTGAAGCTCCAATTGCAGGTTTAGGGCCTGTGTAAACACGGATTGTAAATGAAAGACGCACTTTAAAAACATTGCACACAGATATGTATGAAAGTGCACACACATGTTTCAGTGATGAGGTTTTAGCTGTGCACAACTGTGGCAAACATTTTAGTGTTCTAGTCTGGTTGGGGACACTGATTGTCTAAAATCTAAACCACAGTCTGATACATTTAAAAAAAAAAAGCTGTAAAAAGGTTTTAAGCTGCTTCCTGTGAAAATTCCATTACTCATGGTTGGAGTAGGCCAAGTTTTGGTTGCTTCACCTCCCACCAATTCCACCTTGTGCAAACCCAGATTTTTGTTTTGTAGGGTCAGCTTTACAGGAGAAGTGGAACTAAAGGGGCCGTGGAAAAATAGGCATGGTAAGAGCAGTGGATGGCTAAAGGTTGGGGGCAGCACAAAGAGAAACTGGACAGGCTTTTCTGAGGTATGAAACTTCATTTTGTGTTTAATCCTTTTTCATTTCCTGCCCCTCTGCTGCCTTTTTTCTTGCTGTTTTTATTGGATATTTTTCTCTTTAATCTTGTGTCATCTGACTTCAGGTTCCCATGGGTCTCCAAAACCTGTCCTTATGTTCTTACAGTAAAAAGAGAAGATAGTTTTGATTAAAGTGACTCCAAAAGTAGAAATGTAAACTTGAAAATATGGGATTTGCCAGATTTTTGCATGTTTTGACAACCCCCATCCCCAATAACTGCTGTGACCCCCTGCCTATTCCACTGTAGCAAAACCACATGCTCAGACAGGGTAGCAGAATTTGAACTAATCCTAAATTTCTGTTTGATGATTAAATCTCCTTTTTTTCCCTACTAGTGTAAAAATGTGGATATTGAATATTGATTTTGGGGATAGTCTTTTGCAGAAAAAGACAGAGCAGAACCAAAAGATCCATAAGCAAAAATAGTCATGCAGTTCTAATGAACTAATTACTTCTAAAATTAAGCTACCCAATGGAGGCATCCATCTCTGCATCTGAACGGCAGCAAACACAGTAGAATGAGGTGCTTTGCATAATACCTCTTAAATGTCTCATTTTTATGGACGTTACTCATTTTAGTCCCAAAGTTCCCATGTTCCATGCACACATCTGCTGTCTTCATTTTATTGTTGAAAACAATACAGAAACATAAACCTGAAGATTCTTTTCATTAAAGGAAAGGATCCAGCAGCATTTTTAGGTCCTGCTAGAATAATCTGACTCTGGGTATTGTCTATGCTCAACTTCCTTGCCTGTCTGATTATGTAACTCTCCTCTTTGAATCCCCCTCTTGGCCTCCCATCTGATACTATATCAAATTTAAGCTTTTTGTCAACACTGTCAAAGCTCCATATAACTCTATCCTTTCGTATTTATCCTCCCTTGTTAAGTTTCATGTTGCCTTCCACTCACTCTGTTTAATTTGTCGCTGCTCCAACCAACATCAGGCCATTAGTCAAATTTTCACACAATCACCTTTCTGCTTTCTGCCATGCAACACATGGATATACATGGTCTGACTTTCCCTGGCTCATTGCAAGGCCGCTACCATGTCTGCATTTAAGTCCTTCTTGAAGGTCAGTTTTTGCCATGTTGTCTATATTGAAATAGGTTGACTTGACAAATGAAAAGGAAAAAAGGGTAAAAAAGGGTAAAAAAAAGTTGCCTACTGTTATTCGCTGACCTCTGTCAACTTAATTGCCTATAGATCATGAGCTTGTCAGAACAGGGATCCTCCTTAAGGGTTTGGATAGCCCCAAACACATAGTGGGTGGTGTAAAAAAAAGTAAACAATACTAAATCTTAAGTGTCCCGCCTTTGGAAACTGGGAGGTTGACAAGCATTCTTTGCACTTCTATAGTACTTTTAATCAGTCACTCTCAAACTTTACAAAAGTTTGATAGAAATGCCATTAATGGGACTTCTATTCGTCTAATAACATCAAGATCACACAGCTACTGTCAATCAGAGATATAGGCCAATGGCCTGATTCTGATCTCATTTACTAGTTTTACATTGGTATATAAATGACATTACTTCAAAGGAGCTACTCCTCATTTACACCCATAGAACAGCAGAATCGGGCCCCATATCACCTGATTTCCAGCTCTAGGTTCATATGTTAGCTCCACCCAGTATAGTATCTGGATATTACAAATTATGCACTTGAACAGATTGTTGTCTAAGTGCAAATAGCTGGCTAAAGCTTCATTTTTGTTGTTAATTGAAACACAGGTAACTTCCACTCCTGCAACAGGAAGACCAAATTTTAGATCTCATTTGAGATCAGTTGACTTACTACAATTGACAACCCCTTACTATGCACCTGAGGAGACTGGCTGAAGTGAAACAGAGTCCAGTACTCCTGAAGACGCTGGCCTATTTGAGAGAAGATGTGAATACACGTTTTCTACTGCCTACTTTGACATAGTATTTAGCTATAAGATATTGGTTCTACACAAATTTCAGAGCACTATAAGTTTTGTGCTTGCAGTTTCACAAACATTCTCCTTCTGAGTCACATTCAGCAATTTCTAATCATTACATATTATTTAGCACTGAACACTGTATTTATATCACTTCTCTGTAAATAAGCAATCTCCAAAATGTATATGTTGGCATAGTCAGCTATGGTAACACCAGTAGCCACAAGTTAGTTAAGAAAATACTCGTAGCTAGAAGTGACAGTTTTAAATAGGTAAGTAACTCATTACACTATTATGTTTTTTGAAAATTGGGTTCTGGTTTTGTTTTCATCTGTTGGTTTTCTTTTTGGCTCATTCAGAGCTTTGACAAACCATTGAAAAAACAGGGCAAACACTGTCCCATTGTCTTTGCTCTGTCTCAGATTCCTCTGCTATTTATATTCACTTTATTTATCTTTAGTGTACCTCTCTCAAAGTTTAGCTATTCTACGTCAATTTAAACATCCAGCACAAGAAATAAAATTCACAATACAATATACCAAAGACCTGCACCAACCGAACCACAATAGTTAAGTCATCCAGCCTCCATTCAACCAACCAACCTTCCTCAACCCACCTCCTCCTCAGAAGCCCAACAGGAGAGATTAGCATTGCAGGATGCCAGATCCAGGCTCTGTCATAGTAGACAGTAAATTCTACAGATGCACAGATATCATTCTGTCACCAATCCCATCCCTTTTTCAACCAAAAGGCTCTCCACTCTAAAAGTAGCAACGGATTTTGTATGAATTTTCTATGAATAGTTACTTTGAAAAGTTCCTGCCATTACAGCTATTTTGATAGACTGTTAATGTAGATTATCATCGGCATTACTGACCACATAAGGAATAGTTACATGGGTTTATATTTTATTAAAACCCCTCTTCACATTACAGTTTTTAAAAAGTTAATACATGACTTTTAATAGTATACTATATCACTCTTATTTTTTTACTATACTTTTGAATCATTGTATGAAAAGGTTTCAGTGATGTGGCCTTCAGGACAATGTACTAGTCCTCATGTGGCAATCATGGTGATTTGAGTTTGAGGTCACTGATCTAGTGTCTCTACTGATCACAACTTCCCCAGTATTACAGTTAGATAAGCTTCCACTGCTTGCATCCGACGAAGTGGGTATTAGCCCATGAAAGCTTATGCTTCAATACTGTAGTTAGTCTTTAAGGTGCCACAGGACTCTTTGTCACTTCTGCTATTCCAGACTAACACGGCTACCCCTCTGATTCTTGAGTTAGATAAGTGTTGTTGTTTTTCAGGTAGCAAGACCCCAAATCACATAGGGCTTTGTAGTTCAAAACCTGTATCTTCAACTCCACCTAGAGTTGGAGCTGTTATGCTTTACTAACAGCATCTTAAATAGAAGGTGTTTAAGAAACAAGACTACCAACTACAGAGACACATCAGGTTCCACATAGCTTAAGTTCTACCTTATCACCCTTGTTCATGAGGGAACCTACCCTTTGCATCTCGGTACAGCACAGAGTTATTTAATAGCTAAATAGTATATTACAAGTGCATTACAATATAACCCTTCTGTCAGGTGTCAATGGCAGCAATAAGGGCTGGGTTCAAAGCATCTTGAAGTTTGTCTTGAAAAATATCACGTTTCAAGCCCCACCCATCATCTTGTATTTCAGCTCTGGGAAAAATAAAACAAACACTTCCAGTGCAGTTCTTCCCCACTCACAAGTAAACATTAAAAGCCTTTATTTCCCAGTGGTGAGGGGGAAGGGGGGAAAAGGAGATTACAAAACCAAGTTAACAGGCCAAACTTTTGGTAAACCACCACCATTACCCTCTCCCAAATCAATATAATGTAGTTCAAAGTCCAACCCCCTGGTCACCATAACTCAATTTATCGGAAATCCCACACTCAAATTGGAGTCTGTTAAAAGCAGTAGCTCAAGGCATCCAGAGGTGATGCACTCCACTGCCAGTCTGGCTCCATTTCAGCCAGTCTATGAGTAATGGCTGCTATGACTCAGCAAGGCAAGACGACACGACACTAAACTCCAGTTTGGTACCTGTATTTTTCCACAACCTGGACTTGGAACCTAGCTTGGAACAAAGGGCTCCTACCCTATGCAAAAGCTATATAAGGTGGGGAGTGACATCATTTCTGGGCCTCATTCCCCACACAAGAGAATTCCTGGAAACACCTGAGGAAAAAAGACTGAACTGGGGAAAGTGCTGGTCCTAGGCTAAAGAAATTTTGAGCCTGTGTATGGAAACTTGGTGTACTGCTTGCATCATCAGTCAGAGTGAGAAATTGGTCATTCAAATACTCCATTGCCATGGGACCAGGTAGGTCTCCTCAGGGAGTAAACTTTATTTCCTAGTCCACTCCTAGTCTAGTCAAGCCTAGCCCCACAGGCTCCTTTCCACACATCTTTGGAGAGGAGAAACCCAGGACAAAAACAAGACCCTTGGATAGACGCTCCTGCTCTGTACACCAGAGCACTTCCCCTTCTTTGCTGGGCCCAAGCCTCTTTACCCAAATTTAGTTCACATCTTGCTACCTCCTCATGGCCACCCTTAACCCGGGCATTAGTACAGTACCCATGCCCTTTCGTTAGAAGTAAGTTTATCATGCATAAAAACTTTAACAAATTTGAACCAAAACAACAAAACTTACATGATGGACTTATTGGTAATATGCAAATGGCCTGTCATTTCCCCTTATCACCAGAAGGAGCAGAGTTACATCTTTCTGTCTCCAAAATCCTCTGGCCAGGAGGACTATATATGTAAGGCATCACTACAGAAGCTAACAGGCAGCTGGTACAGACTTCCAGTCATTACAGTCACGTATTTGGGAAAAGAACTGGAAGAGCTAAAAAATCAAGCAATGATACTTCCTAGGCCTGAGCCCTCACTGATTGAGGAGGAGAAGCGGGTCAAGAAAAATGGAGCTGCCCTTTTATAAACTCCCCAATAGCCTTCCACTTTTTCCTCCACCCTTCAAAAAGTAATGGAAGATTGATAATAAACTAGTAGTTAGTAAGACTGTCAGTACTGATGGTTCCTGAGCAGAAGTTTCCCATTAGCTTCTTTAAGCATTGCTAGTACTAACTCCCATGCCTCAATAGCTGGCTTTGACTTTTACTAAACAGTGGACCCTGTAATCTGGAGCTAAATCTAGTCCACTGGCTATAATCTGGATTTTATCCTTTACTTCCAGAGCTTCAGTCACAGTATAAAAGTCTCAAGAAAAGACTTAAATTTGTCCCAACAATCACTGTTTCTCCACAGAGCACCATGAAAAATCCTCAGAAAGATAACTCAGGTTAGTTAAAACAACCTAGATTAATCAGGCTGTACAAGTTCACAGCCCACGGTATTGATCAGTCAGCTATATGAGTATACCTACAAATTCAAAGGAGGATTATTTTATCATGGAATTGTTACAAGGACTTCAAATCCCCGCAGCCAAAGTACTTCCTGTCCTCCAGTGCTCAGCAAAATCGGGGAGCACAAGCCTACTTTTAAAGAGATAGAAGGATGGAAATATGGGCCATGATCCTGTAAACACTTAAACCCTAACATACTTTAATTATGTGATTAAAAATCAATGGGGCTAATCACATAAGTAAAGTTAAACACGTTTCAGTTTTTTCAGTATCAGAGGCACAGATTTCTTTCTAGAATTTACCCAGATGTGTAGAAGAAACATTTAAGACCTTTACACTGAAAGTCTATTACAGAGTACATTGCTATTTTGGAATATGAAAAATGCTATGGTAGACAAGAAGAAATGTTTGCTTCCTTCACAGTTGCACATAAGTGCTTAGTGGGATTTTCAGAAGCATCCAGGAGCCTAATACCCATTGACTTTAAATGCCACCTGGTGCCTATTTGCACATTTAGACCCCTAAATTTATTTGTAAATCTGACCCAAAGTCTCTGGGATGTCTACTCTGTTATAGTTCATCCCTTGCTTCCTTCTTGCACTGTACAGAGACTAAATTACTTCATCCTTTTCAAGCAGCAGCTTACTCCTGACTGTGCTCTGAACAAGCTGTTGTGACTAATATGTAGGAACGACAGATCCAGGGCTCATCCCTCAAGCCACTTCCTTCCACCGTTTTCCCACCCACTTGCCCATAAAGTGGATATCGAGGGAGTAGCCGGACTCTGCTCCCCCACCCCCATGGCCAGAAGCACAACTGAGCATGACATGGCTCTTCCTTTTCCTTCTGCACACTTGATGAATCTAGCCCCAAGCGAGCATCGCATGAGTGAACTATGATCCTCAACAGGATGATCCATCTTGGCAAAATTAAAATAAACTCAAGCAACATGCCCATTTTTCTGATACAACTAGACCAGAGAGGTATAGTAAAATACCACAAATGAAGATGCCCCAAATCAGCCTGCTCAAAATAATACTTCAATAGCACAAACATTTTGATTCCCACCCCCCTCACATTTTCAAAGATGACCTCTGGGCTTGGATAACAAGAAGAAATACTCAGAAAACAAATAAGGAAGCGGCAAAAACTAGGGTTTGCAAAGGAAATCCCCACATCATTTGTACTGCTGCTTTCACACTGGCTGGAGATATAAGGCAATTATTTCAGGAAGTCTCTTACAATGTATGTGAAATATCTGAGTTGAAATTACTAAAGGCTCAATTGTGATTGGATGATGCACTCACACAGGGGAGAGAGAGGAAGACTCTCCTTAACATGCTTTAATGTCCTACGTGGACCTTGGGTCTGGATGTACTGGTTTACACTCTCCCTAGAACAGATGGACAGTGTGGATGGGGAAGAGCAGGGAGATGGGCAGAGCCAAAGTTTCACCCCCATTACTCCCTGACTAGCATGGTTGAGGCTGCACAAGTAGTGCTGCAATTTGCTGCCTGTAGTGGCCAGCAGAAACCTCATGATCCAAACCACTAGAACAGAGCAGAAGCAGGAGAGGAATTCAGACTGAGGGGCATCTATGTTACAGCAGCTCCTGGAGCTACCCTGGGGTGGTGCAGCTTACTGAAGAGGGAATCTAACATTACATTCTACACCCAAAAAATGGTTCCAAAACTTTGCGACCGAGAGACTCTTGTCAGATATCTGACTACATTTCAGAATATCATATTTGGATATTTCCCCAAGAATAATATAGCAGCAGTATCTTGTAGCTCTGAAACTAGATAAGGAGCAAGCAGCTGCCAATACATCTCCATATTAAGTGATCGCATGCTTCAGTTTCCAGAGCTCATTTATTTCTGACTAAAAGCACTAAGTGTTTTGTAGTGATACTTTAGTCACTTTGGGCATCATACAAGTCCATCCTTGGAGCTTGATTTGTCTTTCCTACATCGTTTTCTTTATACAAAGTACTATATCCAGATCCTTAACTTTAGGAAGTATCAGTGTTGGGGGGAGGAAGACAGGGGGAGCTGAGAGATTGCTTTCAAATATGAGCTATGTGACAATATTTTGTTGCAGTGGTCTGATCAGTGTCCTGATGATCAGAACTGGAGGATGAAGCAGAGCAGGCTAAAGCTTTGTCTTTTATTCCTTTCCCTCGCACCATCTCCCCACCCCCACCCCCCCCCCACACTTTTTAGCTTGTTTTAAGTGAAAAAGGAGACAGAAAATTAGAAAGTGTAAATCCAGGAAATAAGAGGAATGAGTATGTTAATTATAATATTTCAGGAAAAAATATTTTGTCATTTTTCACTTTTTTGAAGAGTTTTCGGGTACTAACTTTTTGCACAACAGTAAACAACAATTATTTATTTATTTTATTTTGAGGCCTTGCGTAGACTTTGGGATAGCTCTCTGCATAGGGATAAATTTCACCCTAATTCAAAAAAAATGGATCTAGTATAGTGTTACAGAATTTTTTAACTACATATGTCCACAGAAATTAGAGTTGTGTAATATATTCAATGCAAAGTTTAAGACTATTTACCTACTTTGAAATCAGTGGCACTTCCACATGTTTTAAATGAAATATTCCACATAACCATCATTTTCTTTGAAGTTCACAGAAAGTGTATTGTATTATCTGAATGGCTATTGTAGTTCGCACTGCATGTTGCCTTTGATGTCTCAAGATGAAGACCAATGGCTAAAGTCACATTTTATTTAATGCGAGGAATACTTGTAGTACCTTAGAGACTAACCAGTTTATTTCAGCATAAGCTTTTGTTTTAATTAAAACTATTTAATCTAGTTCCTAGAGCAGATCATGCTTGGTGACGAGGATGAAAGGTGTAGGTCTGCAGCTATTGCTTCTTCTGCCTGCATTTGTTGTTTTTTATATGAATCATCATCCCCTCATGATTGTACAACGTAAAGGTCATAAAATTGTGCCTTCATGAGTAATCAAGAATAATTGCTTTGGGTACATAGCAGGATAATGGCAGAGAATAGGCCAGCTTTGCTAGTGCTGCTGCTTATCTAAACTGCCTGTTTTGACCTTCTATGGCGATGTTTGCTGCTGAATAACTAGTGGTCTAAGCCAATTCATCTTTGTTCTTCATCTTGTATTGTTATGGATGTAAAATGGGTATAAAATGCTACAACATCAGAACACCAAAATTGCTCTAAAATTTTATATATAAATATTAGACTGTTTACAAGCATAATATTCATGTAATGAATTGCAGAACCACATGCTAAATTAATTTATCAATGATACCTTTCACTGCCTCACTTGCACTCTGACCATTAAGCTACCTCCCTCCCCAGGATTTATTCAAGTTTTCAATCCTCTTAGCAGCTTCTAAGATTCATAATTCTATCTCAATCAACCTGCCAAACAGCTGTGTTCTCCTCCTCCATCAAACACAGACCCTCTCCCCAAAATTATTCTAGCAAGAGACAAACCAGGAGAGAGAAAGAAGGGGGGATTTTATCTCTGTATATTGCGTTAGTGACAACAATACTGGAATATTGCCTACAATTCTAGTGTTAGTAGATATTAACCGTTTTAAGCATCTTTTTTGTAAATTCTTTGCAAAAGAAATGCATATTAAATATTCTCCCAGAATCTTTATTATATTAGCAATGCATGTGTTTGAATGCTAATGTCCAAACTGTTGTTTCTAACCTGTGAGTGACCTGTACTTAGGATGTTTTATGTAATTGAGTGTTGGGCTGTATCTAATTATCCTCAGCATCTCCAAATCAGTGGGAATATACTGCTCCAGGGAAAAGACTCCTCAAACTAATAAAAATGTCCACAGAAGTAGGGTATAAACAAAACTGGATAATTTATATTTGTTATTGCAGATGGGTTCTGTAATGGAAGAAATAATGACTCACTGAAAGCTGTTTAACTCATTAGAACTGTTGGTTGCCACAGCTGTTAGTAATAATGACCTGGTTAGAAATTCCTTTTTACTCACCAACCAGGTAAACTGAGGACCATAAATTATATCAGTAATTAGGAAAACAGAATGTGTGATTAAATTAATCATAGGAAAGGATTTTTCCCTCTGAAAAGCAGTTTGTGTCTCATCACCTATAAAATAAGAGGTCTGGAAAGTTAGATTTGGAATGAACACTCTCAGCATTCTACCAGGTACACAGGAAGGGACCACACCACACTACCTTCTCTTCACCATCTACAGAGGATGGTAAAGTAAGGTTGCTTTCTGAAGGCTTGTCTACACTGTGAAATTGGGTTAAATTTATTAAAGTCAAACTGTGGCCTCCGGTTTTACAAAACTGATGGTGTATGCCCCCACTATGCACATTCTGTTGGTGGAGTGCATCCCCACTACCATGGATAGCACGGACACACGGAGCGATGCACTGTGGACAGCTATCCCACAGTTCCAGCTGCCAACTGGAATTCTGGGTTAGGCTCCTGATGGAACAAACATATTTTTGTAAGGTGTTTTGGGTTCGTATTGTTAGCTTCCCATGATGCATTTGGCTCCTCCCTTCCTGAAAGCAATGGCAAACAACCATTTTCACACCTAAACCTGGATTATTTGTGCAGACAGCATAGGAAAACAAGCATGGACTCTGCTCAACTGTACACTGTTATGAGCATTACAAATGTGATGCCCTGCAAAAAGCTGTGCTGGAAGCCATGGAACAGAGCAATTCACACATACTGGCAGCAGAAGCCAGGATTGGTGACATACTGGAACACTGGTTCTGGGCCAGGGAAACAAGCACATACCGGTGGGACCACATTGTGGTGCAGGTATGGGATGAGGAGCAGTTGCTACATAACTTTTGAATGTGTATGGCCACTTTCATGGAACTTTGTGAATTGCTGAAGTGCAGAAATATCAAAATGAGACTTGCTCTGACAGTTGTGGAGTGAGTGGCAATAGCTCTGTGGAAGCTTGCAATTCCAGATTGCTACTGGCCAGTTGGGAATCAGTTTGGAGTGGATAAATCTACTGTGGGAGCTGCTGTGATCCAGTTAGCCAGGGCAATCAATTTCACTTCTGCTAAGGGTAGTGACTCTGGGAAACATACAGGACGTGGTGGATAGCTTTGCTGCAATGGGGTTCATGAATTGTGGTGGGGGGCAATAAAAGTAGAATCACCTTCCTTAGAGGTTTTTAAGGTCAGGCTTGATAAAGCCCTGGCTGGAATGATTTAGTTGGGGATTGGTCCTGCTTTGAGCAGGGAGTTGGAATAGATGACCTCCAGAGGTCCATTCCAACCCTAATATTCTATGATTCTATGGAACTCGTATCCTTATCTTGGCACCAGACCACCTTGCTAAAGGTGGAATGGCTATTTCTCAATGGTGTTGCAAGTACTAGTGGATCACTAGGGCTGCATCAACGTGGCATGGTCAGGAAAGGTACATAATGCTTATGAAGCTGTATATAGGCAGCCTGGACGGCAGTAAGGAGCATAGGCTGAACAAGTGCAGAATGGTGGCAGAATGTGCCTTTGGACATCTAAAGGATGCTGGCACAGTATACTCACTAGGTTAGACCTCAGCGTAAGCAATATTCCTACTGTTGCTGCTTCCTGTGGTCTACATAATATCTGTGATAGTAAGGGGAAAATGTTTCTGGTAGGTTGGGGGGTTAAGGTATATTGCCTGCCTGCCAATTATGAGCAGCCAGACACCAGAGCAATAAGAAGAGCACATCAAGGCGCACTGGGTCTCCAAGAGGCTTTGAAAACCAATTTCATGAATGATCCAACACTGATGTGACAATTCTGTGCACTATTCCTTACGAACCTGTCCCTTGTTTGTATGTACTGCCGTGTAAACTAAACCTCCACCAATCACAGTATGCACAGTGAATAAGAGCCTCAATTCATGCATTTTATTATGCTAACACACACACTGAACAGAGACCGCAATGAATAGCAATCATAACCAGGTAAGGGCCTGATAACACAGGGAGGGAGGGCAAGGACACATAGCTCATTACAATTGCACTGTCTGGCAATTAAAGCTGCTCCATGAACCATCCCTAAAGCTGAGTTCAAGGGATACCGGAGCGTCTCTTCCCCCCACCTCTCTGCCTTCTAGGATGTCTGGGAGAGGAGGATATGGAACTTGGTGAGGAGGGCAGCTGGTTCATCACTGGATGCAGTGGGACTCTATGATCTAGCTGTCTTTCCCACACCTCAACCAAATTCCTTAAAATGTCTGTTTGCTCCCCCATAAGCCGCAACATCTCCTCTTGTGTGTTATGCTCTTGTTGTCTGCTTGCTTTCCTGCCCTCTTGGTTGGTGTGCACACTCTGAGTGAGAGCCTCCATGCATTCAGCTGGGCCCGCTCAGCCTCGGAGGAACATATCAAATCACAGAACATGTCTCCCCTTGTCCACTTTTTTTGCCTTCTCATCTGGGACAGCCTTTGTGCTGGAGTGGAGGAAGCACCCAGAGAAAATGTTGCAGCTGCAAGGAAAAGCATACATTGTTGAAAACAAAAAGGTTAACTGTTGCAATGAATGAAACAGTTCACAGCAGTAAATACAGTAAATACATTCCCTGAGGTACTTAGCCAAATTTTGTGTTTTAAAAGAAGAGCCTGCCAATAAGGAACATGGCAGAGCACTGGTCAGCAGATTTCGGTTTTCAGACAGGTGTGGTAAGCACCTTTGAAAGGGTAGGTGATGTCAGAACACACCCGGCGATATTTTTTAGCATGGAAACTCTTGGCACATAAACAGGCATTTCCAGAGAGCACCCTTTGCATGACTGCACTGGTCACCACTGTATCCCAAGTGTTTACCTCAAATTAGACATTAACCACAATTGCATTAAATCTCTGTAGTGTTATTACAAGTGTGCACTAGCCAGAGGTGCCGTCCCCATCATCACAGTCCCACACCAGTGGCTCCCAGGAGGGGATTGGTTCCAGAGTTAGAAATAGGTCCCAACCATCAGGGAGAATGAATCCTCCACTTCCCTGTTGCACATTCTCCTTCTCCTCTTCCTCATCAACAATATCCTCCTCGTTGTTGTCCACAGCCACACAGGTCTCCTGGGAGGTATCCACAGAGAGTATTGAGATACTGATGGGGACCTAGAATTGCATGCAGCTGCTCATAGAAGCGGCATACTTCAGCACCAGACTGACTATTCATGCCCCTTGTCTTCTGGTACACTTGCCCGAGCTCCTTTATTGTCACATGGCACTGCTGTGTGTCCCTGGTGTAGCCTTCCCCCCCATGTCCTGTGTTATTTTGGCACAGATGTCAGCATTTCTTCTGCTGGTTTGGAGCTCTGCCAGCACAGACTTCTCCCCACACAGCTATCAGATCCAGTGTCTCCTGTATGCTCCACGCTGGAGCACATCTGCATACCTGAGCAGTTGTGGTCAGCTGTGGTGGTGAGCATTCCATGCTGATCAAACAGAAAATGAAATTCAGAAGTTCCTGGGGCTTTTCCTGTTTACTTGGCTGAAGTGCAGTGGAGTTGAACATGCTGTCCAGAGCGGTCACTTTGAAACACTCTGGGACATCTCCCGGAGGCCAAACAAGTTGAAATACACAGTGCTGTTTCTACACTACCCCTAATTCAGCCTGGGAAGGTTGAATCTAGCGCTATTCCTCATTGAGGTGGAGTACAGATGTTGATTTTAAAAGCCCTTTAGGTCGGCAGAAAGGCTCTGAAGTGTAGATATGCACATTATATATTCGACCTAATATGGGGAAATGTCAATCTAATGACATAGTACAGAATTATACAGAATTCAGGGCTGGTCTACACTAATATTGATTAGGCAACATTAGATTAACTATTCCATTTCAGCATGTTTTTGATGGTCTCCAACTGTTACTAACTTCAAGCAAGCAATAACATTGTGAAAAGGATGTTGGAGGGCGGATGAACAGTCACAAAACTAATCCAAGGGCTGGAGAAAATGCCTTACAGTAAGACTTTCAGCTAAATCTGCTTATCCAAAAGAAGATTGAGAGGCGACTTGATTACAGTGTTTAAGTATCTCCACAGAGAGAGAAAGCTGGATACTAAAGAACACTTGAATCTGTTTTTGTTATGCCTTACTCCACTAAAGGGCCAGAAGCTGAAGCCAGACAAATTCAAATTAGGCACAGATGTTTACCAGAGAGAATGATTAAGCATTGGAACAAACTCCTCAGGGAAGTGGTAGATTCTCCCTCTGGATGCCTTCAAATCATGACTGGATACATTTCTGAAAGATCTACTCTGACTGAACCTAACACAAGATATTGGACTCAACTGGCCTATGATATTCAAAGGTCAGTCTACCTCAGGGGTGGCCAACCTGTGGCTCTGGAGCCACATGTGGCTCTTCAGAAGTTAATATTTGACTCCTCGTATAGGCACCGACTCCAGGGCTGGAGCTACAGGTGCCAACTTTCCAGTGTGCTGGGGGGGGGGGTGCTCTGAGCTCAAGCCCTGGCTCTTCCACAGGCCTTGTCCCTGCCATGCCCTTACTCCCACCCCCACCCCCCCAGCTTCCTACATGCCATGAAACAGCTGATCGGGAGGTGCGGGGAGGGAGGGGGAGGCACCAATCAGCCGGGCTTCCGGTGGGCGGGAAGTGCTGGGAGCTGGGCGAGGGAGCTGATGATGTATTACTGCAGCTCTTTGGCAATGTACATTTGTGAATTCTAGCTCCTTCTCAGGCTCAAGTTGGCCATCCCTGATCTACTGGTCTTTTCTGATTTTAAACTATGATTCTAAAATGATCCGGGACAGACAATATTTAGCTCTACACCAGTGATGCATTTTCAATACACGTCTCCACATTTAAAAAAAATGCTAGCATCGCATGAGTCTGTGGGGGTAGAAACTCGAGCTTTATAGAACTGAAATGAAGCAATCCCCAGCTTTCTAAAGCAGCACACAGTGCTAGTTTATTGCCCTTGAAGGTTCCAAGATTTTTTTATCTTAAAAAAGAATGAGTCTGCTAAGTGTCAAAAAGGTATTTTAGGTTAGAGAGACACAATAATCTAAAAAGGGCACTGTAGGCGTTGGAATCATGCTAAGGCACCTGGCTTTACAAGTCTGTCAAATTTGTAAGATGCTCTCTAAACAATTTATCAGATACGTGTTTCTGTGATGCATGTGTGAGATCCAAGAACCTCTTAATGCCAACTGGCAAGGTGTGTAGTGAGGATGCAGTAATCTCAATGAGTCTAGTGTCAACATTCTAGTTAAGGATATAATGTGGGGGGACCTCAAATGAAAGCTAGTTTCACAATTATATTGACGACTAGCGTGACATATATAAACAGCTACTATGTAAGGAATTATGTGTGTGTAATATCCATATATATGGTGTATATATTATATATATAAATATACATACACACACACACACTGCACATGTTTTTAAGGTCTGTATTGAAGTATTAATCACTAGCAAAGGTGAAAATACAGGCTTTCACCCCCAGACAGGAGGTAAGAAATATGTATCTCTGTCAGGCTGTAAATTAAGCATTGTAAGCTAACGCAATGGATGCCCCTTTACATACAAAATCAATCATTACTGAAGAGCTGTGAAGTCAACAGGGAAGGAACACAGCAAAAAAAAGGGGACGGGATTATCCTGTCTTTGAATGAATTTGGGGTAATTTCTAGAAGGCAGAGGATGCCCCTTCATCCTGCACCTGGAAAGTAAACATACAATGTGTTTACAATCACAGAAATGGGATCGCAGTCAGCCTTGGTTGAAAATGCTGAGGAGGAATTGGGTGAGAAGACTTCTTTAGAAGTAGGTTAACCGATACTAAGTTTAGTCTCTATAAAACATATTGTGCTTTTATTTTCTATGTAACCGTTTCCAATATTCTCACTCATTATTATCACAGATTCAAGTGATAAAGGTTCTCTTGTTTTCTCTATAAATATGTCTAAGTGCAGTAGTGTTAAGCATTGTGCTGATCCAGAGTCTAATCTTACAAGCTGGTACTGTTCCTTTTGGAGCAGCAGGCCTGATGTTCCTGTAAGTATTCAGTGGACAAGGGACTGGACGCTATAAGGAATGCTTGGAGCGGGGTTGGGGGGTTGGGGTGTGCCATTCATGAACTGCACAGAGGGAGTGAGGGCTGGAGAGAAATGCTTGTGTTGACAGAGGCTGGTGGATTCAGGGAGCTAATCCACAGCAGGATCAGAGAAGGATGTTTCACACTAAGGCTAGGTGATTGTGAGGTATCACACAACTCTGGGTACCCCAGGGAGCATCACAATATGGTATCCATGGAATATGTAAAAGTGTAGTATGGTATAAAAGGATTTATCAATAGACCTGCAAAATTCACCCACAGCTTCATGAGTGAGGCAGCCATCCTACATTCATGCTGATGAAACCTTTATACTTACTCAATGCCATGATATATAGTCTTCATATGTACACACACTGAGCAATACTTAGATTTTAATTTTTATCTTGCTATTTCCTATGGAATTTAAATAATGCACAATTATATGTTCATGTATTTAAAAATATGTTAATCACCTTAGCATGAACAATGCACAGCATCTTTAAAAGTATATTATAGTCCTTAAAGGATTAATAATTTTCAACCATGATTAAATGTGTTTTTTCAATCTGTGTAATATCTGATTCATATTTTGGTGAGAACAGATTTACAAAATACAGACGCATCATAAATAACTGATTAAACTGATGTGTAAAGTCAGACAGTGGTCTACTGTGTTTTTTTGTTTGTTTTAACCCCAGCATTGAATTACCTAATGTTTTAAAACGCTTTCATGGACAGATTTGAGTCATCATGGCAGCATTTCAGATTTAAGGAAACACAATCTAATGTTCTTCTCTTAATAAAGATACCAATTCGGGAAAACATTTGATCACCCACTAATGTTAAGCAGGTGCTTAAGTGCTTTTCTGAACTGGGGCAAAAATTGTCTAAATATCACTGATCTGATGCCAAATCCACCTGTAATACTACCAAGAGACAGGGTAGATTATAAACATGGGTAAACCTTAGAGGCATTGTTTGGCAATGGAAAATCTTGTTTACCATATATGTCATATGTAATGTTAACCATGTTTACAATATGACAAAATATAGAAACTATAAACATTTCAAGCACAGCCAACTTGCCAGATATTAAAGACACCTGGTGCATCGCATTAAACTGAGGATATTTTGAAAATGAACTTGTGCTATGAGCAAACACCCAAAGGTTGAGGTGAAGAGATATTACTAAAAAAATAGACTATATGAAAAAGGCGTGAGGCAAAAATATAACTGCTGTTTTGGGCAACTGCTTGTTGATGAAGCATATACGTGATATTAGACAGATTTTCACGTCTGTCTCTTAGGTGTATTATCAGGAACATATAGTTGAGAAACAGATGCATAACACTAACAGCCGTTGCCTTATTAAGAACAATGCAAAGATGTAAAAAAATGTATCATGTAAACTAAACATATTGGTTCAGTTCTACAAACTAGACTGGCTCTGATAGTTTAGAAGGTACTGAAATATTTGAGAGAGACCTCCACTTTTTCTGCACAACTTGATTCTTTGCACCCTCCATTGACTACTTGAGGGCTCCTCTCCCACATATGGTATCCTCAAGAACCAGCTTAATGATCCTGTTCCCTCCCCCCCCCCCCCCACTGTCTGGTATCTCAGGAGTCCAGTTTGGGAGCCTCTCAGTTCTAGAGCCCCAGAATCAAGTAATTCCTCTCCTGGGTGAAATTCACCCCACTGCAGGGACCGCCACAATTCTTATGCATCACTTAAATTGGGGTGCCATAAAGGTGTGAATTTCACCTTCAGGTTATTTATTCCATGTTCTCACAGGGGGACTGAAGTCAATGAAGAGAGTCCAATTTACTTAACTGGGTTTTGGGTCAGACCAAAGATCCTTCATTCCATTTCTATAATAACTAAAGACTGATTATCCAGATCACTCCTGAACACAAAAGCTTTTGAGCTTCATCCATCACTAATTGCCATACAAAGAGGCAAAGTTAGTTAGCTGTGCACATTTTAACTGAATTTCATGTGATTAAAGTTCAGTTTTAACATTTCACTTATGTTGCTTTTTCTCAGCCTATATGAGCAAAACGTTTCTTGGTGTAACCAAGTTCAGTAGAGTTAAATCAGAAAATTAGTAATCTCCCTTCCCTCAGCTCCCCAACATCTAGATTCACATTCCTTACGTCCATTGTGAGCAACACTAAGAGATTTAATCTAGGGTGGATTTTGTTTGTTTGTGGGGTGGTGTTTATATTGTAAATTTAACTTATTTGAAACAGAAAATGGAAGCTTCATTTTCACAGATGGGTTTCTTATATGCTACCCATCTTAATAGGAGATGTAAAATTCCCCTTTATATTTTGGCTTGCAATGGATAGAGGAACTGTTTTACTATCAGTGTTTCTCCTAAACGAATGAGGACACAAAGGCAGCTAACTAAAAGCTTGTTTAGGAAGTCATGTTCTCATCTTTTTTTTTTTTTTTCTGAACTCTGAGGACCCCCTAAGTTTCTTTTGAGTGATTCCCATATTTGATGGCAGCAGGAAATGGAGATAAACAAATTTACAGGTTATGGAACATACCGTTCAAAGTCAATAGATCTACACACAAGAACAGTTAAGCATGTTCATAAGAGTTTGGCGTATAGAAACCTATAGGAGGAAAGGGAGGAAGAAGGTAGCAGTCAGAAGATTATGCAATTAAATAATCTGTGTACAGATTCAGTGTTCAAATCATTAGTTTTCCCATCCCACAAAACATAAAATATGGGACATTTCCAGAAAGAAGATTCAACCACTATTTATGGTAGTCTAAATTGATCAAATTTTGATCACTGGCAAAAAAAAAAAAAGACATGAAAGTTGATTGAAAACTAGAGAAAAAATATGAATACTTCATAGTCCCATCTTCCCATCATTTTTTTCAGCCAACCATAATGCTGGTTAATTTAAAAAATTATAATAAAATAAAATAATAATAATAATAATAATAAATCATAATGAAAGAATGGGGAAAAGTTAAAAAAGCTAATGTATTTCTTCCCATTTATTAATTTGAATTGGCTGAAAGTCTGATCCATTAGCACAACCCTTACATTACTAATACCAGTATGTTGGATAATCAATAAGAAAAGACTGAATTGTAAAGTCATCTTAACAAGCATATCTCCTTTTCTAGCTAAAGTACCCTAGTGGCTTTCAATATCTTATTGGAGGCACAAGATGAGTGAGATAATATCATTTACTGGATCAACTTCTGTTGGTGAAAGACAAGATCTTCTTGAGATCCGGGGAATGCATTCACGAATACTACAAACACTCCCCCACCCCCTCAAGAATAATCAATGTGTTCTCTCCTCCAACGCTTATCTCGCTTATCAAGGATGGAGTCGAGTCACAGTATAAGCTTTTTGACTCGCTGGACAAATAAAACCGGATTATACCTTACACTCAATATCAATATCCATTTTTAGTCAACACATGTAATTCCAGGCTAACCCTTTCACTTTAGCAGTAACTGGGTGTATCTGATGGAGTTCATCCCTTTTTACTTCACATACTTGCTTTGGAAAGATGACCCATGCTTCCTAGAGCACATGCCCATCTTGCACACTAAGTTCACTGTGTTGCTTGTAATGAGGTGTGAGCTCCTCATCACTTTTGGTCTGGCATTTGGGGAATCTCCTTTTAACTATCCTAAAAGCATTCAGATACACAGGAACAGTGAAAACAGCATCAGTGAAGTATTACAATGTTGAGGAATATCAAATTTCACATGGAGAGGGGGAGTCAAACTGGTATGTTTTCCTGGGTATCGGGTTACCCAAGGGTGATCTTTTCATAAGTAGGCTACATTTTGTGCCCACAACTTTTCTATCAGAACTCCTGGTCAAAAAGAGACCATGGCAGCTCTGGTTGGCGGTGCGGCGGAGCACATGCTGATCCTGAATCACTCCTCCTCAACCCCATTTACAGCAGGCTGTCCAGACAGAACTGATGTTAGGTAAAACAGACAGAGGCCTACATTTACTGCCCTTTACTACCTTAGTTATCCATTTATTGTGTCTAAGGCAATGTGTCATTTCACATACAGTTTTGTACTAAATGCTTGTGAATTTTTTAGAAGTGTACATTTTTGACAAAACAAGGGTTAAAAGGAGGCTCTCTCTTTTGGAACACAGAAAAATACCCCTCAGAAGAATTGTTCTCACCTTCCTTGGACCTAAGTTGCGGGGCTTTTCAGCTATTTCCCTCTCTAGTATAGCTTGCCATTCACTAAAGCATGTAAACAGCTCCTCGGGTTTCTAAATCTTTAGTCTTAAGAAAAACATTGTACATTCAGTAAAATGGAAACAAACGAAAAACCTCTGCTAAAAGAAGATCAGGGAAGATTTGCACCACACAGGAGTTTATTGGGCCTGTCTCAAATATAACCATGGAATTGTGTGTTTTCATTGAGATAAAAGTAAATATTGAAAATATTAGCAATCAGGATTTATGAAAGGGGAGGGACAAGACTAAATTTATACTTGCATCTGTTCCCTCATTGAACTGCAAGTTTTAAAACAAATAAGTCAGCCTGAGTTATTTTTTCTTTCCTTTCCACCAAGCCAGGTGGCCTTGATCTATTCACAGCTTATAAATCTCAAAAGGCATTTCACTGTTGCTGTAACAGTCAACTCTTTACAACTAGAGAAGGGGGTGAAGGGAAGTTCATTTTTATGGTGTAAGTAATGTACCAACAAGATCAGTATTAATTTTGTTAACTGGAATGTAGGTTCATTGCCTGTTTCTGTTAATAGAACTTTTTGATCTTATTCATCAACACACTTCACAAGAATATCAAATTATTTCAAATTTATATGCCGGGGGGTGTTCCATAATTCTAATTAGTAATTTTAATATAACATCAGTAGTAGTAAATTAAAATGGACTCAGGAAAGCTACTTTACACAAACATTTTCTTATTAAATTAAATCTCCTTTTAGTTTATTTTTGTATTATTTATCAGGAGATCAAAGAGCCTCTGTTCACTTGCTCATTTTTATATTAAAACCTAGGGAGAACTGGAATTTTAGTTTGAGATTCATGTATGGACTTTTTTCTGTTCTGGAAATCAGAATATGCTTTACTTCACTAATAGTATATCCTTGAGCAATTAAAATACCTCATTAGAAGATGTACCAATAAAATAGGCCTCCTTAAGAGCTTAAGCAAGAGACTGAGGGGGGAGAAAATGCTTAGTTGTTTAAGCCATTGAGAATTATTAATAGGATGTTTTCCATCATTTTATAGCTAAAAATAAAGCAGATCACTGATGTTCACACACTAGTAAAGTATTAAGGCTTAAGCAATTTCACACAGGATGTGCTCTAAAAAAATCCATTAATTTCAATGGAAAGACTTCAATTGATTTCACTAATTTCTTCAGCTAAACTGACAAGCAACAGGGCATACTGGACTTGACTGAAAACAGCAGCCTCAAATCAGAATGTGGACATGGAGCCTGGCTACCTCCTTTGGAGGAGAGTGAGATGGCACAGATGGCAGTAGTGACAAAGTCCTGTGGTACCTTAAAGACTAACTAAAGTATTGCAGCATGAGCTTTCGTGGGCTAATATCCACTTCATCGGATGCATGCCATCCAACGAAGTGGGTATTAGCCCACAAAAGCTTATGCTTCAATACTTTAGTCTTTAAGGTGCCACAGGACTCTGTCACTTCTGCAATTCCAGACTAACACAGCTACCCCCTCTGATTCTTGACAGATGGCAGTAGAGGCACGAAGAGCTAAATCTCCCCAGCTGAGCAACACTTGGGCAGATGGTGAAGGGATTGAGTGGCCCTTTCTTGCAATGCCATCTGACAGCTTCAAAACTGAACTTACAGACAGAAATCAGAGACTAAGCATCACCCCCTGCCCAAGGATAAGAGAGAGAGGAAGAGGAGATGGCACAGCAACCCTACACTCTATTTTTTTTGAGAGAAGGTGACAAAAATGCCTATTGGAAGTAGGGAGGTTGATCTGTGAACTGTTTGCACATGTTCCTTTTTCCTTTCAGCATGTCTGTCTCCTCTGCAAAGCTATATCACATCCCCTTTCATGCTGGCCTGAGTATCTTCAGGGTCAGTCCTGTAGAGGCTGATGCCTTTTATTCCAGCACACTGGGATAACTCATCTCTTAGGGGGATCAAGATCTGGTTTGGAATGTATTACATAGACATAGCACCCACTAATGAATAATGTTGCTGGAGTTGACGTACTTTAAGTCGAGTTACCATGGGGTCTACCCTGCAGGTGATCAATGGGAGAAACTTTCCCATTGACTTACCTTACTCCTCATTGGGGCTAGAGTACAGGGTCTTCACTAGACCTGCTAAATGGACCGCCAGTGGATCGATCTCAGACCATCGATCCCGTCTGTAGTGTAGACATAGCTTAGGTGAGTTGCCAAGGACAACTTTTGATGTGCTGACTATTTTGTACTCCCATTGACTTCAGTGGAAGTTAAGGGTGCACAGGATCAGACCCTAATTTGGCAAAACCCTCAGTCTCGGACTTCAACACTTCAGACTTCAGATAGTTCACCCATTCCTAATTGAAACAACTCTATGGAAAGAAATGTGTTTATATGATGCCATGGTACTTGGTTATCTGCCAGCATTATTCCTCTTTCAGGGAGTTGTGCACCAAATAAAACCCACACACAGTTTTGCACAAGACAGAGCACTGACATTTTTATAAAGGAACGTGGAGTCAGTTCAGACTTTTATTGGATGAAAGAGTTTTAAAAGATGTCTGTACTGGTGTAAAAATGTCACCCTCTGGGAAAAAAAATAAACACAAAAATTAAAGTTTCAAAAATATTGGCAAGCACTTATCTATACTCTGAATGGGATGGTGGCTGGGGGAATGGTACCTCAATTTTTTAAACACAGTTTTGGAAGAATTGGGATATTAACTCTTGCTGCCACAAACATTTGTAGACATCTAATATATTTATCAGTTTATCAAAGTTAGCCATACCTTACAATGGTAACTGTGGTTTAGTTACAATGCAATGAGTGCTATTACCCCATAGTTCTGCTTTTCTAACTATTAACACCAATTCATATTACCAGGCGGTTACATGCATCACTATACTTTTACCTTTATTGTTCTTATGATGACACATACTACTAGAATCCAGCTATATTAGCATCATTGTATTTACACTCTAGTTAGTCTCAGTTATGTAATGCATTTTATTACCACTAATTTACTACCACCATTGATACCACTACTAATTATACAGATATCAAAAAGCAAAACTAATGTAACTGCAATATAACTATTCTGTAAATTAGTCTCATTATAAAATGACCCAAATATCTGCATGTACTTATGGGTGACTCCAGTGACCGAAACATCAGAAAGTATATGTGCAGATTTGGGTGTTTGTCCATGTATGTGTCCAGTTTAGAGGTCTCTGGAAGCCTTAGAAAGCCAAAGCTTTTCCACAATACAAGCATTTTGTAGGTCTAGGCAATCTTCTCAAATGTAAGATCCTAAAGTTACACTAAATAAGTGGTCTGATTTTCAGAGCATGAACATCTGCACTAAGTAAGAGTCTCCTTTATTTAGATTCTTTAGGATCCTAAAGTTGAACCCATTGTTCTATTTATAGATAGTTACCGCTTCTATCTCTACATGAAATTAGAGTATATTCTGGTTGCCTCACTAAGGCAAATCGTTCCATTGAAGCTCAAAAAAAAAGATTAGACATATTACTCTGATTGTAATTTTTATTTCATCCATTAAAAACCTAGTGTAGGGGGTATGGGACCTGTTGACTAGAGTCTGTCTATCTTGCATGTTTGGTTCTGCATTATCAATGGTCTTTCACTTCTGCATCACCAGTTTGAATTCAACTGTGGTTAGCGTTGAACCAAAAAGATTTCACGGTTCTTCAGTGACCTGTCAAATCTGTGATGTCAATCCAATTCCTAATGGACAAATGAAAGTGGTTTGGGAACACGGCTGGTAACTTGGCGTTGTTGTTGGTAGCCCCACTGCCATATACTGAATTTAATCTCCAATGACTGAGAGCACGTTCACACAGCTAACTTCTAGAGGAAGATTTTGCTTACCGAGTTTCTGATTTATATAGTCACTGAAATATATACCAGTATTTAACTCAAATTTTAACACACACAACAGAAATACTTTTATATATGTAGATAGCAACTCACTTATTGTTTTGATTCTCTTACTATCGTACAGTGTATACAGCCTATATTCATGTGTTTAATACCACGGAACTGAATGATCACTTAAGTGTGAGAGATTGTCATTCTATTCAAATATTGCATGCTATGGGTCTAAAATACACAGTGAATTTGGAGATGCCAATGTATAGCCACAAGTCTGCCATACCTTTCTGATGTAGTCTTAAAAGATGGAGAAATAGCTCAGGGGGGGAAAGCTTATCACTGTTATATTTACTCTGACTTAGCAAAATGCGCATTCGTCACTGCAGACTATGCCTGTTCCGAGTCTGAAGGTTTGAATTCATATGATTTGAATTATCCAAGCACAAAAAAAATCTGAAAAATATTTTAACTGGTGGAAAACACTGGTTTGTAATGCTTGACTAACTCTGAAATGGCTGACTGGACTTTTCAAGCTCCCTATAAATATTCCACTCTGGGCTATGAGCAGGCATGAGAAATTTCAGAGAAAAAAAAAGAAAATAAAAAGTTTGGGGGAAGCAACTGAAAATAAGGACTTTCAGTAGAATTAAACTGCCATCTCAGCTGGCAACTGTAGCATCCCTGTAAGCATCAGACATTACAGTCAGCTAATGAAGCTGTAAAAACTAGACAGCACACTAGCACAAGTCCCTCACATAGTACACCTTAATTTAATGCTAATTTTCTGCATGGTTTTTAGCTCTCCTGGCCTCTCTCATAAATGCAACGGATCTGACCTCAGTTGCTAATTTCTTGTTTGCTACTATTAGCCGATAAATGTAAATATGAAAAGTAGCCTGTCTGGAGACCTATAGCAAACCATGCAAGCAGCAGCTAGTGCTGTTATAAATAAATAAATAAAATAAATAAATAACCCAAGGTCTTCAAATCAAGCTTTGCCATTGCTAATTAGCAAAATATAGTTTTATGTGCAACCAATTGTTGGTCTGATGTTTAAGTGGAAAAAAACAGTAATTAGCTATTGATGGCAGATGAATCTGAACACAACTTGACGAGTGCTGTTTCTTGGATGACCAGAGTACAAATACCACCCTCAGGAGAGCTGAAGCCCACTAAACTGATGCCACTACCATGTTTCCCCGAAAATAAGACAGTGTCTTATATTAATTTTTGCTCCCAAAATTACATTACATTATATTACAGCGAGAGGCAAAACTGGAAGTACTTCTTATTTTCGGGGGATGTCTTACTTTTGGGGAAACAGGGTAGCAGTCCTCCAGGTTCCCAGCTCATAACAGCATTGCTGTAAATGACAGTTACCGAAGAGATACAGCTGTCGTACCTGGCTGCTCTAATAAAGACAGGTAGGGCAGGATGCCAGTTTGAGAGAGGTAAGATACATTTATTAGGATCATTCATTACTGGGGAGCAACTGTATCTCATGGCATACATGGAATTAACAATTCAACAGTTAATTTTCTTACATGCATACCACATCACATTTTGGGGTCTCCTGAAGTTTTACTCCAAAGCATATTGGCAGTGACCTGGGGAACGGGAACACTAAGCAGGGGTGATTTAAGATGGAGAAGGTTATACTCACCCAGTCCATCTACAATTGCATCGCAATGGATGAGATATGATCCAGCTTATTTTCCATGTTTCTGGATGTTGTGCTAGCCTGTCAATCAAATTTTCTATAGTACCACTAACTATTGTCCAGAGTTGTTGCCTGTTAACCTGAGACATTTGCTCTCCTGCTATTTGTTTGTTTTTAAATTGCTTCCATGAATATTTGGAATTGAATCAAGTTAAAGTTTCTGGCATCTACATATGTTACTATTGTGACTTTTACATCACCAGAACCCTAAAATGAGATAGAACCATAATGTGCAGTTGTGGGCTATTTATTCTATTGGACACCATGTCTCCAATACTATTATACTTCACTCTGTAAAGCAGTATTATCTAACATTTTTGTGGCCCTATCACCTGGTGCTGTGACCTCAGATCCCATGAGCTTGTCTAGGGCAATAGTTAAACAGGGAACTTTCAAATAGCTACTTGCTACAAATAACAATGATAATTCAGTATGCAGCTTTTCTCTCTCTCTCTCTCTCTCTGTGTGTGTGTACACACATACATATAATATAGGTGTGTGTAAAAATACACACACAAGCAAATGCCCTTGCATGATATTAGAGTGTGGTAATATTTTGAATGAACACGGTAGCCAAGGTCTTAATAGTATTCAGGTAACTACATTTTACCCATCTTAGTGTCATAACACAGGAATTATATTATTGGATCAGGTGGATAAACAATTGGGTCCCTTAGTCTTTGCAAACAACCCTCACTTCTGATCTGACAAACTCACTACATCAACCTATATTATAGAGTATTTATCCATGCGGGGTTACATGTAAGGTATCTAAAGCAGCAATTCTCAACCAGAGGTCTGAAGCCCCGTGGGGGCCCTGCAAGCAGGTTTGAGGGGGTCTGCCCAACAAAGCCAGCATTAGACTCATTGGGACCCAAGGCAGAAATCAGGATTTGGGTGCTAATATAGGAATTTGTAAAGGCTTCTATCCAGAAGTTAGGCTGCCCTGTAATGGCTATGTGCATTTATATTATACAGTATCCATATTTCTTTAGGCAATAGTTCTTTAGAACTATTTTTGACGTATTTGTGCCTACATTTTTTTAAAAAAAGCTGAGCCTGTGTATTTCCCACCCTTGTGCTCACAAATGCATCTCGTCTCCAGCACACTTACTGATAAGTATGTCATGTAAGATATTCCCACATTACAACAATAGCTGGAATGGGAGAGGAGAACAGAAGGAATTGTGATCATGTGCTTTGTGTCAGGAGAGCACAGAGAGCTGGATGCAAATTTTATGAATAACAAACTTCAAAAAGGATCAGTTTGGTTATTAATGTCTGAAGATCTCCTCGCCATGGGAAATGGAAGAAAGAGCCCAGTCATGGGAGTAAACAGTAACCATCTGGCTGTAGAGATTGCTCAGCCACCTCTGTGACAGAATCAGGTAAGACAGCTGAATGCAGGAATTCACATTTTTCAGGGAAATGCATTCAGAGCAGAGTGAAGAAATGGACTCCAGAATTAAACAATGTGTCTGTGTCTGGCCTGTTCCTTCTTAAATGCAAACTGCATACACCAGTATGCCTACAGACTGCTTCATTTTAAGTACTGTGAGAATTTTAAACATGGTGAGCAAGAAGAATGTAAAGGTCTCATTTTGTTTACTTACAGTCAAGAGATTTTCTTCTATTTGAGGATGAACACAAGGGTCAAATGTGTGAGCTGAGAAGGCAAGATATGCACTCTGAATCTTCATATTATAGGTATTATTGTATTATGGTAGCACCTAAAGGCCCCAACTGAGATCAAAGCCCTATTGTGCTGGGCACTATGTAAATACATAGGAAGTCAACCCCTACCCCCAAACAGTTAACAACCTAATGAGACAGCAGGTGGGAGAAAAGGACTATCCATTCTCTCAGTTTTGGGGTAGGAAGCATAAAAATTTACATCCCAATTCCTCAGAGGCACTATCCACGTGCCTACTTTTAAGTACTTAAGTGTATTGGTTTACAGGTGGGCCTAAGAGATTTACCTAAGATCATGCAGTCTGTGGAAGAGCCAAGAAATGAACCCACATCCCCTGAGTCCCAGTTCAGTACCTTTTCAGAGACCAGCGGAAAAATCTAATTGCTCCTAACAATGAAATTGTCCAAAAATAATAATAATAATAATAATCTTTACTATATATATCACCATGCAGTATAGTATAGTCCCATTACTATAGTGTAGAGCACCCCACAATGTAATGTATTTATCCTGAACACCCCTGTGCGGTAGGGAATTAGTCTCTCTGCTTCACAGTCAGGATAATAGTAAGTGCAGGGCCGGTGACAGGGGGGTACAACGGGTAGAGCTGTACCGGGCCCCGGACTTCAGGGGGGCCCCCTGAAGTCCGGGGACCGGTACACAGCTCTACTCGTAGTCGTCCCCCCTGGGCACCGCACTTTCCCGGCTGTGTCCGGCGCCGCGGCTGGCTGCCTCCCGAGCCCTTCAGCCGCTGCTCGTCCCATGCCCCTGGACCCGCCCCGAGGCACCCCCGGCTCCATCGCCTCCCCCGCCCCGGCGGCTGCAGAGGACGGCGGGGCGCGCCGCTCCCGAGGCACCTCCAGCTGCAGTGCTTCCCCCGCCCACCTGCAAGAGCCGGGCCAGCGCTTGGCGGAGGGGGGTTGGGAGGGAGGGTGGGGGCCCCCAAACGCTCAGAGTAGGGGGCCCCAAAATTTCTGTCGCCGGCCCTGAGTAAGTGACTTGGCTGAGGTCACACAGTAAGTCTGTGACACTGATGGGAACTGAACCGAGGTTCGTCTGAGTGAGGTAAGCTTCCTAACCACTAGGCCATCCTTCCTCTCTACCAAAAATTGAAAAGCAAATTAACCTGCACAGCTCCTTGAAGCTTGCCAAAGAGGTTCTGACAGTGTAGTGAGAGCCTGACCAGCAGTCTCAGTTTTCTACATACCTATTAACTGATTCAGTAATACAGTCTTTGGATGGCAATTTCAGCACTTCAGGCATTGCTGGGTTCCATAAAAATAAATAATTTAGATTTCTATTAGCCTGTATACCACTGTGTATTGTTGCTTTAAATAGTGGGTGGATTTTGTGATGAGGTATGCAGACATTAAATAAAACCTCTGAGATCACTAAATAAACCCAATTGCCCAAAATCAACACCATAAAAGTGGTTCATCCAGAATATCATGGGGGAAACACAACATTGTAGAACATGAAATGATTTTTTTAGCCACTAAAGCACAAGGCTCCTGCTAACAGGTCAGCGTAATGGATGAACCAAAAAGGTTGGAGTTGCTGCAAATGGTGACTTGCACAAGGACAGTGATCCCATGGAAGACATGAGTAAGAGTTTAGAAGATCAGGGCCTTAAGCATCCTAACTTCTGAAAAGTTATCCTTTTTTTAGGCTCTCCTCTGAGAGCCTCCTTCCTCTTTCATGAGGATGTAGATTCCCCTCTCCCCCTATTTCACAGGGTCTATTCCTAAGAAGATTCTAGTTCCCACTGATAGACCCACATCTTTCCCCCCTTCCAGCCTTTGTCTTTGACAGTCATTGTGACCTCTCCTCCCTCAAGTCCATGGTCCTCTTCTCCCCTCTGTGCAGAGGCTATCTTCAGGGGATGTCTATGCTACTTCACATCCCGCTTAGAAGTAGGATTATTTTTAAGGGGGACCATTTCATCCCTGACCTCCACCTTGCAACAGAATGTTTAAAATCAGAGGAGGTTACACAGCCCTCTATGGCAGCAGGAGGAAAAAAATCCAGCAAATCTTGCAGACACTCTTCTGGCCTCCACTCCCAGTAAGTTAAAACTTTGTGTGTGGTGAGATTCTATGCCTCCAGAGTGTTTACACTACATTCTAATTCAGCAGCAACATGGCTCCAATGTGCCTTTATGTGACTTTCCACCTCCCCCCCCAATCAGATCTGCAAAGGTGGGTGTAGTCATGGAATAGGAAGTTTATGTAGTCCCACTGTCCATTGAAGGGGTGTATGAGGGAAGGCAAGATGGGGCTGCCATGTCTGGATCTCTGAATCTCTTGATAAGCAGCATGGTAAAGGGGCTGGGTTGGGGGGTTGGATAAGGGGGAGGAGGTCCCAGGGGGTAGTCAGGAGCAGAGGTTCAGGGGGGAAGTGATGAAGGGACAGGGGGATTGGATACGGTGTGGGAGTCCTGTGGATCTGTTGGGGGGGGCGGGGCTGGATAGGGGGCAGGGCAATCAGGAGCAGGGGGAATGGTCAGGGAACAAGGGGCAGGGGGTTGGAGGTTCTGAGGGGGGGCAGTCAGGGGTGGAAAGTGGGAGGGGGTTGGATAGGGGAAGGGGCCAGGCTGTTTGGGGAGGCATAGGTCTTCCCTACCCGGCCCTCCATACAAATTTGCAACTCCAATGTGGACCTCGGGTCAAAACCTTTGCCCATGCCTGTCTTAAAAAGTACTATCCTGGTACACTTTCATGGTTTACATTATTATAGCAGCATAAAAGAATTTCAAAATGGACTTGAATTATCCTCCTTTTGAAATACTGCAAGCTATGCCTTGAATCACTAGCCTTTCTTTACAGTTAAACTGGAAGAGATTCCTCCCCACCCCTAGCTCAGGTCTGGTACTGCTCCAGATTTCTTGAGGACCTGGGGGAGGGGAGAGGGTGAGGCGGAGGAAGCTGATAATGTTGTGTAATGCATCTCTGGCCCCTGCAAAGGTTAAGTAAGCTGCAGTAGTCTTGAATTTGGGAAATGTGTGTCTGGCTAGAATCCCAGACTCACACTCCAAAATGAGGCTGCTACTTTGAATACATATAAAGGAGGTGGTTTCCTTAGCAACAGTCGCTGATGTAAGAAACTGTGGCTGACAGGTTAGCACACACATGGCTTCTGAGCAAGATAGCAGTTTCCCACTGCCTAGAGTTCTATTACAGCTCCTACATGGTCAGGAAGCTTTGGACATAGGGAGGGGATTATTTGGTCTCTAGGAAAGCAAAAATGGCCACAGACAAGATTAATAGACTATGCTTAGTTACACTATTTACACCTCCTGCGGATTGCTGTTTTGAATAGTGACAGATATTAAGCAGCAAAGACACATTCACTCACAAGGGCTTCTGAGGAACAGCTCTGCCAGCACACAGGAGATACTCCCTGCTGAGCCTAGTGCTTCCCTTTCTATAGCCAGTTGGCAACATAATGAAATCTACTCTCACTCAAGCAGTTTCAGTGACACAACCCCTGAAAGCAAATACCAGTGGTGCCAACTTATTATTTAGTGGGGGCTACCGGTAATTGTTTCCCCCCCACACACACACATCTTGCACAATATATATTCAATATAATGTTATGCATTTTTACCACAGTATTAGCATTGATTTATCATTTAGTAAATCAGTAGTTACAAATGTAATCTGGCCTGTTAAGGGTCAGTGTACATCGGGTAGGCAACTGATGGCACGTGTGCCAAAGGCGGCACACAAGCTGATTTTCAGTGGCACTCACAGTGCCCGGGTCCTGGCCACTGGACTGGGGGGCTCTGCTTTTTAATTTAATTTTAAATGAAGCTTCTTAAAATTTTTAAAAACCTTATTTACTTTACACACAACAATAGTTTAGTTCTATATTAAAGACTTATGAGATGAGACCTTCTGAAAACTTAATGTATTACTAGCATGCAAAGCCTTAAATTACGGTGAATAAATGAAGACTTGGCACACCATCTCTGAAAGGTTGCAGACCCCTGTGGTAAATCGTGATCAGTACACATTTCATGTAGTGCTCTCTCGGTACTTAAATGGTTCTGGTGACAATAGCATCTAAAAAAATCTGTTTTATTTTTTAAAAAATGACTATAAACATTCAGAAAATTGGTATATGTGCGAGCAACATTAAATACCAACTCAAATACAACATTAAATACCAACTCAAATACAAGTTTTGAATATCTTTATGAATTCAGTCCTGGCCTCATTTTTCTCTTGTGGGAGTGAATTCCCTAGTTTAGGCCCAGCTCCTGAGAGTATTCTGTCTACCTTATTAATGAGTATTCCTTATTAGCCATAGTTCATGGTTCCAGAGGATTACTGCTGCTCTGGAAGGGATATGGTCATGATGAGAGAAGCAATTTCCTAGGTAGCTAGGACTGATCCCATTGAAGACTTTGAACATCGCCACAGACCTCAGATTGGACTTTGTATTTAATAGGGACCCAGTGCACAAAGCTTTCTGAATGACTGCATGTACGATAGAGGGGAAAAAAATCAGGGCTATGAGATTCCAAGTGATCCCCCTGGAGAAGCAAGAACAGTTGCCCATTATATATTACAGGTTTCTTGTAGGAAGGTTTTGAACCATTTTAGTGTGTCTAAGGTCATCCCTTCAGTTTCCTAGAGGGAAAACAAGGGTGTTTGATCAGTACCAACATGCTGCAGTAAGGTCCAGCAGCAAAAGTATTAATTTAATTTCCTTGTCTATAAGCAGAAAGAAGTCATCCACAGGACCAACAACGGTTGTCTCTATAACCTGGTAAGTCATGTCTGCACTAGGCAAAAGAGATGTGTGGTTTGGTTTTCCCCTTTGACCAGCTAACAGGTTTTACTTAGGGCTGGGCTACACTATGAGGGAGGGGGAGATTTTAACCTAAGATACGGAACTTCAGCTACGTTATTCACGTAGCTGAAGTCGCATTATCTTAGGTCGACTTACCTAGCTGTCCCCACGGTGGTGAGTTGAACGTGGCTGCTCTCCTGACAACTCCACTTACTCCTCCTGCAGAGGTGGATTACAGGATTCGATTTGGGGATCAATTTATTGCGCCTAAATGAGACGCGATAAATCAAGCCCTGATACATCGAGCACTACCCACTAATCCCAGCAGGTAGTGTAGCCATACCCTTAGACTTTATCTTAACCCAGCTAACATGTGTGAGCACTAAAACTGCCTTGTATATGCTAGGATTTCAACATGTTAGCATCACACTTCTTTTTCCCCCCTAGTGAAGACAAGGCCGTACTCAAAGAATCAGAATACTAGCTGCTAAAAAGCGATGCTGAAGACCAACACTTGCTTAGAAATGGATGGTGGCCTTTTGAATAGTCTAGGGTCAAGTGGTGCTTTGTGTTATGTCTGGCTATTATATATTCTAGGCCAGTGATGGCGAACCCGTGGTACGCGTGCCGCTGCTGGCACGCCGAGCCGTCTCTGTGGGTACGCCGTGACTACAGTCATACACTGTAGTCACGGCGTCGGCTCCCGCAGACTACATCTCCCACAGTTCTCTGGGGAGAACCCTCCCCAGAGAACACTGAAGCCACGCCCCCCGCTCTATCACCTGACACACGGACGTCACAGGAGCGACTGGGGCAGGGGCCTCGCTGGAGTCGGGTCATAGCAGCGTGACCCAGCGAACAAGTAAGCGCCGGGGGAAGGCTGGGCTGGGAGCGGGGGTAAGCGGTGTGGGGGAGAGACTGGGCTGGGTGGGTCAGTTGGGGGGGGTTGGAGGAAAGGAGGTTTGGGGGGGAGAGACCACGCTGGGTGGGTCATTTGGGGGGGGGGGTTGGAGGAAAGGAGGTTTGGGGGGGAGAGACCAGGCTGGGTGGGTCAGTTGGGGGGGTGGGAGGAAAGGAGGTTTGGGGGGGAGAGACCAGGCTGGGTGGGTCATTTGGGGGGTGGGTGGGAGGGAAGGAGGTTTGGGGGGGAGAGACCAGGCTGGGTGGGTCATTTGGGGGGTGGGTGGGAGGGAAGGAGGTTTTGGGGGGAGAGACCAGGCTGGGTGGGTCAGTTGGGGGGGGTGGGAGGGAATGAGGTTTGGGGGGAGAGACCGGGCTGGGTGGGTCATTTGGGGGGTGGGTGGGAGGGAAGGAGGTTTTGGGGGGAGAGACTGGGCTGGGTGGGTCATTTGGGGGGTGGGTGGGAGGGAAGGAGGTTTTGGGGGGAGAGACTGGGCTGAGTGGGTCAGTTGGGGGGGGTGTACAGGTTTTTTTTTTGTTTGTTTGTTTTTGTTTTTTTCAATAAAAAATGTTTAATGGAAAGCTCTGTTATTGTGTTTTTCTTTTTAAACAAAAGCTGTTAATTAGTTTGAAAAACTGTACGAATTGTTTTTTCTAAACTAAAACCTCGTTATTCAGGTTTAATTGCAGTGTTGGCACTTTGAAAAAAACAAGTCGTTTTGGTTTGCAGTTTGGGCACTTGGGCTCAAAAAGGTTTGCCATCACTGTTCTAGGCTGTTGGGTGATACCTCTGACACTGATCCAGCAAGGGTTAAACAACCTGCAAGCTAAGTGCCTCCCTTCATATATATATAAAATCAACCTTTAAGGACATATTATAGAAGTATTGAAGTGGTAAATAGGGCCAGTTCTTATATATAGTTATCAAAGCCATGTTAAGTAGACTAAATTCTTTGAAATGTAAAGCTACATTGTTAAAGTATTATGAATAGGTACCAATTGTATCTGTCTGGGTTTATCTATATCTTGTTAGAAGATTAACAATGTTATGTAATTAGTCTGCAGATACCTTTTCTTGTCGGTTTCATTACAATGATTCAGAGATCTAAATGTTAATATTCCTTTTGGTGAAACTGGTGGTGCAGTAATATCATGGTCTTTGACGTTTATAGTAAACGGTCTATGAACTGCTTGAATAGTTAATTGCCTTATGCTAATCAACACAACTAGTTACTTGTGTATACATTGGAAATAGAAGTTTAGTTTCAAAACAACAACAGTATACACTGCCCATTCTCCATCCTGGAACGCCCCTAATGTGATGTTTGCTGTCAAGAAGCTATGAGCCCTTTAGAGAACTATAAAGGAAGCTTCAGGCCTGATAATCAGCTCTTAAATTTTGTCAGAGGAAGTTCAAGCTTCAAGACAGATCTCCAGGCCTATGCTGGAATATCCCTGCAAATTCTCATGAAAGAATTTGAAAAAACCCTTTATACATGGATTGCCTATTGGATTGATCCTAGAAGGATCTTTATAAATCAGCATCCTCACCATCTCTACTGTGAAATGGGCCATTGCTTTCATGGAAATGTTTGAGAAAATTTTTTGCAAACTTTTCTATGAAATTAAGAGATGAGGATAAATAAGTTACATAAAAATCAGTTAGATCATATAGGTTTACACACACAATTGGAGTAGCATCCGCCACTATTGTTAAGAATGCATCACTGTTTTAATCCAAAACCACAACTGTAGTTCAGTCACTTGTAGCTTTCCATAGTTGTCTGTGGGGTGTCTTTCTCCAAACAAATGTTTTTGGAAAATTTGAGAGAAAGAGAAAACAAAACAAAAACACAAAACAGTTCAGTAGCAATTTGAATTAAATATCTGCATTATCCTTTAAAAAGGGAGAGTGACCTTGTTTTAAACAGCTCTACTGCCAAAATGGCCAGAGGTAGAAATTGAGATTTGGCCTGGAAACAGCACTTTTCTACACTGAGGGCTTTTTAAGTATTGTAGTGAATATTGGTTTTAATATGACAGTTCTGAGCCTTACAAAATATCACATTCAACATACACAGTAGATTTGGTATCTTGCTAACTAGCTCCGCTAAAGGAGACCACTCCATGCATGCATGGCTCTCAAAAGAGATGACAAAGGATCACGCCTCCTGTATAACATTTGACAGCAAAATATTTTGTAAATATATTTGAAGTTCTAAACTCTATTGGTACTTTACAACATTTATTCTGACAAAGCAGGCTTCCTTAGTTACTTTGGCAAATCCCAAAGCAAATTAGTTTCATTGCAGATCCCCTAGTATCATGACTGCCAATATAAAGACACAGAAGAGTTAATGGACATCTAAAAAGATAATTTGAATGAACAAGGTCTCATGAATTTCCAAGGCTGAAAGCCAATGCTGTATAGCCCATTGGGAAGCTCCCCTTTCCAATAGTATCAAGCTACTGGTTGAAAGTTTCAAAGCAGATTAATATTCATTGGAGTTGTGTCTAAATATTTTAGATGTCTTTAAAATCTCAGCCTGCATTTCTAGCCCTTTTGGGTCCTGAGACCAGACATAAAAACCTATTACCTTTCTTATGCTCAGTCTACTGTAATTTGAGAGTGGAAGGAAAATAAAATATTGCTCTAACGTAACGATTGTACAAAACAAGAGGAGCTGTTTGAAGCTGCATAGGGGGTTTCAAAACTGACTGCCCCCCTCAGAATCCCTGACCCATCCAACTCCTCTGCTCCCTGTCCCCAGTGTTCAGAATGTGGCTGTTTCCAAATGATATTATATTTGTTCCTCCATCTAAAGATAAATCATGCACCACACATATGCAGAGGAGAATGGCAGAATTTACCTTCTTCACCCTTTCTTTCCCAGCAGTGCCTATCCAGAGTTTGGGGTGTTGCCCAGCTCTTGCATTGAAGTAACCCCTGAGGATAAGCCTGTCTTCTTGTCTGTGGCAGTGAGAACTCCATCAAGAGCACAGCAGAACGGCTCTCTGTTGTCCTCACCATCAAGAATGGGAACATACGTACTAGTGACTGTGGCATATTGGTCATTACTAAGCTTAAAATAAAATCATGAGATGTTTGACCTCCATAGGGAGGTCTAAAATCTGGCTGGTAATCTTGTTCTCAATGGCAAAACCAACCCCAGGAATATGCCTCTGTGATAAATGAGGGGTGGGAGTAAGTCCCTTTTGTGGATACCCAGCCAGCCAGTTCGCTATGCAATCCCTGTTGGTGGTTGTTTGCTACTTGCTTTACCTGTAAAGTGTTAACAAGACCACAGGTAAAAGGACAGGAGTGGGCACCTGATCAAAAAGACCCAATGGAAGGGCTAGAATTGGAACAAACAAACTAACTTCCCTTTGTCTGTGTTGTGCTTCTCCAGGAAAGAGGGGAACAGGGAGCAGTTATGCTGTGAGAATCTGAAAGCCAGGTATGAAAACCCATCAGATCATACCTAAAGATTGCTTATCTGAACCCCCAGATATGTTAGAAAATTGGGGAATGTCTAGGAAGATGCGATTAGTTTCATTTTTATTGGCTTGTGGAATCCTCTGTGCTAACCCCAATTGCTTTTGCTTTGCTTGTAACCTTTAAGGTGAACCTCAAGAAGGTTATTCTTGATGTTTAATTTTGTAAGTGGATTTTTTAAAATCCAGCAAAAGTCGAAATTCCCGATGTATTTTTTTAAAAAAATAAATAAAAATGTACCTTTTCAAAGAACAGGATTGGATTTTGTCTTAAGAGGTCTGTGCATGTTTAATTAGCTGGTGGCAATAGCTGATTTCCTTTGTTTTTCTTTCTCAGCTCTTTCCCAGAAGGGGGGCCAGGGAAAAGAGCTTGATGGTAACCCACCAGAAGGAATTCCCAAGCGTGCCTTTCTGGTTTCAAAGGGTTTTTTTGCACTTGGGTGATGGAAGCACCTACCCATCCAATGCCAGAGAGAAATTGCAATATTGGGAGTTTAATACAATCCTCCAGTGGTCACTATTAATTTTTGAAATCCTTGCAGGACTCCACCTTCTGCATTTGAAGTGCCAGAGTGGGGAATCAGCCTTGACAGCCTCTCTTTAGATGGCTTTCCTTTCCAGTTGGCCTTCATCTGCCCAATGGGTCTCATTTAGTGCAGCAAGATCAATCTGCAAGTTCTCTAGCTATTATGACACTACTTCTTTCACAACAGTCCCTGAAAGTGTGAACATTCCAAGTGGTGAACATCATTGCCTTGCTTTGCATGTTCTGACCATAGGTAAAGTGATCCCACTGGACATGGCCATCCAGCTGGTGTTGGGGAGGTGGGGAGGCAGTTTTGAGAGGACTAGAAAAGATGCCTACATATATGCTCCTCTCTCATTCAGGGTAAGCAGAGGAAAGCCTAGACAGGACTTCTCGGTTTCAGCCACAGCTGCTAAATTGTGCTTCTGTTTGACTAGTCCAATCACAAGAAGAGAGACACCATTGCAGCCTGCGAGCAGATTTGTGACTAGGGACTCTCAGAGATCAGTACTCCTGTCCCGACCACCACACCTCCATCACTGCAGGACTTTGTTAGTATGAGACGTTAACACCTTGGCAGAGTCACAAGTGAAATCTTTTAACTGTGGGGAGTTAGTGTGCAGGCAGCAACCCCATGAAAACTTGACAGGAAGGATTCCTGGATCCAGTGGTAGGAAAGTCCAGGACAACCAGAGGTCTCTGTCCTGCTTCAGCCCTCATCTGCCTACAATGTAACCTTAGTAAGAATCTCCAGTTGCCAGTATTGCAGATAAATAAGCAGAACATACAAGACTACATCTTGGAGAAATTATTATTGTCAAGTGAAATAAAGTATGTTACAGTAGTATAGTAAAGGCTGTTCTGCTTGGATCTGATAATTTTATTTAGATAGGGAATTGCTGCCTACAGGTTATAACCCATTGGCAAACAAATATCACAGGGTGCTAAACCTACAAAGAAAATTCCATATACAGCCTGATTAAATCTTATGCCATACTTGTGGTAAGTTATGCAGCACCCTCAGATTTCTTGGTTCTATTTCAGATTTTAGTATAGAATCATAGAATACCAGGTTGGAAGGGACCTCAGGAGAACATCTAGTCTAACCCCACAGCTCAAAGCAGGACCAATCCCCAATAGATTTTTGCCCCATATCCCTAAATGGCCCCCTCAAGAATTGAACTCACTACCCTGGGTTTAGGAGGCCAATGCACAAGCCACTGAGCTATCCCTCTCCCCCCAACCTATTGGTACTTACAATAGGTTTGGCATCATGTAGTGTCAGAAATAGGATCTTTTCCCCTTACATAGCCAATCCCCCTGGGACTGGACACTCAAGTGGTCTTTGGCCATACACATCAACTTTCTCCTGGTTCCACACTATTTCTACAGTAATCAGAGCTTGTTCCAATTGTGGTACTGGTAGGTCTGCTCAATTAATGAACCTTTAGGGAGTTAATGCTAGAATGAACAGACAGGAAATCAAAAATAGCTAAATAGTGTGTTTATTTACAACACTAGAGCTACAAGAAATTGTGGGGTGAGGGGAATTATACAACACTGACCAAGTTTTATTTTAATCCATCTATTGAAGAGGAGAATAAAAATGGAAACAAAATTAAATACAAGGTTTATGAGCTTGGGTTCTAATCAAGCAGTCTATTCTTATTCAGCTCAGCACTTTGGCATGTCCTTAAATCCCATTGACTATAGTTGGAATTAAGCATGTGTTTAGGCACTGTGCTCAGAAGGAATGGACTTAAGTACATGCTTAAATGCATTGTTGAAGTAGGGCCCTGGAGAGCACTCCTTCCACAAGGAATGGAGACAGCCAATTTACATGAACCCTGCTTCTTAAAAGTCACAGTCAAATTAAGTCCTGGTTTTTGCTTCATTACAGCTTTAAATAAATATGTGTAAGGTAAAAAAACAAAGTGTGGAATTTTTAAAACAGTCAGTCACTAGGAAAACAGGAGGTTGGTGACTAAGGCTATGGCCTGTATTAATGTTTTGGAGGAGAGATTGGATGGGCTGTTGAAGCTTGTTGATAATGCCCCTGGGCAAGTTATTTCAGATAGTAGCAATGTGGAGGATTGTGAGAAGCTGCAGCACAACAGCCTATATAATTTGATAAATGTGAGGTAACATGCATTGGCAAAAATAGCCTAAATTCCCAACACACACCAATGGTCTGAGAAATTATAGGATTCTCTCAGTAGGAAAAGATACACAGGAACAGTTTTGGACAGCTGAATGAAGAGGTCAACCTAATGTGCAGCAGTAGTTTAATAAAGCAAGTTGGATGAGTGGGAGCATTCCAAGTGGGATAGAAAATAATTCCATTTACATCAAAAGGGAAGGGAGATCGCCAACATTCAGTGCACTGTTCATGTTCCACTCTTTCAACTTCTCAGATCTACGTCAGATTTTAAAAGTCCACAGAAGACAAAGATTACAGAAACTGATCAATTCTGAGCCTGATTCCCCTCTCACTTAACATAGTTACAGATCAGGAATAAGTTCACAGAAGCCAAAGTTGCACTGGTATAAAAATGTGTGAGAAGAGAATCCAGCTTCCTGTATTTTTCAGAAAGAGTCAATTGCTGGGTGGCAGTTGGTTTAGGAATTTAAATGTGTGAAGCGTTGTGGAATTTTTTTTAAAAAAAAAACCATTTCTCCTAGAGACCAAGGGGTCTTTTGGACATGGAAAGGTAAGAGCTTTAGAACAAATATAAAATAGTTCCTTCACACATCCTAGAGGGAAGGTCATTGCATCATATACTTTGGCTATATTTTACAAGACCTGGCTCATTTTATAAGTAACACTAGTCCTACTGCAAATAATGTAATGGTTACCTAATCTCATGTTTCATGGAAGGAGTTTTGTATATTGGTGCCTACTAGGATCATTGCATTTGGTATGGGGGTAGAGAGAGGACTCCGCTGAAGAATTATGTATTGGGTACTGCCACTGACAAATTGGCCTTGATGGACCAATATTCTGATCCTAGCTGTTAAATCACGAGAGACGTGGTAATCTGATCATGTCCATCACAACTTGTTGGACAATATTTATGGACTGCAGGAGACAGACTTTCAATGACAACATGATAGTCAAAGTTTAGTTAAATGAACTAAAGTCAAAGTTTAGCTAAAAATGAATCCTAGAGTAGATACCCACTGAGTCATACCTGGTCATCTAAAGGGGGGTAGGGTGACCAGGTGTCCTGTTTTTATAGGAACAGTCCTGTTTTGGGGGACTTCTTCCTTGTATAGGCTCCTACTACCCTCCACCCCTGTCCCATTTTTTTTCCCACAGTTGCTATTGGGTCACCCTAAAAGGGATGGGGGGAGAGAAATGGGTAGAATTTCACAGCTGCTAGGACTCCATGAAAGTCAGGGTAGTCAGGAGAAGTGACTCACCTCCCATCTCACCATTGCTACCATGCCTCTGCTCCACCCCCCAAACCCACCAGTGGTGCTCCTCTTTCCTTCTCCCCTACTCAGATCTGTGGAAGGGGGAAGTCTGTACTTCTAAGGGTTCCTAAGATGGCCTCACCCTCTCCCATCAGTATTACACCAAAATTCAGCATTGAGTGGGTAAGGAAAGAAGTGACAACCCAGTTCCACAGCTGGCACTTCACATCCAGCCCAAATACAACCGGAGCACCCAGAAGCTGCCTCCAGCTCATCATTAACCCTATACCACATCAGCACCAGCACTCCAGAATCTCCTTTTTTCCCCCATGGATTGGATATGGTAGGCCATTGGATGGCTTTGGCCATTTGGCAAGTTGCAGACTAAAAAGCCCAACTTCCAGTACATTTGGTTACACACAGGTTCAAATGAATTAAGAGATCCACACACAAGAAAGGGCACTCATGCTGTCCACCTACATTTCTGTGAGCAATTACAGTTGCCTACACAACTCATTTGAGCATACAGATGGCTCAGGAGGGCCCGGACTTTCAGCTTGGTCTCAACTGGCTCTCTAATTTCATAAGCGCAGTATTACAATAGACAGTATTGTATCTGCAAATAAGTATACCCACAAGTCTGCCTGCTTTGCATGGTGGGCACAAATACTAAAAGAAAACAACTTCATTTGTTTTGAACTTCATCAACTTCATTTGATCCCACCAAATACAAAATTAGAGAGGTAGTTTATGGGTAGTTCTCCATGTAAGTCAGACTCTATATGTCTAGCTGCTGGATATGTCCATGCAATTGTGTAATTGCTTGTGCAAATGTACATGGGCTTTCACATGTGCACCTCAAGCTTCATTTAAAAAAAAATCTGACCCACAGTACCAATAAGTCCATCAGTATCTGTAGTAGCTCCCCCTCTGCATTAAGTACTACACACCACCTACTTGTCCTTGACAGGATATGGCTTCATTTTAGATCGGATTGTTGTTGTTAAAGGACTCTAAGATGCCCTTTTTGTAGCTAAACCACCTTACATTTTAGGGAATTTGCACCCATCACCTGCAGTGTTCTGAATCAACCCAAATCACTATCAGAAAAGCTGGAAGCAGCCAGTGAACAGCCATTTCCATTTTGAGATTAACAAACCACCATTCGGCTGCACATCACATCCACCCTGTGGATACAGCCGGAGAATTTTGCCCTAAATTCTTGGATTTTCCTTGCACGCATATTTCTGTCCTGAACATAGCTGTCCTTGAAAGGAACAACTGCTGGTATGTCTACTGACAGTGTCACATGAAATATGTACAGTATATTGAATAACTGTTTTCCTTAAGATTCATACTCTATTTGCAGTAGAAATTATTCCTTTCCTTTAACTTGGTCTTTATCAGCATCACCGTGTGCTGTTATATCTGACTTTGCTTGCTTCAATACTTTAATAACATTTACCAAATGTATTCTTGTCTGAATAAATAAGTCTGCTAAGAGCATCTATTAAGTACAGATATCCCCAGGGTCTGAACCAATTTTTCCCCTTGTATTTCTTGCCTGGTGAATCAGAGTTACAAGCACTGTCTAAATCATACAGCAGAGAGAAAAATGGTTGCCTTAGTAACAAGGCAGAGCCAATCAACTGCATAGGCTCCCTTGAGACAATCTAATGTGTGCAGCAGAGAAGCTAGAACAGGTGGCTAAATTAGTATGCTAGACAGCCTCAAAATATTACACATTACAAATACATACAACTGTATACACAAAATTTAATCTATGATGTACACTTACACACCAATACTCCTCCTTCAGCAATGCATTTTGAAAAAAAATAAATAGTATCTGAGTCACAAGGGCATAGAAGACTCAACAGCAATGGAAATTCTGTGTTTCCACTGCAACAGCAGACAAAGCAGGGGAGAAACTAGGCCTGGTTCAGACAACACTGCCAAATCTGCAGTCATTGATGGGCGGGACCTCCTCCCAGCAGGGACAGGTTGAAAAGCTAGCATGATGTTTACTGCTCCAGCCCCACTGCCACATGATGTGCTGCTTCATGCTGACAGCATGATCTGTTGTGATGTGGTGCTAATTCCCCAAGGTGCTCAAGTTCTCCTCCTCTTTCATGACCCTTTCTAGGACACATCACCAGCTTATTTCCTCTCCTTTGCTTTAAAGGAACCCTCCAGCCATTTTTCCTAATGTACATCACACAAATGGTCAGAGCAGATCTGGACACATTTTCTAGTCTCCTTACTCCTGTTGTGGGGGTGGGGGAGTTCAACTTCAGCATTCTGGCATAGGAATTTGGGGAAGGTGGGATAAAAGAGATCACAAGCTGACTTCTAGATCTTTTATCCTAGGGTCCCAATCTTTCAGTTCGCAGGGGAGTCCAGGTTTGCTTAAACCCATCCTGGGAGAAGGCAAGCAAGTGAACTCAAAGCCCTCCACATATTTCATGGCTGCAGAGGGTAGGAAGATGCTATGTAGAGCAAAGCCCATAGTTTGGTCCAAGATTTGATTTATGCTACTATCTCTCAGTACTGGCATCTTCATTTTCTAAAGCTTTCATTAACATAACTAATGCAAAATAAATAAATAACCCACTGTGGGCTAGACTGTGAGACTTTCAGCACAGCCCCAAGAAAGATATGCTGACCCAGGAGCTACTGTGTCCTGAACAAACAGTTCTTCCCCTCTTCCCTCCTTGCCCCTAACTAGATGGAATTTACTGTTGGCCTATACCATGCCCTCTCTTCTCCCACTTTTAGGCCCTTTTCCTTTCCACACTTGCTTATCTAATCACCATCCTGCTACAGGTCTGGGTTTATTCAGACAATAACTCAAAAACAAAAAACACAGCATTCCACAAATCTGTTCCCAGGCCTGGCTCTTACCTGAGAGTCTGGGTTTGGCTTGTAGCTGTCCTGCTCAAAGCTGACTTCCCTGAGGCAACTCCCGCAAACACCTTCTCAGCTCTCTTATAAGGAACTAGCCATTTGCAGCTCCCTACCTGTGCCAGGTGTCTCTGGCTAGCTCATTTAGCAAGCCTGCTCTAGCCTTCAAGTCTTTTGGAGGCAGCTCCCTCATACCTTCTTACTCCCTTTGCTCTCTCACAGAATCCAATAGGAGTTGGCCACATCTACCACGGACACTCTTGGATACAAAGTTCTGTTTAATCCAGGGGTCTGCAACCCGCGGCTCCGGAGCCGCATGCGGCTCTTTCATCCCTCCGATGCGGCTCCCTGTGTGTTCTAATTTTAACCGGCCCGCAGACTGTTTTCTATGCGGCCCGCCAGCACTGTCCAACCAGTGCGCGGAGCCGCAGCCGAAAGAGAGGGGCGGGGTCAATAAGACGCGAGCGGCGGGGGGGGGAGAAGAACGGAGGCGGAGCCGGGGCCGGGGCATGAGGCGAGGCGGAGCCGGCGGAGAAGTGCGAGTCGGGCCGGGGCCGGGGCCGGGGCCGGGGCCGGGGCAGGAGGCGAAGCGCGGCGGAGCCGGTGGATAAGAGCGAGCCGGGGCCGGGGCACGAGGCAAGGCAAGGCAAGCTGGGGGAGGGGGGGAGGAAGAAGAGCGAGAGCACGGCTGGAGGGGAGGGGGAGGGAAGAAGAGCGAGAGCACGGCCGGAGCGGGGGGGAGGAAGGGGGGGGAGCGGGGGGGGGAGGAAGGGGGGAGCGGGGGGGGAGGAAGGGGGGGGAAGAAGAAGAGCGAGAGCACGGCCGGAGGGGGGGGAGGGAGGGAAGAAGAGCGAGAGCACGGCTGGAGGGGAGGGGGAGGGAAAAAGAGCGAGAGCACGGGCCGGAGCGGGGGGGAGGAAGGGGGGGGAGGAAGAAGAGCGAGAGCACGGCCAGAGGGGGGGGGAGGGAGGGAAGAAGAGCGAGAGCACGGCTGGAGGGGAGGGGGAGGGAAGAAGAGGGTGGGGGAGGGAAGAAGAGAGTGTTATTTCATTTTAAATGTCAAAAGGGTTTTGTGGCTCCCAGTGTTTTCTTTACTGTGGGAAACGGGTCCAAATGGCTCTTTGAGTGGTAAAGGTTGCAGACCCCTGGTTTAATCCAATGAGATGCTAATGGGATTCCTTCAGTTGTGCACTGTTCCCATCAGGAATGCCAGTGGAATAATGTGCCATCCATATCATGCAAAATCCCAGCAAAAAGCTGATTCTGTAAATGGCTTCTGAAGATTTGTTACAAAGCAAATCTTAGTAGGCAATGTCTCTCTGAAATACATGAGATTTGAGTATGCACACACAGAAACCAAAACACCTAGCATATCTAATGAACTCATCCTATGCCTCTTAATCCATGACTTTCATAAGCATAGAATCAAAGACATTAATGCAAACCACATATATCTTCTGTCAGTTCAGTGTCTTAGCTTTTAACAAATATGCTAAATACAATCTTCTGACGGGGTGTTGCAACTGAGCTGGTGATATTCAGTTGATGCTTCTCTTCTCATCCCCTCCCCCTCTACACTTATACTAAACCATTTCCCCACAACGGTGGTAGGGGACACTGCTGCTGGAATTGTGCATTTTGGAATAGATGTAGAATCGAAAGAACTGATTTTCTGCTGCCTTGCACCTTGGTTAGTTATTTACACAAGTGCAAAGTGAGTGTACAATGTTACCATTCAGACGTTAAGGATTCCCCCACCAGGGGAGGAAGCCCCCCAAGTAATACAGCCAGTGCAGCCAATTTAAGCCCTCCTTTAAACATCCCTTTGGTATAGGGGCATGGTCATAGGGAAGTGTAGCAGGAGTGGTGCTGTACTGTGTCCCTCAGCGAGTGTAACATCTCTGACCAGACCTGGAGTGGTCAGGTGTAACATGAAATTCACATAAACCGACTTTTGGCTGCAACTTAGCTTCTGCACAGAGAAGAATTCAGCAGACCAAAGGATTAAGTACACTGTGTGTTTGTGGAGAGAGACCTGCATAGATAGAATCAAAGAATATCAGAGTTGGAAGGACCTCAGGAGATCATCTAGTCCAACCCCCTGCTCAAAGCAGGACCAATCCCCAATTAAATCATTCAAGAGATTTTTGCCCCATATCCCTAAATGGTCCCCTCAAGGACTGAACTCAGAAGCCTGGGTTTAGCAGGCCAATGCTCAAACCATTGAGCTACTCCTCCTATATATTTGCATATATATTATACATACTTACCACTAATAGTAAATATAAAATATGTATGTCTCATGCTCACTAGCTCTATTTTGTTTTCAGTAGACCTATTTAAAGATCAGCTCCCTAGTACTATCATTACAAGCACCAAGACATTTTCAGTTGACTGAATTTATACAGTGAATGGGAAAAAAAATTGGAGCAAGTCTGTTGGAAAACAGAAGGCTAGGGTATTAATTGAACAGTATCTTTCCATCACTTTGAGGGAAATTGCTGTAATGAACAAATGCATTATGGTCATTTCTATCTATTCTCAGGGCTGATTTAGAACACCCAGCTGAGAAGGCAGCTGTGCGGAGCAAGTCACTGGTGAGCACTGCAGGAGTCCTGTATTCTAATGCTCCTCAAAGAAATTAATGCTTTCTGTTGTCATTAGCAATGCCAGAAATATGTTTTCTTCCATAGTAGCACAAAGATTGGGCTGGTTTGGCCTTTAAAGATTTGAAAGGCTTATTTGTGCTTATTTTGTTTGTTTATTTGCAGCTTACACTAAAGACCAGGCACTGGCTAGATTTCAGGAATTCCATTTTGAGGAGAGAGTTTATTAACCCTAATGTTCTAGAGAAAAACAGTATGGAATTAAATAGTTTACAAAATTGCAGTGCTACTTGTACCAATCACTACATTTAAGGTTGCAAAAACATTTCCTGTATCACCATCATGTTTTCACACTCCACTTCCTGGGGACACATTCCTTTTTTTTGGATGCCAATTTTCAATTCTGTGTTTAAGCTGTGACCAACGGTGAAATTTGTTGGTTGGCATGGTTTGTTTTTTGAAGGTTTGAATAAAAATCCTTCAACCATTTCTGAATTATTTATATAATCATGTAATTGGTGCTCTATCCCTCCTGCTTGAACTCAAACATGAGCTAAAGGTTTGAGAGGAAATGACCAGAGGGAAATTTGGGTTACGCGCATTTTAAATCACAGGGACAACTGAAAATTGGCTAAATTTTGAAATACCTGCCCTGGTATGTAAACCATATGCATTAGGAAGATAGATGATTTACTAAATCTGAAAAACAAATATAAAACTGGGCAAAGATTTTTAATTCCTCTCTTAACTATTAACAAAAATCAAAATAGCATCCTGTCCCTTTAAACGAACCAAACGTCTCCAAACAGAGATACAAGAAGAGAAAAAGCACTAGACGTATCTCAGCCTACCAGAGAGTGTTAGGGCATACTCCAGTTCAAGGCTCACAGCCCCAGTGGCCTTTGCTTCCATCCAGAGCCTCTCTCTCGACTTCCATTTGAAGAAGACTGGAAGACACTCGCCTTACCCTACCATCTTGGAAATCCTGGCATTAAGGGCAGGCAGGTATGGTCCCTTGGTAGAGAAGCTGCCTGCCAGGAGGTTATTAGTGGCCCCAGTAAGACAGTCTTAGTGGAGAGAAGGGGGCAAAACAGACTGCACAGAGGAGTTCACAAGAAGTCAAGGCACTAGGAACAGACAGCTCAGTTAAGGAGTTTGCATGTGAAAGAAAAATGTTGCTGCTGTTAGACCAGCATGTATATATACATCTCATCTCCTATATATATCTATATATCTATATATATCTATATAGATATAGATATATATATCAATTCTTTACATAGTAACTGTTGGACTGCAGAATGTAAATTTGCTGAACTCCTTACTTCCATCACTCCCAACTACATATATATCTATATATATAAAAGTCAAGTGGTGTATGTATGTATGTGTGTATGTATGTATGTATGTATGTATGACAGCGAACTCCTCCCTCACCGTTTGAGCCAGAGACTTGAATTTTGGTACACTGAGGGGTATTAGGGTCTAGATGCTGGTAAGGGTCGAAAAATTTTCGTATCTCACCTCTGACGCCCCCCAGGGGTGAAAGTCTTTCAGGGCCAATCACATCGGCTGGGCGGTTAGGTGGTGATGATGTCATAATACCCCCCTCCAACAGACACCTCACTCGCTCAGCTCACCCCTCCCTCCTCCAACGGAACCCCGGAGATCCCTCAGTTCTCTGCCCCTCCCCCCTCCCAACGGAACCCCGGAGATCACTCAGCTCACTGCCCCTCCCCCCTCCCAACGGAACCCCAGAGATCACTCAGCTCACTGCCCCTCCCCCCTCCCAACGGAACCCCGGAGATCACTCAGCTCACTGCCCCTCCCCCTCCCAACGGAACCCCAGAGATCACTCAGCTCACTGCCCCTCCCTCCTCCAACGGAACCCCGGAGATCACTCAGCTCACTGCCCCTCCCTCCTCCAACGGAACCCCGGAGATCACTCAGCTCACTGCCCCTCCTCCCTCCCAACAGAACCCCGGAGATCACTCAGCTCACTGCCCCTCCCCCCTCCCAACGGAACCCCGGAGATCACTCAGCTCACTGCCCCTCCCCCCTCCCAACGGAATCCTGGAGATCACTCAGCTCACTGCCCCTCCCCCCTCCCAACGGAACCCCGGAGATCACTCAGCTCACTGCCCCTCCCTCCTCCAACGGAACCCCGGAGATCACTCAGCTCACTGCCCCTCCCCCCTCCCAACGGAACCCCGGAGATCACTCAGCTCACTGCCCCTCCCTCCTCCAACGGAACCCCGGAGATCACTCAGCTCACTGCCCCTCCCTCCTCCAACGGAACCCCGGAGGTCACTCAGCTCACTGCCCCTCCCCCCTCCCAACGGAACCCCGGAGATCACTCAGCTCACTGCCCCTCCCCCCTCCAACGGAACCCCGGAGATCACTCAGCTCACTGCCCCTCCCTCCTCCAACGGAACCCCGGAGATCACTCAGCTCACTGCCCCTCCCCCCTCCCAACGGAACCCTGGAGATCTCTCAGCTCACTGCCCCTCCCTCCTCCAACGGAACCCCGGAGATCACTCAGCTCACTGCCCCTCCCTCCTCCAACGGAACCCCGGAGGTCACTCAGCTCACTGCCCCTCCCCCCTCCCAACGGAACCCCGGAGATCACTCAGCTCACTGCCCCTCCCCCCTCCAACGGAACCCCGGAGATCACTCAGCTCACTGCCCCTCCCTCCTCCAACGGAACCCCGGAGGTCACTCAGCTCACTGCCCCTCCCTCCTCCAACGGAACCCCGGAGATCACTCAGCTCACTGCCCCTCCCCCCTCCCAACGGAACCCCGGAGATCACTCAGCTCACTGCCCCTCCCCCCTCCAAACGAAACCCCAGAATCCATCAGCTCTGTGCCTCCCCCCACCTGCGAAGGTCCCCGGAATCCCGGATCTGAGTTGGGTTTGGTGGGACGGTAAGTGAGGTGGGGGTGTCGGGTTTGGTCGGGGGGTGAGGTGGGGGTGTTGGGTTTGCTTGGGGGGGTGGGTAGGTATAGGGGTGGGTGAGGGGTGAGGGATGGGTGTTGGGGTTGGTCAGGGGGCGTCAGCTGTCTGCCACCTCCCCACCTCCGAATGACCCGAGCAGCGCCGGGCACTTATGCTAGTATATATATATAGTAGATAGTCCTGATCCTGCAGTCCTTCTCAGATATGACTGAGATCAATGCAAATCCCATGCTTATTAAGGAGGAGGGGGGTCTAATAGATTATAGCATTTTGAAGATATGTATACAAAGGCTACATAGTAAAATTACATATGGTAAGGTCTAGACAGGTCATCTGATTTTTTACAACAATCTGAAAAATCTTCTCCTGCTATTATATTATAATAAATTGTCACTCTCTCATACTCAGTAGATCTCCCTCTGTATCCTAACATCAATTTAGCACTCATATCATAGCTGCAGTTTTGCATTAGAGTCCACATGGGTTCATGAGCATAATTTAAGAACAGAAGTAAATGTTTCAGCTTGAGTTGTAAATTGTTGCTCTTTTGGCCATATGATTTATTTCATATGCCTAACACTTGAGCCTAAGGCTAATCACAGATTGGAAATTTTTTAGAAAAGAAATCCAGTACATTTACCCAGGAATTACTGAGGGGAAAAAAACTACCCGCTTGCAAAGACATTTGTAGGAAATCTTAACAAAACATTTTTATTCCAGTATTAAAAAAATTCAAATAACCCTCCATTGCAAGGCTAATTTAAAGCAGGAGAGCAATCATTTAAAGCCCATTTAAGTTCTAAAATCAGCAACAGTATATTGTATGTTTGAAAGAAGATCTGTGTTTTATGTCCAATGAAGCTTAAAGTTTATTTCCTATTCTGTCACTGAGACTCTCAAAATGCTTTACAAATGTAAATATAATTCATTAGAGCCTAAAAGAAGAGGAATGCAAAATAAGGTTGGAGACTGATCAAAGTAGTGCAGGGGAATTAGCAATATTCCTGTTCTGATAATTTCTGTGAAAGATGTGGCTAGCTTCCTCTCCTGCACTACTTTGAAAATCTCCATTAAGATAGGGTGAAAAGGTAGCAAGTGTGAAAAATTGGGACGGGGGTAATAGGAGCCTATATAAGGGTATGTCTTCACTACAGCAGTAGGTCGATTTCCTTTAAGTCGATTTTTTAAAGCAGACTGTATAGAGTCGATTTTGTGCGTCCCCACAAAGCACAGCAAGTTGGCAGTGTCTGTACGCACAACTGTTGCAAGCGTTGACATAGCGAGCATTGCACTGTGGATACCTATCCCACAGTTCCCGGAGTCCCCGGCAGGCACCATTTTGAGTATTGCACTATGGGTAGGCATTTCATAATTTCGCGCCCTTTTCACTGTGGGTAGGCATCCCATTATTCGCGCCCTTTCTCCACATTGCGCTACCGCCATAGCACTGCAAGCATGGAGCCCACTGATGCCACCGTTGCAGTACTGGCCGTTGTGAAGACCTCACGCATTGTTGTGGATTTTATGCTGCATCGTCTGCAGAGGAATGCGATCCGGAGACAACTGCGCTTTCTGGAACCTGACGACAGTGATGAGGAGATGGACCTGGACGTGCACAGCAGGGACAGGGACACTGACGTTTTTGGAAGTAGGGCGACCGACAATCTGGCAAATTTGGTGGCAATGGGGCAGGCTCATGCCATGGAATGCCGATTCTGGGCCAGGGAAACAAGCACTGACTGGTGGGATCTCATAGTGCTGCGGGTCTGGGATGACTCCCAGTGGCTCAGAAACTTTCGCATGCGTAAGGGCACGTTCATGGCGCAAGAATACCAAAATGAGAGCAGCCCTCACAGTTCCTCTGGAAGCTTGCAATGCCAGACAGCTACCGGTCAGTCGCGAATCAGTTTGGGGTGGGTAAATCTACAGTGGGGTCTGCTGTGATGCAAGTAAGCAGGGCAATCATCAAGCTGCTGCTACCCAAGGTTATAAACCTTGGAAACCTGCAAGCTACAATAGATGGCTTTGCCGCCATGGGATTCCCTAACTGTGGTGGGGCTATAGATGGAACTCATATCCCTATCCTGGCACCGGACAACGAGGCCGCAGAGTACAGAAACCGGAAGGGATATTATTCTATGGTCATGCAAGCACTGGTTGACCACAAGGGACGTTTCACCGACCTGTATGTGGGATGGCCGGGAAAGCTTCATGATGCTCTTGTTTTCAGGAACTCTAAGATTTTTAGACAGCTGCAGCAAGGGATTTTCTTCCCCGACCAGAAAATTTCCGTGGGGGTGTGTGGAAATGCCAATTGTTATCCTTGGGGACCCAGCCTACCCCTTAATGCCCTGGCTTATGAAGCCCTACACAGGAGCCCTGGACAGGGGGTCAGGAGCTGTTCAACTACAGGCTGAGCAAGTGCAGAATGGCAGTAGAGTGTGCATTTGGCCGACTCAGGGGCGATGGAGATCATTACTGATTCGCTCAGACATCAGCGACAGAAATATCCCCATTGTTATTGCTGCTTGCTCTGTGCTCCACAATCTCTGTGAGAGCAAGGGGGAAACATTTATGGTGGGCTGGGAGGCAGAGGCAAATTTCCTGTCCGCTGCTTACCAGCAGCCAAACAGCAGGGAAAGTAGAAGAGCGCACCATGAGGCGCTGCGCCTAAGGGACGCCTTGAAAACCAGTTTTATGAGTGCCCAAGATGGCGTTTGACAACCCGCTCCCTTGCTCTGCTCAGCCCTAACCATGCCGTCCTTGCACCCTCTTTTCCTCCCCCCTCCCGATGCTTGCAGAGGAAATAAATTCACTGTTTTAAAAATCATGGTTTCTTTATTGCTTCATCACAAATACAAATACAGGGGATCACTGGCAAGGTAGCCCAGAAGGGGTGGGTGAGGAGGGAAACCAGCAGTCGCAGTGGTGGAGGAGTGGGGAGAGGAGGGGGGAAAGGAGGGGGTTCAAGACACAGCAGCTTTTAAAAGTTTTTAGATAAACTCATCCTGATGCTGCTTGTGCTGGCTTGTGGGGTAGAGTGGGTCGGTCCCCGGAGCTTCCTCCCCCCCCCCAGGTTCTCAGCCCGCGTCTGGGCGGGGAAGCTATGGGACTTGGGGAGGGGGGTAGGTGGTTAGACAGAGGCTGTGTCTTGAACCCCCTCCTTTCCCCCCTCCTCTCCCCACTCCTCCACCACTGCGACTGCTGGTTTCCCTCCTCACCCACCCCTTCTGGGCTACCTTGCCAGTGATCCCCTGTATTTGTATTTGGTCCTGTTGAAGCTCCACCAGACACCAGTGCACGTCGTATTGGTCCTCCATTATCCGGAGCAAAGCATCCATCCGCTCTTCTTCGTGCTCCTACCGCCGTTCTTCACGTTCCAGCCACTTTTCTTCGCGCTTTTCTGCTGCAGCTCTTTACTCTTGCCTTAACTGTAACAATCTTTCCCTCCATTCACTCTGCCACGCGGCCTCAGCGTGAGAGTTCTGGAGTAGTTCATTAAACATATCATCACGCATTTTCCTTTTATGCTTTCGTATCTGCGATAGACGGCGTGAGGGGCAGGACGGGGGATTCAGAGATAAATATGCAGCTGTTGTGGGCAAAGAAAGAAAGGTACAAGGTTATGAGACAGATACATTCTTGCTTCACAATGGGAGTACTATGTAATGGTGAACCACAGTATTCACAGGCCTGATATGATTTCTGTACAAGGTCATATTCCGCACCTAAAAGTGACTGGATGACTCACACAAAAGTCACAGAAGCATCTCACACACATGAGACAGCCTCAACTCAACACGGCTACTGAAATCACCATGCAGCTGGCCATGGTAAACTAAGCCATATTTAACAGAAGCACTTGGATATTCCAAAGTAACCCCCACCCCCACCCCCACCCCCATCACATGGATCCCTCCTCCCCCCCACCGCATGGCTCCCACTGAACCGCGAACTGCAAAACAAAACCAAAAATCTCTCGCTACGGGCTGGCTGGGGGGAAGGGGGCGCGCCTTCGGTCTTCTGTGGAAAAGATTACTTTGCAGCTGGGAACCTTTATCTCCCTACTAATTGCAGTCCATATTTCAAACAGGCAACCATGAATGACATCACTCTCCTTAGAATTTCTCAGAGAGAGAGAGAACGCATGTTGCTGGAATCATTACAAAGTCCTGGTCCATTCGCTGCGATGTTGTGCTACACAATGATACCACACTATTTACTAATTTCGTGGCGTGGGATGGTCTCCTATCATAGGGGGCCAGATAAGGCAGCTCTCCCCAGAAATCAGTTGCAGAAGGTTCATCGCTACCTCCTGGAAAGTTTCATGGAAATGTCCATAGAGGATTTCCACTCAATACCGGAGTATATTGACAAACTGTTTGAGTAAAAATGCAATGAATGCACGCCAAGTCCTTAGGGCAAGTTAATCATTAATAAATGCTTCCTTTAAAAATCATGAGTCATCTAATCCCTTAAAAAAGCACACTCACCAGAGGTTCCTTCGCTGGCTGGGGTACCCCCTGGGGAGGGTTGAGAGGGTACTGGCTCCAGGGTGATAAACAGCTCCTGTCTGTCTGCTAAAAGGGCTTCTCCGCTTGCCTCCTGCTGCTCCGTGATATTTCTGTCCTCATCATTGTCATCATCATCCGAATCCTCCTCAGGCCTGATGATTATCCCATGGGTGGAGTCCACACAGACCGGTGCGATGGTGGTGGGGGCGCCCCCCATTATCTGATTCATAACCGGCATGTCCTCGGCGGGCCCCCCGAGCGTCCATTTGCCTCTTTGGCTTTCTGGAACGCTTGCCTCAGCTCCTTTATTTTCACGCGGCACTGCTGGGCGTCCCTGTTGTGGCCCCTTTCCAGCATGGCCTTGGAGACCCTGGCAAACGTGTTGTCATTCTGTTTGTTGTTGCGGAGTTCCAACATCACAGATTCCTCTCCCCAGATAGCGATCAGATCCAACACCTCATGATTGGACCACGCTGGAGCTCTTTTCCTCTGGCTGGTCTCCTGTGCTGCTGAGCTCTGCATGGCGTCTTGTGATGCTGAGGTCTGCATGGCGGCTTGTGCTGCTGATTTCTCTGAATGGCGACTGAGCTGTGCAGGTGAGCTCGCCACGCTGACCAAACAGGAAATGCTATTCAAATGTTCCCGGGTCTTTTCCTGTCTACCTGGCCAGAGCAGTGAGTTGAGAGTGCTGTCCAGAGAGGTCACAGTGGAGCAGTGAGGCTGTCCAGGGTGGTCAGAATGGAGCATTGTGGGACAGCCTCTGGAGGCCAATAACGTCCCATGCATCCTCACTAGTCCACAATCGACCCAGAGAGGTCAATTTCAGCGCTACTCCTCTCGTTAGGGAGGAGTACAGAAGTCGATTTTGAGGGCCCTTTAAATCGATGTAAATGGCGTCCATGTGAGGACGGGTATAGTTTTATGTTGACTTAACGTCGCTAAAGTAGACGTTAAGTCGTAGTGGGGACCAGCCCTAAGAGAAAGACCCAGATATTGGGACTGTCCCTATGAAATCAGGACATCTGGTCACCCTACAGTAAGATGGTTTGGATAACGGGAAAAAGAGGGAATCTGAAAAAAAGATGTAAGAAAACTGCTCAAGAAGACAGGAGCTGCAGGGAAGAAGATTTCTCTCCTTGCAGTAGGAAGCCTCAAAAGAAGCAAATGTTAAGGGGCAGAAAAAAGGGAAGGAGATCCATGAGGTAAGCCAAGGCAAAAAGTCAATATTAAACCTTTAAGTGTGAACTGGGTCCTGAAATGAACAGAGAGCCAGCATAACTGAGGGTGAGGATAACATAATCATGCCATTATGTGCCAGCAATGTCCCTCTGTTATGTACATTGGCCAGATTGGACAGTCCCTACGAAAAAGAATAAATGGACACAAATCAGATATCAGAAATGGCAATATACAAAAACCTGTAGGAGAACACTTCAATCTCCCTGCACAAACATTTACAGATTTAAAAGTCACTATATTGCAGCAAAAAAACTTCAAGACCAGACCGCAAAGAGAAAGTGCAGTGCTGCAATTAATTTGCAAATTTGACACAATCAACTCAGGGCTGAATAGGGATTACGAGTGGCTAGCTAACTACAAGAACAGTTTATCTTCTCTCGCTGTTTACACCTCCAGTTCAGCTGCTAGAGGAATACCTCATGCTCCCTGATTAGAGATAACAAGCTGGTTCAGCCTCATTGGACTAATCCTGTTATCTCTAACCTGGTTCTTGCCTACCTATTTATACCTGCCCCTGGACACTTCCACTGCATGCATCTGACGAAGTGGGTATTAGCCCACGAAAGCTTATGCTTCAATACTTTAGTTAGTCTTTAAGGTGCCACCGGACTCTTTGTCACTTCTGCAATTCCAGACTAACACGGCTACCTCTCTGATTCTGTAATCATTCTTGTTTGTACATTTGAAGTGATAATGGCAGAAGCATTCTGCATTTCCTAGAGCCTGGAAAGCTTGGACTTTTATTTAATTATGGACCATGGAGAAGAAATGAGAATACTACCTTTTTATAGGGCGATGGTGTGATGTGTGGAGCTTATCCTTAATGGAAGAGGAGCATCTTCAGTTTTTAAGGGTCAAAGATGCAGATAAGTGCCTAGTGGAATGTACAGAAGGGCCTAGGCAGGTTAGAGGCCTGAGGAGTTAGATAAAGTACTTTCTTAGACAACCAGCTTAGGCATTTTTGAAAATCCCACTAGCTGCCTGTCTGCATCTTTCAACACCTAAATACCTTTGTAAACCTGGCATTGAGACATTTAGCTGAAGGGAAGTCAAGATGTATCTACGTTTTGCTGATCAAAACAGGCAGAGTGGACTGTGGGTGAAGAAACACTAAAGATGTGGAAGGATATGTAAACTTGAAGTTATTGATAACTGTGGTAGGAAGAGGGATAAATGGCTGGACACTACAGAGAATGCTCCAAGGACTCAGTGGTTAGTGTGTGCCTATCACTACCTGTACAGAGAAAGACAGGCAGGGAGTGATTTGTTGTCAGAGACTGGAGAATTCAGGGAACTGATCCGCAGCGCACACAGACAAGATTTCCTCGTGCTAAGTGCACATGGTGGTAAGGTGCCTCAAAACCTGGGTACCCCTCATGAGTGTCACACTTGCATGAACACTTTGTTTAGTCATTTCCTCTTGGCGGTTTTTTATTATCAAGTTTTCTATTTGGATTCTCTTCCTCTGACTTAAACCTTAAGGGCTCAGATTATTAAAGAGGGACATCTGGCTTCATCTTCCAGCCATTGGGTCTTGTAATGCCTGTGTCTGCTAAATTAGAGATAATGTATAAGTTTTGAAACACAGTGAGGGAAATTAAACATAGCAGCAACTTAAAGGATGTGGTTGATTCTCCAACTTGAAGTCTTTAAATTGAGATTGAATGCCTAGCAACAAAATAAATTCTAGCTCAACCACCAGGAATGGATTTGATGCATGCATTATTGGGCCAAATTCTTTGGCCTGTGAGATACAGGAGGTAAGACTAGATCATAATGGTACCTTAGATTTAATTAATCTTGCTCCTGTTGAGGTCACTGAGTTCTGCCATTTGCTTCCATGAAAGTAAGTTCAGGGCTTTAAGTCACTACAGCCACTGTTGAAATGCTACCTCCATGATGGCTGTAAATTGCATGAATTTATAGGCACTAGGAACACAATATTTAGACTAGGAGTTGAGTATAAAATAGGAAAACAGGTACCTTTAGATTAGCATGACCAAACCCAGAGGCAAAGGAGCAGGCAACTTGGCTAAAATTGTTGTATTGGCTTAACTGTTGTGTTTAATCAGATTGAATCCAATGGGACTATTTGCACGTGTAATGTAGCCATATATAATTGGCTTTAGCTAAATCTGCTATCCAGTGTTCATATTGGCTGACACAGGTGCAGAGAATTAGTGGCAGGGGAAACTGCTGAAAAACAGAAGTATTTTAACTTATGTAAAAATCCTGGCACATTTAAAACACTTACAGATCCAGCAAGATAACACAGGAAAATGTGGCCTGTTATCCACCAAAGATGAGAGGAAAACATCAATAAAAATGTACTTGTTGCCAAATGTGTCATTAATGTATGTGAGATACCCAGTTATTGGGGAATAGTGTAAAAGATCATGAATTCTTATCATGAAGCTATTATTTATTCTTACAAAAACACTGTCATAAAAAGTATTTCATCCTTCACAAATGACTTATGCCATTACAAATGCTCTCCTCTTACAGATGGTCTACCTTGACATTTTTTGGTATGTTTCAGTATGGTTCTCTCTTTGTACACACCATTTCAACTTTAGTAAGGGAAAGGACAATGGGCACATTGAGAAAACATTATAGAAATAACAAAGGCTTGCGTCATATTTCCCAGAATATTTGTAAGAGTGGTAGAAAATGAAATAATACATTGATGTGAGAATGAACAGTTTACCTGCACAGCACTGGTATCTTGAAGTCCAATTACATATTAGTCATTCTTTTTTCAAGAGATAAACCCAATAGCAAATTCATTAATTTTCCCCGCTATTCTAAAAGTGAAAATACCATTGCCTGTGCCCAGTTTGTTGAATTTTTAATCTGCGTATAGATGATTCTCAAAAGAATTACACTGATTGTGCTCTAACCTTGTATTTGCCTTAAATGTTTCACTCTCACTTTATGTAAAACCTGGTTTTTGTTGACACTAATCTGGCAGCATAAAGGAGTCCTAGTGTAAATGAGAATCAGGCTCTTACTGTCAAACAACTTTTTCACTGTGCCTGAAGCACACAGAAGATGTTTAACATAATTAACTAGATAACACGGAGCAAACTTTGTGTACTTTGAAACATATGTTTGAAATTATGCAAAGAAGGCAGATATTTAAAAGGTACATTTTAAAGGAAAACAAGAAGCAGTGTGACAGGAAAAAGGAAATAGCATGTGTTGTACTTTTGTAAATATTGTGTCAACAAACCCAATAACTTTTGTTCTAGTCACTGCCCCCATGTAAAGAGATTGTTAGCATAGGTTCAGCTGCACTGTTGAACTACAACCAATACAGCTCTATTGCTGGTAGCAACACTGGGAGCAATAGACCAGCCACTCGGGTTTAGCTGTGCTCATAGCAAATCAAAACAAAATGACTAAAACACTGGTTGCCCTTAGTATTCTGTTCATAAACAAAAGGGCTGCATGTGTGGCAGTGAAGAGTGGAAAACAAAGAAAAATGCTAGTGTAGACATGGACATTGAGATCAAGTACAAGATCCTTTTATAGAAATTGTGTTTTCCAAGGCTAGAGGCAGTTATCTAAAGAGATACCACTTCCCAGGAAAGCTTCAGATAAGGGGTATTTTGTTTCAGACTCAATTATAATCAGTTTTAAGATTGAATCCCAGCAAAACAAGGGAAATCCATCCTAAAATGTACAGTTTATCCACAGCATATAATTCAGATAAACTTCAAACTGATTTCTGCATCTCTATATGTTAATCTCAAGTACTCACCAAATACCTTGTGAGAAGAAACTGCAGCTATTGGATTGTCTGCAAACTTGTTATTTCAGCTACTGATTATCTGTGATCTGCGATTAGTCACATAACGTTGTTTCTGCTCTCTGATCAGAGGACTAAAACTTGCAAAACAAGAGAATAATGAAGTATGGCTAGCAAAGAATGTACTTCCACCACGAATTTAAGACTAAGAACCACACTTGCTACAAAGTATAAAACACTTTCAGGACCTGCAAACATTTTCATGAAATAACTGGAAAGCCTCCAAACAACAAATAAAATCCCAAAAATCACAGGGAGCTCACCATGTTTATATGGGAAACTATTTGCAAGCCACATCTGTAACATTTAAGAAGCTGTACCCAAATGTTAGGTTATTACAGAATAAATATATTTTTAAAAGCCTGATAGTTTATGTACTAGAAGCAAAAAAAGGGCACAAACCCAATATTTTAAATCTATGTGGTGGGCCAACTTTAAGGACAGGTTCTTTTTCTGATGCACAAGATGAAGGTCCCCAAAACACTAGCAATGCCATATCAACAGCATTAACTATTCTTCAAAATGAGCAAGAGACAGTAAGAAAACACAGAACAAAGCATGTTTTTGTACATCCTGTTCTATCTATCTTTTCCCTCCCCTAATGAGAGGACTTTGCCTTTTCTTGTATCTTTATCATTCCAGAGCTCTATACAGACCAATACTCTGTAGATAATGAAATGATCCAGTCTACATGTGCCAAGAATACTACAATCACCAACCAATTGACTTGTCCCCCCTTTGCTCTTCTTTATTTGTGCATCAGACCAATTAGCTCTTGGACAGGGGGATGGAAAAGGAAGTGAAGGTTGGGCTATTAGATCAAAGTTCTCTTTCCAGTCTCAATGGCTTTCTTTATTTTGAAAAAGGCATTGTAAAACCACATTGGTCCTGCCTTTTCACTAACAACAGCTCATTGGAAAATGAGATTTTACCCATGAAAAACTACCAAATGAACACTTTGGGACAAGAACTTTCAGATGAAAGGCAAAAAACTTGATTTGAAAATGGTGTCACTGTGCTTCATGGGCATCAGAGTTGGGGAGCCTTGTGTCCTCATTCTCCTCCAGGGCTAGGTTCTCTTGCCAAATTACATCTCATGATTCACCACAGACCACGCTCTTCCTGAGCCGCCACATTTCATCATGGGAGTTCCTGGCTGCTGTGTATCAGGGGAAAGGTAGCCTGATCAAGCAAGCTGGCCCATGGAGGGGAGGGATAGCTATGTGGTTTGAGCATTGGCCTGCTAAACCCAGGGTTGTGAGTTCCTTCCTTGAGGGGTCCATTTAGGGACATGGGGCAAAAATGGGATTAGTCCTGCTTTGAGCAGGGGGTTGGACTATATGATCTCCTGAGGTCCCTTCCAGCTCTGACATTCTATGATGAGAGGGGAGAAGAAAGGCATCAGGCACCTGAACTACAACTCTGAAGTTTAGACAATACATAATGAACAAATAAAACAGGGGCAAGAAGCAATATAACAAATGATGTAGTTATTTGTCATACATGCTACATGTGCAAGTCTTGAAATTTTGTCTAAGAGAATAAGTGATAGAAAAGATATACTCTGGGGTTTAGGCCAATCTCTAAGTAGAGCTCAGGATGAGACCCAAGTGGGGGTGGGGGGAGAGATTATCTGTCAACTGCAGGGTTCTTACACCTTCCACCAAAGCATCTGGTGCTAGAAGCTGTTGAAGACAAGATACTATGCTTCTTGGGTCTGAACCAGTCTGGAAATTATGTATGTATGTAAAACACAAATATTGACTTCTATGTATAGATATACATATTTTTTTAAAAAAAAGCTTAATGACTTGGATAGTTGAGGTCAATCCAGAGCAGACTGTCTACTTTTGGAGCGGAGGACAAGGATGTGATGAGACAGGGCAGATGGGGAAAAGCAGGTCTCTTATATCTGCAGGAGACATGATTATGAACATAACAGAGGACTTAGGTCTCCATAATTGACAATCCTTTCAACCTTTTATGAGGAATATATTCACACTTTTTTTAAAAGGTAAAGCAAATCAGAGTTACTTCAGAGTTTAGACTGGTAATCTTATTTGATCTGGATATGCAGATTCATCAGTTTTATGCTCCTAAATACAAAGATCTGATCAATGTATGGCCAGAGCATGCTGTCCTCCAGGACTTCTCCTGGAGCAGCAGGAAACGTTCAGGAAAATAAGAGTATTGCACTAATTTTGTTATGTCTTCCATAGAAAATGCTTAAATATTCTGCTGCATAGTTTGGCAAGAGATTAAGTGTTGAAAAGGTCAAACTGAAAACAAACATGAATGTTTTAGTCTATATGATCAATAGCATTAGAATTCAGTCCTGTAACTATAACGTAGCCACTCTTGTGGCTAGCAAATTACATTTGCAAAGATTTGAAAAGATGCATCAATACAGTTTTATATTCATCACTTAAAAATTGCAATGCCTATATAAATGTAGCTTCTGTACAAAGTGAATCAATAAATCCTCTTCAATGAAAATTATTGATTTCCTGCCAAAAACAACTCAGCAGGCATAGCTGTGTTATGAAAAAAGCATACAATTTAAAATATGTGCAAAACAAAAAATCTTTCCCGGGATGTCCTGAGTTTAACTTCTGGCACGCCCAGCAGCAATTTCAGATTGCCCTAATTCAGAGGCTGTTTATAGATTACATTTTTCAAAGATCATTTTGATTATAGTAATGTGGGAGACATAGAAAAGATTTGGAGGCTTGGCTTGGTTCAGATAAGATCATCTGAATCTCATTCAAACTTCTTGGGTCTAAAACACTGGGTTGGAAATTTTGGGAGAACAAGTTTCCAAAATATTTCTGGGAGTTTCTTCTTCTTCTCATGCTGGAAGTACATATTCAAACCGCTTTTTGCTTAGTATTTTGGCCTTCCCCATTTTGTTCCTGGTTGGAACCAGAAAGTGCAGATGAGCCCAAAACTGAAAGATATTGTAACAATTCATCAGCCATTTACAGTGCCACAGCTGTCACTGCTGCACATCACTTCTTAGCAACATCAGGGAAAGAATTTAGATCCTCTTGCTCCAAAAGCACAGCCCCCTGCTGCTTGAACTACAAGAGAGTCTTCATTAGCTTTTGGAAATGTGTAGCCTATGACACACAACTGAGCAATCCTGACCCCATCTGGTGGTCACTATACACACTTGCTGATTCATTGTTATGGTATGTATTGTATCAGCTTGATGACACTGTTTTTATTCTGAAGATGTTTGTTGAGTAAGTCGGCTAGGAAGTATATCTCATGCCATGTTTGTAATTCATGCATATATCTTACATAGCTCTATATATCTACAAGATTTGAGTTCACTATGGCTATATTTGAGGCCTATACATGTTTGGTGAATCCACTATCTCAACTGGCCCATATTTACAATTTTGGAAACTGAATATTGAAAATACACCACACTTAGCTGGCCATGTGGCCTAAGGGAAAGATAAAGAAAACTAAACCCGGGGAAACCATAGATAAATAGTGTTTTCAGAGTTGAAGAGAAAGAATTCCTGATAGCTGTATTTAACCAAGGTGGGCTGGACCACATAAGATCACACTGGAAGCTTTTACTGTAGCTCACTGCCACAGGAAATGTTTCTGGAAGCAACCAAAATTACATAACTGGAGCCACTCAGAAGGTTCTGCTTCATGTCATGACTCACAGGCTTCAAACCTGGATCCACAGGAGCAGCCATGCTTCAACCCTCCACTTGGATGCCTGCTGACACCTGCTGATCCAGACTCCATGAAGCCAAGCCCCAATTTGAGGCTCCTCCCCTGAAGACCTATTGGCAGAGTCCCAGAGCAGCTGATTGGCCCACTGGCCCTACTTAAGACAGCAACAGGCACAGGGAGCTGTCCCAACAGTTGAGGTTCACCTTGCTTTGGACTATGCACCTTGTGCTCCCTGCTCCTGTGGCTTGACTTCCTGGCAGCCTGACCGGGCTTGGCTCCAGACCTCCAATTGTGGTTGTGATCTCCAGGTTGTTTCCTGCTTCTGACCTGCTGGTATCCTTATCCTGGATTCCTTACTCATGATTCCTCACTGTAGACTCTGACACTGACCACTAGGTCTGGCTGCTTATACCTACACACCATGTGAACTGAATCTCCCATAGCCGATGTCTAAATTCACAGCCATTATTTTAATTTCTAATTAAAAACACTGCCTGTAAAATAGCAACACTGCATTTTGTGGTTTAAGTTTACAAAATAATATTCTCTTACAAACAGAACCAAAGCTCACTGAAGTCATTTGGAGTCTATTGAATTCGATGGGCTTGGAGCAGACCAGTAAAAAGGAGAGAGACTGGCCCAGACCAGAACCTTGAATCCAGGTGTCCCCAAATTGAAGCCATTCAAACCAAAACCTGAAAAAGGTCATGGTTAGTGGAAGGACTGCAGCTGTAGACAGGCCATGCATAGGAGATGGGAACTTGCATTTTAAGAAAGCCCTATATGTTCCGTTCCAAATCATTGACCCCACTTTAGTGGGGAGGCAGATAGTAGTAGGATCTGTATTGTTCAATACCCGAATCACCAATTAGCAAGGGAAACTGGCACAGAAGCCAGCACAAGAAGAGACTGCAGACCCACCATCTCAACACAGCCTATCCTGCACCAGCCTCCTCCTGCTGCTCCCTGAGCAGACACTGGCCCTCCTGCAAAACATGCTCCTGCACTGCCACCAGTCAGTTCTCTCCATCAGTGCCTTGTCCCATGCTGCCAGAGTTTACATAGCCCTTCCATTTCCCTCTCTCTGCACCTGAGGTCCCAGTCACAGGTCCTTCTCCATCACCAATATGCCTGATGCTACAGCAGTCTTCATCCTCTGGTGGTGGCAATCCTGTGAACACTCCCTCTGTTGCACAACCCTGGTGCCTGGAAGCCCAAGCAGTGCTTGTTGCACGGAGAGCGGGGACTCCTCAGGTTGGATGTAATGCAGCATAAGCCTCTGAATGCAACTTCTAAAAATTGGTTGCATGGGGTCTAGTTGTTCCTCCTTCTTACAGGCTGGATATACTCCAGGCACACAGCTGGATGACCAGGTGGGCATCACCGTGCCTAAAGTGCTGTCCTGGTTATGGCTGCACCCTTCATCCACCTGATTACTGCTGCACATTTTATGTAGGGAGTTTGTTCATTATTCTTCTTTCTGCTCTGCGAGATACTTCACCCTAGTGCTTCTAAATCCCCAAACATACTTTCCAAAATGGCCGTGTACACATGCAACTCTCCTGTAGATGTGCCTCTTGCCATAGTTGAGGACTAATGAATATCTACCTCTAGTCTCAGTCATTTATTTTCTTAAATGGGAGTTCAGGTGTACACACTTCAGCAGCAAATGTTTATTCATCCTAATAGTCACAACCCACCTTTGAGTCTCATGATCCGGAGGCTCACACTTCAAGTGTGTATTGGGTGTGGGGGAAGGGCGGGGAGTGTCACAAATATCAGCAAAGCAAATGAGTGGGTTTTATTTTTAAAGAATAGTTGTGAATAATTTTTTGTGTATTTGCCCAGCTCTCCTGCAAGCTTTAACGGAGGCATTGGCACCAGTCGTCTCTCCCATCCTGAAAGCGGTGAGCGCTGAATAATTCCAAGCAGCTGTTGCAAAGCTCACGCTGAAGCTTTTACACAAACGTTAAACATATATTTTAAGAGAATTGGGAAATCAGCCAGATTTCCATCCCCACCCCCAGGGAATGTAATACTACAGCCTGTGCCCCCCACCCCACCCCCCGTTCCCCCACCACCTCTTGGTTTCCTTTATGCCAGAAACAGATAATCATCAAAATAGCTTGGTGTGAGAAAGTGTGCAGGTTTTTGAGAAAAATGTTAATTCCATTTCTCTGCCTGTTAACAGTAACTAAGTGGCCTATTACAGCCCTTCTCTTGATGCATGTCTCAGATAACACACAGAATAATCCTCTCTTTTGAATAAAAGGCCTGTAGTGCAGCAGTATTCCAGAGACAAATGCACATGCAGGTTAAGATGTCTGCACTGCCAGCATTGTTTAAGGACAGCCAAAAAGGGAAATCAATATTCCTCAGGAGAGCATTTTGCTGGTGCAGCTGCAAGTTGCGGAGATTGGTTCAGTGTAGTGCTCTCATTAATAGAGTCTAATGGCCACTATAAGATTGAGAAGGTGCAGAGAGACACAACATACTAAAAAAATATATATAGGTCTCACTGGCTTTGTCTGATTAGGCCCTTTATTATCTTCAGAGGATCATGTTTATAAAGTGGAGCCTAATGATATTTATGAATTGCAAAATTAAGCACGTCCCTGGAGCAATCATTAGCATGAAAGCAATTGCTGTTCCTTTCTTTCCGCCCTCTAGAGCTTTAGTAGAAAGCAACTGACTCAATCTGAAGCGGTTGTGTATTTTAGGGCAAATTCCAGTATTGAAAAGAAAATACAATTTATACCGCATAAAAGCTAAAAACCACATCTTTTGCTAACATTAATATCTCTCTTCCCAACTGAATGTCTCTCACGATAGAGAAAGCTACACATATTGTATCCTACCATCCACAACGTTTCTTTTGTATTTATTATCAGACTCTCTCACTCTTCCTTCAAACACACTGTCTGTCATGTATGCCATTTGCAGCGTTGTTTCCACGTTGGTCCCAGGACATGAGAGAGACCAGATACAAGTTTTTCAGCAAAGAAGAGCTCTGTGTATCTCGAAAGCTTGTACATTCCAGCAACAAAAGTTGGTCCAATAAAAGATATTGCCGCACCTACTTTGTCTCTCTCATGTACGTCATTTGTCATTCAGCCATTAGATTTTCTGCCTGTGCTGTTGAAGCCTGCAAGGAGTAAGTGGGAAGCATGAAAGAAACTATTGGAGGAAGTTTGAAAGAAGCTGCCAAGGGAGTTTGAGTAGATGAAGCATGATGACTGAGACATGACATCAAGGGAGTAAAGGAATGGGGGAAGAGAGCTGAAAAGACTAAAAATGACCGAGGATCAAACTCAAGTTACTACTTCCAGACAGACAGCTTAAGGGGGAATCTGACACCTCTCTCTAGGAAATGACTATCAAGAAAATGTATTTGGTGAGGTTATATACTTAAGTATGGCCCCAGTCCTAAAATAAGCTATGCAAAAGTGTACATCTGTGCCTGCACAGCACCCTATTGGCTTCACAGGCATGCAACACTTGCCTGTATCAACAATTATTACTGTGATTTGTGTACATTTCTTCAGTTGTAATACAGCTGAAAACTGTTTCGGAAAAAGAATTGTTTGCACTTTTATATCTTGAACAAAAGTCACCAGCGTCACAGAACTCCACATAGAATGCTACCATACCATCTGTTTTTGTCAACGTGTCAGGAGACCCATTACTCTTTAGGTTTACATTTTTAATAGTGAATAGAAATAAGGTGCTATCAATTGAATTTAATGCAAATATTTTCTATGTAGCATATATGTAGAGAATGTTATGATTGCAAAGACACACTTGAAATTGGGAAATGGCAGAATTAAGGTTGCTTGTGGAACCTTAAACAAACCCCCTTGTGTATATGAATTATGATACAGTTTTGAATTACATGATCACGTATTTCCCTTCCCCTAGATCCCCTGCCTCACTCAATGTACAGGAAGGATAGTGCTCAGGGAGCGAATCATAGTTGTGTAACAAAGGAGGTCATTGTCTGCGGTATCCCTGCCTCTGCTGTTACAGAAGTTGAAAGGCGGATAGTGATTGAGTCTAGGGGTTGCAGGAAGAGGAAAGGTCTTGTGGTTAAGGCATTGACCACCACCCTGAAGAACTATACCTGAAGGATTCTATATCTGCTTCTCCTGAGGGCCTGGATCCAGAAAAGGACTTAGGCTTTGCAATGCTCACCATTGCACCTAGAAAAAAATCACTAGAACAACAATGGGATCCACAAAGCCTGAGGCAGGTGCATAGGCTCCCTATACAATGAATGGGGAGAGACAGGCACCTAACAATAGGATCAACAAAAAACAGAACTCAAGGTGATTCCCTGCCTATGCTATGCAATGGGAGATGCTGACAAGAGGTGTGTATTCTAAGCTCTGATCCTCTCATGGAGACAGGTGCCTAAATACAGGCTGTAGAGGCAAGCTTATCTCTGCTGGTGATCCACAACCAGGGACATCTCAACATAGTTAAGTGCACTGAACGTTAACCATACAGTTAAAGTACATGAAGCTATACAATGAAAGTAGTCACTCGCATATCCTGGGACCAACACCGCTGCAATAGCACTGCAAATTTCTCCCTTCACTAAATCTGGGGAGTTAATTTTTAAAATGGAGGCTTTTAAATTAAGGCATTTAAATTTGATGCCTAAATGGGTATCTGGTGAACACAAGACAATTTGACTTTCCAAAGCAGAATTCAGCAGCCAAACCATGCCCCCCTAAGTTTCAATATTGGCTTGGAAGAAACACTGTCCCTAGTGAAAGAGAGGAATACTTGTAGCACCTTAGAATAAATATGAATTTTTAGATTTAATCAAACTCGGTAGGACTCTCTGGGAGCCTCTCTTAGAGGTGCCATTCAGCTGATAGCCTGCACTTGTGTGGCAAAGACATCTCTCAGGTAGCACTCAGAAAAATGCCTCCTGCTTGGCAAAATGAGGAAAACAAATTTAAAATTTAAAAATTCATAGGCCAGATTTTCATGTCAGCTACGACTCTGTAAAGGCCGATCATTTCACTGAAGTGACTCACATCTTCCCATAGAAATAATCAAGTAGCGAAAATTGGTGCTGTAATTTTACTGGAGGTAGGCGATTTGTAGGCTGTGACTACAATTTATTGTAGTAAAAAATGTTTGTTTTCCTGTTTCTTCTACGCTCCTTTCCCCCACCCATTTGTTTGGTGTATCTACCTGTTATGTCTACTGATATGCTAAGGATGTAAGATCTTTGGAACAAAGGGCTGCTTTTTAATCGTTTGCATTCAGTTCCTGATAGGGACCTCTAGGGGTTATCGTAATACAAATAATTACTAATAGGCAGCTCTTCTTGCAGTTTGTCCCTGAATTCTGTCAGACTGTTTCTAATAAAACATGAAGGAGTGAGTGAGTTCTTCATGTCCTTTGTTAGAAAAAATCCTTAGCACATACTGAAGGATTATTTGATGAATGTGAATGATGATGATGAAGTTCTAGAAAGCTAAGTAATTAATGTTGACAAGTGGCCAAGAAGGAATAAATGGGTGTGTTATCCCATTTGCTGATTGTGTGTACATGAGAGTGTCAGGGTCTAAGAAACATTAATGCACTTTAATCATTTTAAGTGTTTTCTGTTCCTTGGCCTCTTCCAAATCTACCACGGAATAACAGTTCTTCACTCTTACTGCAACAAAGGCGATTCAGAGAAAAATGCTAGAAGGGCAATACAAAGAGAAATTGAAATCTCCACTGATAATTCTTTCCAGATATAAAGTATTCATAGCTATGGCAATATAAATGTTTATTTTTTATCTCTTTGTAATTGAGTAGTAGAAGACAACTGGTATCTCGTGAATATTGTGTCAGCCCGTGCTTTCTAAAGGATTTCAATAAGATATTCAGTAAACTTGATATGGTCTTTAGTTTAACTTGGAGTATTAGGGATACATTTTCAACCCCAGCCTCCCAATGTGCTCATGAAAAATTGCATATAAGACCACACATTTTTCAAGTACAAATGCGGACTGTGGACTTGAACTTGAAGAAAGTCAAGTGGCTTTACAAAACCCAGAGCATCCGCAAGTTTTCCTATTCGTGTTAAAAAGGAGCATGTTCTTCCTTCAGCGTGTACAGTCATTCCCTTTAGTATCAGATTCATTATAATGGAGCCATGATGAAGCATTAACAAGAAATTGGACTGAGTGTAAAGCATTTTGATAATCTGGACCTGATTCTCTGGTGCCTCACTCCTTGTGGAGTTATTTATACCTGTGCAAAGTGGGTATAAAACATCATCTTTTAGATTTGACAGCATTTTACGCTCGCTTTGTATTCATTTTGCACAGAAGTAATTGACAAAGTGCTAGGCAGTGGGGAGATTAGGCCTATGATATTATCGACTTATGCATTAATTATCCTGTCTGTATCCTACCAGAATATGATATACCGGGGTCGGCAACCTTTCAGAAGTGGTGTGCCGAGTCTTCATTTATTCACTCTAATGTAAGGTTTCGCGTGCCAGTAATACATTTTAACGTTTTTAGGTCTCTTTCTATAGTCTTTAATATATAAATAAACTATAGATGTATGTACAGTAAATATGGTTTTAAAAATGTTTAAGAAGCTTCATTTAAAATTAAATTAAAATGCAGAGCCCCCCAGACCAGTGGCCAGGACCCGGGCAGAGTGAGTGAAAATCAGCTTGCATGCCGCCTTCGGCACCCGTGCAATAGGTTGCCTACCCCTGTGATATACTGTTGCTTAAATGAAGAAGCTCTGGGTTTCTGTGCCTGTAGCAGAGCCATGGAGATTTCAGTCCCACCTACTGTGGCACATGCAACTCAGCAACTCCATTTAATCAGCCTTAGTAACAGATTTCCTGGTACCTGCCAGCTATGATATCAGCTTGCCAGACATTCAAATGTGCCTGGAAATGTCTCCTTCCTACCGGGCCTCCCAAACGCTTGCAACTCTCTTGGGGCATGGGAATCAAAATCCCTAGTAGAGAGCATCAATCGCTCTTTATCCAAAGGACAGGCTCCTTTGCATTTGGATCGAATAGTCAGCAATGTTACCACTTTGCTTTTGAGAGCCAGGGTGCTCCTGAATATGCATGTTCAGCTCTTTTAAAGCAGGACGTAACTCTGTTTTGGTTGATTCACTCCATTGTTAGATTGTGCACCCCTCAGGATCACACAGTGGTGAGTCAGTCATTTGTAAACAGAAGGGGAAAAAACCACCAGTGAATAGAGAAAACCACAGGCTCCATTTTTTTGTGATCAAAAGCTTCAGTGTCTCCATGTAAAAAAAGCACAATTATTTATTAAACAAAACTCATAGCATGATCTCTTCTGCACAGCTACCTCCGGATCTGCTGGGGCCCACTCTCTGCAGAGCTGAGAAAAGATTTGCTGTTCAAAAAAAAAAAAAGAAAAAAAAAGTTTGCTTATTTTGAGGGATTTCCTGAGCAGAGATCAAATTGTGTAAATTCTGCTGTCAGCTACTCCCACAGGGACTAATCTGAGGGCACCACAACTAACTCAGTTGCGAGACCAAAAATAAAATTCCCACAGCATTTCAGGAACGCAAGGCCAGACCTGCTAAATCAGCCTCGGTGAAGAAGGTGATGTAAATGTATAGGATTTGCAGGTTTGAAAACACGAATAAAAACAAAGTCACTACTGATGTAAGAAATACCTATTTGCTGTCTAACCACACAGACTCTATTAGAGGATGCTTCGATGATAAATAATAATGCTTATCATGCACAAAATTAAAAGTAAAAAACAAATTTTGCAAAGAAACCCTCATTAGCATGAAGCAAAGAGGTCATTTTCTCTACAGTATTCAAGCTGGAGAGGCATAGTGGTGTTATGTCAGGCATATGAAGTGTCAGCACATTGTTTTTGTGCAGGAAGTTGAGGGACTGGTTGGTTTCTCTGGGCACTGGGCCCAGTTTTTGTTTAGTTTTCTGTAAGCCTAGATACTGCATACAGAGATGGTCAGCTCAGAAATAAACAAATACCACAGAGCATAGAATGAATTTACACTTCTCCAACTGCTGAATGCACGACGACTATGTAAGGCATCTTCCTGCATCGCTTAGCACAAAAAAAATTCCATTCATTTCATTGGGAATTTTGCCTGTGTAAAGACCATAAGACTACACCTCAAAAAAGGTTATTAAAAAACAAACAGTAAAACCCCAGCCATTAAAACCAAAGTAGGCCCTGATAGTGCAATGTACTTTGAGCACTTGCATGAGATCCAGTATAGGAGCAGGAGCTATGATGCCTAAAGTTATGTACTGAATTAATTGGCTTGATTTTTCAGAGGTGCTGGGAACAACAACAAGAACATAAGAACGGCCATACTGGGCCAGACCAAAGTTCCATCTAGCCCAGTATCCTGACTTCCTTCAGTGGCCAATGCCAGGTGCTTCAGAGGGAATGAACAGATCAGGTAATCATCAAGTGATCCATCCGCTGGCGAATCCTCATGGATTTTAGGCAACTTAAATATATGTCTTAATGTAGTTTTAGGCGTCTAACCATAGAGACCCAGGTTTGAATTGAGGACAGTTGGTTCTCAGTACCACTCAAAATCAGACCATTGGGCCATATACACAGTTTTATGGCTATAATGATTTCCAGGAGGCCAAAGGGCACAGTTAGATTTGGGTGAATACTGCAAACCATTTCTCACAGATAGTCATTTGTTCACCACAATTACTCCACTTTTGCATTAACTTTCTGTGACCACTGAATCAATTGAGTTTCACTGGCACAAATATTTGTGAATAGTCCCAGCTGACTGTTCATAGAAACCAAATTCTAAATGTGCATGAAGAACAACTGACATCAGAAATGCTTGCACAGTCATTCAAAGAACAAACAATATTATGTAACTTCTCTGACCAATCACAACCAAGCCTTACAGTCCCAGTTAGAGAAATCTCTTTTAATAAATTTCCATAGTAAATGCAAACAATTAATAGACTTGGAAAAATGTTGAACTGCTTGTGTATATTTTCAGAGCAGACAGAAGTTAAATTCATATATGCAAACTGTGATGAGAATATTGGTGTATTTCATGTAGCTATCAGTTGGTATATTGTAACTGCTGCTTATACTAAATATAGTTATTTCACTGTTCCCTTGCCACCCTCCCCTTTTCCTACCCATTTATTTATTGAATATAATTGTTGCCCCTCATCATCTGCTTAGATTGTAAATTGTTTGAGGCAGGGCCCATCACTTTCATGATGTGTGTGCGTGCAGTGCATATGGGACCTCGATTTCTGATGCTATGTTCATCATAGAATAAACTGAGCCTCATTCCCCTCTCAGTCTAGTGAGAATTACAATTAATTATATTTAAATTAATGGAGTTACACTGATAGAAGAGAGCAGGAAATAAGGCTCACTGCTTTTCTAACCCAAACGGATTGCAGGACATAAAGAAACTCTCATTCTCCTGCACTAACATCCATTGGATAAAACTATTTTTCTCTCTTGGATATAACAAATGAAAAGCATTATAACAATACATTAGGGCAGTGACTCTCAACCTTGCCAGATTACTGGACCCTTTGAGTCGGATTTGTCATGCATATCCCCAACTTCACTTTAAAATGGCTTGCTTACAAAATCAAACATAAAAATACAAGAGTCATAGCACACTATTACAGAACAATTGCTTACTTTCTCATTCTTACCATATATATATATATAAAATAAAGCCATTGGAATATAAATATTGTCCTTAGATTTCAGTGTATAGAGCAATATAAACAAGCCATAGTATGAAATTTTAGTTTGTACTGACTTCGCTAGTGCTTTTTAAGTCTCTTTCTTTGCCCGTCACCCCCCAGCCGGGGTATGGGCCACCAATTGGTGTTGGTGTTTCAGTAGCAATTGGTTCCCTTATGGCAGGGGTGGGGAACCTGTGGCCCGGGGGCCTTATACGGCCCGCCAAAGCATTCAATCCGGCCCGCGCATGTCCCTGGCTGGCGGCTCCCCAAGGCGCTTCCTGGCCCCTTCGCCGAGCCGCCCCCGCCCGGGGCAGCTCCGCGCTCGGCGAAGAGGCTGGGAAGCGCCTCGGGGAGCCGCCGGCCAGGGACGCGCGCAGGCCGCCAGGCGGGGGTGGCTCCCCGAGGCGCTTCCCGGCCCCTTCGCCGAATGCGGAGCAGCCCCCGCCTGGCAGCCCGGGGCAGCTCCACGAAGAAGCCAGGAAGTGCCTCGGGGAGCCGCCAGCCAGGGACGCGCGCGGGCTGCCAGGCGGGGAGGGAGGGAGAAGGAGGAGGAGTGGCCCCCGAATGACATTGTAAATCTTCAAATGGCCCTTGGCAGGAAAAAGGTTCCCCACCTCTGCCTTATGGGGTGGAGTTGCTAGCCCCATGCCCATGTTAAGCCTACAGCACCTGGTATTCCCAGGAGGTCTCCCATCCAAGTACTACCCAGGCCCAAACCCACTTAGCTTCTGAGATCAGATGGGAGCGGGCGTGTTCAGGGTGGTTTAGCCGCATGCTTTTTAAGTAGCCGGTTGTAAAATTAGGCATATAGTTAGAGGAGTTGCTGTAGCCCCTGGAAAACCGTTGTGTACGCACAGAGGTATGCAGAGCGCTAATTGAGAACCACTGTATTAAAGAATCAATCTCTGTGGCTATGAAATTTCTTTTCTTCATCTTCATATTCATGTTGCAGCCAGAGACCATTATACTAAGACAACATTCAAAAATCATGAGGTCTCTCTTAGTTTTGCTATCTCACTATATATCAGGAGTAGGCAACCTATGCCAGAGGCGGCACATGAGCTGATTTTTAGTGGCACTCACCCTGCCCAGGTCCTGGCCTGCATTTTAATTTAAATGAAGTTTATTAAACATTTTAAAAACCTTATTTACTTTACATAAAACAATATGTTATATATTATAGACTTATAGAAAGAGACCTTCTAAAAATGTTTAAATGTATTACTGGCACGCAAAACCTTAAATAAGAGCAAATAAATGAAGACCCGGCACACCACTTCTGAAAGGTTGCCGACCCCTGCTATATGTTTTTTTGATGTTGGCAGGCCAGGTGCCAGCGCATACCAAGGTCCCGATGCCTCAATTAGACACTGGCAGATACATGACTGGAATCCATATAGCTCAGCTGTGGATTAATATTGATAAACCAGGTATTGGAATTATAAGGAAGTGTTTAGTGTTTGCATTCTCTTGAGTGCTCGTAAATTGCTGCATGTATTAATCTTACTTGTAATGTGGGTGTTCCATACTGTAATGTATTATTTGAGCAGTTGTATTGTGAGCCTCTGTCACTCTGTGAGTATGTGTACACAGCAAAGAAAAACCCACGGGTCGCCCATGCCAGCCAACTTTGGCTCATGGGGCTGTTTCATTGCTGTGTAGAATTTGGGGCTCAGGCTGTAGCCTGCGATCTGGGACCCTCCCATTCTGCAGGGTCCTAGAACTTAGACTCCAGCCTGAGTCCTGAAGTCTACACAGCAATGAAATTGCTGCACAGCCCAAGATCCGTGGGCTGAAGTCGGCTAGCACAGGCCAGCCGTGGGTTTTTCATTTGCTGTATAGACATACCCTGTATGACTCTCTATACACTACAGGGACATGGATTACTGTGAATGCTGCTCTTCTACAGGAATTGTTTTGCCCCTTTCAAAAGAGGAGACTCATTTATATCAGGTGGGCGATGGTTGAATCTTGCAACTGGAAACTCCCCACATCTGGATTGAGGAATCATCAGCAAATGGACTAAGGACTCTTATCATTATTCTGCTCTCCTCCCGTGAAGATATGTCATGTAAGTGGACACCTGCCATCAGCTGAATTTGCAGCTGAGAGCTCATGACAGGAGGGGGATAAAAACCCTAAAGCAAAGGAACTGAGGCTCTTTATGCTGCTTGGACTCTGTGAGCGCAAGGTTTTTCTAGGCAGAAGCAAGAGATCCCCAGCTGCTTAGCCTGCATTAGCCCTAAAGGACAAATAGAGTTTGCTGATTATAGAAGCCTATATTGCTTTTGAAAGCAAAGTCTGTAACTCATTCATGTATCTATGTTTGCTTACTTTAACATTGTAATAACTCTAATTTCCTTTTTTAATTTAACAAATCTTCATATAGTTTACTATAGGATTGGCTACAAGCGTCGTTGGCATGAGACCTAAAGCACAATTCACCTGGGGTAAGTGACTGGTCCTATGATATTAGTAGTAACATCAATATTGGTATGATTCTTGATGTAAGGGGCCATCTATCACCAAGATATGATCACTTGGGTGGCAAGATATCCCTAAGGGATATCTGTGATTCTGTGTTTAGGCTGTTAAAGTGCCTGAGGAGTTTGTACTTGGTGCCGTTGGTTAAGTGAAATCTCAGTTTAGAAAAAGCAACCAATTTGAGGCTTGTGCTCTAGGTTTGTCAGTCTGCCTTGAGGTTGGTACTCACACTCTTTTCTCAGTTCAACTGATCAAAATAAAGACTGACAACAAAGAAATCAGGGAAGCATGTTAAATCTCTCAGTACACTTCAGAAAACTCTTATCAAGAAGATAGTCAAAGAAATTTCTCCTGGAAGGAGAGTGGGAACAGCCTCCCTAGGGATGTGGTGGATTTGCCATCCCCTGAAGTCTTTAGATCAAGAGTTGATGTTTTTATAAAATATATCCTCTAGCTCAACCAGAAGCTATGGGTTTGATGCAGGAATCACTTGTGAAATTTCATGGCCTGAGTGATGTAAGAGGTCAGACTACATGATCAGAATAATCTCTTTTGGCCTTAAAGACTATGAAATCTATGAAAGATTAAAACTTGAGCTGTGAGCAGTATAAAGCACCGCGTCACTAGGGACCAAGAACTGTTTGCTCTCAGCCCATTTTATTATGGAAAGGCATCCTGATCATGAAACTCGTCATCACAATTAGCACTAGTAGGCACCCTTGCTGACAGCCTCAGAGGAGAGGCCAAGGACTGCCTGGAAAGGGACAGTGAATTATGGTTACCTTCTGACCCCACAAGGTCAGGGATGAGGCACAAGGCAGTACTGGGAAGCTGCACGTCCACTGTCTGTGTGTCTGCACTATTTCTATTGACAGAGGACTTCAGTTTCAACTGCAGTGTCATCAATCAACCCCCAACGAACTAAATTCAATTAAAAATAAAAATAGAGCTGTGAAAACTTGAAAACATCCCCCCGGCAGGCAAGTTCTCTCTCATTTTAAAAGCTTAATTAAACTCAATGGGTAAAATTCCCGGGAGGGAAAACTGTATTTATATAAGTTATTTTTGTCATAACTCACACAGTCTCAATTTAAACTTCACACACTTGGTTACCTTGACAAGAGGTCAAGAATCAGAGAGGTAGCCATGTTAGTCTGGAATTGCAGAAGTGACAAAGAGTCCTGTGGCACCTTAAAGACTAACTATAGTATTGAAGCATAAGCTTCCGTGGGCTAATACACACTATGTCGGATGTATGCCTGGGTATTAGCCCACGAAAGCTTATGCCTCAATACTTTAGTTAGTCTTTAAGGTGCCACAGGACTCTTTGTCACTTGACAAGAGGGACAAAGAAGAAAAGTCTGGCTTTTGCTAATGTAAGTTGGGCCCATTCTGCCACTTTTACTCTTACATAATATCGTCCCTTATTCCACAAGTAGTCTCACTGAAATCAATGAGTGCGTTCGTGGTACTAGTCAAAAGATGGAAGAATTGGGCCCTTTTGATTGGTTGTTTTCTGGAATTATGGATCAGTCTGATTAGAGCCCTTATATGGATGGGGGCTGGAGTTTCTGGCTTCTCTGGAGATTCCACTTATTTTTGTCTCCTCGGATACTTAAGAATAAAACTGGGAAGCATCTCCTGGTTTCTCGCACTCTGAAACACTGAGAGAAGATGAGTGCTGCTCTTAGTATTAAGTCTAAGAGTTTATCCCTGATTACACAGACTGTAGTTTTGTGTTTGGTTTAAAATAAAAAACTTCCTATTAAAAAATGTTTGGCCATCATATTAAAAAATGATTGCTGATTTGGGGGTTCCTCACTTTTGGGTGTCTACCTTGAGAGAATTTAGAGGGGACTGATTTTTAGAAAGAGTGGAGCACGGTTCCCTCCAAAAGCCCCCTCCAAAAGTCTCTTTTTTAAGCTGTCTCAAGTTGGGCAACCAAAATCGGAAGAACCCCAAATCATCAGGCATTTCTGAAAAATCTTGGCTATGAGCTTTGATTCTCTTACTCAACATCCGGTGCCGGGGGGGGGGGGGGCGGGGGGAGGGGAAGCTGGGGGAGTGGATGGAAAGCCTCCTTTCCTCACAAACCAAAGAAAAGATGGAGATGAAAACAGAAATACATTATGCAGCTCATGGGCAGCAGGTGAACAGCAGGCCAGGAGTGCTGGAACAATTTGTACAGTGGTGTTGCTGAGAGCCATTGAACCAAACTGTGAACCCTGTACATAATGGAAACCACTTCAAGCCAGGGTGTGATGCAGCACCCCCAACACCACTAGTTCAAACACCTATGCCCAGGCCTCGGGGAAGCTAGCCAGCCCCTGGCCTGACCCACACCCGCCCCTCCCGCTGAATCCCAAAGCCCCACCCCCATCCCCCCTGGCTGGAACAACCCCCATCCCCAGAGCACAGGCCGGTCCTAATTAGTCCCAGTCTGGGGTCCCAGCTACAGAGGAACAGCCCCCTGCAGCACAGCACCCGGAAGCAGGAAGAGACCTGGGGGTGAAGTTTGGGTGGAGCCATGCAAGTTGTTTAAGAAGGCTCAGTCTTCCCCTGCCTTTGATATCCACTGCCCATGATGCCGCTTGCTCGGATGGCACCTCATATATAATACACTGTGTGGAGAAAGAGTTCTTGATGCAGTATAACTTTACAGTGTTGGTTCACAAATGCAGGCAGAGTTCTCTGGACCCTACCACAATATTAATTACTTTAGAATCTCAATGGAAATTTTGTTTTTTCTAGAACTGTTTGTTGCTTGTCTAACATGACAAAAGCATCTTTAATTTGTGTAGCATTTTTTATGCAAACTTGGTAACTGGAGGAGTGAGGGGATTTGGAATGAGATATAGCACCTGTAACAGGATGTGCTCCATCCCCGATGCTCCAGAAACCACACAGAATCTGTTCAGTATGTGGCAACTTCATGGGAATTTATTTATAGTTCTATCACCAACACCAGTACAGTCTCCTGCAGCAAAGTATTTACAGTGTTTCTTGCCCTCTAACCCTTTTCCACTGGGGCTTTTCTACTTGGAACTCCACCATTGCTTGGTCCCAAGCCCAAGATGTGAAAGGAGGAGGGTTTTGTGTTGGGCTAGCAACCCACCATGTAAAAAACGAATGCTACAGAAACGTCAACCAAATCTTCAGCGAATGGAGAAGAATGGTTGGCGCCTTATGCTCCACCAGGAGCGAAGAGGATAAGAAGACTGTACTTGGAGACCTCTTCCTTGGAGACTATCTTCAAGCATATTGGGCTCAGCTAGCCCAGGTCCTCCAGCACACATCTTCTAATATAGCTCACATTCCAGCCAACACTATCTGGCATCTTTGTTATCAGTTCCTGTAGGAGCACCAAGAAGTGAAAGGGAGAGAAGACTGAATTACAGTATCCTGCAACCCATAAGAGTGGTCCCTCCAGGACAGCATTGTGTAGTGCGGATGGGAAGCCTGGAGGAAACCCAGGACAATGTTCCATGAAGTAGTCAGTCTCTAGGGCACTCAAACAAATTTCACAAACAAGGCATTTCCTCTTAAAAATCCACATTAAATTCTATTGCAAAATGTTTTACAGAATTAACTTCATGGTGCTGGGCGTTAACTATTTCCCAGCTGAGGCACCAGCTGCTGGTAGGCAGGAGTTGCTAGTAGTTGACCTGACATTTAAGAAAGGAGCTCCTTGTCTTTGTACTCTTCTAACTGATTGGAAGAGATGCCAGTTCTCTAGGTAGCCAGTTAAAACCTCTCACTTCCATCTATTACAAAGCACTGGGTTTTTTACAATATTAAACTGACACACATCTCTCACTAATCTCAGCACGTGGCTGGGGAGAGTGTTAGTGAGTAGAGTGAAAAACTAAGGTATGTTTGGTCATTTGTTATTAAAGTCGTAACAACTGTTAAAAAGAACTGACCCTCACCGGCAAGGGTTTGGAGGAAGGGAGCACAGAACACACTAGACTGCCAATTAGGCAGGGCTGTGAGCAGGGATTCAGACACAAATGCACCAGCCCTAAAGGGAACTCAAGCAGTGATTCTGTGCAAGCTGAAAAATTCTTGAAGGACCATAGGCTAATACAGTGGAGTGGACAGGACTGTGGCTCTGCTTCCCCCAACCTTTAAGAGAAAAGCGTAATGTGCATGAAAGGAGCATAACCTTCATAAATAACTTTCGTTGTATTCCACACTACAAAGGCTGAGTAATTCACATTTAGGAAGACGAGAAGGGTCCATGCAGATGTGTAAAATAGTCTAGGCAGATTTAATGATGTACAGGAAGAGGCTTCTCTGCTTATGAAATCCAATTATTTTCCAGTCTAGATAGCCCATAACTTTTCTGCCCCTGCATGTTACTGGAACTCAGACGTCATAGCACAAAATAGTTCTCCGGTCACACAGATAATGATTAAACTCCTTTGTCAGATTAATAAATTGACACATGCATCATCCCAACATGCTTGAGGGATGCAAAATTAGGTAGAGCCCAAAAATATGTCTTGCTTTTAGAAAGGATCTAGATCCTTCCAAGAACAGGTACCCGCATACAGAGCATTTCACCACTAGTTTCATGGTTCAGTCCACCACAAGATGGCACTAGACTAAAATTTAATACCATCTGATGGGTCTCAGTGGCCTAATGGATAAGGCATTGGCTTCCTAAGATAGAGATTGTAGGTTCAAATCCCATTTGGGGTGAAAAATTATGTGTTATTTGAAATGAGTTATTCCCACTCCAGTTGCTCTTGGGCAAATGTTCATATTACAAAACCATCTCACTTGGGATTAATTGACTATCTTGTCTGCCCTGTTTGTTCTCACCCCTACAGGTGAGCTTTCCCATCAGCACTGAAGCATTTGGCATGTTAAAATAGTTAAGCTTGTACCACTGAGCTCATTCTGCGGTAAAATTATGTCTATGTCACTATGGCACCTTTCAACAGCACTAAATTCACATGAAAAAAAATTAAACTCAAGAAAACCCAGAGTCAGTAGTTCCTGTAAAGGATTTTAAAAATAGATCAAAAACCAGAAGTGAAGAATAAACAAGTAAGATGTTTCTCTCAAATCTGTGCAGTTAAACTTGGACTGTTCTTCCTTTGGCTTCCAATTCATGTTGAAGCTGTACAAGAGATTCTTAGGATCAAATTTAGCCCTGGTGAAAAGAGACAATTCTACTGAAGTCAGCGCAATTGTTCCCACTTATGATCTGATCCAGCTCCCATGACTTCAATGGAAGTTGAATAAGATTCTGAAGGGGGAAAGAGGAGTTATGCCACATGTTGTACTGGAGATGCCAAAGATGGAGACAAAATCTGGTCAATAGTTTGTATGGAGGCAGTCGCAGATTCTTTGTCTGCACAACAGTTTAGTTAGATCCCCCAGGGCTCCAGGAGCAGAAGTATGATGGCTAAGCCTACCACTGATGCAATGGAAAAATTTGCTATCTTCTGCTCAAAAAGCAGCAGTCATGAGCTAAAAGCAGAAATTACTAGGTTTAAAAAACAAAACAAATTAAGCTGTCTCCTGTGGCTCTTGTTTCTCTGGACTCAGAATTTGACCAGATGGTCACTGGAATCAGTAGAGAAGTCATTCAAGAAGCAAACTGCCTCACTAGTTTTAAGCCTGAAAATAGTAGGGAATTAAAATGATCTCATCTCAGAGTTATTTTAATGCAATTAAGAATAATAATACAGTAGCAGTGTCAGGAAAATCAGATACCTACAGTCAGTGCTGCTGTTCTGAACAATTTTCTTCTAAGATCCTGTCTACACTGGAATTAAGCCACATTTTAAGAATGGTTCACCAAGTCAATGAAAGCCAGGCTATATGGAATAACTGGGATAGAGATAAAAATAAATATTCTCAAACCCTCTGAGGACAGAGGTAAATGGAAAACTTTAGTTACGGATAAACTCTTACATTTTTATTAACAATGTACCTTACTCCTTGACTCCAATGGGGATCTCCTGGGTAGATAGGTATTGCTCAGTGTGAGTATGTGTATCATAGGCAGGATTTGAGAGATGAGGGGCCTGTCTGTGACAGGATCTATACATGTGTTCAAGGATGAGGGAGAGAGTTCGAGAGAGACCAAGAACACAATGAGTCTTGACCCACATTGTGATCCTATGCAGGGCCAGTCACAGTCCTCATTTCCTGTTCTAGCAACACCACAGGGGTTAGGCAGGGTTGGAGTCTTCTCCTCACCTCGTCCATCAGCCAGCAGAGCCCAACTTAAACTGATGGACAAAAATCCAAGCTGCAGGTTTGGAAGAAGAAAAGCAGGAAACTTATTAATGAAGTGGACAGTCAGACTTGATAAATATTTAGGGTTAGACCATATCATTGTCTAACTTGGCTAAGCAGGAGAGTGAGGCTAGCATGCATGTGCGCACGTGCGCGCACACACACACACCCCAGACCCAAGTAAGACCAACAATGATCTTGCCTGATGTGGAGCACTGTCCCTGCTCTATGGATACTCTCCTTCCATCAAGGTAAAGTGCACGCTGTGGGTCATGCTGATGACTGTCTGTTCCTCTCTCAGGACGACCTGTCAAAGAGATGCATGCATTTGTCACCTCTCCACTGAACTACTGTAGTTCCCGCTACCTTGTTCTAAGTGAGAAGTTCACAAACAAGCAACAGCTGCTGCACATGCCCATGATTCAACTCATATATCCGATAAGCCAAAGAAAACATAACATGCTGGGGCTTCACAAGCTGCTTTCCATTACCTGATCCACTTTGAAATCTAAAAATCTCCAAGAGTTATAGGGCCACCTTCCCTTTTAGGACTGACCACAGTAACTATGATCATCTGGCGTACTGCACCTAACAAGAGTACAGGTAGAAATTGGAGGGAGACACAGGTAGAGCCTGCACAATAGTATCCCTGGGACTCTGAAACCTCCTCCCTGACAAAGGACATCAGAAGGTGCCCATCGGCTAATCACTCTTCCAGAGTCTTCACCAAAGATCATGAGTAGAAGAGAAGAAAATGCCAGCAGCATGCACAAATTAGAAGGCAAAGACTAAGCCATACAGCCAGATAGTGAAGAGAGAGATGTACTATTTTCTGTCAAAAGTTAATAATTAGCTACAGTTTCTTGCTTCATTTAGTCTCATTATTATTCTTCTATTTCACAACAAAACTATATTGAGCTTTTTAAGCAGAGAATGAAGTAACTGACATCCCAAGACTGTGAGGAGCCTTCACCATAGAATTTTTACTCTCCAGTTTCATTAACAAGTTGCTCTATTAAGTTAAATCACAGTACAGATCATAGCTAGTCCAGCGAGAGTCTGACTTATAATACCTGTCTCGCCAGAAACCACTAAAATATTTTGCTGGAAATGCAGCCATTCCAGATGTACTTCCGCAGCTAAGAAAACCTGAATAACAATACTCTTTGTGCCTTCACATATTGTGTGTTTTGTGTCACTGTGCTCTCATTGGCAGGGATGAAATTACATTCCATTTGAGAGAGAGAGCGCTTCTCCATCCTCTCTTTTTCTCAGCAGTTGGAGATGTATTTATAGTAGTTGCCTAGAAACCAGGGGTTTATTTAAAAAAAAGAAAAAACTGCCCTAACATTAAAAAATAACCTTAGAAACCACATTCTGTGCACAGCAGATACAGAGCTGCTGGCTTTTCATCTTTGATATGATAATTATCCAAGTGTGAGGAAGGTGCAATGTAGAGAGGTGAGATAAATACATGCTACTTGTTCTACCAGTGGGAACTCCCTTTATCTGTGTATCCAGCACACAGTGATGTAGTATAACCTTGAGCAGCATATAGAGCTCTGCAGAAATGTTTGTACCCACAGCACAATTGATAAGAATACTTTGAACTTGTTTCATTCAGTGCTTCCAAAGTGTTTTGCAAATATTAGCTAAGCCTTGCACTACAATGTCAAGGTAGGGACTGGACCCAATCCTCCCCCACTTGATCAAGCAAGGCTTGAACTGATTTCAGTGGGAACTTCGGCTGAGTAAGACAACCAGTATCAGACTTATTACCTAGTACCACAAAATGAACCAGAATGCAATTTTAAGAAGTTGCTTGAAAAACCTTGATAACAACATTAGGTGCTGTGGTGCTTTTGAGTATTCCCACGAGGTGCCTATCTGAATCTGTAGGCACCTAAATATTTGAACCAATATGGCCCCTAGTTTGTAACAGATTGAACAAACTGTACACTAAGCTCCCTAGCAGGCAAACAAGGGAACGATGAGCCAAAGTTAAATATTCATGTCTCTGCAGGATTGGGGCCTAAAGTTCACAAATATTTTGACGGCAACAATTGAAAACTATATTCTGCAAATTCAAAGGCACACCAAGGGGCTAATTTGGCCTTTGGATAAGTGGATGCAAGTCCTTTGAACTCAGTGTAATAGCGACCCCCCCCACCTCACACCAGGTCTGAATGATTGGATCCCAGGTCTTAAAGGTAAATTGCAAATATATTGAAAATGTTGCAAAATAGCAACTATACAAAAATATAGACGGCCAAATGATCCTCAGCTGGTATAAAACAGATGCAGTCGATGGAGGTATGCTGATTTACTCCAGCTAAGGATCTGGCCCATATTTTTTATATAATCTGGAATTTTTACCTGAAATGTAGATGTCTTGCAAATATTTAGTAATGTCGTGTACAGAAGCCTTTCTGCAAATTATCCCTAAGGGGGTAGATCCACAAAAAATCAAACTCCATAGGATCCTGAGTGTCTACCAGCGAGCATGTGCACAGCCACATCAATCTACATACCCCGGTGCCTATATCATACCAAAGCTCCAGGGGATCCTCAAACCAGAATTTGCCTTGTCTATTTTGCTGAGTGGAGCAATGCATGAAGTCTTTTATGGATCTAGCCTTAACCTTAGCTCTGAAACAACATCACATAGGGTTTGTCTCTACAAGCACTTAGTTTGCAACAAGCTGGGATAGGGAAGCTACACCTCACCAGCCTGGCACGCTCTAACTATTCATGTGGACCCTGTTGGCGAGCATTAACAGTTCATTAATGCATTTTGATCTAGTCCTGCTTCGAAGAGAACTAGACAAAAATGCACTAAAACTGTTAATGTACCTCAGTGGATCCAATTAGTCTAGTAGATTCACATCCCAGCTTGTCATAAACTAAGTGTTTGTGTAGATAAACCCGCAGTGGGACTATTTTGTGGGACCAGACTATAAAAATAGCCAGATTTTTAGAAGTACTTAGTACCCAAAAGCTCCCATTGTGACACGGCCAGATTTTTCAAAATTGCTCAGCATAATGGGTCTTCTGGCTCTTGTCAGTTTCACTCTTTTGATAATCTGGCCATGTATTTCAGAGCCTAAATAGTTGCTGATCACTTTTGAAAATCTGGACAACCATTACCAGAATGCAGAGTATGATATATTGTAATTTAAGTAAACTGAGAAGATAATTGTTGCGTCACAACTTTAATCTGCAAATTGCTACCAGGGAAAACTCATCTTAAATTCTTGATCTATAGTAGGGGTAGGCAACCTATGCCACGCATGCCAAAGGTAGCACGTGAGCTGATTTTCAGTGGCACTCACACTGCCTTGGTCCTGGCCACCGGTCTGCATTTTAATTTTAAATGAATCTTCTTAAACATTTTAAAAACCTTATTTACTTTACATACAACAATAGTTTAGTTCCATATTATAGACTTATAGAAAGAGACCTTCTAAAAACATTAAAATGTATTAGTAGCATGTGAACCCTTAGAGTGAATAAAGACTCGGCCCACCACTTCTGAAAGGTTGCCGACCCCGATCTTATTTTTTTTTAAAAATTTAAAGTCAGTCTGTTTGTGCAAGTAAGGTCACAATTTAGGCAGACACTGAATTCTTCCGCTGTATTAAGCAGAAAAAAAATTCAAATCAGAACAGTCTTTAGGGTTAATAGACATATTTAAATCATTAGAGAAAATGTGTGAAGATATGTAGAATAAATGTCTATAATCAGTAAGCATCTTGCTGCTTTTGCAAGGTTACTTTGACTACAAGCCAAGAACTCCTTTAAATGTGTTTTTATTTGTTTGATGTTTTTTTATTGGAAAGGCCTTCTCTCAGTTGGAATGTAATCTGAGACAGATGCCGATATTATATATCTGGTTTGATTTTCAGAGCACTTCATCAAGCTCAGTCTATGGTTTCTTTTTTTCTAACAATGTTATACTAATGCTCCTTCAGTGGCAAAACATAAATAAATAAATAAAATCCTTCTTCCATTGTAAAAGTCCCATTTCTCCAGAGAGAATCCTGGCCCAACTAGCTGCTAGTTCAGTGTTTTAAAGATTCACCTCCACATGCTGCAGTTATTATTTGGATCCCCATTTGAATTGAAACATTGTCTCTCAAAGACATAATCCACCCTTGTTGGCTACAACCACATATTCTTCATGGAAAGGAGAGCTAGAATGTTTCTCTGTCTCAGAAAAACCTCAATACACAACTCCAATTTCTTTCTTTATTTTAGCTCCATACCCACAAAAACCCCTCAACAATAATTATTATGATTTTATTTATTATGATGGAAATCTGAGTGCAAGCATAGCTGAATAATTATAGCAACATGACAGGGCCAATCAGCCATAAGCCTATTACTTATTATGGGAAAATATTATGTAAGGAATGTATTCTTTGATACAAGCCCATGAGTAGTGTGTGTGTCACTGAGGTATGCTAGCTAGAGATAAAAGTTAAAACTCCCTATATGGCTTACGATACTCAGAAAACTCATTTCTTTGATTCATAAAAAAAGCATGCAACTTCCCTTTATTTAATGTATGGAGAGCAGTGTCTTTTTAAATATGGCTTTTCCCACATAGAGTATCAAAAAGCATGGCACAAAGGAAAAGGGAACAAAAATGATTTTAAAAGTCTTTCATTCATGATGTACTTTGGCCTTGCAATCAACTTTTCTTCCTCCTTTTCCTTTTAAATAAACTTATTGGTGATGAAATGAACCAAATTGATAGCACAGGAACCAGAAATCTTTTATTCATCCACTGCCTGGGCAACTCAAGCTTCACTCCATTGTTCAAACAATGTGTCTCAACTCTCACCATGATGGACCATCTGTGGGTCAAAAGGGCAATTAAAGTTTCCATGTCTCCTCAATATGTGGCCTCACTGATGGTCAGTAAGGATGCCGGACAGGACCTATCTTCACTACAGCACCAAACCTACAAAATATTTGAATGTAGCTTGATCTCGCATACTCTAGCCAGCCAGACTTTATTATCAACTGTCTTAGCATGAACCATTCTTAAATTATATGTAATCTTAGTTGTTAAGCATTGGCTTAAATCAGCCCTTTCCGATGTATATAATTTTGCAAAACTTTATGAACACTGAAAGTGGTGCACATTGGAAAACATAATTCCAACTATACATACAAAATGATGGGGCCTAAATTAGCTGTTACCACTCAAGAAAGAGACCTTGGAATCATCGTGGATCATTTCCTACAAACATCTACTTAATCAGCATCAGCAGTCAAAAAAGCAAACAAAATGCTATGAACCATTAGTAAAGGGATAAATAATAAGACAGTAAATATCATAATGCCATTATAGAAATCCATTGTATGCCCACACCTTGAATACCATGTGCAGTTCTGGTCACCCTGTCTAAAAAAAGTGTTATATTAGAATTGGACACAGTATAGAGAAGGACAACAGAAATGATTAGGGTTATGGAACAGCTTCCATATGAGGAGAGATTAAAAAGACTGGGACTTTTCAGCTTGGAAAAGAGATAACTAAGGGGACATATGAGAGAGGGCTATAAAAATCATGACTGGTGACGAGAAAGTAAATAAGGAAGTGTTATTTACTCCTTCACATCCACGTAAAATCCAATTAATTTAATTTCACCCAATGAAATTGATAGAGGCTTAAAAGAAATATTTCCTCACACACTGCAGTCAAGTTGTGGAACTCATTGCCAGGGGATGTTGTGAAGGCCAAAACTATAACAGAGTCACAAAAGAATTAGATTTAGGATAGGTCCATCAATGGCTATTAGCCAGGATAGGCAGGGATGGTGTCCCTAGCCTCTGCTTGCCAGGGCAACAGGGAATGGAGCACTTGATAATTACCCTTCTGTTTGTTCCCTCTGAAGCACCTGGCATTGGCCACTGTCAGAAGACAGGATACTGGACTAGAAACATAATTGGTTTGTTCCAGTATGGCCATTTACCATAAGCTGAAGTGGAGTTACATCTTACTGTCTGGACAGATGTACTCCATTCAGGATGGCCACCAGGTATCTGCCGTAACAGCAGGCATTGCAGTGTGACTCAGCCATGGGCAATGAGACAAACAAACTGGGAATTATTTCTTCATCACAAAGCAATATATAAAGGCAAATGTTTGGAAATTCTCTTACACTCACAAAGGGCTAATGTGAGGAAACAAAACAAGACCAAGATAAAACCTTCCATTTTCTTCTCTTTAAAGATTCTGGCTTCAGAAAATTGTATTCTGGGCTGAAAAGACTCAGGCCCCAGGAAGCTACATTCTTTTCAGTCGTTTTGAACCTCAAGATGCAAGAAACCCGTGGCTTTGTATTCTGACTACGACCCCAGGATATCAGTTTTCATTGACCCCTGGCCCGCAAAGAGCATGGGCCAGATAATTCTTGAGGTAGGCTGACATTGGCTTGGTCAAGCCTTTAAATTGGACTAAGAACAGCAATTCATTCACAAACCTACTGAACAGCCTTCAATAGTAATGACTCTTGGACATGGAGAATCTGGGGTAGGAACTAAAAAGAAATGTCTCCATATCTAGTTACCAGTTCACAAGTTATATGTTGCAGTTCCCCAATGTTTTAGCTGTATGTATTAAAAACATTGGGTAACTGGTTTTCTTCACAGCTGACATCAGAAGTCAACAGAAAAGGTTTGATGTTGACCTAAGGCCTCACATTTCATTATCCAAACCTCACTGGCTCAAGTACAGTAGAGGGTCTCAAGAAATGAAAAATCTGAAATTGTTAAAATGTTGCCTTAATTTACTACTAGCCATTTATGAAGGAGGGTAGCAGGACTGTGGCTTAATCAATAGATCAACTTCTTCAGATGCATGGAGTTGGAAGAAGTCCATGCATCTGAAGAAGTGGGATTTTTACCCACAGAAGCTTACGACCAAATGAATCTGTTTAGTCTTTAAGGTGCCACCGGACTCCTCGTAGCACTTTTTAAGTTATTACCCGATAAAAAAGAGAGAGAGAGAAAGAGAAACTAGGGACAAAATATAAATTGTTATAGTTACATTATTCAAAAAGAACTTAGTGGGTTAAAAAAAGAATGGGATTGAAGCCAAGCTTATGAAATTTCAACCAGAAGGATTTTGTTAAAGTTACATAACCTTGTTTTTCAGTTTCTTGTAACGTACTGGCCACATCAGTCTACCCTCAACCATAAGATTTCTCACTATGACAAAATAACATTCTTTGGACAGGTACTTTTTCGTTTACAAACTATAGACTGAATCAAATTGTGATGTAATGGATCCGTTAAAGAAACCACTGAAAAGATATAGGTACATGAGCTTTTGACTTTAAGGTGCTGATCCTGCAATGAGATCCATCTGAGTACACCCTGACACACAAGCAGAGTTCATTTCAGGATTGGGGTCTAAGTATGCCTATTAACTTGTGGTTTTGTTCTGCTTATGTAATCACTACCATGTCCATCACCACGCTCCAACTGCGCAGCAAAATAAATCATTCTTAAAATGGTTTCTGCCTAAAAGAATAACATTCCATATCACCTAAGTCCAAGAACACTGAAGTGGTGGTGCTGAAATATCATTTGGACTATATCTGAACAGGAATTACCTGTGGCCAAGATTTATTGTCCCCCCATCTACTTTTGGTAAAATAGATACAATCTTGTCTCTTAGATAAGAACTTTGTTATAGATATCCCCATTTGCCACCACTGTAATACATACCTTAAACCACTTGAACATTTAATTCAGGGACCAATTGAAAGACCACTGAAGTTAACAGGAGTCCTCCCTTTCCACTGGAGCAAGCCCTTGTGCAGAGTGAAGCTGCCTACTTGTTAAGAAGAATATTTTGCCATAAGCATCTTGCTTCATGGCCTGTGTTAGATATTCACCATCTGTTCGCTTCTGGGTGAAATTTAAGATATTGTTTTGGATTTGTACATTTGTTTTATAAATTGAGATTATTCATTAAATAAAACCTCCAAATTCAATCTCTATCTGGGCTCCCCATTTCTCATCTGCTTATTACACATAGTATTCTGTTTCGGGCAGGGGAACATGATTTCTTCTGTAGGACTGACCACTTGGTTGGCACTTAGTAAATAACAATATAAATCATCAGGAAATAGGATACCACAAAGGCAAATGTACTCACACTTACCCTCTTCTAATAAACTTTTGGGGGGAACCGGGGGCAGAGGGGGTTGGTGGATGTGTAAATAAAAATGTATACAAATTTTAAACATTGTTTATCTTTAGTTAATAAACTAGCTGGGAAAATTGTTTCATTTATAAGACATCTCATCTGCGAACCAAAGTTATTAAACCCTTCTCAGTCACACAAATGATAAATGAAGATCCAGCTACAGAAACCTTGGCACATATCCAAGTATTCCAGCTCAATCTGTTATGTGGCAATTTACCATTTATATTTCATAGGTCAGAATGACATAGAAAATATAGGAGAAGATAATTGTATTAAGTAGCAGACATTCCTCTGCAAAAGCATGCTGCTTTGCCAACATCCTCACAAGACAACATTTCACCAGAAAACAGGGTGACCAGATGTCTTGATTTTATAGGGACAGTCCTGATTTTGGGGTCTTTTTCTTATATAGGCTCCTATTACCTCCCATCCCATCCCGATTTTTCACACTTGCTGTCTGATCACCCTACCGGAAAAGAAGGCTAAGAGAATCAACTAAGAATGTGTGAATCTCAAGAGATCTGGGGATTCAGTATGGATAAACATTCAAAAGTTCAGATACTTGTTACTTATCCAAGCTTTACGGAGGTTTGCACTTTCTGCAAAGACTTCTGCTCTGGTCCCCCCCCCCCCCCCCCCCCCCAGTTTTCACAGCAAAAGCACTAGGTACTGTATTTCTTTTCTGCTTTGTGAACCTCTGGTGGGGGGAACCACAAAGTGCAGAGGAATCTGAAAGAAGCAGTAACAGAGCTTTTTTCAAGCAGTCACATGTTGTCTAGTAGTGGGTTCCACGAAAGAAACAGAACCATAAATAAAGACATGGGGGAATGCTGGAAGCTAGAATCTTTACAAGATACAGGAATTTAAGCAAATCAATGCAAATCTGTTAAAATGAACACATTATTTAGAAAAAAGAAGTAGAGAGAAAAATAGTGTAACATTACTTTATTCAAACCACTTCTCAGATTCAGATCTTATTCTGTTGTTGAGCATGACTCAGGCCCATCCTTAAAGCACTATCCATCCCACCAAACTTTCTGAACATATTCTATGCATGTTGTCTACATTTATATCCGTACAAAACAAAAAGGGGCATTAAGTGCCTTTGCCTAATGCCAGAGAGCAAAGTCTGCAGCAAAAGCTGAGAAACAAATTTAGCTCTTGCTACCTTTCCTTTCTAGACTGTCTTTTGTACTAATATATAAGAAATTTGTTGTACTGGGAAGAATTACATAATATATAATTAAATAAATACTTATAAAACACAGACACTTGGCTGGAAGTGACTAAACTGTGCAAGTGCTAAGTAGTGGTATTATATTCTTTCAAAATTCATTAAAATAGCACTAATTTTGTCCAAAGATTTTGTCTTTTTTATTAAATGAAAGTATATCCTCTCATCTAGAACTACTCTGTTCTCTACAGCTGAAGACAGCTAACGGTATCATAGCAAACGCTGCATACTGCATATTTCATGATGCAGGAATTTTAAACTGGAAAGAGCAGAAATACAGAGATTAAGCAGTAGCTTTAACACACACTCCTATCCATGGTAACAGCTTTGGCCATAACTGACTGAACTGAGAGAGATACTCGGAAGTATCACTAAGTAAGGATGATTTGTACATGAATCTAAACTATATGTCGTGTTAGTCCCAGAATATTAGGGAGACATGGTGGGCGAGATTTTTTTTTTGACCGTCTATTGGTGAGAGAGATGGTATCTCCCATAGCTCTTCTTCCAGTCTAAGAAATGTTTAAGATTAGCAGCCGTGTTAGTCTGTATCAGTAAATAAGACGAGGAAGACTTTGTAGCACCTTAGAGACTAATCAGTTTATTTCAGCATAAGCTTTCGTGGGCTATAGCCCACTTCATTGGATGCATAGAATGAAGTGGGCTATAGCCATGAAAATTTAGTCTTCCTCGTCTTAGTCTAAGAAATGTACTCAGACAATATGTCTGCACTTCAGTTAAAAACCCCTGCTGACCCAGGCTCATGGGCTCAGGTTAAAGAGCTGTTTGATGGTGGTGTAGATGTTTGGCCTATGGCTGGAGCCCAGGCTCTAGGCCCCTGCCAGGTGGGAGGGTTCTACAGCTCAGACACCACAATTAAACACACCTGAGGCCATCTCCTCCTCTCCACCCCGGGAGATCAAGTCATCTGGCATGGGCCAGCTGAAGGTGTCAAACTGTAGTGTAGAGGCACCCAGAGCAACACAACTAAATACAGGGTGAAACAGATTGCTTAGCATAAGGAATTAACACATATTTCAAGGCACCATTCAAGGTGATGTGGCTTGTTAATACTCCTCCAGCACAGTGGAGGAAAAGGGGTGGATGGCAGTTTGAGGCTGGCTGTTAGTAAGCTATAGATTGTTGTAATAAACCATAAATACAGTGTGTCTCTTCAGTCCATGTTTTTTTATGTTTTGCAAAGTTATTAATTTAAGCTCCCACCTCAGCTTTTGAGATTGTCGTGCAGGTTTCCTTTGAGGACAAGGCCTGATAGATCAGATATAGAGTGATCATTTTTATCTTGTGTGTGTGTGTTAGTTCATTCAAGAGCATAGTGATTATTTGATTTTACCCACACAGTTGTTATTGGTGTGTTTAGTACACTAGGTAAGTTACACCTCATGTTGCAACAGGCAAGCATAGGACCCATGGAGCTTGAAAGGTGTGTTAAGGGGAGTGTTGATCATTGTATCAATCAAGATGTATCTAGAGGTTTGCATCACTAGAAGGGTCTGGTGCTACTTTGAGTTGGTGTGTCTTGCTCTGAAGGAAATTTGCTTCTGATAAGTTTGGAGAGGCAGGGGGATTGTTTGAAGGCCAGAAGAGGGCTTTCAGGAAAAATTTCTTTCAGGATGTGGTCATCACAGAGTATGGGGTGTAACAGTTTAATGATACTCTGAATGGGTTCCAGTGTGGGGAAGTAGGTGACACCTAACACATATCTGGTTTCACTCGTTGGAATTATATAATGAACTGTTAATGTCTTAGATAAAACAAAACAACCATATATTGCATGATCATTACAAGACCTGTAATCTGAAGAGGAGGGATAGTGGGCACTATCCTAGGATTTTGGAAACCTGGATTCACCTCCTGTACTACCAGAGACTTCCTGTGTGATGGGCAAGTCACTTATCTGCTCTGTGCCTAAGTTCCTCAGCTATTTAAAAATAGTATAGTAACACCTCCCTACTACTCAAGGTTCTTGTGAGGGTAAATCCATGAAACAGTGGGACGCGCTATTGTGGAGCCATAGAAATATGCAAGATAGACTATTCTGCTTATATTGGAACAAAATACTAATAGTAATAATAAACAGACACTTTTAGGTACTTATGGTGGGATCCACAAAAGTACTTAGACACCTAAGTCCCAGTTTGGGCTCCACTATGATCCACAACAATTCTGTCAAACTCTAGGGGTACCTAAATTCCCTTAGTGCCTAATTTTTTCATGGTAAAATTTCCTTCAGCCCGTTTCTGCCTCTGAGCATGCACACAGCTGCCTCCCACACACAGCGTCCAGACACCTCACCGCAGTGTCACAGAAACCAGAGAATCACAGGCATTTGGCTGCCTAAGTTGCATGCAAGGCCCAATCCAGTATGTGTGCTCAGAAGCTGCTTTCCAGGACGGGTCCCATTCAAAATCCAGTCACAAGAGAAAGTGGTCCCCTTGTTACTTTAGCCATGAGGTTAGATCACTCCTCAGGGATGTGGAAGACCCACATTCAGTTGTCAGAGGGGGAGAAAAACCCATTTCAAATCGTCCCAATTTTCAGGAGACTTCTCTAGCTTCTGAGCTTCATGGTACTCTGATGTGGGGCAGCCTGAATTTCTCTGGTTAGAGCTGTTCCACTCTGGAAAATTATTGAAAGAATAGTTGGAGCAGGGGAACTGGACCAGACACAGAGTCTCACCTCCCAAGTGGGTGTCCTAACCACTAGACTACAGAGTCATTCATATTTTCTCTGTGCATCTCTGGCCCAATGATTGTTCCCCTGTGGATAACCACCCCTTTGAGCTGATTTCAGCACCTAAATAGGAATCTGGACACCTAAATCACCATGTAGGTACCTGAAATGGATACTTAGTGCTAAGGGTCAACATTTAAAAGTAGTGTTAATCTACTACACAGTATTGGCACTGCTCCTGCCACAGCCTTTGGCAGTAGATCTCAGGCACTGGCAGCAAGACGTTAAGTGAGCAATCGCTTTCAGGTCACACACAGGTTTCCTAAACCTTCCAAACATCTGTGGGAAAATACCCAGGGAATACCAGTTTGCAGAAGTTTAATATTTTGTATAATGGCCACAAATATAAATGGATATTCTTAATTTGTATGGACCTTGAAAGAGACAGAATGAAAACTAGAAAGGAGGAGGGAAAAGAAGAGAATGAGAAAGGGGAGCAGCAAACAAGGAGAGAGGGACAGAGTGATACCCAGGTATTTTATTCACATAGCCCCTTTCCCCTAGCATCAGCTTTGCAATCCCCCCACCACAACCAATCCCAAAGCATTTCACTCACACCCCTTGAGAAACCTGGGGGCAGGATAAGCAGCTCCTGGAGGCTCTTCATTTCTGCCATGACCTAGGACACTGCTGGGAGAGTCTTCACTCCCCCACCTGGGCCTGAGGAAGGAGCAGCATGGACAGCTGGGAAAGGTGAAGTAGGACCTGTAGGGAGTAGGTGTTCCCCAATGTCATGCAGCATTCTAGAATCCTCCCAGCCCCTCAGCAGGGATCAGGGAAGAAGCAATTTAGGCTTGGGCAGTCTGGAAATAAGCCTACTGCTCTTCACCAGAGTTATCCCCCAGAGCCAGTGCTAGCCCGTTGGGGGCCCTAAACTGGAATAGCCCCTCCCCCCATACTAAAGCAGGTATGTTGTAATCATAAAAAGCAAATAGGAGGCCCCCTTGAGCTGCTCAGGGCCCTAAGCAATCATTTAGTCTGCTTATACCTAGCACTGGCTTCAGGGGGAGAACAAAGATTGCCCCCCCACACACACACCCCTTAAAACAGGATAGAAGTGATGCATCAGCTGGCCCTCTGCATGGGGTGACAAGTAAACCCCCAGAGTGGGGAGTCAGAGGCTTCTGAGTCTAAATGGGAAATTCTCTTGAACCTATAAATATTTTGCTTCCTTAACAAAACCATGCAGTTTCACCATGAACAGTTCACAAACCTCTTAGTAGCAGCAGCCTAAGGGGAAGCTGTAAATGAGTCTTTTCTCCTACCCTGAGCAAAGAGGAGCACCCATCCCAAGAGTCTATTGGAAAGGTATAAATCTACTGGGTAGTGATAAGTATCCTGTTACCAGTAATGGATTGACTATGTTAATGACTTTTGAGCATGCCCAATATGAACCAGGTGCTTCCAGAAGCCTATTCAGCCTGCTTGAAACACTTTGGGCTGAGTACTCCTGCAGCTAATACAAACTGTGCTCCACCTTTCCTCCAGCCAACCTGATTCTTAGTGCTTTACTGAATGTTCCAACACCTGCGTGGAAACTCCAAAATGTTTTCTTTCTTAAAAGTCTTACGTAGCATTGAAAGGAGAAAATATAAAGTGAAAACAATCACTTGGGCTGACATCTACAGTATGCTGGCACCACACATTTCTGTGATGTCACCTTTATATTATTCCTCCTTTTAAGGCAACTTTTTCTCTGGCTGACAAATGGAGGTATAATCACCACTCAGTTGTTACTCTCTAAAATTAAAGGGATTTTTAATGTTCACAATTACAGGAGGAAAGGACTAGTTCCTGTTGCTGCAGAAAATGAACTTTGCACATTTAAAAAAAACCCCAGCTCCAATACTATGAGGAACCTCCAAGAGACTGTAGGAAAGCTGCTACCAAAGGTTTAAATGCAAGTTCCTCAAATGAAAAAAAGCTGAAAATGTAAAAGTCAAGTCAAAAAAAGCAGAAGTAAAATCAGCTGATGCTTATCCGTAGCACCAGCAGTGTTTGTCAGGGTTTATTTCTGCATTTGAATTGAAAAAGGATGTAAAGGAGTAAAAAAAAAAAAGAAGGCATGATTATTGCTTCATCTAGTGCATGCTAAAAGTTCCCTTACTCCATCTGCACTCAATCCTGCTCCCATTAAATATTATTTTTTCCCCAGTAACTTTAATAAGTGATGGAGAAGGCCCTCTTACTGTGGAGTCTCTTAACTAGAAGTAAACAAACACTGTATATTGCCACTTAACATCTTGTCCCTTGCTTTGGGATGAGTAGGTACTAGATCCAGACAATTAGACCCATTATCAGGGAGTCAGAGTTCATTAACATGACCTTTAACTCGAAAAAGAGAAACAAATACAGTAGTATTATTCTGTGGCCAGGATCGGTTTCTAGGATAGGGAAAAAGTCGGCCCACAAAGAGTCACGTTTCTTCACAATGCTACTGCTTTTGCTACTTACTTGCCATGCTCAAATCGGAAGCTCACATTTAATCACTATCTTCACCAGCTTTTACTTCTGGCTGGTCAGCGTTGCTTGCAGAAGTTCACTATCTCACAACTAGATGGAAATCCCAGGACACACAAAACTATTGAATATTCTAGTGGACTGGAAAACAGGTGAAATTTTAGGATTTTTTTTCTTACACACTAAAGCAACAGTAGACCCTTGTAGATTAATCAGGCTGTGATCCTCAAAGATATTTATTTCAGTGCCTAAAATCAAGAGAAGTTAAGTGCCTAAGAACCATTAAGGTTCTGGGCCTCAGTCACTAGTATTTATCTGTTCTTTGCATGAATAGCTTTGCTGAGCACAGCATTAGGCATACCTTAGTAAATACAATTTGCCTATTGGTTACTGAACCATGACAGTATGCAGCTGGATGAATTGTACAGGAAGATTGCTGTGCCCATTTGAACATCACAAATTCAAGAATTATATTTCAAACTGAAGCTAAATGTTCACCTAGCTCACTCCTGCCCTCAGCACTGAGCAACCTATTAGAACCACAGCAACCTTAGGGAGGATCAGGCTTTCACATACATTATAACATGGAGAATCAGAAGACTCTTCTAAACCCACTTGAAATGCTTTCAGAATGAAAAATCTATTTGAAAAAACCCCCTGTCAATAACATTCCTAAAGCTCTCCAGGTATTTGTTGCTAAGTAGTCCACTCAGTTCTCTATAAATTCAAGGGTAAAACCTATCCCTGACGTAAGGCCATTGACATAATGGATTTATATTGGGGATAAATCTAGCTGAATATTGGTTAAATGCCTGAGTGTCTGGAACAAAATGAAATAATTAAAACTGTCTTCAGAATTCATACACAAATCACGTGACAGTAAGAGTGGATTCTGAGGCAAAGAGTTGCCATTCAATGTTGTAAAGACTTCACCTTGGCCCTCATTCAGATAATTATCATTAACTATCTAACCAAGTAACACATTGTCTCTGGGTGAATCCAAACACCTTTTGTCAGGTGGATCCAAAAAGCCGCTTCAGTTTTGCCCAAAACCTGTTGTTTTGGCACCAGCCAATTCAATGGCATCGGGTACTTTATTGTTTGAAAATTGTTTTGAAAATTCCACACAGCTTTCATGATGATTCTGGCATAGTTCCACTCTGACGAGTGGCATAAAGAAACACTGAAAAGTTCCATAGTTATTGTTTGCCATTGGTTTCTGTCTCAGATGTGCTCTGTGTTTTACTGTTCTCCAAAATAGATATCTTGTGTATCCACATCATGCAGACTGTCAAGCTGAAGGTGGATTCAGGCAATGGACCACAGTATGAGGAGCTCTGCCACCTTTTATTAACTGCACTGACATCATTGCAACATACACATGTGGCATTCATATGACTTAGCATGATATCATGATGCTATGTTATGATGTGGGAATAGTGCTTTATGTTGGTGAAGTCATTATTAACTTTTCAAATCCAGAGGGTTATGAGCTGAAATTGCCCCCCCAAAAAAAAAATTTGCATTCCATGAGGAGATTTGGCAGGGATCTCACTGAATGTAATGATAATGTCATTACACCAAAAGCTTCTGGAGACATAATAAATGACATGGATTTATAATAGCCTCTGATTTTGTTTTACAATGGGTGAAGCCATAGGTATGCATTATTGGCAGCCATGGCCAAAACAGCTGTTTCAGGAATGTTTAGACAAACTTTACAAGTACACATAATAAAATCAGGTATTTTCTTTGTACAGCTGAGATACCCATTGCTGTTATTGCTCAGGACTGAAAGAGAATAAAGTTGCAAACTTCTACAGGTGTATATAAATTGTATGGTTTTCATATAATACATGAATTTGCCTTTGATCTCCTAGGCTGCTGGTGCCTTTTCTAACAATTGGGGTTACACTGATTGCCCCATCTCGTAAAGAAAAAAACAGAAGATCTTTCATGAGGAAGAAAATTAGGTTTCTAAACCATCCATAATACTGCATGACTCTAAGGAGATATTCTGATCTTTGTTATATATAAATTGGTGCCAGTGAAAAACAAATTTGACAATAACAGCTTTAAACACATCTTGAAAAGTTTGTTGTTATAGAGGAGCTGAGAGAAGAGACCAGGCTCAGTGCAACTTTAAATAAAATAACTTTTATAGTTCTGATTAAATATTTTAAATCCTTATATGGCCCTTTCCAACCAGAACTATTGGAATTCTAAAAGAACCTAGAAAATGTATATGCTATCTTTGCAGAAATTATAGTATTTAGCTGGTCACCAGTTGCACGGTGGAGAATTAAATTTTGTCAAGCGGTTCAATGACACAATTTGTTTAGCAAGTAACAGCATCATTGCCATAATGCAATTTTATGACATTATCATATGGCTGATTAGATTTGACAGAGTCCATCTGATAGGCTATTCTGTTGTGAGATGCTGACTGGTGTCCCTCTGGATCTGACTGGAGATGTGTCATCCGCACAGCAATTCCAGCACGTGGAATATTGATTTCCACCACCTCCTTCATCATTGGGTGGAAAGGCAATTGAGTCTCACCTCCCTCATAAGCTGCCATGATGTGTAACTGAAGTAGCTCCAATCTCCTTGACGATGAGGCATACCTGCTGTGTTTCTGCAGCTGCTACTCTGCGTTAATTTCAGAGGCACTTGGTTCTTTCAAACCCTACTGCCCATCCATTTTCTGAATTTGTTCATAGTACTCAATGCAGTGGTTGTGACTTATGTGGGTGCTGACAAGATGTGGTTCTAAAGGTTTCAATATTTACCTATCTAAGGTACTTATTTTTCCCTCATTCCCATAGTCTCTGAACACGTCACACTCTTTAATATATGTATTCTCACAACATCTCTGTGACGTAGGAAAATGCAATCATCTCCATTTTAGAGATAAACCCTGACCAAAAGAAAATTAATTCAGACACAGAGGCACAGATCTTCAAGGGCATTTGGGTGCCTAACTCCTATTGATATCAACTGTGATTGATTTAAGTGGGAGTTAGATGCCTAAATATATTTTAGGTTCAGGCCCAGAGAGACTATGTGGCTTGCCCGATTACACAGTACATTTTTAGAGGAGCAGTGTAGAGGGGTGGCGCGGCTCCTGGCAGACCGCGAGCGAAACAGCCCCTGGCTGGGGCTGGAGGGAGCCGCGCTAGCGCCGGTAGAGCCCCGCCCCCGGAAGTCCGGGGGCGGTAGAGGGGTGGCTTGGCTCCCGGCGGACCATGAGCGAGACGGCCCCTGGCCAGGGCCGGAAGGAGCCGAGCTAGTGCCAGTGGAGCCCCGCCCCCGGAAGTCCGGGGGCGGACCCAGAAGTTTAAGAACACGGCCGCCGGGCTCAGTCCGGTGGCAGACACCGGCAAACCCAGCCGCCCCAGGGCTGGCTCCGCGCCGAGACCCGCCGAACCGGCAGCCTCCCCACTACTGGGAGAGGCCAACACTACCGCTCGCCCGCTACCCCGAGGAGCCGCTTGACCGCCGCCTGCAGGACCAGCTGGGGACGCTGACGGCCCGCTACCCCGAGGAGCCGGTTGACCGCCGCCCGCTGGACCGGCTGGGGACGCCGCCAGCCTGCTACCCCGAGGAACGGCGGGACCTGCTGCCTGACCGCTACTGGGACCAGCCGCTGACACTGCCACTTGGCCACTACCCAGAGGAGGCACTGGACCCGCCGCCTGACCACCGTCCGGAGGACCCGCTGCCGCCACCGACCCAGCCGACAGCCTTCTACCCGGAGGAACCACTGACAGAACCAGCTTGCTCCCCCGAGGACCTGCCCGATCTGCCGCCAGACAGTGATCCGGAGGAGCCCATGACCCTGGACCCCGGGGAGGACCCCGCGACAGCCCAGGTGCCCAGGGAGGGGGACTCCGGAAGTAGCCCGGGGGGAGGCCCCGAGCCGATGTCAGTGTGTTGCGGCCAGGATCCCCACTGACTGCAGCAAGGCTTGCTGCAAGGGCCCCCGGGCTGGGGCGCAGTGGAAGTGGGTGGGCCTGTGCCCCCCCTGCCACCCCATTGGTGGGTGGCAATCTCCCCCTCCTCGACACCTGGCCTACCAGCTCCTGAACTATTGTTCGGCCCCTGCTTAAGGGCCCGAACCCCCTGAGCCGCTACCCTTGTTGTTGTAGCCCTGACGCAGGGCCCAGACCCCTTGAACTTTTACTTGGCCCACCTGAGGGCCTGAGCCCCGACACCGGGGACTCTTGCTTGGCCCACCCGAGGGCCTATGCCATGACACCGGGGACTCTTGCTTGGCCCACCCGGGGGCCTGAGCCCCAACACCGGGGACTCCTACCGGCCCACTGAGGGCCTGAGCCCCAACACCAGGGACTCCTGCCGGCCCACCTGAGGGCCTGAGCCCCGGGACACTGTGACTCCCGCCCAATGAGAGGCGGGGTTCGACACCGCGACCCCGCTAATTCCCCATAGGGTCGTCGGACAGCCTACGAGAGCGAGGGTTTCCCGCCCGACTGGCGGAAGGGGGCGGAGCCCCAAAGACACAAGCCTTACACATGGTGGAGAATGCAATGGCACACATCAAAGTACTGGGGGGAAAGAAAATATCCTGGGCCATGATTTCTGCTTGACTACTTTACAGGAGCTATACTTACTGCTGCTGATGCAACGCAACACAAACCCCTTTTGGGGTACAAGTGCCCTCTGTGATGTCTCTCTGTTTGTCCCTGCTCTGGAATAGATCAATGCCCCAGAGCAGCTTCCCTGGAGGCAGTGTCTTCACCAGCTCATGGCCTTTCTAGCCCCTGCTCTTCAGCTGGGCCACCACAGTTCAGTTCCCCTTCTAGAGTGCCTCCAAGTCCAGACCACTTTTCCAGTGGATGAGGGGAAGAGGGGAAAAGACCCAGACCCATCCTCTACTCAGGGTCCTAGTCCACAAACCCTATAGATAGCAGCCACTCATAATGTCCTGTGTTGGTGCTATAAGTCCCTGGATCACTTCCCCATGGCTCCTGCACAATTTTCACCCTTACCTAAGGTAGAGTTGCCAACTCTTACTGAAGCTATTTTGGGAGATTTTTTTCCCAACATGGCATAATGTCACTTTCTTTAAATATACTATTAAAGTCTCCCAGATTGCTTTCAATAGTCACTGGGACATTGGTGCCAAGTCGGTGAGACTCCAGGCCAATCCTGGAGGGTTGGCAACCCTAATAACCATGGGCCTTGTCCTTGGGGAGTCTCAGTAGCCAGCCTGGAGCCTCATCCACTCTCCGCCAGCTCTAGTGAGGAACTGAACTTGCTTTGGCCCTGTGGCTCTTCTTATATTGACCTGCTGGGACCTGATTGACTGCTTCTCTCACAGCCACTCTAGGCAACTTGGAGGATCTCTCTACTGCCCTTTTCTGGGGCAGGGTGTGGGAGGGCCACAAGGGCCTCCAGCAGGGGTCCCCAGGGCCTAGTTCACCCCATCACAGGTGGCCATAGGTATTCTCAGGAAGAGCTATCTGGAGAGTTGATTCTTCTTAATGGCCATCAGGCTTGAATAGTCCATCATAATGGGCATGTAAACTACCTTGTGGGTGTCACCTCAAGAACAAACACATCTGAAATATAAATACAGAGCCAATATTCATAACTTTCTATACAAAGATGATACATCAATGTAACCAGGAGGATCATACTTGAAAGACTGTAACTTTACTATTGACACATTACAAGATACACTTTGTATAAGATTTGTTGCAATTGTATAACAAAGGAAGCAACAATGATACAAATGGTCATTTTCAGTCATACAGTATCACAATAGGTACCTATCTATAGATACATCTATATATATAAAAATCAAATGGTGTATGCGTGTATCTATGCATGTATGTATGTTCCCTTACTCCTTCCACACCGTTTGAGCTAGAGACTTGAAATTTGGTACAGTTTTAGGCCTTAGGGTCCTAATGAGGGTAAGAGTCGAAAAATTTTCAAATCTCACCTCTGACGCCCCCCAGCAGCTGGGCAGCTGCTGTTTTCTGTGACATAGTTATGATGTTATAATACCCCCCTCCAACGGACCCTGCACTCGCTCAGCTCTCTGCCTCATCCCCCCTCCAATGGACCCTGCACTCGCTCAGCTCTCTGCCCCCCTCCCCCCTCCAACGGACCCCGCACTCGCTCAGCTCTCTGCCCCCTCCCCACCTTTGACGGACCCGAGTTGGGTTTGGTCAGAGGGTAAGTGAGGTAGGGGTGTCGGGTTTGGTTGGGGGTGAGGTGGGGGTGTCGGGTTTGGTCGGGGGGGGTGAGGTGGGGGTGTCAGTGAGCCGGGGGGTGTTGGGTTTGGTCTGGGGGGGTGGGAAGGTGTTGGGGTGGGTGAGGGGTGGGTGTTGGGGTTGGTCAGGAGGTGTTGGGTTTGGTGGGGGGGTAAGGTGGGAGTGTTGGGTTTGGTTGAGGGGGTGAGGAGGGGGGGTCGGGGTTGGTCGAGGGGTAAGTGAGGTGTGGGTGTCGGGTTTGTTTGTGGTGGTAGGTAGGGGTGTTGGCTTTGGTTGGGGGGAAAGTGAGGTGGGTGTGTCAGGTTTGGTGTACGGGGGGGTGAGGTGTGGGTGTTGGTCAGGGGGTGTTGGGGTTGGTAGGGGGTGACGTGGGGTGTTGGGTTTGGGTGGGGGGGTGAAAATGTGAGTCGGGGTTGGTCAAGGAGTAAGTGAGGTGGGGTGTCGGGTTTGGTCGGGGGGTGAGGTGGGGGTGTCAGGTTTGCTCTCTGCCCCCTCCCCCCTCCAACGGACCCCGCACTCGCTCAGCTCTCTACCCCCTCCCCACCTCCGACAGACCCGAGCAACACCGGGTATTTTCGCTAGTACTTTATATGCTTCATTTTTCTTTAGCCCTTTAAAGCTAACTTGAATTTATTACTGGAAAAATATGATAAGATCTAGCCATTTTCTTACTGCACCAATATGCAAATCATAAGGTACAATAACAAGGGAAAATTGAATACTTAAACTGAATGTCTGACAAATGTGTTTAGTGGTCCCAAAATGGAAGTAAAATGGAAGAAAATGCATTCTGTGCTTTGTGAACAGCGCAAAGCTATTTGCAAATATTTCTAGAATAGCAAACCAATTATTTTCTTGAATTCACACAAATTCCACATAAAAATTCTGCTCAAATAGATATTTGTGGTAGCGTAACATTATTGTTTGTTCAGTTACTTCAGCAGAGAGAGAGAGAGAGAGAGAGAGAATGGCCTCCTAATAAAAATCACTTCTTTCTTAGTTGTTTTTCTAACATTTTTTGTGCTTGCATAGATGAATGGTTGTAGAGTGATAAATCTTGTGGTCAAAACTTAGCTGCAGAATCACTTGGCAGCTATATCAGTGCTTCATTTGATAAACAGCTGACACCAGAGTCCAACATTCTTTTATGGATACAATATCGTAACCACATTAGCATGGGAGGATTTCATAATAAATCTATTTTGGTACATTTTGTACATGTAATTTTTTCAGAAAAACCAAGCCAAATAGTAATTTTACTTTAAAAATTGAGCAACAAGCTCACATGCACTCTCATCTACCACTTTACGCTTTTGGTATCTGTACCACCATTCTGCTTCTACTGAATTGGATGTGAGTTTTGCCAGCATAGGGACTTTGGGATTTGGCCATTTGTAACTAAAACAAACTTTTCTGTAGAAAATCTCTTAGTGATGATCTAAACGACAGAAATTTCTCTAATGTCTTGTTTGTAGTAGGACAAATTCTGAAGTGAAGTCAATGGGAGTTTGCTTGAGTAAAACTTTCAGACTTTGACCTATTAGTGGTAGAGATCATCACAGGAAGAAATATGCAATTCTAAGTACGACTAATACAATTTTAAACAAGTAGTCGGCTTTTGGATTTTAAGGCATTATTGTGCTCCCACTCATCACTGGTGTAAATCTGAAGTAATTCCACTGAAGTCAGTGGCGCGATGCAAATGTAAAACTGGTGTAAGTGAGACAGTCACAGTCATAGTTGAGTGGTGCACATTTTTTTGGTGAGATTTATTACATTTCTGTTACATTCATATTGCTGCAAGAATTAACACTAACTGTGCTTGAATCTTGTTTATGTGTGAAGGTATATCTCCATATAGAAATCTGAATAGAATTGCCGTGACCCCTTTTCTGCCAGTGCACGTCTACTGGGGAATTCACAGTCTCCAGCTCCCAATTGGCTTCTAGGCAGAGAGGCTTCTTGTGAAATGTTTCGATTTTGTTGAATCAGCATTTTCCAACAGAAAAACATTCCATAGGAATATTTTCAACCAACTCTAGCAATTAGCACAGGGACAGGCTGATCTTGAATGGAGCCTCTCAATGCTACCGTAAAACTATAGCATTTCCTGTGCAAAGTAGCTGCAGGAATACTGAAGTATTGAATTGATGCCATTGGTAACATTCCCGCTCATATTTTTCTTTGGTTTAGGTTCCTGGGATTTTAAAATCTTAACACAAGATTTTAAGAAGCATAACAGGAACAGGAAGATTTTAAGAAGCATAACAGGGAGTTACAGCTTCGTGCATTAATTTCCTCATGTCACTCTTTTGGGGCTCAATTTCCCATCTATATGCCTTGGCAAGTTCAGAGGTCTGGACCCTATACTGTAGTACATTTGCCAGTTAAAAGAGAACAGAATATTGAAAGTGGTGTGAATTAATGCACTAACACAACTGCATTGCTTTAAGAATGGATGTGATAAATACACTTATGAAAACTGGAGTAAATTGTACATCACAATATTAAGGTAAATGTCGCACAGTGCTTCCATATCCTGGGAAATTTCCCAAGATCTGGGAATATTTAACAGCATGTGCCTTGCAGTTTCCCAATTTGCCCTGCAATTTCCCAAGGTGAAACATATTACTCAAAAATTCCCAGATTTTCGGAAATTTCCCATGATATAGATGCACTGGTTAGTGCTAAAAAAATCCCAAATCTGGTGAAAATTCCCAGAGTCTGGGAATTTTTCACCAGATTTCAAAATTTTTTAGCAGTAGGTTAGGGAAAGTTGGCATCATAATATAGAAGCACTGATGTCGCAGTCCTTTAGTCTGTGGGGACTTAGACATGCTTATGACTATGTACTCTGAGTAGCGCCACTGAAGCCAGTGGGGCTACTCACAATATGCAAAGGTAAGCATGTGTGTCAATCTTTGCAGGAGAGTGGTCAGATATACCCATCCCATTATTTTTGTAGAGGTGAACCTATGTCATCTGATATGTTAGTTCCTGTTATGCTTCTTAAAAAGATACCATTTTTCAGTTACCAGGGGAATTACATCTGGAAGCAATAATGTACTGGAATGGTCCATGTTACCTGTAGGTAAAGGGAAGCACATGTATTTAACTACTTGGGAAGTTCTCGGCAGTGTGTTGTTTGAATAATTTTCTAGGGATTTGCTGTAATGTGCATCAGCCACTCTGACACATTATCTCTTGGAGCACTGTCAGAGAAGGAAGTTTTGAAACGAAATTCAGCTGCAGTGATTAAAAGAATCATTCACACTAACATAAAAGCAGGTATCTGGAGATTTAGCACAGCACTGCCATGCACCATCGAAAAGAAACTCACGAAAGGGCAAGAATTTCTACCCACAATCTATAATTAAAAAGACACTGTGATAAAGCTTGTCACCCTTACTGGCCTATCAAAATTTAAAAAAAGATTATTCAAAAATTAATTATAAATAGCTGCCTTTCATAGTGTTATGGTTGGTGGTTGATTAAGAGAAAGAACTACAACAAGGGAGACAAGAGTTTGGTCATAAATCCCCTTTCAAGGATAATGCTACCGGCTCCCAGATAGAAAAGCACAGGGAGGAAAAGGATATTCTTCAAAGCATCCAGATTACTTCTGGAAGGAAACTACTGCCAAGGAAGTTGGGGAGAAATTGTTTGTTGAGGCTTATCTGTGTCTTCACAGATCTCATTCTTTTATGATTATATTTCTGAACAATAATGCTGCCTAATAGCTTCTTGTCTCTTCCTTCCCACTGGTGAAATTCCAACAAGCAATTTGCCCTCTAACAATCCTTTCTCTCTCACTAGAATATGCTGCTCATGCCCTATTGCCTGCTATAAGGGACTACATAAAAAAATGGGCTCCTATTATGTACTCTTTTATACCCTCCTGAATTTCATTAACTCCTACAGTGTTAGCATTGCAGATTTGGATCCATGTCATTTGTTAAATTCATGCAATAAAAATCCCTTTAAATGTGATTTTCTTTTAATACAAATTCTTTCTAACATTCATAAAGATGAAGTGTTGCAATTGCCCCTTAACCAGATTTGGAGGCTGGTTGCCAAATGATAATACTTGTCAGTAACAAAAACATACAATAGAGTGTCCTGGGTAACATTATGCAAATTGTCATAAAGACATCAATATATGAGCCAACTCCTGTCAGTATATCTACTAAGGCCAGATTGTACTGGGGCCTCTAGAGCTTGGTGGGGAGGAAGACACAAAGAGACCTTGCCCTTGCAATCTCAGACAAGAAAGAGGGGCCATTCTACCACCAGCAGGGCCAGTGACAGGGGGGTACTACGGGTAGAGCTGTACCGGGCCCCGGACTTAAGGGGGGTCCCCTTAAGTCCGGGGCCGGGTACACAGGGGGCAGCGTGAGACAGTTCCCAGGGATTCCCTGCTCGCGCCGCTGCCATGGGGGAGCCGCTGCCGCCGTGAGCTGGTGAGGGCGGGAGGGGCCTGGGCCGGGCAGCCCGGCTCCGTCGCTGCCTGTGGGTGCCGGGGCTGCTCCGCTGCCGCCTGGGCTGGGAGCGCCTCTTTGTGTCTCTGCGCTCTCCCTGCTCCGGCCGCCGCCGCTCTGAGCATGTCAGCCAGCTGCAGCCGCAGAGGCAATTCCTTCCCTGCTGCCTCCCCTGCCGGTGCTCAGTGGGGTACGCAGCGTGCAGCGAGGGGGCCCCAGGGAGCTCGGAGTGGGCACAAGGTAAGAGGATCCCACCCGGCTTGATACAGCCGGGTCTCTGTCTCCCGCTGAGCTCTCAGCGGCAAACTCCCCCTCTCCCACTTGGCCTCTCAACCCCCCTCCCCGACTCTTATATCCTTTTATTTCAAAATGTGGCATTGTAGAGTTGCTCCAAACTCCGCTTTGGGCATTGAAAGGGGCGGTGGGCGAGTGGAGTGGGCTTGGGAGAGATCAGGGAGTCTGCCTGTGCTGAGGGCTTTGCAGCTTTCTTCTCTTTCTCTCTCCCTTTATCTTTTGTGTGTGTTGCTTCCTTATAAAGAAAGAGAAGCAGCTGCAGCCCTTGGCCGAGTTGTTGAAATTTATCCCTTTGTGTATACAGTAGACTACCGATTATCCGGGTGCGGGTTAACCGGGCTGTGGATTAACCGGGATGTCTAAACGGGTCGGTAGGGGAAGCCCCAAAGCGGCGGCGGGCTCAATCTTAGCCTGCCGCTGCTTTTGGGGCTTCTCCCACTGGCCCCTTAGGAGCTGGGGTGTCAGCCTGCTTCCAGTCTGGGTGTAGGAAACCCAGGCTGGCAGCGGGCTGAGACCTGGGCTGGCAGGAACCTGGGGGGAAAGCCCAAAGTGGCAGCAGGCTGGGTGCTGAGCCCGCTGCCGCTTTGGGCTCTCTCCCCAGCCTCCTGCCACCTGCCCCAGTCAGCTCCCACTGACAGCCTGGGTGCAGGGAACCCAGGTTGTCAGCGGGAGCTGAGTGGGGCAGGAGGCAGGACCCCAGCTGGCAAGGGGCCAGCGGGGGGAAACCCCAAAGTGGCGGCGGTCTGAGCGCTAAGCCTGCCGCTGATTTGGGGTTTCCCCCGCTGGCCCCTTGCCAGCTGGGGTCTCAGCCTGCAGCCAGCCTGGGTGTAGAAAGCCCAGGCTGGCAGCGGGAGCTGAGACCCCAGCTAGCAGGAGCCTGCAGGGAAACTCTAAAGCAGCAGGGGGTTGAGAGCTCGGCCGCTGCCGCTGCTGCTCAGCTCTCTGCCACTTTAGACTTTCCCCGCAGGCTCCTGTCAGCGGGGGTCTCAGCTTCCGCTGCCAGCCTGGGCTTCCTACACCCAGGCTGGCTGCAGGAGCTGACTGGGGCAGGCAGCAGGACCCCGGCTGGCAGGAGCCTGGGGAGAGAGCCCAAAGTGGCGGTGGGTTGAGCAGTCAGCCTGCCGCCGCTTTGGGGTTTCCCCCAGTGGATCCCTTGCCAGCCGGGGTCTCAACTTGCTGCCAGCCTGGGTGAGAAAGTGAGAAAGGCCAAAAGCCATGTAGAGTTGGACCTTGCAAAGGGAATTAAAAACAATAGTAAAAGGTTCTATAGCCATATAAATAAGAAGAAAACAAAGAAAGAAGAAGTGGGTCTGCTAAACACTGAGGATGGAGTAGAGGTTAAGGATAATCTAGGCATGGCCTAATAGCTAATACTTTGTCTCAATCTTTAATGAGGTTAATAAGGATCTTAGGGATAATAGTAGGATGACAAATGGGAATGAGGATATGGCGGTAGATATTTCTATATCCAAGGCAGAAGAAAACTCGAACAGCTTAATGGGACTAAACTGGGGGGCCAAGATAATCTTCATCCAAGAATATTAAAGGAACTGGTACATGAAATTGTAAACCCATTAGCAAGAAATTTTAAATGAATCGCCAAACTCAGGGGTTGTACTGTATGACTGGAGAATTGCTAACATAGTTCCTATTTTTTAAGAAAGAAAAAAGATGATCTGGGTAACTATAGGTCTGTTAGTTTGACATCTGTAGTGTGCAAGGTCTTGGAAAACATTTTAAAGGAGAAAGTAGTTAAGGACATTGAGGTCAATGGTAATTGGGATAAAATACAACATGATTTTACAAAAGGTAGATCGTGTGAAACCAACCTGATCTTCTTTGAGAAGGTAAAAGATTTTTTAGACAAAGGAAATTCAGTGGATCTAATTTACCTCGATTTCAGTAAGGCATGAGATACAATTCCACATGGGGAATTATTAGTTCAATTGAAAAAGATGGGGATCAATATGAAAAATGAAAGGTGGATAAGGAACTGGTTAAAGGGGAGAATACAATGGGTCATAGTTAAAGGTGAACTGTCAGGCTGTAAGGAGGTTACTAGTGGAGTTCCTCAGGGATCAGTTCTGGGACCAACCTTATTTAATCTTTTTATTACTGACCTCAGCACAAAAAGTGGAGTGTGCTCATAAAGTTTGTGGATGACACAAAGCTGAGAGGTATTTCCAATACAGAGAAGGACCAGGATATCATACAGGAAGATCTGGATGACCCTATAAACTGGCGTAATAGTAATAAGATGAAATTTAATAGTTAAAAATGCAAGGTCATGCATTTAGGGATTAATAACAAGAATTTTAGTTATAAGCTGGGGATGCATCTGTTGGAAGTTACAGAGAAGCAGAAATTCTGGGCTGCGCTGCTAACTTTGGGCAGCTGGGGACAGGCTGTCATAACATAGGAAGCTTCCCATGGCTGTCTAAATTATATCAGGGGCTACTCCGGTCTACAGAGCAGCCCATAACTGGAAGAGCACAAAGGTGACTTAAAGCCACCAAAGCCCCTCACCCCCAGAGCCAGAAAGTTCTATAATATGTCTTAGGAGTGCAACATAGAATCTCACTCAAAATGCTGTAAAATGCAGAAAGTGGAGTGTCCCTCACAGAGAAGAAGGAGGACTCAGGTGTAATAAACACAAAGGGGATGCTATGTCTGGGATGCTGGGCAAATACAAACATTAGTATCCTTGGATTCTCCAGCACTCACAGACTAAGGAACACAGCTCATGCTGCACAGTGGTCCTTTCTTGGTTCTGCCTAAGGCCCTCACTATCCAATGACTTGCTCCCCTGCTTAACTTTACAAACTGAGTAGTCCCATTGAAGTCAACGGAAAAACTCCCATTGACTTCAGTAGAAGTAAACTTAAGCCAATACTGGGCTTTTATATTCCTACCCACAGAATTTAGATGCTATGGGTCCACAACTACTACTACTACTTTGCTTTTAGGAAACAGCAGGGCTATTTTAAATTGAAAAGCAGTTTGAATTGTGTGGGTCATTTGGATTTTGCTTTCAGGTGAAGTTCTTACATGCTATTTAATGTAGTAAAGTATCCAGAGAGCTGTTCTGTAAAGAATTATATATAGAAACAGAACAGTGCGGTGTCTAGGTCATCTCTCCTGCATTAGCAAAGTGGAAATTTACAATTTCACTAAATAGATTGCTTGGGATTTGCATTAGGGTGACGGAAGGTAGATTTTCTGTGGTCTGGGGATGAACAATTTGGAAAAATTGGGATAAAGTGTGGATGCTGAAGACTCAGGGTAGTTTAGGACTTCATAGATGTTCATTACTATTTTATAGGAACAAAAGATAGGGCATCTTTTAAAAAAATAAGTTATTTCATGGAAAATAAGGTGGTTCAGAAATCCTATTTAATAGGTTGTTATATTCAGTTAGGCTAGACAAAACCTATTCACCCAAGTATCCCATTTAATAGACTCTGAAGCGGTAAACTTGAAAAGAAGAAAAGCAAGCCATTTTTTTATAGTCAACGACAGTCTAAAGTCATAATGATACTAATTAAAAGAAATGTAATTTTTCAATTTATGAATCAAACAATAATGAAAAGCATAAATTTTTTGGCTTTTAAAAATCTAAATGCTGAGATTGGGTAACACAGATGCATATAATCTCCAGCAAACTTCTTTGTAAATATTTGATCCAAAGCCCATTATAGTTAATGGAATTTGGACCAGGCATTAAATGAAGTTTATTATAACAATAATAATGTATTACTAATACCTACCTTCAGTAGATCTCAAAGTGTTTTACCAAGGAAGTCGTCATCATCATCCCCCTATTATGGATAGGGAAATTGAGGCACGGAGAAGTGACGCATTTGGCCCAAGTTCACCCAGAAGGCTAATAAAAGAGTCAGGAATAGAACCCATGTGTCCCGAATCCAAGTCTGGTGCGCTATCCACTGGGTCATACTTTTCTGAAGTGAGAACAGAGTTCATCGGTAAATCAATACTGCAGGATTCATGGGGTTCAGCAATGAAGATGGACTGGATTATTTGAGAAGTTCCTTTCAGCCCTTAACTGTGAATCTATATCATGACATAACAAGCCAGTTAGGAAAAAGGATGGGTGAACCCATTTCATTAAATGAGATAGCACACTTTACTTCCCAAACCCCCGCAAGCCGTAGCTTGTTTTTGGAATGGACCCTTGTTGAAAATTCTGACGTTTTTATTTATTTGTGTTTTTTTTAATTAATTGCTTTCATTTTTGCCTGTTGTTGCATTTCTAGTTTTAGGAAAGAAATGCAACTGCTGGGAATCTTATGAGAAAACCTACTGTGAACTTTCAGCACAATTTTGCAGACTCAAAAGACCAAATTTAGACCAGGTGTACATCAACTCCTTTGAAGTCAATGTGTTCAAATAATTCACATACACTTCCAAACAATTCTCCCCCCCCCCCCAAGAGTTTTGTAGAAAACTGAGGTTCACCTATTAACAGTTGGGAGCTTATATTGGGCCTCATCAGTGGCAAAATTGCTGTTGACAGCAGAGGAACTAGGATTGGAGATGCCATTCTAAAAAATATATTACTTTAATTTGTATGGTCTTTGGTATCACAAAACGAAAAATCACTGTTTTATGTGAAATCAGTACTTAATTACAATATCACAATTATTATATTAATAATAATTATATTATAACAATATATTTAGATAATAATCTAAACACAATTATTATTGATTTCTTGTGCTGCAGTAGCGCCTATGAGTCCCAGTCAAGGACCAAGACTCTACTGCATTAGGTACTGTACAAACACAGAACAAAAAAGATGATCCCAGGTCTCAGACCTGGTTGGACCCGTTATTATTTAATTACAGGGGTGCATAATAGACTATTGGGTTTTTTTCAAACAAGGAAGACAAACTAGTTTGCTTATATCTGTGACAGTGGAATCAGTTCCATCTCTGTTCTCTCGCTTTAAAGATTTTGGTAGTAGCTTATATGAATTCTCCCAAATTGCATCTTACCTGTTGTCAGTGCTGACTGATGTAGTTAAGTACTTTATGTGCCAGATATGTTTTAGACTATAAAATGTTGCTCCTATGAAAAATTATGTTGTAACAGACTTGAACAAGATTCAGTGGAAAGAACTGAAAAGGCTGGTGAACCAGAATACCAATTGGCTTGCAGAGAAAACTTCTATTTATTTATTTTTGTACACTAATTTTGCACCCCTGCAGTCAGATCTGATCAAGTTTCCACATTCTAAATTAAAGGCAGATATCTCTCTCAAATAAATGAGATTTTCTCATTGATGCCAAAGTAGACATGATGTTGCATTTTGACAAAATATATTATTTCATGTCACAGCATAAGTTGATCTGAAATGAAATGTGGTGCAACCCAACAAAAATGCATCCAGCATTTTCTTTTCTCTCTCTCTTTTTTTTTTTTTTTTTTTTTGGTAATGATTAAAAAGAAAACCTTGTCCACTCTCCAGGGGAGGTGACTGAAGTAGAATTGATTTGGGAGGTTGTGACACTAAGCACCTCTGTATTCCCACCCTACACACTATTTTAATATACAGAGGTTCGGGCATTAAGAGTTATGGATATATACTAGTATTATTACTAAAGCGTATTTAAACTAGGCATACCAGGGGAAGTTGGCAAACAGGTCTGCATTAGACAAAGGAATATGTGTTTGATTCTCTGACCAGCCTGTTCTTAAGGAAAAGACAACAAAGGTCTATTTTTACATATTAGGTAAACAAAGCTATTAAGCTAACAAGTGGGGGAAGAAAAAACATAGAGCTTACTTCACCACCAGACTCCATGTCATCTTTCTCATAACTTGAATACCTTTACTTTGAGAGGTAACCCATTTCAAAGAAGGATCCATTTCAAAGGTGTACTAGTCTATAAAGACAGGGGGCTGAACTTCAAGTGATAAGCAATTGAATCAACTGATTGTATACGACTATATTATGGGCGTGTATATGAATTATTTTTTAGAGCTAACTACACACTGTGAAGTTTGAATGAGGAAATATGGATACTTTATGCTTTCAGTCTTTGACCAAACAGCTAGGAGGGAAGGCAGCTATCTACCTCTCTCCAATGAAATTAAGCAAGAAGCGGAAACAATGGAAGCCCCGTTTACATGGTAATCAGCAAGAAAATGGGAAGATCACAGGATGGGGAAAACAGCATGATGTCATCCTGCATCTTGAACAAAATCATTGAACTTTGGAAGATATATTCAAAGACAGAAGTCATCCTTGGCATCCATCACTAGAGAGACATAAGGGAACAGAGTTCTTACAAGCTGAGAAAGAGGGGTACTTCAACCAAGCAGGGGTTGAAGTCTCTGGAGACTGAATATAGATGAGTCACCTACTTAGGCGAATGCCTTGCGCTGAGGAAGACAAGGGAAGGTAGCCTCTTGTTCTTCTGTGGAAGATCCTGACTGAGGGAAAGTCAGCAATGGCTGGGAAGAATGACCTGTGAGAGAAACCATCTTGAACAAAGCCTGTACTTCACTACATTAAATTTTAGACTTTTAGATGCATATTTTCACTTTTTGTTGCTTGTACTCCTTTCAAACTTTAGTCCTCTTACTTGGCATCACTTAACCTATGTCCTATTGTTAATGCATTTGTTTTATTTTTACTACAAACCAACTCAGTGCAGTGTTTAGAGGGAAGGATGTATTTACCCCAGTTAAATTAATATGCTGGGATGTGCTTTTGTATCTTTAGAGGAACAAACAAACAGTATTTCTCTGAACTGTCCAGAAGAGAGCTGGACATTGCAGAGCACATGGTTTTGGGAAAATTCAAGACTCAGAGTGTGTGGGGGGTCATCCTACTGGTTGTAACCAAGGCTGGTGGAAATCAGAATGGGGCTTGGGGCTTTTATATAGGCTGCTGGGGTCAGACACTCCAGGTGTGACCTGCGTGTCTGTAGGCTGAGTGTGAGCATCACAGGTTGGAAGCTACAGCAGTGAAGCATTGAGAGGAACCCAGCGTTACAGGGTGAGAGGTGACACAAATCCCTTTATTAGTCTGGATTTCAGTCAGACCCCGTAACAGTGCTCCTATCCCACTTTCCATTGGTGAATATCAAAAGACAGCCCCAGATATAGGCTTCTACTCAATCCGGATATTAAAATAATATGGGTATTTCAAGTCAGAGCTGAAATGCATCAGCAGAGTTAGGATAGAGGAAGAGTATTCAGATTGACTGAAAATGACTGCATTACTGCCAGTACTTTTAATTTCTCACCTTCAATGCACATGGCCTATATATTTAAAAATATTAACAGAAGAACTTTGTATCCAAACTTGACATCTGCCAGCAAGTCAGATAGAAGATATACATTGTCCAGTTTGAAGATAATTAGGAATAAGAATATTGTTTATCACTAGAAGCAGATGTGGTATTTATTTAAAAACTCATGCGTGTTTCTGGATGTGAGGTATTAGCATGCAGACATGTCTTTAGTTTACAGCTTTGTAAAGACCTTCTTCCACTCAGTTCAACAACTTTCAGGCTGATTGGAGTCCTGCCAAAGTTTAGAGTACATTGACACATTCAATCCATCTCAGAACTAACCTCATTTTAGCTTTATCACTGTCTCCACCATTAGACTGATGAGGAGGAAAAGGGCAAGTCTTCTATAGATCAGAGAACAGAGGAATATGTAACTTATCTCCATTGTTTATTTTTTCTTTCCTATATAAAAATATTACATGTGCCCAGACACCATTTTTTTAAAATGTTGCTGAGACCAAATGTCTGTCACTTGTTGAGAACTGAATGTTTACCTTCAGCCTATGCCGTAAGGGGCAATGTTCAACTGCACCATACTAAGGGCAGGCTAAGAAGGGAATTGTAACTTTTGAGAGTCACAATTCTCTTCCTGCCTCCAACTTACTCTAAAAGGATATTAATCTGCTGCTGATATTTTCCAATAACAGATTACCTCCCCTTACTAACCCGCACTGGCCAGCACTTTGGTGGTACAGATCAAGGCTTCATCCATTCCCATCCCTTCAGTCCCATTCCATGCCACATGAAATGCCTTGAAGGAGCTACTCTCCTAGTCATAATACTGGTAGCTCACACAGAGGAGTAAGCTTACACCCCCTTAATCTTCTGTGTGATGGTTCTCAGGGAACTCAGGCCTACAAGTCACCTTGTTATCACCCTGTCTCCAGAAAGATGGAGACTTGCTTATGTTTAACTTGATGTCAACTCCCTGACTCCACCAGCCTGTTAGCTACTCAAACAATCTCCTCTGGACCACACTAGCCCTTACTCTGTCTTGAAGGTTAACAATAGGTGCTTGCCAGTCCTCAAGCCCCTTTGAAGCATTCCCCTGTTGTGTTCAGTCTCTTCTCCACCGAACACTCACAAGAGTACCAGGTCTGCTGTCTCCTAGGGAACAGTGTACTCCCCAGCTTAAATGATTCTTCTCAGGATCACTCTTTGTACAATACCATAGCACTGAGATATATTTATAGTGAAAACAACAAGTTAATTATCTAAGATTTGGGAGTCAAGATAGTAAGTAAGGATTTCTAGGGAGTAAATATAATCTAGCAGGCTAACCTTCTGTCTAAAGAAGTGTATCTCAACCCAAGTGCCCTTTGCAACATTTCAGCCAGGCCTGGTCGAGATCCCATTTTCCTGAATAGAAACACACTGTCCATTTACTTCCTAGGTGCAGAATAAAGGGGTGTCTTCCTTGCCTTCTCCTTATATCCCCCAAAGTTTGTACCCAGAGTCAGAATAACATCCCTGTACCTTATTCACTAGAGTGCTGCCTCTCCGTTGATTTTACATCTCCCTCCCTTCCCCCCTTGACTTTGAATGTAAATAGGGCTCCCAGTGTGTTGGCTTACAATGCTTGGTTTATATGCCAACTGAGGTAAACAAACATCTTTTGTCTGGCAGAAAAACCTGTTTGTTAACTCTGCCTGAATACAAACTTCAGCAACATATTTTCAGTATACGTACAACACTCCTTACATACTCCGTACAGTATCTGTACATACATTTCACAATAGTAATGACCAGTGTGATCCCGGATTTCATTTAAGATCTCACATGATATTCTTTGGTGAGCCAGAATGCACATGTCATATTTCTGTAACCCTTTTGCCAGTTGCCTATGCTCATTGGAGCCTTGTATCTACTTAGATGGTATTTAAAAATTATTTCATTGCATATCTATTAGCAGTGGGACAAAAGCAAAAGCCTCCATGTTGTTCAAACGCATGGTGGGTGTAATTTTTATTAACTAGAAAATGGTTGCTGTAGACAGAAATTACCTAGAGAATTGGTCTTGGGAAGAAGCATTAAGACACCATTTCATGTGTGCCCAATTTTATATTTGAGCATCATGCTGCTTCCTTTCAGAGCTTAACTGTCAAAGAAAGAAAACTGAAATGACAAATGCTGACCTCAGTTAACCCTATTCCATGTGTTCTGTATTTAAATCAGCAATTTCTGACAGTGGAGAAACTTGTGAGGAAAAAATTGCTGGTAAATTAATCCAGATCTTGTTTTTTAAAAGGAGAATATTAAAAGGGAGAGTGGGGGGAGAGCTATTTTAATCAAAACACCTTTAAAGTAACAGAACGCAGATGTATCCCTTCACAATGTAATGTCTGGCATGAACATTCAATGTGGCCTGTTTTAGTCCCAAGCCCCAGATTTTATTCAATCTATTTTTAAAGCCTCTGTATACAAATGGAATTCCTATTAGTGCAGTCAATGTGAGTTTATATTTCTGTAAGGAAATGTTCCCAATTTTACTCCACCAGAAACCCTCAAAAGGACACTACCTTGAGTTCTTATTAAGCATTTGCATTTCACTGTCTTAAGAAATGCATCATATAAATTAAGCTAGCTATTCACTTTTACACATAGTAATAAAAGACAATTCAGTGTGACAGAAATCTGACCATTTCATTATTTTGTATGTTTACTCTGCCTTGCAGGGGCAGAAAGCTAGCAAATAGACCCAGAGAAGAGAACATATCTAGAGTCTTCGAATCTGACAGCTTCCACTTTGTTCATAAAAGAATCAAAACTAGTTTTGATGGCGAAAGAGAATGAGAGGGCACAAATTCACTAGTTACAGAATGACGCTTTGCGGCTTAGCTCATAGTAGCTACGGTTATTACGCTCTTGGGAGCTTTGAGAATAGGATCTCCTGAACAGAGAGGGATGGAAAAGGATTTGATGACTGCAACCCCTTGCACCTTACTCAAGTTGAGAAGTACTTTATCACAGGAATAGTCCCACTGAAATCAATGAGACTGATCATGAAATAAGTTATTATTCAACATGAATAATAGCTCCTTGTTCCATATCCAATATACAAACACTTTGGTCCAGGTTTCTCAAATACAGAAACCATCCACCCAAATACTAAAAACTAAGAAATTCAACTGTCAAATCCCCTCACAGCAACCAATTAACCAAAGTTTACACAAAACATAATCCTCACCTGGCCTCATTCAATACATATGCATCAGCCAGCAAAATCATAAGCAAACACTCCAGCAAAGTATCTTAACCTCTACCCTCTACAGCAATTGAAGCATAAAATGTGAGACAAACTTTTCCATCTATAAGAGAGTTTCTAGTCATCATTGACCACAAATACTAGAAGTTTGTGCAGCTGTGACATTTTATAGAAATCATTTGATGGGCCAATTTGTATATAAGCGTAATCTTCAATTAGTCCTAGCCCAAGCAGTGAAGGGTTAGGAAATGTAGCTACAGAAAATGTGTTATCTGTTGATATCAGGGTAGGAATGAGGGCATGTAGTGTTACTTGGTATCATGTTGTATGGAATATGTGGGACAGTTTATAATATTGTTGATACCAATATTGTAAAATTTCCAGGAATCTGCCCAGATATGCCATGTAAGGTATCTGTAAAAATGTGATTTGCGAAGTATGATAATCTTGTTTATATGTTTATATCACCTTTGTATTGTAAGTTATAGATATGTCGGGTATATCTGTATTCACAAACTAGTGCTGTGCACCCCCAGACGGAGTGGCATCAGCACTGCTTAGATGGCTCATCAGAGGACATCAACTGTACAATGAACTCATTAAAAGGGTCAGGGGTTACATCTTATGACTCAGCAAGACTTGAGGAGATCTCGCCTATGGCCAGAACTCTAAGGCTTCCAGGGCATGTGCTGGACAGCTTATGATTGAAATCAAGGAAATTCAAGCTCCATGGCAAAAGACTATTAAAGGCAGGTGCATCTTCTCCTGCTTCATACCTCTGGAGGAGCTTTGCTACAAACTGAAGCTCTGAACAAAGGACTGAATGACCCATCCAACCTGTGGATGTATTCCAGAGGGACTCTCAAGCCAGAAAACTCGCCAATACTGCTAGGAACCTGATGGACTTTGAAGTCCTTATATGTATGTATGGGGTTCAGAATAAAAGAGTTTTTAAACAACACCTCACCTTACTGCACCTAGGTGCTGATTGAGAGCCAGAGCAAAGTTTGTGACTGGTTGAAGAGTTTAACTTTAGTGTTAACCACCAGTTTTTGAAGTGTCTGCTCTTCCTTTTGCAGCCGGCCCTGACCTTGGTGTTTCCAGTAAGAGCTGCCTCAGGTAGCCCTGTGCCACACTCATGTTTTAGGATGCTGGATGGGTTGGTGAGTACTTCAGAGTACTATGTTATCTGGATGCTGGGTTCGTGGGTGCTGGAAATCTAGGGGCTCTCATGGACTAGCTGGTGGCTTTCTGAGGTGTGAGGTGCCAGAGGTGCTGGGGTAGCTGGAGGTGCTGATAGAGTAGGTGCATATTTACTAGTTGTCGGGGGGGCGGGGCGGTAATGAGGTGCTTGGGCCTGTTTTCTGAGGTGTGTGAAAGAGCTTGGGGCAGTACCCATCCCCTCTCTTTGTGCTGCTGTCAGCACTGCAAATACCTGTAGACTGGCTATAGCTATGCTTGGGAGGATTCGATTTTTATTGGCAGATGTCAGTAAATGTCAATTTCACTGTACGCACACAAACTGACAAAAAAAATAACAAACCATTTCCACTGATCATCATCAACATTTACAGAGAGGCAAAGAAAAAAATGCTACTTGAGAACTTCTTAGACTTAAATGATCTTTACTGTGTATATTTTGGCAAGTGTGGCTGACAATTTGTGTTTTAACGATCCGACCCCCTCACCCCAATAATACCCTCCACTGTGAAAATGTAAATAAATAAGAATTGGGGGAAAATGCTTATAACCCATAATTTTGCTCAACTGTGAAAAATTTAAATCACTAAAAACTGAAAAAAAAATGCTTAAAAATAAGTGTTGATATTATCCATCAAAATTATATACCGGTATATATATAAAATAATTCTGCCAAACCTACCTACAACTCAGCTGCAGGCATCCGAATCCAGCTGAGATGTGGGCAGGCGTGAGAGGGCTGCGAAACATATGAGAGTCACATGAGCTGTCTGATATTTGGAAGCTCTGTATTTTACTCTTGGGTGTGCAGCTGCTCTGCAAATTCTAGACACCTTGAAATGCACACACAGAAAGACATCCATAAATTCATGAATAACAAAGGAGCATAGAGAAAGCCAGCGTTCTTCACTGCCCATTTATACAGCTGAGGTCACCAACTAAACACTCTAGTCATGGTTGGGATTTTTAAAGCAATCATGTGATGGGGTGGGGAGGGTGAATTCATCTTTTCTGAATGCTGGAAGTTAGCAGTAGTGTATATGGTGTATGCATTCAGGTAATGTACAGATTGAGAAGGAAAGCAATTAGAACCAGGAAATGCTCTGCTCCCTCAGAGTCTCCATTTGATGTCTTTGTAAAGATGAATTATAGCTTTCTGCACCTTGTAAGGTGACTTAATTTATCATCTGTTTCAGTGAGAAAGAAGCATCCTATAGGGCTGTAAAATGCATAGGAGTAGCTGAAAAGTAACAAATTAAGCTTCATCTCCAAAAGAACCTGCTGCAATCCCCTAAAACAAATATTATGGGACCCATGACTCTCCCATTCCCTCTGCATCAATCGCTCTGATACGAACTCCCAGAGATATTCAGGACTCCAATTCTTTCGCAATCCCCCCCAGACAAGCTCCCATGACAAGCCTTATAGACCCTGTTCCCCTTTTGAAACAGAGTACACGGTAACATTTATTTCCATTATTCTCTTCTGTGGTATCACAGTGGTACCTGAGTTCTTTGACAGATGCTTTAAATCTCTTTCTTACATTGCCTCCAGACCATCTTTTCCAGTCCAGTCTCCGGTCCCACAAAAGTAATTCCAACCCCCTTAAGAAGACAGATTTTTTTCAATTAAACAAATGCAAATTGGCTTTTGTAAATAAAGGAAAGAAACCAATGTTTGAAAAATATCACTTGATAATCTCCCAAATTACTCCTGAAAAATACACCAAAATATTAGACATGGAGAGAGGTAAATAAAGATGTCCCCAGAAGTCTGTACTGGGACCAGTGGTGTTCAACATATTCATAAATGATCTGGGAAAAGGGGCAAATAGTGAGGTGGCAAAATTTGCAGACAATACAAAACTACTCAGGATAGTTAAGTCCAAAGCAGTTTACAAAGAGTTAGAAAGGAACCTCACAAAACGGGGTGACTGGGCAACAGGATGGCAGATGCAACTCAGTGTTGATAAATGCAAAGTAATGTGCATGGGATTATGTTTTCTAAACTATACATATCAATTGATGAGGTCTAAATGAACTGTTACCACTCAAGAAAGATCTTGGAATCACTGTAGATGGTTCTCTGAAAACATCCACTCAACGTGCAGCAGCAGTCAAAGAAGCAAACAGAATGTTGGGAATCATTAGGAAAGGGATAGACAAGACAGAAAATATCATTTTGCCTCTATACAAGCCCAAATCTTGAATAATGTGTGCAGATCTGACCACTCTATTTCAAAAAAGAGAAAAGGGCAATAAAAATGATTAGGGGTATGAAACAGTTTAGATTAATAAGACAGGAACTTTTCAGCTGGGAAAAGAGATGACCTTGAGGGGATATGATAGAGGTCAACAAAACATGACCGGTGTGGAGAAAGTAAATAAGGAAGTGTTATTTACTCCGCCTCATAACATTAAAAGTAGGGTTCACCAAATGAAATTAATAGGCAGCAGGTTTAAAACAAACAAAAGGAAGGATGTCTTCACACAATGCATAGTCCACCTGTGGAACTCCTCTCCAGAGTGCTTTGTAAACACTAAGACTAGAACAGGGTTAAAAAAATAACTTGATAAGTTCATGGCGGATAGGTCCATCAGTGGCTATTAACCAGGATGGGCAGGGATGCAAAACCATGCTCTGAAGCTCCAAGCCTGTTTGTCAGAAGCTGGGAATGGGTAACAAGGGGATAGATCACTTGATGATTCCCTCTGGGGCACTGGCATTGGCCACTGGTGGAAGATCGGATACTGGGCTGAATGGACCATTGGTCTGACCCGATATGGTTTAAATAAGTTCTTAAACAGTTCCCCCGTTTATTAGCAAGGCAGGCAGGCTGGGGTGTCAGGGAGCTGACACACAGTTTAGTAGCAGAGAAGCTTTCACTTGTTGAGACAGAGAGGTAATGGTTCTGGGTGCCTTGAGCAGAATGTCACAATACCTCATCCAAGATGGCCCTCTTTGGTATTTAGGCCCTTCCGATATTAGTAGTTACTTATCACATCCCCTCTTTGTCAACATTTAATTAAACTACAAATAATTCATTTTTCTAATCTTTAGTCATATGTTAACTCTTTGAAATCCTTAACCATTTGGATCCAACACCCATGCAGCATGGAACTTTTACTGACCTGTGCAGTGTTTCTTCTGATTTGTCAACAACCTTGTGCTGAGGAATCCAGAAGTAGAGAGTATGTAAAATTCCAGGCATGGCTTGACATTTTCCCCATGAACCTTATTTTCTCTTCTGTACATGGGCCAATGCTGAGGGGTGCTGGGCATCCTCAACCTCCTCCTGAAGTCAGTGATCCCTTATTAGAGGTGTAGCCGTGTTAGTCTGGATCTGCAAAAGCGACAAAGAGTCTTGTAGCACCTTATAGACTAACAGATTTTAGGGATCATGAGCTTTCATGGGCTAAGACCCACTTAATCAGATGAATGTTGTGGAAATCTCCAGAGGCTCACCAATTACAAAAGCAGTTTCTCCTCTCTGGGCGTTCACACCTCCAGATCACCTGCTGGAAGTGGGCTTCACCACCACCCCTGATTGAATTTACCTTGCTTTCTTGCCTGCATATTTATACCTGCCTCTGGAGATTAACACAACATTCATCTGATGAAGTGGGTCTTAACCCACGAAAGCTCATGATCCCTAAAATCTGTTAGTCTATAAGGTGCTACAAGACCCTTTTAGTGATCCCTTAGCAACCAAGGAATTACCAGAGTGGATCAGATCTGATGTCCATCTACTCCAGTGTCTTGTCTCTGATCGGGTGCTTCAGAAGAAATTGTAGGAAGCCCACAACAGGCAGATGTAGATAATCTGTTCCCAGGGCCGGTGCTACCCATTAGGCTACCTAGGTGGTTGCATAGCGTGCAAGAATTTCGAGGGCGGATTTTTGCCTCCCCCCCCCCCCCCCCCGCAGCAATTCGGCAGCAGCTCAATGGGCTGTCAGGTGTCCTAGTGTCTGCCAAATTGCCGCCGAAATGCATGCTGAACTGCCGCCATATTGCCGCTGAGAATTCGGCGGCAGCTTAACAAGTCGACTGCTCCCCCAATTAGGTCTCATCCTGATTTCTAATAGTTAGAGGTTGGTTTAAGCCCTGAAGCATGCGGTTTAATATCTCTTCCAGAATTTTTATAATTAACTAGCGAAAATACCCGGCGTTGCTCGGGTCAGTTGGAGGTGGGGAGGGGGCAGAGAGCTGAGCGAGTGCAGGGTCTGTTGGATGGGGGCAGAGAGCAAACCTGACACCCCCACCTCAACCCCCCGACCAAACCCAACACCCCCACCTCACTTACCCCTCGACCAACCCCGACTCACATTTTCACCCCCCTACCAACCCCAACACCCCCTGACCAACCCCAACACCCACACCTCACCCCTCACCCACCCAGACACCTTCCCACCTCCCCAGAACCAAACCCAACACCTCCAGCTCACTTACCCCCCGACCAAACCCGACACCCCCACCTCACCCCCCCGACCAAACCCGACACCCCCACCTCACCCCCCAACCAAACCCGACACCCCTACCTCACTTACCCTCCAACCAAACCCAACTCGGGTCCGTCGGAGGTGGGGAGGGGGCAGAGAGCTGAGGGATTCCGGGGTCCGTCGGAGATGGGGAGGGGGCAGAGAGCTGAGGGATTCCGGGGTTCCGTTGGAGGGGGGAGGGGGCAGAGAGCTGAGCGAGTGCGGTGTCTGTTGGAGGGGGTATTATGACATCAGAACTATGTCACAGAGAACAGCAGCTGCCCAGCTGATGTGATTGGCCTTTAAAGAATTTCACCCTTGGGGTGCGTCAGAGGTGAGATTTGAAAAATTTTCTACTCTTACGGTCATTAGGCCCCCAAGACCTCTAACTGTACCAAATTTCAAGTCTCTAGCTCAAAAGGTGTGGAAGGAGTAAGCATACACCCATACATACACGCATACACCATTTGACTTTTATATATATAGATTATGAGAACCCTGGATATTTCTGTCATCTATATAACCTTCCAATCCCTCCATACCTCTGAGGATCCAGTCGTATATTTATCACAACTGTTGTATGTACTTTTTATAATTTACCTGCACTCAGTAGTGTTTGCTGGCAATTTAGTATAATCTGTAAATGAAATATAGTGCTCATTAGCCCATCTTCCAGAAATTTGTTATTAAAATAAATACCTACTGGCTCTTGTATTTTTGGCTCTTGAAAGCAATAATTTGACATGTGTCAGAACTGTCTAAAACAATATAAATTGGCAAATACAGACACTGCTCTCTCGGGAACATGACTTTCAAGGATGTTATTTCCTACATTGATATCATTCAAGATTTTTTCCTTGTCATCTGTAGAGCGTTGGATAATAGAATTACCTGCTGCACTTCTGAACTGCCTATTAGATATTGTAATATTCAGAAGTACCAGTCAGAAAAAAGACAATGCATTGGACAATTCCGTCTGGATAATATGTTGACTGTAGTATTGTTGTACCTGTGTTGGTCCCAGGATATGATAGAGACAAGATGGATGAGATAATATCTTTTATTGGACCAACAGAAGTTAGGACAATAAAAGATATTACCTTACCCACCCTGTCTCAGTAATATGTTGGTGTCATTCCTGGAAGTTATCGATTTCAGGATAATTTGGTGAGCCATATAAAAAGCATTGCAATTGCCACTAGTGCTGCAACCAATTTTATCTAAGGAGGAAACAAATACTTCCCTAAGGGTACGTCTTCACTACAGCAGAAGGTCGATTTCCCTTAAGTCCATTTTCTAAAGTAGCCTTTAGAAAATCGACTTAGTGCATCCCCACAAAGGACAGCAACTGACAGTGTCTGTCCTTAAACTTTTGCAGGGGTCGACATAGGGAGTGTTGCACTGTGGGTAAGTATCCCACAGTGCCAGGAGTCCCCAGCTGTCACCACCTTTCCGGGCAGCTAGGCACGCTCCCCAGGGGACCAGCCCCAGTCCGAGCAGCTCTGTGGCCCCCCCGCCCACCTGAGCAGCCCCGCGCCGGGGTTCTCGGGGCTGCTCGGGCGGGCGGGGGGGTCCGCGGAGCTGCTTGGGCAGGCGGGGGGGTCCGGCGCGGGGCTGCTCGGGCAGGCGGGGGGGGTTCACAGGGCTGCTCGGGCGGGCGGGGGGGTCCGGCACGGGGCTGTTGAGGCAGGCGGGGGGGTTCGCGGGGCTGTGGGGCAGGCGGGGGGGTTCGCGGGGCTGTTCAGGCGGGCGGGGGGTTCGCGGGGCTGCTCGGAAGGTCGGAGGCTTAATGTCACCTGCATCCTCACTAGCTGAAAATCGACCTAGAGAGAGGTCGATTTCAGCTACTCCTCTCATTAGGGAGGAGTTATAGAGTCGATTTTAAGGTCCCTTTAAATCGACTTTAAGGGCATGCAGGTGAGGACGGGTACAGGCTTAAATCGACTTTAGCTTGCTAAAGTCGACTTTAAGCCCTAGTGGGGACCAGGGCTCAGTCTCTATCTCACTCTCTCTCTGTGGTACAGTGAGAACACAGGAACTGGATTCAATACACTTCACATATAACCATGAGAGGGACTCATTGTTATATCACTCATGTTCCACAGCATTTTTAACACACTTACGGGCAAACACGTTAGGAATGTATGCAATCTAAAATGGGAGAAGAAAGTGAGATTATTTTAACCTTAAATATGACAAAAGAATGATTGATTCGCCATTAGATTATTTTAGCCCACTCTATAGGGTCACAGTAGATTGGTGAATCTACAGATACCAGGCCATAGCGGTCATGGGACTTGAATAAACAGCACAGTATATTGATCACTGTAATAGCTTGTATAGAAGTACAAAGCCCCAGACTCCGTTGCTTTCCAAACAGAGGAAGACAACACAAATTGAACTCTATATATCAAAGCCGTACTGACAACTGACCCATGCTATACTATATATCCTATACAACGCTTAATTTTAAGCAATGCATCCATAAATATGCCTACAAATCAAAATATGGGCTTAAGAACTTAAATAAAGAATAGGAAGTCTTTCCAATACTAAAATTTTCAGCCCTACAAAGCAATGATGCACAAACGTCATATAAAACAACCGCTGGAACTGACTTGTCACAAAATATTCTACTGATTTATGTTATAATTGTTGGGTGCCAGTTGGTTAGAATAGGGGGGGAAAGAAAAAGAAAGAATGTAGGGAGAAAAATAACTGTGGTACATAAAGTTGTGGTTCTAAAACTTTGAGTTAAGATCAGATTCATATTTACTTTTTGCAAAATCCAAACCTTTAAATATTTCCTTTCCTTCTTTCCTCTGCTCCTCTCATTGTTCTACACACAGAAGATGGAAGTAATTCAAACTGGCAGCTGCAGGCAAATTTTGTAGTAAAAATAGGAACTAAGAGCTGGGAGCTGATTCACAAGATAATTTCTTTAGCACTGAGGTTTATGCTCAGAAAACAGATTAGTAGAGCTTTTAGTTCACTGGATGAAGTCCGGAAGAATCAATTATGAAAATGAGATTTTTCATAAAGGGCATAAAATGCCCAATATTACTGCAAAATCTCCATTTCTTACCCAACATTTTGGATATTTATAATTTAACACATTTGGTACCAAACAATCCATAGGCCGGTGTTCTGGTTTCCTCCTGCCCAGGAAGAAAAACTCCAACAGATGAAAACTCAAAAGCAGAACTGGTCAAAATGCTTCAAAAATTAAAAAAGTTAAAATATTTCCTTTAAAAAGAAGAAAAGAAGGCAAGACACTAGAAATAATTCCATGCCTTTCTTCTAATCCTGAAAAATCTCTGTGACAAATGTGACAATGTCCTGCACAAATCTTATTGGATTAAGTTTAAATATTTTAAGAGTTTATTATATTAAGAAAGCAAACATTTCATAACTAATGAGGAATTGTATGTATTTCCATGGGGGACAAGGGCTCCCCCACACACACACACACACACAACAACTAAGAACGGTGGGGGCAGGACAGGTAGGCAAATTCACATTATAACATCTCAAGAGAGCTATCACCACTACCTGGAGAGAAGTTCACATATACTGGTTCAAACTGGATCCTCCAGAGACCAAAAGACAAAGAAGGGATTTCTGGTTAAATAACCTGAGTTAAAGCTGACTTTCTAATCCAGCAAACAGGCAAGACCTCAGGTCAAAGAGCCAATCCTTAGGGAAGGGTTTGAAGGACTTTGGCCTTCTGAGCCCACATAAGACTGAGGTGCTTGTTCTTAGTTGATATTGAGATGAATGTGTGACCATAGGAAAAGTCCCTGTGTGGGGTCTGAAGAGCTGGTCACCGGCCAGTGCTTGTTGGAGTGAGGGGGTGATCTATGGTGAGCTTATTAGTATGCATGTAGCTTGATTGTTTTAATATGTTTTCTCTTTAATTCTTGTACCTTAAGAATAAATGTGCTTGCTTAGAACTGTTTGGTAACTTACTTGTGGCAATTACACTGTGTAGCATCTCTGAGGAGAGCAGCAAAGGAGGTCTGTCTAGCTAGTCCATCATTTGTTATGGATATCACAGCATTGTCAGGGAACTGTGCAGCCTGGAAGTAGCTGGTCAGGAGGGAGAAAAACACAGGACCCTATAGAGGGTGCCCTTGCTGGACCCTTAGAGGGGGAATACGGGTGCAGTTGCCCTAAACTGTGACAATCACTGAGACCAAGCAGAGGGTCATGGAGAGTAAACTTTTTACTTAACTCATGTTAGCAGTTGACTCATACTCACACCACATAAGCTGAAACTTTCATACCAAAGAGACTAACCAGTTTATTTCAGCATAAGCTTTCGTGGGCTATAGCTATAACCCACGAAAGCTTATGCTGAAATAAACTGGTTAGTCTCTAAGGTGCTACAAGTATTCCTCATTTTCTTTACGGATACAGACTAACACGGCTGCTATTCTTAAACCTTTCATACCAAAGTAACACAATGGCATGCACACATGAATACGTAGCTATTAAGCATTACCTACAGCCACAAACAGTCAGACACTTGTGAGTCTGCTTGGCCCTTACACGGGTGGATATTCGGGGGAGACGGCATAAAAAGCCTCCTTCTCCCACAGCTCCTTTCACAACCCACATAAGAGCTATGCAGCATTGTTGCCCCTATATTCAGAGACTGCTCTGTAATTACTCCCTGAAGACACAGGAAAGAGAAGTAAGGGATGGAGATTTTCAACAAGCGGGTTGTGCAATGACTCTTCCCCAGGGGTGAAAGTAACTTAACTTTCTTACCAGTACGGGGGCTTGGCTGGGGCCAGCTCTGACCCCCAGAAGGGGTGTGGCCTCGGGTGGAAGGGGCGGGGCCGGAGGGGTCAGAGCCAGCCCCAGCCCCCGTACAGGTAAGGGGCCTCCTCCCTCCCTCCCCCCCCCCCGGGCTCCAGGGGCCGTTTAAAGGGCCTGGGGCAGTAGCAGGCTCTTTAAATATCTCTCGAAGCCCCACCGCCGCTTCCTTAAGGTTCCGGCAACAGGGCTCCCATCCCTGCGGAGCCCTGTTGCCGGAGCCCTGGGGAGGCTGTGGCAGGGCTCCGAGAGCTCCCCCTGGCTCCCGCAGCAGTTTAAAGGGCCCGGGCAGTAGCGGCTCCCTCTCTGTAACAATTTAAAGGGCCTGGGGAAGCCGATCCGCCCCGGTACAGCGCATCGGCTCTTGCCAGTACGCCATACCGGGGCATACTGGCTTACATTCACCTCTGCTCTTCCCCCACACTCAGTTGAACTGGCCAGCTACACAGTGAGGAGCATGCTAAAGTAGCACGGTAGTTGTGTACTTTTCCTATGCTTTGATGAACTCTTCTCTGAGGCAGAATGACTCCTGTATTCTCCTGGGAGTGAGTGTAAATCCACTTTTATGCTACTCTGAACCAACCCCAATGTAGGACTGTGCCTAACAGAAACAATCTCATTTTTAAATGTATAACCAGATATTGAGAACTGCAGTATTTAATCATAAGGTTTGAGTATCATATAGTAATGTTGAAGAATCTTAATACAATGGAATACTAACCTTGTTCTCAGTCTTAAAGAGAAACATGATGAAGGCCAATGAAATAGCAGTCAATAAAATGGATTAAGAAAATGAAGCATACAATGGATCAAGTAAAGATAAGACAAGTAGAAGTTATCAAGAAAGGTATAGAAGACCAGGGGACATGTGTATGTTGCTTGTTTACAGAAAGGTTTTTGATTCTTAAGTCACAGAAAGAATAATACAGATGCCTAGTGGAATACATTCAACTATAGAAGTTTAGGGAAATACTGTAGGATTCCTCCCATCCCATTCAATTAATTCTACTTTAAGCCTTGATCTGTTTTGTAACAATGGACCACAGTTGCTTATATGCATGAGAAATCTGGAAATAAGACTAATGCAATGTCAGCTTTTGGAGCGATAAGCTCTAGGTTTCTAGTGTCTCTACAAAAAGTATGTTTAATTATCTCCTGAGGACAAAAGACACAAGAAGATTAAACAAGGATCATTTTATTAGTATTTATTACTCAAAGATCACTTCAGAAATTTAAACTCTAGCAAAGAATCATCTCCAAACTTGTTTACAAAACTACTCCACCACTATTTCTCTGGGCTTTAAAAAGTAATGAGTCTGAAATACTGCACTAATGTTGGATTTTGAACTGATATAAAAGAAATATATTGTAGGTATTAATCTTGTATTGGTAGGATGTGGAGCAACAAAATGGCCTAATAAATCTTTTCAAACCTAGAATTCTACATTCTTTGCTAGCTATTAGCTGCTCGGGGTAAGTAGGGAGCACAACGCACCAGGTCTATTCTCAACAACTGCTTCTTTATTAACTTAAAAAATAGTCCCCAGGGACCAGGCTAGGGTTGCCAACCCTCCCAGTTTGGCCAGGAATCTCCTGGAATCAGGATTGATCTCCCAGAGGCTAGTCAGTCCTGGAGATTTTAGGCCACTAGAAGTGCAGCAGGAATAAGGCAGATCCCTATCTGCCCTGGATCCGCTCCACTCCCAGAAGTGGTGACATGTCTGCATGCTGTCCCTGTCCCAAGCACTGACTCTACAGCTCCCATTGGCTGGGAACGTGGAACCGTGGCCAATGGGAGCTTTGGGGGTGGTGCTTGCAAGCAGGGGAATCAAGAAGAACCAATAGGCTGCCCATGAGCCTAGGAGCCACTGCCAGACATGCCACCGCTTCCAGGAGCCAGCCGAGGTAAGCAATGCCTGGCTGGAGTGTGCACCCCTAACCTCCACCCGCACCCCAATCCCCTGGCCCAGGTTGGAACCTACCACACCCAAATTCCCTCCCAGAGCCTGCACACCAAACCCTTTCCTGCACCACAACCCCAGGCCTGAGCCCTCTCCTGCACCCAAACTCTCTCCCAGAGCCTGCACCATGAGCCCCCTTCCACACCCCAATCCCCTGCCCAATCCTCTGCCCCAAGCTCAGCCCAGAGCCCCCTCCCACACTCCAAACCCCTTGGTCCCACCCCCCAGGTCAGAGCCAGAACCCCATCCCACACCCTACCCCAACCCAGTGAGAGTGAGTGGGGGTGGGGGAGAGTGCACAACAGAAGGAGGGAAGCTGGAGTGAGTGGGGATGGGGCCTTGGAGAAAGGGCAGGGTAAGGGTGGGGAAAAGGTGTTTGGGTTTGTGCAGTTAGACTGTTGCCAACCCTAGACCAGGCAAAAGTCCCTGAAATACATGTTTAGAGACTATCCTAAAATAACTATCCTGACACACACACCCAGGATACATCCTTCCCCCTCAAAGTTCAACCAAAATTCCTTGATAGGAAAATCAACACCTCAGTATAGTAACTAGAACTCTAACTAAAGGTGCAGGGTAGGCTACTCAATCTCATGTGGTAGAAAAAGGGAGTTATCCTCAAGTCACACACCCGTCCACATACGCTATCTACAGATTTAAGTGGACAGAGGGCTTATGTCATCTTGTGGATTGGCAGTAAACTGGAGTATATATTTCTGGTGTAGCCAGGAGAGGCAGATATTTCACAGGGCCTCAGGACTGAAAATCCCTCAAGAGGTCCATTCCAGTACTTGCTTGAACAGTAGACTACCTCCCCCTACTCTGAGCTTGGGTAAATCACAGAAACAGTACAGGCTGCTGATCCACCACCACGGTTGGAGATGGTGAGTCCTCAGAATCTGACTCAGGCTCCTGGAATTCTCCACAGGAAAGAAGATGATTGATATGCCATCTCCTACAGCAACCTGGCCTGTATCTTTTACAATGGTGACAAGCAACTACTTGGGCATTCCCACAAAATTGAGAACCCAAACAAGCACTCTAGAAGACAAAAAACAAGTGCCCTGTTGATGGTTATGATTGTGTTTAATATTTTCTTGATGTCGATGCACCTGTTTTTGCAGGTAACGTTTTGAGAAACTCCAGCAAATTTGTATCAGCTGCCTCATCAATTGTTTTGTATGCAATACCACCGTCATGGCATCAGGGGTTGTTCTATAATTACTCAAACATTGAGATGGCCTGGTCCACAGGAACCCCTCACTAAGCCCCTTCAGTCCTCTCTTAAAAGACTGAACAGCACTTTCTGCCAACTCATGTGTGGATGGATGGTAGGGAGAAGATGCTATGTTTGAGCCTTTTGGCCCTCAAAAAGGCCTGTAATTCTTTCCCGGTAAAGACACTAGCATTGTCAGAATCCATGGTCTCTGGCAATCCGTGTGTGCTAAACAAGAAACAAAGCTTCTCAGTAGTTACTGATGAAGTAGCTGCTCTGACTGGAATGATTTCCATCCACTTAGAATATACATCCACCACTATATGGAATATTGATTGACCTAAGGATGGGAACAGCATAGTTGATGAGTGGTCTGATCCAAGGCTTCCTGGCCATTTCCATAGTAATACATTTGCTAGTGGAGGCAATTTTCTTAACTACTGCCATGTGGCTCAGCCAAGTAATATTTGCTCTGTCTCGCCTGCACCATCAGATGTAACTTCTGGCCAGAATTTTCACTTTGATCATCCCATGGTAAGTTCTGTGCAGTTCCTCTGGTATTAACTTTGGCTGGAGAAATATTCTGATCCCCAAAGGAGAACACCACTTTGGAGACTTAGTTCCCAATGCCTGTGAAAATCTGCTTAGTGGAGCTTCTTGCACTCCAGCTAAAGCTAGCAACACTTCCTGAGGTACAGAGTGTCTTCTGGTGTTCTACTCACCAGCTGCTAACTGAGGCTATCTGCATTAGCAATTGCCAATCCAGGCTTACAGATCAGCTATTATCAATAACGCTCAACATTGAAAGCATACAGAAGCCAAAGGGGAAATAGATTTGGCTTCCCCCAGAAATACTAAAACTGGCCTATGGTCAGTTGTTATAGTGAATTGTTGCCAATAGACATATTGATGGAACTTCCTGACAACAAAGACAATAGCCACATTTTCCTTATCTAACTGGGAATGCCATTGTTCTGCCAACAATAAGGAGCATGAGGCATAGCAGGGTGGTCTGTCAATCCCTTCTTCTATTTGATGCAAAAGTACTGTGCCCACACTGTAGCGTGAAGTATCACAAGTTGCAGGGCATGCATGGGGTCAAAATGCACCAGGAGTTTGGTTGACTGCAGACGTTCTTTGGTTTCTTTTAAGGTGATCTCCTGATCCTTACCCCCCAATGCCATTCTGCTCCTTTTACTAGCAATGCATGAAGGGAGGATAAGCTGCATTAAACACATTTTTAGGAATTGTCCATAATGGTTTAAAAAGGCCACGGTATGCCTTGAGCTTACTCAAAGTTTTTTGGAACTGGGGTTTCTCTGATAACTTTAACCTTTTCTTCTAGTGGCTGCAGTCCTTTTTCCAAAATGCAATATCCTAATTAAACCTATCCTGGCCATGAAAACACACTGCAAGTGTTTCAGTGACAACCCAGCTTCCCTTAACCTTTGTGGGACTTTGTCTAGGTACCACAGATGTCCCAGTTCTGTCTCTCCTATCAGGAGAGTATTGTCTAGGTATACCACAACATAGCACAGTCCAACCATCCTTTGGAAGATAGCACAAGCAGAGAAAAACCTGAATGGTAAGTGGGCAGTGGCAGATTACCATATGGTGATCAGTTGGCAAGAGCAAATGGGACAAGGGCCCAATTTTACCAAGCAGTCAGTTCTCCGCTGCTTGGTTTGTGCCACTTCCCCAGTGGCTGGTAGAGCAACTCAGGCCCACTCTCTACTCTGGGTTCCAGCTCAGGGGCCCTCTCAACAGCAGCCAAGGTCAGTCCTGTCCCATATCTTGCTGCTTTTCCCCTGTGCCCTTCCTACCTCTCTGGCTCTCCTCCTGCTCCAGATTTGCCAGCCCAAACTCCCTCCTTGCAGAGAGAGACTGTAGGCTATTTGCCTCTATAGCCCCAGACGCATCTCCCTTCTATCAGAGAGTGACTGCAGCCTCCTTCCCTGCAGTCTCACCTCCATAACCAGCTTCTGGGCTTTATACAGACTCCTCCTATTCCCATCCAGTTGAGCCTCATCTAACTAATCCCTGCTTCTTGGCTTCTCTTGCAGGTGCAACATTGGGAGTTAATTGGCCCACCTGGTCACCTTAATCCCTTCAAATCTGATGTAGGGTGGACACCCCATCCCAGGCACATCTCATCAGTCATTTTGTAGGTCTCTTGCCCCTCTATCACAGCCCTAGGTCAAGTTTCATTTTCACATTCTGCTCAGTCAACTTTAGTATAACTAAGATCAGTTTCTTACAGGAGTCTGTCTGATTCAAGAGACCATACAACTCATCTGGCTTTCCTCCTGCAGGCCACAAACAATGCAGTCATGTAAAATATCCTACAAACCATTCCCAAATTCACATTGCACTGCTAGCCAGCATAGATTTTCCACAAACTGCAAGACAAATTCATTTGGCACCCTGAGACAGGAGTTAAATTTAAACCACAGGATAGTAGCAGACGGTTTTGGTTCATAATGATCTGTCACTACGTTAACTATAGCATCAAATGTCATAATTTCAGGAATTCTTGGCTCCAAAAGATCACAAATAAGAATGTAAAAATGGCCATACTGGGTCAGGTAAATGGACCATCTAGCCTAGCATCCTGTCTTCTGACAGTGCTAAATGGTTCAGAGGGAATGAACAGAACAGGCAATCATCAAGTGATCCATCCCCTGTTATCTAGTGCCAGCCTCTGGCAATCAGGCTTATGATACCCAGGGTGTGGGATTGTATCCCCAACCATCTTGGCTAACAGCCATTCATGGGCATATCCTCTATGAACTAATCTAGTTCTTGTTTAACTTATTATTTTGGCCTTCATAACATCCCATGGCAATGAGATCCATGGGTTGATTGTGCCTTGTGTAAAGAAATACATCCTTTTGTTTGTTTGAAACCTGCTGCCTACTAACATCATTGGATGACCTCTGGTTTTTAGATTATGTGAGGGGATAAATAACGTGCTCTTATTCACTTTCTCCACACTTTTCACGATGTTATAAACCTCTATCATAGCCCCCCTTTGTTGTCTCTTTTCTAAATTAAACAGTTTCCGTCCTTTTAATCTCTCCTCATATGGAAGCTGTTCCATACTGTGACGGTGCTGTTCCTGGTGGGATCCAACTGTGAGTGTCAGATCAGGACAGATTGCTTCCAAAGGGGCAACTACAGCCCAAAGCTGGGGTTTCTTCACACTAAGGCAAACCAAACCAGCTAAACAGAAAAGACTTTGGTTTCACCCCACTGGCTAACCACAAGTCACACAAGCAATTCCCTTAGACACTCCAGCTTCCCAGTATCACCACCACCCGCCACCTGTCCTGGGGATCAATGGTTATGAAAACCAATCCCCCAAATAAAGAAAATGGTTCTCCCCAATTCCAAAGAATCAGGCCCCAGACCCAGGTCAATATACAAATCAGATCTTCCCACAAATCACGCTGTTGCCAATCCTTTAGAATCTAAAATCTAAAGGTTTATTATACAAGGAAAAAGGTATAGGTGAGGGTTAAGAATGGTTAAAAGAAATCAATTACATGCAGTAATGGCACATCTCTTGGTTCAGGCTTGCAGCAAAGGTAGAATAAACTGCAGGTTCAAATCAAAGTCTTTAGAAAGCATCCCATTTTAGGGATGGGTCAGCACCTTAGTTCAGAGTTCACCTGTGTAGCAAAGTCCATTCAGAGCTAGAAGCAAGACAGGCTGCAGGCTGAAGGTAAAGACGAAAATGGAGGGGCTGTAGCAGCTTCATTTATAGTTTTTTTTCCAGTTGCAAACACCTCTTTGTTCCTGCTGTGAAAAGTCCAGCCCCATGGAGTCCTGGAGTCACATGGGCAGACCACATGACCATGCATGACTCATTATTTGCAGGCAGAAGCCATTATGCACAGGCTGCCTTGCAGGTTCTCTGTAGACTTCTTGTCTGGATTGGGGCATTCCAAGCTCCCAGAGTCCATTGTGTCACTGATTGCTCTTAATGGCCCATCAAGCCCCGAGCAGAGCTGACGCCCAGTATTCTGGAATGTCCCCCTGGCAGCACAATATTTGGAAAAACAGACAGTCCAGAGCCAATATTCATAACTTCAACTGCCAAATTGATACACACATACCAATGCCATATTTACAATTAGCAATCCATAACCTGGTCATAGACACCCATTATGACCCCCTGTACATAAGATTCGGTGCCACTATAGGACTCTGGTTGCTCCAATGATCTATATGATTCCAAATAATTCCTGTAACGTGACACATACCCCTAATAATCTTTGTTGCCCTTCTCTGTACTGTGTCCAATTCTAATATATCTTTTTTTTTTTTTTTAGATTGGGTGACCAGAACTTCACACAATATTCAAGGTCTGGGCATACCATAGATTTACATAGTGGCATTATGTTTTCTGTTTTTATTATCTATCCCTTCCCTAATAGTTCCTAACATTCTGTTAGCTTTTTTTGACTTCTGCTGCACACAGAGCAGATGTTTTCAGAGAATTATGTACAATGACTCCAAGATTGTTCTTGAGTGATAACAGCTAATTTAGACCCCATCATTTTGTATATGTAGCTGGGATTATGTTTTCCAATCTGCATTACTTTGCATTTATCAACATTGAATTTCATCTGCCCTTTTGTTGCCAATCACCCAGTTTAGTGAGATCCCTTTGTAACTCTTCACAGTCTGCTTTGAACTTAACCACCTTGAGCAATTTCTGTCATTTGTAAATTTTGTCACCTCACTTTTTACCCCGTCATAAATAAAAAGGGAAGGATAACAACCTTTATGTATGCAAATATAAAATCCCTCCTGACCTGAGGTACAGAATCATTTACCTGTAAGGGGTTAAGAAGCTCAAATAACCTAGTTGGCACATGACCAGAAGGACCAAAGGGGAAAGAAGATACTTTCAAATCTGGGGGGGGGGGTTTACGTTTGTCTCTGTGTGTTCTCTCGGAGTCAGAGAGGGACCAGGAAGGAAAATCCATCTCTTAAAACCCTACCCCAAAATAAGCATCTAGGAATACAAAAATAATAAGTAAAACAAGGGAAGGTGTTAGATTATCTTTTGTTTTAGCTTGTGAATTTTCCCTATGCTAAGAGGAAGTTTTATTCCTGTTTTCTGTAACTTTGAAGCTAAGCCTGGAGGAAGATCCTCTGTGTTTAAATCTTTTATTACCCTGTAACTTTACCTTCCATCCTGAGTTTACACAGGTGATTATTTTACTTTCTTAAAAAAAAAAAATCTTCCTTTTGGAACCTGATTAATTTTCAGTGTCCTAAAAACCCAGGGGTTTGGTCTGTGCTCACCTGTACCAATTGGTGAGGATATTATTCTCAAGCCTCCCCAGGGAAGGGGGGGAAGGGGCTTGGGGGAATATTTTGGAGGAATAGGAACTCCAAGCGGTCCTTTCCCTGATTCTTTGTCTAAGTCACTTAGTGGTGGCAGCAATACTGTCCAAGGATAAGGAAAGGATTTATGCCTTGGGGAAGTTTTTAACCTAAACTGGTAGAATATAAATGTAGGGGGTCTTTCATGCAGATCCCCACATCTGTACCCCAGAGTTCAGAATGGGGAGGAAACCCTGACACCCCTTTTCCAGATTATTTATGAATATGTTGAACACCACTGGTCCCAATACGGATCCCACAAGTTAGCTCTTTTCATTGTAAAAATTGACCATTGATTCCTACCCTTTATTTCCTATCTTTTAACCTGTTACTGACCCATGAGAAGCCCTTCCCTGTAATCTTACGATTTCTTACTATACTTAAGAGATATGGCTAAACCACCTTGAACACGTCTGATCTTGGAAGCTAAGCAGGGTCGGGCCTGGCTAGTACTTGGATGGGAGACCTCCGGGGAATACCAGGTGCTGTAGGCTTAACACCTGGCAGTAGGTATAAAATGCCTCCAACGACAGATGGAACGACGCAGTGGTTGGAGTATACCCCAGTCATATCACTGGTTGTGTCCAGTCTAAGCGGACCCTGCCATAGTGCGGGAATAATGCTAGGAAAAACAAACAAACTATGCTTAAGAGCTTTTGGTGCAGGACCTTGCCAAAGGCTTTCTGAAACTCCAAAAGCAGTATATCCACTGGAACACCTTTTCCACATTGTAGCGATGCAAAGACTCACTGCTGCGGTGCCTCCTGCTGGTCATCTTGGAATCAGCTCTTTTTGGCTCCAAAGCATCTCCTGGTGGCCAGTGTCTCGCCTGCCACTGGCTCTGGTGTCCCTCGCCGCTGTGATTCTGCTAATTCTCACATACATTTGGCTTCTGGGCTTTTGACTGAGCATGCTCAGGATTCACAACACACCTCTCAGGGTGGAGTGACTCTTGCTTATTCAGAATAAAGATCAGGCAAAGTGGAGACTAGAGAATTTCTCTAGTAACACAGGAGCCACTTCCTACCCACTGCCCTACCACTTCCATTCCACCCCAGGGGACACTGACAACAACCACAGCTTCACACACTCACCTGTGAAAGCCATAGTTGCTGTATATCTAGGTAAAAGTGACCTAAGTGTTCTTTCCAGATGTTAAGTTCTATTAACAGATTTAGCTTTTAATGTATTTGTTTTTAAATTGCTCTGGGGTTGTTTTTTTTTGTTTGTTTGTTTTTTGCACTGATTTATGTTACTGAATAAAATTCTATTATTTGGAAAATAATTCATTTTTATTAGTTCACAACATATGCTGCAGAGTGCCTAGCTGTTCTGAAGGCACCCAATTACTTGTTACTGAACAGTGTGACACAACTCAGAGGATCATTGACAAACACAGGGTAATAGTCATAAACATACAGCAAGTACCGCAACATCAATAGGGTTATTGATAGTGTTATATTCATAGATGTGCACCAAGCACCATGCAGTTCCTAACAGGTCTCAAAACAGCAGGGTCAGGTAGAGCACAGTACACTAAAATGCATTACTGTGACTCACTGTGTCCTGTCAAAGCCTCCCTGAGCCATACAGCTCCACATTGAGCTCTTCTAATAACTCTTGTATGGCCCTTCAAACCCAATGCACAGCTCTTCCACCTTTGTCCTCTACCCAGCCGCAATTTTTTTCCCTTTCCTCCACAGATATTATGCAGGACACAACAGACAGCTATAATCATTGGGATGTTTTACTCACTGAGGTTGAATATTGTGGGTAAATAACGCCAGCGTTCCTTCAACATACAAAAAGTGCATGCAGCTATCCTTCTGCACCTGCTGAACTGGTAGTTGAAACTTTCCTGGGTGCTGTTGAGATGGCCGGTGTATGGCTTCATGAGCCTGAAGAGCAAACAGTAGGCTGGGTCCCCCAGAATCACTTCCTGGCATTTCCTCATTGCCAGTGGTAATCTGTCAGTCAGGAACGACGAAGTCCCTGCTGGTAGCTGTCTGAACAGTCCTGTGTTTTAAAGATGCCAGTGTCATGCACGTTTCCTTGACTAGCCAACACTGATGTCAATGAAGTGTCCCTGGTGATCCACCAACACTTACATAACCGTAGAAAAGTAGCCTTTTCTGTTGATTTACTCCGTGGGAAGGTTGTCTGATGCTAATACAGGGATGTGTGTGCTGTCTATTGCTCAACCGCCGTCTGGGAACCCCACTGCTGCAAATCCATCCTCCATGCCCTGCACATTGCTGAGAGTCACAGTTCTGTGTATGAGTAAATGATCAATAGCCCTGCACACTTTCATGACAATGGCCCCTGCGGTGGATTTTCCAACTTCAAACTGACCAGTGGCAATTCGGGGTTGCAAGTTTCCACATGTGCAATCGCCACTCGCTTCTCAACTGTCCATGCAGCTCTCCTTTTGGTGTCCCTGCCCTGGTAGGCAAGGATGAGGTTGGCACACAGATCCAGGAATGTGGCCTAGCACATCCAAAAGTTCTTCAGCCATTGCTCATCCCAAGTCTGCATTCTGATGCAATCCCACACATTACTCATTTCTCAGTCCCAGAAGTGGCACTCCACCACCTGCAGCTGCTCTGTGAACAACAACCTTCATCCATTGCTTCTTGCTATGTCCCACAATAAGCTGTCCTTCGAGAAATTGTCATCTTCCCCACTGATTCCATTTGGGGAATGCAAATACCAGAGGAGTGTACATCCTGTGCTTGCAGTGCTTATGACAATATTACAGAGCTGTGCAGGTTCCATGCTTCTGTCAGAGATGGCAGACAGCAAGAAGTGCTGCCTGAGTTCATGGGTTTTTTTTAAAAGCTGCAAAATTATGAGGTAGAGATGACATTATGGGAGGGAGACCGTTACATGCTGAGAAGTTGACCCCTTGCTCCAAGTCCCCCCTGAGCAACTTGTTTCTACCCCACCATATGTTGCCAAAAGTTCCCAAAAGGCAGTGTAGGCTACAGTGTACCAGACAGCGGTGGGTTGCTCACTGGGATACCTACCCATGGTGCACCACATTGTACATCGACACAGGCATTCCTGGTGAGTATGTGCAGCAAAATACGAACTGCAATATACAACCTGCAGCAACTTTATGAGGATGTAACTTTTGCCAACCAAAGTTTGCAGTGTATACAAGTCCTAAGTTCCTTTTAGCCTGAAAGCTCAGCTTCCTCAAAAGCCTGAGCAGATAGAGTGTTTTTTCAGCATACTTGAACATCAACAAATTCAGGCTATTTTTGATCAAGAAGGATACTGAGTCTCAAGGTCAGGTGCTGTCACAGAGCTCACCCATACCTAGCACTAGCACTATGGCTCTCAACTAGAGCTGGAACCATTTAAAACCGAGAGCCTGATTTTCAGAGTTGATGAGGGTATTGAACTGGAACAGTGGGTACCCAGCACCTCTTAAAGTGAGGCCCTAATTACGGTTAAATAAATCTGGCATAGAAGGGCTTGTCTATATTTTAAACACTGCAGCTGCTTAGCTATAGTGCTTCAGTGTAAACACTTCCTATGCCAATGGGAGGGGTTCCCCCATTGATATAGGTAATACACCTCCCAGAGAGATGGTAGCTAGGTAGATGGAAGAATTATTCCGTTCACCTAGCACAGGGTTAAAATTTTTATTAAAGCTAATGTTAAACATGAAAACATACACAGATTGAGAGGTAAGGTACTGGACATCTGGAGTCAGTCTGGGGATTAGGCCAGTTTAACTATGTCACTCAGAGGTGTGGATTTTTCACACCCCTGAGCAATGGAACTGGGTCAATCTAACATTTTAGTATAGACCAAGTTTAAGAGATGTTTTTTATGCTCCTAATGTTCATTATAGCATTTTAATGCCTCATTAATTCTGACAATAGAATCAGACTTTGGCTAGCCAGGCTGTTAACTTTTTATTCACCCCTACTGATGAGGTATGAGAAATTCCTTTGCAAGAAGTATGAAAGCCACCTCCTGAATTTTATTCCTCTTGCCAAGGAATACAATTTTGACTCTGCAGCCTGTGATACTTCTTTAGATGTTAGAAGCATTTTAATACAGTCTCTTTTCTACTATGAAGCATTATGTATGGAGAATTCCCCCACAATAGTTCTCTACCCACCTTGGATCATACGTTCCATGTTACTCAAGGACTAATTTTGCATCAACCTTCCTTTAGACCCAGGACAGATGGGGTTGCATTTTTAGTGAAAATTAAAACACTGGAAATAATTAACAACTCTCTAAGGCCTGGTCAACACTGAGAAGTTACATTGGCCTAGTTGGCATTGAAAAACCACACCCCTGACCAATGTTGACATAACCACCAATGTGGAAACAGCTATATTCATAGAAGAGGGCTTCAGTCAACATAATTAGCATAATTAGTCTGGGTCATGGTGTTCCTCCATTGACAGGAAAATCCTCTCTTTGGTGTAGACTATGTCTACACTATGGTGTTATGCTGACATAGTCTCCATAATTCAAACAAACCCTTAGTACAGAAACGTAATTCATCTACGTGAGTGGGAAAGAAGAAATATTCGCTGAGCTCAAAAGAGACCAGTTCATACCTGCTGCCACAGTATTCCATTCAACAAAGCTCTGAAACAGAATACAAAGTTACAAGCATTATGTCATCAGAACATATTCTTAGTAGTTGAACATACCCTGAGGGCAATAAACCTAGCGACTTTAGAAGTGTAGTCAAACAAATGCTTTTTTTGGTGTTCCATACACCCCAAATGGGACTAACTCCCTTTGTATCCCACCCATGTTGCTCCTAGATCAGTCAGGGAAGTTACTGCATAACTGTGTGAGCTACTCTCTGGGCCCAAGCATGCTACCTACACAGGGCTCGCACTTATCGCCAGTCCAGGAATTAGCACATTTTCCAAAAATAACAGCTGATGAATATATGGGGCGGCTCCAATATACTCACTTACCTGTTATCGCGGTATACCACACTCACTGTGTACTCAGTACAGTCCAGTTTCTGTTTGGAAATTACCTTGCACTATACTCAGATTACATCTATTGTACATAGAAACAAACCTCCTGAAGGGAGTCAACCTTGGCCTGATACTTAGCTTTTCATTATTTGACTAAACTAACCAGTTCCTACTTTCTGAGGCTTAGCCGGTATAATGTTAACCCCTCTGTAATTAACACTCCCTCAGACATTTCACAGAAAGCATACATACAAAGGTTTGCTTACTAAACCAAAATGCAAAATGATTTCAAAGGCTGGTTCCTAATAAGAGGAGAACTAAGCATGATGCACTGTACTTGCATTATCAGCTGGACGTTTCATTATTCTACATAACACAGACCTTTTAAAAAATTCTTTTGTTTGTATTCTGGGTATCAATACAAATAGCTGATAAGGTCTATGAGTAAGGTAGTGTGGCAACTGGACCTAACAGTCTGCACACAGTTTCGGGTTGGTGAAAAATGGGATATTTCTCATTCACCAGACTGATTTTTTAACCTTTGTGTAGCAACACTTTAAGCCTGTTGTGGTCTGCTGCACCAGAAATGTGTCCCTGCCCTGGGCACAAAGGCTCAGCATTGCAAGGCCTACGTGATTAAGGGTATATCTAAGCTACAGCCGCTAGAGCAGCACAGCTCCGATGCTGCAGCTGTGCTGCTGTAGTGTAGATGCTTCCTATATTGATGGGAGGGTTTTTTCCATCAATGTAGGTAATGGACATCTCCAATAGGCAGTAACTAGACTGATAGAAGAATACTTCCTTTGATCTAGCCTCATCTACTCTGGGAGTTAAGTTGACTTAACTATAATCCTCAGAGCATGCAACTTTTCAGTCATGAATGATGTACTTAGGACAGATAGAATCAGAGAGGTAGCCGTGTTAGTCTGGAATAGCAGAGGTAACAAAGTCCTGTGGCACCTTAAAGACTAACTAGACATGAATAAAGTGGCTCCAAGAAAAGAGAGCAAGCAGGGTTTTATTTTTACTGTGTGTTAATAGTTACATTTACTGCATGCTCTTTAGTCATTTAAAAACTGAAGAATAACCACACAGTATAAAGTCAAAATAAATCTTTAGAGTTTATTTCTAGCATATGGTGAAAATTCCCAGCTTAGCTCAAAGAGGACTTTGGGCACTTAGGAGTCTAGGACCTGGTCTACACCATAGGCATTGGCTTTTGTTTTTGCTGGTGGGTGCTTTTGAAAGGGTGTATGTGTTGGAGGGGGGCACTCTGCCAGTTTGGGGGAGAGGCCATTTTCAGCCTATTTATACACTTCTTTCATATTCTAGTTATTGAATGTGTCTATCATTGACATCTTTACTATCTTAATAATGATTAAATTATTATGAACTACATAATTACATTATCATGAATTACAGTATATTAAAATCATTGCAATCATCTACAGGCTGTTTTCACTAACATCCCAGTTTACAGACACTATGTCTCACTGTAGCTTTCTGGATGAAACTCCCAGCAATCTTATTTATATATAGATCCCAGGTAGCATCTTGATACACGTTAAGGAAAGCTACATTATTCAGTTGTGTCTGTCCCATTGATGACTGGAGATAATTTTTAAGTTTTCTGAAGCTGGAGAATGAGTTCAGGATGATACAGGCACAGTGAGAAGGATTCTTATACATTTGCAGTACTCTGGATACATAGTGCTTCCAGCGTATTGCAAATGAATCTTTTCCTTGATGGGTAACAGAGAATTTAGACACCATCATTCTGTATGTATTGTTGGGATTATATTTTGTCATGTGCATTACTTTGCATTTAACACTGAATTTCAACTGCCATTTTGTTCCCAAGTCATCCAGTTTTGGGAGATCCCTTTGTAACTCTTCGCAGTCTGCTTTGGACTTAGCTATCTTGAGTAATTTTGTAGCATCTGCAAACTCTGTCACCTCACTGTTTACCCCTTTTTGTAGCTCATTTATGAATATGTTGAATAGTACTGTGCCCAGTACAGGCTTGTGGGGGACTCCACTATTTATTTACCTATCTTCATTCTAAAAAGGGACCATTTATTCCTATCTTTTGTTTCCTATCTTTTAACTGGAGTGCCTGGGAATACTTTAAGGATCATCTAATGCAGCGGTTCTCAAAATGAGGGTCACAACCCCTCAGGGGGTCGCCGGGCACCTCCCGAGGGGTCACGAGTCCCTGTGGACGCCAAGAAGCCACCAAATTGAGTACTTCTGCATTCGGCGGCTTTTCGGCGGACATACCAAGCCCTGTCAGGAGCGCTCAGCATGTCTGCTGAAAAGTCGCCGCAGAATGCAGAAGTAATCCATTCGGCAGCTTTTCGGCGGACACACAGAGGTCACACCGAGAAGCCGCTTCGAAAAAAGAGTCGCGGTTCTTGGAAGTTTGAGAACTGCTGATCTAACGATCCTTAATTTAATGTAATGACAAGCCTCTTGTTATCTTAATCACCCTGCCTCTGTTTATAAACAAACTCCCTGCCCCAAGGGTCAAAGTTGTTAGAAGCACAGAACTCAGATCATTCCACACTCAAGTTCTGGCTCCTGGGTGCTGAGCACCCACTATTTTTTAACATGGGTGCTTGAGCCCTGAAGCACCCACAGAGTTGGCGCCTATGGCATACACTAGAAAATTAGGTCATCTTAATATCACTCAGGGGTGTGAAAAATCCATGAGTAATGTAGCTAAACCAACCTAAATCCCAGTGTAGACAGTGCTAGGTCAGCATCTCTTATTGGAACAATTCTTCCATTGACCTAGCTACCTCTTCTCAGGGAGGTGGATTACCTACGCCAATGGAAGACCCCATCCAAATAGCTTAGGTAATGCTTACACTGATGCACTACAGTAATACAGCTGCAACTGTGCCGCTGTAGTGTTTCAAATATGGACAAGCCCTCAGTCTCATTGAATGTCAATGAAATTAAAAATCTTAAGTACCTAAGTCACTTAGCCAGATTTTTCAATGCATTTTGGAACTATTGGCATTTTTAAAATCACTCAACTGCCATTGGGATTTAGGCTCCTAGGTCTTTTTGAGAACACAAATAATGTCCCTCACATTTACAATAGATGCCTGTGTTGAAAAAACTTGGAAAGCTTGAAGAAACTACATCAGGAATAATAATTTTTCTGAGAGAACAGAAGGCTCGTTTTTCTTTTGGAAAGCCCTATTCTTCCATTTAGCTATCTTTACAGAATACAGCCCTTAGCCCTCCCTTATGAGGTGGGCGTGAGACAGCTCACAGAACCATGACAGATAGATATGAATAAAGTGGCTCCAAGAAAAGAGAGCAAGCAGGGTTTTACTTTTACTGGGTGTTAATATTTACATTTACTGCCTGCTCTTTAGTCATTTAAAAACTGAACAAATAACCACACTGTATAAAGTCAAAATACATCTTTAGAGTTCATTTCCAGCATATGGTGAAAATTCTCAGCTTAGCTAAAGAGGACATTTAATCAGCTATTTCTGATTGTCTAAAATAGGCCTGTGCCTACCTACTGCATCATATGGAAGGTTACTGCCAGCAGGGATTGAAAAAGGTCCCATCTGGGTCATCTATTTTGTCACTGTGGCGGATAATAAGAAACCACTATTTTCTGTCTTCCTATAACCAAAAATATCCTAAACCAAAATAATAGCTGCAGAATGCTTTTTAAAATTCTCTCTCTCAAATGAGGCTTTTCTTGACCAGAATCTGATGTTATTTTGGTTTAGAAAGTTGCTTTTTTATTCCCTACCCCCCATTCTTTGGAAATAAATAATATGAAAAGGTCTTCATCACAGATGTTATTCTAGCCCTAAATGTTTATGTTTTGGACAATTTTGTATTGACAAAGCATAATAACTGTATTGTAGTAATTGATCAGCAGTTGAACAGTTAATAATGCATGCATATAAATAGTCATCAATAGGTTACAAAGTAACATAACCTATGAGGACAAATGAGGTAGTTCACACCTCTCCGAATCATTGTTTCAGCATCAGTCTGCAGACTTAAGGGCATGTCTACACTGCAAAATGATGTTGACCTAAGTTACATCAGCATACAGCTGTCATGGTAATTAAATCTCTTTTGCGTGTCCACACTACACTCCTTGTGTTGGCAGCATGTTCTCACCAGAAGCACTTGTACTGGCTGAACTGCCAGTGTTGAGTATTGTGGGACAGCTTCTGAAAACAAGTTGATGTAAAGCAATGTAGTCACTACTCTGACTACATTGATATTGTCACATTGATATCTAGTTGGCATAGTGGGACCGTTAGGTCAGTGGGAGTTAAATTTTAGTTTAGATACTCACATAGGTAGGTTGATGTAAGCTGCTTTGTGTCATCCTAACTGTTTAGTATAGACCAGGCCTCAGCAATTAGCACTGCATCAGTTCACACTTGGTTCATACTTGCAAAGTTGTTTTTACAACCATAAAGGCTGGAAATGTAATCGTCCTTTAACAATGGAAGCTTAGATTGTTGCAAGGGGGAGATGCAGAAGCAAATTCAACAGTCACACAATCAAGGAATGCACAGGGCCCTGACCCTATGCTATATCTGTATTACTATACACAGTACCACTGTAAATCTCTTTCACGCCCAATTCTACTTGACTATGGGGTGAGAGCTTGATGGGGACCAGCATACATTGGCACATTATACCAGCAGGTATTGTTCTTCCTGATTCACTTCCTGCTGTTTTTTCATATTAGCTTTGTTGCTTTAATAGGTCTACAGAGCTAATAGCAAAGAGCTAATATTCTACTAGCTCTCTGAATGCAGACAGCAAAGAGAGTCTTTCAAACTACTGCACTTCAGAGACTGGGATAAGAGCAGTAGAAAGAACGGAGAAAACAAAGAAGTGGCTCAGCAATTGGTGTATGGCACAGAATGAAGGAATCTTGAACGATCAGTCAGATGATAAAAAACCTTAATTTGCTCACATTGTCCCTTTCATTTAAGAAGCTCAAGGTGCTTTTCAAAAGTGAGTATTGTCCCCATTTTACAGATGAGAAAACTAAGGCATAGAAAGTCCAGTGGCTTACTACACTCACTCAGCAAGTTGTGAGCAGAATTGAGACAGAACCCAATACCGATTCCCACTGATTTAATCACTAGACAACATTACCTCCTCATGGACAGAGAGATGTACAAATCAAGTTTTGTCTAATAGGTCTGTCTTACCTGATTTAGACTGTACTAGTAGCAGAGCCATGGTGGTAGGCCTGAGCCCAAAAATTGGATCCAGACTATTCCTTTAAAGGTTGGGTGGATTTGGTTTAGGTTTGTCCCGATGGCCTGAATGCACAAAAGGAGTTGGGAACCCAAGTCTCTGTTTTAGGCCCCTAAGTCCCCATTTCACAATGCACTAAAATCATGCTGAACCCTATAGGCACCTCACATCTCTCAGTTTCTAAGTTTCTTCAGTAAAAATTCCATAGATGCCTAAATTTCTCCCTCTGAGCATAAATATTGTTACCTCATTCTAGGCATCCAGTAGCCCCACAGTGGTTTACAAAGTAGGGAAAGATAGGCATTTGGCCACCTAAATCACATGCCACTAGTCACTAGGCTAAAAGTTAGCCTCCCCGTCCAAGCACCTATGCTACAAAACGCTTTGCAGCAGAGAATTCTAGGCAGAGATAAGGGCCTCCCTGGAGCCTGGACTTTGGCATCCATCTCCGAGACAAGGGTGGGGTTTAGCACACTATCCTCTCATTGGCATCTCCCATTGGCTAGCTCAGGTGGATCCATGCCTAGCACGCTGACTTTTGTGAATCAGAATCTAAGGGGCACATCTCTCCCCAGACATTGGATAGGAGCTTAGGCGCCTAACTTAGGCTTTGTGAATTGCAGTGATTTTCTAGGTGCCTAAAAGTTCAACACGGTGATGCTTGGCATCACAACCCCTAGTTCTGTCTGTGCATTGAGAACATTATGCTAATGGGGTGAGCGGTGAAAAGACATTCACCAACTAATTGCCTGGAATGAAGAATGAACTTCCTACATGAGCATGCTATTGAATAGCTTTTTAATTTTCGATGTGGTATAGAATTTTGCAGTGACATCTCATAATTGCATAATAGATGACGTGCTGCCAAAAATGAACCACGGAGCAGGTTCTGCAATAGCTCAAATCACAGAATATACCCAGACATTGATGTACTTAATACCTCCAGTGCAGAGAAATGAATGGACTCTTGTTTCAATTCCTCTCTTGAGGAGGCATGTTGAAAAGGTGCATGGAGTGGTTAAGGAAGATCTGTATTGAGAGTCCATCTCCTGGACATCCAAAGGAGAATGCTCCAAAGGGAGAAGTGGTAGAGCGGTCCTTTTGAGTACCAGGGAACTAGCACTTGCCCACTGCTAATGGCCTTGGGAGGGGCCACTAAACCCAGAAACCAACCGAGTTCGGGGGACAACAAAAGGAAGAACAGGAACCGGTGTGGGGTGGGGGCAAAGGGAACCAGAAGGAGACACCAAGCAGAGAACCCCGGACAGTGCCCATTGTTACTTGAAGGCATCGAGAGAGCCAGCGAACACTGCCCAGAGGCACTCTGCCCGGATACGTGATCGGAGAAAAGAATGAAAGACAGCCCCATTGTTGCAGGGCTCTCTCTGCCAACCTCCTCTTCCTGTTTTATGAATGGCCACCTTGGCCATGGCTAGGAGGAGGCTAACAAGGTGATCCTGCAACTTCACGGGGCCTTGGATCGGGTGTGAGTAAGGAAATAAGTGTAGGAAAAAGTGCAGGCAGAACCTCAATAAGAGGTTCTGGAGGAGCCGGAAGAGGAGCTGCAGCCTGGCACGCTGAAAGTATGCATGTGCCAGGGTTTCACTCATGCCACAGAAGGGACAAGTTACAGGGCAGAGGTTAACTGCGCCAAGTACGCACCTGTGCTCAGGGATCCAGGCAGGAACTGCCAGCTGATATCCCCGGCAGGCTGCGGGACTAAGGTGGAATATGAACTGGCTCACCAAGGTTCCCCGCCCTCCACTGATGGTAAAAGGTCCCACCACTTGGTATCTGGGTGGCACACGAAGGTGAGGTAATGAAGCATGTGCAGCATGAGTGCATATATGGTCCCTGGTCAGCCGGCTCGAGATACGAGGAGGGGGAGGCCGGGAAGGCTCCCAGGGCAGGGGGCTGATGGAAACATCGGGAGGGCCTGGAATGAGAGGCAGGCGGGGCACACCCTCTCGCAAGACCCTCTCGAGGAAAAACTGAGCCACAGGTCTGCCTCCACCTCCTGGAGTACGCACCAGGGGATCGTAAGGGCAGAGAGCCCCATGCACTGACCCTCCAGGTCGTAGTCCAGGAGGTCTCTGATCCTGGTCACTCCCACCAGAGCCAACTCTGGCACACCAAATGGGACTCCGCCACCTGCATACAAAGATGGGGATTGTGTAGCAGGGGCTCCTCAAGATAGAGTGGTCCTTTTGGAAAGCCGGGATGTGGGCGAGCACTGCTGAAAGCCCTTTCCCCAGTCTTGTGAGGGGCTACTAAACCCAGAACCCAACTGAGTTTGGGGCACAACAAATGCAAAAAACTGAACAGGTGTGGGGGGTCAAAGGGCCAAAACTAAGGAACCAGATGGGGACAGCGAGCAGAGAACCCCAGACAGTGCCCACTGCTCTTCGAAGACATCGGGAGAGCCAGCGAACAATGCCCAGAAGCACTCTGCCCAGATACGTGATTGGAGAAAAGAATGGAAGATAACCCCACAGTCGCAGGATGGACCCCCCCGCCAACCTCCTCTCCCTGGTGTTGCGAATGGCCACCTTGGCCATGGCTAGGAGGAGGTTGATCCCGTGACTTTGTGGGGCCTCAGATTGGATGTGCATAAATAAATGTGTGGGGAAAAGTGCAGCCAGAACCTCAATAAGCAGCGGGGCACGCCCTCTTGCAGGACCCGCTCGAGGAAAAGCCGAGCCACGGGAGACTCCACCTCCTGCCTCCACCTCCTGAAGTACGTGCCAGTGAGGTCATAAGGGCAGAGAGCCCCATGCGCTGTCCAAGTGCTTGGGTCAAGATAGAGTGGTAGAGGGAAATATATAAGCCCTAGGTTAACTAAGGCGTAGTTCTCTGTGGACTAGGGAGGGTTGCTACAGGTTAATTGGAGCACCTGTAGTCAATTAAAGCCTTGTCAGGAACCTAATAAACCCCCCTGCTTCAGACAGACAGAGGAGGAGGAGGAGAAGGAAGGAGAGCAGACTGGAACTTGGAGGTTTGTTTTGAGATTTGAAAGACCAGAGAACTGAAGTAAGGGCAGGGAAATTCCCTCCTCCAGTGTCTAAGACCAAGGGTAACCCATCCAAGGGGGAAGACAGTAAGAAATCCACAGGGATTGAGAGGGGCTGGGATTCAGAGTGAGGAGCAAGCCCAGACCCCTCCCCCATTTCCCTCCTCTACCACCTTCCCAGGCCACTAACGGGGCCCTCGGCACCCAAGAGCAGGGGCAAGTGACTATGGCGTCTTAGCCACACACACACATACCCCCGCAAGAAAAGCGCAGGACCCACCATGCGAACATTGCCCATCTTGTCACAGTGCTCTAAAGTCATAGTGAAGATGCAGCTGTTAGTTGTGTTGACAGATATTGTAGTCCAGAAGTGGGCAAAGTACGGCCCGCGGGCCAGATCCGGCCCGCGGGCTCCTCCAAACCGGCCCCCGAGGTCTGGCTGGGGAGGCTGCTCTTGCCCCTCCCCCGCGGCCTCAGCTGCTGCACTGGGGAAGTTGTTCCCCCGTTGGCCCCCTCCCGCGTGGCCTCGGCAGGACATGGTAGGGAAACTGCTCCAGCCCCTCTTGCCCTGTCTCCCTCCCCCGCGGCCCCAGAGGGCCGCGTGAGCAGCGCTGTTGGGCGGGGCTGCGCGTCAGCGTGTCCAGCTCCCGGCCAGACACGTTGCGCGCTCTGGGAGATCAGCGCAGCCGTGTGTCTGGCTTTGGGCCAGACACGCTATTCTAGGCAGCGGCGAGGTAAGAGGACCGGGGCCAGGCAGGTTACCTAAAGGGGCAGAAGGTGGTGGGGGGGAGGGAGGAGGTTGGATGGCACATGGGAGTCCCAGGGGGCCTGTTGGGGGTGGAGGTATAGATAGGTGTCAGGGAAAAGGAAGCTTGGATAAGTGGATAGGGTCCTGGGGGGTGAGTAAGGAAAAGGAGACCTGTGGAGGGGGTGGTCAGGGGCGAAGGAGCAGGGGGGCTTGAGGTGGGGTCTTGGGGCGGTGGCTAGGGGCAGGGGGTCTCTGGAGGGGGCAGTCAGAGGACAGGGAGCAGGGGGGGCTTAGATAGGGGGTGGGGCTCTGGGGGGCCATTAGAGTAAGGGATCTCCAGATAGGGTGATCAGGGGGCGATGGGTTGGGGTTCTGAGAGGGGGTAGTCAGGGGGCCAGAAGTGAGTGGGAGTTGATAGGGGGCGGGGCCAGGCTGTTTGGGAGGGCACAGCCTTCCCTACCCGGCCCTCCACACAATTTTGAACTCCGATGTGGCCCTCAGGCCAAAAAGTTTGCCCACCCCTGTTGTAGTCAGTGAGGAAATCACAGGAAATACTGAGCCAAGTCAGTTAACTGACAGCAGAACCAACTGTGAATACCACAGGTGGAGCATGGGATTTGAATGGAAGTTAGATGATTAAGTACCAGTGTGAAACCGTACTAATTTCTCAATACTGTGGTATTACTGTTATCTCTCAGACCACAAAGATGCCCCATGTAAACCATTGGTGATATTTCTAGGGGCAGCCAGAGCAAAATGAATGACAAGAAACGCTGATGTTAGCATGTGGTGACGTTTTGGATTACATGTGTTCAAGAAGAAGTACCAAGCCAAGGAAAGTGTGTCATCAGCATTGTTCACAAGAGTCTGGAGCTTTCAACATGGGAAGGAATAAAGTCAAGGTAATAGTTTTCTAATCCCATGAAATAGGTGAATTTTGTCAAATATTTGCAAGTAAGAGTTTGGATGTTGGAATATAGAGACCGATTGTTTAAACAAACCAAGTTAGTTCTGGCAGCCTAAAATGGCATTTTTGCCAGAGGCACTGAAATACCTCGGTAATGTGTTTGTTCTAGTCACTTCCTATGTCCGTTCATTGCAATATTGTGACAATCGGGGTCCATAGACCCCCCCCCCCCCATGGGAAAACAGTGGATTTATGTTTACCATAAACATTTGTGGGATTGAGTTTTTACTCGCATTCTTTTTTTCTTCTGTAATTTAATTTTAAATTTGTGCACACAAGTATTGGCTTTTGCAAACTCATCCAGTCAGGGAATAAAAGCAATGACATGTCATTTGTCTGATCAATCCAAACTTGGCAACGTAGATTGATTTGAAAATATTTATGATCAACCTAAGACGATTAAAAATTGGAAGAAAAAAAAACCTGTTACATGCATTTGAATGATTAACCTTCAAAGACCTGATGGTGAGTATTCCAGAAAAAGGAACCAAATGAACTGAGTAACTTGTTTATGTGAGTCATTTTTCTCCTCTCTAATCATCAAGTGATGCCAATCCCAAAATGTCAATGAGTAAGGAAGTAACAATTTTCTGAAAACAACTATGGGCCAGACTCACTCTAAAGCCTTTGTGGGAGTTAAAACCAGTCTGGTTACAGCTGTGTTCAGTAGGAGGAATCTATAGATATCCTTGTGTCAGATCAGATTTGGAAAAGTGCAGAGAGTTAGCCAGCTGAGAAGTCAGTTTCTGTGCTATAGGTAAGAAGTAAATTTTATCTGGGATAAGGACCTTATTAGCCACTCAGAGGTCAACACAAACCTGCATACCTCTGGACTATTTTTTTGTCACCATAAAATTTGAAAATGAAGGTGAAGCTTGAATTGGCTCAAAAATAATGAGTTCTCAAGGGTATCAGAGTTCAGCATAGACTAGGTCACAGCAAGTCAGAGGAAACCTATGCCATACAGATCTTGATAGCTTTAAATGTATTGATCCTGAAAACATTAGACCTGCGTGATGTAGCTGTATATGTGAATGTAGGCAGTAATTGCTTTATGTTTGCCTGGGAGCTAAAGTTTTCTGACTCAAACCAATCATTACTCAATAGCCAAACCGTAGATGTGCTGAGTGGCAATCTCGGAATATGTTGCTCACAGGAATTTAGGAGTAGTAAGGAGAGAGACTTTAGCCCTGTTGTGTCCATGGAAAGTAGGACAAGGAAGTGTGAAAACTGGCAGTATCAGAGGACAGAAGCAGATGTTGTCTTAAGATATGACATGATCTTGGCTCACCCACACTATTAGCCACCTATTTATTAGGATATGGGGGATGCTGCAAGAGCATGAATGTTGCTCCATTCAGGGCAGTCCTTGGTGAATCAATACAGATCGGAAATGTCTGTGACAAACATAGGCTGAGAGAGCCCAGTGTTCTGCAGGTCAGGTATAGGTGGGATAGATGGAAAGACAAGAAACTGTTAGGGAGCAATGGCAACGCATCTAGACATAAATGAAGGTGTGGGCATGTCTGGATCTGTACCCAGAGCCTGAGCCACCCTGACACATCCGCTATCCTGAAATATGGCCTGTAACATCTGAACAGCACACACTGCCCAATTTAATATATAATCATCCGATTAGGACAGAAGCGGATGAGGGGTTTGTGGGGCCCTAGACCAGAGCAAGTCGGGGCCACAAACCACCACTTCTGCCTGCAGCCTTCCCCCTTCCACATGGCAAAGGCCATGTTGGCCCAGTGGCTAACTTGCTACTGGATTAGGATAAAACTCATTCCCCCGGTTTAGGCTTTGAGATGGACAATCGATTCATTGTGAATTTAGTCCCTTTCTCTGTTGGTGAATCGTTCCTGAATCACTCCTGAGTTCTGCAAACATGTTTATTATTCACAAGCATTTGGATAATTTGGATAAACAATTTTCAGCCTCTGGGTTGTACATGAACAATTCACCTTCGGTATTTGCCCTTTGTTATTTGTGATGTATGATTGGTCAGCTAAATTCCATGGCATCATTTTCGCTCCATTTTCTCCTTTTTAAGGAGAAGGATAAAAGCAGACAAAGGACAAATGGCAATAAAACACTTCCAGCCTGAATTTTCAAACAAATAATCATTTGTGCAAAGCATGTGAATAGTTGGGGATTCATGAAGATTTTGCAGGGAGATTTTCAAAAGCACCTACAAGATTTAGGAGCACAGATCCCATTGACTTTTGACAGGAGGTGTGCTCCTAACTCTCTTAGGAGCTTTTGAAAATCCCACCTCAAGTATACCTGATACTCATAGTATATCTTTGGTTGATGATCACTTTGCTACCCCATTACAATCATCATCATCCATTGCACGTTAGCTGATGGTCTCATATTTTATTTCTGATTGTAGGAGGGCCGCTCCTCGCCCCACTTCAATAACAGGCAGGAGACTCTTCTGTGACTCACCAGTGCTCTTTATTCACACAGTGCAAACCCCACCACCTGCTATGTACAGCTCTAAGAATGCTAGCTTAGTACTTTACAGCTCAGGGAGAACAGGCTACAGCTCAGAAAGAAACTCCCTTCTTCCTGGCTCACAGGGATCCAGAGTCTGTATTACTCCTTCCTCCTGCTTCCCTAGCCTCCTTCTCTCTCTGCCTCCTTCTCTCTCTATCTCCTTCTCTCTACTCCTCCACCACACTCCACCCTGGGCTTCCTTCCTGCCAGGCTTTTAGATTCCCTGGGAAGGCTACCAGGTGTAATCCCTTTGGCCCTAATTAGCCAGGGCTGCATTCTGCTAGCTAATCAGCTTCCCTAGCTGAGGGAAGCTGCTAGCCGAGGCTTTTCTCCCTTAAAGGGCCAGCAGGGCTGGCTCAGGCCCGCCCTGCCACAGATTCATTTACATTTGAGTTATACCACTAGACAAAAATATTTTTTCTGATCACATTTCTTGCACACCATGTAGGACCCATTAAGAATATGAAATGTTTTTTTTTAATTTACACTATAGGTCTGACCCAAATCCCAAAGGAAATGGACTGAATCCCATTGAATTTAATGGGCTTTAGTTCAGGACCTTCGTGAACTGTTAATGTGTAAGAAACATTCTTTAAAGAGCAGAGCAGTGGTCCTCAACCAGGTGTATGCATACCCCTGGGGGTATGTAGAAGTCTTCCAGGGGTAAGTAGGCTCATCTAGATATTTGCCTAGTTTTACAACAGGCTACATAAAAAGCATTAGCAGTCAGCACAAATTAAAATTTCATACAGACAATGACTTGTTTATACCGCTCTATACACTGAAAGGTAAGTACAATATTTATATTACATTGTATTTTATAATTATATGGTAAAAATGAAAAAGTAAGCAATTTTTCAGTAATAAAGTGATATGACACTGGAATTTTTGTGTAATTTTGTAAGCAAATACTTTTTAAGTGAGGTGAAAGTTGGGGGTGTGCAAGACAAATCAGACTCCTGAAAAGGATACAGTAGGATAGGGAAAGGTTGAGAGCCACTGGAGTAGAGAACTCTTCCCTTCTGAATCATGTTTAGCAGTATTATGTCTCTATGAGCAGTGGTGGAGCAAGAACCCAATGAAAGTAAAACTAAGAGATATCATAATGAGTTCCTATTCAGCGGTCATGTCTGGTATTGTTTGAAAGAGATTACTCAGCAAAGACACAGAAGTGCCAGGACAGAACATGCCAATGTTGCAAACACTTGAAAATGTCAAGTTATTAACTCTGTAGCAGATGGAGGACTTGTAAGTCTGTTTGTAAAACTGGTGGACATGTTGCCTGCAGCCAAATGCGCTATTCTAATTTACTTGTTGCCAATAAAATAACAATAATCACACACTGTATTTTCCTCTGAAGATCTCAAAGCACTTTAAAAACAATTAATTCTCATATCTCTGGCAGGACAGAAGTGTAAAAATAATATAATTATATTTAATTGAGTTAACTGAGGAACATGAACATTAAGGGACTTCACCTCAGCCACATAGTGAATCGATGGCAGAGATGAAAATACAACTCATGAATGTTCATTCCTAAGCCTTTACTCCAATCACCACACTATGGACCAAGTTCTCTTATGGTGTAAAAAGACATAACACCCCTGAATTCAATGGAGTTGAGCATATTTACACCAGCAGAGAATTTGGTTCTGCATTACCAAAATCCATTTGTTCAAGTTGGAAAATCCAGGCAATTATAAAGCCAGGGCCAGATCACCAGGTAGTGTTGATCAGCATAGCTTCAGTGAAGTTTACAGAGCTGAGGATCTGGTCTCCAATTTTAAAATTTCTTATAAAAGATTTTGAAATTTTGTGTTCATTTGTTGGATCATCACATTAGATTTTATACTTAGAGGTCTGAGAGGCAGTAACCATTAACATAATGTCAAATTATGGAATAAGAAAAATATTTAACTGCCTGACTTCAGATGCAGCTCCAGCACCTTTGTACCTGAACAATAAAAGAAAGTCAACAAAGATGACTGTTGGGCTAACAATAACAAATTCAATGCTGACACTGTATTTTTTTAAATGCAGAAGATCAATTTGCAGAACATTAATACACATGTGTAATCTCTGACCTTTCAGATTAGTCACTGATCCTAATTCTCAGCCTTCAATAGTAGCTCTTGAAATTCTTGATATAAACCATCAAACATGCACTGCAGACCTAAATATATGTTGAAATACCCTGGAAATATGAAGTGGAGAGACCAGTGTCAGGCTGATAAAGGTATCTAAAGGCATTTTGTAATTGGACTGAGCAATAGACCAAAGGGAACAGTCTTGCACTGGCACCCGGGGGACTGGATTCAAAGCCGTGTAAAATCCTTATCTTTCACTGGAATTTCTCTCTTGCTCTCTCAGCTAATTCCTAAAGCCTTTTTTGTAGTTTTTCATTTGGCCTGTTGTCTCCTCTCTTTGCCATACATGCACACATTTTTAAATGGACTTTTCCCCTCCACTCCCTGCTCCAATTTGCACAGTATCTCCTAAGTAGACTCTGAACCCAATAATGTTTGAGTTGAATTTTCAAACCTATGAGGTTCAAGTGGGTTAGAAATTACACAAAAAGAATTCATCACCCACTAAGGTAGTGCCTTTGTCTCTTATTAATATGACCTTACATATATAGCAAAAGCATTTCAGTAACCTCTAGAAGAAAGAAGAGAGAGAGAGAGAGAGAGAGAGAGAGAGAGAGAGAGAGAGAGAGAGACCATATACACATTCAGAGAGAGTGTATTAACATAAATAGAAGTGATATAAATAACTTCTGTGACTTATGGGTCAGATCCTCAGCTAGTATAAATCACCATAGATCCACTGAAGTCAATAGAGATACAGCCATTTAAACCAAGTGAAGAACTGGCCCTTGATGTGAAAGATGTTCTGTGTTAAAAGTCCACAAGACTTTTACAAGTCTGTATTTGCGATTAACAATAAATGTGGGAGTTCATTTCAGAGAGGAAATGAGGATAGTAGCTGCTGTGTTCCTATCAGATTACTCACTGCGGTCCTGATCCCACATGCCCTTGGGGCATAACCAGGCACTCACATGGAATCCCACTGACTTCAATCAGGCCCCACTACACAGGCAGTGTTGTGCCCACACACACCACATTGCAGAGCAATCATTACTTGGATTGATTCATTAAACATCTGCTTCCTAAAAGCAACTCACCTACTTCTAAACAAGGAAAAACAAAGAGACTCTTTCACATCTCACTTTGCATCATGTTGTAGCCAATTCAGTCACAGGGCACCATAAAACCCAGTGACCTTTCTGATATGTTGCATCAATTTACATTGATCATGGCTCTCCTGTTCAGCAACTAGTTAGCTTCTCTTCTTCCCTGGTTGGGTATCTTCACAAAATCACAGGTGTCTTAATCCTACATATCATAGGATTTATTCACCTTAAAAAACAAAACACCATCCCAGATCCCTACAATTTTCTACATCTCCAGGTAAGGAAAAGGGTGAAGAAATATCTATTTCTCGTTTGTGCACAAATGCTTTCTCATTTTCAACAGTGATTCCTAAGTATCAATCCTCACTGTGCTGTAATAACACCAGTAGATGCTTGTACATGTACTTCAATACAAAAACAGGTGAGGCCAAATCCTGAAGTCCTTACTGAGGATTTGTTTAGTTGTCATTCAAAATTCCCACTGATGCTAAGGTAAGGGAGTCAAAGCTGAGTAAACATTTCAGGATTTACCCAGTAATCTCAGTTGAATTTAAATGGCTCCATTTTCCCATTGTTAATCCTTCTATCCTTATCCTCCATGTTCCTTCTAATACCTTCTCCTATGTCTTCACTTGGCCTCTTTCTACCCTTGACTGTTTGGACCCTAAACTTGGAAAAAACTCCCTATTCCACTGCAAACCCTTTGAGAACCTACTTCCTTCACATAGGCTTCCAGCACCAATTTTTGTATCTGATCCTTTACTGTTAGCATTGTACACTGCTACCTCAATATAATGCGGTCCTTGGGAGCCAAAAAAATCATACCACGGTATAGGTGAAACCGCCTTATCTCAAGGTAGAGGAGTACACGGCCACGCCCCCCGGAGCACTCCTTTACCATGTTATATCAGAATTCGCCTTACATCGGAGCGCGTTATATTGAGGTAGCAGTGTATTCATTTGAGTAAGTTCTTCAAAGCAGGAATTGTTTTTACAGTGTCTATATACTAGGGCACATACATTTCTGACACTCCATATAATTCTGTTTTAAAAGACTAAATATTTTTAAAATTCATGACTAAAAATTCTCTCTCTGGCTTTTCAATGTCTTACCTCCTAGCATCTATTGAAGGTAACTGATTAGAAATCACAGTTTCCCCCCTCCCACCCAAATGCTGACACGAACTATTCATTTCCCAATGGAACTGAAGAAAAGTGAGAATACTGAAATGAATACTATTCTGAATTACGGGTTTGCCTTTTGGGTGAGGTGAGCACAATGTTCAAAAGTGCCTAAGGGTACATGTACACAGTGAGCATCAGCCCATGACAGCAAGTCTCCGAGCCCTGGTCAACAAACTGGGGCTTGCGCTATGACACTAAACATAATTGTAAAGTGGATTGTACTTTTCTGTATTATTTCTGTTTCTCCAAAGATGGGACTGATGTGTTTTTTCTCTCCTCTTCCACATGAGTGCAGGAAGCACAGTAGATAAGTATCAGTAATGTATTCAAAACTCAAAATTGCACTGGACCCCAAATAGCTGTAACATACCCCCATGTGCCCATCCTGTCTGTAGTATTCTGAAATATTCAATTCGGCTCCCACTTCTGGTTCCTGCCCGATATCTGGTTTGGCTCTTATTCCATATTCAATTTGGTTTCCATTCTATAGTTTGATTCTGAATATCTAGAGAAGAGACCTGGTTTCCCTGTTTCCATGATAACATCAGTCTCTATTGCAAACACTTCACTTGAGTCATACTGAGATACACATTCACTTACTCCTCTGCCAAGCTGCCTTCTTGAATGCCTTCTTCTGGAATCTGAACTTTTCTTTAAAAATAAAAAAATAAAACTGTGAAGAAGATAAAGGAAACCTTGAAAATGTGCAACAGGTGTAACTGGTGCCTGAGTGTGTAGAAAGTCTGAAACAATATCTCTGAGGGTATTAATTGACTTATAAATTTCAATGAGTGTAAACTAACATGCCAATGATGATATTTTAGATGTCGGTGTTTTTAAACTGTTTTACGGTTGATCAAAGCATGGCAAAAAGGAATGGAAGTATCATACTATGAAGAGCTGCAGTCTACTCTTCGTAACAGCTTATTTTGACATTATGCTAGGGTTGGCCAGATGAACATACCAATTACATTTTTCTCCAATCTAAAAGGATCCAAGCCCAAGAAACCAACAGGTATCTGAAATGAAAGGAAACACACTCTGAGTATATTTGTTCAGACATTGTTCATTAGTAAGCAAAAGGAAGCATTTTCATATAATGCTAAGGTCCTAAAAATTTCAAATCTAAATCTATAAAATCTATGATTAAACCACTCCCACCTCTAAATACTACATAATGTAATACAAATGTGTCTCTGTGTGGTTTTTGAAGCTTTTTCAATGTAACTAATGTTATTGTATGTTCTGCCATAACTACATCGACGAGTGTCCTACCATACTCACAATGAAATAAAATGGATAATCCACAAACAATACAGTATTCAGTGTCTGATTGGAATGTCATCTCCATCTGTATTGACATCATCATCCAAACTCAAGAATCAAAGAGGTAGCAGTGTTAGTCTGGAATTGCAGAAGCAGGGGTGAAAGTAAAATTAACTTTCTTACCAGTACGGGGGCTTGGCTGGGGCCAGCTCTGACCCCCGGAAGGGGTGTGGCCAGAGGGGTCAGAGCCAGCCCCAGCCCAGCCCCCATACGGTAAGGAGCCTCCTCCCTCCCCCCCCCCCCCCGTCCTTCTCCAGGAGCCGTTTAAAGGGCCTGGGCGGGCTCTTTAAATAGCTCTCGGAGCCCTGCCGCCGCTTCCTTAAGGTTCCAGCAACAGGGTTCCTGTCCCCACGGAGCCCTGTTGCCGGAGCCCTGGGGAGGCTGCCACGGGGCTCCAAGAGCTATTTAAAGAGCCTTAGAATCAGTGGGAATTTTGAATGATAACTAAACAAATCCTCAGTAAGGACTGCAGAACCAGCTTGTTATCTCTAATCAGGGAGGATGAGGTGCTCTTCTAGCAGCTGATTTGGAAGTGTGAACACCAAGAGAGGAGAGAAGAGTGTTTGAGAGGAGAGAAGAGGCAGATGAACTAGGGATTATGCCAGGTGCTGTTACTCTTTTCTCAAGATTCCTTGCCAGGGCTTCTTAATTTGTCTTCCCTCATGGTGCCATCCATGTTAGTGAGAGCCCGGCACTGTAGTCCTAAGAGGTGCTGCAATACTTCCCTCATGTCCAGATTCCTGCTTGCTGCTACCAAAAGCATGTGCCAAAAACCTTGTGATCTGCCTTTAATATAATCTCCTTGTTTGAAGCTTTTGTTTTCCTGGATTTCTTTACGTCACTGAAAGTCTTGAGTTTTTGATTTGGCAGCCTACCATAGAAATCCTGGGTTGGCTGCTCTGTTTCCAGGCTGTTTTTATATTTATATATATATATGGTGTGTGTATGCACCTTCTCCTTTTTCTTTTACAGGATCTGAATAGGAATTTGAACAGACATTTGAGCGGATCTGTTACAGGATTTTTTCCAAATGGATTTGATGACCCTTTCTGTATAGAGAAGCCTCTTTTTTGAAATGCTCAAACACCTCAGGATGTTCTGTTTCCAACTGTGTGTAGTACACAGTGTGTAGTACACATATCTTGAATAATTCTGCTGGTCATAAGCAAAACACCAGGTTATCAAGACTCTAATTGTTAATAGGTGTGGCCAATTAGCTTCTCTGGATGCTCAAATATGACCAAGAACTTCAACAATCAAACTTCAACTGCATCCAGAATGCTGACAGGTTGCCATATTCATGCCTCAAGACGTTCATGTTAGAAAAGCCGACAGATCCAAACACAGGATGGATGGCTGAGGACATCGCAAAAGCTTTTCCATCTGGATGACCGTGTCCTTGAAGCTTTGTTGGTCAACCAGATGGTGTTTCTCCATCCAGGTATAAAAGTCTTTCCAGGCTAACCTCAGCAGAGCCTCTTGCACTGATTTATGTAGTCTAACAGCTCAGCTGTACTTCCATCCCTCCAGTATGTTGCGGATGGAACCTTCAGCAAAAATAATAGACACAACTGCAGATTCTCTGAGACCAGCAACCTGGAATCTTTTCCTAAATGATCAACATTACATTGCATATTTTGCTCCTATTCCCATTCTGATAACTATGGATTGGAATTTTTCTCATTCTTCCCCAGAATTTCTGCAGTCTTGGCTTATAGTGCCTGGTCAAAGATACACATCTCTTTCATATTGAGTTTTTCCAATATTTTTAGAGTCTGATTAAGGATTTCGTAGACTGTGAACATCTCAGTTGCTGGCACATTCAACAAATGCCCAACATTGTCCTGAGTCACGGTGACCCCATTTCCTGTCTGGATGTTGAAGCCAGTACAAGAGCTGACCATCTGTTATTTACCTCTGTTTGCCTTACCAGAGACCATACTTGATTCTTAACTTGAGCATTGTGAATGTCCTTTTCGTAGTCTGTCTCTGCGGGTTCCATCATAGGAGGACCAATTCGGTTACAAGCATAATAAGGAGGAAGCAGTAATGGTAGAGAAGTGATGCTGTATGTTTGGAAGACTTTTTAAACTTTCTCTGCCTCTTGGATTGTCCAACAGTTGACACCTGTGGCTGCTCTGCAATACCAAGTACTCTATGTGATGTCCCTGCACCCCTGAGTGTCTGTAGACGTTATCATATGCCAAAGTTGTGGGGATGCAAAGCACAGTGTTGGCAGGTATTGGCACATCTGACTCATCCTCATTTGCCAACTTCTGTAGACAGATGGCAGTGTCCATTTCCTCTAGCTGACTATAGGATATCCCATGACCTTATCAGCTGATTATCTTAAATCAACCCCATATTGCCCGTGAGGGTTTTCACAGTCCATGGTAGCAGGATGTTTGTCAGGTTTCTGTACATCTCCACTAATGGCATAAATATAATCTCAGGGAAAGTATTGTCTGAACCTTTGCATTTTTGAGGATGGTGCAGTTTCTGTGTTCCCTGTGAACACAATTATGAGGAAGTCTGTGAGAGGCGTTGGCATTTCAGTGTAATCATTATCAAGCCTCTCTTGGTTTGATCAGTTTTGTGAAAGGAGCCTCCACATCACATGTATGTTTTTCAGCATTTGCTCTGTTCATGGATGCTTTTTGGGAATCTCTGTATAAGATTCCTTTGTTCATTCAGGAAGCACAACTACAACATAGTCAAATCTGAAGCAAACAGAGTTGAAAACACATACATCTTAGGTCACAGTATCTTATTGTATACAACAACTACCTAAAAGTTGATTAAGTAGGAAAAATGCTTGTAGAATCAAAATATATATTCACATGAAGCATGATCCCTGCTGTTAGGTTGTTGGCAGTTTCCATGGCAACAGTTATACAAATGAGACAAATTTGCATAGTCCTCATTATTTTAATGAAAAACATAATTACCCAAAATTGGATGAAGATGTGTTCATTTTTAGTTAAAATATGGCATACGCCTGTTTTCACCCAGTGCCTATCCTACATGTATAGTTTCCATGGAAACAGACCTAACACCACCTATAAGCTACCATGTTGAAAGGTCCACCAGATATTTCTCTAAAGTGTATGCATGGACTTTTCAAAAAAAAAAAAACCAAGAGGGAGATGGGAATTGCCTACCCATAATTGGCAAAAAAAATTCTGGTTCATGGACTAGCAGTCATCTGAAGAGCTCTAGCCTTCAGTCAGCCTGCCCTCCAGGAGTTGAGGTCTGGAAGCCTGTTCTCCTCCCTAATCTGCCACAAAATGTGATGGTCTTCCCCCTTTAATTATCCTCCTTCCAGGTCTGACCTCTCTCACAGGTGGGGCAGGGCAAGATCAAATCAGAGCATTAATCCTCTGTTGCTCAGAGTCTGGGATTTGTATATCTTATCACACTGCCCTAATGTGCTTACAAGCAAAGAATTTTTTTCATAATACTATTAACAAATGTTTAAATGTGATAGCACCCAGAATTCCCAATGAAGAGTAGGTCCCCATTGTTCTAGCTACTGTCAAAACACAGATAAAGAGACAGTCCCTGCCCCAGACAGCATGAAGGTCCACCCAAGATCTACCCCACCAGTAAAGCTCCATGGGCGGGCTGAACATGGGAAATGCAGGCAATATGGTTACATTTATGCTAAAGGCTTTTCTAAAGAGGCAAACTGACCAGAAAAGCTATTCTGAAATATTCTGAAATGTGTGGATGCACTATTGAGGAATAAAAATGATTTTTATTCTAGCATAGAGCATCTACACAGGAAGCTATTCCAGAATACGGGTTTTTTTCAGTCAAATTTCCCTGTGTAGACAAGCCCTGAGTATATCAGCACAATGGTTGCCACTGGGGGTGATCATGAAGATGTGCCACATGATTGACACTGATATTAATATGCTACCCCCAAAAAGCCACCGCTGATGGTGCTGTGTTTTTTTATTTCAACCGATAGGCTGTAAAGTTATCTATGGAAGGGACTTCATTGGAGCTTCATGACCTCTATGAGTTGACAAGGAAGCATTATGTCCCCACAAATTCCATGGAGCCCCCCACCCCACCCAAAGCTCAATTTTGACTCTATGTGAATTTTTATACAAATCAGACAGAACTGCCAGAGTTGTTCAAAAACTGTTCCGGATATGAAGGGCCCATTCTGATCTCCTATGCTATGTACACACTGACATAAATGTATCTGGGGGGTGGGGGAATCACGTAGTTTTAAACAGCTGAAAATATTACTATATACATTTAGATCACTTAACAGTATGCAGGAACACTGGCAAAGCCCACTTTAAAATGTAGCTAGCTTTGCATTGCTAATTCTCCATGCTATTTTTAAAGGCTAGATCCACCCCCGTCAAACACACAGTGATTTCAAAATGAGACTAACGTCAACACCTACCCTATCATTTAATTTAAAAAGAAACCACATTTGTTTAAATGAATGTGGGTATATTACTATAGACTAAAAATAGTCATCTACAATCATTGCCATACTTCTTGTATACCCTGTTAATAATTTATCATTATTATTATAAACTTATAGATATATAGCAGAAAAATCCTGTATCTTTATAAATACTTTCACCATAAATCTGAATTCTGTACATTCTAAAATCTTTTTGTGGGAAAACATATATATTACAGTCAACAGGACAGATCTTTAGCTGATGAAAATTGATGTAGACTCAGCGTAGTTGAATGGAGCATGTCAATTTACATCAGATGAGGATGTGATCCAGCTATTATAAGAAGCAAATGTTTTTTTACAGCATGGGTTATAATGGGTGATGGGTTTGGTTCCACACCTTTTTTTAAATTTTCTTTGTTTCTTTAATAAATAAAATCATTGAACTTTCTGCATCTATTTTACAAATACAGCAAAAATGGCTATTTCGTTACATAATGGCTGCATGAAAAAAATCACTTGCATACTGGGTTATTTTGGGCCCTCGGTATATTTTATGCATCAGTAGAAGCACAAAGTTTACAAGAAATCCACGTGGAAAAAAATACATTTACATAGGCATGATGTTATCTGATTAAAATATGACCATAGAGATCATTGTTGCAACCACTGTTGTATATTTGCAGCAAATATTGTACAACGGTTGTCACGTGAGTTGTCTATGAAAAGACTATGATTTGCTGGTTATGATTATGAGATCTATATGCACATATCATTTTTGTATTTGAAGTTATAAGTATTGGATCTATACTTGGATTTCAAATGTTTGCTCCTAGGGTATGGTCCGCAAGGTAACACCCAGCATATCTTGGAGGGACTACCCAAATTAAGTGATTAATCAAGGAACACTTGTTTGACAATGGACCATGGGAGATGCCCATCTACACTAAGTGGACTGACATGTAAACGTGCTGTCTGAAATGTAGATAATGGCTTCCTGCAATGACTGAGGGAAATTAGGCACAAACATGTAACTTGCCCATGTGACTCCAAATTACATCTTGTTGCTGTAATTTTCCACAGTAAGAACAATGGGATGCCTTCCACATGGCAAAAGCTATAAAAGGCCCTGAAAACACCTCTGTTTTGTCTTCAATCCTACTTCTGACCTCTGGAGGAACTTTGCTAAAAACTGAAGCTCTGAACAAAGGGCTGAATGACCCATCAAAGCTGTGGATGTACTTCAGAGACATGACTTAAGCCAGCAGTTAATTCCATCACTGCTACAAACCTGAACCAAGAACTTTGCAATTACTATAACACTCACCTTTCTTTTTATAAAGAAACCTTTCGATTTTAGATACTAAAGGACTGGCATCAGCGTGATGTTGGGGGTAAGATCGAAGTTATATATTGTCATGAGGCTGTGGCTGGTCCTTTGGGATCAGAAGAACCTATTATTTGATGAGACTGGTTGTAAAGAACCACTCATCTCTGAAGCCAGTGTTTTTGGTGGTGATATAAGAACTGGAATGCTTGAGGAAACTGCTTTTATGTTTTCTTGTTAGCCGGCGTGGTGAAGCAAGAGTTTACTTTTGTGGCTGGTTTGGTATATCTTATAAAAGAATAACCGTCAGTTCTGGGTTGTGTTTGCCCTATTTCTCAGCAGTTCATCCTGAATTTGGCATCCTCACTTGTGACCCACTAAAGCACGGTTACAGGCACATCCTGTTGTACAGACAATGTTTAAGTAAGTTTTCCTGCCTAGAAATCAAATATGCACACAGGATATACCCCTGTTTGCTCATAGGTAAAACCATCTACATCAAAACTGTTGACAAAGGACAAGCGATTATTTATTTAAAACTGTAGCACTGTGTGACGGGGCTGAGCAGCCCCGCACCGGCACAGCAGGGGTTAACCCTTCTCTCTGGGCAGAGGAAGCCACGCCCCGGAAGCTCTGCTGGGCATGCTCCAGCTGGAGATCCAGCATAAAAGCCTGCAGAGCTGCTCAGTCGGGGCTGACCACCAGAGGGGAAGGATGCATGTTACCAGCTCCTGAGGAGGAACAGCCAGCTTTCTGGGACCCAGACGTCAGCCTCGCTGTGACGCCGCTGGAAGCCCCACTCGCCATCGGCCTGGAGGGGGAACACTCCGACGGACATCCGGACACCGAAGGCAGGGTAGAAAGTGACCCAGGGGACTTTTAAAGGGACGGACTAGCTCGGCGTTGCAGGTGGATCCCCGCTGAGCGTGGGGCGAGACCAGCCCCGCTGACAGGTGAGCCCTGGGTCGGGACCCGGTGGAGTGGGCGGGCCCAGGTCCCCCTACCCCTACGGCCAGTGGGCCACGCTACCCTGAGAGCAGGGAGCCTTTGCACTGACTCTGGCCATTGGGCCACGCTACCCCGAGAGTGGGAAGCCCTTGTACTGACTCTGTATTGACTCCGGCCAGTGGGCCACGCTACCCCGAGAGTGGGGAGCCTTTGCACTGACTCCGGCCAGTGGGCCACGCTACCCCGAGAGCGGGGAGCCCTTGCACTGACTCTGGCCATTGGGCCACGCTACCCCGAGAGCGGGGAGCCCGCGCACTGACTCTGTATTGACTCCGGCCAGTGGGCCACGCTACCCCGAGAGCAGGGAGCCCGTGCACTGACTCTGGCCATTGGGCCACGCTACCCCGAGAGTGGGAAGCCCTTGTACTGACTCTGTATTGACTCCAGCCAGTGGGCCACGCTACCCCGAGAGTGGGGAGCCTTTGCACTGACTCCGGCCAGTGGGCCACGCTACCCCGAGAGCGGGGAGCCCTTGCACTGACTCTGGCTATTGGGCCACGCTACCCCGAGAGCGGGGAGCCCGCGCACTGACTATGTATTGACTCCGGCCAGTGGGCCACGCTACCCCGAGAGTGGGGAGCCCGTGCACTGACTCTGGCCATTGGGCCACGCTGCCCCGAGAGTGGGGAGCCTTTGTATTGACTGTGACCATTGGGTCGCGCGGCCTCAAGGAGTGGGGAGCCACAGTATAAACTCCGGCCACTGAGCCACGCTGTCCCCTTGAGGGGGAAGTGAGAGATAGGTGGAGGTCCGTTGCCACACCTGGCCCCGGCCCTCAGGGGGCGCTGTGGAACCGGACCCGCCACACACTGTCTTAGCCTTCTCTAAAACACACTATGCATCACTTAAAATAATAAAATCCTCTTACCCACAGAAGTTCAAATGATGTGTGTTTCTCTGAAGAAGGAGCACTCTCCCCCAGAGCAGACAATAGCAATAGCACAGTGTTGGAGCCTTTCAAATTCCACTTGTCCTGAATGGGATTTCCTGCCCTGTTGGCTGCATTCCACTCAATAACACTGAGTTCCTGTTGAGACATATTACTAATTTTCTGCAGGACCGATATAATTCTAAAGTTCTGGGACATTATATGGGATGTGCCACTTTCTACAATGAATAAATAAGTGTGTGAAACTGGGATCAATTTAAATGTTATTCTTCCAGTTACTTCTAACCTAAAGTTATGGGTGGGGTGGCCCAAATTCACTTTTGGGGATGAACTAAGCAAGAATGTAGGTGCTCAACATATCTGAAAATCAACACATCTATAAGAGGTCCCTAAGTATGGATTTAGGTGCCCTGACTAGGTGCCCACATCTGAAAATTTTGCCCCAAGGTGCAGTCTGCTCTGCATAGATAGTGAAGATTCAACTTTTCAAAAAATTACTGTTCCAAGACAAAATTTCCCCTCTCCCCCGTTGGGAACCAGGAGCTGTGACCCTTGACCCCAGGTAGGTAGATGGCTGCATTTTAGTATTTGTCATATATGTAAAAATCATTTATGAAATATTTCAAGACAATTCAGGGTGAAAGACACTATATAAATGTGGGGGGGGGTTGTTTCTTGTTTTTTGAATAATGACAGAATTTCATCCTCGTCCAAATTCAGGAATTCTCTCAGATGTTATATATTTTGTCCACTACGCTTTTCAATGTGAGCGTTTTTTCATGGAGCTCAGCATGACAACAGAAACTTGTGAAGGGCATCTGAAGTGTTGAGCTTAACGCTCATGCAGATTTGCAGGTGGCTCCAGCACCTCTCAAGATCAGGCCTAAATTGTATAGTCTCATTGCCCAAATACCACCAAAAACAACCTGTGTTTCAGTTTACTAATCTCCAAAGTAATGGCACAAAATCTCTTACCTACTGCAGAGACCTCTGGCCTAATTTCAATAATTTATGCTGCCAAAGCACTTTGAGATGAAAGACAAAGTATTGTGATGTTTAATGGTGCTGGTAGTCGACAGCAATCATGTCTTGATTATTGGGCAATCGCAGACCTCACTGAAACTGATGGACATGCTAGCCAATTTTCAACCTAGGTAAACGGAAGAAGAAATTAACCTCTTTTAGGGAGTAAGATGGTAAAACAGTAGAAGTCATTGCTCAAAGCACTGGCCAGATGCAAGGCCTGGGCAGAGATTGAGCTATGAGGGGTTTCCCAAGGATATGATTGCAAATACAGCATAGGGATTGAAAACACAGCACTGTTTTGGAGGGGAGTGAGAATCAGAAAGTCAGAGAAGCTTGGGTAGAATGACCCTGAGAAGAAGCCAAGACAAAGAGCTTCTTTGGGGCAGAGTGCTGACTGAAAAGGCTTGGAACTATAAGAAAGGAAACTGCCTCGTGCTGTTTGTTCCTACTGTGTTGAGGGAAACAGGACTGTATATTCTTTGTAAATAAACAGGATTGCACCAAAGAATTACCCACAACTATCATCAATATATTCTCCTAACAGGAGCAACCTGGTAAGGCTATGGTCCCCTTGGGTCAAAAGGGACATGAGTAGCATTGCTTGGTGTCAAGAACTATGAGTCTCAAATATTGCTCCACAGGGGTGTTAGGAGCCAGTAAGTTCCAAACTGCCAACCAGAGACCTGCTAACAGTCCCCAAAACTAGGAGCTCAACTCTGACACAAGACTCCAGACCTGGAATCAGACTGGAGGAACGGCTTGGGCCCTGCTTGTTTCCTTGCTTCTATTTAAATCAAGCACAGGAAGTTGTCCATGCAATTGGGTTTTGGCTGCTTAGGACTGATTTCTCTGAAGTCCTAATCTCCTGATACCCTGCCCCTGCATGCCTCCTGATGCTTGAATCTCAGTTTGCCCTCTGGCTTGTTTTGGACTCTGCTCTCCTGGTATCTGACCCAGCCTGACTCCGGACTGCCGTGCCAACCATTAGGTCAGATGTATTTAGCATACAGACCATGGCGATATATGCAACCCTGATATAGGACTTAGGCCTGCAGTCCAAGTAGGCAAAATTCCCTTTGAGGATCCTGTTGATTGCAGCATCAGACCCATGCTTGAAATGCTGCCTGCACTCCAGAGACAAGACTGCATCTTGGCCCTTTTAGAGTCAGTGGAGCAGGAATGGACCCAAATTATGTGCTTCCCGTGAATTATGATAAAGTTTTCCTGCCAATGCCAGGACAAACATTTTCTGAAAGAAGAAAACACAGCAACATGCTGTATTTCTCTGGGTTTGTTTTTTGTTTTGTTTTTAAAAAAAACATGAAAGAGGCCCTGATACAAGAACTAAGGTCAATTATCATACTTAACACACAGCAAGATCAGAGTTGGAATAAACAGAAAATGCTTCCCATCCAGCTCCAAGTATACATAGAAATATCTGTAAACACTGCATTTATAGCTCTTCTTTGTATATTAAAGTGTAAGCTCAGAACTGCCAAACAATGGTCATTGTGCTCCGTCATTTCCTGATGCTATTATTTCTCATTCAAATTATCCAATTTATTTTCTATCCCAACCGTAACATACTGTGATTATGATTCTTTGGTGCCTGTGTTTTACGCACCGATAACAACGAACGCACATGTTGCAAGACAGTGTAAAGCCACATACGTTTAACTGTATACACTTTAGGATTCAGTGCATGAGGCAGTATGGTCCAGTGAATTAAGTTGGAAATCAGAAGACCTAGGTTCTAATCCCGGCTATGCTGCTGGCCTGCTGGGTGACCTTGGGCAAGTCACTTCATTTTTCTGTGCCTCAATACCCCCATCAGTAAAATGGGGATAATGATACTGACCTCCTTTGTAAAGTGCTTTGACATCAATAGAGGAAAAGACCCAACTACAATTTTTATATTTAGTGCATTTTATTTTGGAGAGGCATTTGAATGTAAATTCTGTCCTTTACTGCTACCCTGGGGTAGATTTTCCACCACCAGGGTGCTGAACCCAACCCAGGACTTCCCAAAGTTATTTGGTTCACTTATCTAGTGAGGAAAATGCCTTCACCTGCAGGCATTACTGGATGAAACTTCATGTCCTCTGTTATGTGGCCAGTAGGACTGGTTTAGAATCAGAATTTCTGTTCCATGGGAAATTCCAGCATTGAAGGGGAGGGGGCCAATCAAAATTGGAACAAAAGCTGAAATTTAGGGGGGGGGAATTAATGTGGCACCATCAAATCATTTAATTTTGCCCTTTACATTTTATTCAAGTGTGTGTGTGTGTGTGTGTGAGTGTACGCACACAGTCCGAGAGGTGAAAAGTAAATAAATTGAAATTTTTGATTGTTGTAAAAATGAAATGGTTTAAGCTTTTCCTGGCAAAAATGTCATTGAAATTGACTCATTCCCTCAAAACATTTGACCAGCTCGGGTGGATAGATAAGGCCAGAAGGACCAGTAGTATAATGTAGTCTGACCTAACATCCATCAAATTTTGCAGTCTGTATTCAAATATCTTTTAACAACACTCTGTACCATTATTCCATTTCTGATGAGTACCTGCAATTCTACTTGCCTTCTATCAGACAGAAGAACAGCATTGTCCCAGAGTGCCGCATGCCAATGTCTATTGGATGGGGGAACTAAATAGTGTTTTTTTCCTTTACGCAATTCTTGATTCTCGCTGAAACAAGTTACTTAGCTTCCCATAAATTCATCACCACACAATTGGGCTATTCCTAGTATCCGTCCTCCAAGACATTATTATTCATGGTGGAGGTGAACCAATGTGTGTGCAATCATAGAATAAAAAGACATAAAAAGGAATATTCTGGTTTTGCTGTGTCATCTAAAAGTCTTTTCTTAAGCTGCTGCAATGATTAAAATCACATGCTCCAGGGTTGATTTTGCAACACAAGAATGATGATCAAACATTACTCAACCAAATAGCTTCAGTAGTGACCCTGAAGGTCCACCCTGGCCTTACTGATTTTTGTTGTCACTGCTGCAAGGACACATTAGGCAACAAAGATAGCAGTGGAGAAGAAAAAGGAAAAACAAACTGAGTTCCCTTTTGAAATACAAGCACAGAAAGTTTAATAGAGAAAACATATTGTTATGCAATGTCCCTTTCAAAAGCTCCCTAATGCAAAGTACTATCCAATTACATTTTATCAATCAGGGTGTTCATTTGAAATTCCAGAGCCATCTAGACAGGATTAAATGGGATAACAGATGATAAACACAAAATCCAGTGTGTGTGCATGATGGCCTTCATAGACTTAGGCGACTCACTGTCCTTTCTGGCAGTGCCGTTTATTCACACTCACTCATACACATTCAGTATTTAACATGAGGGAGCAGTTGTGCTGTTTGTGTGGAATGCTGGTAATCACATGTCCAAGCAGCTCCCTAATAAAGAGCAGATGCTTTCAAAATGGAATGGGAGCACTGGGACTCTCTCTCTCACACACACACACGCACATGCAACACACAATGTGGGCTCCTACATTCACCCGCTATTGATTGTTACCAGATGGGAGAGGAAAGAGATAGCTGACAGAGTAACCATATGCATCTGCTTTATTTTACACTGAGTTATAGGTTTCCAATTCTCCCCCCTCCCTTTTTGGCTAGGAATCTTGCGATTTGCTAAGGAGGAAAAAATGTAAACTTACTGTAAGGAACTCTTTTCTCTTACAAACCTCTCCAGGCAGCTCTCAAGGTCTTTTTTAGGGAGCTGCAATTCTGGCATCATGTCCTAAAGCAGACGCCAGTGCCATAAACAGCAGATTTCACTGTGGATAGATGAGCCGCAAAAAAATTATTTTAATTATCAGCTTTGCAGACAATAGCAATACCATAGTTGAATTTTGAATTTTGCTTTTAAAAATTACATCATGCCACCTCATACACCTACTGACAAGGAGCCTAGAGACTGATCCTATGAGTCGCTGAGCCCCATCAACTCCAATTGAGAAGGACTGAGTGCTCCCAGCGCCTCATAGCTTCAAAGCCTTGGGTCTGGAGGTTCCTCCTACCAGAGTCAGGCAAATATGAGCATGGCTATAAACTCTGCTAATGCAACAAAGGGAAATACATTCTCCCCAGGCAGTTGTGACCTTCGGAGAGACCCGTGCATAATGCATTAGAAGCTAAGAGGGTAAATGGATACTTCAGAAAGGCTTCACAGAAAAAAGCTCTAATTAACAAAAAAAAAACAAAAAAAGCTCTTTAGCGTCCCTGTTAAAAGTGGATTTGAAACAATGTGTGCTCCATACTGCTTAACCCTTAATTTGGTTTTAAGATTTACAGTCACCTCCATCCAACTTCCAAGAGGAAAATAACCTCCATTATTTTTGTCTGTAAGTTTATATATGTATTTGCAGCTCAATAGTTACTTAACCTCAATGCCTTTCAAGTCCAACATCCTAACGCATTTCCAAATGAGTTCCTGGAGATTTTTCAGCATTCAGCACTCTGTGGGGCCATAACGGGAAGTAGTTTGTAAGAAAAGGCAGCACTGGAGCTCAATTGCAAAATGTAGGTTCAAGATCAGGAGGAAGCAATAAAAACAACCTTAAATAAGCACCCAAAATAAATTAGAACTATGCTTTATTCATGTCAGCATGGCCTAACACAAACAATTTAAGGTGTTAGGTTCAGATTTCATTTTCCCTGGGGTTGTAGGAGTGAATCTCTCTTGTAATAGCTTCTGAGGAAGGGAGAATTGTGTGATGGGAAGCAAGAGTTTGAGATTCTTTTCATGGCTTTGCCACTGACTCTGTGTAATCTTGAACAAGTGGTTTGTACCTCAGTTTCGACATCTGTAAAATGGAATAATCATCACTTGGACAAAACTGAAGTGTGAGGGAGTTTGGTAAAACTCCATAAAACCCTCAGATGAAAGTCATTACCATCTATAGCAGGGGTCTCCAAACTGCGGCCCGTGAGGCCCTCTCATCCGGCCCGTGGAGATCTTTTTGTCTGCAGGGGTCGGGAACCAGCCACGGGGCCGGGACGCGCCGCGTGCTCCGCTGCCGCCGCCGGCCGGGATGCACCGCGTGCTCCGCTGCCGCCGCCAGCCGCAGGGCCGGGACGCGCCGCGTGCTCCGCTGCCGCCGCCGGCCGGGACGCGCCGCGTGCTCCGCTGCCGCCGCCGGCCAGGGACGGCTCAGAGCTGGGGCCGGGACGCGCCGCACCGCCACCCAGTTACAGGCGGCGAAACAAGAAGCCACCCACTGCCAGGCGGCGAAACGGTCTGTGGGGAGAGACCGGGTTGAGCGGGTCAGTTGGGGGGGGGGAAGAGACCGGGTTGAGCGGGTCAGTGGGGGGGGGGGTGGAGGAAAGGAGGTTTGGGGGGGAGAGACCTGGCTGGGTGGGTCATTTGGGGGGGGTTGGAGGAAAGGAGGTTTTGGGGGGAGAGACCTGGCTGGGTGGGTCAGTTGGGGGGGGGTTGGAGGAAAGGAGGTTTGGGGGGGAGAGACCTGGCTGGGTGGGTCAGTTGGGGGGGGGTTGGAGGAAAGGAGGTTTGGGGGGGAGAGACCTGGCTGGGTGGGTCAGTTGGGGGTTGGAGGAAAGGAGGTTTTGGGGGGGAGAGACCTGGCTGGGTGGGTCAGTTGGGGTGGGGGGTTGGAGGAAAGGAGGTTTGGGGGGGGAGAGACCTGGCTGGGTGGGTCAGTTGGGGGTTGGAGGAAAGGAGGTTTGGGGGGGGAGAGACCTGGCTGGGTGGGTCAGTTGGGGGTTGGAGGAAAGGAGGTTTTGGGGGGAGAGACCTGGCTGGGTGGGTCAGTTGGGGGGTTGATGTGTAGTGTTCATGTGTAGTGAACAGGTGTTCATGTGTAGTGTTCATGTGTAGTGTTCATGTGTAGTGTTCATGTGTAGTGAACAGGTGTTCATGTGTAGTGTTCATGTGTAGTGTTCATGTGTAGTGAACAGGTGTTCATGTGTAGTGTTCATGTGTAGTGAACAGGTGTTCATGTGTAGTGTTCATGTGTAGTGAACAGGTGTTCATGTGTAGTGAACAGGTGTTCATGTGTAGTGTTCATGTGTAGTGAACAGGTGTTCATGTGTAGTGTTCATGTGTAGTGTTCATGTGTAGTGAACAGGTGTTCATGTGTAGTGTATCAATGTGTTATTAAATAATAACTGAATAAAATAATATTAAATAAATAATTAAAAACAACATCCATGTTTTGATTCTTTTTTATTTGGACCTCGAGTGTGTTGTCGGCCCCCGAACTGCTATTTGATAGTTAATGCGGCCCTCGGGCTGAAAAGTTTGGAGACCCCTGATCTATAGTGACACAAAGGCATGGTTGTAAGACTACAAAAGAAAAATGTCTCCCCACAACGTTGTGAAGGTTGGGCCCAGTCCTGCAAGCACTCCCCAGGTAAAATCCTAATTCTATTGAAATTAATGGCAAAAGTTGCATTGACATCAATAGAATCTGGATTTGATCCTCATGTAAAATGCCTCACCTATCAACTTCAATGAAAATCCTAAAATCACAGCACTTGTACAATCAGGCCCATTATTTATATTTTATTTTCAGTTTCAGACAGGCATTTTGTAATCTATGTATCATCGGTGTGCTACAATGCAATAGTCAACAAAATCCCAGTGTGCGCAGATCTGTACAAAGCACTGTGGCATTATACACACGCTCTTTCTCAGTCACAAAAACATATTCAGATTGAATGGCTGTAAGGATAGACATTTGTTTTCCACTGTCAGCTTGTGGCAAAAGCCAGAGGCATAATGGTCTATAGCAGAAATAATCAATCGTCACTGTGGAGAATGTAACACCTGTTTTATTTTTCCCCTGCAGTGCGACTTCCCAGCTGATTATAAACATGAAAGGCCCAGTTCACCACTGTTCTGCTTCGGGTTAATAGCTCTTATATAGCACTTTTCATCAGTACTTCTGCAAAGTGCTTCACAAAGGAGGTCAGTATCATTATCCCATTTTACAGGTGGGGAAACTGAGGCACTGAAAGGCAAATTGTCTTGGCCAGGGTCACAGAGTAAACCAGTATTCCCTGTGTCAATGGGAGTTAAACACAAATTGTGCACAGAATCAGGATCACTCTTTACAACTCTGTGCAGAGAGATGACCAGATCCTCAGCTACAGTAAATCAGCATAGTTCTATTGACTTCCTTGGAGCTACACCAGTATATGCTAGCTGAAGGGCTGGCCCTTATTTTTAAGTGGCCTGACACTGGAGTTGTGCTGGGATACAACTGGAGAAAGGTACTGGTGAATTAGGACCTGTAAGTTTCATTCATTGAACAACACATTTGTACATTGGCCTCTGGTTTATAGAATAAGAATTCAGCTGTGCATGTACACATGGCAAAGTATTTAGATTCTCATTCACTTTATTATGAATTCGTGTTGAGCAAACAACAGACCCAATTAGTACATAAATAACACATACTTTGAGAGCCAGGACTTGCTCTTGCTTGCCCTTCAGCTCCAAAATCACTGTCCTGTCCCACTGAACTCATTTAGCTAACGGTAAGAGCAGCTTTCTTAGCCTGTCTGTAGTCCATCTACAGAGGGCTTGTCTTCACTACTGGGAGATCCACGCTGCTGCAATTGATGCAGTGGGGATCGATTTAGCAGGTCTAGCAAAGACCTGCTAAATCCATGGCAGAGCGCTCTCCAGTCGACTCCTATACTCCAGCTCCCCAAGAAAGGTAAGGGAAGTCGACCAGAGAGTGTCTCCCATTGACACAGCACAGTGGATACACCAAGATAAGTCGACCTAAGCTACATCGACTCCAGCTACATGAATAACATAGCTGGAATAGTGTAACTTAGATCGACTTACCCCAGTAGTGAAGACTAGCCTTCACTAGTATACACAAACCCAGGACAACACAACCACAACCCAGGTCTATTGCTCTCTGTTGCACGTATGAACAAATCCAAATGTTTTAAGTGAAAAATCAGCCCAGAAGTCTAAGTTTCAAACTGCCTCCACACAAAGCCATAAATCACACATCCATGGAGATGGAGGGAATTCAGTAAAGCTTCACTCCAACTCTGTCTCAAAGTTTCACAAACATCCATTGAGTTGCTACTTGTTGACAATCAGCATTTTGGATAGACCCAATAGAAAACCCTCTATGCCCTGAAGCCTTGGACAGGGGGTCAAAAAGGGGGCAGAGATGGAATTTTCCTGAGCGCCATGCACAAAATAAACTGAGCCCATGTGAACTGCCAACATGTCTGAGGCACCACTCACAGTAAATTGCAGATGTTCAAAATATGGTTGTGTGCGCTCTCTGAGTGCCAGCAGACTCCTCAAGCTCACCTCCCCGTGTTGTGGCTTGAACATGCCCATACATTTTCCTAGACATCCTTGACTAGGAAAGACAGACAAGTCATGGTATTTAACAAATGCCACACATTTATGGTACCAAAATGAAACATCGCTCATGGTTAATTTTGCAGATTCTGTCTCCTTTCTTAGACGAGGTCTACATTAGCGACTTTGACATAATTGTGTCAGCAAAAGTACTAGCACAGATGCTGTTAGACTGGCAAAAAAGTGCTTTTGCCACTCTAGCTTATTTCACTCACTCAATCACTATATAAACTACACCAGAAAAAAGCACTTTTTTTTCTGCTGCTATAACCACATCTATACTAGGGATATGTCTTCACTGCGACTGGGAACGGGCCTCCCAGCCCAACTGGCTTCACACTAGCATTGCATGAGCTAGTGTGCTAAAAACAGGCATGTAGATGTTGTGGCATGGCTGGCAGCGAAGGTTAGCCGTCCAAACTAACACTCTTGGGGGGTCACTTGGGCGTAGGTGGCTAGCCCATGCCACTGCCCATGTAGCAACATCCACACGGATATTTTTAGCATGCTAGCTTGAGCGAAGCTAGTGTGAGCCTGTCTACCCATGCTGGAAATCAAACGTCCCAGAAGCCATACCCAGTTGTACCCTAGGAGGCTTTCCTGGTAGAGCTATACCATCAAAGCAATATCAGCAAAGACGTCGAGTGTTGACAAAGCATTACATAGGAAATGAAACAGTTACATTTGACATTTAAATGATTATCTCTGGCCATATGAGTTAACACCTCCTTGAAATGAATGGGGCAGATCGCACCACTCCAACCCATTGTTCCAGGTTCACTGCAGACTCAGTTACACTGTTTCTGAGAATTTCTTCACAAACTTAACAGCTAGAAACTTACTATAAAAAGCTGACATTCTGGAAAAGGAGATAGTAGCTTCAGAGAGCTGCTGGTTCACTGGAACTGAGTACCAGCCCATTCCAAGCCCTGGCCTTAGAAATCCTTTACATAATGGTTGTTATAATAAATATTTAAAGCAGCCTGCTCAGCTCCTTACTCAGGAAAATCCTGTTACTTCATTGGGAGAAAGGATGATCTTGTGGTTAATGCACTGGAATAGGAATCAGGCTATTTTGATTCTCCTGCTGACTTCCTGTATGACCTTGGGCAAACACTTAACCTCTGTGCCTCAGATTTCCTATCTGTAAAATGGGGACAGAAGTATTTCCCTGCCTCACTTGGCATGCTGTGAGCCACTCACACACTCTAGTATGTGATGACGCCATAGAAGGTCTGTGAACGAATACCCCTGAGAAAGTTCCAAATAGGGTGTACTGCATGGAGGCCCAGAACTGATTTATGTTTGAGTAAAAAATGAAATTCTGAAATAACGTAACAAAAATTATAATAAATAACATCCTGCAGACAGGAGAGCTAGTAAATAGTTACTAGTGCTCATGCTGAACTCTGTTGCACCCGCCTTCTGAAGCCTTGCTGAAAGAACCCAGCTGTTAGCAGCATAACTTGAAATCGGTAGCGCGCTTTCAGAAGAAGTTCTAATCCTAATGCTGACTAGGGTCCAGCCAGACTTTAACTGAGATTTGCTCTCATGGAGTTCCATATCAGACTAACCACGTTGCACGTATAAATGCAGGTGGTGAAAAGCCTGAATAAAGCTCAGGGTTTTAATCAAATCCCCGGTTTCCTTGGACTTATTCTTTAAGAGACATATGACTATGGTTCTGGGGGAGAGCTATTTCTAGATGCTGAATAGATATTTAGTATCAGAGGGGTAGCTATGTTAGTCTGCTACAAGACTTTGTCTCTTGAATAGATACTGTTACTATAGTTGAGCTTTTTATATTGGAGAATCAATAGATAAATGGGCAAAAGAGAGGCCACCTTAGTTTCTGGTTTCTATCAGGTGAACAAAAGGTACACTGAGGATGCCTGCTTGTAACTTCTATTTACTGGCTCCATCTTGCTCTTGAGTAGATAGGACCAAATACAAACACAAATGCCACCCACCTGCCTGAATAGGTGGGGGAAGTTGATGAGGCTGACAATTAAAAAGGACTGTCCCAGCAGCAAGGGAGGAAGCCACCAGCTGAATAACATCAGTTAGTTTTTTTCCCCAGTTGGGGTCTCTGGCATTTATTGGCCAACTGGGAGGGTGGAGGGTGCTGAGTGGTCAGCATTCCCCAGTTCCCAGGATTTAACCTGGTACTGGAGACACATGGAGCCTCTTTAGGCTTCGGTCCAGCAGCAGCACTACAGGAGTCCACCTCAGGACACAGGGAAATACAAATAAGTGCTCTGGAGACACCCCTTCTCCCCCCCCCCCCCCAAGGACAGAGTATCTGCCGTGGCGTGCCGGTCTGTGCACAGCCAGGGCATGTAGGGATCTGCCCTGCTGGGAAGTGTGTTACCCTTATGCAGAAGAGGGGAATGGGCGACAGGAAATGGAGCACTTGATGATTACCTGTTCTGTTCATTCCCTCTGAAGCACCTGGCATTGGCCACTGTCGGAAAACAGGATATTGGGCTGGATGGACCTTTGGTCTCACCCAGTATGGCCGTTCTTATGTTCTAGTTGCCATATATTTGTATGTTTTCTAAAATTATACCACTCTACTTTTATTATTATGCCATCTTTGAACATTAAAACCAAGCATTTTTGAGAGATGCAGAAAAAGAAGCAGCAGCATTTTATTAGGGAGTCTTATACAAAACTATGTTTTCTAGATTATAAAGATTAGAGATTTTAGAAACTTTCATAATAAGAAATGAAACCAGGCAGACTTTGTGCAGACCCGGTTTGCTAAAAGTTCCAAATGAGCACAGAGACAAGGTATGATTTAGGTGGCAGCTATGCAGAACCCAATTTAACAAATCAGCTGTTTGCTTTGGTTTCAACCTGACAATACTTGATTTCACTTTGAGATTCTAGCTACATTCAAAGTCACAGCAAAGTGGAGTGAAATTCAGGACCCAATTCAGTAATGGTGGCTGTCTCAATGGAGCGGTTGCTGATTTATCTGGCCAGAGAAGTGAAGAATTGAGCCAAGGCAGTATAAACCCATAGGAACCAGATCTGGGGGGGGAGGGGGGGGGGAAATAGTTATCTTGAATCTTTTTCTTGCAAACATAAACTGCTATGTTTTATACACTGCACACATTTGACTGACTTAAGTGTCTTACAAAGAAGGTACCATTCATCTAAACAAAACATTTGTGCTTAACTCTCAGTTTAAAATTCTTTACTCAAAAATGTCTCTCTCTATTGCTTATCCATTTCACACATAGATTTCCATTCAACCAGAATTTCGCAGCTGAACCATGTAGAACATCCAGTTCTTATTGTGTGTATTGGTAACAAGAATCTTAGGGCTTGTCTACCTTCCATGGCACTGTGCATCAGAAGGCTGATTTGTAAAGCACACCAATGTTCTGAGGTCTAACTGCCCCATGTAGACCCTACTGGCACACTCTCAAAGGTACTTAGTTCACATTAATGAAGCTGGACAACATTTTAGCTCAAGTCAACAGGGTCTACACAGGGCAGTTAGAATGCAGTATGTTATAAAGCTTTACAAATCATACCCCTCTACTGCACTTTGCCAATAATATGTAGACATGCCCGTATTTTTTTAAACAAACAAGAAAAAAAATACTACGCAAGAGTTTGCTATTAATATCACACGGCAGACTCAAAAGATCCAGCTCATTTTGGCAGCTGCAGTGAGAAACAACTACAAATAGGCCTGCCTCAGCCATCTCTCTCTGTTTCTTCCTCTGTAAGCATAGGTGCAAACTGCAAAACCTAGGTGAGGAAAATTCTGTGTTGCTGCAACCTACTACCACTTTAGCTGCTAAAATTGACGGCTGGTGTTGGAGGGTTCTGAAGGCTACTGCAGTAATAATAGCTCTGCATAATGTCAGAAATGTTTCCATCTCAGCCTCACAACATGTATTAATTAACTTAGCTCCTATAAAAATACTTTTCATTATGTGGCGCTTTCAAACAAAAGAAAAAGAGCACTCCTTCCCAGCATTTTTATTTTAATACCAAATATATTACAATATATTTACTGTATTATACTTAGGGCTCAAATCATATTTTGGTTTTGTTTGCTTAGTTTTTATAGATTTGTATAAATATTGTGGTTGAATGTTCATATTGATTTTCTTGCTTATTGCATTAGAAAGCCAGCATCTTATAAATAATCTATAATGAATTTGTTTGATGGTGAAGTGAAGTTCAAATGAATGATCATCAGATTAAGAGAGTTTCAATCCTCATTTAAAAGAAATTGCTGCATTTATGCAAGGATTAGAATTACAGCAGTTAGGAATGGATGTAAAACTGTTGAGCATGACTTAAACCAAAAAAGCAAGGGATGCTCAGAGTTTATTCCTGCCAGTAGCTTCATAGAATGTTTTTTCTTCAAAGTGTTTTATAAACATCGGTGACCAGATGCTGAGCAGTGCCAAGGACTCTTCATTTCCAAAATAATTAATCATCCCAACACCTATTTAGAGTAGGTGGTTTATTGTTATATCCACTTTGTAAGCACTATATGCATTCTCAGATGGCTGAAAAGAGAACTTACCCAATGATTCAGAGGTTAGTGTCAAAGCCAGGTATACACTAGTTAACTCACGTGATTAACTCAAAAATATCAATCATGACTAATTGCACTCATAACAATATAACAATAGAATACCAATTGAAATGTATTAAATATTTGTGGATGTTTTTCTACATTTTCAATATTGATTTAAATTACTACACAGAATAGAAAGTGCACAGTGCTCACTTTATATTATTACTTTAATTGCAAATATATGTATAGTGAAACCTCGATTTAACGGACTAATTCAGGCGAGGGGGTGTCCGTTAAAGCCGAAAGTCCGTTATTTAATAATTTTTTAAAATCATTAAATAACAGGACTTTTGGCTTTAACGGACATCCCCTCACCCGAATTAGTCCTTTATATAGAGGTTTTAGGGGGGCTTTGACAGCTCCCGCCGGGCGGGCTGACAGTTCCCAGCGGGAGCTGTCAAACCCCCCCCCCCCTGCCCGCCCGCCGGGCTGTCAGCCGGGGGAACTGTCAGCCCGCCCGCCTGGCTCCCCGCTGCGGGGAGCCTGGCGGGAGCTGTCAAACCCCCCCCCCCCCCGCTCCCGCCCGCCGGGCTGTCAGCCCGCCCGCCTGGCTCACCGCAGCGGGGAACCCGGCGGGAACTGTCAGCCCGCCCGCCGGGCTCCCCGCTGCGGGAAGCCAGGCGGGAGCTGTCAACCAGGCAGCCGGCAGCCCCCAATAATGGATTTCGGATGCATCGGGAAATTTTGTCCGTTGCATCCGAAGTCCGTTAAATAGGGGTCCGTTAAATCGAGGGTTTACTGTACTGTAAAAATGATAAACAAAAGAAATAGTATTTTTCAATTCATCTCATACAAGTACTGAAGTGAAATCTGTTTGTTGTGAAAATATAACTTACAAGTGCAGATTTTTTTTGGTCACATAACTGCACTCAAAAACAAAACAGTGTAAAACTTTAGAGCCTACAAGTCCACTCAGTCCTACTTCTTATTCTGCCAGTTGCTAAGAAAAACAAGTTTGTTTACATTGGTGGGAAATACTGCTGCCTGCTTCTTATTTGCAATGTCACCTGAAAGTGAGAACAGACGTTCGCATGCCACATTTGTAGCCAGCGATGTAAGATATTTACATGTCAGATATGCTAAACATTTGTATGCTCCTTCTGTGCTTTGGCCACCATTCCAGAAGACATGCTTCTATGCTGATGGTGCTCATTAAAAAATAATCTTTCAATTAAATTTGTGATTGTACTCCTTGTGGGGAGAATTGTATGTCTTCTGCTCTGTTTACCTGCATTCTGCATATATTTCATGTTCTAGCAGTCTTGGATGATGATCCAGCACATGTTCATTTTAAGAACACTTTCACTACAGATCTGACAAAATGCAAAGAAGGTACCAATGTGAGATTTATAAAAATAGCTACTGCACTCAATCCACGGTTTAAGAATCTGAAGTGCTGTCCAAAATGAGAGGGATGAGGTGTGGAGCATGCTTTTAGAAGTCTTAAAATAGCAAAAATCTGGTGCGGAGACTACATAACACAAACCACCAAAAAAGAAAATCAACCTTCTGCTGGTGGCATCAGACTCATGATGAAAATGAGCAATGTGCCAGTCTGCACTGCTCTGGATCGTTATCAAACAGAACCCATCATCAGCATGGAAGCATGTCCAGGCATCTGGCATGTAAATATTTTGCAACGCCAGTTACAACAGTGCCATGCAAACCCCCATTCTCACTTTCAGGTGACATTGTAAACAAGAAGCAGGCAGCATTACCTTCTGCAAATTGTAACCAAACTTGTTTATCTGAGTGATTGGCTGACAAAGAAGTAGTACAGAGTGGACTTGTAGGCGCTAAAGTTTTATATTATATTTTTTTTGTTATGTAATCCAAAAATGTATTTTTTTACATAATTCTACATTTGTAAGTTCAACTTTCATGATAAAGAGATTGAACTACAATATTTGTATGAGGTAAACTGAAAAATATTATTTTTGTTTTTACAGTGCAAATATTTGTAATCAAAATAAACATAAAGTGAGCACTGTACAGTCTGTATTCTGTTGTAATTTAAATTAGTATATTTGAAAATGTAATAAACATCCAAAAATCTTTAAAATAAATGTTTTTCTATTGTTGTTTAACAGCATGATTAAGCGTGCAATTATTCACGATTAATTTTTTTAATTGCTTGACCGCCCTAGTATAAACACATTGTTCTTGAGCAACAGATCTGCTGAGGACAGTCCAGGTCCTGAAGGAGGAACTGACCATCCAGATGGCCTAGGGTCAATTCATTGAGGACTTTCACAGACCTTTTAACTTGCCCAACATTCAAAGAAGAGCCAGTAGGAACTCAGCCTATATTTGCAACAGTTTTGAACACTTCAGCTGAATCTGGAGGAAGTTTTGAACAACTAAGGATGTAAGTTTAATTGTAAACTCTTTGAGACAGTATGACAATGTGTATAAACCCTTCACCAGACAGGAAGAGATTAAGGATTTACTCTGGGTTGGAGTGACCCAGTCCCACCCTACCTGCAAGTCAAGTCAAGAGTAGAGGAGTTGTTCAAGAGGAGGGAGCTCAGCTCCAAGAGGAGAACAGAGTTCTGAGGTTTCCAGCTCCCAGGAAGAGACCTGGCAGAGAGCAGAGACTATGTCCTTGCTTAAAAGAACACCTAAGTCCCCTGAGAGGAAGAGGGCTGGTGAACAAAGGGACCGTGAGCCTGTCCAAGGTCACACTGAAAAAAGAATCAGAGAGGTAGCCGTGTTAGTCTGGAATAGCAGAGGTAACAAAGAGTCCTGTGGCACCTTAAAGACTAACTAAAGTATTGAAGCATAAGCTTTCGTGGGCTAATACCCACTTCATCGGCAGTAATGTAAATAGTTTCAAGGAATTTTAAGTTTATTCTGAATTGCTGTGAATATTTACACATACTGGTTTGAAATTTGAGTTTTGATCATTCATTGTAAAGAAAAGGAGATGAGTGTGATTATAGAGTTCCTAGTCTTCCAAAACGTTACCAGAGAGGACTAGGATATGTTATAGTGGAGAGCTTAATAAGTGGTGTGACTTCCTGGTTAGGAATTTCTCTCGCTGCTACTGCTTAAGGCATGGTTCTTTGTGTTTATGTCCTCACACTACACCCCAAAGAGGCACAATTGAAGGACCAGAACACTAATGGGCTAGGGCCATCTTTTCATTAGGAATGTGTACAAAGTCTACCATAATGGGGCCCCAGTCTCTGATCGGGGTTTAAGTATTACCACAACCCAATGAGTAATTGCAGTATGTTTGGACATCAAAACCATACTAAATTCATGGTTTCACATACACCCAATAAGAAACCAAGTTGGGTAATTTTGTGTTTCATTTTAAGAGTCACGGGAACCTAAAACCAAGCAGTTCTCAAGGGGCACAAACGTAGGCAGATCAAACAAAACCACTTGCAGCAGGGTCTCACACAGATAGATCTAGATACAGGTTCTTTCTTAAGAACGAAAATGACAAGCTATCTCCCCTTTTCATTTTCTCCTTTCATTTTAGTTGTTGAAATAACTTTCCCTTCCCACATGCTCCCTAACTTCTTATAAACACATTAAAAAAGGAACTGTGTGTGTAATTTGCTGTTGTCACATTTAGCACAGAGTACAAACAAATAAATTAAAAGGTGACAGGCAATTTTTGACTAATTTTAGCAACACAGACATATTTATTTTGGTTTTTCTTCTTTAAAAGCACATGCCATCACTTTTCCTCTCCAAATTCAAGGCCCACCTCATCATTTTCAAAAAGCATAGCTTTACAATCAAACTAAACCCATCCCATACAGCAAGCTGAACTGAGGCAATAAGTCAGATCTTCTGCTGGTGGAAATCTGCATAGTTCTGTCTAAATCAATGGATCTACATCAATTTATGCCATCTGAAGAAACGGCTCTATGACTTTTAGTTTCCCACTTACCTGTGTAGAACTACAAAGCAAAGGAAAAAAGAAACTAATTGTTTAGCTATCAGTTCAGAGAGTAGCATCTGAGGAGAAACCAGCCAGACCTAAGTACAGCAATAGCGTGTGACTGTGTGACCATACCAGGAAATGTCGTTTTCCCACTCCTCACAGTACTGTAGGTTTATAGTATAGTATAGTATAATATAGGGTGTTCGTTTTGAGCTCTCCATTTGCAATTGCAGCAGCTTTGGGAAATTTTAGTTTTTGGTTTTCTATGTCCTTTCCTAAACATATCATCTTTTGCCATTGATATTTGTTTCCTTCCCATACCCCTGCCCAATGCAATGTAGAAAAACACATTGGTAATGAATTAGCTTTTCACCTGTAGCAGAAAACTAGGTTAAAACCACAACTGAGAACAAAAATAAGAGAGCCTGCTCCTGTTGAAGTGAATGGCAAAACTTGCATTGATTCCAGTGGGAGCAATATATCATGCCTCAGGATTAATTAGTTGTTCTTCATCCTCCTCCTCTTCCCCCAATGGGTCCACAGTACAAAGACACCGCCCCAGTTTGGCCCATTTGACAATTTCTATTTTAGGGCTGTAACTGCATTGCTGGCACTCTAAACGGGCAGAAATGTTTTGAATCAGCTCAGGTGAAAAATAACATGAAGAGTAGCTGCTAGCGTTCTATCTAGTCATAGCAGGTGCTATCCATCTCTCATTTTCATAAGTCACTGATCTCTAAGTAACTGATTCTGGCCCTCGCCCCTATCCAGCACTTTGGTGACCACTCCACAGGTTTCAGAGCCCAAGCTCCCTCTCAAACCTGACCAACAAGAACATAGTTATTTTTGACACTAAAGCACAAGCCCTAGTCTGTGGATTTAGACTCTGAGATGTGCTGCCGTGGCTGCAGCTTGCTCTGTAGACTTACCTAAGGGTCAGTATGGATCAGAGTGTGTTGCCCCAGCACAGCAGCAGTGTAGGAACAATGTAAGCAGTCCTGTGCTGTCCCCCTTCTTTCAGTCCCACGCAGGGGGAGTGGAGCTGGTGTGAGGAAAGGGGATGGATGACAGCACTCAGTGGGATGGTGGGCTACAGAGTAGCCTAGAGGCAGCCCAAATAAGGCAGTCAAAAGTTAGCCACCTTTTTTTCTCTCCCCTGGGCATTGTGCTTTTTATATATTTGTATTCAAAATTTGCTTTATGCCTCAGGAAGGCAGTGTAGGCTAATTGCTAAAGCAGGAGCTTGGGGGTCAGGACTCAGAAACTATTCCTGTCACCCATTCTTGTTCCATAGGATCTTGGTATAAATTACACAACCACTCTGTGCCTCAGTTTCCCTTCATGTAAAATGTATGTTATAATGCATACAAACATATATATAATTACCTACTTACAGTGCGTATGCATAATTCACAAGTATATTCTAAAACTAAATTAATTTTGAAGGTCTTTGAAATCAAGATGAAAGGCACAGAGCAAAATAAGAATTAATAATTCTTATGACACAAATTTAAAACCACATTTTAAAAAGGGGGAAAGTGCAGGGAAATTACCGGATAAAACTCACAGACACCGACTCAGAGCACAGGAGGGGAGAAGAAAATCCAACAAAACTAAGGATCCTTTTTTACTAAAACAATCACTGAAACTATGATGTAACTCACTTATGAAATGGCAAGGTTGACAGTGGAGATCAGGTGTCTCCTTAAGTGTAACCATACCATGTAATTAATATCAGCCCTCACAGAAGCTGGTGTTTATGGTTGAGTTGCTTTTCTTACTGCTGTCAGTCAGTTGGACTGTAATCTCAAGGCTGAGTGACACAGGCCAAGAGGGTGCACAGAGCTGTTATTGTACAAAGCGCATTGTATGCGGAAGCAGACTGTGCTTTCTGGTAAGGGAGGGGGCAACCAGGAGATTGTGGGAGGGGGGTCTGGGCGAAAAAAGTAGCGCAGGGATAGCACTGCTTATTATTACAGCTTGGCTCTGCAAGCAGAGAACTTTCCAGGCTCATTTCCAGTCTATGCGGGAGACAGTCTTCTCTCCTGCTTAATTTGGAATGGCTGGGACTTCATCATGCCCTGTCATATTAGTCATCATCACTTTCCCCATGTTATTCTATACTTTTCCATCAAATATAAAAAAAAAAAAAGAAAAAAAAAGAAACAATGTTGTCCAAGCAACTGTTTCAAAATATAAAAAAGCAACCACCACCAAAACAGCAAATATAATTAAACCTAAATCCAGCTTGAAACATTTTTTGGAAGTTGTACAACTGCTGCCTACAAAGAGATGCTATTTTCTGGGGGAGGAGGGGAGGGGAAAGCATATATTTGACCAAACAACAACAAAAAGAACCGTTCTGATCATCTGGTTCCTCCTGTTTCATTTTAATAAACTTTCCAAGTACAGATTTACTGTCAATCCATCTTTATTAAAGGTTCATTAGGGGATTACGAGAGATTTGAAACTGAGCCCAATGTAGTCAGCAGAGTCAAGTTCCAAATGGCCACTCAGCAAATAAAAACTGTACCATGCTGGCAGTATTTTGAGGAATCAGCCAATAAAATTGGGTTATGAGTCTAAGCACAGTTTTTTATAGCAATAAGTTGAAATTCTGCTTTCAGCCAACAATTTGTAACTCCTGTATAATAGGCCCTACCAGCCCTCGTGAAACTTCTTCCTTTTTGTGATTATTTTTCTAGGGATCATTGTTTCAATCTATCAGCAGTTACTATTATGAATTATCCTATAAATACACATTCAACAAATGCACAAGTATAATGTAGGTTCAATATATTATGGAGCCAGAAACATCTTCATTGCTCTCTAAATCATACCTGAACTTTCTTTTTGGGGAGGGATTATCTTTTCAGCATACATTTTACAGGCCCCAGAACACTGGGGCTCCAATCCCTGATAGACTGGGACCACTGGGCCCTACTGCAATATAAATCATAACAGTGTGATGTAACCTGTTCACCTGCAGTTCATTGACTGACTGTACATGTCCAGAATTTGGACCTCAAAAGACCCATTTCTGAGGCTTGATTTTAACTACTTATATAGCCTCTATCACTGTAATATAGGGTCAACCTGCTTTCTGTTCAGGACACAGAGCGAGTCCTGTAAGTGGAGGATGACTGCTAATTTTTTCATCTCACATTTGAACTTCTCATCTCTAAGAGTTGTTTTCCTTTCTAATGGTGCCCCCAGTCAAGTAATATCCACCTGAAACCCCTCTTCAGCGGTATAAGCAGGATACTGTTGCCAGAGATTTGATTATGTATGATACAGATTAATAATCCACTGATATCTGTGATATCATATCAGCTACACTGGTGCTCAGGGACACATTATGGGCTAAGGCCACCTCAGTGCCACCAGACTTGTGCTCTCCTGAGTCCCACCTCAGATGCCCCACCAGGTGGTGAGCCATGCAAGGGGCTTGACTGTTGGCCAAGGTAGAGTGCACACCATATTGATGGTTCTGCCCTTTTTCTTCCTGAAAGAATTTCCTTCATTGGAACAAGGCCTTAAGGGCCAGAGAGAGATTTCCAAAAGCCAGCTTGATATCTGTTATGTTCCTAGCATACATACAAGGAATTAGATAAAACATAAATGTTCTCGCAGGAAAGTTGCAACATAGCACTACTTTATTTCTTAAAAGTCCCGAACGATAACATTCAAGAACCCAAAAACAGAGGAAAAAGAGGCTGCTCCCTGCTCCCTAAGGCAGTGAGGCACAACTCATCCTACCTTGCTTTAAGCTGGCTCCTTGCAGATTGGCTGTCTTCTGACTGACTCAGATGATCCAGATCACATGACTTCTCTCAGCGCTCCAAAATCTGCAAGCAAGACCAGGAAATCCCCTGCTCTTAAAGTGATAGCTTGTCATTTTTAACACAGTTTCCAGTACACCACAGTACCAAACCCAACACCCTTTGGCCCCCCTCATTCATGGTCATCCCACTGTCTTTATGTTATGCATTTAGGCCTCTGTAGATTTTGGAGGGCAGAAAGAGGTGGAACCTAAAATGAAACAACTCTCCATACCATCAGTAGCCTTAGGACTCTACAAATATCCAAATAAAATTTCATGTGAAATCTAACGCTTCTAAAAGTAGTATTGTCTCTCACAGAAACCCTGCTGAAAGGGGGGAAGGGGAAGCAGAAGAGATCCTGAAGGAGCCATGTTACCAGAGGGAAAGATTGGGGAGTGGAGCATTCTGGAGGTGCATGCTTTCTGTGCAGAGGTTCCAAGCTAGACAAGGATGGCTTCTATTTTCCCTGCCTCATTTTGAGAGACCAATCATCCTCTGCTCCAAGGGGAAAATAGCTCCAGTTTCCTAGGGTTTCAAAGCCATCGAGATTTTAACTTAGTTCTGCCCCTACCCTGGGTTTCTCTGCAAGATGGTTATCCTGGGGTTTCCTAGGTGTCCTTAATAATGCAGATAGTAACTACTGTAATGGATGTGAGTTATTACAAATTTTGTACACATATTTTTTTTAGTCTTGCCATCTCTTGTTCGTGTAATCAAAATAACATCATACCTCACCTGCTATAAATTGGTATAGCTACATTCAAGTCAAGAAAGCTATTTTGATTTACAGTAGCTGAGGACCAGGCATGTACTGAGACATCTAGTAGAGAACAGGCTAGAAGGGTCCAGAGATGCCTCCATTTATCCACCTTTCCACATTTCAGACAGCTTTAGCAAAATGTTACAAGCAGCTGGGCATCCTTTTCATAGCCATATTTAACTCTCAGAAGTCATAATAGGTTGAAGACTACAGAATTTTCTGCCTAGAAATCAGCTCATTATACTGTATAGTTTTAATCTCATATTATAACTGTCATGGAGGAAGATGCTTCTGTCCCTGGGAGAAGAAAAGCATCAAATTAGGCAGTCTCCGGATTGCAGAAATTGAGGCGATCATAGATTAGAAGTAATAATTTATTGTTCATCATTTTCTATGTACTGTCCTGGCCAAATTCATCCCATCTATAATGCCTTTGACTTCAGTGGAGTTACACCCATGGTGAATTTCGTTCTGTATGCATATGCGCAAAACCACATTCTGAGGGTTCAGAGAATTGTGAAAAACATGTGAGGAAATTATGGGCTGCAGTTGGTTTAGGATATTGCCTTTAATGGTCAGAACTACTGTGACAGTCCCGTGTGATTATAGCAACAGGGAACTGCATATGTTTGGATCAGACTGTTACCAGTTTATATAAACTGTGTTTGAATAATCCCCTGTGCTAGACTTTTCTTCCTCTTTTTTTATTACAATAAATTGTGAATGTCAAAGGAGTGAAGAACAATCACCACAGAATATTGTTAATGCTGGGCGAGGGAGAAAGAAATCAGCTAAACATGAATTGAAATTTGTGTTTCCTCACTTCATCCAAGTAACATAGGTTTCTGTTGACTGGATTTGATGTCACAAAAATCAGGTTCACTACAGCTGACACATGCCTTAAGATACAGTATCACAAGTTGCAGTGGATAATGTCCTCAAACTGTACTATTTATTTCGCTGAGCTACTTGAAGTGTATGGGAATATACAATATGATTAAGTGGGGCAGAATCTGGTACATAATATTAAGTATCTTAAAAGTGGAATCCGTGACCCTAATCTAAGAAACTGTCTCTCTCCCTGCAAGATACTGCTGCTGTGATCTATGGAGGTACCTGAGATGAAGCTCTATTGGTATAAAAGGGGAGGGAAGGATGCCAACAAGGCATGCTCAGAAAAGTCTGATCTGTTGGAATGCATCCCTCCCTTAGGGCGACCAGATGTTCCGATTTTCTAGGGACAGTCTGATTTTGGGGTCTTTTTCTTATATAGGCTCCTATTACCCCACATCCCCTGTCCCAATTTTTCACACTTCCTGTCTGGTCACCCTACCCTTCCTTGACCTTGATCCATAATATCTGGAGTTTCTCAAGCTTCAGTACACTGCATCTTTTCTACTTGGCTTATGAGGTACAGGAGGATGGCTAAGGGGAAGGTCTTAGAAGAATAAGATCCTAATAGTTTTTGCTATAACTGGGCTATTGCATTCCTGGAAATGTTACGGAAGCCTCTGCATTTACTATGTAATAACTACATTTTAAAAGCAGGTGAAGAGCACTCAGATCTTCGAATGGGCTTGTTCTTCCCCAGCCCTGCCTAGGAGCTGCTGCCAGGGGTGTGTGTGCGCCAGTTTCTTTGGGAGCCGTGCCACCTGAGGTAAGTGCCAACCCCACTACCCTCTCTCCCCCCGCAGTTTCCGGGAGGGAGGGGCCAGAAGCGGAGGCTTCTCTGCTGCCTGGCTGGGCCGCTGCCGATCCCCAGCTACCAGGCACTGCTGCTGCGGCTTCAATGAATGAGCTGGGGCAGCACTTCCCAGGAGCCCTCTGCAGCGGCGGTCAGGAGCGGTAAGCCAGGCTCCCTGCCGCCCTCCCGTGTCCCTCTGCAGGAGGATTACCGATCCTGGCCACCGCTGCAGAGGGCTCCTGAGACGTTCCCTGGCTGGGCCACTGCTGAGCCCTGGCTTCTAGGCGCTGCTGCTGCGACCTCAATGAACAAGCTGGGGCAGTGCTTCACAGGAGCCCTCTGCAGCGGCGTCTGGGAGCTCAGAGGAGGAGGTGGGGTAGGGGCGGGACCTCATTGAAGGGGTGGAGTGGAGGCGGGGCCGGAGGCAGCGAGGGGGGGGGGTGCTTTAGAAATCTCACCCCTATGGAGTGCATTACCCCATGGTGGAGACGAGCCTTAATAAAATAACTCATGCTGATTGCACTTGGTACATAAGTGACTGTGGTGATACCACCAAGTGCAAATGCAAAACGTCTTAAAACCAGAAATAAAACCTGTTTTGCCATTTTTCCAGGAGTTTGTGTTTCTTGGCTAATTTCAAGCAAGATCACAATGGGTTGCTAAACTTGGGTGCCAAGTTTTTAAACTGCTAAAGGAAACAAACACACACATAACCTTGTGGTCTGCTCTATATAAGCAGCAATCTGTTCCCTCTCATTAAATGAAGCAAATCAATATAGGGAGTTTTTAAATGATTTGATTCAAAAATATTACTGCATGTTCCAGCAGACACCCCTCATGCCATTTGCAGGACTTTCCAAAGCAATTTAAGATGATCTACCCCACGTTTTCCTTCTGTTTTCTTATTGTAAGTTACTGAGCAATGGCATATACATAACTGGAACATGGTTAAAATAAGGCAAATCTAACAATGTTTAGTCAAACTAGAGTAAAATAAAGACAAGATTCTCGCTTGCACCAAAATATATTCAGCATAACAGGGGTGAGGAGTCTGGCTGCTCCCATACTTCCCTCCCACCTCCCTCATTTAGCTATTTGAATAAGCTCCTGATGGTAAACAATTCACCCTATTACCATGCATAATGCTTACAATGATTATGCACAGAATGGATGAAATACCATTTATTTTTTTAAAACTAGGGCCCTGGGCCCAATCCTGCTCCCACTGAAGTTAATGTAGGTCAGGGGTAGGCAACCTATGGCACGGGAGCCTAAGGCGGCACACAAGCTGATTTTCAGTGGCACTTACACTGCCCGGGTCCTTGGACACGGTCTCGGGGCGCTGCATTGTAATTTAATTTTAAATGAAGCTTCTTAAACATTTTTAAAACCTTATTTACTTTACATACAACAACAGTTTAGTTCTATATTATAGACTTATAGAAAGAGACCTTTTAGAAACGTGTTAATGACATGCAAAACTTTAAATTTGAGTGAATAAATGAAGACTCAGCACACCACTTCTGAAAGGTTGCTGACCCCTGGTGTAGGTTTTGCTATTGACTTCAGTGGGAGCAGGATTGGGGCCCTTGACTCTTTAATATTAAAGTTGTTTTCAATGTGGACTGTTGCAGTGAGTCAAAGGGTAAAGTGTTCAAACAGTTTTCCCACCTAAAGTCAACCAATCTGATGTTGTAATTCAAAATTAACATTCAGGAGTATGTATTATACAAGAAAATGCTTAAAATAAAAAGAGAAACAATAAATGCTTTCCACTCAGATCAAAAAAAGCCCCTTACCAGAGGGACAAAGCAGTCTGCTAGCTGCTGAACAGCATGTAGATCAAAAGCTGTGATTTGCATGGGATTCAGCAAAGGGTATTTTTGATTTCAGTTCCCAGGGATTTGCAGCAAGAGTTTCAGATAAAACTAAAGACTGAATAAAACCCAGATAAATAGACAAATTTCCTCTAATTTTGGTAGAAACCATGAGAAACCACTGGGTTTTACATCAGCCAGCATCATTCTCCTTTAGGCATTCCTGAGGAGGGAAAGAACCATTCAGGCCCTCAGAGAGGCCAGCAAGGGGAAAATTCAGGACTGGCACTTCTTTCCCTCAAGCCACATTTTGAACAGATTCATAATAGTTTAGTCTCCTGTGAGCTGTAATACTTTGGTCTACTTTTGGTTGTTGGGTTTAATTTGTGAATGCTAGGTAGTGTTGGAGGCCTGTGTTATACAGGAGGCCAGATTACATGATCTGGTGGACTCTTCAGGCCTTAAATTCCAGAACAAGCTTCCTCACCCTTACCTTTGCTATCTTCTTGGGGAAGATCCCATCCTCTTCAGTGACTTTGACTTCCTCCTGCTTCTTGGGTAATTGGACCCACTCTGTTCAGCTCCCAGTACCTGTGAGGTACTTAAAGGAGTGGGCCTACCTCAATAGCTCTACATGTCAAAAAGCAGCTGGATGGAGGAAGTCAGATAGCCTACCATCAATTGAAAATGCTAGGAGTGGAGAGCTCCCCCCACCCCAGAGCCTCCTTCTGAACCACAAATTTAAAAAGACTCTGGGGTGGGGGGAGCTCTCCACTCCTAGCATTTTCAATTGATGGTAGGCTATCTGACTTCCTCCATCCAGCTGCTTTTTGACATGTAGAGCTATTGAGGTAGGCCCACTCCTTTAAGTACCTCAGCTATGGTACCACTGTACCACTGTACCACTCCTTTAAGTACCTCAGCTATGGTACCACTGTACCACTGTACCTTGAAAGGCCCACTCCTTTAAGTACCTCAGCTATGGTACCACATGATATGGTACCACATGATATGTTGATTAAAAAATTAGAATATAAAATTAGCCTCCGTTGGTGAGAGAGACAAGCTTTCAAGCTATACAGAGATCTTCTTCAGGTCTGGAAAAGATACTCCTAGCATCACAGCAAAATGCAAGGTGGAGCAGATTGTTTAGCATAAGTAGTTAAAACATATTTTAAGGGACCATTCAAGAGTGGTCTGTTAACACATCTGTGGGGTGGGGGGATAGCTCAGTGGTTTGAGCATTGGCCTGCTAAACCCAGGGTTGTGAGTTCAATCCTTGAGGGGGCCATTTAGGGATCTGGGGCACTCAATCCTGCTAGTGTAGGCAGGCGGATCCTGCTAGTGTAGGCAGGGGACTGGACTCGATGACCTTCAAGGTCTTTCCAGTTCTAGGAGATTGGTATATCTCCATTTATTATTTTATTATTTATTATTATTTAGGCACAGGACAAAAAGAGGAGATTAGTGGATTACATGTCATTTGAATAAATCATAAATACAAGGAGGAGCTATACTGCAGACATATATTGGTACAACTACACCACTCAGGGGTGTGAAAAATCCACATCCTTGAGTGACTTAATTATGCTGACCTAATTTCTGGTGTAGACAATGCTATGTCAACAGGAGAGCTTCTCCCATCGATATAGCTACCACCACGCTGGCAGGTAGATTAACTATGCCAACAGGAGAAGCTCTCCCACCGGCATAGTAGCGTCTTCACTAAAGCCCTACAGTGGTGCAGCTGCCCCACTGCAGCTGCACCATTGTAGCACTATACATGAAGACAAGCCCCCAGTGTCTATGGGCTTGCCTACACTTACAGTGCTGCACCACTACAGTGCTTAGTGAAGATATTATCTGTGCCGACGAGCGAGTTTCTCCCATCAGCGTAGGTCCTCCACCTCCCCCGAGAGGCAGTAGCTATGTTGATGGGAGAAGCCTTTTTGTCAATATAGTGCTGTCTACACCAGTGGTTTGGTTGGCATAACTGCATCCCTTAGTGACTTAGTTATACCGACGTACATTTGTAGTGTCGATCAGCGTTATTTCCTATGACTGCAGTGGTGTGAACAGGCCACTGTACCTTGAATGGTCCCTTACAACATGTGCTAACTACTTATCTTAAAATACAATCCGTTCCACCTTGCATTTTTCTGTGACGCCGGGAGTACCTTTCCCAGACCTGAGGTAGAGTTTTGTGTAGCTTGAAAGCTTGTCTCTCTCGCCAACAGAAGTTGGCCCAATGAAAGATATTAACTCACCCACTTTGTCTCTCTAATATCCTTGGACCAACGCAGCTATAACTACATTGCATGCATAAAATTAGCATGGCATACATTACATGGATTAAAAGCTGGCTAACTGATAGGCCTCAAAATGTAATTTCAAATGGGTAATCATCATTAAATGGGCATATTTCTAGTGGGGTCCGGTAGGGATCTGTTATAGGCCCTAAGTTACTTAGCATTTTTATTAATGACCTGGGAAGAAACATACAATCATCAATGATAAAGTTTGCAGAGGACACAAAAACTGGGGGAGTAGTAAATATTAAAGAGGACAGGTCACTATTGCAGAGCATTCTGAATCTCTTGGTAAATTGGGCAAAAGAAAATGTTTTTTTTAATATTGTTAATTGTAAGTGCATTACATCTAGGAACAAAGAATGTAGGTCATATATATAGATGGGGGATCTCTATCCCGGGAAGCAATATGTCAGAAAAAGATTTGGGGTCATGGCAGATAATAAGCCAAATCTGAGCTCCCAGAACAATGCTGTGCCCAAAATGGCTAATGTGATCCCTAAACACATAAAAAGGTCAGTCTTGAGTAAGAGCAGATCTCTATATTTGCCACTGGTGTAACCACTCCTGGAATACCGTGTCCAGTTCTGGTGTTGACAATTCAAGGAGGATGTTGATAAATTGGGGAGGGTTCAGAGAAGAGCCATAAAAATTGTTAAAGGATTAGAAAGCCTGACTTATAGTGGTAAACTAAATAGATTGATCTCCTGGAGTCTAACAAAGAGAAGGTTAAGAGGTGGCTTGATTACAGTCTATAAGTATCTATATAGGGAACAAATATTTAATAATGGGCTCTTCAGTTTAGCAGAGAAAAGTATAACATGATTCAATGGCAGGAAGTTGAAGCTAGACAAATTCAGAGTGGAAATAAGATGTACATTTTTAACACAGAGTAATTGACCATTGGAACAATTTACGAAAGGTCATGATGAATTCTTCTACTTTGATCATTTTCTAACAGGAATTCTCCAGGAAATATTTTGGGGGAAGTTCTATGGCCTGTGTTATACCAGAGGTCAGACTAGATCGGTGGTGGCCAACCTGCGTCCTGCAGGCCGCACATGGCCTGCCAGGTTAATCCGCTGATGGGCTACCAGACAGTTTGTTTACATTTGCAGGGCTACCCGCAGATCCCAGTGGACGCGGTTTTCTGTTCCCGGCCAATGGGAGCTGCAGGAAGCGATGGCCAACACGTCCTGGCAGCCCACACAAATTGTCCACCACTGGACTAGATTATCACAATTGTCCGTTCTGGCCTTGGAATCTATGAAATTATGAATTTACTACGAGGGCTACTTTCCTCACTGATTCATAAAAGAGAAAACTCAAATGCTTCCCAATGGCCAACCTTCTAAAGGATCCAAAGTAATTGCCTCCAAGTTCAAATTTGCTTGGGGATTCTGGGACCTATTAGGAAGGATTGTTTTTGTATACTTTTCCTTGAACCTCTTTCTCTGCACTTTCTCACAGTTCTTCATAATTTAAGGCCCTGATTGTTTAGATTAAATTAGAACATTGTGTTTATGTCCATACAGTGCAGCACTAAACAAAAACAAAGTCACATGAAAGCTTTTGGAATAAGAAAAGAAAGAAATTAGACCCCTGGTTTAATTTTGTTGTGTCACAGAGTGAATTTATCTTAAATCTCCAAATGTGAACCCCTAATGCTAGAGCTTAAAAAACATAAACCACATCTTAATCAAGAAACTCTTTTGTGGGCCACTAGGCCTTGTATTGATTCTCAGATAACACCCCTGTGGCAACCACAGCAATGGCTTCCGTGCAAAAGTAATATCAGGAAAATGTTTATTACACCTGATCAAAAATCAGAATTTTCTTCCTGTGAGAAAATATGATAATTTGACATTCCTTTTCAGCCTGAATTGGGACAAAAAGTCAGAGTATAAATGCACCCGAACGACAACTCCACACTACAGCTCTTGGGGAGGGGACAGATGGATGCTGAGCCAGTCTGAAACAAAACTTTTGATTTTTCTCAAAGGAAAATTAATACATTTTGGCAAAGTTGATGCTTTCCCTTGGAAAGTCTTCATTTTTTGCAAAAACTATATTTTCTGTTGGGCAAAAAAACCTTTTGTATGGATATAGTCATTCTACTTAGTGTTTACACTTCTCATTGTCTGACAATATGGTCAGTATGGTCAATTTGTTCATTGAATTCTTACAGTACTGTATAAACTATGCTTTGTATATATTCAACCTTCTTTTAGCTGTAGGGTGTCATCCATGGTGTTCATGTCTACATGAGAACTGGAGTCACCATACAGCATCACCACTAACCACTTACTTGACAACCTACAGACAACGCTACAAAATAAGTTAATGCAAACCCCAGCATCATGATCCAAGTATCTCGTACAGAGTAGCTCATGCCACCTAGTCAGAGCAGTGTTATGTGTAAATGAAACAGGCTAGAAAAATCTAATAGTCTAACATATCTGTGTGAGAAATATCAAGGTTAGAGGATTTGGCAATATGGGATAAGAAGCCTTTCACCCTAAGCACTAAAGTCAGTGGTGAATAAGAACTTTCACTACCTGAACATTCTTTATTGGCCTAGTCCCTAGTGGAAGGAATCAGGCAGTATCAGGTCAGTCCCCAATAAGTATCCAAATCACTGAAATCTCAGCTGCTGGCAATTTCAACAGCATCCAGGTCTGCATGGGCAAAGGGCCTTTCCTATCCTCCCAAACGGTCATCCAAAAGACAAGGGAGTCACATGGATGGGATAGCAGAAACCTTCATGTGTCACTATCTGCACTATATCTGTTTCATGTATTAAAGAGAGAACTTTGGTTTTCAGGGCAGTTGGTCTAGCTGCCAGGAACTTTCCAATTCTGTATCCACAGGATGGTTCTAATGGCAGACAGCTTATGGCACTGCTATGTTCCCTTCGAAGCTATGCGGCTCTGTTGTGTGAGGTCAGGTTTCAGGCTTTTTGAGGTCAGTTCTGCTGTGCTCAGAAAAAAAAATAGATAGAAATCAAAATAATCAAGGGTGGCATCGTAAATGACCATTCCAATCCTCCTTTTTATTTGCTTTAGTTTCATGAGAATTATTTATCTACATTCCATGACTGCATTTATATTTTAGTTTTACAATGCTATATTATAAATCAGAGGTTGGTTCCTGGAATGCTGCAGTAGTATTCAGAGCCCAATTCATAAGCATGCTTTGGACAAGCATTTCTGGACATGGTTCAAGTGAGCTATGCCATCTATCACATTTCTTAACCAACTTGCTAAAAGCTCATGAGTGACCATTTTATTAGCCATTCTGTATGCGCTCCATTTGTGCAATTATACAATATACATATGTATATTTAAACAGCTTTATTGTGGAAGCAAAAATCTTGTAATTTTTCCAAAAGGATTGCTTGGGTTTTTCCCCCACATCTGGTGTAAGGTATGTATTGTGCAGTATCTGACCTAATATTTTAGCATTTAGAACTTGGTACAGTTATAATGCGAACAAACATGTACAGTGGTCACCCTTAAAGTCTTACCAACTGGTTTCAAAAGTAAATATGTTTACAGCAGTTAAGGTATTTCCCGTAGGAGATATGGGAAGTACAGGGAAATAATAGATGCTGAGATCGCTTTATCCATTGATCCAAGGTAAAACTGGCTGAGTTTTAAGGGTGCCAGAGAAGCTGCTCGGTCAGCATCAGAAACTATAAGCCCAGTCAATGGGAAAACTCAGTGGGCATTGGCTCAGGCCCTATGAGAACAGCCAGCAGTTACCTCTTCTGAATCACCCCTACACTCGGAAACAAAGAAAAAAGCTTGACAATTTTGATTAAACATTTTTAAAATAACGACTGTGGAGCTATTAAGACAACTGTTATAAGCTAGTTGACTATCAATCCAATGAAAAAGAACATTTGTTGAGAGTATAAAAATGGAAATCATTGTAGAGTGTTCATAATGGATAAATGAACCCTATATTTTCAAAGCATTGCACTGAGGTTTAGCCAGTCAGTTGTCATGGAAATTCATGGGATCAACATGTCTAAAACCCCGTGTGTCTCTTTGAAAACATGCCCCTACCTGCCTAAGCATGCCTTCAACTTAATGAACATTCCCAGAACACCAAAAATGTAAGTGGTAGTGCATAGGATTGTTCTTGTTATGAATATTTGGATATATGCATGCACCATAGTGACTGTTTTATACTTTAGCTTACCTTGGAAACAGGAAAATAGAGTAGACTGTAAAATACAAAGGCTAAAATATAATATATGAAGTCTGTCAAATAAGGTAAAACACTAGATATAGTAATTGTCATACAGTACAGAACAGAAGTGACAGAGAGCCCTGTAGCACCTTAAAGACTAACATCCAACGAAGTGAGTATTAGCCCATGAAAGCTTATGTTTCAATACTCTTGTTAGTCTTTAAGGTGCCACAGGACTCTGTCACTTCTGCAATTCCAGACTAACATGGCTACCTTTCTGATTAGAGAACAGTGCATAGAGGGCCCGGTCTTCTGGTCCAGATGAACTGCATTCAGCACAAGGACTCAAGAGGAGGCAGAGCAAAGGTGACTGTCAAGCCCCCAAGCTCTAGGGCTCCTGGGAGTTTAGTTGGGCCCCAATAAATATTAGAATATTCTTGAAATATCCTCTTCTGCCCAACATGCCGACTATACTGCTGAAAGAGGTGGCTACATTGGATCTGCACCATCTGAGAATTCCTCTTACCCTAATGGACACCTCTGCTAGCTTCTTAGGCTAGATGGGAGTCTGCTTGGCAGCCCTCAAGTGACACAAAGCACACTCCATATGAATCAGGATTCGGTCCACAAGTTAGAGACAAAACATCTAAGTTATATTTAAATATATGCGGAAAGTTTAGGGTAGAGAACACTGAACTGATAAAGGTAAATATATGGAGGCATACAAAACTAGAGGAGGGGAAAAATCAGATGAAATTAGCAGATTGGTGGGACTACACAGAGAGGAAATTGCATAGACAAATGAAACAGATAACATAAGGCCTGAAATGAGGGAGTGGAAGGAAATGTTAATAGAATTGGTTTTACTTCAAGAATTACAGTTAATTTCTTCTCCCTTCTTTCCTATCCTTCACCCCAAGTAATAAAGTAAGCCATTTGAAGTTCCCATAGCGCCAACACACACAAAGAAAACCCTTGTGAAAATAAGGAAAGTATAAGTGGATACAAAGGGAAACTGAAATGTGAGACAAAGACCAAAGACAAGATTGTTTAGAACAGTGTTTATCAAACTGGGGTCCGCAAGAGTACTCCTGGGGGGTCCACTGGCCCCACTGATCAACTCCTCCCCCTCCCTCCTAGTGTAAGCAACTTCAGTGCCAGCTGAAACACTCAGCAGCCCGCAGGTGCAAAAGGGACCAGGTGTTGCAGGGTGTGCTGGAGTTGTAGTTTGCATGCTGCTCTGTTCGGTTGGGGCCCTGGGACCAGCGCTGCCAGTTGCACTACTACTCCCAGAATGCCTTGCAACACCCTGCCAGCTGCCCCAGTTGAACTGGATAGAGCAGACCCCTCCCCCCCCCAAAAAAAAATCCCAAGCAAGAAAATGGTCTGGTGCAGGGAGAGGGTTCCTGGAGTTGATCCCACTGTGCCTCCCTTCTCCCTTGGGGCACAGAGTGGGGGCTCCTCATTCACCCCACACCTGAATCTCCCCCCTTTTCTAGGGTGGTGGGGAGCTGGGGGTGGCTGCGGTACTGTTGCTCCCAGGCGGTGTGCAGTCGCCCAGTGACCATGATGTCCAGAAACTACCTCCCGCACTCCAGGGATGGGAGGTAACAATGTGGTTTGGGGGAAAGGGGCAGTTGTGGGGCACATCCAGGTGTGATGGGGGAGCTGGTGGTGACTCCAGGTGGAGGTATAGGAAAAACAGGGTGTTAAGGTAGGAGCTGGTGTGCCAGGGGGCAGAGGGAGGGAGGGGAGACTGGCTTACAGATGAGGGTTGGATGTTGGGGGTACAGGCATGGAGGGGAGAGACTGGGTTGAAGGCAGGAGTTGGAGGGAGGGAAGAGTCTGGTTGCAGATGGGGATTGAGTGGGGGGGAGGCATTGGGAGGGAGATGACAGCCCTGGAGTGAAAGACGAAGTACACTTGGGGGAGGGGGAGGGAAGAGGAGGAGCAGCGATGTAGTGAGGGTGGGAAGAGGTGGAGTGCAGGTGGAGCTTGGAACTGAGCAGGGATTTGGGGGTTTGTGAAAAATTTTAAATCAAAATGAGGGTCCCTGCATTGCTAAAGCTGGAGAGCCGCTGGTTTATAACACACTGGAAAGAACAGAGGGGGAAGAATATGGAAGGATCTTATATCTGGAATTATGTTTTCAAACTAGAAAGAGAGGGCCAGATTCTATCATCCTTGTTTACAGTGAGTAGCAACTCCATTAATAGTGTTACTGAAATCATTGGGGCTACCTGCAGAGGAAGATGCTATTCAGCATAGAGGTAGCAGAATGTTTCTCTGGGGCACATTGGTTATTATCAAGCACCTAATCAGAAGGAACCTGATATAAGAACATAATAAAGGTTCTGGGGGAGATTCAACAATAAGCTGGTGCTAGCAGGAGATTTCTACTAACCAACCAGAAATTGGGACACCCACTTGGAAGGTGGAAGAGACACATTTAGTACAGGCCACAGGAAGGCTTCCTTGCACAACACACAGAAGAAGAACAGCAACAGGAAACAACTCACAAGGAATAGTTTTGGGTAATACACAAAATTGAGTTGCAATGTGTGTCAAGACAGAGTGGGAGGGAGGAAGGAAAAGCAGGGGTGAAAGTAACTTAAAGGACTTCCTGGTACCCCCAACTCCTGAGCAGGGGTCAGGGCCTCAACTGAAAGAGGTGTGGCCTCCACCAGAAGAGGTGGGACCTTTAAATCCCCGGGGCCTTTAAATCAAGATTTAAAGAGCCCAGGGCTCCAGCTGCCGTAGCAGAGGCTGGAAGCCCCGAGCCCTTTAAATCACTGCCAGAGCTACCAGCTGCAGAGGCAGCTGGGAGCCCTGGGGCTTGGGGCGATTTAAAGGACCCAGGGCTTCAGTTGCCGCTGGGAGCCCCAGGCCCTTTAAATGCCTGGGGAAGCTGGCCTGGTACAGCGCACTGGCTCTTGCCGGTACACCGTACCGGGGCATACCGGCTTACTTTCACCTCTGGGGAGAAGGGTGTAAATATAATGTTCAAATATCAGTCCCTGAATCACACAAAACAATATAAGAAATGTAAAACAGAGAGGAAGGGCCAAGTGCTTCATTCTAAAACCTCAATTTTTTTTTAATTCTTGTTGTCCAGCCAGCCCTAATTGTGACATAATGCCTGCTAAACAGTCAATATACTTACTTTCTATTTTTCCCGCGTCATGAAAGCCCCAAGATATTCAATCTGCAGATCACTTATAGAGCCCATTATTTTTATCTTTATGTAACAGAAGGCAGGCAGAAATGTAAGTGTCCTAAAATTTCCTAGGCCTGTTATTTCTTCCTTAAGTTCTCCTCTGCTTCTCCCTCAGAGATTCAGCTTTCCAACAAATGCCTTCCAGCACTCCAATTTGTAAAAATGATCATCCAACCTGTAAGCAGACACCATACCATGTGACGTCGATGACCCATCACACAATCCAAATAACAAATCACACACAACTAGTATTTGCAGCCTTTGCTGTGAGGAGATTTCTAAACAATATGTAGGCCCAAATACGCAGTTCATCTGCTGAAGAACAAATTAACAGCAATTGACACAGAGGATATAGAGTCAAATAAAAAAATAATAATTTGTACACAATCAAAAGTCTGACCAGCTATAAGTACAATATAAAACAAACATTAAGATGGATGGAATGTGTTTTTATGGCTTAAATTCTTCAGTCTCACTAACTAGGGGAATCAGAGCATTCTCCCATCCCCTTTTGTTTAATTCCCCCTTCCTTAGGTCAACTATTTGGCTAATTAATATATGAACATCTGAAGAGAGGATTTCCTGACATTTAAGAAAAGTACCAGCTCCTTTATACCTCATCTATGCTTGTAGTAGTAATTTCATTAGCCTTTTACTACTGGCTTCCTGCTGTGATGGAAAGTTTCAGACAGGAGTTGCAGAATGGGTGGCCAGTTGCAGGATTGAAGGAGAGGGACATGATCCAAAACATTATAACCCACATTTTTCTGACATTCAGGTTCTAAGGTACAGCTCCACACACATCTTACACTAAATATATTTTAATTCTAATTAATTCTTCATTAGTTATTAATTTCTTCACAAAACAGCATAGTAAAAATCCCCTTCACTCCATCCAATACTCTACCCCAAACATTAATTTTGCAGTGTACATTGGAAATTCCCAGATTTTTGCTATTTTAGACCAATGAGAAAAGTGAATTCCAGAGTCAGGGGAATCCCTGCTCAAAATACCCAGCAGCTATTTTGCAAAGCTGTGGATCTGAAGATGTCAAAGGATCGCCCTTCATCTTGCAAGTACCCTAGACCACAGAGACAAAGTGAGCTGATGGCTATAGTGAACAGCAGGCTGTAAGTTCCATTCTATTAGAGTTAGATAATCCTTATATAAAAAAATCATCATAATTCAGCTGATCAATACAGTCTTTCACCACTCTAACTGAAAGGGCACACCGCCCAGTCCGGACCACCCACCCAAAGCCAGCCCCAAAAGGGAACTTCCTGTTCAAAACCTCCTTAACCCTAACCATTCTGTCATGCCTGAAAAGATCCACAGAAAAGTTCCCTGGTCAGGGCAGGCTTCCTCCTAACATGTCTCACTCTCCTCTTGTGAGGCTCTCATTCTCTGAAGGGAAGCGAGTATAACAACACTCCCACAGCATCACCAAAGACTGATTAACACATTGCACATCCTCATGGAATTCCCCTCCCCCACATGATCTTGAAAGTAAGGAATGCCCCAGTCATCCAGAACAGTTCCATTATACTAGTCAGCTTCACCAAAAAAAAGCAAGGTTTTGTGACATAATTGTCATAAAGCTCTGCAGACACTAAAGGGTCTCCCTCATAATCCTCCTCTGTATAATTCCTTAAGCCAGCTCTCTCCATGCACACAGAAGAATATCCACATTGTCTATCCACTGGGGTAGAGTCGTGCAACATTTTTCCATCCAAAAGTTCTTCGTGAAAAAAATGTCTTTGAAAATACTGACATTTGTGGTAGAATATTTCCACATTTTTTCCCAAAGTGTTTGTTTTTCAACATATTTCCAAACGTAATGTTACAACATTTCATTTTGGTGGGGAAAAAAAATCCCACTGACTTTTTTATTCTTCCCCTCTTTCACTGAAGGGGGAAAAAAAGGGGGGGGGGAAATTATGAAAAATTTCCAACAAAATAAAAATAATTTTCATTTCTTCTGATTTTTTTTTGATGAAATATACTTTTTATGATCAAGTCTAAAGGTAGAGAAGGAAAGGGACAAGTATTGCTTGGCTGAAAAGCAAGAGAAGGGACCATTTGTTCACTTACCTCTTTTCCCTACTGTCTGACTGGTCTGTGCATGACTTCATGTACTATCCCTTGTGGCCATCACAAATTCTGTCCCTTTTTTCATTTTGAAAAGTCTGGTCACTGTGTGCTTAGTGAACAGGAAAAGAAGACACACCAAGAAGGTATTGATATCAAGATCAGGGGAGAACCAGAGGACTGTGAGCTGCAGGCAATGACCTGGTAGCTGGCTGCAGAGGGAAGACCAGGTAGCAGGCAGCAAGAATGAAAAGGCAGGGTCAGAAGCTGAGAGTCAAGCTGGTTGTGTTTATCAGGAGCCTACCAGCAACTTGTTATTGGAGGATAGGGAGATATAGTCAGTGAACCCAGACATGATGAGACAGAACTTAAACTGTCAGACTTTATGGGCCAAGATTAAGTTATAATTAACACAAAGATAGATTGGAAGTGGCACCCAATTTGAAGTGGCACTACGCCTCAGGAGCCTCAGAAGACAGTTACTCTTATACTCTCATCAGGCTGCTGCCTAGTGACAAGTTAGGAGCTAGTGTGTTCTTCTATTGACTACTAAATAGGCTGACCATATGTCCCGTTTTGAACGGGACAGTCCCGTTTTTTTCATATTTTCCGACCGTCCCGTCTTTTTAGTATAAATATCAAATTTGTCCCGTTTTTGCTTTTTGCTAAAAAAAAACTGAACGCGGCTTATTTCAGGGACCCACGGCCGGGTCCCGCCTCCTCCCACCCCCTCCCGCAGCCCTTCAGTCCCTTCCCCTCACGGCCTCGGGCCCCCTTCCCCGGCCTGCTCCCCCGTCCCCTCCGCCGCCGCAGAGCCCGCACGGCGCGATTGGCTGGGCTGCCCCCACATGTTGCGTGCCCGCAGCTGAGCAGCAGCGCGAGCCGGTTACCACGGAGCCCGGCGCAACAGCGGCCGGGTGGAGTGGAGCTGCTGGCCGGGCAGGGGCTGCCTGGCGCCTTTCTCCTCCTCCCCCCTCCCCCCCATGTGGAGGAAACACGACATGTGGCCCAATGAGGGGGCGGCGTGGGAGGCGCGGGGATTGCGAGCTCAGGAAGCCAGGGGGCGAGGCCAGAAGCTGGGGCGGGCGCCGAGCGGAGCCGGAGGCAGTGCGAGCCCTGGAGGGGAGGAGGCGGCGCCGCCCCGGGCCCCATGGAGATGGAGAATATCGTCGCCAACACCGTGTTGCTCAAGGTGCGCAAAGGTGTGGGGAGGGGGCCGGGCAGGGGAGTATGGGGTGGAGGGGGGAGGAAGTATAGGGTGGGGGACCATGGCTGCATGTGAGGGGGGCAGGGGGAAAGAGGGGTGCGTAGGGGCCATGTGTGGAAGTGGGGGGCACAGGGTTGTGTGTGAAGGGAGGTACTGGCTGGGGCTGTATGTGAAGAGGGGCACAGGGGAAGTGGGGGGGAATGGCTGCTTGTGAAGGGGGTGGTAGGTGGTGGGCACGAGGCTGTGTGTGAAGGGGGTACTGGGGGAGTGGGGGGCATGGAATCGGGGGCACAGGGTTGTGTGTGAAGGAGGCTACTGGGGGGAGTCCAGGACTGTGAGTGAAGAGGGTGGGGGGGCATGGGGCCATGTGTGAAGGTGTGGGGGGGAAGTGAGGGGCACAGGGTTGTCTGTGAAGGGAGGTACTGTGGAGTCCAGGGCTGGATGTGAAGAGGGGCAGCGGGTGGGTAGGGGAGATGGCAGGTGGGTAGGGGTACCATGGTTAACCCCCTCCCTGAACACATGGATGCGGGGGTTGGGCCAAGCCTCAGAACCCATTCAGGGCGTCAGTCTTCAAGGCACAGCTAAGGCCTGGGCAGGTGGCTGTGGCATGCGTGGGCGATGTGGTGGGGTTGGTAAGAAGCCGTGTTTCTGCTGCAGGAGATGTAGGGAGAGGACTTGGTCAGTCAGAAGGGTTACTGATAGTGGAGGCGGTTGGGGGCCTGCCTGGAGGAGCAAGGCAGAGTGGCTGGCCTGGGGGAAGCTCTTGTTGCACAAGTTTCTGCCTGTGAGATGCTACGCAGGAAACTGAGCCATGGCCACAAGCTGATGTGTTTGGGGGAGGCAAATAGGGGGTCATTTGAGGTGTCTGAAGAGAATCATAGAGTGTGAGAAGTTTTATGATAAGGTATTGAAAGACCGAAATTTGCTGCGTAAGATTACTTCATCGGAGAAATATTCATGGCACGATCGTGGTGAAATACAGCCCCCCTTTACGTCTACCTAAATTTTTGTATGAGTTCTGTCACTGAAGAATAATTGTTAGCTCAAGTCAATATGTTCATATAATAAAACTTTTTTTATCGTCTTACTTTTTCATGAATACAGAATATTACATAACCCCGTCCCGTTTTTGCTATCCCAATGTCCCGTTTTTGTCTCAAGGAAATATGGTCAGCCTACTACTAAAACATATACCTAATGTATGTGCACCCCCTCTTTCCTGTCAGCCTGTCACAGGCATCCCTTAACTTACCCTATCAGTATTGCTTTCTTGTGGTGACCTAACCACAAACACATGCAGGCTGTTTCCCCTTCACCACTCATACTTTTAAAGTTCAGCTTCAAAGCACAACAGAAAGAACCAGAGGTATGCAGCTGGAGGAGATTTCCACACAGCTTATTCTCCTCTTCCCAGCTCACTCTCTGAGCACTTCCCTTTACTTCTCCCAATTACTGAGCCAATTGCTTCATGAACCCAGCAATTGCCACCCAAGTGTCAATAATCCCAAACAGAAACTGGCTGATTGTCTTCAGGAATGCCTGCAATTTTCTCAATGTTACAGCAACCTCATGACCAGGATGTTACAGATAGCAATCTGTCACACAGCCCTAGAAAAGAATTAGGAACAGTGTGACAATGACCATTGAGAACCTGCTAAGATTTATAGCCCTAGTGAATAGACTGACTCAGATACTTGCCTGTAAATTAGGTTTGCCTGTGAGCTAGGGTTGCACAAATCCAAACACCCTGCCACACCCTTTCTGGGAGATAGAGCCTGATTCCAGGAGACTCTCAGCGAAACTGGGAGGGGTGGCAACTCTACTGTGAGCTCACGGGACACAGAGCACAATATCAACTATTTCAAAGTGTGTATAATACTCTGCTACATGATGATACTTTGGAGTCAGTGGCAATCTTTTACCCCACTCATATCTTAACAGAGCTGGGGGGGGGAGGGGAATATGTAAATAATTAGTTTTCAACTGGTAACAAAGTCCTGTGGCACCTTAAAGACTAACTATAAAGTTTTGAAGCATAAGCTTTCGTGGGCTAATACCCACTTCCACTGCATGCATCCAACGAAGTTGGTATTAGCCCACGAAAGCTTATGCTTCTATACTTTATAGTTAGTCTTTAAGGTGCCACAGGACTCTTTGTTACCTCTTTAAATAGAAAGGCACTTTTTTCTTAACTAGAAATTTGCCAGGTCTGTCATGAAATGAGGCCCCGGTGAATGTAATGTCTCAGAAACTGTACTGTGAAGCATGAAAGCATTTAAAGATGCAAAAACAGATTACCAGAGCCAGATGAGTACCCAGAAGCCACCTACTACAGGACAGGCCCAACAAAGAAAAAAAACAGAACACCATTAGCCATTACCTTCAGCCTCCAACTTAAACCTCTCCAACGCATCATCAAAGACCTACAACCTATCCTGAAAGATGATCCCTCACTCTCACAGATCTTGGGAGACAGACCAATCCTCGCTTACAGACAGCTCTCCAACCTGAAACAAATACTCACCAGCAGCCGCACACCACACAACAAAAACACTAACCCAGGTACCTATCCTTGTAACAAGCCCGATGCCAACTCTGTCCACATATCCATTCAACTGACACCATCATAGGACCTAATCACATCAGCCACACCATCAGAGGCTCATTCACCTGCACATCTTCCACTGTGATATATGCCATCATGTGCCAGCAATGCTCCTCTGCGATGTACATTGGCCAAACCGGCCAGTCTCTACACAAAAGAATAAAAAGACACAAATCCGACATCAGGAATCATAACGTTCATAACACTTCAATCTCCCTGGACATTCTATTAAAGACTTGAGACTGTCCGTTTTAAAACAGAAAAATTTCCAAAACAAAATCCAATGAGAAGCTGATGAACTGGAATTAATGTGCAAATTGGACACTGTCAACCAAGGGTTAAACAGAGATGTTGAGTGGCTATGTCATTATACTAAGTGAATGCATTTTCCTAGTTAGGTCTCTTTTACCTGTTTTTATCACTGTTAGATAGATCCACTAAATTTTCACTACAAAAGGTTTTTTTGTCTCCTGCTGATAATGGCCCATCCAAATTAAACAGCCTCTTAGAATTGGTATGGTAATTTACAACATTTTTTTGCTTTCTGTGTGTATAAATGCATCTTACTTCTGTTTGTTCCATTCTATGCATACAATGAAGTGAGTATAGCTCATGAAAGCTTATGCTGAAATAACTGGTTAGTCTCTAAGGTGCTACAAGTATTCCTCACTTTCTTTATGGATACAGACTAACATGGCTGCTATTCTTGAACCAAAAACTACAAATATATCCAAGTGCTGGATGTTTCAATAAACAAGAGTTTTATTGGAAAAGTAAATGAAAACCAAAGAGAGCTATAGAAATGTACATGCACTGTTTAGATGGCAGTTTCTCATCTCCATTGTTACTTCTGGTTGTATTTCAGCAATAGAAAAATAAGTGCCCATTATAAGGCAAAAATAAAGGGAGAAATGATGGGTCAAATATAACTTTGGTGTAACTGCAGAGAGGTCAATAGAATGACATCAGGAATGTGACCCCTGATAACTTTGCCAGCTATTATTGTAGTACCCTGCAATATGGTGATACTTTGTATTCTTTTACCCCACTTTTATCTTAAGAGATCTGAGAAAAAATATGTAAAGACCTATTAAAGCCCCAATTCAGAAAAGCACTGACTTAAATGAGATTTTGGCACATGCTCACATGTTTTCCTGACCTGTGACCTAAAGGTGGAAAAACAGGATTAGTAGAAGTTAATTCTGCTTGGCAAAAAAAATTGAAGAGAAGAGCTATGGAACATAAGGAAGCTAATTCAGTTATTTGCTCACTTGACTGGGTTGATTATCTATCATATACACATCAAGTTTCATATATTAAAACAAAAAAGGGGCCAAATACACAAATGGGTTTTGGCAATCTTTCACCTACTTCCTTTCATGGGAAAAATGCATTCAGTAAAGCTCTTCCTTCAAAGGGCTTATTTGCCTTGCCTTTGTTAAGTAATTTCAATGGAAATTGGATCAGGCCAAAAAAATCAGGTGATTTATCTAGAAGTCTAACTTTAGACAGAGATTTCAAGTCTGGAACAAAGTTCCTACTTGTCATTGAATATCCACAAGCTTTCTTTAAATAAACAATAAAAAAAACAATAAAAATACCTTTTTTGACCTTTTGTATTAAAGCGAATATATCCCACTAAAGAGATTTTTAGTGGCCAAGGCTTTGACTCCCAAAGATACTTTTATTAATATAATGAATTGATATTTTATATTATCAAACCTCACTCTATTTGACTAACCTCAACTCAGAGACAGTAGGTAAAATAAAGTTAATGTATTAACACATGCATTACTTCAGAATGTGGGACCTCAGTATGAGACCAGACTGTTTTTGGTTCTCCGGGTATTGGGGATTACTGTAGTTTAAAGAATAGACTATTTCAATAGATCTACAAGGAGTTATTTTAAGAGTGCACCTATTTGAAAATAAGAATTTGACTTGAGGCTTCAATTCAAAGCCAGAAATCAGACATGCTACATGCTAGTGATGTTCCCACCTTGCTCCTTACATATTGGATCTAGTCCAGGCTTACCCCTTTCCTAGGATAGGACTTTATTGTTGTAAAACTAGAACCAAACAACTTGTTTCTTTGGGTGCTAGAAACCTGAAACAGTATGAAGTTAATGAAGATTAGAAGATGTCTCACCATTCCTCCTTACAATCTTAAATCTCACAATTCCTCTGCTGTCAGTAAGTGTCTGTGAAAGTCACTTGCAAAGTATGTGCCTCATCTCCTTCTAATGCTTGTCCACATATAAGATGACAACCTACTATTGCTGTCAGTTACTTTGTTAGCTCAAGGGGCATAGATCTGTGCCATGGATCTAGCTTCTAATCCTGTTAATGACACACAAACGTGTCAATATGATACCACACTGAAAACCCTCCAAAAATCCCATCCGTTTGTATTTTTAAAAACCTAGGGAATTGCACACAAAAAGCCCTGTTAAAAATCATTATTAAGTTGAAAAGTCAAGCAAAGTTAGAAAATATTGGAATTAAGGTTTCCTGAGCAACCTTACTTGAGCTCCATTGTGCATATGCCTTATGATACAGTCTTTAATTACGTGATCACATACTATTTTTCCATAGGACACTGCCTCCGTCAGTACACAGGATAGAACAGCTCTGGGGATGAATCGCAGTTGTGTAGTTAAGAGATTATTGCGTGTAGAACCCCTGCCTCACTGACTGTAGAAGTAACACGCATGTAGATGTTTCTAACTAATTTATTTTTGTTTCACTTTCTCTCTAATCATATCTAACCAATCTGTCTTTTCCTGTGGTTGGACTTTGAAGTGTACACACTGAAGAAACTTTCAGTAAATAATTTGCTTACCATTTTGTAGAAGCTTGGCTGTGTGAACCAGCTCTGTGAACTTTGACCTCATGATTCTGAAATTCTGCAATAACCTTTAGTTTTGCTGTGAGAAACGGCATTTTGACCTACCTCTAGCCTCAGTACTACTTAATCACTAGTAGCAACTCCACAGTTAAGCTTGCCCAGCCTTTTCTATTCTAATTGGGAGTGAAGCCAGAGATCTCAGTTACTCCTAAAAATTCAGTCCTGAGGTGTGATGCAATGAAAACTTCCTATTGACTTCAAGGGGCAGGCTGCTTGGTGTGAGCAAGCAGTAAGCTACTGAGTTCAGTGGAATTGATCCTGCCTACACTGAGTCCTGGTCTACACTATAGAATTGCTTCAGTATAACTACGTTGCTCAGGAGTGTGAAAAATACCCAATAGCAATGTAGTTATACTGACCTAAGCACCAGTGTAGACAGCATAGTGTTGGTGGGAGAGAGCTTCTCCCACCGACATAGCTACTACCTCTCATGGGGCTTGTCTTTACTACCGCGGGGAGGGATCAATGTTTTGGTGGTCCATTTATCGTGTCTCATCAAGACGTGATAAATTGATTGCCAGCGGCGCCCCCATCAACTCCGGAACTCCAGCTCGTCAAGAGGCGCAAGCTGGAGTCAACAGGAGAGCACGCCTCCAACCGCCACTGCCGTGAGGACGGCAGGTAAGTCGGCTGTAGATACGCCGACCTCAGCTACGTTATTCATGTAGCTGAAGTTGTGTATCTACAGCCGATCCCCCCCTCCTCCTGTGAAGAACAGCCCATGGAGATGGATTAACTAAGCCAGTGTGAGAAGCTTTCTCCCATCGGCTTAGAGTGTCTTCATTGAAGTGCAAAGTGGTGCATCTGCGCCATTGCAATGTTTTTAAGTGTAGACCTGTCCTGAGGCTAAAGTTGGTTTCTAGTCCAGTGGGAAGGAAAATTTTCTTTCATTCAGGGACTAGTCCATTTCAGGTCAAATGTGATCAGTTCTTAAGGTGTCTCTGCTTGACAGGATAAAATAAATGTTTGAAATATACCATTTATGCATGCATAGCAAATTTTGATCTCAGTTACACTGGTGTATATTGGAGCAGCTACAGAAGTCAGTTGAGTCATTCAGGTTTTACCCCAATATGGGTGAGAACAGTTTTATTGGAGGCAAAATCATAGAATCATAGAAAAATAGGGCTGGAAAGGACCTTGAGAGGACATCTAGTCCATCTCACTGTACAGAGGTAGGACTGAAAATACTTAGACCAACTTTGTTTGTCTAATCTATTCCTAAAAATCTCAAAGGATGGCAGCTCCACAGCCTTAAAGTTAAACACTTTTTCTGAATATATAACCTAAATCTCCCTTCATGCACAATAAGTATAGTATTTCTTGTCCTATCCTCAGGGGACATGCAAAACACTCACCACCCACTATATGAAATCCCTTAAGAGAACTGAAGACTATTATCAAGGCCTCTCCCGGGGTGGGAGTCTTTTCTCAAGACTAAACATGACCAGTTTTTTTAACCTTCCCTCATAGATCAGGTTTCCTAAACTTTTTATCATTTTTGTTGTTGTCCTTTGGCCTCCCTCAATACTCCAACTGATGCCTCACCAGTGCCACAATTCCCTCCCATGTCTTACATACACCCTAGAATGAGACTAATCTTTTTCACACCTGCATCACATTGTTGGCTCATATTCAATGGGTGACCTACTATAACCACTAGCCTGTTATTGCTCATTTTGTATTTGTGCATTTAATTTTGCCTTCTTAAGATTATGTCTGCACTTCAAACTAGGGCTGTGATTCCCAATTCAAGTTAAACTTATACTAGCTCAATGCAAAATAGAAATGTAGCTCCAGTAACATGGGCAGAGGTGAATGGTGGTCCAGGATACTCAGGGTGGCTAGCCATGCCACCACTTGGCGCTGCCCATGTTACCATGGCTATAGTATTATTTTTAGCATACTAACTCAATGGAACTAGAACAAATATGTCTATGTGATCTGGAAATCATATCCCCAGTTCCAACTATAGATGTCGCCTTAGAGTATCATTTTGCATGGGTCATGATTGAATTTCATATTTTTTATTTCAGAATAATTCTCCAATTTATCAAGATCTCTTTGAATTCTAATCCCATCCTCCAAAATGCTTGCAAATCCTCCCAGCTTGGTTTCATCTGCAAACTTTATAAGCATACTTCCCCATCCCATTATCCAAGTCTTTAATGGAAATATTGAACAATATAGGACCTGAAGAGACCCCTCTGGGAACCCACTAGTTATGTCCTTCCAGTTGGCAGCAAACCATAGATAACTACTCTTTGAGTGTGGTTTTTCAACCAGTTGTGCACCCACCTTACAGTTATTTCATCTGGATCACATTTTCTTAGTTTGCTCATGACAACGTCATGTGGAACTGTCTCAAATGCTTTAGAAAAAAATCAAGATTAATCACATCCACTGCTTCCTTCCACTAGGTCAGTAAATGTGAGTAAAGCATTTAAAGCTGTAAGAAAGTTTTTCTTTGCTAGACTTCATTCCCATTGTAGCCCAGATGGCAGTAAATTTAGTAGCATCACTATAAATACAAACAATAAATACAGAGCCTTTTACACTAACCAATGATCTAATTACAGGAAATGCTAATAAGTCCTTTATTTCTGTTCATTTCAGTTTTTGCTCAACTGACTGGAAAACACTGTAGTACTTTAAAATATTGCAGAAAGTACAACCATTTAGGATCCACTGTTTCTATCTCTAATGTATCAGTGTGAACTTACCGGGCCAAATTCAGCCCTGGTGTAACCATATTAACTATGACTGATATCAAGACAGAACTTAGCCCTCAAGTTTTAGACTAGTGTAAATGAAAACATTCAAACAGCAATTTGCAGCAACAATTTGGTGTTCTGTGCTTTTACAGCAATGGGATCGTGGTCCTTGACTATGATAGTACAAATAAATAACAAATGAAATAACCTAATAATAATTAATATAGTCACAATCCTGCCAATGAGAAAGACAATCCAGAGGGATCAATTTTACTCTAAGGGGTCATCCAAGACACAAAGAATGTGTGTGAAAATCAATTCTAAAAGACTCAAGACTTTACTTGCAATATATATTTTTTAAATTATCCAATTAGAGATGGGCTAAGCAAGTTCAGAAAAGGTTCCCTCCTCTCTGTGCTGGCTGGTTAATTACACACAAGCTTTCCACCATCAACAGTTTGGGTCTCTGCACCCAATTCAAATCTACAGTACTTTGTGCATCTTCTCATTGGCCTGGGGGGTTCCTTAGTTCTCTGACCTCTTTTAAATTTCCTGGCACTAGGAGTAGCAATTTCAGTTGGTCTTCAAATCTGTGAGCAAAAACTGGCTTTTGGACTGGTGAGAAAACTGTGAAGCTCTAGTCTAATAAAAACTAAACAAAAGGACCTCTAAAGGCTTTGGAGGTTCACATTCCTAAAATTTTATTCCTTTGCATCCTCTTAAAGTCTACCTCACCTCTTTCAGAAGCCCTCGGATCACCAACAAATGAGTTTGGATATCCCACATCCTTAGTCTCTTTAATCTGCCTGAGAAAGAAATAATTGCAGAATAGAGGAAAAGGAAAGTAGAAATAAATTTGTTCTCCCTCTAACATAGAGTGGTTACCATTACATTGTCAGTCACACAGAACGGTATCTCAGATGCCACAACTGATTTCTGTTCTAAGTACAGAGGAAATATTGTAATATATCACACATGTCACTCAGTAGCAACTGTTGGTAAATGGTGACTTTTTAATAGCAAGAATGGTCCTACTCAAGGCTATGCCTTAAAAGCAGTATCAATGGTTAATTTCTATGGGAATGCTGAATGGCTGGTATATTGCTAATAAAGACATATGAACATCCTTTTCCCCTAGGCATATCACCTTAAGACAATATAGGGATTAAAATGAAACCTTTTGAAAATATGGCATGCAAATTGTAAACACTAAAATCAACTTTTGTTGAGACTTTAACTAAAGCCCGGTTGGAAGTTGGTTTGAAGGCTGAGAGATGGGTGTCTCTTCAGCTTTGATCCTTAAACTCTGAAACTGTCTAAAAATACCCCTCAGCAAGCAATATCCAATACTTACCCGCAGAGCTAACAAGTTGTTAGGCTCAATGCTCGCAAAGAAGCTCATAGCTCAATACTGCAAAAACCTGTATGCATGGTTAACAATGCCATGTGTGTGATGCCAATGCCACTAATACAACTGGGACCACTCATAGTGCATTAAATCAAGCACATGCATATATCTTTGCAGTATCTGGGCCTTAAGTAAGGTCCAGGGCACCGTATGGGAGAACAGACACTTCTCTGATAAGGTCTCTTCTAGCATTTTCTCCTTGTACTCATTGGGAAATACCCCTATTTCAAATATTTCCCCTTCTTGAGCAAATTTAAATATTTGGGGGCTGTGTTTGTTTTTTGAGGGAAGCCTGAATAAAACACATGGATGAAACTGCCTCAATGCCAAAACAAACAAATCCCAATATGTTATGAGATTTCAACTGTAATCTTGTTTTAAAATGAAATACGTTTGTATTTTTATGCATGACTTAATCACCTTGACACAGACACAGTTTTTGCAAGTTTGAGGGTCAGGACCTCTGCAAGTTTCTAATATTTACAATTTTCCCATAACAAATGCCTGAATAGAATCCATGGATCTTAGAAATTTACTGCTTCCTTCAGTTACTAAATTGCTTGACCTCAGTTGGTTTAGTGATAAAGAGTCGGATGGTCTCTTGAGAAAAGATCCTCTTAAAACTCAACCACAGATTAAACAAACCCTCCAAAGAGGATATTGACAGGCACTCTTTGAAGTTCAGAAAATATAAGAGGTTTAATTAGCTACATACCTTAAAGCAGGGCTTAAATTCAGCTGCAGTCCCCACCAGAGCAGAGATCCAGTAAATATTTTCAAACAGGTGGAAGCCCTGGTGCCTGCCGCATACCAATGGGGCTGACTCTCCAAGTCCCGACGCCTACTATAGGGTTAAATCCCTGAACCTCTTCCCCTCATGAGGCTGAAGCCCCAAGCCCCACACCCCACCCCTCACTCCTCATGGGGTTAAAGCCCTAAGACCTCCCACTCTGCAGCTGAAGCCCAGATTCCCAGACCCGAATGCAGGATGTGAGTGGGCTCCATGAAATAATCTCTCCAAATTTAAGCCCTGCCTTAAAGTATGCCTCATCCCTTAGGAAAGCAAGAACTGGCAAAGGGACAAGATTTCAGCCCTAGATTTAAGATGTTTAACGAACTGCACGTATATTGATCATTTCATTTGCTACATTACCCTCGCCTCTATTTCCTCATTTTCTAAGTTACCGTACCTCCCTCCCTCCGTCCCACCCTATTTCTCTCCCTCCCTCCCGACTCTGCCTCCTGTCTCCTCCATTTTCCTACCCTTGCTTGTTCAAGGAATATGTCTTTTGAATGCTTAGCCTCTTCCTACATGCAGTCCATGTTCCCATGGATAGAGTACTGGAACATAGAACCTTCAAGCTGAATATCTTCTGATGTCCTCCCTAATCCTTGTACACTTCCCCTTAGCAATTCCTTACTCTAATTTTGTCATATATATATGGCTGGATTTTCAGAGATGCTAGGCACCCACAACCCCCAGTGAGGTCAATAAACTGAACGTCCCTAGCACCTCCACAAACCAGCTCAGTTGTTCACATGTGCATTTCCTCAATTGCTCAAATGGAACAGAGGCATGAAAGATACTTATTGTGCATGTGCCACAGCCATGCTTCAAAATTAGAGGCCTAGAAACATGTGTGTAAAACAATCATAACTTTCTTGAGGAAAAACCCTTGCTGATTAACATAGAAAGAAAACAGAGATGCTTCCCAGCTTGGAGTTCAGCTCATTGCTACGATCAGCTAGGATCTCTCTATTCTCCAAACCATACCCCTTCTTCACAGCCACTCTGATAGCCATCTTCCTGGGCACCTGCGCTAGCGGAAATTAAGCTGAAGTTAACTCCTTGTTCACCAAGGACCCGGTAGTTCCCCAGGCTCTTATCTTACCATTAGTTTTTATGCAAAACTCCTTTTGATTTCAAAGAGAATATCGCGTTTCTAATAATGACAAGGAAAAATAGTCATTTTGTTAATGCACCAAATCAGAGTACCCCCTCTCTCCACAACTGAGTGCTGCATAAGATAGTAAAATGGAATTAAAATACAATAAAAATATTTTAAAGCATCTCTATTAACATTCAAAAATGTAGAGACTCACAGATTATATAATTGACAGTAGGACTTTCATACAATGTGCAACACATTCTGTGGAGGGAGCATGGTCCAAAGAATACGGTTGAAATTTACCTGCTACTTCTGACTAATTCTTCTCAATATCAATAACCATGGACATGAAAGAAGAGAAAACATTCTCATAACAGCTACTTCTCCCCATCAACACAATTTCTGTTTTCCTATAAGTGAGGACAAGATAGCTGTATTGTATCCAGCTGACAATATTGTCAAAGCCTTTTTCCACAACAGAGACTGAATTAGCAGAGTCAAGGAGGCCAAAGAAAGAAAGAGAGAGAGATTAGAATATATTATGGATGAATTGTAAAACTTCTTATTTAAAATCAAAGCCATTTTGACTTAGAGAAACACAAAAAAAGAATCCTTAGCTAGTTAAAGGGACACTGACAGAGCAAATCCGGCCCCAAATATGCAACAAACATATTTGCAAGCTTTTTATAAAAATGGATTACCACTGGGAGGAAAAATAAATTAAGAACAAACCAACTATCCCCATTAATGTATGTAATCCAAACTTTGCGGCATAATGCTAATATGTGAGACTTTAAATCTTTTTGCCACCCCCAAAGCTGGGAATAAAAATAAAACTGACTAATCTATTCTCCATGCTCAAAAATTGCAAAAGTTAAACAAACAAAATAAAGAATTAAAAGTCTAATCAAAAGTTTAAGTTTATTAATCTAAGGTTCTATTAAAATGGATAAGAGTATTTTAAAATCTATTATTCTTAACCTTTAACTTTGTATTGACGTCTCTCTTTCTCACATTGTTGTATAATTTTGAAATTAAACATAAAAATATGGAGAGATATTCTGGATCCACTGAAATCAAAACTTCCATTGACTTCATGGATTTTACCCATTGCATTTTAATTAGGTGGGATAAAAAGAAAGAAAAAGTAGTTCTCAGATGACAGAACAGTAGACTCTCAATTATCCAGGATGATAGGGAGAAAAAAAATCCTGGTTGTTAAAATCCCAGATAATCACCATCCATAGGAAATATGGGGCGGAGGGTTTAGTTCACCAGCCACCCTGTTCCGGGGGGAGGGGATATTGGTTCACCAGCTGCTCTGCACCCTGGTGGGGTTTTTTGTGTGTGTGCTTGAGGTGGCAACAAAGCCAGAGCCAGCCCTGCGAATTACGCATATTTTTTTTGACATCCTAGTTAATCCACATCCTGGTTAGTCCAATCCTGGATAATCGAGAGTCTACTGTATCATAAGTGTAGTTTCATCCTAAAGTGAAGCTTTGCTCTGAATAGACTGACTTTTATAATACAAACATCTATACATCTTACCTCTAATCATGCACATTGTGGATAGATACCTGATGAAAAAAATGCCCATTTTATACCTCTCTTAATTTTTCAATTATAACATCTGACTGGCTCGCAAAGTATTTACCCTTCATATTCAACAGACAAAAAATTATTCCACGCCTTCTTCTACCCCCTTCCCCTCTTCCAACCCACCCAATTGTGTCAGACTTTGATATCTGGAGTGCGCTCTCATTCCTCATTCTGATGGTCCTGCCAAAGAGTGGAATTTTTACTCAAGTAATAATACCAAGACATCATTGTGTAATAACATTGGGTCTAATCACATTCTATGAGTCCTGTGAGAAGAGTCCCTTTAGTGCAGAAGTGATTCTCGGTGGTCAATGGCCTCTCTCTGGTGCTAGGGTCTGGATACCCACAAGGGAAGAGAGAATGGAAAGTGGACAGGTCGGGGAGGAGTGGACAGGCTGGAATGAGGTCTGGGTTATTTCTAAATTGCCTCATGGAAATTACTGAAGGCTCTAAAAACAGGACTGAAATATTGCTAAAAAACAATTCTAATGGGATTCCTGGTGAGGCGGAATCGAAATTACTGAACAACAGCCAAATTTGCCATTTTTATATTTTAGCTTTTATTAATATATAGGGTTTTTTTAAGAGAACCAAGTTAAATCAAATTAGGTCTAAAGAACTATGAACCTCCCATGCTGAAACCTTGCATATATCACTCACTGAAAGTCCATGGCCTGTGTCATGCAAGAGGTCAGACTAGAAAATCATAATGGTCCCTTTAGGCTTTAAAATCTATTAAATTGAATTTCAGCCCAGAAACAGTTCTCCCAAGTCACAGCTAACTCCCTGTAAAAAGAAAAAAAAAAGAGTGCTGTTTGGGGTATGCGGGCAAACCTTTAATCACAGCAAAGTTAGAAGACAGCTTTATAATGAAGAGTGCAGTAAACTTCACAGCCCAAGAAATTTACTCTCTTTTCTTTAACATGCTGTAAATATTAAATGCAAAAAAGGGCTGGAACAACCAGGGGTGAAAACTAACAAAAATGTGATGATTTGAAGTATTTTTCTTCCTTTTTCCAAAACAGGGATGGAAGCATTTTTCTGACTGATAAGAAACTTTAATTTGCATCTGTGTCATTATCCTGTCAGCCTGTACATGTATTGACAGGAACACTTAAATAAACAAAATATGCCCAAAGCTCTAATGTCCAATTAAGCCTGAAACTTCAGCTAACTTCAAAGTGGCGGTTCTACTCCAATCTCCAGTGCATGTGGCAATTGCCCCCTGTTGGAATGTTGAGCTAGTCCGGATAGAAGGATACGGGAGCGCTTTAGTATCTCATATTTGACTTCGATCTGCTCTGACAAATACAGTTTTTCACTAGGTAGGACAAAAAAACCACACTCGTAATAGAAACCAATGTGAGTGGATTTTATTTTGTCACAGACCTTTTTCATTCAGAACACTGTATCTCAATCTAGTATTCCATGCTGCAAGACCTGACTTCAAAACTATATAGATTATGGGAAGCATAGGTAACTCTGCATATAGTTGAAGTTGTCGGACACTTTTTGTTATATAAGGTCCTATTTTCAGTTCCTTATAACATTGCCAGATGTTAACCAATGGGCTGAATTTTTCCTTGTTGTGTGTCTGCCTCAGGCTGAAAATTATAAATTATAAATTTATTAATAATTATTATTAATTATTATTATTGAAAATTTCTGGAAAAAGATCATTTCTCAGAACCAAATTGTTGAAAAATACATTATTTTGCCCAAGCTAAAAAATTCCCAAAGCCATTTCATTGAGAACTCTAACTCCTTCATGCTTTGGAGCACTGACTAAATTATCTGGCAGATGGGTCACCGTGGTGTCAAGGGTTTCATCGTCTCCATGAAAATCGTCCCAAATTTGACCAATTTATAAGCCTGTAAATATTTCAGTTCATGCTCAACAGAGACTTGTTACAGTTTGACTGCTAAATTCTCAGAAGATTGCATCTGCACTGAGCATGCCCCAGCCCAGGTCTACGGGGGCTGAGCGCGACTTTCCCTGCAATTGCCCCTAGCAGGCTACTGTGGTGCTAGGCATGGGAACGGAGAGGAGGAGCCTGTCTTTCCTCTGCTCAGTGACCTCCCAGCTGTCATCCAGGCAGTGTGAAGAAGGAAGCATTCACTGAAATGCAGAGGGGTGAGGAGCTAGGACTGGGAGACTGGAAAAGAAGGAGACTGCTATGAGAACCCATGGAATAGAGGAGGTTGGAGAAAGAGAGGACCTGGAACAAGAGGGTGGACTGAACAAATAAAGTGTTACAAAATAGTACGTTCTCTGAAAACTCAGGTCTTAAGCATCGAAAACTGGTGAACACTTTTTACATTAATCTGTCTCAGAGACTCAGTTCTCCAGCTGTAAAATGGAGATAACATCCCCTCATCATACCGAGTTGTTGTGAAGATAATGTCATTAATATTTTACTCACTCACATATGAAAGTAATGAGCCTCATAAAAAAATCCAGGAGGAAATTAATAATTCTGTCTTCAGAACAGTGTTTGAATAGTGTGCAGTAAATAAGGCCGAGGGCCACACATTGAACAAAGACAAAACAAAATGCAAACACTGTCCCATCCCATGCAAAAAATGAGACAAAGGGACAGTGGAAAAAAAATAGAATGTGATCACAGAATTAAAGAGTGCATCATAATGCATATGCAGAAGGGAGCTGAATCATGGTTGCATAGGCAACCTTCATTCTGGCACATCTGAGCTTTGGAGTGCTTGACTTTGCAACCTTAACATCCTTTTAAGGTAGGTTATATAATAAATATGTGGGAAATGTGTTGTGGAAGGTGCTGAATTTTGACCCACAACATTCCCAGCATCCTCCACTGAAAGCCTCAAATCTGTCTTGCCGTCCTACCAGCTTCATTATTACCAATTGCCATTATTGTTCATTCTCCGTTATTGTTCAATTTCTTGCCAGTTGTTACAAAGTGTAAAGCCACAACTGGATGGGGGGTATTTGAACAAACAGTATTTTCAGAATCCACAAGTGTCTTTTTTAAATGAAGTGCATTAGCAACAACGCTGAAACTCCTTAGCTTTATCTTATGTTTGTAATGTGTTGGTTTGCTATTCCACTGCTTGGGGGGGGGATGGGACTTCCTGAAGTTGGCCACTTGTTAATCTTAGAGACATATTTTCCACAAGTGTTATCAGTTTACCAATTTTTAATGACAACTTTCCATTTTATGTCATTTAAAATCTGACATGACTGTAATGCCAGAAGCACACATTCCTTCTAAACTTATCTTTAACATCTAGTATTATAATGTGATATGTTAGGGAATCAAAATCTCTGCTACACATGGTTTAAGAAAAATAATTATATGAAGCTCGATTCTGCGTCTCTGAAGTCAATGGAAGTTTTTTCCATTGACATCATTAGGCACATTACAAGGTCTTTGAAAAGCAGAAATATAAAAATGCTCCCGCTGTGTGAATGTCAGTGCATCAGTCTTGAACAAACAGATCCATTTTTCCTGCCTAATGGTGATTAATGTAGTTTGTATCTCTTATCATTACTTGTTTTCTGTCCAATAGCAGAGGGAAGATCCAACTTTAAGCTGATCCCAGACCAAGAGGGGGACAATATGCCACACCAGCCTCAAGGACCACAGTTCGAGATCTGGAGGGACTGCTGCTACGGGTGGTACAAGAACCCCAAAAGTGGGAAGTTCTTGGACAGTTCTTAGTGCCCCGGAGATTGCACCACAGCCTCCTGCAGCTGGCTCACACAGTATCCTGGGTGGAGCACATGGGTAGAGAGAAGACCCTCCAGAGGATAGCACACCCAGTTTTTTGGCCTGGCATACACAGGAGATTATTGTGCTTCCTGTCCTGAGTGCCAGCAGGCCGGACCAAAAGGGGTGCCCCTCTCGTAACCCTCCCCATCATAGGCATGCCATTTGAACAAGTTGGTATGGATCTCGCAGGGCTGGTAGAGAAGAGCCAAACAGGGAAACGGTTCATCCTCATACTGGTCAATTATGCAACATGCTACCCCAAGGCTATCCCTTTTCACACGGCTATGGTCCCTAACATCACCTAAGTCTAGTGAAGATTTTGTTTCAATTGGGATATCCAAAGAGATCCTGACCAATCAGGGCACTAATATGTCTTCCAAATTGATAGCTGAGTTATGCTACCTCATGAACATCCAGACTCTCAAGATTTCAATGATGGATTAGTCAAATGCTTTAATGGAACCCTTAAGTCAATGCTTCGCAAGTTTGTAGAAGATAATGCCCGATATTCAGCCTCACTGTTGCCTGCCTTATTGTTCGCGATGCAGGAGGTCCCCCTCAAGCCTCCACTGGGCTCTCTCCCTTTGAGTTCCTCTAGAGGAGACAACCCCATGGCATCCTCAATCTCTTAAGAGAAGACTGGGAGGCACAAGAGAGGTGCATCTTAGGAACTACCCATTATGTGTTATGACATCATGAGCGTCTCCAGACCTTGGGCGCATTCGCTTGAGAGAACTTGTTATAAGCCCAGCAAACACGGGAGCAACAATACAACAAAGGAGCTAGGTTATGCAACTTCGAGCCAGGGGACCAGGTTCTACTACTATTGCCATCTGCTGAGCTATCAGCCAAGGCCCCTTTGAGGTGTCCCACCAGGTAGGACCACTGGAATATGAGATCAGGCTGCTGGATGACAGAAGGAGGTATGCACATATCACACAAACTTTTTGAAAGCCTGGAAGGATGAAGAGGCTATATTTATCACTCCTTCATCCCCCAAACCAGAATTGGGACCATTGGTGGGCAGACCCCTGGATGCAGGACTGGTGGTAATGGGAGAGGGCCTTAGCGTCTCAGAACAAGAGAAGTTACTGCGTCGTGTACAGGACTTCCTGGATGTCTCGTCAACACATCCAGAATGACCTCAAAAGCCATCACATTGCAACAACAATGTGGCAGAGGGTGAGAAACAAACATTGACCTCTCCCCAGGAAAATGTGGGATGCAGTATGCCAAGAATTAGAGATAATGCTTTAGATGGGACTCGTTGAGGAATCCAGGAGCAAATGGCGAAGTCTGTTCACATTTGTCCTAAAACCTAATGGGGCCATCCGCTTCTGCATTGGTTTTCAAAAAGTCAATGCTATCTCCCAGTTCGATGTGTATCCAGTGCCCCTCATCAAAGAACTCCTTGGGCAATTATGGGAACAAATATTTGTTGACTTTGGATTTAACAAAGGGATACTGGCAGATCACCAGGGAGTTAGGTATCAGGAGTAAGGCCTGTCCTACTCCATATGGCCTATTGTCCATAACAATGCCTTTCAGACTACATGGGGCAGCTGCTACCTTCCAATGATTGATGAACTGAGTACTGATATGTGGAGGTGTACACAGATGATCTATCGCAGCAGCTAGGAAGACCACCTTTGATACCTAATCAGTGTTTTTAAATCCCTTCGGGAAGCGGGTCTCATGGCCAACTCCCCAAAATGCCATCTCGGACAGGCGGAGGTGACCGACCTTGGGTATATATTGGGAGGGGGCAACCCTCTGATTGACAAGGTGCAGGCACTGATACCCCAACGCCGACAACGGAAAATCAAGTGCACCAATTCCTGGGATTGGCTGGACACTATTGACACTTCATACCAGTCTTCATAACAATAGCAGCCCCCATCTCTGACCTGGCCAAGAACTCTCAACCCCAACAAGTGCGGTGGTCCAGTAAGTGTGAGGAGGCATTCCAGACGCTGAAGAAACGGATAGCTCAGGAACCAGCCTTCGTATACCCAGACTTCTCAAAGGACTTCATACTACAAACAGATGCCTCAAAGTGGGATTAGGAGCTGTTTTATCACAGGAAATCAATGGGGAAGAACACCCCATCTTGCAACTGAGTCATAAGCTGTTCCCCAGAGAAACATATTACTCAATGATCCAGAAGGAGGCCTTGGCGATAAAATGGGATAATGATGCCCTGCATTCCTATCTACTCGGCAACACCTTCACATTGATTACTGGCCAAGCACCCCTCCGGTGGCCGCACAGCGTGAAGGACACCAACCCGAGGATTATGCATTGCTATCTCTCAGTCCAACCATATGATTTCCGCATCTGTCATCAACTCACACAAACAGTTTCCAGACTAGGAGGAGAGGGGAATTGGCCACCCAAAGAGGTCCCTCTTAAGGGGAGGGGTTGACAGTGTGTGCATACCCTGCACTGCAGAGGAAAGGGTTAACCCCACACTATGGGAGGTGGAAGTCCCAACTCTCAGGCAGTGCTGGGCATGCACCAACTGCTGCCTCAGTATAAAAGGGAGCAACCCAGATCATTCTGGACTGACTGCTGGAGAGGAAGGACCTTCAGACAAAGTTCCAGCTGAAGAGCCACCACAGCCCTTGCCTGCAAGAGCCTGAGACTCTGCGAGCAGGATTGGAGCCCTAAGGAGCCCCAGAGGACCATCCACACTGAGGAGTTTGGAGACCCTGATGTCTCATGGACAGGATAGGAAGTGACTCAAGAAGGGTGAGTGAGTGGTATCTCCCACCTGAGTGAGGTCAGCATATTTTGGTGGGATTCCCTGCTGACCCAGTGACAGACCGCTCCATCACTATTAGGGCCCTAGGTCAGGACCCTGTGGAGTTGGGCAGGACTGGGCCCCCCTACCTGGACCATCACTCCTCTGGTTGGGGCCTCCACCATCCCCCACCATGTTGACTCTAGCCATCGGACTGTAACCTCAGCCTCTGGACTGTACCACAGCTGCCCCAAAAGCCACCAGGGAGACTAACCATAGTGATATCACCACCTTGCCTTGCCCCAAAGGGAGATGGGGTGTACATCCACTGTGACACCCTGCCAAAGGAGCAGTGTGGGGTTGAAGTAAGGAGCCTTATGCTGACCTCGTCACAACCACTGATGGGTGGGAGAGGGAGTAACCGCAGAGCTCAGTGCTATGGATGCAGACATTATGGGATCAACTGACATAAGTTAGGTTAGGGCATCCTTTGGGGCTGCTCTAACTTACACTGGAGAACATTTTGGTCTCTGTGGGAGCCCAGAATCTTGGTGGTTCACAGGCGGCATAAAGCCACCCACTGCCACCATTGGGCTGGTCCGTCTGGCCCTCGGAGTCTGCTGTCTGCAGCTGCAGGCAGCCATTTGGGGAGACAGAGTTCCATGTAGATAGCTCCTTTGCTGGCACACACCAGGCACTCACTAATGGAGATCTTATTTTTCCTTTTTTTTAGTTCTGTAGTTCTCTTGACATATAATACAGACCAATCTGGCTACTTATAATGTTGTACTTAAAAAAAACATAGTAAGACTAACTCTGCCCAGAAAAAACTACAGCAACTTTCTTATCAGCCCCCCACCCCATCCCCATTCCTTCCTCTAGTAACCCTATCTGATCTGTTAAGGCTTCCGATATTCACTCCATTCTTTATGTAAAATTACTCATTTGCCATCACCAAGTATAGAATCTGGGATTTCTAACACCAGCAGTATGGGTCTGTACTTCTTGAGTTAAAGTAGTAACTCCATTATCCAGTAGCAGGCTTAAGATTGTTTCAGTTGGATAAGACGTGACATCATTTAATTGGTCGGTATAAAAGCAAGTGGAGAGTTAAGCCATTCACCAATGGACCTAGTACTAATTTACACTGCTGTAAATTAGAGCTGAATCTGGCCCTACATAATTTTCTTGTTACTCCTATGAGTTTTGCCTTTGGAAGAATGATCGTGGATACGTGCAGTTGAACAGGCTCCAGTGTGTCCCTACAGTTAAATGGACATATTAGAAATCCCCGCTCTTCCCCATTTAGAAGAGAAGAGTCTTCTGTAGTAGTTCCTCTCTGTTTAAGAAATTACAGTGGATGTGTAAAGTAATAGCAATAAATAAAGGTAAAACCATCTGTTTATTTCATATTTGTTCATAAACATGAGTACTAATGACTCACATGCTTTATTGTATTTGTTGCACTGAGGGGTTTTCAGATGTATTGGGGGATTTTCACTTAGTTGGATTGTTGACATATAGTTTAAATTCTCTGCTTGTGTAAACTGGCAGAGCTCCATTGAATTCAGCCATTAATGTTATATGCAGATTCAAAGAGAGTCTAGTTAATAGACCAAATTCTGCTCTCAGTTGCAATAATTCCATTGATTGCAAGGGATTGTACTCTGGATTCACACCAGTGCAATCAAGAGCAGACTATGGGCAAAGGACACTAAGGTAAACAACTTCTCAAAAACATTTGACTAAACCCTTAGCTACAACTCATCACATTTCAGGCTAATTTAAAATATTTCTACCCCACAAGCAATTTTCTGGAAAATAGCTTAGGTATTTCCATGGTGTTATTTGCAGAACACAATGAAATCAATGGTCCTACAGGTCCTATGAAAGTCAAGCTTTTCCTTGTAAGGTAAATACCATCAAGTCTCTTTAATCTAGTTTGATAGTCCTATATTTATCCATTTCATAGTGCACTGAAGGGATAACTCTGACAGAATTTTTTCCTCATTTTTCATAAAAGTTTCAGGGCTGCTGCAAAGCTTGGCGATTTTTCTCTTTCCTTTGAAGTGCAATTTTTTTATGACCTCCGCCCTCTCCCACCCACTGCTGCTTCTTGCTGGCCACTGCTATCCCTCACTTCCACCTGAAAGTGCCTCTCCTAAATTTAATGGGAGAATTCTATTCCTGCCAAGTCTACAAGACTCCCACAACTTAAGTCTGCATTTTGAAACTGATGTCAGGTTTTTAAAAAGTATCACAGGATAGCTATAATTAGGATAGTTGTTTTTAAAGAGGCAGAGTGGTCTTGTGGTTGAGGGACAGGACTCTACATCAGTATGGAAATATAGGTACTATTCTTAGTCTGCCACAGACTTCCTGTGGGAAATCAGGCAACTCACTTAAGATCTCTGATTCTTAGTTGTACCATCTTTAAAATACCTTTCAGATAGGGCTGGTTGAAATTTTTCTATCAAAATCCTGTTCAAGGGGAAAGTGTTTTTGACTAAACTAATTTTTTCCCCTCAAAGTATTTGCTTTCCTGGTACACTTTTGATTTTTTTTCCATTGGAAAACTGAAAATGATTTTTTTATCTTGGCCCGAAAACATTCATTTTGGCAGTCAACATTTTTCATGAGGTGGGAAAATCCCATTTTCCTACAATTCTATTCTCAGGTGTGCTGTAACATGAAGCTCAATATTTGTGAATTATATGGTGCTCTTCAGATGGAAAGTGTTCTATAACTCAAAACATTATCCTGTAATTAAATACTGCTGGTTTTTTGGCCTGACTCCATCAGCAACCCATTGAGATTTAAAGTGGTGCAGCCTGGACTAATTAAATTAGTTTTTCAGGTGGAGCTGATTGCAGGACCATAGCTCTGACCACAAAAAGGCGTGAGTATAAAAGTTACTGTGAGAACACTTTGCTCCATATGTTTTGACAGAACCATTAGGAATCAGTCAATGACTTCTGGGTTCTGAGAAGAAAATACTGAGGAGTTTTCATGAAAAAGTTTCAAAATACATTTCATTTGGCAGATTTCCAAGGATTAATTTTTAGATATAGTCAATATTTTTCATAAGAATTTCCACTTTTGGAAATTCTAATTTTTAAAACTTTTAGGTTTGTTTTTCCCCCTTCCTTCCCTCTACCACAGTAAAGGAACTGAAAATGAACAAAACATTTTAAAAAGATGAATGCAGTTTTTAAAATTGGGTTTGAGTATCATTAAAAAGTGGAAAATAAAATTTTGCAAAAATATCTTCCTTCTTCTCTAAAAACAACCATTTTTTCCCAACAAAATATATTTTGTTCATAAGATTTCAATGAACATTAGTTCTGAGACATTTCTAACCTTGGTAGCTAAGCTCTGGCCAACATATCTGATACAGCTGATTGGTTCAGAATACTAAGACCACCATCCGCTCTGCAGTGACAGGATAAAAATGATATACCTATTTCAGCTCTCTTTAGTCCCGAGCCTAGAATCCTTATTCTAATCATCTTTCTCCTTCCCTTTATGCAATATAACACTAGATTTTCCTGTGCATTACTATGATTTTGTTCTCCTAACCAACACTTTTCTTACTTTATTTTAAAAGAAAAATTTTGGCAATGGAATTTGCATGTCCCTGCTAGAAAGGGACTCATACACAGCAGTCTGACACATATGAAATGTGGTTCTAACACAGGACCCATAAAGTAAAAAAAAGACAAAAGACTTAGGAGCATAGAAAAAAACCCTCTTAATTTTAAGATCCAAGGGAACTGAAATAGTTCAGGTTCCAAAAATGCCAATACAAGTTGATGACAATATAGCTCCCAGGCAAAAAAACACCACTCAGAATTAGAGCAAGCCTTTGTCCAGGCTAAGCAAAATGTTTTCAGGCCAGTACAGGCATCTTCCTTAAACCAAGCTTCCCCTGGTAGACTAGAGCAAGCTTCTGCTTCAGTTAAATCCCCAGGTCAGACTGGATCTTAGGTTAAGTTCCTGGGCAAGCAATGTTTCATAACTGGAGCAGGTCTCTATCTTTGCCAGATTTCCCAAATAATCTCTGCTCTTTAAAATCTAGAGCAGCAGGCTCCTCTCTTAAATCAGACATCCAGGCAGGAATGTATCAAAAAAACTGGAACAAGCCTGTGCCTAAGCCAGACTTCCAGATTAATCAAAGTCTTTCAGGACTGAACAAATCTTTCAAACTGGCCAGGACGCTGTCTAAACTAGATTTTAAAGGCCAACTCCATTCCCAAAATGGCTAAATCCTCCCAGACTAGAGCAGGCCTCTGTCTACACTAAGCTCCTAGCCTAGACTTTTAAAACTGAAGCAGGCTTTATAACTAGGGCCGTATCAAATTCAGGGCCATGAAAAACACATCACATGTGAAATCTGGTCTCCTTACATGAAATCTGATCTTTTGTGTGCTTTTACCCTATACTATACAGATTTCACAGGGGAGACCAGCATTTCTCAAATTCAGGGTCCTGACCCAAAAGGGAGTTGCAAGGGGGTCATGAGGTTATTTTAGGGGTCACAATATGGCCACCCCTACTTCTGCACTATCTTCAGAGCTGGGCAGCCACAGAACAACAGCTTCTGGCCAGGCGCCCAGCTATGAAGGCAGAGCCCTACCAGCAGCAGTGCAGAAGTAAGGGTGGCAATACCATAGCATGTCATCCTTACTTCTGCACTGCTGCTGGCGGCGGCTCTGCCTTCAGAACTGGGACTCCAGCCAGCAGCCATCACTCTCCAACAGCAATGCAGAAGTAAGGGTACCAGTACCACAACCCCTCCCCCTTACAATAATCTTGCGACCCCACCCCCACTGCTTTTTGGATAAGAACCCCCTACACTTACACCACCAGGAAATGTTAGCTGTAAATAGCTGAAATCATGAAATGTATGATTTGTTAAATCCTGTGCCCGCAAAATTGACCAAAATGGACCTTGAATTTGGTAGGATCCTATTTACAACACCTAGTCCCTTCCCTTCAGGCTCTGATCAATCAGCCCCTTCCACCTCTTAGTTTCAAGAAAAGGAGAAACCGGTTCTGCGCATCACATCCTGCATTTGATGTGTACCTTCCCATTTCTCTTGGAAATCAATGACCATTTAGCATTATACCAAACAACACCCGCTCGGTCTCCCTGCTCCTAATGACAGAGAAGTTCAAAGAAAGTCTCAGTTCAGAGCCCCACCCAATTTTGCGAGGGTTCACATCTGAAACTTTAGATTCAAACCAATCTGCACAACTTTGATTCTGGTTCAGATCCAAAAACAAAGTCGTCTAACTTTGAATCTGGTTACGTTGTGGCCAAAATAGCAAAGATCTTACATGAATAATTAATCTCACGAGAATTTTGCCATTAGGGGCCATAAGTTCATGAGAGCAGAGTAGAAGATTTTAGCACTGCATAACCTACATTCAAATCTTAGCCTTATTCAGGACTCAAGCATCAACCTAATCAAGGTTTAACTAATGCCTCCTTGCCTCAGACCTACCTTTCAAATACATGTGGTGTAGGGCAGAGCCACTTTATAAACACCTAATTATATTTGCGGGTGGTACCTTGGAAAACTTAGGCTCTGTATTCAAACTCACCTTGTAGAAAGGCTGTTGGTGAAGGAGGAAAATATGCCTGTGCTCGCATTCCACAGGGTCGATCAAACTAGTAAAAATAAATAAAATGCCTTATTGAGAACTAAAATTGTCAATTTGTTTTTTCTCCTTATTTTTTCAAGGCTGTGCTGTTGTATTTATTGGACGATTCGGTCAAATGTTTGCTATCTTTATTTCCAAAAGTGCAACATAGGAGATTTCTAAAAAATTGAAAAGAGTGCTGTGTAATAACTTTGGGCCAGATTTTAAAAGGTATTTAGGTGACTAGTGAGATTTTTCAAAAACATCTAGATGTATTTATTTCAGTGGGTGCTAGGCACACAGATGATTTTGAAAATCTCACTAGGCACTTCAATCCCTTTTAAAAATCTGTCATATCAATCCAGCTATTATGGCCATCTCCTCTCTTCTGCCTTTCAGAGCCATTTGTACTTATTTTTATTTCACTGTAGAGAGTATTAATGAATGGAGTGCTGACAAAATGTGCCCAACAGACCTAGGGACTGAAATCCTTTTACTATCCATAGCATAGGTGTAGCCTATGCAGAAGCAGTGAAAGGCTCACTATTCCCTCGGTTTGCCTCATACATATTCTAGTCTAGAGGGTCTATCTGTAGATGAGTGGATAGATCAGTTTCTGTGTCCAGTCACTCCTTAGAATCTCATCTGAGACTGCCAAGAAGATTCTCTCTGGAGCGTAAAGGCCAATTAAAAGGCCTTTCTAACGATGGTAATCCCTAAACACTCCTTTTCCAGTAATGCAGACCTACAGCTGACTTATTTCCATACAATAGTCCACATATCACTGCTCTCAATCTGTGCCAGAACTTCCATTGACGAGAGTTGGATTTCTGTGCACGATGGAAGGAAAGTATAGCCATGGCATGCTAAATGATCTTTGCATCTGAAAGTGATAAATAGCCTTACAATGCTAATTAAAACATAGCAAGGAGTCCACAGTGGGAGCCAAACTCTTTCCCAACCCAGTTTTACATAATGCTCCTGAACCTTGAATCATTATCAGGGTTTTGGTTCAGAATCCTTGTGTTATAAGGTCTGGCCCATGATTTGACTCAAGATGTAAACTTTTCCCCTGACAGAAGAGTATTCAGAGCTAGAAATATGAGTTATCTACCTGCACATAAAGACACACAACTAGGACATTAAAACTATTCTTTTAAAACAGGTATTTTCAGTGAACAATTTCCTGTAGTGAAGAAAGAGCATCCATTTTAGTTGTTTGTTCTGCAAAGAGTTGCCTACCGTTTTGCCACTGGGGTATCTGTATGAACATGATGCTCTCAAAGGGTTGTAATTTAAAACTCTGAGAAATACATTCATACATCTGATGAATAACACAATGAACACTTGGGAGCTGCGGCAAATGCTGGAAAGCTGATGTGATTACAAAAAAAAAATCTCATGACTGAATTGGATTGTCCTTTAAATGAGTCACCTGACCTCAAAATAAGAGCTTGCCAAGGCTGGATTTTTTTTATTCTGGGTTTATTGTTTCTTAGGGTTTACATGACTGAATTACCATTCTAGAAAATGACAATAACCAATGGCAGCTTCTTTGAAGGGGTTGCCACTGGCTCATTCTGGGTGCTGTGATAACTTTGCATAAATGCCTTTGTTACTAAATAAATAGGGCACTAAAATGGTGACTGTGCTTGCAGAGTTGTGTAACGTGGTGTTAGGAGATCCTGTTGTATATTTGGGTTAATGCTTAATCTGTAAAATGACTCATTTTGTCACACACCAAACATGCTTGCACCAGAACAATGAGTCAATACCACTTAAATGAATTATGAGAATAAAAATTCCACTGCTATCAGGAACTGGCTTTTTTTTTGCCCAACAGGTATTAGCAGTAATGGGGCTCTGGCGGTAATCAGACGTTGTGCTAACAGAGCAGGAGTCTTTCAAAGCAGCTTAAATTATCAATAATTTAATTTGCTTATCAGGAGGGGGCTATATTGCACATGGTCAGTGTATTGACATGTCTAACACAGAAGTTCATGAGCCATAAGGAAAGTCTTACTGGAGTCCACAAGACCATCTTGACAAATGGCAGCAGAAGGCATAATATAAGCAAAAAAAACCTAGAAGTAATTGATGAGTTTTTCCCTTACCAGTCCCTTTTTTTATTATTATTTCCATATATGAATTCTGCCTGTTAATCCAAACTTCGTCAGTGTGACTTATGTTTGTACTAAGGGAATGTCTGTGCAGGGATAAAAGACCCACGGCACGTCTGCAGCTAGCCTATATCAGCTGACTCAGGCTTGTGGGGCTTGGGCTATGGGACTAAAAATTACACTATAGACATTCGGGCTCAAGCTGGAGCCCAAACTCTGGGATCCTTCATGCTCACAGGGTCCCAGATCTCGGGCTCCAGCCCAAGTCCAAACATCTACACAGCAATTTTTCAGTCCCAGAGCCCAAGCCCCATGAGCCTGAGTCAATTGACCCAGGCCATGGGTTTTTATCCCCATGTAGACGTTCCCGATGGGACATTTACCCATTTCTGTCAGTCTAAAGGCAACCTAAAGTGGGGCTAAATGCAATTTTCATCCACACTTTAAGGCCCCTTCCATGAACCAAAACATAACAACAGATCTGAACACTCTCAATATGGAGATTGCAAAATACAAACCTTCCCAAACTTCCGCATGTTCACATTCAGCCCATTCCAGATTCGTTTGAAATATAAACTCTAACCCTGCTCTGGAATTTTGATTGGTCTTGTTAATCTTGTTTCTATATTTCCTCTTTTTCAAACATACCCCTTTTTAAAAAAATCAAATGTTTGTCCCCTGGAACATTTTTCATTTATTTTAGTTCAGTGATCACCTTGCTACTGACAGCCATATGATATGTATTTTGTGTAAGCACACATTCTTTTTCCACTTCAACAATTTTGCCCCGATTCATGTTTTCATACTTAATTATTTTGTTTGTGGGTGAGAGAGGGCATCTATAACTTCTTGGGTCTTTCTCAGATATAAATGTTTCTCTGAAGGAGCCACAGCCCTATTCTCTTCCAGGGCAGGGATACCGTGGGTCAGGTCTGGTATACAGCTGGTATAAATGGACATATGCTAATTCACATCACCTGAGGATCTGACCTTTTAATTCCTGATGCACCATAAATTTAGACTTAATATGTTGAAAATCTGATATTTTCATGGTCACTTTTTTACATTTTGCTTCTCACCTCTTACCACTTCAAAAAGAAAACAAAACTATTTTTTTTTCTAAAATGTCAGTCGCCACTATGCACAGGACAGAGAAGTTCAAGTGAATTTAAATATGATTTATATGCCAAAAATAATAATTTTCTTTTTAATGGTTCCCTTAAACAGTGTAACTCAGTACCTTCACTTAAGACTTTCAGCTCATTGTGCCATTGAACTAAGGATTTTTCCACCATTATGCCAAGGATTCTTCATATCAATGTCCTGTAGTCGTTAACCTGCTCAGCATTTCTGTCGGTCTTTAGTTTTTGCCCTGAAATATGCTCTCCATTTATCTACTTTGCCATTTATTAGCAAAGGAATATACAACTATTTAAGGGATGGAGCGGACTGAAAAACTTTACTTGGAATCCTTTTCCATGGAAAAAGAGTTTGAATTAAAATCTAAATGTATCACAGGGATGTGTTGATTTTGGCAAACTTTTAAGGTGGTTAAAAATAAAAACTAATCATCTGGGCTCTTTTTTTTTCAATGACAACATTTTGCTTCCACTTTATCATTTCAATTAATTTTGCATCTACTTTTGTATTATACCAAAATATTCATTCTAAAATCTTCTGTCTAATATTTGGACAGTATCAAAATGAAACATTGATGTTTCCATATCAATTTTTTTCAGAATTTTCACATCTCTGGAAACTTCTTCTTCTGATTGAGCACAACAAATTTTAATGTCAGAACTTTCTGTTTTCCAACCAGCTCTACTAAGGGATTGGTATTAGTTGTGTAGCTTCCTATCTGCTGATCCTTCTAACTATTGTCATCAGCAAACATGGAAATCTTGTTTTCAACACCCTCATTTACAACATAAGCCCATTGTATAAATACAGTCCCTCCCTTGCCAGGTATCTCATTGTTCACAAACTAATCTTGCCTTTTAAAGGTGACAGTAATTTCCTGTGTTCAAACAAGATATGGTGCATCAGATATTTGTGTTCAATAGAAACTCAGAAATAGCGACTGATAAATCTCAAACTTCGGTGATTGGTGGTAGGGCCATTTGGATGATTAAAAATAAAGTAAAAATATCCCTTATACACTGTTGTACATCTTCAAAGCACTTTATTAATTTATTAATTAACAAATACCTCTTACAGGGTGGGTATATAAGTGGTATTGCCAGGGCTCTGTGTACAATGTGACAAGCCAAGTTAAATTCTGCAGGAAGGGCCTCTGTTTCTGGGGCCTACTGGCAATTCTGTAGCAGTTGCATTTATATTATAAAAGAAAAGGCCAGGTCCTGGGCTGATGTAAACTGGCATACCTCTGAAGTCAGTGGAGCTATATTGATTTACAGCAGTTGAGGATTCATTTAATTAAATATGAAATTACATGTTATAATAGTAGATTCAATTTAATTTTCACTGTCCCCACATTTTCAATGTGCCAAGTTTTTTCTTCTGGTATACATAATTCATAACTACATCAGAGAAGCTGCCAAGAGGAAGCTAAAGGTTCTGGCAGTTGGGCATGGGGCAATTGGGGCTTTTAGCATCCAAGAAGATTGAAGAAAAACCACAGTAGCCAAATACTTCTGCTAAAATGATCAGTGAACTATTTCCCTGTGTTAATATTTAATTTGTCATTTTAGGATTTCACTATTAACCTATCACTGGAATGAATGGGGTAGTTCTCAACTCTCAGAGTTATTGTTAAAGGCTGTTTGCAGAAGACAACTTTGCTACAATGCACATTAGTTCACATTTTAAAGATTTTTCTTCAGAACCATGAAGGCTAGGAACATAATTTTTTTAAAAAAATTGAAAGATGAAATTCTAGATCCTAATTCTAAATTGACGAATGGATTCCACTCCTGCAGAATACATGCAGTATATGTTCAGCTGATGTCCCATCATATGACAGACTGTAATAAGTAATCAAAAGCCAACTGTGGTTATTCTGCACATTAATTCAGATTTCTACAGATCATTGTCCAGGCAGTATAGCAGTTGTCTATCTGTTTTGTCTTTCATTGTGACAATGAAATAAGCATCAGCTATTCCATGAGGTAAAGGTCAAAAGAATTTGGCAATCAACTCTATTAAGCACTCCTCCATTAACCCTTAGTGCCCTCCACTTTGTTCACAACTGTAGCCTAACTAGACTTCACTAGCAAATAAAAAAATGGTGCTTGTAAAATTCCTTATTTTATTAGCTTTAGGGATTGTTCTGTCACCCCCTGAAATCAGTGTCTACACTTCCACTGACCACCATGGTGAAGAATCAGACTCCAGTTTATAAGGACCTCATACTGCTGTTGTTGAGAGCAATGTCAAAACTCCCATGGATCTTAGTGGTTACAGGATTATGCCACTTAGTCTTTATTCATTGTACAAAGAAGTACTGCATAATACAAAATAGGACAAATATTGACACCATTCAGAGGGTAATGAATCATATAATAAGTACAGTGGATCTTTCTAGAGTGTGAAGCAAAACAATTTAACTGGAATCTTATAATTGTCCTCACAAAACCCGACTACTCCTTTTTCATGCAGAGAAAGCAGTCAAGTCCCTGTATTCAAGGTTTCATGGAAAAGGCCACACAATGAGAAATCAATAAAGACAACCCTCTCCATTAGTTTACCATGATGACCTTGTACTTCAAAATATTTTCATTCCTTTTCTAAGAACTCAGTAGATGTGACCCATGTTTTTAAACATCTGACTTGTGCCTCTTTTGTTGACTTTGGGCCTAATGCATCTATTTCTCCCTTACAACCATTTCCCAAACAGTCCCATCAATGACTAGTGACCAGGCATCTAGCTAAAATAGACAAAAAGATGTGCTATTCACTTGTTCTCTATTGGCCTAATTTGTTCCCGTATCTCCCTTGTTCAGATCTACTTTTACTGAAAAAAAATGTCTCTCTTCCTGACATTCTTTCAATACCTGAGGTAAAAGAGTCTGAAATTATATCTTTGCTGCAGAAATCTAAAACAAACCAGTGCGGACACATGGTCAGTGTGGGGAAAGGAATATTTTAGTTGAATTGAAGTAGAAAAGAATGGTCAGCCAGAAAGGCCAGAGAGCAGGTAAAGGATATGGTATAGAACCAACAGCTGAATTAGGACTCACACGACATTTTAGAAATATAGAGGGAGAAGTGTCAGGAATTGGTGAGAGCCTACATGTGAAGAGAGGGGAAAATAGGAAGCTGTAGATAAATTGGGGAGAAAGAGGACGATGCTCATTTATCTTATACCTTTTCAGACCCTGCTATTTATTGCTTTTCCTGATATCCCCTTTTCTCCCAAGCCCTCAGCAAGCAAAGTAAATCAACAGACCTTCATTTACACCAATGCAATTCACACCACCATTTATGTCATTCCTGAATTTAACCCAATCATTTAATCTCTTATCCAAATATTGGCTTGTATTTTAGATATGTGCAGGAACAACATAGATACAATAGAAAAAAAAGGTTGACACCATAGCACATGCACAGAAACAGTAAATTCCTATATATGGGGAGAAATCAAGGGAGTAAATATACTAAAGATACAAGAAAATATAAATGTTAAAGTTATTCAAGTGCACAGTTTCTCTTCCAGGATGATGCTTTTCATACCAGACCATACCAGAAATAACAACCTCATCTTTTTTCTCTCAAACAAGTCAAATTGGTTTAGCCGGACTCCTGAGTTTTAATACCGGAATCTTCTTGGACTCTAAAGATAAGGTATACTCAAAACAGTGCACTATGGGATGGGAGGCATGTGGATTAAATGGAGTAGGCTGTATTCCTGAAGAGCTTCTGCTTCCCCCACCTTAATATTCAGCCAAAAGGAACTTCCCTTTGACTCAAAATAGCTGACCTCTCGTCAAATGCTGTGCAAACACTGGATAAACTACTATTAACTGGGGTGAGGGTTGGCAGAACATTATTTATTTTTTTCTGCTATCCAGTTCTTGGCATTCTGACCATTCCTAGCCCTCAGACCTGACTACTTCAGTGATCTGATAATATGGAGGAGTAGTTATGGGCTGTTTCATAATTTCACAGTATGCAGTGATCTGAGGCAACTTAGAGGGGTTTATGAAAACATGCATAAAATTTCCCCCGATATCTGTGAAGTATAATTAAACCAGTCCTTCCTTTTATCATTCATATGACAGGGTCCCAAAATTCACCACTCTTATGAAGAAGTACAGAATAACATTACCAATCTGGCTCCATTGAACTCCAAGCTGTAACTCTGAGGTATTGGTCTAGGTAAAGAGATCACACCACTTGGAAAGAAATGTATTTCTATTAGTATTAGCAAAAAGGATTTTTTCAAACAATATTGTGTAGCAGCACACTGGCCAGCCTTGGAACAGCAGTTAGTTAATAAAGAACATTTTTACTAATGGAAACGATTAGAGACATTTTGTCTGACATGTGGGTCTCTTCAAAATCATGTTGCTTCCACTTTGTCTACACAATTTTCTGACTCATTAAAGGGTAGCTCTTGCGCCCATTGAAATCACAGCTGAAATCAAGCCCTTAAGACCTAATAATTTAAAAAATGACTATTAAGTACAGTGCCCTTTTGAAAGAAACAGTCTTTGTAAAGACACTGCCCAATGCTGAATAACCAGGAAAGCATTGAAGAGAGATGTTCCTCTTCCCTCCCAGCATTCCTTGATAGCATGTGTCATTATCTATCCGCTTGTACAGTGGTTGAGATGTAATTGAAGCAGAGGTGGGACACACAAACTCCCATTTCTGAGAGTTAAATGCCTCATTCAACTAAACAGAATGGTAATATCTGCCATTGTGTAAGTTATTAGCAATAGCAGGGCTGGCTGTACTTGTCACTTGGCAGCATGGGATCCCAGTTGCCACTTGCCACAATGGCACAGTGTGCAAAATGACTAGGCCCATCATGACAGCTGTGTACAATGGAACCATACGGATTGCCATTTACATCATGAAAGCTAGGACTTAGAGATCCTTTACATTCCATCTGCAGATGTACTGACCTCCCTGCCCGGTTACCAGGTGCACCTATGAAATAACCTCACTCCTTTAAGACAATATTGTCTCTGCACAAATGAAGGATAACTAGCATTAAGGAGAGCTTAAAATCCCTCTTACTGATAAACAGTGAGCTTGTGGGGGAGTTTTGGAGTTTTCCATTTGGCAAATTATGAGCTTTTGCAGGACTACAGAGTCATTTTACTCTTCCCCCTACTAAAAAAGTAAGAACATTGCCACTTTCAAGAGAAAAAAACAGTGAACTGTGGTTTGCTCATTGCCAGCCCTTGGCCATTGTTCATAGCATCAGAGAGAAGCAGCTCTATCTGTTCTGTTTATATGCTCAGCTTTGATACAATGACTCAGGGAACGCTGCTAACCCTCCCCTCCACCCAGGTTATTCAATAACTCCTCCTGACAGGTCCAGTTGTACACTCTGTAAATAATTCATGTTTGTTATTTGAAAAAAGATAAAGATTAGACACTTTCTATGCATCTTCTAAATAGAGACAGACAGGAACTGAAATACTACACACCTGTTCATGTAACCACATTCACAAAGAAAATACCTATAGAGTGATAGGGTCAGACACCCACTTGTTCTGATACCAACTGAGTTAACTTAGTAGGACTGTGTAGCCATTGAGTATCAATGTGCCAGTGTTTTGTATAACCACACAGAAAAGCCCTGAACAGTTCTATTTTTCATTACAAAACAGAAACTTAGGCCCTCCCTACAAACACAACTTGTACCTGGTTCACTAAAATTGGTTATTAAATTGGGGGGGATTATTTAATTGAAATTTGAAATGATTTTAGTGAAACCAAAGCATGCTTTGCATGTAGGGTGGCCCTTAGGCCAAGTTTTCCAACCTTTCAGTGAACTTGGCCCACATGAGCCTAAGGCAGTTTATGGTTTCAGGTGGGAAATATGCAAAAATATGGCGGCGTCACATGGTTTAGACACAAAACCAAGGAAACGTGTGGCTGTTGTAGCAGATGTTGCTTTGAAGTTCTGCGGTTGTTGGAGGCCAGACAGTAAAGCAAATTGCAGGGGTGCAAACCCACAAAGCTTTAAAGTGAAAAAATGTTTGCAAGACTCCTCAAAAGCCCCAGATGCTGAGTTTCAGAAAGATCTAATTGTTGTACTCCCAGATGAATCACTTCTGAAAAGTATGTAGGGAGAGAGACAGGCTGTTGAGAAAGTCTAACTAGAGCTCAATCTCTTACCTCACTGCTCCCCATACACAAAAATTGGAGGTTAAAAAAAATTACATTTGTGTGGGGCTTTTCCCCCTGCCGGGTGTTAACTCATCATTAATGTGTCTGTGCACAGCTCAGCACAAAGAAATTGTTGTTCTGTGGTATGATTACTCAGCAGTCAGCACTGGATATCATGCAGGGATTTTCCTGGTCATTTTTATACAGTTGATCATTGCAACTTGCTGCCCCGATTGCCAGATCAGCAGAAAGTCCCACCCATTTTGCACAGGGCAGAGCCTGAAAGTTCACAGGGTGAGCAGCAGAGATTTCCCTATACTACACCTCGAATTTCCCTAATACCTTCCCCCCAGTTTTGTGAACTAGTTACATGCAGTATGGCCAATTTAGTTATTGTTTGGAAATTTGAATTGAAATTGGAACATTAATACACACTTTAAAAGCATATGAAGTGTAGGTTAAAATACATGTATCTGAAAAAGTATAATAGATTTGAAAAGTATGAACATAGACTAGCTTCCTTATACAGTTGTTTTTTGTGACAGTCAGTGCATTTATTTCTGTGATGTTGGCCAACCTAATCATTTCAAATTATGATTTGTAAGCAAAGTCTAAATGAGCTCTCCCTGACAGCTAGTGATGAGCTGGGGGCTGGCGGAAAAGGCTTCAGTACCAGATTGTGTTTACATTCACAGCCAATATACCTAGGTATCCAGCAAACAAAACTGTGTTGCCCAAGTGATAGATTTTTGGCAGGGGTTGGGTTACAAATAACTTGAATGTGTATGTGGGGGGGGGGCGGGAAACGGCAGTAATGAAATGTTGTTCTGATTGTATGAGTAAAAGGCAGTAGAACTATACTTAGCCTGTGCTGACTGAGGACACCAAAAGAGGATGGGGACAGGTGTTATACTTGATGGTCTGCCTGATTCACAAGTACTATTTGACCTGCCTCTCATAGATAAATACATAGATAGTATTTTGTTTTGTAAGGTGACCACTACAGCTGAAATCACTGGTAATCAGAGCGATGGAGTGAATGGTAGCACTCATTCACTGGTAATCAACTGGTGGCACTCAAATCACTGGCACTCTGGTGGCACTCATTCACTGGTAATCATTGGTGGCACTCAAATGACTGGTAATCAGAGCGATGGAGTGAATGGTGGCACCATGAACAACAGTGGCCAGAGCGAACAGTGCACAGCTAGAAGAACGAGCAAGGTGCCTTCTTGCCCCCAACCTGGGAGGTGAACTCATGTGAAAGCACCTCTGACTCTGAGTCTCCACCGACCAAGGACAACACAGGTGAGTGTTAACGAGGCTGTTAAGAATGCTGGAGACACAACACAGTTCATGCGAACAAACATGGCCGTGGCATCATATTTTCTTTTTCAGCAAGAGATACCACACACTACAAACTGGAGGCCAATGTTAAGTGCATTCTCACTTGTTCATCCTGAAGTTGAACACTGATTCCAAACAAGACCAGCAAATGCTCACTATCTGCAAGAAAGTCAACTGACTCGCTAGAAACATGTGGTGCAATGCTGAAAGACTCAACAGTTGAAAAAGTGAACAACTCTCTCGTCACATTCAAAATCTCTGCATACATGACTGATGAATACACTGAGGCAAATGGGCATCAAGTATTAAGTCACTGCCTTTTTTATCTTGACGTTAGTGTTAGGCCAGTAGATGCATTTCTAGATGTTCAAGGTTTAGATGACACATCGGCTGCATGCATCTGTGACAACCCACATCTTAGAAGAGTTAAATGCTTGTCAATTTGACCCCAAATAGATGGCTGCTTGTGCATTTGATGGAGCTGCAAACTTCTCTGGAAGACATGGTGGAGTACAAGGTTTACTCCGAGAAAAGTGTAGCCTAATCTCTCCTATACACACGGCAGAGGCCATTTCCTCCAACGAGCTCTAGTACGAGCTGCAGACTCTTCAAAAGACATTTAAAAAGCTATAAATGTAATGTGTTTATTATATTCTTTTGCTGAAAAAAGTCCAAAAATACTGAATATCTTCAAAAATACAGACGATTCACTGGGACTGAAGTTCAAATTGGTCCAACCCGAGAAAACCCTCTGACTTTCTCATGAGCGACTCCTGGCTGTTGTCTTAAAATTACTCCAGCCGTTATTACTGGCTTTGGAAAGTATCTACCAAGATGGGATGGATCTAAGTAGTGAGGCTGGTGGATTACTTTTGTTACTACATTCAAAAGAAGACTATTGACATTCTCTCTCTTGTAAGTTTACTGTTGAAACCACTTGGGTCATTAAACAATGCCATCCAGGCATCTGCTAAAACAGTAGTAGATCTTTGTCCAGCAATAGAAGCTACATTTGGATCAGCAGGGCCCCCTCCTCTGAGCGTTTGGGGGCCCCCTCCTCTGAGCGTTTGGGGGCCCCCTCCTCTGAGCGTTTGGGGGGCCCCTCCTCTGAGCGTTTGGGGGGCCCCTCCTCTGAGCGTTTGGGGGGCCCCCACCCTCCCCCCCACCAAGGGCTGGCCCGGCTCTTGCAGGTGGGCGGGGGAAGCGCTGCAGCCGGGGGTGCCTCGGGAGCGGCGTGCCCCGCTGTCCTCTGCAGCCGCCGGGGCGGGGGAGGCGATGGAGCCGGGGGTGCCTCGGGGCGGCTCCTGGGGGGGCACGGGACAAGCAGCGGCTGAAGGGCTCGGGAAGCAGCCAGCCATGGCACCGGACACAGCCGGGGAAATGCGGTGCGGTGCCCAGGGGGGATGACTACGAGTAGAGCTGTGTACCGGTCCCCAGACTTCAGGGGGCCCCCCTGAAGTCCGGGGCCCGGTACAGCTCTACCCATTGTACCCCCCCCCCCCTCCCCCCCGTCGCCAGCCCTGTGGATCAGAGTTATCAATTGAAAAAGTACTGGAAAAAGCAAAGACTTCAGTCCAGAAGTTGACTAGTGAAGGCATTTATATTGAATCCTTAAGTGAAGAGGACAAGAAGTGTTTGTTAAGACAACCGAAAAAGTACACATATTTGATTCTTAAAAATCTACAAAGGCAACTTCTAGATTCTACTCAACCTCTGTGTAGCTTTTACAGATCCCTGTCCTAAGGAACACTGACAGTTGAGTGAAGGTGAGGCACCACCAGCAATGGGGCTGCCATGTGCTCAGGACAGAATGGAGAATTTGAACACAGAGTGGAATATCCTACAACGAATGAATGAAGATTCGACTTCAACTTCTTTTTTATCATCACTAGTGGCTTAACCTAATCTTTATGCTGTTTCCTGGGATGAAAGAAGTCCGAATTCATCTCTTGCTACTCCCAGTCACAACAGCTACAGTTGAGCATTCTTTTTCATCATTGAATAGAATTTTGTGTTCTGAAAGAAGTTGCTTTCTGCCTGATCATGTGAATGAACTAATGAGCATATCAACTAAAGGAATGAAAGTATCAGGCACATAAGAAGCCACCAAAGATGAACACATTGCATTCAAGAAGTTCATTAACAGAGTTGTGCAAAATTATAACAAGAAACCAAGAAGGATGTCGATGTAGTGCTTCATAGAAGGCTTGGGTAGCCAACTTTAATTTGTGTGATGATTTTAAAACATGAGTTAAATGTAATAAAATGGTGATGAGACATTTTTCAGTTTTACTATGGTGCCATCCAGCCCACCTTCATCCTCACGGTCTTACCCCTCATTGACCCTGTCTTCACCCCACCCCCCATTTTAATTCCTGGAGAAAACAGTGATGAGCAACATTTTGCAACAGCTATCTACTGTGAATTGCACTGAACATAAAGCTCACTCAGATAGCAACAGGCCCTCGCCTCAGCTGATATAGATCGGCATAGCCACTTGCTGATTTATACCAGCTGGTGGTCTGGCACATTGTTTTAGTTTTTCCTAGCAAGAGGGTCATGGCTAACAGCAGACTTAGAAATGCCAACTGTAATTCTAAAAAAATATTTTCAAAGACATGTCACAGCTAATACAAGGGATAATGTTTCTCATGCTGTGAATGATCAATGTGTGGTTTGGCTGAATATAAACAAGAGAAAACTGAGTTTTGCACACTGTTCTCTGGTATTTAGGCAGCATGGGGGACAAGGATCCACTCAAAAGAAAAACTAAAACAGGCTTAAAAAAACATCATTCTAGGTTCACCAAAAAAAAGTACCTTGGTATTTCAGAGTAATGGTCTAAGTCTCTGCAATAATTATAGTGGAACACAGTGGTATTGAAGGCTTGATTGTTATCCCCTTTGCTACACTGGATAGTTCCTTACACTATGAGTATTCCCACTGAAGTCAATGGAACTACATGCAGAATACATTACTTCTCAGTGTACAGGGAGCCTTTATTTAGCTAATGGTCACCAGGGATCTGCAGAGCCTTTTCTAGTTGTTTTCAGAATGAAACATTTTAACAATCAACAATGAGAGTGAGGGGACATGGTTCCAAAAAAAAAAAAAAAGCGCCCCCGTTTAAAATAATCCACATAATGAAGAAGTTGCAATATCACTGTTTCATGCATGAACATTTGTTTAGGGCAAGTGGCTTCTCTGAGCAAGGATCCACATTCAAACCGCTCCAGAAGAGTGGAGTACGTCACATGTGTAACAGTACAGGATAACTGCGTCTGTGATCCTCCTCCGCTCCAGGAGCGCCCAGGTAAGCCTCCAGCTGTGCCTGGTTTCCAGGCAGGGACCTGCATACCATTCCCTTCTGACCAGGATTTCAAGGCTGCACAGCCCTCTGACATGCAGTGTGCCTATTGGCAAGTGCCTATGCTGTGCTTTCTCTCCGAGGGCTAGGACCACTGTATGCCAATAGTTATAAGTTACCACACAGCTCTTCCAAAGCAAGCACATGTACTTAGAGACAAAAGCATACAGAGAAAATGTATAAAAATAAAAAGGTGCTATACACTTAAAGATATCAGAAATAGCTGATCAGTTCTAAGGGGCCCAGGAAGGCCAAAATCTTTCCAGACCTTAAACAAAGATTAGGGCCCCCTGTTTGCTAAAACCCAAGTCTCTTTAAACTCAGCCTTTTATACCAAAACTCTTGCTTTGTCTCCTAGTCTCTTGAAAACAGGTAAACCTTCCCTCCCTTTATTCCACAGGAGGACACGCTTCAAAGCCAGCCTTGTGATTTTGACTTAATTACCCCATAGTGATTCCAAGAACACACAAATACACATCACCTGCTTCAGTCCAAAGGCCTATGAATATTCCACAGCTCACACCATCTGTCCCATCTCAATATAATGGTTTTTTGAGGTTTTTGTGTTTTAAACATAGATTGCAATATGGTCCCCCCAGACAGTGCAAGAGGTTGTAATACCAGTCACAGCATGCTCATCCCTCCAGATATAATCACTGAGCAATTGAGGAAAGTGCTGCCTGGCATGTGTGAAGCTGTGTGCACCTCAGGGAGAGGAGAGAGAATAATCTCATCAAGAGTTGCAGAGAGATGATAGGAGCTGGATGAGAGAAAGGCAGGAAAGGCAAGCAAAGATTTTGTAGTACTGAAGCAAGGGAAATCTGGCACCTACATAGGAGTTTGAGAGGAAAGAGCAGCATTACTGGCACCTAATTAGGTGGGTGAAATTAGAGAATGTCCAATGAGGAGGTTTCACTGAGGACACAGAAGGCAGGAAGCCCTTGTTTTCCCCATCTTAAGCCCTCATCCCAACTTTCTTTCTCAATCACCGAGGACAACAGCACCATCCTGCCTGTTATTCAGGCCCGTAACCTGGCCCTCATCTTAGACTCAGGTCTCTCTCTAGGTCTTCACACCCAGGCTATGTCTAAATCTTGCCTATTCCTTCTGCATAACATCTCTAACATCTAACAGCCTTTCCAAACTCACCACCAAACAGCTAAAACTCACATCCAGGATCCCATCTCAGTTACTTCAACAGCCTTGTCTCTGTCCATGACAAAACACTACCTTGCCCCACTCATGCCTATTCAGAACACTGCTACTGAGATCCTTCTCCCAGCCCACCTCTTTGACCATGTCCCTCCTCGCTTCACAGCCCTCCACTGCTTCCCCGTCTCTAGTGCATTAAATGTAAGCTATGTGCCTTCACTTTCCAAGCGCTTCATGACTTTCTTCCTCCCTTTCCCTCTCCCCATATCATCCCTCAATCAGTAATGAGATGCCAGCCTCCAGTGCCCATTTCTCACATTTTCAAACAAGCACCTTTGTGCTTTCTCCCATGCTCACCCTCACACTTGGGAGCAGCTCCCCATAAACAGCCACAAAACTCCTGCAAACTCCTCCTTTCCATACTGCCAGCAACAAACTTAACAACTGTTACACCACTAGTGTGCTGAGACTACTGCCTATCATGCTGACAACTCTTGTCTCAATGTTTCTCCATACTCCCTCGTTGGAGATATACCATCTGTTGCCTCCTCTCTTATACTGAGCTTGTAAGCTCTTTGGGACGGGGACTGTCTTTGTTTTGTTTTTACAGAGCCTGGCGAAATGGGGTTCTGGTCCATAAGGCTCCTAATGCAACTGTAATACTAATACTACATAATAATAAACAAGGAGAAAATCAGGTGCCGCTCTGAGAAAAATGAGCTTCTAGACAAATGCTTTTGACAGGGAAAGGAGAGATCCACTGTGCACTGCACCCAACTATGTCTCTGCACATGTGCAGCTCCATGTGTCAGGGAAAAAATTGCTGATTGCCCCTCCGGGTTCCCCCAGTCAGTGGTAGCCAATGTGGGAAGGCAGGAACCTATTCCCCAGGCACCACAAGGAGTTGGAAGGTAGCCAAGGCACTGGGAAAATCAGTGAGGACCACAGTTTTGGAGGGAGCTGGAATGCTGAATGGAGGGTTGGTGTAGAAGACAGTGTTAGCAGGAAAGAGGGTGCAAACATGGGTCAGCCTGGGGAGGGGATTGTTGGAGATAGACAGTGTCAGGGCCCTAGGGAGGAAGGAGTCTGGGCCAGGTTCCCCATTTCTGAACCCCATTCTGTCCTCACTGCCCTCCAGCCTGCCCTCCCTACTAGTTGCTTCACCTCATCTTGCAAAATGCACCTTTGGTTTTCTAATCCCTGACTTGCTTCTTGTATCAGGCAGGGCATCAACATTCCCCCCAAAATTGATTAATCCACTATAAATCAAGTACTGCTTTTCTTTAACAGTCAGTCTACTCCTACCTTTTCCTGGTCAGGTGGGCAGCTCATGTGATAACAGTCTCTTTCTGCTGATAGTTAGCACACGACCAGCAGATGTCATACCATTCTGTGAACATTGATAGCTGTGTATTCATTCCTGGACAGTCAACACATTCTTCAGACCATGTAAGATTGCTTTCAATGCCCAGATGTGAGGCATGCATTTATTTCCATGACATTTCTTGTGTAATGAGGGGGGGGGAATAACAGCCTTCTATCTTCAAAATATGATTACATGCTGTACACTCAGCTCCTCTTTAAATCTGAAACTATGGATGTGCTCCTACTGCTTTGGTTTTTGTCTTCTGGCAACCCTGCTGTTGCTTCCTTAACTGCCTGAAGTTGAATAGCCTTTTTTTTAGCCTCATAGATTGCCAACAGTTTTGCTGTTGAAACTGGGAGCAAGTGCAGCATGTTAATAGATTCAAGTCTTGATTGCCTTCCTCCAACTCCAGATGCCGACTATATATGCCTTGCTCAGGGTGTCGTCATCCTGCACAATATCTCTGCCTTGTTCTCAAGTGAAGTAAAGGAAGAGTTTTACTTTCCTGTTGCTGACATCCTCCCCAGTGGCTAGGTCTGTACACAGCTCTAGCTCCTCCTTTTAGGTTTGTGCCTGCAAAATCCAGGCCTCGGAAGTTTCAGACTGAGTCGCATAGCTCACATTGCCAGGTGCTGCACTGCAGAGAACTCACCCCACTGCCACCAGGCATCATTCACAAAGAAGGAAACCAAATGCAGATTAAATTGAACACACAGAACATTACTGAACCCAGTGGACTGTTCTGTCCATGTGGCTTAAGTACTTCCAGCCTAATTCCCCATCTTCTCTGCTATCTTATTAGCTCATCACTAACAGTCCCCCAAAGAACATGTGTTCTCTGACTCCGATTCCACTGATATTACAAGACCCCAATTTTTAAAAGAAATTTAGGTGCCTAATTGGCTTACTATCCTACATCCCATTTTCAAAATGATTTGAGCCCCAAATCCTCAAAGGTAACTAGCTTCTACTTATTTTAGCTCATCAGTTGGCTGTGATCATTGTGTGCAACAATGACCCGCCCATCCCCCACAGATTTTCATGAGAAACATCATTGTAATTTCATTTCTGGTATTTCATGGTGGAGAAATTTTTTAAAAAATTCATTTTATTTATTTTTTGGTCAAAATGGCATGTGTTGCATCATATGCAGTGCTGTTGTAACCATGTGTGTCACTGATCTATTTGAATAGATAAATTCTTCTGTGGGCATGACATTTGTCTGACTTAAATCTCAAAGCCAACTCTTTTAATCAGTGTGCAAAATTGTCAGATTTTACATGAAATGGTCAATTTTAGAAAATTTAAGACCTAAATTGGAAAACCTGTTGGTAGGCTTCAGATTTGGAGCCTAATGCTGAAATTGACTACAGGTGTGAGTAAATCCCTGCATCCCTATAGACCCTCATTGGGGCTATGCAGACAGCAGTTCTGCTCTTATGTAACAGTCATTTCTCTTTCTCAAAATAGTGACATCTCTGCACCAGGAGTCCTCTTTCATAGCATCCCACAAGATTCCATTTTTACACTTCTGTTTTTCTCTGCCTACATTCTACATCTTCATCTTTTAGTCTACCTTTAACCTAAATTGTTCCTTTTGCACTAATACCCAACTATCTATATTGCCTTTCATAATTCTTCCCTGCCTGTTCTTTGCTTGCCTTGACCAAGTAAATTTGTGGCTTCTCCAATAAACATTTGAGATTGAGTTCCCTTCCCTTCTCTTTTCTCTCCTTTCAATGCATGTTTATTTCTCACCCATTATTTGTCACAGAACTATAACTGTACCATTTACTTTAACTAAAGATGTTTTGGGGAAAATATGAAATTTCCACCCGAGGATCTGGTCCAATACGTATCATACTGGTAAGCTATGACAAAATGTAGCAGGTGGAGTGGGGTAAAATTCAAACATGGAGTACTAGATATAGCTTCGCTGCTCAAATAATATAGCCATCCTACAATACATGCTTATAACAAATGTATATATCACTTTCTTCCCTTTATATTATGAATTTTCTTCCCTCACTCTCTGTGCATGCATTAGTATCCTTAATTTTTTCCACTAATTTCATAGATCTACACAATTTTCAGTGTTCATAAAAAGATTATGAAAAGTCTTGAATAAGCTCTGAAATCTGGTATGAGACTTTGTGCACATTCATATAATTAGTACTCAGTAAACAACTGCAATTCAGAGCCAAACTTATCAGTAATTAGGGTATCACCAAGAATAAGAGTTTAATTCTCTAGCATCCTGTGATTGTGACTGCATATTGTAATGAAAAATGATAGTTCTGAGAATATTTTTGCACAATTGTGTGAAATAGCTCATTAAATTATAATGGAGGACAAGTCTTGAGTGCAGGGGGCTAGATCCTGAGCTGGTGTAATCAAATGTAGCTCCCCTGATTTAACTGAAATTACACCCATTTACAACAGCTGAGGATCTGGCTCAATCTAATTAGTAAGATTCTAAGTGGATTGGTAAATGCTTAACTATGACTAATCTTTGAAATTTTGCCTTTTTTGTGGATTGATCAGAACCATTGATGTTTCAGTCAACAATTAACAGGTTTTAAATGTCAGATAAAATGTTAAATACATTTTAGAAGTTCTCCTACTATGAAAGGTTATTTAAGGTTTAATGGGATTGAAATTGCTCCTGTGCGCCATACTGATTATGAGCTACTGTAGTTTGTCTTTTGAAACACAGAAGGCTCGCTTGGTAATACTACCTTTTATTTAAAAATAAAAATAAAGTGCAACTGACAAAATTAGGATAATCAGATAGGGCAGCAGAGCTTAAAACAACAATGAGTTTAGCACACAGACGTGATATCTTTTGAAATCTATGCTGGGTCTTTTAGTTTACAGCATTCCATTTCAGAATCCAGGGCTATCGTAAAACAAAAGGTTTGCTCTTTCAACCTTGCACCAATTTTCATCAATATAAAAATCTTTGACCTCTCCAGCCAACTAGATCCACTTAGCCACATTTGATTAATGAATTGTGTGAGATCTCAATGGTTCCAATGCCTAGCACACTGAAATTGTCCAAACACAATTAAAAAGCAGGGAAAAATTTAATTAGTGGAGGGTAGGTATCATGGAATTCTCTTATCATATATAGTTGAAATATAGGACTGTGAGCCTACCTTCTAGTCTAGTTACATTGACTTGATGACCTCGGTACCCAAGACCACAATCTCAGTTGTAAATTTCCCTGGGAGGTACTGCAGGTACCATAGGTAAAACAGCCCATTTTTCAGAGAGGCACTTCGTGGGTTGTGTTTAAAACACTAAATATTAAGAGCCTCCACCATTGTAATGTCTGTAGGATTTACAGTGCGGGTAGCACTTGCTCCAATTTTCAGTTAGTGAATATTTTTGACAATTCCATTTTTTGTCCAGATTTGGGACGGGAAATTTTTTGAAATCTTAAATTCTCATGGGATGGGGAAACAGTTCCTGCCCAGTTCTAGCTGTGCTCGTAAGCCAGTTCTTCTTACCTTGATGGTCTGTGGTTCTACTGCCCACAAGACAATGGAATGTGATCACCAACTCATTGCACTTTAGCCCCCAAGACATTTCACAGATGGCAAGTACATTTTGGTAACATTGGTGTGTTCACATTTTTTAACCTATTCACAGTATGCTGGGTTATTCCTGAATTTACACTGAACTTTAAGATAAAACTGCGTATAGCTGACATTATGGGCCTGATAGGCCTTCCATTAAAGTAAATAGAAATAGTCCCACATTAACGTTAAATGGGAACTGGATTGGGCTCTAGCCTTCCTCAAAATCTCTGACTAAATGATAGTAGCATAGGCATGAGACTGTGCATGCTATTGTGACTTTGCCAAGTGCCTCACTGCCCCATAATCAACATACATTACAAAATGACAGCACCACAGGTTATTGCTGATGGTCCAGAAGAACTATTTTAAAAGAATTTCAGAGTACAAAAATATAAATACACTTTTAAATCCTATCACTTTTTCATGTGAATGATAGGACACAACCCTCCCCTGTCTTTGAAAAGAACCCAGTGCAATTCACTTATGTTCCTGATTCCATCTGTCAGTTGTAACTTATACCAAAGTTCATTCCATAATGGACAGATACTGAAGCACACAACAGTTTGTTAGCCAAAAGTTTGAAACACAGGAGCCAGTGAAAATGCAGTTGTACAGAGTATGATTACAACTCCAAGGCTTTACTATAGGAACAAATTTTGCTGTCATTAGTACGAACATTTCAGTAGGGTTCTTTCAGAATTACCCTCAGATGACCCAGCAGAATTTGGCCCATGAGTATTAAAATGCAGAGCAAGATCCAGCTCTTAAGCATTTATCCATCTCCATATTTTGATGCTTTTCCAAATCTTTTGACATTTTCCCAACCCTTCTGTAAACAGGACAACCCACTTTTAGGCTATGTAGTTTCTAGGTTCAACAAAAGTCTCATTGCCACATCTTATGGTGCACCGCTAATGTACTGCAATATAGGATTTTATTTTAAATGAAGTCTGTCCTTGATTGATGCCCAACGTAATGTAGTGGTTTAGTTAAGGAGAATGTCACACTACCTGCACAAGACACATCTCCCTCCTTGCAATGAAAGTATTAGATGAGCCAGTGGAGATGCCCATTCTGTTTCCCTAGAGGGACTCAGCCACAACTCCATGAGATTCGCCAAAGCAAAATAAGTTTAAGATCATGGCCGTTCTGGAAACAGTGAAGATGACTACTGGTAAGTACTTTCAGCAAACAGTGGATCAATCCTTCCCCTAATTTAGAGTCCCCTTTTATTTCTGTGTCATATTTCCATTAAAGGAGTGGAACTTAAGAATTTGAGACATCTAAAATGAATGTATTGGATCACACACTGGCTCACTCTACACGACAAATATTTTTACCACTGCTGTAAAGTCTGAGGTATGGTTATAACGCAGAAAGAGCGAGTCTCAGCATTGAAGCACTAGACTGGCATTCAGGAGACGTGGGTTCAGTGCCTTGCCCTCAGACTTCCTTTGTAACCATGGGACTATCAAAACTCTGGGCTTCGGGTCCCCAGAGGGAAACTAATTCCTTATTCCCCACCCCATGTCTGCTCATCTTATACGCTCTTTGGGGAAGGGTGTGTCTCTTAATGCAAGAGTTCACAATGGGGCCCAGATCTCTGGTGGGGTGTATAGGTGTTAGTATAATACATACATGCCACCAAAAGTTTTGACTTCAGTGACTGAATCAATTTTGCAACCATATGTACAAGAGCAAAAGTAGTGACCGGCCAGTTTAGGTTAGTTAAAACCCCTACATGTGGTTGCATTTCCCTCCACCCCTTCTCATTTTTCAAACACAAGCACGTGTTTGCCTTCTTTGCACAAGCTTCATGATTTATTGTCTGCAAAAGTACCTCATACCCATTGTCATACACCATCTACAAGATAAAGAGGAAACAGCCATCTCCATACTCCAAAGTCTGTGGAATTTGTGGGTGGATTTACTGCCAAGGGTAGATGAGTCTGCTTGATGTGGATACTGCTGTGGAGTGTTTGGGTTTACTTCCTTTTCCCCCCATCACTAATGGAGCATTAATGTGAGGAATCATCTGAGTTCTTCTAATTGCTCTGTATCCCAGGATCAATCAAAAGCTAAAGTATTTGTTCAGTCTGTATGAAGTTGGAAGAAATTAAAATGCTTTTCTATATGTTATATGGAAAGTGAAAGTGCAGTGCTGGAGTATGACTTTTACCAGCCATGAGGTGACATGTTTGAAGGAGGAATACGCTTATTTGAATATCACCATAGTCAACAGGTTACATACCTATTCTCCTTCAGCATCTGCTTTTCCATTCGAAGGCAGCAGGGTCAGAGTTCAGCTTTTGTACCAATAATTCTAGGTTTATTCAGGTCATTAACAGAGATAACTAAGAGAATTCAAAGATTAAGGCCAGAAGAGACCATAGTGATTATTCTGATATGACCAATATAACAAAGGCCATAAGACTTCTCTGAATTAATTGCTGTTTGAACTAGAATATAGCTTTCGGGGGTGGGGTAGGGAGATCCAATCTTGACATAAAAATATACAGTGCTAAAGAATCTACCACAATCCTCAGTAAGTTGTTCCAGTGGTTAATTACCCTCGCTGCTGAACAATGCGCACCTTATTTAGTGTCTGAATTTGGCTAGCGTCAGCTTTCAGCCGTTGGGTCTTTTTGTACCTTTGTCTATAGATTCAGTGCATTACCTCTTTCTGTCTTGAATTAGGCTCAACCAAGTTAGAAAAAAATAGTTTGGGGTTCTGGTTTTAGCTTCTCCATCTCCATGCCAGAACAAACACCACATGACAAGATTTGTAGTCACATTGGTTAATGCACTACTGGAAGATATTTGGATATTATGGCAATGAGTGCTGGAGAGAATTTTAAAAAATCTCCAAAAATGTATCCATGTTGGGAAGTTATGGGATTTGGTGCAATAGATTTTGCAGGGAACCCTAAAGATTGGCAAGGCAAAGATGTTGCAGGTGTATTGACAGAACTTGGTGGACTAACTTGCACATTGGTCTTGTGTTGGCCGTAAGTTCCACTTAAGCCTCTGGAGCCAGATCAAAAGTCTGTAGTCAATAGGACTAACTTCTGTTGACTCCAATGGGCTTTGCATCAGGCCCATGGTGCTTTATTCCCTCTATGTGAATGAAATACATAAACCTTACACCATGTTCTGAATGCAATTTTAAGATATTTTTTATCACAAATGAACACCTCTCTCTCTCTCTCCTCTCTGTGTAAACCCTTTAAAGATAAACCCAAAGGAAGCATGTTGAGTCCTGATTTCTGCTATTTGGATTGTGTGTTTGTGTCTATATTACCTTTAAAACAAGATTCCAGTTTAACATATCAGTTCACGCATTTGTTAGATCTACAAGTTATTGTTTTTGTTTACTACTGTCCTATTTCTCTCATTATCACTGAACAGCAGATTGAGTAAGGTGACTGACAGACTATGATGCTCCTGAGTAATATCCCAGAGCAGGAATCTTTCTTAACCTTGTTTTATGAAGTCTAGATTGCATATGGTAATCTTGAGCTGCATCAGACAGGGACATCTTGCTTGTGATTATCTTTAAATAAATGGAGATATACCAATCTCCTAGAACTGGAAAGACCTTGAAGGTCATCGAGTCCAGTCCCCTGCCTACACTAGCAGGATCGAGTACTGTCCCCTGACAGATTTTTTGCCCCAGATCCCTAAATGGCCCCCCTCAAGGATTGAACTCACAACCCTGGGTTTAGCAAGCCAATGCTCAAACCACTGAGCTATCCCTCCCCCCATCATCTTGCAGTTCAGATGATTTTAAAAATGACAAGACCCAGAAAATTCTATTGAAGATTTGGAAAATTCTGTTCACTTACACACCTGCAGCCATATTTGAAGGAAGAAGCATTTGTCTTACTGTTAGTCATGAGCTCAAGGTTGCCTGCTGCATAGCAGCACTGAGAAGTTAACCAAATTTAATCTAGGATTAAGCTCTACTGCATCATTTTAAAAGATGCATTTTTACAAAAAATGTATTGTCTCATTTTCTTCCTGATTGATTATTTATCTTCACTAAGTAAAACTTAAAATCAACCAAGACGCCTGTAGCTGTGTATAATAGCAAGTAAGCATATTCAAAAGCATTTATTTTGATTAAAAATGGCATTGGCATATGACAGACTTTATATTCTGCTTATGCATAGGATATAAAGTATTTCCTTTCACTCACTATCTGTAAACTCTCATGGAGCTCTGTGTCACATATCAGAGTTTATAGAAAGTATCACTAGGGTCAGATTCAAACATCATTTACTGATGCTGAGTAGCCCTTTATACTGGTACTCATCGTGAATGTGCGTAGCAGAATCCTGACCACAGTGATTTTGATTTGCCCTCAAATAATCATCCTTTTCCTCTGAATATGTGGATTGTGGATGCCAGGCTGTCAGGGGTAAATATGAAGAATTAGTCTAAATAAACTCTCAATCTTTACACCTTTAATTTTTTTTAAATTATTTAACTTTTATTACTGTTGCACCATTTATACAATTACATATAATTTCAATGCATCCATTGTACATTTTGTTTTTCATTTTGTTTTCCAATGAGTGGTGTGTTGGTGTCTGTGACACAGAATGGAAGAGAAACTGGAACTGCAATGAACGCAGACTTTTTCATTTCCACTGACCAATAAACAGAACTACAGGTGCACCCAACCACAGACATGCATTAACTCGTCATGAGAAATCTAGGTAGGCTAAGTAGGATGAGAATGCTGATTACTCCCAAAAATATTTGGAGAGGAAGAAGAATTGGAGGATTGGCATTGAGAAAAGTGTGGACAGCTAAGTGGGTTTTGTCTGAAAGTTGGCATTCATCCACTGCATAAAAATATATCAAAATAAGAAAGGCTGTAAATTAAAAAAAAAACACCCACAGAAAATACTGCTTTCATAAAGATCTGATTGCCTTGGCACAAGCCCAGCGGGCAGAATCAAACACATCACTCCCAAACCCCATTACAGAACGAAAAAGAGAGTTTGATACATTGGTGGAGTGCATTTACAGCAGTTAGATACAAAAGATGTGCTGTACTTTCAGACATCCATATTTTTCATTACTATTTTTAAATCCTGGCAGAAAGTATATTAGATATTTCCCCACAAAAATACTATTTGGATTCTTCCCGTCCCCAGTCCCTTGCTCCCTCCCAACTTGATGGGACATCCTTTTGTTTTTTTTCCCCGGGCAATACATATTGTTATTTCAGATCTGAAACAAGTTAGTATAGCTGAAAAAATTAAAAAAAAAAAAAAAAAAAAAAAAGACACAGGTTGTTTTAAGTGGTTAATTTCAACAGGCTGTCCAATTCAATCTTGCACCGCTATGGTTTGATCCGAATTAGTCGCTGGACCTTCAGAAGATTTTGCTTCCTCTGGTGGAGCTGCAGGCGCTGAAGCCTTGGGAGTAGAACTAGGTGCTTCTTTTGCTGCCGGGGTCTCCTTGGAAGAAGGTGCAGCCTCGCTGCTGCTAGGTTTTGAGTCTGAAGCTGGGGCCACATCGCTTTTAGTTTCTTGGGCTGCAGGTGCTGTGGGAGCCTCAGTCTTTTTGGCTTCCCCTTCCTCTTTGCTCTTGTCATCTGCTTTACTAGTAGTTGTGGCTTCTGAAGGCTGGGAAACTTTTGCATCATTGCTGGTCTCAGAAGTTTTAGGTGCTTCACTGCTGGCAGCAGGAGAGGAGGCTGAAGTCTGTTCCTCTTGCTTAGGTGCCAGTTGTTCATTGTTCTTCTGTGGCTCCACTTTTGCGTCGACAACAGACTCTGGCTTCTCTGGTTCAGATTTCTGGACTTCTTCCTGGCTCACGGCTTTTTCTTTTTCCCCTTCTTTATCTTCTGTCTTATTGGCAGCAACCTGGGACTCCTTATCACCCTTCTCCTCCTTGTTGTTCTCCTTCACTTCTGCGGTTTCTGTAGTTTGCTGGGTATCCTCATTCTGTTTTGGAGTCTCCTCTTCCTCGGTAGCTGCTCCCTCAGCCTTCTTGTCCTTGTCTTTAGCTTTTTCGTCATTCACATTGTACCCCTTCTTCTTCTTGCTAAGTTTGCCTCCCATGTTTGGAGTTCTGCAAAAATGAGAAAAAAAGATGGTTACCAAAAACCTCTACCTAGCCTCCCCAAAGCTAAATTACTTACTACTTCTCACACCAACAGCTAGAAAGTTTGTTGGAATAGTGAGCAGCCAGAGAACGCAGAAACTTGAGGAATGGATTAGCTACTGAACACAATGATTTCACTAGCTTGCCAAACTACCTGCCTTGCCCAAGAGGCCCTGCAATATTTGGGCCACCAGATACTTAAGTCATCACCCCAAGAAGTCAATAAGAATCAGCTGCTAGTGTTATTTACCCATCCAGCCTCCAATTTATGTCAAGAGGAATTGAAAAGGGAGGAAGAGGAAGCATGCTACCTTATCTCTCATGTCTTGGAAAGGTATTCAAAGGAAATAAAAGAAGAGGAGCTCAGGAGTACTATTCAAGTTAGACAAATACTAAATTTGAATCCTTACAAAGTCTAGCTGCTGTCTCCATCTCTGGCTAGCATAAAAATCCACTATTACTCAGTCCCTAACAAAACTTGTTATGGATTTACTAGTCCCCAGAAATGCTTTTAGAGGCCTTGAGAATAAAAGTGGCCGTGGCTTCTCAGTGATCGAAATAAATCCGTCACATCCAAGCAACCTGACAGCACTGATCCATATTAGAGTGTAACAAAAAACACAAACAAGTAGTGCATGTTCAGTAGCCAGATATCACATGTTAATAACTTAGCTATTTATATTTTGATCCAGAGATGAGACCACAGGTCAAGTTTTAGCCTAGAAAGTTTTTTTGTTTGTTTGTTTGTTTGTTTTTACAGCCAACCTATAAACTGATTCAAACTGTTTTAGAATGAAAGTGCTGACCCAGCTAACAGTGACACTGAATGGATTTATGTTTCCCCTAACATAAAAGACTGCATGTACTTCACAACAATGTCCTGTGACTTACATAGCTCATTCCCACTAAGCAGGCAGATTGCCCTCTGGATGTGTATGCACAGAGGACAAAAACGTGCACACAAATTCAAAGTTCAGTTAAGTGGACATGTCCATTATGTTCAAAATTAAAATGGATTCAAGAATCAGGAAAGACTTTGGCATAAGGACTGATCTGCCTTATTGTGCAACTTATCCTGTTGTTCCTTCATATTGCAGTACATATGGTATGTAAGAATCTCCCACTGTTTTAATTCTGTCACATAAGGAACCTTATGAGCTGCAATACTCGGGCACAGCAGGTTGTGTTAAGAAACAGCAACACTGACAACCTGAAATACAGCAAAGCTATTACCGCTCTTCTAATAGAGAGAGACAAACCCAAGGAGGGGATTGTTTACATGCAGGTTTACATATATGTAGTACACAATGTAATATAATCTATTTAACATGTTTAAATGTTATACCTCTTTCTTACAGCTTCTCACCAAGATTTTTAGATGTACTAGGGATTGGATACCCAACCTGAGTCACCTTAAAGAGACCCAGCTTTCAGAACCCTCAAATCCCCACCCTTAGCCAGGCCCCTTTAAAAATATGCCTCAGGCTGGACATGCAAAAGCAAAGACTATCTTTAATCCTGAATTGTACATTGAAACACAAATTTGGACTGGTTAACAAAGGAGAGACTGAAAGGTGATTATTAATGCGCTCCCAACTTGAAAATCAACACTTCTGTCTGAAAAATATGTACCCATCATTGTTACCAATAATAATACTGGAGATCATCATAAATGAAAGATTAGCAGGGGGGGGGGGGATTCTCACTTTCCATTTTATATTTAGAAGACAGCGAACAATCAAATGTACTGTCAAATACATGTTCCATTTCAGAGTTTCCCGTGTAGATTCAAATTGCTAAGTTTCCGTTGTTTGGGTGGTTCTTTCATACAGGTATCAGAGAGAAAAAAAAATATATGAAATTTTTTTGTATCTTTACATTCACAATTATTAGGGAAAATCAGGGGCAGAAAGAATATCAGCCATTAAGCCATTTTTTAAAAGTGACTAGCTTTCAAGTTATATACGGCTAAACCACCCTGAACACGCCCGATCCCGTCTGATCTCGAAAGCTAAGCAGGGTTGGGGCTGGCTAGTACTTGGATGGGAGACCTCCTGGGAATACCAGGTGCTGTAGGCTTAACATGTGTGGGGGGCTAGCAACTCCACCCCATAAGGGAACCAATTGCTACTGAAACACCAACACCAGTTTGTTGGCACATACCCCGGCTGGGGGGTGACGGACAAAGAGAGAGCTTTCAAGTTGACTATGTCCCTTTAACATCTTAGTCTTCCTGACATTCCTTTTAGAAAAATCAATTTAATTTGCACTCCTATACTCTTTTTGTATTTCCCCTAGCTTGGGAAATGAAGATCATCTAGAAAAAAATTCTACTCTAGCACAATCCTGCAATGACTTCAATATGTTGTTTCCTTGACATCTTTCTATAAGCATTTTACTGCAAAACACAAACAATTCTAGGGCAGAAGTTGAACTGTGAGTGTCCCTTTAGGATACAACAGCACTCTAGATTAAATTTTACTAAAACTGTGATGACATCAACTGGGAAACGAGGGGGAAATAATCCATTCCATCCTTCTGCATGATGGCCAAGATACCCATCATACACTCAAGTTACACACCCGCTGGTGATTTCTACCCATTTCCTATCAGATTTTGAAATACAACCCCCATTAATTAGTACATTACTTGACAAGTAGCATTGATGTGCCATTTCAGTCCTCATTTCTTTGGATTATCATATTACCACTGATCTCGATGGAGAACATTCATTTTCCGCAACCTGGACAAGGGACCTTTCTGCAAAAAAGTAAATGTCCTGCTGCTGTATCAACAAGCATATGCACAGTCTAACAATGGCTCCCTGCATACGTTCAGTTGAACTTGGAAATTATAATCCAATGGGGAAATGTGGAATCCTGCAGTGATAATGCATCTTAAAAGCCTTATGCTCAGAAGTAATATGCTATTTCCAAAGAGATTCAAATGTGAACCACTGTAAAAGGATTCTAACCCAAGGAGAATGATACTGGAGGATTCTAAGGACTACTTTTGTTGAAGGGAGTTCAACCTCTTGGTTATTTAAAGAAAGACCAAGGACTTTGTTTATTGTCTGATAACATCATGACCTCCCCAGTTCTCACTACTTATTAGTCCATTGATTTCAGATCCAGCACTTCGTATAGAAACAAGAGGTGGTTTACATGCTCGTACAACTGGTGAGCTTCAGAGGGTTTCTGCAATTCAGCAGGAACAGAAATTTATACCAGAGCTGTGTGCACTTCCAGATTTCCAATCCTAACTAAGCCTCTCTTTGTTTTCCAATACTAATGCCCAAATGCCACGAGCCTAATTTCATTTGCTGCATCTTCTGTATTTTTCCAGATTTTACTATAACATGTATTGCAATTTGCCAGCCTTGCTTTTTTAATACAAATTATTTTGCTCTGAATACTACTAGTCACAAAATGCTCTAGGGTAGAGGTATTTCAAGAATCAGAAATACATTCTTAAAAGAGAAATGCATGCTCAAGAACCTATGAAATAGATTTTATTTGTTCTGATGTATTTTCTGTGTGGTTCCAGTGTCCCAGATTTACCTGCAGCCATTTGGTACCATGCACTAGGACAGAAAGGTGGGGGGAATATGTACAAACTATTTTCAGACCTATTTATAGATGCTTAGAGTTAAAAATGGACTGCTACTTTCTAGCCTTGAGAATAAGCTAACCAAGGCAGATATGTGTTTTTTTAGACAGACCACTAACTTGTAGGCCAGCTTATTCCACAGCTGTTTCCTAAGATAGTAAGTGTTGCTATCAGTCATGCAGTAACTATCATTCACTTGACTGAAAGTGCTGCATGAAGATCATTCATCCTCTCAGTAACTTTTCCAGTTACCTTGTTTCTATTCATTTTATAACCACATGGACTGTTGCTCTTCCTTTCCTGGCTTATCAGCATATAACGCAAAATGAGGACATAGGAACCATCAGCGCTACCATGAAGGTGTATTTGTGTTGTAGGTAAAGATGGAATTTGATGTTCTTCTCCCCAACCCAGACTACCTTCCAGTCAATCTCTCTCTCTCTCTCTCTCTCTCTCTCACACACAATGCACTGGGAGTCCCCTCTCACTTTCTCTCTCTGATTTCCTTCTCCAGAAGTGGGTCCCTATTTCTGTTACCATTGTCTGAAGTGGGTGCTATCCTACCCAGAACTCTTACCACCAGTTCTAGTCATGCTTCAAAAAAGGCTCTCAGTATCTAGTGAAAAGAATGCTGGGGTGCATAGGGTGACCAGATGTCCCGATTTTATAGGGACAGTCCCAATATTTGGGTCTTTTTTAAAAATATGGGTTCCTATTACCCCCCACCGCCATCCCAATTTTTCACACTTGCTATCTGGTCATCCTAGAGGTGCATCAGACAAAACTCTCCTGCTGCACATAAATGAAGAGAATATTTTTAAAAGTTTGAAGCAGGAACTAGATGGAAATAAATTTAGCAAGCATCATTCAAGACTGGTCTGTCGATAAGAGACTACAGCAGTCACAAGCACTAGTCTAGAGCCCAAGATGTCTGGTGCCATGTAACCATGTGCCTAATGTATATACAAGCCTTCCTCTTGAGACCATTTCCATAGAGTATTGTACTATTGAAGGGTCAAATACCAGCTTTGATATCCACATTTGGGTCAACTCAAAACAAAGGCAAACAAATTCCTTAAATATACCCAAAATATTTATATTTATTCCAATTTTTACCTCAGATCTTAAATGTAATAACAACATGCCAAGATTTTATTTTTGGCCTCCACGCAGAGTCCCTTCTGCTATGAGAGAGAAAAGGAGAAAAGACTCATTTATGGAAAGAAAGCTGGGTTTAGTGATGTAATCTCATTATGAGAGCTAGGAGCAAAAGACAGCCTTTGTATTGGTATTGTTTTCATGTTTAGGTAAAGAAAATGCCATATGTTCAGAGACACGTTCATAGCATCCCTTGACCTAAGTTGGAGCTATGGGTGAAAGTCTGCTCTTCCTGAAAAGTCTGGCCACTTACTGTGATTCCTAACTGTGGGTTTGAGTGCCTACATTTAGGCAACTAGGTTCAAAAATCTAGGCCCAACTGACTAAGCTGAAAAATGTGCCACATGACATTCTTTAAAATAGATTTTCCCTCCCCCCCAATAATCTATTAGCTCATGTTAACTCAAGGATCAAAGCCACCCCAAATGAAAGGTGGGAGAAAGCTGATGCACATGAACATGTAAAGGCCTTTGCCCGGCACTTTCTACTGTGCCAATTGTGTAGCCCATTTGGTTTTGTTTAATTTTCCAATTTCAAAAGAAGGAGAAAATATGGATAGCTAAATTAAATGAAAATGAGTTTTTTATGGTGTACTTGTATTGTGGTAGCATCCACTATATGCTAAACACTGGGAAGATGAAACAAGGAAGACTTTGTAGCACCTTAGAGACTAACCAGTTTATTTCAGCATAAGCTTTCGTGGGCTATAGCCTACTTCATCAGATGGGAAGATGGTCCTTGAAAAGTTTACAAATCTACAGTGGTTAATCTCATAACTGCTTGAGCTACAGTTGATAAATATGGTCCCCAACCCTCAAAATCCATGTTTGAATCAAAACACTCCCCAAACTGTGATGGGTACACAAATTCCAAAGTTTGGTTTTGGAACTCTCTCTAGCGGTTACCAATTAAATGTGATGAAATTTTATTTGTGTAATCAAACACTCTCAAAGAGAGGGACAGTTTGTATGATTGTGAAGAGGTCCCCTGAAGTTTGATGGCTGTTCTCTTCCATTGCTGGAGAGAAACAAGTAAAGCAAAGTAGTATGGAGGCTGTTTCTGTATGATTAGTGAACAGCAATAATTTTCTGAGGTTCCAAAGCAGTAGTTCAGCCAAGTAAAAGACTTATAAGTTGCAACAGAGATAAAAAGCATTTCAACCCATTCAGAATTCTTTCACTGTAGTGTTCATCCAAAAGCAGAGGAAACATTAAGAAAAAGACAGCCAGTACGCAGATATAATGAAGATGTTCGAAAAGATCAGTGTGTATGTATAGGCTTTGTTCAACTCCTTCTAAAAGCTTCTTGGTCCTAAATTTTTAAAAATCTGGCCTTTATCCTCTGCATTAAAGTACCCTGACGTTTTCTATCACACCCAGAAAGGAGCACCAGAATTGAGTATCCTTCACAGTTTATTTAAAAAATCATCAAACACTCTCTCAATAAATTACATGATTAGCTGGATGCCTAGGATGACAGCATCACAAAACGTTAAATCTAAGATCATGGGTTACAGTAATGTATTCACAGAATATAATGTTTTTTAAAAATTCAACTGGTCTTTATACAGGCCAATATAACAGACCTTGGGCAAAAAGTACAGTATAAAAATCTGACTGAGCAGTTTTTAAGAGTCATAATTAAATTGTGCCTCTATAATGAAATTTCATCCTTCTGGAAAAAAAGTCAATAGAACTAGCTCTTTTAGAACCATCTGTCTCAGGGTTTCATCGATAAAGTTATTACTTCCTGAATACACATACATATTTTATATAAAGCATCATTTAGTAAAAGCCTTCACATTGCAGCAAAAGGTCAAATCAATTAATAAGGGAACAGTCTAGGACTGACCATTATCAACATCCTTAACAGAGAGAACTGTAAATTTCCAGGATGGATGGAAGCCTAGAAAGACTACAGGCTGGAAGAGCCCCATAAACCAAGAGTCTGCTTCTGAGAAGAAACTACATACCCAGAGTTCCTACTCAACTTCAATAGGAGTGTGGGGTGCTCAGCACTGCGAAAAATTAAACCCTGAGCCGTACTTCAGGACAGCCCTTAAGAATATATTTAAATCCCACTGAAGTCTATGGGACTTAAGCATGTGTTTCAGTAACTGAGGCCTAAAGTTACACATTTTGCATACCATAAAAGAATGGAAGTAAGCTTCAACAGATTATTTGGAGGAAGTAACAGGTCAGTCTCAGTCATACCAACTACAAAAATCAGCTGCCAAGCTACCTCAGCATCAGCTACTTCCCATCTCATTCCCAGCTTTAAGTACTATATAACAAAAGTCTACAATTCAAAGCAGAATTTCAACATTGCAAAATAAATAGATAGGTACCCTTCCTGCAAGATACCCAGCCAACTGCTATTTAAAGGCAAACATTGATGGTGCTCAGTAATTCAATGACTTGCTTTACTCATGTTTTTAAGAAAAAGCCATAGATGTTTAACATTAAAAGGTGTATATATTAAAAACTTAGTTCTAGTGTTTAAAGCATTTAGTCAAGAAGTAGAGTTTCGTATACATTTAGGGCCAGATTTTCACAAGTACCTCAGCACCCACCAGCTGGCACTGAACAATGGATGCTGCACACTTCTGAAAATCTGAGAACTGGGATCCTGAATCCCTGATAGTCTACTTCCATTGCAATAGGAAAAAAAAATAATAACTAACTTGCTGTTTCACAAGGTATGCAACAAAACCTGGTCTAAAGTACCAATGAGTCTTTCTGAAATTCCCACCACCCGGTACAGAGAGATGAAGTGGCTAGTCCAAAGTCAACAGAAGTCTGGCAGAGTCAGACTCCCAGTCCTGATCCTTAGCGAAAGGCCCATGGTTCCCTACTCATTCACATTTATCCTCAATCACGTTTATGCTAACCCTGACCTAACGGCTTAATGTTATAGACATGATTAAGGTGGCCCTAGCTCAAGTTCAGGCTTCTTAAGACAAAGAAATTAAGCGGCTTTGGGAAATTTTAGTTGTCAAAGTCTGGAGGCATATGACCAAATTATGCTCTTATTTTATTGATGTGTATATGACATAAATCCAACAACATCAATGGAGTTAATTACATGAATGTAACAGAACAGAAGGTGGCCAGTAGTCTCCAGACGCTCCAAAATTGTTCAATTTAAGTCCTTAAAATCTAGCAATTGCATTTGTTTGTTGCAGTGGGAAACAGGATAATAAACTGGGAGATTCTTGACTTTGGCCCTCGTTGAGTAAAGGGTAATTCGGTTTCTTCTATTGGCCACAAAGATCATTTTTGTGCTTCCTCAGACTGCATACACTCCTGCCACTAGTACTCTTTCCTCTTCCTCATGGCACGGTTTCAAAAACATTATGAATTTCCAGATCTGGTAAGAAACTGTATAGTAAAGAGGAGCTATCCCTTAAAATACAAAAGCAGTGATCATCTAATTTCCCACATGCCATATTAAGCAGACAGAGTTTAGCTCTCAGATGGATACATTTCACTCTTACTTCTCTCCTTGTAGAAGTGGAGTGTCTCTCTCCCATAATTTTTAAAAATACAGCTCCCATTAATTATTGAAGGTAATTTACTATTCCACTAACCCTCAGACTGACACACTGTGATACATTTAATTTCTTCTGAAAAATACCAACGGAAGAGCCAGCACAGGGTCATGTAATCCCTTGTAGATTATGGAAAAGGCTGAGTGAGAATTTATTGCCCAAAAAGATGATGTTAAGAGCGATTCTAAATTCATGGAGATGTTATTACTACCGGACAAAAGCAGAATGACAATAATCCATATAAAAATTACAATATGTAAGAAATGGAATATCAGAAGTTCTGATTATTGACAATAGATCCCAACTGTTAAAAGCAGAATTTCAAGAATGTGTCAAATTCTATTACTCCAAACATAACATCTCTTCATATAACAATATTGAATAACCAGTCCAGCTGGGAATGGACAATTATAGCTAGAAAAAAAAATAAAAATCACACACACATGGCAAAACTATCAGTACTATGGGAACAGGTCAAAAAGGAAAAAAATACATGAGATATTGTCCAGATTTACTTGAAATGCGGTATACTCTCGATTATCCAGGATTGGATTAACCAGGATGTCAATATTATATATATACATACACGTATATATACACACATACACGTACATACATACACATATATATACACATACACGTATTATATATACACACATACACGTAACTCGCAGGGCCGGCTCTGGCTTTGTTGTCGCCCTAAGCACACACAAAAACCCCCACCAGGGTGCAGGGCAGCCAGTGAACCAACACCCCCTCACCCTGGCGCAGTGTGGCTGGTGAATCAACCCCTCCCTCCCCCCTCCATATTTCCTATGGATGGTGATTATCTGGGATTTTATTAACCAAGATTAATTTTTTTCCTATCATCCTGGATAATCAAGAGTCTGCTGTACTTGATCTTAGATACTTGTTGATACAGGAATGAAAAATAGGTGAGGAATCTATTATTTGAAGAACAGAGATGAAACTGTCTCAGGGCCAGCAGATTTATTAAAAACACTAATCTTGCCAAAATGATCAAATCCAATTAGCACCAAATTGAAATCACATGTAATCTGCTTCAATGAGTCATGTTCATCACCATGTCTGGAGGAAGCCAGCCAGCTAGAAAGTACTCAAAGTATAATAGATCAATTAAGTGATTGAAATATTTCAAGATATACTGATCATGCGTGTTACTTTTAGTGTTGGAGTGGAATTAAATTAGTTAAATATACATACAGTAGGTATTTCAGATTACGGTAGCCTTGGCTCAAATAGCAACATTCAGGCCTTGCTAATAGGTTGTTCTGCTCCATATAACATGGCTTGTTGGCCTAATGCTGCAAGGTCGTTTAGTTTTCCCAACACCGATCACCTTTCAGGAAGCGTTTTAATGGAATAGGTGAATACTGTAGCCCATATGTTCACTGAAGACATACTATACTTGGCATCCGACACTCAAACTATTTTGGTTATAGGAGAAGCCATAGAAACAAGCATGTTTGATTCTATCAGAGGAAACCAAAATGCTCAAAGTGTTGGATTTTGTGGTTTGATTTTATTTGTCTCCTTGTATTCAGGTCATATTGGTGTAGTACTGTACAGCCTGGGCCCTGTTTACTCTGATCACATCTTTTGTTGCAGAATTGAAATTGTTGTAGAATTGCACTCCAGAATGTAACCCATCATTTTTTACGTAACTCACTCTTGTTTATTTTTTGCACCAGGACCGGTTTGTGGTAGATCTTATACAAACAATAAAAAACAATCCCTGTCTCAAAGAGCTTACAGTCCACAAGTGTAAAACAAGAACAGAAAGATTACCAGGGGGTGTAAAAAGAAGCAATGAGACTATATTGGTCAGCATGATGCACCGTGATCTTTTTTAAAAAGGTTATGTTTCTAACCTTATGATTGCAAAGAAAACCTTGAATACATGAACACAGTGTAAAACCAATGTGCCTTCCTGAGCTCACAGGCACCCTGAAACATCAGCTCCACTAGGTGTGAACTGCTGCATTAACCTCCCTTCTTTTTCTACAACAGAGGTGATCTTTAAATGTCACCATTGTTAACTATTGCACTGCTGTGGATTTTAAACAGAATCAACTAATGTGTTTGCCATGTAATCCCAGACTGCCTCCAGTAACTCTCCGTGCGCCAAAAATGCACCAACTGTCTGTCCCTCAACCACCAAAGACTCCAGTTTACTCCCCCATAATTTCTACAAGGCCCTTATGCGTTGTCCACACAAAAGATTTTTTTTTTTAAATGGAGATATACCAATCTCCTAGAACTGGAAAGACCTTGAAGGTCATCGAGTCCAGTCCCCTGCCTACACTAGCAGGATCGAGTACTGTCCCCTGACAGACTTTTTGCCCCAGATCCCTAAATGGCCCCCTCAAGGATTGAACTCACAACCCTGGGTTTAGCAGGCCAATGCTCAAACCACTGAGCTATCCCTCCCCCCCATTTGGCACATGGAAACCTGTAAAGTGAAGGAACAGCACAGAACATTATTTTAATAAATACTATGCACGGGCTGAACTATGCATCTTCACGTTTAATTCATTCAAAACTTCCCTTTTACATTTAAAACAAGCAGCCACAGAATTTTCAATTTGCTACATCAGACTGCTGCAGAATTTAGGAAACTTTCTACACAATGGAGGTCCAGCTTGCCATCAGCTATGCAAGATGTTGGCTACAGTACCGGATGTTTCAGGTTACAGGATCATTTTCTTTTGTCAGCTTCCAATAAAAGAGCCCTTTGCACCAAATTAAACAGTGCAAAAATGTATTGCAAAAAAGTCAGTCTGCCCCAGACCAGAGATCTTAATCAAACCATTGTTTGCAACTGGCAGCAAGAGTTCTGCTGACAAACTCATTTTCAGAGCATTTTAATAGAAATGGATTTTACAAGAACACCTTTCTGAAAAAAAAAATATTTTTCAGGTCTTTAACAAACTAAAACAGCAGCCAAGAAATTAGCACATTCCTTTGACTTACTAATTACAAGCTGCCATATTGGTTTGTTTAGTGTGTATTTCTCCCCAAGAAATATTGTTTAATAAATTTCACAACAATAGCCAAAGCTTTCAAACCTTGGTGCCTAATATTAGGCACCCAAATCTGTATTTGGACTCCTAAATAGAAAACCTAGTTTTCAGAGGTGCTGAACACCCACAACTCCCAATATAGGTCAGATCCAAAGAATTTTCACAACCAATTGTGAAAAATAGAGCTGGTCAGAAAAATTCTGATGAAACAGTTTCTCTATTTGCTGATTTGTCAAAATCAAAACATTTGAAGGAGATAGATTTCAACAAAGTTCCTCTGGAAACCAGACAGGCTTCCAGGTCAGCTTCTATTTATGGTCAAACCACCTCTCTAATACTTAACATACAATCTAGATGTGTAGCTAAAGAAATATTTAAGATTACAAGAGCCTCAATGCTTCAATACAATTCCATCTTCACCAGTATTCTATACATATTGTCTCCCTCCCGTATATCCTGCATCCACATTTATTGACACATCTGATCTTTCAGGTGTCTGAAATTGGGCACCCAAAATGACTAGTCACTTTTGAACATATAAGGCTTGTGTCCCGGCTGCACCAGAGCTGAACAGGAAGATGTGGGATGCAGCACTGGGGAAGAACACAGATGTGGCAGAGACCTCAGTTCTTGAAGGATTCCTCAGAGCACTCTGGTGCCTCTGTTTGCTGGAAAATGAGGGCAGCCCTTCCAGCCCACATGGCACATATTTCCCTACCCTCATCCTGAGCAACCGATGTGCAATCTTAACAGCCCACAGATACAATACACACGGTTTTTTAAAAAAAGTTATGTTAACAATCCTTCCCTAGAAGGAATGTCTGTTTGGGGATCTAGGTAACTTGTTATTATATCCCTTTAATGTTTCTCACAACTATATGTAACTGTATGTATTTACTAGCTAGGCCATTCTACTTTCTGGATGAGTTTAGGGAGGGTCCGTGGAATATAAACTTTGGCACATTACTGTAAAGTAATCATTTCATTCCCCCCCCCCCCATTTCAAATGGGAAAATTAGTTGTGGAATATAATTTTAGATTTTCAACGTAATTATTAAATTCATTCAGAGACTTTTCCTTTCTGACTACAGTCTGCTCTTGTACAGTACTGGTTTCCTGAAAATATCACGTGTGAGCACACCATAAGGAGATGGAGCCAGTAACTGCGAATAGGATTACAAAGAGGTAGTGGATACTTGCAATAGCTCCCAAGACTCCTCGGACTATATTTTTTCTTCTCACTTGTGCATGGTTTTAGAGGGCTTTCCCTGGTTCTGGTCACGCAGACAGCAAGCAGCAAAAGACCAGAAGTCTGAAGTGCAGACAATGCAATGTTTATTGGGGTTAGTTTCCAAGCCAGCCCCAAGCCCAGCCCTGCTGCGGGGGCTGCCGGCTCACGCTCAGAGGCCTGGTGTCCGAAAGGGGTCACCAATACAAAAAGTTTGAGAACCACTGTAATACAGGGATGAGCAAACTGCGGTCCGCCAGCCATTTTTATCTGGCCCACTGCCAGTGGCCCCGTGCCAGTGGCCTCTGAGCAGGACCAATCCCCAACAAAGTCATCCCAGCTAGGGCTCTGTCAAGCTTGACTTTAAAAACCTCTAAGGAAGGAGATTCCACCACTTCCCTAGGTAACACATTCCAGTGCTTCACCACCCTCCTAGGGGAAAAGGTTTTCCTGATATCCAATCTAAACCTCCCTGACTGCAGCTTGAGACCATTGCTCCTTGTTCTGTCATCTGGTACCACTGAGAACAGTCTAGATCCAATGCAGCTAGAGCTGCATTATATAAAACTACTTGCAATTAGTTTTGGGGTCCCGGGCGGGCGGGCTGCTGGCTGCCGCTGGGCGGGCTGACTCACGGCTCCTGGCCGTGATCAGTAAAACCTCTATATAACGGACTAATTCGGGTGAGGGGGGGTGTCCGTTAAAGCCAAAAGTCCTGTTATTTAATGATTTAAAAAAATTATTAAATAACGGACTTTCGGCTTTAACAGACACCCCCTCGCCCGAATTAGTCCGTTATATCGAGGTTTCACTGTACCATACTTACCAGTGTCACTTTAGAATCCTGGAGATTTTTCAAAGGAACAAAAGGAAGGAAGGTACCTAAATACCACCAACTTTAGCACCTAGCTGCAAATTCTCCCCTATAATCCATTTTAGATAGTCATGTTAGAGAAGATTCCATATGCATTTCCCGAAGCTTGTTTAGAATGGACTCTGAATGGCAAAGCAGAAGTTGTTGTACTGAGCAGTGTACTGCTTCACCTTTCTCCTGCCTCCCACTGAAGGCAGCAAGAGATCCAACATCACAGATCCACCAAAATATCCCTCCTGATCAATTGTATTTGTGGGCATTGATGCAACTCCTCGGGCCTGCTCTATTATAAGCAGAATGAGGATCAGGAAAGTGATAGTAAATGGTGACTCCTGTCCTTCCATCCTTCTGTTTCATTTAGCAGTAGAGAGATGAAAGGAGAGAAAAATAGTTCTGGGTGAGCTCTTTTGGGGCAAAAAAGTATGCTTCCTGTGATGGAAAAAAAGCCTGCCACCAGTAAAAAGAATACACAGCACTACAGGAATAATACCCACAAACAACCAATCTATTCACTGCAGTTATCTAGATGTCTTGTATTTAACAAGACAGTCCTGTATTTAAGCCCTCTTCCAGGTGTCCCAATCAGTGGGGAAGGGAGGTGTCGACGATGGGGGTGGGTGTAGAAGGCTGATGGCAGAAAACTGCATCATGTGGGACCAGGGGGCTCCCTAAGCTCGTATGTCAACACAGCCCCCCGCCTCCCATCCTGTTTCCCGCCAAAGCTGGCTGCGTGCTCCGGGAGCTGGTCAGTGGGAGCAGGTGGTGGACTCTGGTTGGAAAGACACTACCAGGTTGCAGGAGAGGTGGGTCTGCCCCGGGGACTCAGTGGAGCTAGGATGGAGGAGAGCGCCAGGAAGGGAGGGTTCAATCGGTCGATGACCCCCTGGACTCCTACACGTGAAAGAGGGGTATAGATGTGTGTAGGGTACTCTGGTGTCCTTTTCGACTGAAAAGTCTGGTCGAAAAGGGCACATGACAATGTCTGGTCAGAAACAGTGACTGGACACCCAAGATCTGGTTGCCGCCTGCAAGGGCGCTGGAACAGCTGGGGCCAGGCTGATGGGCAGGGAAGTACTGTGAAGGGATTGTGGCACCGAGCCAGCGGGGGAGACAGCAAGCGGCCCTGCCCATCCCCTTTGCTTCCCCCAGCACGCGCCCAAGTCTTCCTTGCCGCCTCTTCCAGCAGCAGCAGCAGTGGGGATGGGTAGCGAGAGCACCTACCTCCCCCACTGCTGCTCGTGCCTTGCCACCCCTCCTCCCCAGGCAGCACCCCTACCACATCCCCACCAGCTCCCACCTTGCACAGGTGAGTCGCCGGGGCACAGTGCGCTCCCCCCCTTCTCCATGCAGCTGATGTGCTTCCTGCACAGCACCAAGGGAAGCCCAAAGGGAAGGGGGTCCTTGCTCAGTCCTGGCAGGAGGATCCCTGCTTCTCCAGACGGAGGAGTTCTGGTGGCCCCCTGGCAGGGGAGGTGGGCTTCGAGCAGCATTTTCACTGCATGTGAGTGGGCAGCAGAGGGGAAGGGGGAGGAGCTTGGAGGACCCACCCCGTGCACAGGCAAGCAATGGGGGGGCTCGGACCAGGACCATAAAGAGGAAAGGGGGTACAGGTGGGCTCAGGAGCCAGTGGGGAGGAGGATTTCAGGCTGGTCCCAAGTTGGCAAGAGGCAGGAAAGGCTTAGACCAGCCCCACATGCGAGGGATGGGGGAGTGGCCTCGGGCAGCTCATGTGAGGGAGGGGCTTGGGGGTGCCCCTGGGAGGCTGGGGGACCTCAGGCCTGTCTTGTGGGTGGGAGGGCTGGGGCAGGCTCTGCTGCACTGGGGAATGGGGAGGTCTGGGGGTCTCCCTTTGGGAAAATATGGTCACCCTCTATTTACATCCAGTTTAAGCACTAAGATCAACTCTTCACACACTGGGAGCCTAAAGCTAGATACGATTCATGTGCATAAAGCTGAGCCAATATTTCCAAATGTAGATTCCCTAATGCCCTTAAATTGCTTCAGCGCAAATTAAAGAAGTGGGCCAATTTATAGGAATGAGAAATAGGACCATTTTAGAAGCCCCCTAGCCCAAACGCATAATTTGCATTTGTCTCAAGTACTATTTGGAGATTCTAAGAGGGTGTTTCTAATCTTGGAGTCACTGGCAGTAACTCTAGGGTGTTGTGCAATTTGCATTTAAATCAAGACAAAAATCCCTCATATTTTACTGATTGCATTACTCTTCAAATTTGGCCCACTAACTCTTCATGGGACAATTTTAATCCCGCTAGGATAACAGCTTCTAACTTTTTCAGCGGAAAGATGTTTAAATGTTTCTTTTTGGAAAATTTGCCTTGTTTCCTCATATTGTTTCAGGGGGGGTTACTAACTAAACCATCACAATCCTCTGAAACTCCAAAAATCTCACACTCTGCCCTCCCTTGCACCACTCCCCCAAATAACTAATGGGCATACGCTACTTTTGAAGTGCTAACATTAGATGCATTGGGAGTTCTTCTCTTTATTCAGGATAACCCAACTGCATTAAGCTAAGACTACCAAAAAGTCACCATTAAGTTCCATCATCTACTCTCATTCTCACCTGCTACTTCTCAGAGAGACAATGGGCAGGTGGAAGAAAGGAATGAGATTGGGCAGCAGAAGATTTATAGGTGAGGACTGTGAGTGAGGCCTATGGATGCCTACTGTGACCTCTGCTTCATTAGATCTGAGTTCCTCTTCACTTCCCACCTTTGCAACTTAAGCCCCAATTCTTCTCCATGTACCACCCCACAATCCTACTCCCCACTCTGCTCCATACCACATCCCTGTGTCTCCTTCTCAATTCATCACCATGTAAAGGGGGAGCCAGAGGGACTGAGTGGGCATGTGGAGTTGGACTTTGATGGTCCTCATGGGGCCTGTCAGAATGCCATTACTTTCCCCTTGGCTTCCTCACAGCCCAAACCTATCTCAGCTCATGTCCACCCCCATCCGAGTCCAAAGTTCAATACTGCCTCACAACGCTGCTGTCTAGCGTACCCCATACACATCTGTACGCTTCAATCTGCTCCTCCATTCGCATTTGGAGCAGGCACCATCTTTTCAGTGTGTGCATAGATACACAAAGTACCAACGTAATAGGACTCTGTTCCCTTACTGTAACCTCCAGGGGCTATCACAGTTCAAATTAGTAAATAGGATTTCCCAGTCCTCATCATGACTCCCCTATTACTTTCTGCTTTTAAGCACTGATCCAGATAGAACACTGAAGGGGGAGTCAAGAGCCTGGGTTCTATTCCCAACTCTATCACTGATCTGCATCAACCTTTGGCAGGTCATCTCACTGCTTCGTGCCTCGGTTTCCTTATAATGTTACTTGCTTTCAAAGTACTTTTACAAAGGTAGGTAACATGAGAACTGCTATGTAAGAGCTACTGAATAAATAAATTTTTTAAAAGACCTATTTCTATCTGAAAGACCAACATAATTCTATTCATTAAAAAAATCCTTTGTTTTCTAACCACACCACATGGTCAGAGTTAAATGTTGCACATTTTGACCCCACTTCTGATAATACCTCTCTATGGAGTATACATAGCTATCGATACAAGCACTGTGTTCTGTGAGAAAGGGCCTAGAAACAATGTAATGTGCTACTTACAATCCAAACATTATATTGCATTGCTAAATATGCACCATAATAATAAATCAATCAAATTTACTCTAGTCATGATAAAAATCTAATTAAGCACTTTCCGTGCTAGTAATATTGCATTAATGATGCAAGTCAGAATAGAGACACACAAAGCAGCTCAAGGTTTTCAGATGCCTCTGTCAAGTTGCCTTTGGAGTTGAGCTTTTTCCTACTTGTTCTTGGCCCACAGGCAAATCTGTGCATGCAAATTTCAATTTAAAACTGAACACACACACATTTCTGTCAGTTTTTAGTTCTACACTAGATGTTTTCACAAGTTAAGAATGCTCAGATGGAGAAGTCAAACAGTTACATTCCACTAGCCCTTACTGAAGGCTATGGACATAGGGAGGCTAAAGTGATTTTGTTCAGATATGAAGTTCTGAATGTTTGAGAATAAACTAGGACACATCCACAGTAAGCTGCTTTCCTTATGTTTCCAGGAATCAAGTTGAGAGGTTGCGAACAGTGCTAATCTGTATGGATGTTTATACCTGTAGAAGTTAACAACGCCATTAAAAAGGTATTTGTTTCAGAATGATAATTTGAATACAGGCAGAGTTATATGAGGAAGTTCAGAAGTGTTTCAAGATTCCTTCTTTTTTAAATTCCATATCAACACAAATGTTAAAAATCACACAAGTCAGAAAAATCAAAATTTTGCATATAGCAGCTTCTGTCCTGTGTAAGGTGTTGAGTTAAAGCTACTCCATACTGGCAATAAGGCAAAATCATTTTGAAAACTAGATGTTTTTAAAACTTTCCTCCATTTATGTCATTAAAATCTCAACAATACAGATGCAGCAATGCAACACAAGTCACCCCGATTTCTGGGACAAAAACATCAACAGTCACAGTTTGTACAATGGGTCTTTGCACAGCTCCAATTTGGGAAGAACTACAACATTTACTGCACTGACCACAGAGGCCTTTGCCTAGTTGTGTTGCTGAAACTGCATGTTGTTATTTCCTTGCAGCTTTTGGTTCAGGAAATCTTTGAAGCATTTCATCTGCATTCTGTGTTTACAGTTGCCAGAACGTAATCTGGAATATAGAATTTGGTTGAACAAACAGGTCTCAGGCATATGAATTATATGCTCGGGCAAATCAAATCAAATGGATCTCAGTACTGACTGAACCAGCTTTGGCCAAGACTTCTGTGTTGGACACCCGGTCCTCCCATTTGATGCCCAGCAGTTGTAGGTGTCCCAAATGAAAACTGTCAAGCCTTTTAATGCGTCATTGATAGCAGGTCCATGTTTCACAACCACAGAGCAATGCTGTGACAACAGCAGCATTATATGCTTTGATTTGATATTACTTTCAGATTTGGTGATAAAGGCGACCATATGCAGTGCTGAATTTCTTAATTCTCAGTCTAGATCCAGTCTCTTTGGAGCCCCCTTTCAGATACAGTAGACTCTCGATTATCCAGGATGACAGGGAAAAAATTAATCCTGGTTAATAAAATCCTGGATAATCACCATCCATAGGAAATATGGGGGTAGGAGGGTTGGTTCACCAGCCACCCTGCGCCGGGGGGAGAGGTTGTTGGTTCACTGGCTTCCCTGTGCCCTGGTGTGTGGGGTTTGTTTTTTTTTTGTGCTTGGGGTGGCAACAAAGCCAGAGCCAGCCCTGCGAGTTACATGTATTTTTTTTGACATCCTGGTTAACCCAATCCTGGATAATCGAGAGTCTACTATAGTTGAAAGCAGCTATCAAATCTCCCCCCCCCCCCCCATTCTTCTCTTCTGCAGACTAAATTATCCTAGTTCCCTCAGCCTCTCCTAGTAAGTCATGACATCCAACCCCCAATTTTTTCACATCCTTCTTCTAGTGTGGGGCCCAAAACTGGACACAGTACTCCAGATGAGGCCTCACCAATGTCGAATAGAGGGGAATGAGCACGTCCCTCGATTTTCTGGCAATACTCCTACTTATACAGCCCAAAATGCCATTCGCTTTCTTGGCAACAAGGGCACACTCTTGATTCATATCCGGCTTCTCGTCCACTGTAACCCTTAGATCCTTTTCTGCAGAACTGCTGCCTAACCACTCTGTCCCTAGTCTGTAGCAGTGCATAGGATTCTTCCGTCCTAAGTGCAGGACTCTGCACTTGTCCTTGTTGAACCTCATCAGATTTCATTTGGCCCAATCCTCTAATTTGTCTAGGTTCCTCTGTATCCTATCCCGTCCCTCCAGCATATCTACCACTCCTCCCAGTTTAATGTCATCTGCAAACTTGCTGGAGGATGGTGTAATCCACACCATCCTCCAGATCACTAATTAAGACATTGAACAAAACTGGCCCCAGGACCGATCCTTGGGGTACTCCACTTGATACTGGCTGCCAACTAGACATGGACCCATTGATCACTAACTGTTGAGCCCAATGTTATTGCAAACTTAAATCTCTACAGTTTAAAAGAAGACAAGAAATGCATTTCTTGGCTGGACTCTATTCAAAAAAACCCTTGGGGATAAGATTTTCAAAATCACACAATTTTGACCTAACTCTGCTCCCATCGACTTTAATGGGAGCAGAGTTAGGCCAGCACAATGCTTTTGAAAATCCCCTCCTAAGCTTTTACTGAGCATATTCAGAACTTGCTTTGCAGTTGCCAGATAGATATTCAAATTATTTTTTTTTAATTTGAATAGGCTTCAAAAATAAGCACTATTTGCACCTCAAATTTCCAGGTTCAGCCATTTGTGTTGTGTAGTGCAAAATATAAAGAAAAAAGTAGACTTTTTATTAAAAAACTGAGGGAAAGTTACAAACATGTGGATGAAAAAAAGTCCGAGACAAGCATGGAGAATGGTGTGCATATCAAAAAGAATGTGTAGAGGTTCTTGAGTAAGTGAGAACATGGAGTTAGGACTGCAAATCAGCTTGTATTATAAATGTAGTGTTCAGTTCCATGTGAACTCTATGTGGTTACATTAAAAACACATGCACGTCACCACAGGATTTTATCACAAGTTTCATATCATCTGGAATTTTCCTTAAAGACCAGCTCCAGGAGTCATTACAAAATAACCTCAGCTTTCATTTCTAGACCTTATAGTTGCAGAGAAAACTTTGAAATCAGGAATCTTAAAAGGTTTTTTTTAAAAATTATATATGTCTCATGATTTTTAAGCTACTCATGATTTTTGGAGTGGTGACTCATTTTTGAATGCTTCGTGTTGGCAATGCTGCATGCATATGGGGGAGAGGAGGAAAACGTGGAACTTTCATAAAAAGTGAATTGGATATATTAATATTTTTACACAGAGACGTGATCACTAATCTGTCATTCAGTAGAATATTGCAAAGCACAAAGAATGCACTAACTAGTCAACTATTTAGAATCCATATGTACAGACTACATATGCATGTTTCTCTTGAGATGAACACCAAGTAAAATGAAGCAAGCTAAAGAATTAATTAACCTCTGTATTCAAGAGTCAGAAGCAGCTGGTATTATTCCTAGTCAGTGGGAAAAAGCCTGACCAAGAATCTCTGAATAAGGCCACAAAGAAGGGGTGGAAATGGAGAAAAGGAAGCTGAAGTGTCCTGTACATGATACAGTCAAAAGTGTGGAAGGAGAGAGAGGCTGCCAGTGTTGCTGATTCTAGCCTAAAGAAAGGACAAGCGTACCAAATTTTCATCCTCAAATTACCATGAGCAAGATCTTAAAAGGACATCACTCTCAAGTGACTAATTTCTAGAAAGATATGAATTTTTTAGTCTTGAATTAGAGATCCTTAAGAAGTCTCTATGGGGAGCAGAGAACACCAATTGAGTCTTGCCATCCCTCACTTCTGTGACATTGATAAGGTAATCTGCTAACTACTGACTGTAAATCACTGCAAGATTGCCTACATAATTCATTCTCATCTATCAGTCTTCTGAGTTTTTAAGAGTCTGTTACTGTATGCCTTCCATTGTTCACTTGCACTTTCTGTTGCTCTCTTAGTTTTCTTAGCACATTCTAATACATTAGTCATTTGAAATTTACTGCCATGTTAATTAGTTATGGAGCATAAAGGCACCACAATTGAATCTATGGGAACTTGAAATTAGGGGCTTGGTAGGCCATTTTGACAGTTTGTTCCAGACATTCTTCTCCATTCCTCCCCCTGCCTGATTACACTACAATTATTTGTTAATCAGCAAATCTGTTTTGCTACAAGTTGCTGTTTCTATTGTCTAGATTAGAAAAAAAAAATCTGAAATCTGTTCAGAGTACTGTTGCCACTTCTAACTGGCACGTTTGTATTATGTATTATCCTCTTCACTAGGTAACTAATGTGTTATTACAATATGGCAACAGAGAGCAGGGTTTTTCCACATAAGAAAGGGAGGAAAGATTAATTTACTTTTTGAAGTAATTTACTCATTTTTATTTATATAGGGGGGAACTTTCAGAAGCACTCCAGTCACTATTTAGCCTGAAGCCCAAAGACTTGTGTGCCAAAATCTTTAGGACTTAAGTGTTTTTGAAAATTTTAGCCATGATCAGTACAGTTCTTCCCACCTGCCTTTCTGGTTAGACAGTTAATATTGCAAAGCTGTAATACAGCCTTTACAAAAGGACACGGTTAAGAATAATTGTGTTGCTTAACTCGGTTAGTAAAAGCTGTTAGCAATGATGAACACACATTTCAGTGATCTGTGACAAAAGGATGCAATTCTGTCATTGGAAGGGAACTGTTTCAAAGTGTGATGATTCGAAGTTTAGATGATTTAATTTTAACTGGGACCTTAGAATAAACCCCGAGTATTTAGTTCAAGGATGGATGCTTTGGCATGGACGGTGACCACTACTATAAGCAGCATGTAGGGGAGGGACCTCTCTGCACAGGCAGAGCCCCATTGACTTCACTGAGATCTGCTCACACACAGTAGCTTTACAGGACTCGGGTCCAGTGTCCCTAGTTCAGAAATTAGCAGGGTAATAGACTCTGCTCTCAGGAATGGATTACTGGTGTGGGCTCTGACAATGACATCCCCTTCCAATCAGCATAATAAGGAAGCTGGCTAAGGCCAATGGGAGCACAAAGTAGGGTGACCAGACAGCAAGTTCACCAAGTGACCAGACAGCAAAATTGTGACAGAGGGTGGTGGGTAATCGGAGCCTATATAAGAAAAAGACCCAAAAATCTGGACTGTCCCTATAAAATTGGGACATCTGGTCACCCTAGTACAAGGAGACCCAGGAGACTTGATGTGTCAGGTTGGGTAACTGAATTGTGGGCTGTGAATTAGGAATACTAGGTCACAGACACTGCAGTTGTTTTCCTTTACTAAACTCTAGATTTAATAAATTTACCAAAAGGTCACCAGAGTACTGCATACCAGCATGTTATATCCACAGATACTGTTCAGGATCCTCAGTTGTTGGAGATATGCTCTGATGAGAGGACTCAAAAGCCAAAATGCTGTACCTAGATGGAGACCAAGATCTGCTCCCTGCACGCTATTAGCCAAAGAAAACAAGTTTTACAACTCTAGAGGGTCACTTTCTCATTGTAGAACCAAGGTGCATATTTCAGAGAGTTACACTGACAAACATTGTGAATTACAACACTGCCTCAGCAAACATCTCAGCAATGTGCTGCAAAGCATTATCAGGCATACAAATTCAGAGTCATTGTTTAAAAAGTATGTGTAAGGCCACATCACGTGACCTTCTGAGATAAGGCACAGTGTGTGGAATATTACAATGCCATCGGATGGTCAAATTAAAAACCTGACTTCATTTACAGTCTGACCTTTCCCATGGAAAATTAATACTGGGCTGAACTTGAGAAACAAAGCCCAATCCTCCTTCAAATAACATGACTGAGCTATTGGTAGATCTGCTAATAAAAAGGATTAGGGGCTGATGGAGAGTAGCTTTTGTCACAGACATATTTTGTATTTTAATCAATGGAAATACAAAACCACAGCTGAGATTAGATTTACCAGGAAAGCAAGTTTTCCATTATCTAACAGGCATTTAAATTTTGTAAGAAGGGAATAAAGCTACTGAACTGGAACACTTTGTTCGCTCTCTACAGAGCAAGTTCAGTATGAGAATGGTGCAGCAAGCTTCCTCGAGCTATCCTACCATTTTGCCTCAGATCTGACCTGAAGCTACTCACCTTAGGAGTAGAGCAAAGTTAATGCTGCATTCCCATGCAGAGTCCTTGGCCTCTCTGTTTAGAAGTTGAAACATGCCAGTTATGTACACAGCTGCTGATCAGGAATGGGCTGAGAGAAACAGGATCTATCACAAATATCCAAAGAACTATTGGCTGTTAGTTTCTAGCTACACCCTAGCCAGCCAGGATTACCAATTACCAACACCTCTAGGTTTGCCACATCAGTTCTGAGAGTAAAATCATTTGCTTGAGCCAATTTCATTGCAAATTAAGCACAGTTTGAAAGGTTCCATATCTCATCGCCCATCCCTTCACAAAGGTGATGTATTATCACTCCTTAAGCCATTTCCTCAAGTTTAGTGCATGAACATATTCAAGCTTTACTTATGTATCATGCTTCATGAATTACTAGCAGGTCTCCATAAAGCTAAGCAAGACTAATCCTTATCAGATACATAAGTGCTAACATGAATATTATAGATCTGTGTGGGTTTCTGTCTTCTCGAGCAACTCCCACTCCCACTGATTTAAAGTTTCAATTGCACTCTGAAATCAAAATACAACCCAAACCACTTTTGCCTGAGTTTATTTCCCCCACCCCCCAAATAACCCATCCCACAGGCTTAGAAATCTAGCTGGAGTTTCATGTTTGTAATGAAACCAGGGGATTTTTTGCATAGTTTGGTTAGATGATTGAATTCATTTTGTCTACTTTCTACTTTTCCCACAGTTTTCTGTTTAACACTTGTCTATTGAAGCATTCTGGCTCTGTTACCTACAGCATTGTGTTTCGGATGTCAAGCATATTAAGTCATTTGGGGTCACAGCTGGACACTAGAAGAGGATTGGTTGCCAAGAAAATCATGTGTGTTGAACTTGATGGCAAAAGGTTTGATGGTGCTGGGTTACAAAACTAAAAAGAAGTTCCGAACAGAAACTAAACTAAGACTGTATATTGTTCTGTGGCTATTCTACTGTGCAGGATGAATGCACATTGATCAGTATGCTTCTAGAAGTTGAAGTTCTATTTTGCAAGATACTCTATAGAAAGCGAAATGAACATGTAATTAGTGAATGTCATAAATTATATCAGATTAACACTGATATTTCTGGGGGTTTTATGTCAAAAGCATGGTCATTTTCATTGTTCAGTGGTTTTCTAAGCATTAACTCAAAAGTACATCTTTGCAGCCCACTAAGGCTCTGGGAAACCACTGATTTTTGTAGAAGTCAATTGGTTGCTAAACAATAGAGGGTAATTTTAAAAGTGAGAGTAGTGAACAGTAAAGTTTTGTATGATTTTGGTCTCATTTGAGGGGTTGTGTTTGTTGGCTGGTTGGTTTTCTTCGGGGCAGAGGCAAACCAACACCCGCCCCCCAGTACAGAGCAGCCGGCAAACCAACACTCCCTCCACCCCCCACCCCATATTTCCTATGGATGGTGATTATCTAGGATTTTATTAACAAGGATTAATTTTTTTCCTATCATTCTGGATAATTGAGAGAGTCTACTGTACAGGTTTCCCTGTGACTTCCTAAAGCTCCATCCCCAACCATTTCTCTCTCCCTCTCCCGCCATTACAGCTCTAAACCATTACAATAATGGTCTCCCCTCATCACTGAATGCTTTCTGTGCAACTCTCAGCATATGGATAATGAGGAGTCTGGTGGCACCTTAAAGACTAACAGATTTATTCAGGCATAAACTTTTGTGGGTAAAAAAACAAACCACTTCTTCAGATGCATGGAGTGAAAATTACAGATACAGACATAAATATTCTCTAACCTAGACAGCTTACAATCAAAATAGTTGAATGAGGTACATACAAGTTTAAAAACGAAGGCATAATTCATCTTGTAGACTCATCAGTAGCACTTCTGGTGTTGGGGAAAAGCACTTTGCCGTTTTAGCATATTCGTTTCAGAACTGGCAACATTAAATACATTAATCTGCCTCTAAGAAGGCTGGCTGTTGAATTTCATTTATTGGCAATGGGTTGGTACCAATTACACTAGAACAAGCACCTAGATGTCTTTTTGGCAGGTACAAATTTGCAGCAGAGTTCAGAAGAAGCTAGAGTATGCATGTTGGTGATAGTACAACAATAGTAGGACGTCGGGTTTCAATTTTCTAAGATGCCCAAGGGATTGGGATGCCCGTTCCCATCAGAGTTAACAGAAAATGGGTATAAAAATCCATTACATCATTCTAAAAATTCTCATCCTTAATTTCATCCATAGCATTTATATTAAATAACCTTAGGCATATACTCAATTACTTTAGACTAATAATTTGGCAACATAGCCATTGTTCAACTTTTTGTTTGTTTTTTAAAGAGCCTCTGAGATCAAGTTTACTGAAATACTATACTGATATAGGCACTTTCTACTGGCATACCTGTGTTTACACTAGTTACTGTTGTAGGATCAGCAGTGATCTGTATCCTATGTATACCTGTATGCTCAAAAGTCTGTTACACTCCCTCTCCCCCCCCCCTCCCCCTTGTCTCCTCTTCCTCTTTGAATACCTGTGAAGTGGCTTTTCCCCATCCCTCCCTCCTGGAGTGATTGGGAGGTGAATGGGCTGTTTATACAGCTAGAAGACAGAAGAGCTCCAATGGTAGACAAGGTGTCTGGGACTCTAATTGGGCAGCGATCACACACCCAAAGCATGGACACTGCATGGACCCTCCCTGAGGGAGTGTGACCGACCAGATGTAGCCAAGTCATCTCTAGTAGCAGGCCAGGAGCTGGTCCTTAAAAGGGGAAGGTGCCATGTGCTCGCTCTCTCTCTCTCTCTCTCTCAAGCTTGTACCTCCCAAGAAGGCCCTTTGCCTGGACCAACTGAGTTGCATTCCATCTGCCTTGGGAAGATTTACCCTCATCACACCATCCATTGCTTGCTGTTGGACACTTACCCTGAAAGATCCTGACATCTCCAGTCCTATGACTGTCCTCGGAGTGTGAGTGTGACCTTAACCCTCCTTACTCCTGCCCCCCCCCCTTTGGAACGTAGATATCAATGTAATAAATGTGCTGCTTTTGGCCAAACTCTGGTGGGTCATTAATCGTCCCTAAGCGTAGTAGCTGGGTAACAGTTACATCAGTTTAATTTTATTTAGGCTTCTACACTTAAACAGTACAATAACGATCTGTAGACCATCAACCTTTATGCAGTAGGCATTCTTGATAAAAGCCACAGTTTTCCCTGTTCACTACACTTTGCATAATCACAATTTGGCTCAAAATATCCGTCCATTTCATGTACAGCTCACATTTACTGACAAATTTACAAACCAGAAGTGTGCCGGATTTTAAAATCAGCCAGAGAACTTTCCCATCTATAAGCATTTCCTGCTTCACTGCTTTGTTATAGTCTCACTCTTGCACCCCCAACATTCCATTTGTTGGAAAGACTAATCCCACTATTTAAGCATAGCTGTCTTAGGGCTGGTCCCCACTAGGGCTTAACGTCGACTTTAGCGACGTTAAGTCGATATAAGCATGTACCCGTCCTCACATGCATGCCATTAAAGTCGATTTAAAGGGACCTCACAATCGACTTCTGTACTCCTCCCTAACGAGAGGAGTAGCGCTGAAATTGACCTCTCTGGGTCGATTGTCAATTAGTGAGGATGCATGTGACATTAAGCCTCCAACCTTCCACAATGCCCGTTTGCTCCCCAGGGGACCAGCCAATAGTCCGAGCAGCTCCGCAGCCCCCCGTGCCTGCCTGAGCAGGTCCGCGAACCCCCCAGCCCGCCCGAGCAGGAGTCCGCAGAGCTGCTCGGGCGAGCGGGAGGGGGGGAGCCGGCGCGGAGCTGCTCGGGCGGGCACGGAGGGGTCCGCAGAGCTGCTCGGGCGGGCCACGGAGCTGCTCGGACTGGTGGCTGGTCTCCTGGGGAACGGGCCCGGCTGCCCCAAAAGGTGGTGCTTGCTGGGGACTCCCGGCATGGTGGGATATCTACCCACAGTGCAATGCTCGCTATGTCGACCCTTGCAAAAGTTGTAAGGACAGACACTGTCGACCTGCTGTGCTTTGTGGGGATGCACTAAGTTGACTTTATGCAGTCTGCTTTAGAAAATCGACTTAAGGGAAATCGACCTACTGCTGTAGTGAAGACATTTAGAGTATAGGTGCTGCTATGCATTGCCAAGGACAGTTTTAGAAAAACGTGTTTGTAAGAGTTAAAGTTGAAGAATCTTGCTAACAGCTCATCAATGCAAGCCTTTTGTACTATCTTTGGAGGCATATAGATGTAAGAGAATTCTGCTCCAAGTACTTAACCAAGATAATCTCAACTATGTCTCATCCATTACTGCGTGGTCCAGTACCCAATGTGACCTAGAACCAAAAAGGTGCTCTTTGATTTTTCACTACAGGAACATCCAGGGACAGATTACCAGTTGGTGTGTATCATAACACTGATTGCAGATTTACTCCATCTGAGATCTTGCCTAATACTTCTAATTTGTTCATTAAGTGCAGTTTGACTAAGAGGAGCATTAGTGTTCATGAAAACTCACAACCATCTATTTGAGAGGCAGTAAAGGACAGGTAATGACAGTCCCCTGCTCCTATGGTGGCATTTCAATTCCTAAGAGATAACATATGCAATACTTGGCTAACATGTTGAGCCGTTAACTACTTTTTCTGACTGATGGGGAGTACTGAGTGGGCCTCTAAGAATCCTATACTAAAACATGAGCATTTCAATTTAGGAAACTGGAAGGGGTTCCACACAATCACTTCTGAGAGTACATGCTTCCTTCCATATGCTGATAACCTGAAAGTTAGGGAACTCACTTGGGATAAGGCTTATTCAGGCTCAAGCCCCTGCTCTGATGGATTCATTATGATCTGGGATGAAAAACTTTGCTGCAAATCAGACAAAGAAAGGACTTGGTTTTCTCACACCCACCATAGTGCCCTAATCATCAAAAAGGGGTATGAGAAAAAGTCTCTCTCTTTCCCATCTGAAATAACCAAAGAACCCTGGATCCAAAAACTTCTTCCCACTTAAGACGGTCAAGACAGATAAATGTTTTGTGGGGATGCAAGTTTAGATGAAATTTTACTGAAAATGTTCCAACCAGCTCTGTTCCGCACACTAGTCTTTTGGGCACCCCACACTTACCCAGTTTATGGGCAAAGTGCACTTCCCCATCCTCAATGGTATGATTGGAAGAAAAAGAAAAGAAATGTACCAATGCAGACATCTTCCTCTCCCTGCCAATGCACACTGTTTGAGAGATTGGGCCACAAGCTGGTCTTACTGTCATATGTTGAGGCCCCACAAACACCCTATCCATCTGAGTGCTCTCTTCCCTCCTTCCTCAGTTGATTTTCAGTTCCTCTTATTAAGGCCTTCACTGTAATTTGAAGAAAAAAATCCATGTCAGCATCATTGCAGTTTTCGGAATAGTGTTTAATTTTTGCAGCTGTAGGCAACTGGTAGAGATCTTGCAAGATTATAGGGATCTTGTATCCATGGTGATTTAATAAGAAATCTCTTTGCTATATACTATATTCAGAAACAAAGAACAGCACCTCAGACTTTATGGATGATAGCTGCAAACATTTATCTCCCAGGAAAGAGGATATTTCTGGTTATGGATCTGATCTACACCCAAATATCATACAGCTGGATTTGGTTCTGGCAATTCAAACCCAAACCTTCTCCACACTGAAACAGGAAGAGTAGTTTGTTAATATATGTGTGGTCTTGTTTTGGGCTGATCTTTACTAAAATTCCTACCCAAATTGAAGAGTATGAGTTACCTCCTGTGAAAAGAAGATCCAAGTGTATAATCCCATTCCATGGCTCTTTCCTATTGCAGTATTTTGTCCATAATTCATGAGCATGCTAAGAATGGACTCTCGCTATCCTGTGTCCTCCTGTTCTCTTCAATTAGTTGTTTATAGTTTGTTATGCCAAGGTCAGAGAGGCTCATTTTGTAAACAGTAATATCATAATAATCAGCCTCATACATCACCCGTCTCATGGTTCTTGACATGTTACACTTCGATAGAATAAAATTTGTTACTTCTCCCCCACCATACACCCCATATTTATTTAAGATTGTTCTGACAAGGAGAATCTCATTAGAAATACATTTTGTTTTGCCACAGTTCTTGAGGGAGGGAGAGACACCAATGCACAGTATAGTGTATCTGAGACACCAAAAGTATAATACAGGATACCATCTAAACATCAAATTATATTTAACAGTCAAAATTTAAATTTTATGCTGACAAATCTTCTTCTAGTAAACTGGACATTTCTCTTTATATTTAGATAAAGATTTAACTTTCAAGCACTTGTATATATATTTACCACTGCGTTTGAGCATTACATATTTAGGAAGTATGTTGTTCTTCCAGCTCCATCACTTCCAAAAAGTGAACTGGCAACTGCATGAAATGAAGGAACACAAGCATTTGTTCTTGGGATTTATTTTGTTAAACCATTCTGTGCAGGGAGCTACATGGTACTTGCCACTATAATATGTGAGTGCTTATGTCACTCAGACAAAATTTTCTGATAGCATGAAGATCATGTGAAGCTATTTCTGATCACTCCATTTTTATTTTGTTTCCCAAGTTCTAGAATTGCATTTTATTTCGCCAAGCCAAGATATGGTAACCAAGAAAGCCATTATGGACAGAGATCTTCTAGCATTTGGATGAATGGACAAGCATACAGGGGAAAGGGACTGACCTGTTTTGGGAAGGAGCCTGTACCAGTGAGACAATCTTAAGAATCTTAGAGCTTCAGGCTCCAGAAACGCAAGTCCTCAGTGGACATGGTGTCAGGCTTCTAGAAAAGGACTCAAATCAAATACTGATGTTTCTGATCTTTTCGCAGCATTCATTAGCACTGTTCCCATAGCAACAAGGGTAACCAACATCTATGTCAGCTTAAAGATTCACAATAGAGTAACCTGCATTTTCCCCACTATTTACCAAGAAAGGCTGATAACCAAAGAAAAAAAGATAAATTTAGGTAAGTGAAATTATTCTGAAGGATTAATAATCCCACTGTTTCCAACTACAGTACTATAAATTGCCTGAGCCTATGATTTCTCCTTCCACACCAACTGGAGACTGACTATGCTTTGTTTACAAGGGACGGTTGTTTCATGGGTGGAGGAGATTACCAACAGGCTATATAGGACTATGGCTTCTGGTAGTCCAGGTTCTTTTTCAGGTCCCATCATTCCAATTCCAATCCAAATGAGCAGTAGCGCTTCTCACTAAAGGCTGGCTATTCCTGAGAGATACGCCATTGTTTTTATTTCACTGACTGGGCTAGGTAAATAAGTCAATCAAGCTGCTGCAGAAATAACTACATACAGTACACCCCACCCCTTTTTGGGGAGGCAGGGGATCAATCAACCTTCTTTATATCCATATGTTTCTCCCTTTTTGCCCCCAAATCATTCCCAGACAATGCTTCTCAGGTTATTTACAATTTTAGTGGCAATTTTGTGTTCCTCACTTCAAATATGCTTATTTCCAACAATGACTAAGAGAGCAAGATGAGCCTCAAATATTTCACCGAACACAGAATACATTGTCTCAAGTATAGAGCCTTTTGATCTGCAATATGTTGTGAGTCAGCTAATTGGATAATGTTTGGCAAACCAAGAGTACAGTTTCTATATAATTTTACTGATGTTGAACAGTGTAAAGTTCAACCTACTGTAATGGATTCTGATTTAGGGCACCAATCCAGTTTCTACTGTAGTCAATAGGAGTCTACTGTAGTCAATAAAATTTTGCCTCATTCTTAAGGCCTTCAAGTCCTGCAACATAAATACCATAATACTATTGACTTCAAAGGGAGTCTCCCTGGCCCAAGATGTTGCAGGATCAGGGCCTAAAAATCAGCTGTTGAGGATATTAATAAATAACCTACTTTTCATGAACAATCTAATTACACCTTCAAATCAAACATTACTGTTGGGGGGGGGGGGGGGGGGGGAAATCAGTAGATACTTTGAGTGTTCGGTTCCTGCTAAACAATAAATAGATTAATCCATACCTTAACCTCTACATCAGGGGTGGGCAATATTTTTGACCCAAGGGCCACATCAGGGTTGCAAAATTGTATGGAGGGGCAGGTAGGGAAGGCTGTGCCTCCCCAAACAGCCTTGCCCCTCCCCTTATCTGCCCCCTCCCATTTCCCACCCTCTGACTGCCCCTCTCAGAACCAGTGACCCATCCAACCCCCCCCCCCCAGCTCCTTGTCCCTGCCCATGCCCTCCAGAGACCCCCCCACTCACCCTAACTGCCCCCCAGGACTCCACTCCCCCGCTCCCTATCCCCTGACTCCCCCAACCTCTATCCACACCCCACACCCTGACAGACCCCCAGGACTCCCACGCCTATCCAACCCACCGTCCCCTGACTGTCCTCCCAGAACCTCCACCCCATCCAACCCCTCCCCCCCAACCCTCTTACCATGTCGCTCAGAGCAGCATGTCTGGCAGCCGCGTCACCTGACCAGAGCTAGACACGCTGCCCAACAGGAGCGCGTATCCCCACCCCCCAGAGTGCTGTCCACATGCCAGTGTGACTGCAGGGGGAAAGCAGGGGTGGGGCCAGGGTAGCCTTCCTGGACAGGAGCTCAAGGGCCGGGCAGGATGGTCCCACGGGCTGGATGTGGCCCAGGGGACGTAGTTTGCCCTGCTCTATATATTATAGAACAGAGGTAGGATTTCAAATTATTCTGTAAACACAAATTAGCAGTAATCTGAAGAAAAGTTTAATGTGTTTAAAAAGAAATCTTCAGTAAAAAAAAAAAAAAAAATCTCAGAAGTATCCTTATGACATTCCAGGAAGATATCAGAATAACTGTATTAACTGAAATATTATTAACACAACAGTTTATGCAAGTTCATAAACATTTGTGCTACACGTGGGTTTAACAATTGCATTGTCATTGCTAAATTTGGGTTGTGTGCATACATGAAAGGTTCATACATGAATTTTTATTACTTGCAAAAGGTGTTCAATTGACATCACCAACGAATGAAGTCTTCTGTTCCTGCACAGAACAGGTATAGCATACGTAGTGGCTGTGCAAGCTTCCCTCTCACCAAGGGGACATTAAAGTCAACAGGAGTTTTCCTATGGACTTGAATGGATTTTGGATTAGGTCCCAACTATGCATCACATTGCTATTCTGGATGCACCACCTCTATCTATGTGAGAAGATAGACTGAAGTGACCGTAGGCTATGTGAAGTTTTTTGTCCTGCAAAGAGGATGAGGACAAGATTGCAAATTAGCATTGGTTATAATTCAGATAATTTATAACCTGAAGCTTAATTCCTAGGCACCCAGTATTACTCTACAATCAAAACTTGTACATTAACATGACCTTGTTTTAATTCAAACACACACGTGTTTTCAGTAGAAGATACAGTATCTGCCTTAGCTATGTCAGTTATTCAACCCCTCCTCCCACATTTTGCCACAAATAGACAACTTCCAGTTGTCTCCCTTTCCAAGTCTGCCTAACCTTACAAGTTACACCAGGATCCTGTTATGCAGGAAGGTAGGAATGTTATCTTTCAAGTTTGCACATAAGTGAAATTCTGAAGGGCTTTTTAAGGTAGCCATGTGACTTCAAGCACCAAGGAGTTAAGGGATAGTCAAAGTTAAAATAAATGAACAAACAATAGCACCTTAGTCCAACCTTCAACCTGTTTTCAAGAAGATAATCAGAATAATCCAACTGAGAGCTAGGAATGTTTTAGAGACAAAGACATTTTAAATTGTTGTTTTTCTTAGCATTACAACATGACTACCTCTTCTTCATTCCCCAAAGCATAGTTCATAAAGAGGAGAAATTCACAGCCAAATGCCTGTGCAGAAAGATAATGTAGTACTGGGTCAGTGCAAGCAATTGGATGCCAATGAAGTAATCTTACTGTACATTTGTGGTTTCTGCTATGTAGCTGTGCACACGCTAATTGAAAAGTGGTAAAGGCAGTTCAAGCTGATAGCATTCACTACATAGTGAAAGGGAAAAAATAAAAGCAAGTTAAAGAAAAAAAAATCTAAACCTGGGGACACCAGTGGATTTTAGATTTAAACAATTTCATAGATGGCCCAAACAGGCTGATATTCTGGACATTTCATTTATTAAAATAAAACTGGTTGAGTTAAAGAGTCTTAATACACAAGCACTAACACCTTGCAAAAACCCGTTTTAGCCCAGCATGTTTTAGAAGAGGTCTAACAAATAAGACTCATGTAGGTCATTCGGTAATCATTAATCCTAATGTTGTACTACCATTCAAGTGCTGAAATACATGCATATCTTTAAAGGAATGGACCTGTAAAGTCACATTTCTACACCTCCCACACATCTTCAAACACAATCACCATGGACTCTTGACAAGTTAAAGTGGCATGTCACTCTCAGTATAGTAGGTGGGATGCTTTTACATCAACTAGATTTGGTGCACATTACAAATTTCAGCACACATAGATGAGACTTCCTAAGTGCCTAACCTTTCTAAGTGGACTCCCAAAGCAAAGTAGAAATATTTGTCAAAGCCCAAGCAGTGAGGATTCTAGGGCCAGTAGCAAAAAAAAAAAAAAAAGTACAAGTGATGTTCCATGCATCACTGCATTGTGAAACCATGAGGAAGTAGAAAGGGAGGATTCAGAGGCTAGTGAGCTGTGTTTAGGGAGTCCTGGGAGAAAGTAAGCTGCAGTACTGGTAGCATATTTGCAATTTTTCCCATCAGGATCTCTGAGGAGAGTGAACAAGCTATGTGAAAATATTTTTCTCCCCCCAAATAATTCCATGACATTTACAGTCTTCCACAATTAAAAATCAGTAATATAAACAAGTTAAATTCTCAGTATCTCGCCTAGCTCCACTTTGATTGGCTCTGGCATTGTCAAAGACGGACCTTGTAGCTAGGAGTCTCATGAAACAAACAAACTAACCCCAGATTGCAAAAGAACACAGGCTTCCTGCCCACATACTTGTCATACCAACAAGAGAAAAATGGGGGCAGTAGCAGCAGAAGACTCTTTCCACCTGATTGGCAAGCCCCATTGTCAGCACCTGCCAATAGAAGTGTGAAAGCGAAAAATACTTCAGCCTTGGACTTCGTTAGGGCTGCTAGGGGAGGTAATGACCATGATATTTCTTCTCAATATGAAGACCACCCGTGTAAATTGGTTTCCAAAGTAAAGAACAGTGGTAAGATGAACAAAAGATAAGTGAATAAATCATCAGTTCTGAGCAGCCCAGAAACAAGAGCTTGTCCAAAAAAAAAAAAAATCAGTTGTTAGACTCAGACACAAATAGAACTAAAAGAAAATCCAGAGATTTTAACTACAAATTGCCACACACTCTTGCGAAGCCACCCATCTCATTTAAGCCAACTGCTACTTTTGCTCCACTGCAGTTAGTAGGTGGGCAGATCTAGGAGCACGTTTCTTTCATTCTGCAGTAAGTCTACTCCTTAAATTGTATCCCCTAGTCTTTTAATTAAATTAATGAAGGCTCCCTTTCTGTCTGAGTTGTGCATTCCCAGCAGAATTAATGGTTTGGGAAAAGGTTTCGGCTTTCTCAGTCACGTGCTACATGGTCTTGCTTCCAGCAGTGCAAAGTCAATGCAAAGAAGCCTGAAAGCCAGAGAAAGAATTTATAACTGCTTGGCAATCCAGTCTAGATTGAAGTACTTAGTAGCTGGAGCCAGGCTTGTGTTTGGCATTCCTGATCTACTATAATAAATAAACTGACTTAGCATGAGCTAGTAGAAGAGTCTTGTTTTGCATGCCAGGACATCGAATCCACTCCAGCACTAGTCATTACATATTTTTAAAGCTTCTCCATAACTAAGGCTCCATTGCCCTACTATTGTCACACTCTGGCTCCAACTTCCAAATGGAAGCTTATAAATTGGATAGATGTGGGTCAAAGTAATCAAGTAGCAGATAAGGCAATTTATGACTTTGGTACACCTGCCACTCAATAGGAGAATAAATCTCAACTGAAAGGTTTTGTAAGAAATATCTGCAGATCAAAGATTCAGCCTCGGACGTTAGGTCACTAATCCATATCCTAGCAGAAGGAACAAATTGTTTATAATAAGTTACAACTTCTAAGTGTATTCGGCAAACACCTTAGGTTTCACAACTGAGTTGTGAGATTCATGCATTTTAACCCGGTCTCACATACTCGTGCTTATCTCATGAAAACTCATGGAGTGCAACACAGGACTGGGAGCAGGAGTCCATATGCCAGGTCATAATGCCACTCAAATCTGGCCTGGCTGCCCATCATACCAGTATGGAACGCTACATAGCTCTTCTTACTTCATCTGCTTGCTCTTCTTACTTCATCTTACTGTCCCTACCCTTGCCCACTACTGGAGGAGACCTGACCAGAACCTCAGACTCTCAGCTCCCAAACAATCAGTCAATGGGTAGCGAATAGCTGGAGGTGAGTGGCCTTAGCAGAATCTAAGCCTGTGCGGATCAGCATCAGCACCTTTGCTTAAAACAAACAAACAAACAAACAAAAAACACAACTGTTGCCCTTCCCCCGCCTCACCCCAGCAACCAGTTAGGTTACTCATATTTCTGTAACATCATGTTACTTATCAGGAAAATGTACACACTGCAAGTTTACTAACTTGAGATCTCTGATTCAGATTTCTTATGTGGGTAGCATTGAATTGAAGAGTGATAAGCTAAAGATATAAACACAGCTTACATCCATTTTATCTTGAGGAAGCCAGCCAAGCTGCTTTAACCAAGCTGAGGTCTTTTTGTTCTAATAGCGCTATATTTTTCTCTTCCCTCTAGTTTTGTGTGTGCATTGGGAGGGAGAGGGAGAAGAGAAATTGATCAAAGAATGACCAATAGCATCCACAGTCTGAAGAAAGATCGAATGACTCACTGCAGACAAAGTTTTTGAGGAAAATAACTTATTGGTACCAGAAAACAGGGTAGATAAAAAGTATAAGATTTTTTTTAAAGGTTTTAATGTTTTTTATTTAAATCAGATTTGTTTTATTTAAACTAAATATAAGCTTATTTAAGAATAAGCATTTAAAATTAAATTTGAAATTGACAACATATGTTAAAGCCTAAATTTATTATAATCTATTACATCCAAAAATAATATTAAGCAATGTTGTTTGCTGCCAAGTTTTAAAATCAACCCACTGAACTGGTGGCAGTCACTGGCTAAGCACTTGAAGACAGTTTATTGAAATGCTAAATCAACTTTTGACATCAACCTGTTCTGCAGGTGTAGAGACTCTTTTTTTCATTTCAGTTTATTCAACTAATTCAGTTTAGTGACTAGTTCACTGGAAGTTGAAAAATCAATTGGAAGTTGAAAAAGCAGGAAAGATTCTTTTCCTTTTCCAATCTGTGAGTAAAAACCTAGGTGTGAAAGGATGAGATCTACTAGTTTGAAAATTTTGAAGGTCATGGTGATCAGAAACAATCAGTTCTATTCAGTAACTGCAGATAAAATGCAAAACGTGTTTAAATAACCTTTTCCCTCATGTGTCCAACTCATTTAGAGTACTTTTATTTAAATTTTAAAAATTAAAATCTTGATTTGGGGCATTTTAATTGAATTTTAATTTCCATTCAAAGATAACTTGACACAAATCACACAGAAAACAAGTTCATTGTCTAGTCAATAAAAAATGCATCATTCACCATGTCAAAATTGAGAATCTGAATAAATATTAGCTAAGCTATATAACTGCTTATATTAAATGTGTACACATTTAATGTCTTTTCCTGATTTTTAGTTTAAAAAAAAAAAAACCACACCAAATTTAGTGTCAAGGCTATGTTTTAGTGGCAAATCAACATGTTGTAATGGCTACCAAAGAATGAGAATCAAACTTCCTTTAGAAAAACAGCTAAAAAGTACAAATAAAAAAAACACAATTAAAAAGTGAATATTTAAATCAGGCTGATTTAAATCATGATTAAATTTGATTATTTACATAATTTTGACTTACATCTATCCACCCTCCTTGACAACAACACCTGCAGCAATGGTTTTAGTTTAAGAAAGAAAGTGGGGGGAGAATGACAAAAGTTTGCATGCTTGATGATTTCAGTCATTCCTGACCAAAGGCTGTGTATGCACAACTTCAGTGCACCACCTTTCTATTTATCCCCAGAAGAGAGGTTCCTCATACATGGGGGCATGTCAGACTTTCAGGAGTGGGGAGGCACAGCAAGTCTTCTGATGGTTCTGATAGAAGTGGGAGCACCAAGTCACACCACCACTCACTCAGGTTTGACCCAGCCGACCCTCTGTCATGAGTGAGAGTGGCACTGCCCAGGATCACAGCACCATTCAGGTTTGGCCCAATTTCCTCAAGCAGAATGTGCTCGCCCAGGCAGCTGCCTAGTTTGCCTCTAGGTAGAGTGGCCCCTGCTCCTGCCAATACAAAATGAAATCCTAGGTGCAAAGAGATCTGCTGCAGCAAATGTCCTCTTTGAGGAACAAAAGCTACCCTGGAGAAAGAGATTGTAATTGACAAAGTGGAGTTAAATGATGCCAAGTGCCTGGGTATCAGTTAGAATTTTATATTAGAAATATAAAATTTGGGGGGTGGGGATAGCTCAGTGGTTTGAGCATTGGCCTGCTAAACCCAGGGTTGTGAGTTCAATCCTTGAGGGGGCCATTTAGGGATCTGGGGCAAAAAATCTGTCAGGGGACAGTACTCAATCCTGCTAGTGTAGGCAGGCGGATCCTGCTAGTGTAGGCAGGGGACTGGACTTGATGACCTTCAAGGTCTTTCCAGTTCTAGGAGATTGGTATATCTCCATTTATATATATATATATATATATATATATAAACTGAAATATAAAAATTGTAAACTTTGCACGCAGGACTGAGAGAATTCTCTCACTGAAACTAAATTGGTGAAGTTCTATTTTATACATTCAAGCTTACATATTGTGTCTGGCCAGGGATTTGGGGCACAGAATGAAATGTATATGAAAGAATTTTCCTCCAAATATTTAAAAACAAGTCATTTACAAATTATAACTCCAATAATGGGCTAATCCAAATCCTATAGAGCAGCGGTCGCCAACCGGTGGTCCGCGGGAAAATTCTGGTGGTCCGCGGCGCCGGGCTCCCTCATGGCCGCCCCTCTGGGCAGGCAAGAGGCTGCGGGCACCTGTCCCGCCCCGTCCCTGGCGGCCAGCAAGCGCTGGCTCGCTACTGCCTCCCGTCTTGTGCCGCGCGAGCCGGGGGCCGCGCTGCGCCGCTGAGGCCGAGTCGCGCCGCTGAGGCCGGGGGTCCGAGCCGCGCCGCTGAGGCCGGGGGGAGGGGGGTCCGAGCCGCTGAGGCCGGGGGTCCGCGCTGCGCCGCTGAGGCCGGGGGGAGGGGGGTCTGAGCCGCTGAGGCCGGGGGTCCGAGCCGTGCCGCGCCGCCACTGAGGCTGGGGGGAGGGGGGTCCAAGCCGCTGAGGCCGGGGGTCCGTGCCGCGCCGCCGCTGAGGCCGGGGGTCCGAGCCACGCTGGTCGAGCGGGGGGGGGGGGGGAAGCCGCGCCGCTCGAGCGGGGGGGGGGGGCCTGCGGTGTTAGTGGTCCGCGGGATTCAAAATTTTGACTTTAGTGGTCCGTGGGGACCAAAAGGTTGGCGACCACTGCTATAGAGGATTTGAAACTCCTGCTCTGAGATACTCGTTTAGAAAATAATTAAACCAGAAGTAGGGGAAAAAAAATCAAACCCAGGGTTAAATGACCCACAGGAGAATTTCAACAAGACCCAGTTGACAAAGTGGCCACTGGCCAACTAAAAAGAGTAGTAGTTTGTTCCAGGATACTCTGCAATTGTTAAGGCATTTAATTGTATGCCTATGAGGTAACAATGCACTCATAGTTACATCTTCAGGGACCGGAAGGTGTGATGTGGTAGGAATAAACACATGTAAGCAAGTAATACATAGAGACAAAAAGAGATAAGACCTCTAAGTATTTTCTAAAAGAATGTGAAGAGCAATGAAATAGCATCAGGTGCATGAATTCCAACTCAGTTTTTTCCATCCTACTGAACGTTTAATCTGTTAATCTATTAGATTTATGCATTCTTTAAAGATGGTATTTCAGTCACCACTACAATATGGTGTTTCTGAAATTAATTCAGAATTTTAGTTTCAGCATTTTCCTGTGCCAAAGCTTTATAGAAAAAAACACTCAATATTAAATGCACATTGGTTCATTTATATACTCAAGACTTTGGCATGCAGGCATACTTGGCAACCATGATTGTGACTAGACAACAGCAAATACGTTTATGGACACAAAGGCCAATGACTGAAGACCAATATCTACACTTTGGACCTCTGAATTGTATATTACTGAATTGCTAGTGGGTCAGTGATCCACAACTCCATAAACAATGGAAACAAAAAAAGTTTAAAAGAAACCCTCACACATAGGGAATCCATTAACACAATAGTCTTCCACTGATCCTAAAAATTAAGACTAGGCCAGTCCAAGCGAAGTAGGCTAAGCTTATTCAGGAGAAAGCCTACATCAGGCTTTAAAGTAAGTTAACTGAAGCCAGAAATTGTAAACATGTCAGATCCTGCTCCCCTCTCCCCCTCCCTTTTTTAAGTAAAGAGAATTGTTTTTATATTGTATAATTGCAATAGGGTCCTTGAAAGGGCTGGGTAGCCTAGTGACTGGCTCCCACCCAGTAGCTGGGGCAGTGGTAGGGGGACCCAAGGCCTGCCTGTTCCACCTGGATCTGACCTAAGTTATCCACCCTGGGTCACCTCCTCCTGCTGCTTTCCTCCCTCAGCTTCTGGTCCCAGACAAGGTAAAAGAAAAAGAAACAAAACAATCAATCCTAAATGCACTCAGCATATAGTATTGTTCCCTCAGGGAGGCTTCTCCGGCCCCTTTCTCAGGAACCCTCGGCTCCAGCCTCCTTGTTCTAAACTGGGTCACTCCATTTTTCAACCCAGTTAATAATATGCAGGGCTAGAGGTGTGAGGCTACCTGGGCCCAGTACTGTCCTTTAACCCTTTCCAGCCCAGTGTGGAGTTGTATACCCCACCACAATAATGTATTTAGAACTTTTATTGTATTAAAAGGTAGGGACTAGACAGTATATCTTTCTCTTTATCTCACACTTAATTTTCATTTTGTTTCATAAAGGATCCGCCAGTGATGGTCTATTTAAACCTCAGGAGTTTATCATTGAAGTGTTCAATTTCTCTCTAATCTGCAAGTAATAAAATGAAATATCAAGGCCTTTGATTAAATGCTGATGTATTTTGGAGTATTAATTTCTTCTTTCCTTGTAAAGCCAAATACACATTATGACAAAAGGGTTCAGCGGAGACTTGGTAGATTTTCTCTTAGGGAAAATGTGTGTCTTTGTTTTTTAATAGTCAAAGACTTTATGTTAGCAGGTCCTGCAAAATGCTAAGCATATGAAGCTTTTATAATTGTATCTTAATTAAATCAATGACAGTCATAATTAAGGTAAGGACTGCCCATTAAAAACACCTCAGAAATAGTTAAAGCATTCTCTACAGAGATGAGGTCCACACATCTATCCTACATGTATGCCGGCTCCCCACTGGTTTGTAAGTAAACAGCAGATCAGCTGCTCTTCTTTTGAGGTGCTATACTGTAAAGGTTTGCTGCTAATTTTAGATTATTTGCTTCACAAGTTAGTGTTTGTAGTCTGGGAAACAGAATTACACACATACCAATGTCATGTATTTATGAACTTTCATTGCACCCTGTACAGCACATAATGAACTTTTCTATTGCTGGAACTGTAATTAAGGTAGTACATCTTTAATTGCAGCATTTTGACACAGTGAAGGCTTAAAGAGTGGCTACAAGATTTAAGAACATATCCCGAGGTGCTTCAGGCACTAGTGTAGGACTCACATGACTGAGTACCTGGCTGAAACAACAAAATGCAACCTGATCTCTGTGTGGCTTGCTGTATTTTGGTAATGTCCTGCCTATCGTCCCTCATATGACTGCTTTACATATTTTTCTATGAAAGACACGTAGTGTGCTTGTTCAGGATTGGAAATAGTCTCTATAGTTAGGGAAAATGACCTTTATTTCTCATTTTCTATTAAGATGACACGAGGAAACTCATTCTGAAGCAATGCAAGTCAACAATTCGGGCAAAAAAGGAAAATGGAAGAAATGTTCCAAAAGAAAAAGGAAACCGTCTGAAAGTTCTTGATGAACTTTCTGTGCGTTGCTCCATCTGACCATTTGAGTAAACCTGGTTGTGCCGAGAGGATTCCATGCACAAAAAAAACAAAACCACATATAGTTTTGGCATGAGAAACTTGGGCTCCAAGCAGTAAATTTTGGAAGTTATAAGCACCTGAAAATAGGTGTTTATAGTTTAAGAGCCTTCTCAGATGTTTTTATAGTGATGCTATATTTAGAGGAGCTCTTGTACTTAGTCCTTGAGTTGAAAGTAATTGCTGGCTTCATTACAATATTCTGATTTTTTTTTAAAAAAAAAGTAGCTGTTTCAGCATGGACAGAATAATACTTGTTATATAGAAGAATTAATGCACAAGTCAGTTGTTGATGCCAACAATATCCTTCAAGCACTGCTTCAGCATTAGTTCGTGGAAATGACAGGGCAACCTAAATGAACTCAGAATTTCAAGGGAGAGCTCTTTATAGCCCTCTAATTGGGTGGACAAATCAGTCCTCGTTAGAGCACCTCATTGAATCATTTGTTGTTTACTGAGGCATGTGCTGGAAGATTCCATTGGCATGCCTCCAAGGGTTACCGAGGAGCCTATTTCGTTGAAATTAAAAATGAAGTTGTCTTCAGCGGCTTTTTCATAAAAAAGATTTGCATGTGACCCACACTGGAAATTCACTTTGTTGTGATTTAGAAAGAAATGTTTGTCCTTCCAGAAGAGTGCAGGGGACTGTTAACATTCATGCTTGATTTTTGTAGCGACCAGATACTACTAAAATGGAGTTCTGATGAAAAATTAATATAGAATCTGTTTCTTCCAGTTCTCACAAGAGGCTCCTTTCACCCACCCAACTTTCTCACAATAATAAGACATAGCAGCCTTTGGGCCTGATCAAAAACCCACTGAAGTCAATAGAAGTCTTTCCATTGATTTCAAGTTTTGAATCAAGCCCTTAAGGGTATGTCTACACTGCAGCTGAGAGGTGCCCCAGTCTGGGTAGAGAGACTCGCACGATCTTAGCTCGAGATAGCACACTAAAAATAGCAGTGTGGACATTGTGATACAGGCAGCAGCTCAGGATAACCATCTGAGCCCAGACCTAAAGGGCATTCACATTGCCTTAACCAAGCAGTAGGCTGGATTACTCCATCTGATCATAATCTCCTGAAACATTATTTGCAAAACTTCATTTTCATTTTAGACCATTATTATGATTAATAGAGTAATATCCCTGACACACATAATGGAAACATGCTCACCTATACAGTACTTGCCATTTAAATATAAAATTACACTGTACCATTAACACGATTAAATTCCCTTATTTGGGAATCAAGCAAAGTATGTTTTATGGATAGGCAGTACTATCAATAAGTGCCTAGCGCCTCAAGTGATTTGGAGACAGAGACCTAAAACACCATTATATGATATGATATCACAGTATTGCACACATGTGTGCCATATTAGAGAACTGGCTCCTGCAAAGTCAGCATTTATATTAGAGACTGAAAATCAGTCATGTCATTCATTTATACAAGACCTGTGCATCTGTCCAAGTCTAATAGAATGAATGAGCTGGAGAGAACAAGACCCCTCTCCTGAAATTTCTCAAGTCAACATATGGATAAAAAAATTAAGTATTCATTAATTTAAAAGTTCAGACTAATTTTAAAAAAAACTTAGAATGTACAGCCATTTATAGAGCGCTAAGCTCACTAAATCAAAGTATTGAAATAAAAATTACAGAAGATGCATTCAGCGTCTTTTGCATTACATGTCTATGCAACACTCACAGCTGAACCTGTGGAACTCCTTACCAGAGGAGGCTGTGAAGGCTAGGACTATAACAGGGTTTAAAAGAGAGCTGGATAAATTCATGGAGGCTAAGTCCATAAATGGCTATTAGTCGGGATGGGTAATGAATGGTGTCCCTAGCCTCTGTCTGTCAGAGGGGGGTGATGGATGGCAGGAGAGAGATCGCTCGATCATACCTGTTAGGTTCACTCACTCCGGGGCACCTGGCATTGGCCACTGTCGGTAGACAGGATGCTGGGCTAGATGGACCTTTGGTCTGACCCAGTATGGCCGTTCTTATGTTCTTATAATTTTGTACAGTATTTTATTCAGTTTAAACAACTGAATAAAAACATTCAATAGTCTGTATTATGCAGCCATTATTAGTATTGAAATACTGATTCTCATTTTAATTACTTCAAAGAAAATAAGTGGACAAAGGCCTAAATTTACTAGGCTAGGATATTTCCAACTGTTGTCCAGCTTTAACCCACTGTTTGGAACAGGAAGGCCTGCTCCTACTTGGTTTCTCAAAAATTATATAGCAGTAGTAGTGTTTTTTTTAAATCTAGTCTCTGTACACATGTAGAAGAGATCTAGCACTGGATGTCACTGTGGAATACTGATGAGTTATTACAAGAGATGGCCAAGTAATTGCTTGAGCAGCTCATAACAGAATACAACATTTCACAAGGGTAGGGGTATTGCCTCAGTGCCATGGCCGGACTTCAGTTTAGGTAACTATATCCTGCCTAGCTAATGTTCTTCACTTCCCTTCTTAAAAGAGATTTGCATGGTGTTGCTGGACCAAAATGGCTGACATTCTATTCTAGAGGTGGCTGTGTGATACCGGAATGTATCTAAGACCACTCCTAGAAATGCTTCTAAGCAGAGTAAATCAAAACTACTCATGTTGCCCTATGCTTAGCAATATTTGCAAGATCAGACCCTTCTTTATTAAAACTTTTGGAATCTTTCATAATTAATCAGATTTATGTAGACTAAAGAGTATGTTACATTATTTGGTTCATCTATGTTGTATTTGTTATGTATCGGCACACAAAGATACTGATTTTTTTTTATTCAAATATTTTAATCTGTTCACTTATTGATCACTGATCTTATTTAGTTTTATCAAGCAGTATACTTTGAATAAACTAGTGTCTATTGGAAACCAAGAGTTACAGCAGATAAGCAAGCGCTATACCTGACCTTCTGAAACAAATTATCAATTGACTCTTACAAATTTGGTCTGAAACCTCACTGCACTCTTGGTAAATTAATGGCAGAGCTGATCTAAACAACTTTCTTCCAAAATTCAAATATTTAGAAATCATTTTCATTGTGTTAGTCTTTGTAACAGAACTTTTACTGAAAGTTTTTATTGGTTTAATTAGCAAAATACGTTCTTTTTAAAGTGAAATATTTTTCAAAAATTCCACAATGTAACTAAGACAAACTAAACATCACAAGGGTCTGGCACGGGTCTGCTCGGGCGGGCGGGCGGGGGGGGGGGTCCGGCGCGGGGCTGCTCGGAGGTCGGAGGCTTAAATTCATTTGCCTCCTCACTAGATGAAAATCGACCTAGAGAGGTCGATTTCAGCGCTACTCCTCTCGTTTTGGAGGAGTACAAAAGTCGATTTTGAGGGCCCTCTAAATCGACTTAAATGGCATGGATGTGAGGACGGGTACACGTCTATTTCGACTTAACGTCGTTAAAGTCGACGTTAAGTCGTAATGAAGACATACCCCTAGAGTTTAATCTTCAGCAGTCACATAATACTTTGGGGGGAAATGCAGATATTTTCTAGGGCATGTTAACTCTGAATTAAATTCTGAGAAACATCTTTAGCACTTCATCCTACACTCCTGTTGCTTGTGCTACATCTCTCCAGTAGCACTTACCAAAACCTGATTGGATTGCAGTTCGTCCAAGGCCAGATTCATTTGCTGCACCACTGCTCAGGCCAGATATGGACAGATGTGTGGCTGCTGTTAGAACTGTGCTACTAACTCATTTTTCGGTTTACTGGCAGTTCTGGAAGTTGGGCGGAAGGGGGATGGAGGAATAATATGAAATCAAATATTTTCAGTATTTAAGCAAATCAAAGCATTTGGGAAAAATTATTTTGTTTGGCATTTTCACCCATTTTAAATTAAAAGGTGCTGGGCTGACAAGGAGATTTGGAAACCCTTGGCATTCACAAAATGGTGCCTTGATTATACCCTATCAGGGAAACCCACGTTTGAATCCCCACTCTGGAGGAAGGACTTGAACTCAGAACTCCCCCCATGTCCAGGTGAATGCCCAAATCAGTGGGATATTGGGTATTCTGGGGAAAATCTCTTTTCATTGCTCCTATTGAAGCATCAAATATTTCAATATTTATTGATCCAGAGGGAGAGAGACAGACAATGATAATAGCCTTGGACAGGACAGGTTCTAATTCCAAAGTGGAACAGTTTCCACAGGAAACATGTAGAGCTGCTGACCCCACAATACTGAGTAGTCTGATGGTTAGGACACATACCTGGCAAGTGGCAAATCCGAGCCCAAGTTTCTAGCTCCACAGTTGGGATTCAAACCTGGGTTCCCCCACTCCCAGCTAGCTGCACTAATCATTGTGCTACAGGGCACTAATACCACCACAACCCTTATTTTGTGAACGTCAACGGTCCTTAAATTTCCTTATGAATGTAATATAAAAAAAAGCTAAATGGTTTATTCCAGAAATGTCAAAACATTTCTGTTTGCTTAGGTAATAAATAAAATAAATACTAATAAAATAATAATAATAATAATAATAATAACAGCTGAAACCAACACGGCTTTGTAAACTGTTTCAGTCAACCCAAACCTACATTTCTTCAGCAAAAAAAGTTTCATGCAAACAATGTCACCCACTCTAGTCACAGGAGGTTGAGGCAGCCCCAGGCACAAGCTAGGGCGGCCCATAGGCTGATCTAACTCACACCCCTGCCTCAATGGCCCCTGTACGGAAGTCTATTGCAGGGATGCAGGATTACCCTGCCCACAGCCCCTCTGCCCTTGCTATACACTCCCCCCTTCTTTCAATACATACCACCATCATCTCTGTTCCTAATATAGAGGCCCCCTACACTGAAGAGAAGAGGTTTATGCATGCCCTACAGTCCCTTTATCCCATTATATGGGCCTTCAACTCTAATACTAAAATGTGACTGTGTGGTCATGGTACAGGAGACTTTTGCCACTGATCAGAAGAATCCTGTCCTAAAGCAGCTTTATTTTAAGTTATGGCTTTTTCTGACCTAACCGCCCATCATGGCGCAGTTGCAGGTCTACAGATAGGCATCCTCTAGAGATAAAGGAGCCAACCTTGCTTCTTCTGTCATCAATGAGACTTTTGACCCCAACTTCAATGGAATCTGTATTGGACTACTATATTAGTTTTTCTTTGACTTTGCATTTAATGTACTGTAATAAATGAAGGATCATTAATGGAGCTAGTATATTTGAACCTACTAGACACCGTCCTGTTACAAGTTAATGTAGGAACCTTTTTGCAAAGAGTCAATACATTAGAATAAATATTGTGGGGGAGGGAGACGAGAAAGATGAACAAAAGCCAGTCTGCTGGATGAAGATAAGCAAGTTTCTTTTTCTTTAGCTTTATTGCTAGAGTCTGTATATTGTGGTTACAAACGAATATATTTTGTACTCATCATATCAGTACCGAGCATGTCCAGTGACTATTTTGGACAGTCTCTTTCTATTCATCCAAAATTCAACTGTAGCTGTAGGATGACCAGATGTCCCGATTTTATAGGGACAGTCCCAATTTTTGGGTCTTTTTCTTATATAGGCTCCTATTACACCACCACTCCCGATTTATCACATTTGCTGTCTGGTCACCCTATGTAGTTATGATACCTCATTTTGATTTTGTTTGCACTTGTTTATACTGCTGTAACTCAACTGGCTTCAATGGAAATAGTCCTGATTTACAATAGCATAAATAAAATCAGGGTCAAGCCCGTAGTGTCTTGTATTTCTCTCCCTCGGCCCCAGGCACCCATACATATGGATCTGAATGCAATCTTTACAGTCAAATTAGTAGCCCTAATCTATGGAAGTAATCCGATCACAGCTCTTTTGTGCATGGCTCAGAGACTAGACACAGCTTAATATTTTTGTTGGTAGAAACTAGCATATAGGTCAACACTTCTCACCTCCAGTGAATCTAAGACATTGGCAAATGCACAAGAATCTTTGCTCTCTTACACCATGTGAATCCTGTAAATGTTTGAGTATGCTGCAAATTTCCAGTAAGCACAGAAAGGCAGGTATAGAAGTTAAATAAATATCAGGTCTACTTCCAAGACAAAAGGTTTCTAATTTTTGTCGATTGTGTAGTGCTGTGCAGCATGGTTAGCCTGTGGTATGCAACTGGGAATATCACTTCAGCCACTTTCCAGCACTGAAAACAGACTGTGTGATGCTGTTTGTTTTGCCAAGCATTGAGCCTATTCAAACAATTTAAAAACACAACCGGGGGATTTCTTTAGTCTTGGCCAAAACCTGTACAAGGCTCAATCTTCAAAGCTACTCTTATGACACTATTAATTTTGACCAACCATGTGTTGCAAATCTTTGTGTATCATTTAATTCTCTTGCTGCTCTAGCAACCATCCCAAGAATATATTTCTGCAGCCTATAGATTAGCTACAGTGTATGCTACTGTTGCCCTTTCAAGTCAACAATGCACAAGTGTACAACTTCATTCTGGGCTCCAATATGTGATGATGTACAAATTTTCAACAGCACCTAAGTGACTTCAGACACTAAGTTCCGTTGACTTGAAATGAGACTTAGGCCCCTAAGTGCCCCAGGAACGTTTGAAAATGGAGCTTAGGTGCTTTTGAAAATTTTACCGATGGTCATTCAATTTGTAAAGTTAATTTGCTTCACCCAGGCTTTCTTCAGTTGTGCCTGAAGTTCTGTGAACATTAGAGCAAGCTGATAACTCAAAAGTTCTCAAACACCAAAATCACTTGTATGTTTGCATCAGACATTTGCATGCTCATGCATTAGGACAACACTTCTGTTTCATGTGACTTGTGACCCATCACAACTAAATAGCATATTTTGAATATTAAATAATAAAAACAAGCCAGAGGAATGCTCAGCTGCTCATTTTGGACAGGTTTAGGGGCTTGTCTTCACTACAGCGGGGAGGGATCGATCTTTTGGCGATCGATTTATCGCGTCTCGTCAAGACGCAATAAATTGATCGCCAGTGGCACCCCCGTTGACTCCAGAACTCCAGTTCACCAAAAGGCACAAGCTGGAGTCGATGGGGGAGCGCGCCACCAACTGCCGCCACTGTGAGGACGGCAGGTAAATCGGCTGTAGATACGCCAACTTCAGCTACATTTTTAACATAGCTGAATTTGCGTATCTACAGCCGATCTCCCCCCCCCTAGTGAAGACCAGCCCTTTCCTGGTGGTGCAAAGAGCTGTTAGCAAAGCAGACTATCTGGCCCATCACATGGGAATGTCTATATCCCACCAAGAGAGTTTATCAATCAAATTTAAAGATAATTTTGAATTACTTGAGCTCTCTCACAAATTACTCTCTACCTTTCGCACTGCCTTACATTGCATATAATCAGTTACATTTGATTAAATTGAATGTGGGAGGGGGGACAGAATCTACCTCAGATTTGGATCTTAACCTATTCTGCACAGAGCCCACACTAGGAAGTCTTAAACCTGCACGCATGATGGAAGCCATAATATCAGTCGTTAATAGACAATACAATTATTTGCCAGTGTCTCCACCCAGAGAACAGGGAAATACCTACCAGCTTTTGTAAAGCAGTTTTATAAGAAGTGCTAAGTGCAAATTGTTCTTTTTATTATTAAGCAGAACAATATTTAAGATGAGAGTGACACATTTGTATTTCTGGCAAACATGCGGTAAAATTAGCTAGGAAGTGTTCTAAAGCTTGATATTTAACAGTGACAACTTAGTCTCTTTGGAACTGTAAGTGGATTTAACTATCTGGGGAGCCAGTTAAAGTAGCCCAGAATCACAGGATTAGATTTAACTGCCTCCCCAGCTAATTAAATCAGGGACTGCAATCACAAAGGTGGTTTAATTAAAGTTTGCCAAAGCATTTACAGTAGTTCTTTTTTAATTATTAACCATCAGGTTTACTATACAATGCAAGTATTCAATCGACATTGCTCTGTCCCTCTTATTTACCACAATAGACAACCCCAAGCATGTTGGACCAAGTCCTATGCTTGAGAACAATCGCACTGAAGCAAACATGGTTGCAAGATTGTAACTGTAATCAGAATTCCACCTTCTATCTTCAGTTTATTTTCTCAATCAGAAATAGCTGGGAAATGTTTACTGTCGAAGTTTGACGTCATGAATTCATTTAGCCCAAGCCCGGCGTTTGTCTAGACAGCATTCATAATGAATTCTCATAGCAGTCATGCAAATGTCACCCATCATCTATAGATGCTGTACTCTAATCAGGCATGATGGCAGTTTCAAGCACTGAAAACAACTCCAAAGAAAGTGTGGTACCTGCTTCAGTGCAAGCAATATAAGGCAAAACAGGATAGAGCCCTCAATTGCCACCCTAAACCAGCTTGCCAAACAACCCATACCCATTGTAATAGGATGTCGGTTCCCACTGCACAGGCACTTTGGAAAGAACTTGCCTTTCATCATGATATAGTTTAATTGCACTAATTCAGCAATTTGTTTAACACATCACAAGAATCACCGAGCTCTGATTGTTCTGGAAATTAGAAAGTGTCAGTATAGGCAAGCCACCATGCATGGCTTTTCATTGAGACCTGAGCCAGTTACCCTTAAAAATAGTTTTAGAATGGGAAGGGGAAAAAATCAAAATGTTGTTCCCTGAACATCTTCAATCAATATTGGTTACCCACAATGAACATGTCTCAAATTCTAAAAGTTAGAGATGCAGAAGCCTTTATGCTGATTGAAGGGGTGAAAGATTCCTACATTTTGTTAGAAGTGTTAGCTTGCTCTTAAATGGAATTTAAAGCATTTAAGTTGACAATATCATAACCTAGAGAATTTTGAGTTAGACGTTACACACCCACACTTTCTACAATGATCTAGCTCTTGCTTAGAGTTTAGAATGGAAATGAAATCAGAATTAAGGTTCCGTAAACCAAAAGCTCTAATTCCATATCCCTGCCTGTCACGTCGAGATGCAAGTATATTCATGTTATACAAGAAAAGCTGTATATTACATTCTACACAACAGTTGGCTTCTGTCTCCTCCTCACAACCCTTGTGGGGAGACAGTAAAACCTGAACCTATTTTGGCACATGTGGTTCTTTCATTTGTAGCAAGTGCGTCAAATGAACAGGAAAAGGTCCACAGGCCCAGCTCTGCAAGAGTTGAAAGGACTCTGAAGTGGTCAACAGAGCCAGACAAAATTTTACCTACCAATTTTTTTTTTAAAAAGTATATTTGGTGACCTTGAAATATTTCATAAATTCATGCAAGTTTCACTGAAACATTCATTTAAAAAAAATCCAATACTCTCATGTTGACATTTTCAAAACAAAACATTTTGATTTTTGGTATGAAAACTTTTCATTTTGGAATTGTTTAATTTTATTCAAAAGTTTTTTTAGAAAATGTAAAAAAAAAAGAGCTTGAAAAAGAGCTTGTTCAACACAAAATTAATTTATCAACTTTTCAATTTACCAAAAATTTTCAAAAAGTTTGTGTTCGGTCTGTCCCAGGATAAACTGTTTTGATTTTTTGAAATTGCCAGCAAACTGAAAAAAAACAAAACTGTTATTAACCCTACTCTAGTGGTCACTATGGTGTCTGTAGACTTTGGGAAGGAACTGTCGATGAAATCAGAGTACCTTGTAACATCCATGGCAGTCAGCACCTTGCCATCCAATGGGCTCACCCCATTGTAAGCTCAGCCTACAAAGCCTGTAGACTTACAACCTTACCACTCAGAGGACCACCAGTTTCTTTCATAACTGCTGCTGTGCTCTGCTCATCTCAGCATGTTGATAAAATGTCTGCTGTAAACTCTGTAATGAAGAGCTACTTAGTTTTATGGAGTTGAGAGATTAGGATACACATTCCTGAAGACTGTACAGTTGCTATAGACTCATGAAGCTCTTTATTAGTAGTAGTAACTCCAAGATTAACCCCCCAGCCTTTTCAAGTGTTTTAAAAGGTCATGGGCACCTAGCTTTTGTTAGAGACCAATGAATATTTTATATATAAAAATCCACTGGTCTTCGTATGTACAAAAACATCACCATTCTGCAAAGTATATGGTAGTTGGGTGGGTGGGAAGACCAAGGCATATCACCACAGAACACATTTTTTTGAAGCATGAAAAATGTCTTTACTCTGGCACAATCACTTTGCCTAAGAGGTTAACCTTTAACTAGGAGGAAGCCTGAGCTTTCATGCCAAAGAGAGCTTTTTACAGAAAGTACAGGGATGCTGCTGCAGGAAACATTTCTATTATCAGCCTATGGAGACACTATAATGGTTCCCCAGTTTATTTCTTTACTAGAGTTCCTCTGGATTGCAATCCTGTAAAAGGATAGGAACTCAGGTTCTTTGGAGGATTTTTTTTCTTCCTTTGTGGTGGGAGGGGTGACCAGACAGCTATTCAAATTGTTGGCCCACATAACCAACTTTATTCCCAAATAGCTGTGGAGGAACATGCAATATTATAAACTCCACTCCTTCCCCCAACTTTTGAGCTGTTTCCAGACAGAGGCAAACATTTGGGCCCAAGTCTAACTCCACAATGCTTTTACAGCAGCTATATTAAAAAAAGAGAACTTACAAAAATGCCCAGTGGTTAGTTAACCTGGAGAGTTTTGAGCTTGGCTATATTGCTTGGTGATAGTTCTGTTACAAGAAATACCTCCAGTTACGCAGCAAAGTTTGAGCACTTGGAAACAAGCTACCAATTGCGGGAAGTGACCTTCACCACAAGAGCTTTTGATGTTATGCCTTAAAGGACTGTCAGTATTGTACACTGTTAAGCAAAGTTTGAGTTGCTATGAGGAACTCCACACTTCTCTTTCCATAACTATCAATAGTTTGTTTAGATATCCGTTTGTCAGTGACTGACTCATCTACAGAAGAGCACTGACAGCTGAACTTTCAATGACCCAATAATTACTCCAATGCCTGTGAAAAAAAAAAGCTACTTGCTGTTCATTTTCTGGAGCTATTCTAGTGAGTTTATTCAATGTTCTATGAAGAAAACTCTTGAGTACCGTCTAGTAAACTACAGTACTTGACTGGGTCTGCCGCATTTACTGACATCAGTTTTGTTCATTGGTATAGTGCAAGTAAGGTGAGGCAATTGGGCTTAGAATTGGATCTTCCACCTTTCTATACTGAGATGATATGTTCCTCAACTCCAGCATCCTAAGAAGCAAGAGATGGCATTTACAGGAGGCCCTCTACAGAAGAATGAATTAAACAGGTAAAGTAGTGTATTCACAAAAGTTACATTCCGGGTTGTTTGTGGGTGATTCTTCTGAGATCTCTGCACTGTAAATTACCCCTTTAATATGGAAGACATCTTTCTGGTCGTAGGGATGTGGAGTGAGAAGGGGACCAGGCTTCCCAGACTCTTCCAAGAGGAAGGACAATACCAGATCCATAGAGAAAAGTCATCTACATGGATGACTTGTATCTCCAAGCTGATTGGCTACATGCTCTTCATTCCAGCAACATGGCTCTGGAAGTGCCATGCTGCCATTGTGTAGGCCCCCTGGAGGTGGTCAGTAGAAAGCATGGAGGGGACGCAGAGTGTTAATGGCATTAACAGTTGCATTAAATCTGACACCTAAATCTAGCCGGTCCACAGAGAACATGGACTATAACCTGCTCTTTACTGCCCCAAGACCTCCACAAACCTAGTCAAGTGGCTTCTTTGCCGAATCATAGAAGGGCTTCTGCAATGTGCCAAGGAAAGAGAGAACGCCACAAGGCAGCACTATACCACATCACCACCCTTTCAGCATTGGTAGTGAAGAAACCCATGAAAGGAGAGTCCAGGCCAAAGATACGGCATGCATACTGCAAAGGATTAGTCAGCAGCATGTTCCCAACTCCATCCCCCCCCTCTTAGGTTATGGCAGAGACTAAGTAGCTGTATAAAAAGATACAGGATCTTTATTTCCAGTCTTTGAAGCAAAACAGGAAATGCATCCTAGGAAGCTGGCAGACATGAAGAGAAAAAAACAGGAAATTCTAGCCCATGGCCTAGCCAGGCACATATTCCCAGCAGTGGCAGCATTGGCTACTCTGATCTGAGTGTGTGCACAGAACTAACTGATGTTACTCTAAAAAGTATGCTCCCACCCTGCCAGCTTCAGTCTGCACACAGAGCCATACTGTTAGAGCCGCTATTAACTAGGTCATCACCATTTACCTCAGTCACATTAGGAGAAGGCAAGAATCCCTGAGGACTGCTTTCCCCTCTGCACATTCTCTCCTTCCTCCCTATGCAGGGTAATTTTGCTCTCCTCAGAACAAGCATGGAGCAAATAAGTCATTCACATCAGTAATCAACTAACACACACATTTGGCAATAGTTGCATACATTTTCCTGTCAACAAAACAAAAGCAAAAAAATTGCTTTGCGAGATTTGTGAGCAATTCCTCAGTACATCAAGCATCTGCCCAATAAACCCCTTAATAACAATAGTGAATGGGGCTTTGTCCTCTCTCCATTGGTCAATGTCCATTCCCAGTTCAGTAGCAATTTACTCTATACTATTGTGCTTTCTCCCACAATTATACTCTTCTCTGCTTTGAGGAAGTGTTATTATTTCTGAGAGTTTGAAAAAGTACATCTCTTGCACTCCTGGGACAGATGAGGTGGATCTGGGTGCTGCAATTTGGTTTCAGTCTCTAGTATGCTGACTACCCATTTGTAATGCTCTGCATTTCTACCTCACAGTTGGTGATCGCATTCTGCATATATACTAAGTAGTTCGATACTAAGGAGAAATGAGTAGCAGCCCTGTTATTGTTAGTCTGTTGTGTCTGCAGATTTATTTTGTTTCTCCTCTGTGCCCCTGTAGCCATTTTAGCTTTGTCTAGATTGCGATCACAAGTTGCACCTTGCTATTCGAACACTAATTTGATTCTAAACTGGTCAGTAATTTCAACATATAATGATGAACACAGGCCCCTATTTCTACTTTTTCATCAAGACATCAATTAAATAAAAGGAAGAGTTACAACTGTCAATTTAGAGTTTTCTGTGAAGATATAAGTCCTTACGCAACCAGAAGAGTCCTCCCTTTGAGTATTTTAGGGTTTACTTAAATGTAACCTGGATATTAGTCACTGATTTACTACTTTCACATACGGCAACTTCCATTTTTCACTTGGTACTGATGGCACATTTTTGCCACTAACACGAATCCTTGCTAAGGAAGCTTTGCAGGATTTATATTGTAGCCACTTGACTTTTGCCAGTAGTTGTGAGTTATGCTTCAATGGAGCATTAAAGTACCTCCAGTTCAGAGCAAGTAAAGTCACAATAGTGTTATTCTAACACATTATCAGTAATTATTCTGTAATGAGATACCTATTGAATAAGGGAAGAGGGGAGGTGAAAATCTGATTGTCTTATTACATTTAAAAGTTTCAGTGTTGGTGCTAAGACCCTTGAGACTATGCCTATAATTAATTAAATATTGAAACTCACCTGGTCACAGACCAGGGTATGCAGCACCAAATGGGTGCTGTTCTCTCAATAGCTAGAGGAGAAATTCACATAAGAGTTAGTTACAAAAGGATATCCAACTTCATATGTGGTGGACACAACTAAGATGAAAAAAATCCCAGGATCAGCAGAATATTCTCACATAAATCATGTGACACTTATGTTTCCAGCTTAAAATTCAAACTATGTAGCATGTAAGTGACAGCACCATATGGCGTACAGTTATGGTAAGGGTACACAGCAGTGTGCAGCCTAGAAGAAAGTTGGATAATATATGTATGCAACCTAGATGGGTCCATTTTGCAGAGCAGCGTACCAAACAGATCAAAAGATAGTACTTCGATAAGAAGGCAAATCTAAGTCAGAAGGATTTTGTTATTAAAACTGTTTCCCCAGAACTAAAGTCCATTAAATCATATTTGAGGTAGGAATTAATACACATCTTGCTCTCAGGCAAATGCCTGCTATGTCACATGCTGAAAATTAGTCCTCTTTATATCTACTGATATAAAATATAATACTAGTATTAGTATTGCTGAAAAAAAAATGTATAGAAGTCCTTGGGGAAGGGGCAATTCTCAAAATCTACCAAATCACACTATTATACAAATATATGAATAGTGACATTTTCCAAATATAATCAGTGTCCATTTTAAAAATTGTTATGAGTTTTACATCAGAAAATCAATATCTACATGTTTGTACTAACCCAATTTCTTCATTTTGAAATAAGATGCTTAGTTGGCATCACTATTTTGAACAAGAAAGTTATGATTAGCAAGATGCTAAAATGCTATAGGGTAGAGATGAATCTTAAGCTTTTTCCTCTCCACAGGAAACTTTTTAAATATTGTTTCTTGAAAGTATTTCCTAATTCATTAAGCTTCCATTATGTTGCATATGGTTTCTATTTTCAGGGCTTTAATGCTTTCAGGAATTACTTCTTTGACTTCTCTGGTTGTTGGCTCAATCCTATTCACTCTGGCTTATTCCGTGTCAGAGTTGCCCTCTTAGTATTCTGTTTCTCAAACTCTGGACAAGGAAGAAACTATTCCAACACATCTACAGTTTGGAACTGCCTTGGTCCTTTATGTTCCTCCTCTCTCTCTTCTTTAAAGAAAGTGAGGAATACCTGTAGTACTACAAGTATTCCTCGCTTTCTTTATGGATACAGACTAACACAGCTGCTATTCTTGAACCTGTCTCTCTTTGTGCAGGGGAGAGAGAATGACCTTGGGGGGAAAAAAAACTAGGTAGTCATCACTTCTTTGTATTTGAACAATTAGTACTGCCCATTTTCCTGCTAAGGAAACTATTCTAGTCTTTGGATTTAGCATGTATAGAAGAAAATACAGTAGTATCTAGAGACCTAAACCAAGATGCAGCTCCCCAAGGCCAATTGGCTGCCCAAGAATGAATATGATTTAGGAGACAGTCTTTACTTCAAAAATATAGCTTTCCAGGTTAATTATGTAACGCTTATGTTTCTAATACACTTGAGCAACTAGCATTCTGCACATCTCAAGGAATCTTGTCTGATAAAACCAGTAAATCCAAGATCGTTGCATCAGTTACCAGAATAGTCTACAGTACATTAAAGAATCTAAGTCATTTGGTGTTGCAGTTCATTTTTAGATGTTACTTCTCACACTACTTAATTTTGCTAATGCATTTTTATTAATGCCTATAAATACATACATACATCTGCAATAAGACTGTATATGAGAACAAATATTCTAGGTAAGTCAAAAGATTCAGCCTACAACGAGCAATGAAACTACACTGATCAAAAGATGTCCTACATATCTACATTGGGCCTATGAAATGCAAATTTGATTAGTGTATGTAAGTCTTAACTGTATAAATAGTTGATAACTGTTTCATCAGCTGATTTAGCCACTAAACCGGAAGTAATCTTGCTAAAGAGATAAAGACAAGTTGAGATGGGGAAGTTCTGCAGGAAAGGTTTTTGTAATACTGGTGTTTTCAGTAAACGTATCCAATAAAAATGGCTCTGTTTTATAGTCACAGAATGGTATTTTTCAGACTAAAAGTTGTCCAGCATGCAGAACACTCTGTTGCAGGATTTCAGGGCTAGCTCTATTAGGGGAAAATCCACAAATGGAGGACAGGACAAATGCATGAAGCATTAGTTAGATTAGATAAGTACAATTTATTCCAGTGGCTTCATGTTTAAAGGTGACGACACACAAATATTTTTCATGGAGATGTAGGAAGGTTCAAAATTCATAAGGAGTGCATCTATATGTAATTTCAGAGTTACATTGTCAAGGTGTGTGGGAGGATAAAAACTGAATGCTTCATTTCAGAAATAGTTAACAGGGATAACATATCACTTATCTTGCTGGCCCCTTGTTTAAAGAAAACACTTAAACCTGTAGGAAAACAAGCAAAAGCAGAAAAAATACTGCACACAAAAACCAAAACTGAATAGTCTCATGTTTTAACCTAGATTTTATTTTAATGGGATGCAATTAGGATATTCTCAGGGGTTCAGTTAGATACAAAAATGCTGTGTAGTGTGCATTTCCAGCAGCTATGTACTAACAAATTCCCTGAATTACACAATCAGCTGTTTTATACATTAAGGCACACCAAAAGAAAGAACCACCATGATTTTCCTCTCTCTGCACGGTGGGGAGAAGTGGGTGTTTTGTTTTTTTTCCCCCAGACCATGGAATGTAGCTAACATTCTCCCTCTGAAACCAAAACCCCTACATACACACACTGCTCATTCACTAATCCAGCAGGGAGGAAGATCATAAAGTCAAGCTTCTCTTGATAGGAAGTTCCAGTCCTGTAAGAAACCATGGAGCAACAACAAAACGCAAGAACCTTTGTTCCTTTTCTCCCTTCCTATTTTCACCATTTTTAAAGTATTAATTCCTTTTTATTATTGTATTTTCCTCCCTTCCTCTCCCACTCTATATTAAGCACCAGAACCAATTGCTGCTGGTAGAGGTACTTCCACTGGAAACTCCATCAGTGCAGCTGACGCGGCAGCCCTAACACAGCTCCTCCCCACCTAGCTAGCCCTTCCTGCTGCTTCTCCTAGGAGATATTTGTTGGAGGAGGGGGGAGGGAATGGGCTTAAAAATCGTCTGCGTGTCTGAAGTCTGTTCAGCCCTGTAGGTAGTGTGTCTGGCATGTGTCCCTATGCCGAGGCTTCACTCAAATTCAAAAGGCTCTGATAATGGACAGTGCATCTACTCCCATCCTCCCCCTCTCCTCCCTACCCACACACAAGTGCCCTTAATGACAGTATTAAAGAGTACGAAGTAATCATCCATTGGGGACAAAAGGCCTGGTAAAATGAGATTTACCTTCCAGCCGATGCTCATAAGTGAGGTTTAAGGAGAGGTAATAAAATCCACAGTCAAGATCGGTTTGGTGAATGACTGCGGCTTTGGGGGGGATCGAACACGTTTTGGCAGAAGCGAATTACATAGCTCTACTCGCTCTGTAGCTGCAGAGACACATCGTCTAAACACTCGTAATTTACGAAGCCTGCAAGAGCTGCCTCACCACCAGAAAACACTCCGAGCCTACATCCTAATCCCTGACAAGAGTGTGTTATGAGGAGAGGGGAAAGAGAAATACCAGATCAGATGTCAAGATGCGACAATCTGAATGAGAGAAAATGTCTCATAAAAGTCTCAGTAAAAGAGAGGGAGGTGCTTAGAAGACCGCCTTAAAAGCCCTGAGAGTCTCCCTCTTGATGGAGTCTTGGTAGGATCTGTCACAGCAAGTGCCCCCCTCCCCCACAGCATGGCTTTTTTTACAAGATCGTTAACGTGGAATTTAACGGCAGTAAATAAATTAAACCCACTTAATCGTCTTCAGCCACGAGGACTCACAAATGGATCTGCCTCATTAGAGTTGCTATATAATACCCCTTTGTCTACGAGCTGGCCAGACAGCAGTTCCCACAAGAAACTGAACAGAGAGAGACATGCCAGCTGAACATGGTTACCCCCATTTGCAGCACAGACCTTGAAAGGCCATTTTGCTAGAAGATTTGCAATGCGAGGATAGCGAATTCTGCAAAACCCCCAATGAGTGACCCTCATTTTTCATGGTCACTTTTTCTTGATCAAAATTTGGGAGGCAAGAAGGTTGGCCACGCCCAAAACATGGTACTAAACCTATTAAAAATAAACCAGTAAAATTCTCCTTAGTGTAACAGTGGCAAAAGTACCTGGATTTTTTTAAAAAATCACACGGAATTGAAGGGGTGTGTAATTTATTTCCTTTTAAAATTCACCAATAAGAAAAAAATAAGGTCCTAGAAAAACATCATGCTTTTTTAAACATTATTTGAGCTTCTAGGAGAGGAATGTGCTAGGGATTAAATCTACAAACATCCTGGGTTCTATGTGTATATTGCAACATCTCTGAATGCCTTTGTTCCATTGATTCGGATATGAGCTTGATTAATGATGGAGAGATCTTTCTGACTTGTCCCTCTCTCCACACCCTGCTCTCCGGCGCATGCGTGAGGCAAAGACAAAGGAATAGGTAATTACAGTACAGTTTCATTCATTTTTCACTGCAGTATTGCTCTGTTGGCAAAGACAACCAATACCATGGGGCTTATTCACACCCACCAGATGTGGCAGTCGGGTTGTGTGTGCGTGTTGGTATTAGTCACGAAAAACACAATAAAGACATCTGTAAGTTAGTTGCGAGAGAGTCCCTCACTGTAACTATATAGTGTGTGTGTGAAGTACGATGTAACGATCCGTTCCTGCATAGTAACGGGTTGATGGAGGGAGAGAATGGGGGGGATTACATGGACATGTAGCTTTGACTGGGAAAAAAAAGATCTATTGGAGCCGAGAGAAAGCATTCGACGCATGTTTCATGGGACAAAATGCGTTTAGGAGTCATGCACATTTATTGAAATACAGGCTGCATTAGGAGAGGTGATGGTCGGGGGGGGGGGGGGGGAAGGGAAGGGGAACGTCTGGTTTGTTAGCTGCTGCCCAGACAGAACTAACGCAGCTAAACCTCCACAAAATTTGCATGAAGCATTGACAAGTCTGGGGATTAAAATTGTTGCCGCGTATGCTGTCATTTTCAAGCACCCCCGTGACTGTTAAAGCAATAAGCAAGCTCTTTTGGTGCCTAATCAAGAACAATCACATTGTTAAAAGCCACAATAGGTTAACTGGCTGAGCTTCCATTTAAAAGGATCTACCTCCCAGTTAGTGGGAGTTTGCATCAAGATTTATATTTTAATCAAACACATTCCCTATCTCATCTTATTCCAAAAGCCAGAATGCCCCACAGGCAACATAGAAAACCACCCTTCCAAATCTAGGACATTGCCCTCCTATCAGCTATATGTTAGCTCGCTATGGTGTCTCTTCGCCTCCTCCCCTCCATGTTCTTAACATGGATGCATTTTCTTCTCTATGTGCTTCATTTCCCGAGTAGGTTTGGAAGTGTGCTATTGAAAGCAACCTATCTGAGACAATTCAAGCCGCTAAAAATTACGCAGTATTACAAGCACCCGGTTCCCCCACCCTTCCACACACACACTCCCCGAAGCGTGGCAACAGGCATTGAAACGCGAGGACTGGGTTTTAATCCATTTTTTTAGCCTCCCATGAATTCGTACATCCTCTCCCTTTCGAGGAATACAGACCCCTTCCCGGCGTGCCTGCTAAGAGAGGACTGGTAAAGTACCCCCCAGCCTGCTGTCTTTCTCCACTGCAGCGGTTTTACACCATCAATCCTTTCCCCACATTTGAGACAGATCTAGACAGAAAAGAATCAAATGCAAAGCTCGTGGTTTTGCCTGCCACGCAAATGGCACAAGTGAGACGCTGCTTCTTACCTTTCTTCTATTTTCCTCACTCCCCCTTTGTGTGTTTGTGTGCTCTGGTGCCACAGGGAGAGTCCTAGGCAGCCCAGCGCCCGCTCGGCTGGGGCTGAGCTGGTGTGTGGCTCTCGCTTGCTGGGACTGGAGTGACTAGTGCTTGTTGGAGCAATGCCGCCGCCGCTGCTACTGCTGCTGCCTCTGCATTTCTCTCTCTCTCTCCCACCCCACCCCCTCGCTCTCTCTGTGACAGTCTGTGGGCAGTTCAAAAGCCACACGCACTCTTATTTATTTATTTAAGAAAGCTCGTAGGCAGGCGAAGCGCTCGCCCACGCTCACGCGTAGGGGGCGCGCTGACCCAAGGTTTTAAATATAGGCTTGCGCGCTAGAGGAGGGTTTGTTGGGAAGGTGCATAACCCTCTTTTCCCGGGGAAAATTAGAGGATCCTGGCGGTGGGTTGTTTGGAGTCGAGGAACCTGCCCAGAGAGATCTGTGACAGCCCGGAGAGAGGGAGGGAGGGAGGGAAGCGGGTGCCCTTTGCTAGGCGAAGCGGTTCCTCTCCAGCAGCAGCTCCCACGCCACTTCCAACACCGGATTTACACCTGGAGACAGCAACAGACAAGCCTTCCACGCGGCAGAGAGCGGCCAGCGGCTCCCAGGAGTCCACGCGGATCAGCGGGCTCCTCGTTAGGCGGAGCTCGGCAAGATTTAGCAGGAAGGCTGCGTTGAGACGGTGGGAGCCGCGCTGGGTCCTGTTTAGCTGCAAGCTGGGCTGCCTTGCCTCCCGTGTCCCCTGTTCTGGAGGAGACGAAAGCAGCCCGGTGTGAGGGGGAATGGGGAGCGCTGTAACCAGCCGGGTATTCAAGCTAAGGACCAGGTCTGCCCTTTTCAAAGCGCCCGAAGGCCACTCGTTTCTCGGGAGAACGGAGAGGATTGGACTCGATCGCTCCCGCAGATTTACGAGCTAGCCCGGAGATCGCAAGTTTCTGTAAGGTCGGACCTCGCCCCAGGTCTTGTCATGTTCAGAGCTTGCCTAGACCGTAAGGCGACTCTGCACTCGGATCATGCCCCCCACGCCTCCTGGAATCCTAGTGTTCCCCCAAATCCCGAGTTTGGGGGAACCGCTTTATTTGCAGTTAACTCGACTGTTTATTTGATTACGGGTCTACATGTCAATGAAATTGCTACCCAAAGAAACCCCTCAACTCTATTCACCTGATATTTTGATTTGCGGCACTTTGACGCCCTCTGCGCCTTAAAAGAGGTCAGGACAGTTTATAAATACAAGTAATGGGATAGGATTAGTTACAGCCTTGAGGAGTAGGTCTTGCGATCTGGTGAGAAGGAAGAAGTCTCTCACACCGTGAATTTGGATCCCTTTCATTGAACAAAACTTAAAACTCGTGACTGTGGCATCTCCTCTGGGGGACTGACTGCTTCATAGTTACTAAGTAAAATTGACAGGTATGCCAGAGAACTTTAAAAAGCAGCAAACCAACATATTATCTTCCACTGACTAGCAGGTTTGCTGCAGAGATATGAGTTCATATGCAAGGAGACCTACCTCCAGTGAAACTAAAATACAGCAGGACTTGTTTTACAGAGTTGTAAAATGAATTATTTCAGGGTACCACTAGGTGCATTTGTGGCTATTGGGAATGTCTGATTAGAAAGTCGCTTCTCTGTTCCTTAGAGCTAAGATCAAAGTGTAAGTAGTTTCTTGACCTATCAAATGCTGTGATCAAGTGTCTTGATGTTTTTGGTCTCGAGATGAAAACCTCTGTGTCTCCCGGACTGAGAAGTAAAAACATGATCAAGTTGGATGGAAGATGTCTGCAAGAGGCTTCTATTGCTCTGTATATACAGCCCCACTTCCACACACATCAATAGGCCACACAGTTTAGAGAGGCATGCCTAGCTAGCAAAGTAATGCAGTTCCCATTTTCCTGCTATGGACACTTTGTGATACAAAGAATTACATCAATACACTAGACTGGGAGAGTTAGTGAGCACAAGCCAAATTTCTCGCTAAAGTGATAGCACTGGGTATTATTCGTAATGTATTGTCTGTATTTCAGGAGTAATGATGAGCCAGGGTTTTGGTAGAAATTCAGATACAACAATCTGTGTACGATATGCGGATCTCTGCTTTCAATTTTGTCCTTTCAGTTTTGCTAATCTGCCTCTGTCAGTCTGCACTAGTTTATGCCATTCCCGTACATTTCCAAAAATGGAAAGCGTCAAGAAATCCACACGTACTGCGTTGCTGGCTCGCTTTCATGCTGGGGACAGCAAGCCCGGGAGAACGCGTGATTGGAATATAGATCCACAAGTTACCATAGAAACAAGAGAGAGAGAGAGCGCCTGCATTGGGATTAAGAGCTGCAAATTCACAAGAATACAGCTTGTGGTTTCCTAGTAGCTGTTCTTATCAAGATCAAAAATGCTGCGCTCTTCGTATGCAATGATTAAATGGTTTTATTAGCGTAACAAATCTCTATATTCAAAGTCTAACCATAAATCAGTGTTTAACTAATGCCACCCTTAAGATAGTTAAGCCTGTAAACCAAGAACAATTTAGTACTTGTAAAAATGTCTTCTGACAGCTTCCAGTGTGTATAGTTAAGGAGATTTCTTACTAACCTTTAAACCTTTTTTCAGACAGTATGAAGGCATCACCCTATATTCTCTCTCACACACACATCCACTGAGCAATCATTTGCAATTTAGGTGTGGTGAAATGGCAAAAGACTGTAATGTAAAATGGCTTTTTAACACCTTTCTGTATTAATTTCATTCACTGCAGAGCCTTGAAACCAGTCTGTTTGGTTAAAGGAGGCTGGTTATTGGTAACAAGAGCTGAAATTTGGGGTCAAGTTTAAACATTAGAAGGGATTTTCCACCAAGTTAAAGCAGCAGTTCCAATATAAATTAGGATTTATATAGGACTGCAGGAACAGCTATGTTGATTAAGCAGACTAATATTCTCCTAAGGCCCAGTAAAATTTGTCAACAAAGACAGAAATTTATTGCCCTGCTGAAATTCTGGAAGCACACCAAGCAAGACTGACATTAAACAAGCTTGCATCAGACAATTACCCTGCTGCTACACCTGATTTGGACATGTGGTGTGTAGAAATCTGATGCTGAAGTGGGGTGTGTATTAGATGGACAGGGAAACAAAAGTGAACTGCTTAGTTTTAGTGTGAAAATTACAGAACAAAATATACTCAAACAACCTCTTCTGAAAGAGATTTGGTCCTCAGGGTTTCATAAGAGAACTTTGATCAGAATTATATGCTTACTCACATGGAGATCAGAAAAAGTAAAGCAGGGAAACTGAGGAAGAATTGCAGTGCCTTGCTATAATTGTTGCACATACTGTAATGTACACACACACACACATTATATATTCAGGCAAAACATAGCATTCAATTCCCATTTGCCCTCCATTTTGTGTTATGAGTTATACGTGTGCAAAGTGCCAACTCAGAGTAGTCCACTCAGAATGGTGGTAGCAATTTACATTGACTTTGCACAGGCATAAATGATTACACAAGAAGCAAGGCAGAGGAAAATCAGGCCCACAGACATTACGTGTGTGTGTTTGTTTCTCCGAGGGCATGGTTACACTTACAGGATAATAGCGCTTTTGGTTATAGCTGTCCCCGTGTACAACAATAGGTAAAGCGATTTAGCGTGTCCACACTTAGACCCACCAGCGGTATAGCATAGCCACATTTGCGACACTTGCAGCGGGACAGGGAGTGGTGCATTATGGGCAGCTATCCCAGCATTCAGCTGGGTGCCACGTGCTTTTCAAACAAAAGGGGAGAGGGGGAAACGTGTTGTGTGTATGCCAAAGGAAAGAATGAGTGGATTTTCTTGGTGAAGAGAGGCAGTCAGTGAGTTTCCTTAGAGAAAACTAGCAGGCTCTGAATTTCAGTCACACAGCTCCCTCCGTAAACATTTGCATTGCTTATCTGCTGAGTTGAGAGAAACTCTGACAACCTACTTCCGCATTCCTCCAGCCAAGTTCAAAACAAAGGGAAGAGAGTCAATTTATTAAGTGGCTCGGGTCGTCTCCAGAGATCACTTACAGCATTGTAATGTTAATACCCATTCACACTTGAGATAATACGGACCAGTGAATACGCAATAGCTGTTAATCCTCAGGGAAGGGAGGATTACCAAGACCGGTATAACTGTGGGTTTATAGCGCAATATGTGCATTGACAGTGTGGACGGGTAGTGAGTTATAGTGCTCCTGGAGGCTTTATAGCGCTATAAAGTGCCAGTGTAACCAATGTCCAAGTTATTTTTCAGTAGGACAAATACCACGTCCAAAGGAGTACATAACTTCTGAACAGACTGATTTGAATGTTGTAGATGGGACTCCTCCTTCACCAATCAGAGCACCACTAGTTCTTACGTGCATGCTCATTCAAGTACATAGCCCTGAATCTACTCATGATTTGTAGGGTTAGCAAGATTCAACCATCTATACCAAAGGAAAATGGAGATATGAGGTAAATGTGTATAGTATTTCAAAATATTCTCCTAAAGGCATACTGAACAGAGAAAAAAATAGAAGTCAGATATGAAGTTACTCATTCTTGGAAGGTTACTAAGGGTGCTAGTGCAGATATGTATGCAACCGACACTTATATTGTAATTACGTATCACACACAATGGCCCTACACACCAAAATCTCTTTAGTGTGTCATAGGCAAACGCATTAACAAACCTATGCAGTCTGTTTAGGCCAGGGGTGGGGAACCTCCGGCCCGCGGGCCTTATAAGGCCCGCCAAAGCCTTCCGTCCGGCCCGCGTGCGTCCCTGGCCGGCGGCTCCCCCAGGCGCTTCACGGCCCCTTCGCTGAACGCGGAGCCGCCCCCCCCCGGCAGCCCGGGGCGGCTCCGCGCTCGGCGAAGAGGCCGGAAGCGCCTCAGGGAGCCGCCGGCCAGGGACGCGCAGGCGTGGCTCCGCGCTGGGGCCGGCAAGCGCCTGGGGGAGCTGCCGGCCAGGGACGCGTGCGGGCCGCCAGGCGGGGGCAGCTCCCCCAGGCGCTACCCGGCCCCTTCGCCGAACACGGAGTCGCCCACCACCCCCCCACCCCTCCCCCGGCGGCCCGGGGCAGCTCCGCTCTCAGCAAAGAGGCCGGAAGCGCCTCGGGGAGCCGCCGGCCAGGGACGCGCGGGGGTGGCTCTGTGCTCCGGCCGGCCGGGGGCGGCTCCGCGCTGGGGCCAGGAAGCGCCGCGCGCCACCCTCAGCCCGGCGGCGAAACGAGGAGCCGCGGGGAGCCAATGGCGGGGGCGGGGGGGAGAAACACCGGGCTGGGCGGGTCAGTGGGGGGGGAGGGAAGGAGGTTTGGTGGAGGGGAGGCTGGGCTGGGCGGGTCAGGCAGGCGGCAGGACCCCGGCTGGCAAGGGGCCAGCGGGGAAACCCCAAAGCAGTGCAGGGCTAAGCACTCCGCCTGCCACTGCTTTGGGGTTTCTCCTGCTGGCCCCTTGCCAGCTGGGGTCTCAGCTCCCGTTGCCAGCCTGGGCTTTGGGGGGGGGGGGGCCAAGAGGGGGAAGCGGCCCGCGGATTACATTATAACTGTCAAAATGGCCCTTGGCGGAAAAAAGGTTCCCCACCCCTGGTTTAGGCAAAGATGAGTGATTTTACTCAAAATAGGGTGACCATATGTCCTGATTTTATAGGGGCGGTCCCAATATTCAGGCCTTCTTCTTATATAAGTGCCTATTACCCTCCACCACCATCCTGATTTTTTACACTTGCTATCTGATTAACACATTTTTGAGTAGGGTAAACTGGACAGAATCCTGTCAGACTCATGGATCTCTCAACATCAGCAGGGTGATTAATGACAACACAGTTATTAATAAACAGCCTGAGATACTAAGAGTATGGAGAAAAAGTACAATACTGAATTTTGAACCAGAACTCCAGACTCTCATGTTACAATTTGTATAATTTGCTCTGGGACCCCTGGGTCTTTAGGAAGAGATTGGCCCCAGGGATTTAAAGAAAAAAGGTTCTTTAAGAAAATTTCTCATCAGTTATAAAAGGTATCAAATTTAAACTCTCTTACTTGATATGGTGTCAAATTGTGTTGTGAATTGTTGGCAAGGGGATCCATTTCCCAAGTCAAATTGATATCATTTTGGGGGTAGTATGCTTTAACTGGTATATTACATAGAAGCAGTTTCTCCAGAGTTGTTAATATTCAAATATTTATTTCTCTCTCCTTCTCCCCAGTGTATTTTACTGAGTGAGCTGGTTTAAAGAGCACATAAAGGGGAAATGACTAATTGCAGTGACCAACAAGTTACCTTTTTTAAAAAAAGAACAGGAGAAACATGGTTTTGTTGTGATCCTGGGAAGAGTCGTCATGCCTTCCCTTTCACCTCCACACAATGTGAAACCTACATCCATCGCTAGGTTAATAAATCGTATGTTTTAGAAGGGCACTGTTCAATTAAGAAAACAAGTTACCTAACTTAGAAGAGAGACAAGGGTATTAAAGGAGTTACAAAACATGCATTTGGCGTCTGTTTCACCAAATGATGTTCTTTACTTTTCACCTGGAATAGTTAAATCCAGAGAGTAGCCAGTCCTTAATCAATTTTGGTTTCAGGTTCTCATACACTTGCAAAAAATTCTCATTAACAAACAACAGGTGCATTGTGAAACATGATATGCTGGCCAACAAGTATAATTCAATAGCATTCATTATTTACCAAATCACACCATTTAAAGAGGAGACAGATACCTTACATAGCAGTAGCGACTGTTACAGTCTTAGAGCACACCCATAAAGTAAGCTAGATATTTTTTCCAGGGTGGAAGAAACACTATAATTCATAAGAATACACTCTTTATGAACTTACGATCATTTGTAAAAATTCTGATTTCCTGAGCACTTCATAAATGCCAATGTGTGCTATTATCTACACATGCCATTATCTTTTAAAATAAAAAAGGCAGTACATATCATAGGAATGAGAGCTCTAAGAAACGCAGGTCATTGTTACCAATGGAGTTAAAACTCGAGCCATTCCTCTGACTCCTGCCCATTGCTCTTGTGAGAATCTTAAGTAAGGCAAGGTCAAGTGGAACACATAGGAGGGAATTGTCCAATATCAAAGTGCTCCAGAACCATGAATACTCCAGATAAGAATGATAAGGTGGGTGAGGTAATACCTTTATTAGTGGATCAACTTCTGTTGAACTCTATGGGGCTTGAGAGCTTGTCTCTTTCACCAACAGAAGTTGGTCCAATAAAAAGAGATGACCTCCCCCACCTTGTCTCTAATATCCTGGGACTGATACAGCTACAACTACAGTGTATACCCCAAATAAGAAGGACATTCTCAGAGGAGCTTAAACTGAAAATGTATGTGAATTTCTCTTAACTCCCTTGCTTCTTACCCTGCGAATAGAGAAACCTTGTAGTATGTTTTAAAGTGTTCACTTCAGGATATCACCGTAGTTGCAAGACATGATTTAATACTGTAAAATCATGATCCTCTAAAACTCCCTTTTCTAAGGAACTGCCAGGATATCCCCCTGTTCTATGGCTCCCTATCATGCTGCTGGTTCTCCCAGTACAACTCAGGTAATCAAGTTTTATTGGGTTATTTATGTAAATCATCCAACACAGACTTTTAATTTTTAATCAACCCACTATCATTAAACATTTGTAAGTTTATCTGCACAGACCTCTAGAGGGTGCCCTAAGCTTAGAGTTTGGACGCTCTATTTAGGCTCACAGAAAGGCAGTGATGTTCCTTTTTTCAATCTGAATTCAGAATCCCACAAGGAGTGTGTGACATGCTATCTTGGAGAGCCCCGAATTATGAGACACCTTGTTACCCCTGTCTCAGCAAGAGGGGGTCTTGCTTGCACTTAGACTGCTAGTGTCAGGGAGCTGTTAGTCATCCAAACAATCTCAGCAGAACTCTGCCAGCCCTTACTTTGCCTTGTAGGTTAACAATAGGTGCACCCCATTCCTCGAACCCCTTGAAAGAGTCCCCCTATCCAGCCCATCACACACACACACACACACAGATAAATTACCAGATAAGATATCCCCAGAAAGTGTACAATACATGACTGGCACAACTCAGTATCAGATCTTTTATAACATTACAGCACTGAAACATATTTATAGTGAAATACTCATAAGGTTTAAGTTTTAAGAGACAGCAAGAAAGAATAATAAGTGGAAACCCAAAATGGCTACAATTATAAAACAGAACATATAATGCAAACCTAGCCCTACATTTATCAGGGATTATGTTTCCTAATTAATTAAGGAGGTTTTCTGCCAAGGATTCAGCCATTGACAAAGCTACTGATTTCCAGTCAGAGTCAGGATCCAAACTTCCGTGAACGGAACACCTCACACCCTTCAAAGCGTTTCCCCTGTGAATGAATGACAAATGTCTTACTTGTCTCCCAATTATAGTTCAGTAAGCCTTTGAAATGCTCTCCTGTTTGGTGAACGCTTCCCTGTTGGAGGGAAGCATCCATTGTATTGACTTACAACCAGACAGAGATATACATTTTACCTCCTGCCTAGAAAAAACCTGTTTGTCAGCTCTGCTTGGGACAGTTTCTAAACCTATCACCAGTACCTACATATTACTCCTTAAATATCATCTGTGCATACATCTCTCAATGATTATGAGAATCAGCCTGACAAGCTTTTATTAGATATCTCACTTGACTGTCTTTGGATAAATACTATGAAAGTAATGTGTTGGGTGTAGTGAGTTTATCAGGTATCCCAAGAGTTGCTAACAAAGAACAGTGCTCATTTTGTGTGATGCCCTCAGACAATCTGAAGATAATGCAGAGAGTGACACAATGTAACACTGAAGTAGGGAATCTAGCATAGTCCTACAGCAGAACACCCACTGCCAAAAGGGGGGAGGGGTGGGAAAAGACCCTTTAGGGATTTGTTCTTCCCTCCTGTATTTCAAAATTATCCTGTATTTCAAGACGCGATAAATCAATTCCCAAAGCCAACTCCGGAACTCCAGCTCACCAAAAGGCGCAAGGCTGAGTCGATGTGGGAGACCGCTGTCGACTGCTGCCGCCGTGAGAACGGCAGGTAAGTCAACCTAAGATGCGTTGACTTCAGCTACGCTATTCACGTAGCTGAAGCTGCGTATCTTAGGTTGATCCTTCCTGCTAGTGTAGACCAGACTTTAAGCTGTAAACTCTTCTGGGCAGAGCCCTTCCTCTGCTCTCATCTCCATCTAATTGCAGCTCATGCCAGTTTCTCAGGAGACTCCTTATCACTCATCTTAATCCCCACTGAAGTCCCCTGAGGTCTCCTCCACATCCCAGTCTGCCTATTTCACCCCCTCCAGTGATTTTTTTCCCTTCTCTCCTCTTCAGTGAATACCTTCTCATGTCTTTGATCAGTACCGGCAATCAGTGGCAGGGGCCTGCAAACAATGAAGGTCTCTTCCCTTTTTCTCCTCAATTTCACCCTCTGGGGAAAGGGCAGAAATGCCTGGCAGAGGTCAACAAGAACAAAGAGATGAACAAGTGTCCAGTTGCCGCTCTTCCAGATGGTGGAAAGAGGGTAGAGTGGCAAGAGGGGAAAAAAACCCTCTCCCCCCTTCCATTTAGATCATGGGTAATCAGAACTAAAAACTAAAAAAGAAGTGGCCCATCACCACTCCAAGCCAAAACTGTGCATCTGTCAACTCTGACGGCACCATCTGCCTCAGCGGCCCGTCATCTTCATTCTGATCAACTTGCAAAGGCGTTTCCGTGAATTGGCCACAGGGGGGTGCTTTCAGTTCATCAAATGCTTCAGGAAGAAGCTTTTACTTCTTGCCTCCCAGAAGGAAAGGCGGACAGTTCTTGTACCATTTTCACTCATGCAGAGATTTCCCTACGTAATGACCACCATTTGTCCTTTTCCATATGATGATCAACACTGCACTTCTGTTGGGATTTCAAAGGTCAGTGCGCCACTGCTAGTAGTCTGCCACTCCATTTTATGAAGAGGACTTTAAAATGCATTAAAAGTCCAATTCACTGTTGACCTGCACTTCATGCAGTCATTTACACCAATGCAAAATCGGTGCAGACTGGGATTAAAACACTTTTCTAATCCAGTTGAACATACATCTACTTTGCACAAGTATACCTAACTACCCCACATTCAGGGCACTGAAGAGAGGGGGCCCATAAAGCTTAAAGTATGGGGGAGGTCTTTTTGCAAGCTTTGTATTTGCAACATTTTGTATTTTTTAGTCATTACTGGGGCTTGTTTCTAAAGCACTGGGGCTCAGCCTTAGCATAACAACAACATAGCTCATAGTACAATGTGATTTTATAAGAGTGTTGCCTGCAAATCCCTGTGAAAAGTTTTTTGGCCCAGATCCTCAAGGATATTTAGGCTCCTAGCTTCAATGGAAGTTACAGGGTCACACAGGTAGTGTGTAGCAGAGTAGTGATTCCAGATCTCCCAGGTCTTTTGCTAATGCTCTAACCATTGTGCCATGCTTACCCTGTAAAATTCAGACTCAGGCCTAGAGGCTCAAAGATATTTAGGATCCTAAATTCAATTTCAGTCAAAGTTAGGAAAGTAAATACCTCTGAAGATATGAGCCAAATGACTTGTCCAACGTCACACAGGAAGCCTGTGAGAGAGAAGGGACTTGAACCATTGGTTTTTTAAAGTCCTAATCTAGGGCCTTAACCACTTGGACCATCCTGCCAATCTAGAAAGTAAAGCCCGCCCAACTAGAACACCTCTACCCTGAATGTAATACAAATGTCAGTAATATTAACCAGATTTTAACCATAGTCCAAAATCCCGTTAACACTAATGTTGTTTTCTTAATGCGAATTTTGCACATAGAGCTTGATCCAATGACTTGATCCACTGGACTTCAAAGAGTTGGATCAACACTCTTTTGTAGAGCTACCTTGTGGATGACATGACCTATTCTGTTTGGTATTAATAATAAAATCTACCAAGTATAAAATTTACATGCTATTGAGATCAGTTTTTCAAAAAGTGACCTCTAATTTGGGTGCCTCCATTTTGCAGTGTCTGACATTAGATATCTAGGGTGAAATCCTGGCCTCTTTGACACCACAAGCAAAACTCCCATTGACCTCAATAGGGCCACGCTTTCACTGCAGAGGTGCTTTGCAGTCAAAAAGCATTTGGGAATAAGACCCCCAAGAGCGTGATTCTCTCCGTTTGCACTTGGTATGGTCATTTCCACTTGTGCAAAGTGAGTGTAAAACTAATGTAAAATACTACCACTGGAGTGAGTACAGAATTCTGATGTGACTGCATTTTGTACAGATGTGAGTGACTAAAGATGGTACAAATTGCTGAAGAACCAAGCATTGCAGCCCTGAGCCTCAGTTCTCTGAATGGTCATTTTGCACTATTAAAACTGCCCTAAAGGAGCAGCTAACTGTTCCCTTAATATGGCCACTTTACATCACCCTCTCCCTACATAATCCCTTGACTCATGGTGCTTTAGGGATAGCTTGAAGACAGGGAAGAGGGGATGAAAAAGGCCAGAAGGGCTGGAACTGGAATATTGAATGGTCCCTGAAGAAAAGGTCTAAGCACCATAAATTAGAATAGCTCTGTTGCTCGTCTATCTTGTATCAGGGTCTTGTTCAAACCCCAGATGGCCATAGGTTAAAACATGAGCATGGCACGGCTGGGAATTGAACTCTAGGAATCAAATTAAGCTAGCCACCCAAAAACAAAGGTATCTAAAACTGAAGGAGAGATTTTAAAATTTGGGCATAAGTGACTCAACCAAAAAGTCACATAGAAGTTGACAAAGCAGAGAATGCTGACCGCCAGTCCTCGCCTATAACCATTAGACCATGTCAAGAAAATACATTATTCTTTAATGTAGATTGCTCCCATGGGGTAATGGAATTCTCATTTGGCAAATTAACAGTCAGTTATGAGACTCTTCGGTTAAATGAAAATGTTGGCAGAAGATTCTGAAGAGTATATAGCACAAGGATCACTGAAGATAGCTGTTTTCTATTGACCTTCAAACTGGAAGACTTGAGTTTCAACAGGAACATTGGTCATTAAGGTGTGGTTGCATACGAGTTAATTTGCTATCTCCCATGAAGTAGGATACATTTCCACAATGGTGCACCAAGGATTTAGCCAGAGAACTCTCATCTGTGTTATAAGGAGACGTGCTGTCTGGTTCCTGAGCCCTGTTTGAAATGTTACCTCATTTTGTTTGAGATGTTTATTTTCATCTCTGTTTATGTGCTAAGTTTAGTGACCAGGGAGGGAGAAAGAACTTGAGCTTTAAAGAATCTTGAAGATGTGTACTACCAGCTGTCTATCTCTGACTGAGTAAGGATCTAATTGCTATACCTTTGTCTATATTAGGTGACTTGGGTGGATGCCACAAATGAATGAACATATGGGGGAGGCATAAAACATATGGCAGGATCAAGGCTGTTTTCAGTATTAGATGTGTTCAGGGCCGGCTCCAAGCACCAGCACTCCAAGCACGTGCCTGGGGTGGCCAGCCACAGGGGGGGCGGCAGTCAGGCTGTCTTCGGTGACATGCCTGCAGGAGGTCCGCAGGACCCGAGGACCTCCCAGAGAAATGCCACCAAATCCGCGGTAAGTGGGACCACCTGCAGGCATGCCGCGGAACTTCCATGCTTGGGGTGGCGAAAACCTTAGAGCCTCCCCTGGATGTGTTGGTATTATATACACACTAGGAATGACTATCCTGTAGCTATACTGCAAAACTTCAGAAAGGAAATGAGAGAGAGGCCAATGGTGTCTGTGGAGTTAGAGAAACAGATGATGCGCTCAGCTACAGTGAAGAGACCACTAAGTATCCACTGCTTAAGAGTGATTAGAACTTGCAGACCTGCATGCCTGTGCATCGCAAAGGCAGATGCTTGCTTGCCCAGTGACACTGATGGACTTATAGGGAGAGACAGGTAACAGCCTTCATAGCAGGCACAAGCTGCCAACACCACTAGGTCCCTCAGGCAAGGTCAAGTGATTGCCAAGACCATCCAAGCTTGATTTTGAAAAGGTTTCCATTTAGCTGGTTTAAGGGAGAGATGCTGGCAGTCTATTTTGTCCTGCTCCACCCCCTTTTATAGCTTTGGCACAAGGTGGGAATCTTTTGTCTTTCTGGGTCCCCACCCTGCCTTCTAAATGGAAAAAGGACCAGATTTAAAATGGATTTCATTATCGGGTGACATGGTCTCATGTTACTAAGACCTCTAGTCTCCATTCCCCATGGGCTGGCCCATAGGTGCACAGGAAGGCTTTCAAATAACTAAGACCATTTACAACTAATTATTTCTGGAGCAAGCTTAGTGGCCTCCACTTAATATGTTTATGTCAGTGATACAAATTTATATCTTATTCTCCTAACTTCAGATTGAGAAATAATACATGCAAACAAATGGGATGAACACATTTACTAGATTACAAGCTTTCTAATGACACCATACAAGGGGTATTTAATGTAAAGCATATTCCAGTTATATCCTATTCGTAAGTATATTTCCATAAAGTCACAGTGGGCACTAGCAGAACTAAATAAATAAGAGGCAAAAGCATGACCCTCACTACACAGCCACACAGAAGAGTAAGAGGGGTATAAAGGCCTAGAGCCTCAAAAGGTATTTTGAAATCAATGGAATTTAGCAACCTAAATACCTTTGGGGATCTGGGCATAAGGGCTCCCTGTATCATCAGTAGAAGCTTATGATGGATCAGGGACATGAGTTTCCATGAGACTGTTACTCCCGCTCCTGTGTAATTGGCTTGGGAGTAGGTGGACATGGGTGAGTACTGGGAGGAATCTTGGCTCTGCCTTCAACACAGCCAAATTAGCACAGATGGGGAAATATTCTGCACTAGCTATACGGCACTTTGTCCTTCAAATAAGGGAGAAACCAGGGGTCAGAAGATGACTCCAAGTCTCAGTCTGGTCCCTGGTCTGCTCCTGGGGAAGCACAACTAGATCTTATCCCTTGCATAGAGCCATCCAGTAGTAAGGGGGGTGAGCAGGATCTTTAATGCGCCAACGTGCTCTGTGCAAGTTTCCAGTGTGTGAACACTATGCTCTGCCACGAGAGGTGAGACATGGTTAATGCGGGAGAAATACCAAGTCATTCTGCATAGCCGCAGTGGACTCATCATCGAGCAATTTCGGCCTGGTGTTTGTGTGGTCTGATGGTCTAATCTTCACTAAACTGTAATACAAACCATGTAGAAATACCGGCTAGCCCAATACAATCTACTGACATATGGATTTCATTTTCTTGCGCTGCTTGTGCTAGTTTGCGCAGCTTTGTGTTTCTTTTATTTGTACATGAGTAAAAAGCAGCATATTTGTAAGAAGGAGGCAACAGAGGATTTACAGGTCCGGAGGTGTTAATGCTTGTGACCACAGCGGACTTTTCTACCTTGGGAAATGCAATCCCTATTTAAGCATAGAACAAGTACAGCAAGGGCAGCAGTACACGCTTCACTGCACTGCCCTGCCAAGTACGTTGACCTCAGCCCAAGCCTACACTACAGTTGTTACAGTAGCACAGCTACAGAGCTGCAGGTGTACCATGGTGGCACAGTAGTGCAGGTATTTCCTTCATGAATGGAAAGGGTTTTTCAGATGCTGTAGTTAATCTACCTCTAAGACATAGCAGCTAGGTCGACAGATAAATTCTTCCATGACCTAGCTGTGTCTGCACCAGGGTTTAGGTTGACCTAACTACAGCACTTAGGGCATAAAATTGTTCAAACCCATGAGCAGCATAGTTAAATCAATCTAATTTTTTAAGGGTATGCTAGGCCTTAAATTATCTCTAGGGGTGAGAGAATTTTAGTATCCACTGTCCATTTGATCTTTGGCCTTTCTGCTCAGACTACCAATACACCAATACAATCTACTGACATATGGATTTCAGTGGTGATGTAGGCTACTGTCCAGGAACTAGACTGAGACTGCCAATTAATTTCCCTCAGGCCAACTGATTGTAATTATCCCTCAGTCACTGCATGCCTAAATCAAATTTAAGAAGATGGCTGGAAGGCAAAGGTGCTGAAACTAGGGGTGCTGGGGGTGCTGCAGCACCTCTGGGCTTGAAGCGGTTTCTATCATATCCAGGGTTTACAGTTTGGTTCAGTGGCTCTCAGCATCCCAACCATACACATTGCTCAAGCACCCCTGCTAGAGGGGAAAGGTTCCATAGTCCATTACCAGTCCTTTCAACTAGCCAGACCCCACTAGTCTCTTTTAAAGACAACCTGGACGTGAGTTTTTAAAAGTTGGATGTGAATTTTTTTTTTATGATGGTTAAAAGCAGAGACATTTTTTGTAATGAAGAGTTTTATCTTTGGGTCCCTAGAAGGCACAGTGAATCAAATAAGTAACAATCATATTATTTTTATCACCTTAGAAATATCAAGAATGCCAAATACAGTCAGCCTTTATTTTACTGGAGGTGTTTTTGAGAGCCTTCGGAGAGGTGTATTGTGAGTGTTTACACCTTAATGAAAAAGGTGCTGAAAGTTTAACAAAGTCCATTTTTTTTCCATACTGTTACCTGGGCATTGGAGTTAAGTAGATGTTTTAAAAATGACTAAAAGTCTTTTCCCTCTCAACTGTCAGTCTCTAGCGATAAATAATTTATTAATTCTCTGGAGTTTTCAGCATAGGTAAGACCTCAGATTCCATCATTTATGTCTCTTACATACACACACGGAGACAGGCATACACTCTCGTACTTCCTTTCTAAGCCCCTCCCCACCTTTGCTTTCACCCTACACTTTTTTTTTCAAAACAAAATGAAAAAAACATGCACACTTTTCATAGAATATCAGGGTTGGAAAGGACCTCAGGAGGTCATCTAGTCCTACCCCGTGCTCAAAGCAGGACCAATCCCCAACTAAATCATCTCAGCCAGGGCTTTGTCAAGCCTGACCTTAAAAACCTCTAAGGAAGGAGATTCCACCACCTCCCTAGGTAACCCATTCCAGTGTTTCACCACCCTCCTAGTGAAAAAGTTTTTCTAATATCCATCATAAAGAAGCAAAGAGGGCACAAGCCCACTATTGTTCCTTTTAAGGGACACAACTAAAGTTTAGCAATATCTCACATTCTAACCATAACCAATATATCAGCCAGTTACAGGTGTACACTACATATGCAAGTAAAAGTGCACCTGCCTGTCAATTTTTAGCTATAGCTTGGAGAGAAGCTCATACTGTACTAGAGCGGAATTTGGAATCTGCATTCAGGACCCAAATTGGATTGGGTCTAGTTACTTATTAGAATAGAATTAGCTTTCCACCCACTCACACAGCCATATAAACTTTGGCATTTTAAACAGCATTTCCCCTCCCTCTGGTCACATTAATAGAGAGACTAAAATCCAGGGCATTATTTTTTCTAAGTGATGTGTGTCAGAATTATTGCAATTGGGAAAAAACTAAGGGCGACAATGCCACTTGCTAACCAAACCAACATCAACTAGCTATTTTGAAGCTCCCTCCTATAATGGCACACACCTGCAGCAGCATGGATTTGTATAGATATATTTCCAACAGTTATTATGAAGCAGAACAAGTCTCTCTAAGGTGCTTATGTGGGTCCCATTACTGAGTATCTGGGTGCATCACAACATCCCTTTGAATAGGGAAGTACTATTATCCCATTGAATATATAGAGAACTGAGGTCTAGTCTATATTTAACTATTCCAGCAAAATATATGTCTGTTCAAGGTGTGATTTTTTTTGTTTTACCAGCATAGCTATACTGGCAAAACCCACTAAAGTGGCTGCATTTATACTGGTGTAAATGTGGCTACACAGGTGTACCTTATGCTAGTTCCCCAAGCCAGCATAAGCCAAATCAATATAAACACTTTTATACCACGATAAAATCCTCCTAGTGCAGACAAGGCCTATGTGAGTTAGGTTCCATTTCAGAAGTGATTTTGTCACTTAAGAGCTTAAGTGTCTTGGACAAGGTCACACAAGGAGTGTGTAGCAGAGTAGTAATTCCAGATTTCCCAGGTCTTTTGCTAATGCTCTAACCACTGTGCCATGCTTACCCTGTAAAATTCAAATCTACTTACCAATGATATTTAGGATTCCCCTTCTCCAAAATGTACCGACCCATGGGATACCTGCCAGGGAAAAGAAATTCAAATAAATGATGCTAACCTAAAAAGCTGCCAGCATCTTTCTTTGCTTTTTCATTTCATGTATATAGTTCTTTGTTCTTTGTTTCATGTATATAGTTCTTTCATTTCATGTATATAGTTCTTTGTTCCATCCACCTCTATCTTTAATTCCAACCCTCTAAATTTCTCATTTTCCTCCTTTCTGTTTGTTTTGCATTCCTTACTTTGTCTATTTTTCCCCCCTCTTCTTTTGAAAATAAAAATCTTCCCTTTGTTTCTGGAAGGAGCAGCTACTCCTTACCGTTTCATAAAAATCATAGCACTGTACAGCTGGAATGGACCTGGAGAAGTTATCAAGTCCAGCCCCTTGTTCTGAGGCAGGACCAAGGAAACCTAGACCAGGGATCGGTAACCTTGGCACGCATGACCACAGGGTAAGCACCCCGCCGGTTTGTTTACTTGCCGGTTTGCCGACCGTGGCTCCCACTGGCCCCGGTTCACAGTCCCAGTCCAACGGGGGCTGCGGGAAGCGGCGGCCAGCACAAACCGCCTGTAACAGCTGGTCAAGTCTAGGAAGCACCTCACCAGTCAGAGCCTGGACTTTGTCCACCAGAAGGTGAAGCCATCCCCACCCCACAGTGTATCCAGGAAATGTCACCTCCCTCTATCCTAGGTGATTTGCCTGGGTTTGCTCTAAGCCCTGCCTTCAAGGACCAGAACAATTGTGTTGACATGCTGTAAGTGGGCTTCCCAGCTGGGGCTATTGATGACTCATCAATATAGGCAGCTGCATACTGGTTGTGGGATTGCAGCACTGGTCCATCAGCCACTGAAAGCCAGCTGCCACTCCATGGAGGCCGAATGACAGTCACAAATTGGTATAGTCCAAAGGGGGTAGGAAAGGCTTTTGGTACCAGCACAATCAGGCTCCTCCACTTCCTGTGGGACTCCTTGATGATTTCCAGGGTTACCAGAACTTGTCGTTCTTTGTGGACCACATCCCACATCTTCCTCAGCAGGGGCCAATGATTCTGGTGCACTCTCTGACCTGGTGTTGTCGCAGTGTAGTGTTGAGTTAGAAGTGTTCTCTCCACGAGAGTAGGAGACCACACTGAGACTCACTGAGTAGGGATTTCGGCCACCATGACAACACAGGCGTTAGCACACACGGTACAGGCAGACCCTACGTATGCACTTCATTGAAGCCTGCACTGAAGTCCATATCACCACATCTTCAATGCTAAATTTAGCAGAGCAAGCTAGATGAAAGTTAGCGACAGTGTGCCAGCCTATGCTGTGATCACACACAACTGCAGTGTAGACATAGCCTTAGAGAGATAGATAGTGATAGTGGGGAATACATATTTTGCAGGACTCTGAGATGACATGCTCATGCAATAATATTGGGGACAAGAAAAGGCAACTGTCGTCCTCCAGGATACAGGAAGGGGTACTGCCAACGCTCATGCTCTACCCACTGAAAAGAGGCAGAAAAGAGAACATAGGCTTCCAGCTGGGAAATACTGACTCTTGGACTCCCTCAGCAGTATGGCCAGACAAATCCACATACACCACTGTATCTTCCGCTTGAGAAACATTTTTTTCTTACACAAAAGCCAGACAAAGTTTTAAATTATAAACATGTCAAAGCTAGTGCTGAGTGATCATTCCCAAATATCACTGCAAAGCTTATAATTAGTATTATATTTCTAAACAGCTCTCATATTTTGCTACTGGTATTTAATGTAGGAGACTTGAGGGACATAACTGGGCCCTGAAATATAACCAAGAATAGTCAAAGGTATCTACAGCCTACACCCATATTACCATGGGCTGGGCATGGCCGTGACAATCTCTTCTGTTCTATAAAGATTCTTATATCACATTCATCACTGTAGTGTCTGAGCATATTCCAGCTGTGTATAAGGGGACTGTTATCCCCTTACTAACATTCAGTGGGGGTGTTTTGGTTGCTAGCTCCCAGTACCAAAAGGGGAAGGGTCAATAGGAAATCAGGACCCTGAGACTGACAGTGCCCCGGAACAATGGGGAGAGGCCAATGCTCCAGATCATCCTGATTGACAGGGCAGGCAGGCTAATCAAGGAGTCAGGAGGCCAGGGTGGGTCTCATCGTTCTTGTTAGCTGGAATTGCCTGGTTCAGATAGAGGGGGCCGAGCTAAAGAAAGAGCAGGGACCCAAGCTGAGCTGGGGAACATAGCTGGGCCAAATCCAGAGGGGTCAGAAAATCAGTCCAGAGAGTGAACTGGGGTAGTGCAGAAGCGAGGAAAGTTCCCCACAATAGCAGGACTATTCCCGCATACATAATGAGTGTCACAAACAAGAACCTATCCACAGGGTTTACTGGTTGAGTTCTGGTAGCACTGTCCAGGCCTGGTCAAGAACCCTATCATGGCTGGAACTGAAGAACTACGGGCCTAGTTTTTTAAACTTCAGCGCAGATTATCAGACCAAGCTGAGGCATTACAAGCTAGAACAGAACAGGGAGAAGCATTATCACTCGCTAAGGTGGTAATAGACCAACAGGCAGCAGAAGCTAAGAAACCCCCTACTATTTATGTCCCACGGGAGCAGACGGTCAAAGAGTTTGGTGGCTTCCCGACAAGACCAGGAGATGGGACCCATCCTGGCCTCCTGACTCCTTGATTAGCCTGCCCACCCTGTCAAATCAGGATGACCTGGAGAACTGGCCTCTCCCCATTGTACCGGGGCACTGTCAGTCTCAGGGTCCTGATTTCCTATTGACCCTTCTCCTTTTGATACTGGGAGCTAGCAACCAAAACACCCCCACTGAATGTTAGTAAGGGGATAATAGTTCCCCTTACACATGCATAAAGCAATGTGACTAATATCAGTTGTGTGTTTGTTCTCCCATCTAATAATTTAACCATCGTCAGGAGAGGAAAGTCTTCCATGCAGCATTACCAAGGAAAAGCTGCTGAATGTAATGTTTAGTGATTCAGAAAAATGGCACTCTGCACTCTGACGTAGGCCAGGTCTCTACTTATGGCTAGATCAGCACTGCTGTGATCAATACAGCGGTGTCGATTGAGCGGGTCTGGTGAAGATAAGCTAAATCGATCGCAGAGCACTCTCCCATTGACCTCTGTACTCCAACTCACTAAGAAGTGTAAAGGAAGTCAGCAGAAGAGCATCTCCTGTGGGCACAGCATGGTGTACACACCGCTGTAAGTCGACCTAAGCTACATCGGCATCAGTTACATAACTTACGTAACTGACGTAGTGTAACTTGGGTCAGCTTACAGCTGTAGTGTAGACCAGCCCTTCGTTATTGAACCAGAGCCCTAGCACAATGCTGGCAGTCTCTTTTTGAAGGGGACAAAAAACTGAAGACCTAACAAATCATGAACATTAAAGAGCCAACTGTACATTTTGATGTTTACCCTAGGTTTACTCCAGTGTAACCGATGCAGAATTTGTCTCAGTCATTTAGCAAGAGCAGCATTATTTTTTGTAACAATAAACCCAGTTATTTCAGCTTTCAGTCTTAAACGGTTCTGTGTACTATCCGCTATCGGGGAGCAACATTGCAAAGGCACAAGGGGACTGAGTTCATTTAAACTGATGGAGTCACCAAAGTAAATGAGATCAGAGGCAGGTCTGGGTTGTGGCAATAAAAATGAGAGCATGTGCATTACTAGAACTGAGACCCATTTAAATTTTTAGAGAGAGAGAGAGAGAGAGAGAGAGAGAGAGAGAGAGAGAGAGAGAGAGAGAGAGAGAGAGAGAGAGAGAGAGAGAAGCATATGTGACTTCTCCACTGTCTTTAAGAAATTAGGGACCAATAGATTTATATTTGTTGACATAGGCTGTGATTTTGGTGAACGGTTAGGCTGGAAGTATACTAACAGGAAATTCCATTCGTGAGATAAGCAGCTGTTCATGCCAAAAGCTTCAGCAGATCAGGGGGTAAGAAACTGTTTTATACAACTACTGGTTTAATGAATAGTCAGCATTCCATACTCACCCAAAGGAAATGCTTTGAGGGCAACTTTTATGGATATGTTTAAATCTCATGTGCTTCTGAAAAGGACAGACATCTTCCAGTTGTTTGTGAAACAGGAATGTATTTGAAAGGTTATGCTTTCACCACAAAAATCTCAAGCTGTAGGCACTCTGAAATGCACAAGAAACAGCCAGTTTTGCAATGTTGATTTTTTGTAAGTGGACTATTACAAATGTGGGGCCAGATCTTGTCACCAGTGTTAAAATTGAAATCCCCAGGGATATTAACGGTGATTTCTGCTCAAACACTAGTGCTGTAGTATGGCCCATAACTTCCATAACTCATTCTGGTAGACTACTGAAAAATTCTAATATAATGATCCTTTAGTGTTACCTTATGCAGTTTAGTGGAGTTCCTCAGCTTCAGGAACACCACTAAACTTACTGACTTACTTTATTTTCATTTAAAGTAAGGTTACTAGTGAAGCAGGAAGAACAGAAATTTGTTGCCAGTTATATACTGTAGTTCTAATGAGTTAATAAGACTATATCACTTTATCTGTAGATCTCACAGTGCTCTGAAAAGATGGGTATTATTCCCATTTTATAGATGGAGAAGGGGAGGCACAGAAGGCCAGATTTTTAACAGTATTTAGGCACCTAAAGATGCAGATGGATGCGTAGTGGTATTTTCAAAGGTGCCTAGATACCTAAATACCTTTAAAAAACAGGTCCTACATTGCAGCTGGGAATGAGCTTGGCTGACTCATCTGTATCTCTACCAGTGAGGCGACACTGCTAAAAATAGCATACTACCTCATGCCCTGCTAGCACACATCTGTCTATCCAGGGTGGGAGGCTTTCTCCTGGATGCAGTGTAGACAGACCCTCAAAGAATAAGTAACTTCCTAGGATGACACAGTGGACCACATCCTCAATGGGGACAGTTAGCAAAACTCCACTGAAGTCAAGAGCAAGGATGATTTACATCCGCTGAGGATCAGACCTGGTGAGTCAGTGGCAATTTTGGAAATACCCCAGGCCATCTGACTTAGCCCCACATTGAATTCAGTATAAAAATTCTGTTCTTGGTAATACACAGTGTGGATTTCCATTGCTTAATCTGCACGTTATCATTACGAAACTCATTCTTGGCAGTAAAAATATTCTGGTGGGGGATGTCCAAAATATGCAATAGAGCTCACTCTGCAGTACAGATCCCAGATGCCAGAGAACACAACAGGAGTCAACTGTAGAGAGTGACAGATTCAACATACAAAAATAGGATAAATTACTGTAGGATCTACATGGTCTATTTGTAGCAGAACAAAGAAACATGAGAGCCCTGAATTCCTTCTGGTGGAAAAAAGCCTATAAGGAGCCTGGAATTCACAGAATCTTAATCCAACAACACTATAGACTTAGTAAACCATGCTTTCCACAGGAAGTCAGGAATGATTATTTTAAAACCAAAACATCTTTAAGATCCAAATGATAAAGAATGCAGCTGGACTTCAACCAATCTGGACCTAAACCATGTTTTTCATTAAACATGATGGCCCAGATTCCAATATTTACTCTGAAGATTACATTTACTCTTGACTTCAATAGAGTTATTCTGGATTTACACTGGTCTAACAGTGGAGTTTGGCTTACTGCATTTGGCTTTTGCATTTCTTCCCACCTCCACACCCCAGCTCCCCCCCAAACTAGAATAACCAAAGGAAGTCCGTACTTGGTAATGTACTAAGGAATGTTAACATACACAAAAAAAATCTTTATGGATCAAAAGAAAATAATTTCACATATGGAATGCTAATCAGTTGCAAGTTGGGTGTATGTTCAGTTTATTGTGACATTTCCCCTACAAGAATGCCCAGTTTAGCATCATTTACAACAAGCATCCGGTTGTTCAATTTGACAGACTGTGAGTAGAGAGGATACAACAGAGTAAAACAGAGTAAAATAAAAACATCAGACTTTGATCACTATGAAACATATATTGATGTCAGTAGAAATACTTATGCCTAAATATTCATAGGACCAGAATCTCCCTTTGATTCTAGCTCCTTTGTTCTCTTCAGCTGGTGCGGAGCTGGATAAACTAGTTATATTATTTCCATTTCACCCTCCAGCCCCACCCCACCCCACACACACAGTCTGGCATAAGGGACAAGTTGGGTGCAGGAGAAGGAATGGCCAGAGAGCTACTATGCTCCAGAAGCCCTCAGCTGGATAGCCCTTTGGGCCATAGATAGACAGCTACCTTGAGTGTCTACACTGTGTTTTAAACCGGGGGCAGCGAGTCTCAGAGCCTAGGTCTACAGACTTAGGCTCACACTACAGTGCTAAAAACAGCAGTGGTAAATGTTGTGGCTCAGGCTGTGAAACCCACCCCTCTCGCTGGCCTTCAGAGCTCTACACAGCTGTTTTTAGCACTGTGGTGCAAGCCCATGTCTGGACACCCAGACTCTGAGACTTGCTGCTGTGGGTTTTAAAACACAGTATCAATATACCATAGCTGCAGCACATCCCGCAGCCACAATGTCCTCCTTTCCAGACCTGCCTAGGCTATTCTCAGGAGATACAGGGCACAGCTGAGATTCCCTAGGCCACAACGTGAAGAGGAGCAAGATTTTCTGAAGCTCCCTGGCCTCGGTGGAAAATACAATACTGCCCCCTTAGTCTCCTGACTCTGGTAAGCTTTGCTCTATGTTTCCTAAGTCAGCAGCTCTCAAACTTGAGCAACCAGAGACCTCCATTTTTATTTTTTTTTCAATTATGCCCCCCCCCCCACACAAAAAAAAACCTCCAGGCCCTGTCCCTACTCCACCCCTTCATTTCATCACCATCTACCAGGGTGACCAGACGCAAATGTTAAAAAAATCAGGACAGAGAGTGGGGGTAATAGGAGCCTACATAAGAAAAAGACTCAAAAATCGGGACTGTCCCTATAAGATCGGGACATCTGGTCACCCTACCATCTACAGTTGTTTACTTTTAGTCCCACACTTCCCATAGGTTCTCCATGTTCTGTATGCCCAAAGTGTATTCACACTTCTCCCCCATGCTGGGAAGCCCAGAGTCTTCCAAATCTAGTAACTTATTTTCTAAGTCCTTGCTTCTCCCCAGACACTAATCAAATATTTTCTTTCCTCTTTGGAGCTGTTTCCTCCTAGCATTCGCTCAGTAGCATATCCTTCACCTGAACTACCTGTCCTCCTGTCACCCTTGGGCGGAGCTGGGCCTGAATTATACAGGACCCCAGGCCCCTCCCACTGCCAACAAGCCTGGCTAAGGATTCATAGTTAATTGGAGCCAACTGGACAACACCATAACTCTGCCATTGCTTGGTCCCAAGCCCAAGATGTGAAAGGAGGAGGGTTTTGCGTTGGGATAGCAACCCACCATGTAAAAAACAAATGCTACAGAAACGTCAACCAAATCTTCAGCGAATGGAGAAGAATGGTTGGCACCTTATGCTCCACCAGGAGCGGCGAGGAGGAGGAGGAGGAGGAGAAGAAGAAGAAGAAGAAGAAGAAGAAGGAGGAGGACAACACCATAGTTCCAATTTCTGGGACAGTCAAACTTTCTACAGATGAATCTTGTAAAAATCTAGCTTTTCAAAGGGCTTGGTTTTCCTTTCATTTTCCCCCCCAGTGACCGTTTACTCTTTCATCGCCAATTTAGTGCAAATATACTGTGATATTTGGAGGATACGCCCGTTTGTGTCTTTGAAAATTTCAACCATTTGCCCAGATTTAGGGATAGTATGTTACTTATTCACATTTGTTTTTATATTCTGAATGGATATTATTTAGAAGTTCAAATATTATACTTAAGAACAATACCTTATGATAGTAAGTATGGATAGTTAATGTTGAAATGCAGCTGCTATCCTACCCCCTTTTTTGCATTGCTTATAACTCAAATTCAATTTGGGCTTCAATTTTCCATGCTTGATCTGAGCCCAAAAGTGATTCTTTTAGAAATTTTGAGCAAAATCTGTTGAACAATTTTTGAATTATTCAGGTGTGAAAAATACACACTTCCCCATACGTTCTGACCAGAAATGTTGTGCTGAAATAACACAGAAATAAAAAGAGAGACATTTTAAACAGCAGACTGTGTTTTGTTTGGGATGGGGGGTTGCTTGTTTGTTTTGTAGAACTCATTGAAGAAATCTGGTTGATGATTTTTAAAGTTTCCTTTCTCTGAATTAGAATTTTTCAATATTTTATAAAAACATTTTCAGAATTCATGACAGAAGGAAACTCACTTACAGGTTTCTGACATGACACTGACAAAACATGTAAGTTCCACATGCTTAGTAAGAGCCTCATTGCGTTGCAATGGACTTCAGTGAGAGCACAATCAAATCCCTAAATACAGTTAGATATAATAGGTCTATCTTATTCCAAGAAACTTACAAGCACCACTTACAAAGATGGCAAAGTTTATGTTTCCAAAACCAAACAGAGCAAGATTTTTCTTTAGGTGAGGTTGAGGATATGGATGCTGCTAAGCTTTAGAAACAGATTTCCCACATACACTAGTCGCAGCGGTTCTCAAACTGTGGGTCGGGACCCCAAAGTGGGTTGCGATCCCCTATTAATGGGGTCACCAGGGCTGACTGAAACTTGCTGATGCCCAGGGCCAAAGTCAAAGCTCGAACCCCACCATCCAGGGCAGTGGGGCTCGGGCTTTGGCTCCCTCCCCACCTGGAGTGGCAGGGCTCAGACTTCAGCTTCGTTCCCCGCCCAGGGCGGTGGACCTCAGCTGGGCTCTGGCTTCCGTCCCCCTTTCTGGGATCGTGTAGTAATTTTTGTTGTCCAAAGAGGGTCGCGGTATTATGAAGTTTGAGAACCCCCACCCTGGTGTCTGTCAATAGTAATTTCACCAATGTAGGAAGAGAACATTATTTAAAGAAAAGGTTCAGCTTATACATCGAGCATGATGAGGTGATATGGACAAGGAGCAGAGTAAGGCCATGTCTACACGACTGGCTAAATCGGGACTGCTGCGATCAATGCAGTGGTGTAAATTTAGCGGGTTTGGTGAAGACATGCTAAATCGATGGGAGAGCGTCCACCTCCCCAAGAAGCGTAAGGGAAGACATCAGGAGAGCATCTCCCGTCCATACAGCATGATGTAGACACCACGGTAAGTGTATCTAGCTGCGTCAACGTCAGCTTTGTTATTCACATAACTGAAGTAGCATAACTTAGATGGATTTACCATAGTACTTTACCATACCATATTGTTTACCATAGTAGAACAGCTCTAAGAGAGAAGCTGTAATTGAAGTAATATTAATGTGAATAAATGAACAACTTCATACTGTAATGCTATTCTAAAATCCATAAAGCCCAATGGAAGTTTTTTCATTGATTTCAGTTGGCTTTGGATCAGACCCTATTACAATGTATTAGGAAGGGAAGAATGTAAGATGTGTGAGAGAGGATGTGGTGGGGTTGAGTCATACTCCTGGTTAAAACAGAGGTAAATTTGCATTTGAGATTAGAAGAGAAGTGACTCTGGGAGTGAAGGAGTCAGTAAGTCCCAGACCGATGATGTGGCATGGATGATGAAAGGACCTAACAGTGGAAGTATTGGGGGGGACCATCTCATGGTCAATGCTGTATTACTCTCCCAGCAGATGTCAGGGTGATCGAAGTCCCCCATGAGAACCAGGGCCTGTGATCTGGAAACTTCTGTTAGTTGTCTGAAGAAAGCTTTGTCTACCTCATCCTCTTGGTCTGGTGGTCTCTAGCAGACACCCACCACCACATCATCCTTGTTGCTCTTACATCTAAACTTAACCCAAAGACTCTCAACAGGCTTTTCTCCAGTTTCATACTGGAGCTCTGAGCAATCATATTAGTCTATTACATATAGTGCAACTTCTCCACCTTTTCTGCCCTGCCTGTCCTTCCTGAACAATTTATACCCACCTATGACAGTGCTCCAGTCATGTGAGTTACCACACCAAGCCTCTGTTATTCCAATCACATCACAGTTCCTTGACTGTGCCAGGACTTCCCATTCTTCCTCCTTGTTTTCCAGGCTTCTTGCATTCATGTACAGGCATCTAAGGTCACTAACCAATTGCCCTGTTTTCTCAGTATGAACCAGGAGGCCTTCCCTGTTTCACCATCCCTCCTTGTGTTTCCTCCCAGTATCCCACATTCCCACTTACCTCAGGGCTTAGGTCTCCATCCCCTGGCAAACCTAGTTTAAAGGCTCCTCACTAGGTTGGCAAGCCCGCCTGAAAAGATGCTCTTCCCTCTCTTTGTTAGGTGGATTCCATCTCTTCCTAGCAATCCTTCTTCTTGGAACAACATCCCATGGCCAAAGAATCCAAAGTCCTCTCTCTGACACCACCTGCACAACTACACATTTACCTCCACAATTCAATGGTCCCTACCTGGGCCTTTTCCTTCAATTGGGAATATGGGCGAGAACATGACTTGCAGCTCAAACTCCTTTATCCTTCTTCCCAGAGTTACATGGTCTGCAGTGACCCACCTAAGGTCATTCTTGGCAGTATCATTGGTGCCCACGTGAAGAAGTTGGAAGGGGTAGCAGTCTGAGGGCTTGATCACGGCAGACACTCAGTGACATTCTGAATTCTATCTCCAGGCAAGCAGCAGATAGCTTGAGTTTCCCGGTCTGGACAGATGATGGATGACTCCATCCCCCTTAGGAGGGAGTCCCCAACCACCACTACCTGTCTCCTTCTCTTAGGAGTGGTGGTTGTGGAAACCCCCGCCCCCCTCCTCCCCCCCCCCCCCCCCCACCACCACCCATTCCTAGGAAATGTATTCCATTTCTTCTGGACGATAGGGTCTTCTTCTGATCCCTTCCCTCAGATGACTCTTCCAAACCATTCTCTTCCATAGTACCTGCGCAGAGAGCCTGAAAACGGTTTCTTATCTTTATCTGCATTGGGGGTACATGGGTTCTCCTTTTTATTCTTCTGGAGGTCACATGCTGCCAATTTTCTTCCCCTTTCTGTACTGCCCTCTGATTCTTCAGCATGCTGTGCCTGCAGTAGCAAATGCTAACTTCTATCCAGAAGTTCAGCATTTTCTCCGATGCAACGCAGGGTTGGGTCTCTAGTCCTTTAAACTTCTCTTCCAGTATGGAGACCATCTTGAACTTTGTACAGATGAAGTCACTTCTATCCTTTGGGAGAAAGACCAAACATGGCACATCCTGTGCAGGTCACAACACATGATTGTTCACTATCCATACTGTCTTCCTTCTAAGAGTCTCTTCAGATGTACTGTATTTACTGCTCACAGAAGCCTGAAAGGCAAAAAAAACTCTGTGGGAATTCCCCCCAGGCAAACTCCCTTTGTTTGCTACTCCTGTGTTACCCTGACTCAAAGCCTTCCCTCCAATCAACCACTGAAGGCACACCTGGAACAAAGCACTTCCAATTCACACTTTTCAAACAAACAATCACATGGTCAAACAGTCACACTTTTCAAACATATAAAGAATTGATACACTGCTCATAACTGGCCTGGGAAACATTCCCAAAAGTAGAAAAGCCACAGACTGGAACTGTCATGAGTCAAAACCCCAACATTTTGTGGTGTTCCCTACCCACCACTAAGTTACAGAAAGGATTTCAATATTTCTCCATCAATCCCACTAAAGAATAGGACTCACAATGAACATCTAGGCCATTGTAGGCAGCATAGTCTATTAAAGAAGGAATTGGATTGGGAATCTGAAGCCGTTGGTTGTATTTCTGGCTCTGCCATAGACCAGCTATGTAACTTTGGCAAGCCACATCAGCCCAGATTTTTAAATGCAATGTTACTGTAGTCATGTTGGTCCCAGGATATGAGAGAGACAAGGAGGGTTTTACTGGACCAACTTCTTCAGATCCTGAAGAACTCTGTGTAAGCTCGAAAGCTTGTCTCTCTCACCAACAGCAACTGGTCCATTAAAAGATGTTACCTCATCCATCTTGTCTCAGATTTTTAAAAGTACCTAGGCATTGCAATGCCTAACTGGCTTAGAAGCCTGCATCTCATTGTAAATCAATTAGATTTAGGCACCTAAGTCAATTAGGCTTTGTCTACACGAGCACTTTTGTCAGCAAACCACCCCTGACCGACATAAAAGTGTCACTGACAAAAGGGCTGGTGTGGACGGTGCTATGTTGACGGGGGATGCTTTCCCACTGGCACAGCTTGTTGGGGATGGCTTAATATTGCCGGTGGGAGAGCTCTTTCCCATCAGCATAGAACGGCTACACAAGAGACCTTGCAGTGGCACACCTGCAATGGTACAGTTGTGCTGCTGTAAGGTCTGTAGTGTAGACATAGCTGTTGTACTTTAGATATTGCAATGCTGAGTACTGTTAAAAATTTGGACCTTCACCACTCTGTACCTCTATTTTTCCTCCCTTTGCTTTATCTATTTAGACTAGGCATTTGGGAGGCTAGCACAGTCTTTGATGATCTATAATCGGACCTATAGGTATGACTGCAATACAAATAACTGTAGCGAAGTATATTATTTACTATTCAAGCAATGTCAGCATCCACTACAAGTGCTACGAGCAATGTCACCTAGAAAACTACACCCTATTTTCAGATTTGCAGTAACAAAAGAAATAACAACATTACCAACCAAAACAGAAAGGGAAGGAGGAGACTGCTGCTTCAGCAATGGCTTTGGAGCCAAGCTGCTACTGTGACCTTGAAATAACGAATTCTCTGTGTTACAAAGTGTTCAGAGTTCAACCATAACCTCAGTCAGTCTCACTCCACAGCCCAGCAGGGCCTGAAAGGGTGTGAAGGTGATGTTTTCAGCTCTAGGGTTAGTAAAACTCACTGGCCTATTCAATGGGTAGCATAGACAGGGTTATAATTGACCTCCCTGATAACAGTGCAGTGTAAAATTGCCTCTGGAGTGGAAATGAACGGAGCATGTCAAGTACTAGCCTTCTTTGACAAACAAGAGAAAAGTCTGTGAAGAAAGAACAGCTCCTATCTGAAGAGACTGCTTTAAAAAAAAACTTCCTTGAACCCAGGTTAGTATCTGGGAAGCAGTCTATCCAGTGATAGAAGCAGCAAGTAGGGGAGTAGGAGGCAGAGCTCCTGAGTTTTATTCCTTGCTTTGCTACTGACATATGTTGTGGCCTTCAGCAAGTCACTTAGCCTCCCTTTGTCTCAATGTATCTGTTTGAAATGAGTACAGTATCTACCTCACTGGCACGTTATGAGGTTTAATACTTCCAAATCTTTGGATAAGTCATTGTGTGTATCAATTCACCTATATCGACATGCCTAAAGTTTGAGGGCATGTAAGTATAGTGATCAGCCCCTTGAATGGAAAAAAGGAATGGAAAAGTGGTTAACAGTCCTGGCCGTCTGGACATGCCCAGCTATGCCACCACACAGTTCTTATTTGGCATTTGAAATTCAGTTACATTTTCTGTACTTCCATCTGCCCATCTATAATATAAAATAAATATAAATATAATATATCAGCAATAGATCTAACACTAAGCTATCTGAAGGGGTGTTGTGAACATCTGTACCCTTATGCCCACCTCTTTTTTCAAGACTATGATTGATTTTGAACAAACTATGCTCTGTAAAATCTCTTCTGAAAACCCATGATTTATTGATCTTTATTGTCCTCGTAAAATGCTAGAACATGTGGTAAGGGAGATTTTTGCTTTGAATTTGCTTAGCTTGTTAAGTTAGGTATTAGTTGTATTTCACCTTTTATTTCTTTGTAACCAATTATGACTTATGTGTCATTACTTGTAATCACTTAAAATCTACCTATCTGTAGTAAATAGGTTTGTTTTATTGTTTTAACTAAACCAGTGTGTCTGGATTGAAATGTTTGGGAAACTCTGTTTGAGATCATGGGATTTGTGCATATCATTTTCTATTAATCAAATGACAGACTTAACAGGCGCTTGTGTTTCCAGGAGAGAGCTGGGCAGTACAAGACACATTTCCGGGGGAAAGTCTAGAACTGGGAATTTTCTGGTGTTGCTCTGTAGTGTAATTCAAGAGTGACTGGTCCTAGCGCTCATACAGTATAAGTAGGAGTAATTTACATGCTGGAGGCTGTGTGAGAGCAGACTAAGAGTAGTTGTAAAGTATTGTAAAATATTGTAAAGTATTGTAAAGCTTCCATCCCGGACATACCACACGATCCATTGTCTACAGCCAAGCACTGAGGTACAATCAGATTTGCTCCAACCCCTCAGACATAGACCAACACCTACAAGATCTTCACCAGGCTCTCTCAAAACTACAATACCCGCACAAGGAAATAAGGACACAGATCAACAGAGTCAGACATGTACCCAGAAGCCTGCTGCTGCAAGACAAGCCCAAGAAAGAAAACAAATAGCATACCACTGGCCATAACCTACAGTCCTCAGTTAAAACCTCTCCAACGCATCATCAGTGATCTACAACCCATCCTGGACAATAATCCCTCACTTTCACAGGCCTTGGGAGGCAGGCTAGTCCTGGCACACAGACAACCCGCCAACCTTAAGCAGATTCTCACCAGCAACAGCACACCGCGCCATAATAACTCCAACTCAGGAACCAATCCATGCAACAAACCTCGATGCCAACTCTGCCCACATATCTACACCAGCAACACCATCACAGGACCTAACCAGATCAGGCACACCATCACTGGTTCATTCACCTGCACATCTACCAATGTTATATATGCCATTATATGCCACCAATGTCCCTCTGCTATATACATCGGCCAAACTGGACAGTCCCTACGAAAAAGGATAAATGGACACAAATCAGATATCAGGAATGGCAATATACAAAAACCTGTAGGAGAACACTTCAATCTGCCTGGACACACAATTACAGATTTAAACATCACCAGCAAAAAAACTTCAAGACCAAACTGCAAAGAGAAACTGCAGAGATGCAATTCATTTGCAAATTTGACACAATCAATCTGGGATTGAACAAGGATCTTGAATGGCTTGCTAATTACAAAAACAGCTTCTCCTCTCTCTGAGTTCACACCTCCAATTCAGCTGCTAGAAGAATACCTCACCCTCCCTGATTTGAGATAACAAGCTGGTTCAGCCTGATTGAACTAACCTTGTTACCTCCTACCTGGTTCTTGCCTACTTATCTATACCTGCCCCTGGACACTTCCACTGCTTGCATCCGACGAAGTGGGTATTAGCCCACGAAAGCTTATGCTTCAATACTTTATAGTTAGTCTTTAAGGTGCCACAGGACACTTTGTTACCTCTGCTATTCCAGACTAACACGGCTACCTCTCTGATTCTAAGAGTAGTTGGTCTCACAGTGAAGCAGTGTAAAAGGTGTCCAGTTTGGAGAATTGAGATGACACAGCTGTTCAACTGTCCAGATTCTACCCTGGATAATGTTACAAGTGCTGTAAGGTTTAATTCTTTTATGTGCATTAGGGTGGTGGATAGAGTCGGCTACAGGAGAGCAGTATGGGGAAGGGGAAAAGAATCACCCCTAGAACTGGGAGTAGAGGCTCCCTAAAGATTAAGGAGCACAATATTTTTAAAAAGTTACTATACTTTCCTTTCAGATCCCTCGCTAGTTTTCTTGGCTAATGGAGGCATTTTAGGTTTGTTTTATCCTTCCACCCCAGCTAGTGGTGAACCCCTGTCTTGATCATAAATAACCAACATCAGACTATGCACAAAGGGAAAAAAATAGCATCCAGTGTTCTGTTTAAAATACAGAGCTTTTCTATAGTGCAATTTCTTCTTTTTTCTTGCACAGCCTATGCTATAGCACACTAATGATTCAATAGCCATAGAACTACAAGAGATCTAAGCTTTCAATGACATACTATTCTATATACAGAGCCCATTGGCTCTTCATTACCTCCTTTCTCAGCCTCTAACACCCACAATGAAATGTTTAGGTTAATTAGGTCATTAGCATTGATTTTATTTTATTTTTCTTTCTGGGTTACTTGTGGCTCCTTATTCTGATGTCAATAGTAATGATCTCTTACTACACCTAGATATAGTTAAATACACACTTACTAGAAAAACAAAGGCTGAAAACTTACATAATTCTAAAAGCCATCACCATCTGCTCAAAAGATCAATTAATATTGTGTAGTTAGATTCTCCTGACTTCAGTTTCACCAGAAACAAGTCTTTCAGCCTTGGCTACAGGGTGACTGGTATCAAAAGCTGATCTGTTTAAAATGAATTTATCTATGAAAAAAGCTGCAGAGACAAAGGGTTATGGAGGCCACACACTCCCCTTAACTATTCAAAGCATCCATTATAATAGCTTTGTTTGTTTTTAAAAGATTTCCACCAGGAATTAAAGCACACACTATAATTTTTGTTTATATTTCAAAAATGCCTGGACTATTTTGACTCAAAGCTCTCTAGGTTTTTCTCTTCTCCAAAGGGAAATAAGAGCCCTAGACTAATGCTGTGCAGAGGTGACAATTTCAGAAAAAAAGCTGACTGGAACCAGGAGTTAGATGTTAGATTCAGGGAAGCAGCAGCCATCAGCTTCACCATCTGCTTTTTAAATGAATTTCTCATTGTGGAAATGAAGAAGGGCACAGAGTCCTATTATTTAAAATAAGTGGTATTTTAAAGGTAGCCATTAGGTGTGGCAGAATGAGTCTCTCTGAGCTCAGAGCAGCTCCTTAACCCTTTGTTGCCCAGTGTGGGGTTTGTATACTCCATCATAGAGGCCCATTACCATTAGCCTATGTGGAAATCAGTATATTCAAAAAATTGTCTTCTAGTGAATAAGCCGTATTCTCAGGTCTATAGTTGCTTTTTTTAGTAGTAGATACAATTGTATTCCATTGGGTTGGAAATAGTTGTGTATCCAAATCTCTATTCCAAGCAATGCACAATTCATCAATCTTTGGCAGAGATTTTTGATCCAGAAAAATCAGGAAAGGATACCACTGGCCCAGTATATCCAGGAAGTTTCCTCTAAAATAACAAAAGTTCTGGAGCTTGCAAACTTCCGGTCCAAGCAGTTTGTAAGTAATATTTTAACAGGAGAAATTACCATGCTCCAGAGCAGGGGAACCCAAATTGTTGCTGGAGGTCTACAAATGGTTTTAATTTCTCATTGTCAATTAACTGTGACACAATGATCATTTCTCTAACCATTCTTTCCCTCTACATCAAGGATTTGCCACCAATTTTAAGGATTGACTTGCTCCATAGGACCGCCTCTATGTGGAAGAATGCTTTGAGGACGCTTGCCTCACTGCCATTATTGTGGGAGCCCTAGAACTATCAAATATATAATCAATTTGATCTACAATGGCTGAAAGGGGGGAGATGGTATACCAATTCTCATTCAGTCTGGGTCTATGGGATCACATCTAATAGCCACAACGATGTCTGTCTTAACAAAAAGGAGATATGATCAGTTTCCAAGTTCGGATAACAAAAGCCTCCCAGAAATAGAGAGAGTTGTAATTTTTTCAGAGTCAGCCTTACCTGAACCTCAAAGAAACTTTCTGAAAATATTACTGAATTTCTTAAAATAAGTTTGAGGAAATAGAAATAGAAATAGAGAGACCACTGAGGACATACAAAGTTCTGGGAAGGATATTAAATTTTCAATATATTAATTTTACCCCACAAACTGAGAATTAATGAACTTCCTCTCCCCACATGTTAGGCACTTGGGCAATAATTAGTTCTATATTTATCTTATGGATGTCCTGAAAAATTTTGGGAATCAGTACTTCTAAATATTTCATATAAGAGAATTGCCACTGAAAGTCCTAATTTGAGAAGAGGCCTTGGTAGGCATATTTGTTAATGGCTAAGATTTCTGATGTACCTCAGTTAATTTTATATCCTGAGAGGAGTCCATACTTAATAGTGGTTAGAAGGTTATCAGTGGTAATCCTGGGTTTAGATACAAATAATCATAATTTTGATCTCTGTTATCCCCCACCCTTAGTCCATGAATATGTTGATTTACTCCAATGGCAATGGCTAAAGGTTCTAGAGCTAGGACTCGTCTTCACTCCCGCGGTGCAGGATCGATCTTCTGGCGATCGATTTATCACATCTTGTTAAGACGCGATAAATCGATCGCCTGCGGCTCCCCCATCGACTCCGGAAGTCCAGCTTGCCGGGAGGCGCAAGCTGGAGTCGACGGGGGAGCGTGCCGCCAACTGCCGCCGACATGGGGATGAGCGGTAAGTCAGCAGCAGATACGCAAACTTCAGCTACGTGATTCACGTAGCTGAAGTTGTGTATCTGCTGTAGATCCCCCCACCTAGTGAGGACATATGTTGTCGACTACTGCTTGTAATTAAGGAGACTGTATAGTTTTCTAGAAGTATAACACAATATCGTTACTTAATCAGAATGAAAATAATGAAAATGTCTTTCCCTACCATGTCTCTTTTCATAGGCGTGCACAGGGAATTTAATTTAATTTAATTTATTAATTTATTTATTTTAAAGGCACAGCACTCTGCATGCAAAGCCACTTTTTTTTTTTTGAGACATTAGGCCAGGTGCACCTGGGCACACACGCCGCACCGTGTGCACACGCTCATGTCTCTTTTCCTTTTAGAGTGTGACCTTTTCAAAAGTATCCTGACCAAAAGGTCAACAAAAGCATATTGGTGATTGAGTGAAGGTATGTTGGCCAGTTGCTGCCTTGGTGGGACTTCGGTGCTATTGAATAGGGGATTAAATCCATTTCAGCTCTCATCTCCCTTTGCACAGGTACATAGGAAAGGGCTATCAGAGCGACTACTTGTGCAATAGGATGAGGAGAATGCATAGAGCAGGTTAGGTTCCACACATGGGGTGGAACTTTATTTCTAATTGGACACTTTATTGCTAATTTTCAGTAAAGCAACTCATTTAAGTCTTTGCTTCTTGTTCCTTTAGTTTTTTTTTCTGCTGAGTCATTCCACTAGCTTACAGTATAATCCACTTACAGTCATCGATTGTCCAGGCAAGGAGGTCCAGGTTTATGCCATGAGGCTGTGTCCATTCCAGAAGAGTCTCAACAACAAAATTGCCCACAATTATCCCATGACTTCAGGGATTTGCCCATTGATGATTGAAGTTTTTATAACAAGTAGATGGTAGATACATAGTTTTTCATCCAAAAATTAAGGAAAGGGAAACTCCCAAGATAAACACTAACCATCATTAAACGTAGGCAATCGTCAGAAATAGTTCAAATTGCAAAATTCAAAATGGAGTCTGAAATCCTTCAAAGCTAGGGGTTGTTCTGACTTCAGCTTTTGGTTTTAGCCCTGCTGTCATGGAAAAAATATGTATTAAAACAATATGAGAAAATAGCACAGTAATAAACTTGGAAAGCTGTTCACTTTGATACCTGGCACTAGAAAAGGTTCAGAGAAGGGCAACTAAAATGATTAGGGGTTTGGAACGGGTCCCATATGAAGAGAGATTAAGGAGGCTAGGACTTTTTAGCTTGGAAAAGAGGAGACTAAGGGGGGATATGATAGAGGTATATAAAATTATGAGTGGAGTGGAGGAAGTGAATAAGGAAAAGTTATTTACTTGTTCCCAAAATAGAAGAACTAGGGGCCATTCAATGAAATTGGCGTGCAGCAGGTTTAAAACAAATAAAAGGAAGTTCTTCTTCACACAGCGCACAGTCAACCTGTGGAACTCCTTACCTGAGGAGGCTGTGAAGGCTAGGACTATAACAGGGTTTAAAAGAGAGCTGGATAAATTCATGGAGGCTAAGTCCATAAATGGCTATTAGCCGGGATGGGTAATGAATGGTGTCCCTAGCCTCTGTCTGTCAGAGGGGGGTGATAGATGGCAGGAGAGAGATCGCTCGATCATACCTGTTAGGTTCACTCACTCCGGGGCACCTGGCATTGGCCACTGTCGGTAGACAGGATGCTGGGCTAGATGGACCTTTGGTCTGACCCAGTATGGCCGTTCTTATGTTCTTATGTTAATGCAAAGCTTGTATGATTTATTGCCCCCAGCACCCCTAGCTTCAGTTACATCACTGCACAAATAGTTCTGATGCAGCTAATGTTTTAACAATGCAAATATATCATCCCAGCATATTGTAAAAAATTGATGTGTATCACATCTGGCTATGAAGCTCTCAATATCCTGTGTAATACAATGATAATACTCTTCATTATTTGCATGTGTGACTTCTTATGTGAGCATTAACATTGATGTTTGGGCTAAGCAACAAAAGGCTTGTAACTGTCATTTGCTCATAAACCTATTCTGATCTTCCACATATTAGAAAGGTCTTATGACTAAGGCATGAGACTGAAAATAAGCAATCTAGGTTCTATCCTTTGTCTACAGGCTACTGGTATATCTGTGGGCAAGTCATTAGCGACACTGTCAACTTTAAAGGAGTTACAGTTCTTTGTAAAAATATTTTATGTATCCCTGTCACATACAACACTTAAACTTACTGTAATGGAAATACTGGAGAATATTTTTTTTCATTTTGCTTATATTCTACATTTGATAACATGTGGTAATCTGGACAGTTTCTTTCTGTACCGCCAGCTCCCAAATCTGCAACGTTTTATGCACTTGCTTAGCTTGGGTAGTTCCACTGGTTTCAGTGGGGCTCCTCACATGCAAATGTCTTTGCAGGGTTAGGGCCTTCGCTTTGTGTGGGTCTTTGATCCAGTAAAACATCCACTTTTAAAATCAGAGACTGTCAAATCACAAAAAGTTGGCAAGATTTAGGGGTAGATACAGAACTTGGAAGCACTTTTAACTCTTTTTTTTTTTAATGGAGTAGATTTCAAGTTGACAATGTTAATTTAATATCTCTGTGCTCTAGTTTCCATATACATAAAATGGGGATAATAATACTTCCCTTCCTCACAGGGGAGTTGTGAGAGCTAAATTCGGAATATGTCAGCACTAAAAGAGCTAGAGTGACAGAAGGGTTTTTTCCTTCACTGTGGTAAATCTACCCACTCAAGAGGCTGTAGCTAGGTTGACAGAAGAATTCTTTCATCACAGTGCTGGGGTTAGGTTTCACTGGCTATGAATATTTTCACAGCCCTGAGCAATGTAGATAGGACAACCTACGTTTTAGGTGTAGATCAGGCCTCATCAATGTTTGTTACATGCTTTGAGATCCTCAGATGCAAAGCACTACAGAAGTATAATGATGCTAATTCTGACAAATGAAGTAGATATGTTTACTATTTTATAGTCAACATTATACCACAGAGTAAAGATGAGAGAAACTTTTGGCCTGATCTCCAGAGGTCGTGAATCCCTGACGTTCATTCTGACTTCATTTGAAGTTGTGGATGCTAACCTTCTCTGAAAATCATGCCTCTAGGGTGTAAATGTCCTACAGACCACTGAAAAAATAATGAGTCCAATATAATGCTAGCACTTTTCTAGCAATCCTGTTGAGAGTAGGTTTGTAGCATAAGATCTCTTCATTTTTACACATAGGAAATTGAATACTGAATATTTAAATATTTAAATATCAGCACTGGATATTTAAATATTTAAATTTTGAAAATTAGCTATTGTCATCTGTAACCCTTCTGCCCATCAGAGTTGGCAGCAACAAGGGCCGGGTTCAGTATCCAGGGTTCCATTCCAATAACACAATACAAAACCGGCTCGAGCCCCCACCCAATGACCTGAGACAACCATATACCACCCTTCTGGGTGCCTCTAAGAGGCAACACTTCCCCTCTCGCAAGCACAGAGTCTGAGTGTACCAAAACCCTTTTAATGACAGAGAGAAACAATGTGGCATTATTTTGGGGAAACGCCACAAACAGGATTCATAAAACAAACCATGAACCAGAAGCCCCCCGCCACACACACACAAGCAAAGGGGCTGTGTCCTTCACCTTTGGTTCTTGAGTCCCAGAAGCCCCAAAGTCACCCAAGGTCCCAAAAGTCCAACAGCCCAAAAGTCTCTGCAGGGTTCCAAAGTTCATCTGCAGAGTTTTACCTCCCAGCCTGGATGGAATTGGGGGGGCAGGTTAAGGGGCATCTTACATGGTCAGAGGCCAACTGCCCCGCCTCTCCATGGGGTTCTGCTGCAGTCCTTGTTGTGAGCCGCTCCATCAGCTGTCCCCCAAACTGCTCTGATCTGCCAGCGGTCCCATGAGCTGCTCTGCCAGATGCTCCGTTCCATCAGCTGCCCAGGAACTGCTCAGCTTCACTGGTCACTCTGCTCCACTCCGTCCACTGCTGCACATCACCAGCCACTCCACTAGCGGTCACCCGAACTGGTCCACTCCATCAGCTGCTGAGCAATACATTTTCAGCCTTCACCTACTTAACACAGTGCTCCGTGATCTCAGTTCTTAAGTGATTTCAACATATAGTGGGGGGGGGGGGCTTTAGTGCAGATACACTACTGAGCCCAAAGCAAATTCAGCTTAACAGACTGAAGACTCCTAATGGAATCAAACATTAGCTCTGACATTCCACAGTGGAGAGAGACAGGGTGCAATAGGCTTGTAGGGCCCTCAGACAAGGCCCTCATCAAAAGATATAGAAGCCTGTCTATTTCCTCTCAATTCAGTGGGTTTTGGAACCCCTGCCTCTTGGCCAGTGAGTGCTACCTAGATGATGGTGGGTCCCTCCATCATGACAAAGGCCAAGTACATGTCCCAGTCTCTCATTCACGTAATCAGGTTAACACCATTTTATCATTCCTGCCCCAATAACAGAGAAACTGGGGATCCCACAGAAGCTGAAGTGACCATTTGGGCTGCTGTGAGCTCAGGCTAGTCGCAGTGGGTGTGTCTAGGCAAATAACATCAGCTTAAGTTATTTTCCACAACTCACCGCAATTCCCACAATTCACCACCAGATGTCAGGGTGGAGCTCATCCTGACACTGCTTACACATCCAAGATTTGGGAATACCATGAAGAAAAATCAGATCATATGTTATTTCAGCCCCATAGGCATAATGCCCTAAGACATTACAACACCCTGAGAAAAGGTAAGTACAAACAAACACACACACGTAAGATTAAGCTGCTGCAGATAAAGCACCAGGCACTGCCACTCCTGTGCTGTGGTTGAGGGTAATTAACGTTTTCACCATTATCTTCCAATGGGAGTTATATTGGGAAACAGAAACTTTCCCTGTTAGCCAGGCCTCTCGTGGTTACCTCTGACAGATGCTGAGGCAATGACCCTCTGCCATGGCCAGACTTCCTGAGCTAACTTGGTCAGCTCCAGACCTCATAAGAAAATGAGATTGATAGGTAGTTTCAGGACCCCATCCCACCATCCATGGTTTCTTTACCATCAGTGTGATCCAGTGGTGAATCAAGCCCATGTAGATGAAACACACACACACGTGTATTCTTATAAATGACAGCAAAACCTATCCTAAGCAATCACTCAATGGACCAACAAAAATTGGCTACTTGGTAGAGGTGACCTGCTATGAAAGTTGTTGTAGAAGCATGCTGCATACATTTGAGGACACCTCCTCAACGACAAGTCAGGATTCACTCTATCCGATGCATTTACCGTATTTTTCGTCTTATAGGACGCTCCGGCCTATAAGACGCCCCCTCCTTTTTTAATAAAAAATCCGGACCAAAAAAAAAAAAAAAAGCGCCTCGCTCTCCCGTCCCCGCCCGTGGCGGGGAGGGGGGAACCTCGGCAGCCCGCCCGCGCGGCGGGAACGGGAGAGCGAGGCGCTTTTTTTTTTTTTTTTTTTTTTTTTTTTTTTTTGCCCTATAAGACATTCGCCCTATAAGACGCACCAACTTTTTCCCCCCCGTTTTGGGGAAGAAAAAGTGCGTCTTATAGGGCGAAAAATACGGTATGTAAGATAAACTCTCACGTGCTGGCCCCTGTTCTGCTAGTGCAGACATAGTAGTACAGATAACAACACAGAGTTCTTATTAGCTGCCTTTTTCTTCTCTGAGAGGCCAACAATAGCACTATGCTTTCAGCCTGGTTCTACATGATGCACCAGAAACCTACATCCAAGACACCAGAACTCTACACATTTGTACATTATGAGTTAGGACAAGTGCTGTGTTATACTGCCCTACAGTGCATATCATTGGTAGGGAGCCACTCTTCCCTCTGTCTTCAGGTCTCATCAAATTCAGTTGGAGTTGCACTTGTAGAAATGAGGTTAAGATTGGGCCCTTGGAGTTCATAAATAGGTTAACGGATCATTTTTACTGATTCACAGATTAGATTTTTGAAAAGTGTGGTGTAGCTAGGGCTTGATATGTAGTATTAAAGACTTGTGGTTTTGTAGAAAAATATACTTTGAGGCAACATATCAGTTTAGTGTTCAAATTTGTGACTCAGAAAATATGGGTTTTTTAGTAAATAAACTTGAAATAATTGCCCTAGACAATAGTCAAAGCTGCATACTTTGATTTATGGGGACAGAAATCACACTGCAGACCATGTTCTGAAAGGCACTTATGTACCTGATTAGGACTACTAAGAGCATCTTCATGTTGTACTAATTTTGACATACAGTATATTTATGGCAGCTGTAAAACTGTATGATCATTTTTGTTATGGTTGTGGTTGTATCATCAATAAATTAAAGTTATTTGCATGAAAAACCTTCCCATAACAATAATTTGCTGGTTCTCCTAGGTGCTCTGAGGCTCAATTCATTAATGTTTACAAGCACATTGGGATACGTGGATGGAAGAAGCTATAGAAATGCAAGGTGCTATTTTATTTATTATGATCCTTTGGAATTGAGTCCAACTACTTAATTCTAAAATAGCCAATTCTTTTTAACAAAACTCCAGTACCTTCTCCTTTTCTATAGAAAAGTAATGATTAATATAGACTTAACCATCCTTATCTTTGATTTCTAGAATTAAATTTAATATCTGTTGAAGATAAATCTTTTTCAGCAGTTTGGTCTGCTGGACTAAAGATAGATCTGAGAGCCGTGATCTCTGGAATTCATCCCCTTCCTGTTCAAATGTGCATATGACACCGGCAGATGAGACAATGAGGTGTTGCAGAATTTTGCACCTTTAGTATATGGACAATATTCAATTTTATATCTTTAGATGCAGATGATGCATGCAGCATTGTGATGACTCACCGGCACGGTGCCTCCTGCTGGTCATCTAGGGAATTAGCTCTCCAGCCCTCAGAGCGCCTCCTAGTGGCCAGTATCTTGCCTACCTCTGGCTGCTGTGTCCCTCCCGGACCTTGATGCCCTTTTACCTTGGGATGCTGCCCCATGGAAGTACTCCACACTCTGGATCTCCCCTCCCAGGGGAACCCCCAACCGTCTCATCCCACCTTGCCTAAGTGGCTACTGCCAGTCATCATCTAGCCCCTGCTCACTGGGGCAGACTGCAGTCTGTAATGGCCACTCATCATTGGCAAGGGGTAGGCCTTCTGCCTTTGCCTAGCCTCAGGATGCCCCTCTGCAGGCTCAGTGCCTTTCATAGGCCTTCACCAAGGCCTGTAGCCTGGGGGTTTACCAGGCTGGAGCTCCCTTGCTCTATTCCCCAGCACTGCTCTTCCCCAGGTACCTTTCTCTCAGGCAGCCAGGTCCTTCTCCCTCCAAAACTGGAGAGTGACTCCTCTCAGCACCTGGCCCACAGCCCTCTTATAGGGGCCAACTGGGCCCTGATTGGGTTGGCCACAACTGTGGCTGCTTCCCTAATTAGCCTAGTTTGGCTGTTTTAACTCCTTTTCTTCAGGAGTGGGGCAGCCACCCCACTACAGTGCAATTAACCAGCTCTTTTAGCCTCCAGTGAGAGCGAGAGAGGCTTGGATGAGTTAGTTGCCTAAGGCTCAATCCTGATAAGATTGATGTTAATATATTTTTATTTAATTTAGTTGTGCTGATAGGTTCAGGGAAACAACTGGAAAGAATGGTGACAATTATATTCACCCCTCAGTGAAAAGAGCTAGCCCAGCTAATGTTACTCAGGTTGGTAAACTGGAGGTCCTGTTGAACCTTGATTTCTGTTATGCAATATGTACAGAAACATAGGGAAAGGCTGCAGAGGGGTTCTGCCCTCCCATATGCAGAAGTTGCCCTTTCAAGGGAGTGATTTAAAGAAGATTGGATCCAAATCAAAACCTCAGAGATGAATAGCGCCAAACTTAGAAAGTGCTAGGAATTCAGAATCCAAACTGAGTACCCTATATTATTACATCTGCCCTTGTCTTTATAATGGGTTGAGCTATTACCCTGGATCTGGACACCCTATAAACTCTAGAGATTCAATATCCAGATCTGAATGTATTGACTCTGGCCCATTCAAAGTGTTAGAGACTGGTTCTGGTTTTCATGAACAATGCTTGGCCCTTCCCAAATGGCCATGGCCCCCTGCAATGAATTTCTTTATTTCTTGATAAATTACAGAACCCGGGAATAAACCGGATTTATTCTGCATCTTTGTCCTCTTCACATGTGTTCTCCCCACTAACTCATCTCCACCATACCTGTAATATTCAAAACCACATGCCACATTCCAAACCAAAAGAGAGAGAACCTGCCACAACACTACTTTCTCCTTTCCCACCAAATATGCCTTAGGTAAAAGCAAGGATTTAGAATACTCTGGTCTATGGTATGGGACTAGAATGAGACTGGGACTGTCTTTGTTCTGCGCCTAGCTCAAGAAGGTCCTGGTTTATCACTAGGGCTCCTAAGTGATATCACAATACAAATAATTAAGCATATATAGTCTTATGCATTTGTGCTATCAAGACTTTGCCAAGGGCATTCATAGCCTAGGATTGGCTCTCTTTTATGTAGTTAGTACAAATCTGAAATGAATGTAATGGACCATAGATCGGAATACGTCCGAAGAGGTTTATTACAAATAAGCTCTTTTTAATAATTCCAGTAACGTGACAGGGGCACAGGGAAGGGGTTGTGGGGAGGGGGGGTACCCCCACCAGCCACACACAGCTGGGGGGGAGTGGGAAAAGTCCAGGGTGGGGTGCGTATGCTCACAAGCACCTGTGTAGCTCAGTCCTTGCTGCTCACTGCTGAGCACAGTCCCAAGTGTTGAAAAAAAGGGGGGGGGAAGCCGACACCCACATAGAGGGGTGAAGAGCAGGTCCAGGTGGTGGCTGGGTTGGTGGAGGGAGCAGCGGTGGGGGTGGAGGTCGGGGGAGCAGATGGGCAAGGGGGAGGGCTCCTTGCCCCTCCCCCATGCTCCCCACAGCAACAGCAATTCCATCACCCCAAGAGCACAGATGGCATAGTCACTCAGTCCAGCTTACAAACCCCCTCCACAGAGTCCTTTGGCAGAACAAATAAGCTCTTTAGTCTCTAGAACCAGTTATAATTTCAATTACTACTGTGTAAGTACAGTGTAACTTCACTGAAGTCATTGGAATTACTCGAGAGTTAGCCTGGTGTGATCAAGAGCAGAATCTCTACTAAAGACAAAACTCCAGATAGGACACAACTTACAGAATGGATTGAAGTGCCTTTAGTCAGACATGATTCTAGATTTTATTTTCAGCTGGCAACACATAGCTACTTGAAAATCTTTGGTACTATTGGAGACATGTGCCCTTCTTTAATTTAGACAGTGGTTGAGTTTAAGACCTAAAGATATCAAATAGGTGATGTCTGTTCCCTGCAGATGAGGAGTGTGGTCTATGACTTGTGCCCTAAAGCATATGTGATTGTTTTTCTTTCACGGGAGTGTAGATTGGTTGGATCTGGCAATATTTAAGTGGAACAGAACATTTAAAATAGTCTTAATTTCCCCACACACAGTCACACATTAGTTTGTGCAAAGTAAAAAGAAAGCCATGACATGGCAAACAAGAATGTTTTCATAGCTGTAAAAATCTAACTTTAGAAACTGGTCCCAAGCTGGTGAAAAAGAGCACTTTGTTTGGAGATGAAGGGCACTATTTTTTGGGTAACCGCATTAAAGCATCATGCAAACCCATGCCTAACCTCTGCTATAAATGTCCTTCAAGAGGTCACGTGCTTTGTTGGTTTTCACTGGTCTTTTCTAGACCCTTCAGGTGAAAAATACTATGGGCCTCATTCTGGTCTCAAAATGGTCACTGGGTGCACTGATTTATTTTAGTAGAGTTGCATCTGATTCTCATCCATATGACTAGAGAAATCAGCTCCTGTTTTACTGTCATGTAACAGTATTGTTTGCAAGACAGAATTGGCCTTCCTACCATCCCTGGGGAAAAAAGGAAATATTATCTAGCCTGAGTAATCCTGTATTGTATTCTAAATTACTGGCTGCTGTCCTTCCAACATCTGCCAAAAAATATACAGGCAAGAGAGACTTTTCACTCAAAATTTCTCTCCAACACAAGTTTCAGAGTAGTAGCCGTGTTAGTCTGTATCCGCAAAAAGAACAAGGAGTGCTTGTGGCACCTTACAGACTAACACATTTATTTGGGCATAAGCTACTATATGTTCCACTCTATACAGCTGATGTAGTGGGTTCTAGCCTCTGAAAGCTTATGCCCAAATACATGTTAGTCTCTAAGGTGCCACAAGTACTCATTGTTCTTTCTTCAACACAAGTGCACTATTTATATGTCCCATCTCCCCTATCCTCTCCAACCTGGATAGCAACAGCCACATGTGCAGTCAGCAAAAGACCAACATCAGGTTATCTGTCTCACATACACAAGTCTGGTCTGCCCTCACGCCACTCAAAATAGATTGGGTGAGGTTTGAAAGAAATGGTGGTAGTGCCTCCTGCCATAACTTTTAGCCTAGTGGCTGAAGCACTCATTGGGGAGGTGGGAGATTTGGGTTCAATTCTCCCCCTGCCCCAAAAGAAAGAGAGCTCCTTGTTCAAATCTTTCCTCTCAGGAGAGTATGCGAACCACTGAGCTATAGGTTATTCTGACATAGGGCTTCCTCAGTCTCTCCTGTTGAAGCTATTCCATTGTGAATGAATATTTAGAAAAATTGAGCCAGAGAACAAGTGACTCTGTAGTCCAGTGCTTAGGGCACTCACTTGAGCATGGGAGACCCTGCTCCAAAGGCTCTTTAATTATTTATTCCACAGTGGAACAGCTTCAACAGGAGAGATTGAGCGAGCCCCACTTTAAAATATTTCATAGCTCAATGGTTGGCATGCTCACCTGAGAGGAAGGAGACTCTTGTTCAAATCTTTTCTCCCCCTCTGCCTGAGGTTTTCCCACAGTCCAGCTGAATGCTCTAACCACTGGGCTAAAAGTTATAAATTGGGTGGCAAAACTATATCCTCCTCCAGCCAGATTTATAATGGGATCCAATCCGGAAGGCAGCCTGTGAGCAAGTGACTTAGGTGTTCGTTCCCAGTTTGTGGATCACTTGAGGGCTTAAGCAGAAGATAGACATCCAGACACCTAGTGAAAGAGGCAGCTGTGCATGTGCTCAGAGGAAGGAACTTAGGGGAACTTCTACCTTGAAAATGTTGGTACTTGGTGTGTTTAAGTTTTGCGAGTTACATTGGAGCCAAAACTGGGACTTAGGTATCTAAACCTTAGATGTAGGTGACCAAAGTACCTTTGTGGATTTGGGCCTAAGTGACATATCCTATTGTGACATTCCTATTTATTCCCAGTTGGGCTCATGCTTGGGTTTGGGCTTGTGGTCTTAAGTCACTTGTATGCTTTAGAAAATCCACCAGAATTCTTATCCTGATTCTTATTTTCACTTCTGCTACTGTCACAAGGCAAAAGCTGAGATTTTTACTAACTGGAATCTAGCAGTGTTTTACAGATGCTTTGAGGACTAACATGGGGTCTTGTCTTGCTCCCATTGAAGTTAATGCCAAAACGCTCCTGGGCTTCAGTAGGCACAAAATCAGGACCTTTGTGTTAGTTGTGTCTCTACTATCTACATAAAGGACAACAGTCAAAATTCTGCTTTCAGTTTACTTCATTACAGCTGAATGCACATATCTGTTTAAGATATGGAATTCTGTGTCCTTCACTGGGAACCTGTACACTGAGTGGCTATAGCATTTGGTCCTCAGAATAAAAGTCTGCAATAGCAGCCTACCAAGGTGAAGATATGGGTGGACAAGTGATACAAATTTAAACCACAAGCAAGTAATAAACAGGATCCCACATTTGAATGCCTCCCTGGTTTGCACCTCTTCACTCCCAAAAAAGGAAACGAAAGAATTCAGTTAGTATTCTTGTAAATCTCTAATCTTTGAAAAGTGACAACACACTTTGGGTGCTAGAGAAATAGTTCCATACATTAAGAGAACATGAAGGTTGCACTGAGAAGATCTCAGAAGTCAGGAAGCAACAAAGTTAAGGTTGTGTGTATTCTCATTATGACAGAGGCTTTACTTACAGGATCCCATGATAATTTTTCCCCTAGACCCCTGCCTAATTCAGATGAGACTGAGTGGATCTGGAAATTGATTGGGTGATAGTGAGTGATCAAATATCATAAGCGAGTGGTGAAATGGCTCCATAACTATGTTTCCAGGCTTCCTAACATGTAGGTTTTTTAAGAGGTGTGAAGGGAGGTTTAAAATATTTGCTTGGGCTTTGCAGTTAAGTGCTTTCAAACCTAACTGTCTTGCAACGTTTGAGTCGGAATATTAACCAATAATTCATAAAAGTAGTAACAACATCACAGCATGCATGGAGAGGCCCTATTCTCACCTCTCAGAACACGTAATAAGCTTCTTCTTTATTCCCTCCTGGCCTATTAAAATGAACTGTTGACATGGTTTAAAAAAAAAAAAATACAGACCCCTCTGTCAAGCTCTGAGAAAACTGTCCAGGAGAGACAGACTCAGTGCCAGCTTCTCCATCCTTTCATGCTCTTTGATTTGAATCTCCCTTTGTGTCCAGTGTGGAGTCAACAGGATGCTGCATCGTTACCCTTCCTGACGGCGGCTTCCTTTGATTTTTTTCAAAGGTTTACTATTGCCATAAATACAGACTCTGATCACCTAACAGTTGTCTTGCACTAACAGTAATTGTGCTTAGGCACTTATACTGGCAATATTTTAATTTCCAAAGATTTGGATGCTTCCCACCCGTTGCTCTATGGGTTGCAGTGCTACCTAGAATCTTGGCAGTGCTATGTCCCGGCCCCCAACCAGGGCCGGCGACAGGAATTTTGGGGCCCCGTACGCAGATTGTGCAGGCCCCCCCGGCCGGTCTCCCACCGCCCGTGGGCCCCAACCCCCGCATGCGCTCTGGCCACGTGGCCCGGCTGGGAGAAGCAAAGGGGGGCGGGGGGAGGCTTCTGGGTGCCGGGGGAGGGGGCTGACGAGCGCTGCAGCGGCTGCCCGGAGCCGCTCCTTGCTCACAGGCCCAGCGACAAGGGGGTACAGCTGCGTACCGGGCCCACCCCGGATTTAAGGGAGGCCCCCCCCTTAAGTCCAGGGCCCGGTACAGCTGTACCCGTTGTACCACCCTGTCACCGGCCCTACCCCCAACACTCATCTCTTAGCCTCCAGCATGCCCCCTTGCTAGGCCTTGTTGAAAGATCTCTATAGGGCAGTCTTATGATCTCTTTCCATGATACCTGTGCCAGGGGAATCCTTATCTAACCAGAATGGGGCTTTTGGGCCTCTGTATGCCTGCAGCCCTTTTACACAGCATAAAGGGGCCAGAGCAGGGGTGAGGAGCTTATCCTGTTTAATAATTCAACATACATTTTCCATGAACAAAATCCTGCCCTTCTCTAAGGGAGGTTAATGGTCCCCCAAAAGAGGGAGCTTTTGTTAAAATCCCATTACTTAAAGGTTTAGAGAAAAATCTTACTGGAACAGAGTAGGTAGAAGGTGACCTGGAAGGTCACTCTAACCTATTAAGATGTTGCATAAAATGTTATTAGAAACAGAAGTATGATACTGAGCTGCAAGTATGTGTAATTAACTGTGTTTAGTCTGGAAAAGTGTTTGAGATTTCCAAGGTCTCTGATTAAGCCTGTAATTGTTATGGGAATCATAGAACTTGAGTTCTCAGAGATGGGGAGGTACAGTACCTGCATCCATAGGCACTGAAAATCTTCCGTTTGTTATTTCTAACAAGATGCTGGATGAATAACTATTTTTGGACTTTGGAAATTGGCCAAGATGTTCTTCAGGATTCTTCATTTCCTGCATTCGTCTTCTGCCACACTAAGAGACGAGGCCTTTGGAAGCAGGCATCATTTTCCTGCCTCTAAGCCTGGATGACACTCTGCCTAGACAAGACTGAGGGAAGAAGGATCAAGTGGAATAAGCCAATTCATCCATTGACATCTCACTGATGGCATCCATTCCTGACTGCCGAAGAAAGTTCATTGCCATTCTGGGATCTAGCTTCTTACATGGTGCCTGTCACTGTAGTATCTGAATGTGATGTTCCCCTTTGGTGCTATCTAGACAGTGATCTGCTAGGCCACTCCAATCCTTGACTCTGGGAGCCAATCTTACTCTGCTCTGCTGTGAGAACCCCCACTCCTGGTCTGTTCATGCACAGCTTCTGGCATGTAAGCTACCGGCAAACTAATGCAGAGCTGCTGGGCGGGGGGGGGGGGGAAGAGGGGGAGAAAAGTGGGACAATTTGCCCCTGGCCCTGGGCCCCCACGTGAATACATGTTACTATAGTATTGCAATTTTTTTTTAATGAAAGGGGCCCCTGAAATTGCTTTTCCACAGGCCCCCTGAATCCTCTGGGCGGCACTGAATGAATAACACTAGCCAATATCTTCAGTCCCAGAAACAACCCTAGGAACCTCCCTCTTGCAGTGTCCAGTTATGCCCACTGGATGCTGCAAGCTTATATTGAAAAAAGAAATTGATATATACCAGACTTGTTCTCCCAAGGGGAGTCACTGACATGCTCAAACCAAATGCACTGCTTCAGGTAGAACAAACAGATTTATTAAACTATGAATACAGATTTTTAAGTGATTATAAGTCAAAGCATAACAAGTCAGAGTGGTTACCAAAATAAAATAAAATAAAATATAAGCACACAGTCTAAACTCTCAACCCTATTAGACTGGAGAGCAACTAGAAGAAGAAGTTTTTCTCACCCCACTGGATATTGTGTCCTTAATACACAGTTTGTTCATTAAATCTGGGCCAGTCTCCTGTGTTGGAGTCTTGTCTTCTTCGCAGGGTCTTGGTTGCTTGCAGCATAGCTGGGGGCAGGAGATGGGCCTAGTATGTGTCCACCTTGTCTGTTTTATACTCTCAGTCCATGTGCTTGTAGAACACAAGTCCCGACATGTCTGTGGGGCATTGCTGAATCTCTCCCAGCAAGGTTGAACAATTCCTCTGGCAGGGCCTCATGCAGGTGGGTCATTGCATTGTAGCTCTCTTGCTGGACAATGACCATTGATGGGCTATTTCACAGCCTGCCTAGGCATTGGTTACTTTCCTTGCTGTTACCTCTGGGGAGCGGATTCCCCAACCTACAGCATGTTTCAGTGACCATCTTACAACACAAATCTCATAACTTTACATGCATTAAAGATACACATATATGGATAGAGAAATTACTTTCAGCAGATCATAACCCTTCTCTAGTCATGATTATATGAAAATAAAGAATATGGGGGTTAAAATACACACCCCAAGGTACAGAATGTCACACTAAGTGGCTAAAAAAAATAAGTGTGTGCATGCTGATATGTTGTTTTCTTTTCCCTCCTGCATCAATCTGTCTTCCCTTATCACTATGATAATCATTATGATTTAATTTTGTGTCTGTGCTTGAGCCAGAGTATAGCCAGCAGAAATGGGGAAAGTGTCTGTGCTTATCCCTCTCAGAGGACATGGGTCTGGGGGTGTTTTTCAGATATAGAATGGTTTGATGTGATGTTTAGAACTGGGCAAGAAATAGTTTTCCCATACCATGAAAATTTAAGATTTAAAATAAAATTAAAAAAATAATAATTCCTATTCCACATTGGGACAAAACCAGAACCTTTCACAATTTTTTGCAAAAAATACCACACACAGGGTATATCTACACTGCAATTAGACACCCATGCCTGGCCCGTGCCAGCTGATTCAGGCTCACTGGACTTGAGCTGCGGGGGTGATTAATTTTAGAGTAGACATTTGGGCTCATACTGCAGCCCAAACTCTGGGACCGTCCCAGCTTACTAGGTCCTAGAGCCTGGGCTCCAGCCTGAGGGAGTGTAGACGAGCCCTTCATCGCTTATCTCAGGGATGAGCCAAGACCACACAGTTTTCCACAACAGTGCCCCTTTTATTCCCTTATGCAAAGTCCACCACCACCTATATACAGTTCTATATACAAGTATGCTTACTCAGCTGTTTGGGGGACAGCTAGCTCCTGCAGCTAGCCAGGAACACCAGCCACTTGCTCCTCCCTTTCCTGTTCCCCCCTGTGCACTCCCTGCCTGCCAGCTTTATCCCTCTGGCTCCAGAGGCGTACAGGTGCTATGCCTTAAGCCCTCCCGGCTAAGGGCCACACCCTGCCAGCTCCAATTATTCCCCTAGCTGGGGCCTGAGCTAACAGGAGCTCAGCTAACAGGGGCTGGCTCTGGGCTTCTCAGCCACCACCCTGTTACAGGGAGGGATATATTTTATTCTCCAGTTCCTTAGCAGCTTCAAAATATCAGATTTATAAAATATTTCCCCAGATTCTGAGTAGCTCCAAAACAGCAATCTAATGGGGTCATGAAACATGTGTAAGCAAAATCGTGCACAACAGAGCAGCTATTCCGTATGTGGAGAGCAAATTCCATCTACCTTAAATAAATTATGAAATGTTACTTTGGAAAAAAAAATCTGTCTGTTGTAGAGCAATTCTGCAATTTTGTATTTTTAACTATTTTTCCATTAGCCACCAAATTCCCTCAAACTTTAATTATTCAAAATAATTCTGTTCAAAATGGGTGTGCACTTCAAAATAAAATTGGCCCAAGCCAGCTCTAATTGTATGTATTTAATATCTCTCTGAACATTTCCTAATAAGAGGAATGATACTAACAAAACAGACTTCAGTTCTGTTTTCTATTCCCATGTTTTGAGATTTAGGAGTGCACTCAGAACTAATAAACACTAGAAATCTGGCTGTTATACTGGACATGCACTTTGCTTGCATATGTTAGGTTCACCATTCTTAACAAGATAAGACCCAACATTTTTTTAAAAGTGACAGGAACAACTCAATTCACTAATCCACATGCTCAAGAAAAATTCTCTCTCTGACCTATAGAAACTTTTAAGAAATAACACTCAGGGCCTGTCTCACACCTCAAAATGAGTGGTTCTCAATCTCTTCCATACCACACAACCTCACATTACAACAAAAAGTGTTTCAGGACCCTTCTCCCATCTAGTCATAAAGGGAGGGATGGGTGAGCCTAACCTCAGGCCCAGGTTCCAGGCTCAAACTCAAGGAAAGTTGGGGCTGAGGAGATGCTTCCACTCCTCCTCCTCTGGGCTATAAAAGCCTTATTACTTGAATTCTATTAGCAATTCCACCTCCATAAACATGAGTTATTTTTATGAGGATGAGCAGCACACCAGCTAGAAGGCTGATCCTTCCAAAATGGAGGACATGAGGCCTAAACATTGAAGATTGGCAAATTCCACAAAGTCAAAAAAAATTATGTTGGGTAAAACCTAAAATTAAATTTTTTGAAGGTTTTGGTGAATTGAAAAGTCAAAAAAATGTTTTGGGTTGAACCAAACATTTTGTTTGGCCTGTGATTAAGCATTTTGAGCATTTAATATTTTTTGATTATTTAAAGAATACAATTAAAGGAAATTTTGAAACAAAGTCATTTTAAATCAACATATCAGTGTTTCATTTGGAAAGTGTTGAAAAAGTGTTTTGGGGTGTTTGGGTTTTTTTGGTGGGGTTTTTGTTTGTTTGCTTGTTTTGAATGCTTAAGGATATTATTGCCTGAAACAATTTGGTGAAATGGACAGGAAATTGCAAAATGCTTCTGTAACCAGATCTACATTTTTCACCAAAAAAAGGTTAAGTCAACCAGCTTTATGATCTGCCACCCTCAGTGGAGCGGTATTTACACTGCTAACATATCAATTTGGTCCTGACACCCTATGTTTGACAGAGGCCCCAAAACTATTGGGAACATCATAAAGTCCTCAGGCCTATATCCATTACGTATGCTTTGTTAACAAAGAGGAACTCTATTAATCTGGAGTTTTTTGTGAAAGTATGGGAAGAAGATTTACCATGGCCTGTGATGGGGCATCTGCTCCATACTTGCCTATAAGGTGTTAATGGAGCCCTAGGGAAGCTGTACAGAAAGCAGTCAATAGGAGAGGGGCCATGAGGAGCAGTCCCTGCCTAAGGAGACTGCAGCGCACACCAGGTGCACGGGAGCCGACCCAGTCTTGCCTGCTGTCATAGGCAGTGGGTGAAGCTGCCACTTGGGGAGACTAGCTCCCCAGTCCACCTCTTCTGCCTGTTCCCTCCCCTCCCCTCCCACTCTGCCCAGCCCCCACTGTCTCCCTCCTCTCTTCCCTCCCTGCTCACCCCCCCTGCTCACTTACATTGCCCTATAGCTGGGGTGGCTGCCCCATTCCTGGAGAACAGGGGATAAAAGCAGCCAAGCTAGGCTGATTGGGGAAGCAGCCACAGCTGTGGCCAGCTCAGTTAGGGCCCAGCTGGCCCTGATAAGAGGCCTGTGGGCCAGGAGCTGGTGAGAGGATCTCATGCTAGCCCTGGAGTAGGAAAGGCTAGCTGCCTAGGAGCATGGTACCTGAAGTGGAACAGTGCTAGGGAAAGGCAAAGGGAGGTAGGGAGCTCCAGCCTAGCAAACCCCCAGGCTGCAGGCCTTGTTAAAGTCCCAAAAAGGTACTGGGGCTGCAGAGAGGCAGCCTGGGGATAGGCAAAGGCAGTAGGTCCAACCCCCTTGCCAATAATGAGTGGCCATTAGAGACTGCAGTCTGCCCCAGTGAGCAGGGGCTAGATGATGACTGGCAGTAGCCACTGAGGCAAGGTGGGTTTAGAGGGTTGGGGGTTCCCCTGGCAGGGGAGACTCAAAATATGGTGGGGTACTTCTGGGGAGAGCCCTGAAGTAAAGGGCACCAGGTCTGGGAGGGACATGGGGCCAGTGGCAGGCAAGACACAAGTCTGCAGAGGGCGCTCTGTATGCTAGAAAAGAATTAATTAACAGATGACCAGAAGAAGGTGCCATGCCGGTGAGTCTTTACCTTGCTACAGGCCCCTGAAAGCATCTCAGTGGCAGAGCCTATTCTATAATGTTAAACATGCCTCTGAATCTCGGATGATACTGATTCAACAAAATATTTTATTCAAAATGGATTGGATGCCACAGAGGCTGTGCAAGATAAAGGTCTTAGCCTATGTGAGTCCACCAGTATCACAGCATGGTGTCCAAGCCTGGGCTAAGGATTTGGGGAAGGGGGTGGTGAGTGACATGATTTCTGGCTGCAAAGGTAAAGCTTGTCCTCTTCAGCCCTATTGATGAGTTTATATTGGTTTATGTTTTAAAAGATACTTCACAAGGAAGAAGGCTAGAAACCCTTTAGAAGATAGAGAATATAGTCAATTTTTAGACTTCCAGTTCTTCTCAAATTATGCTGGGTGCATAGAGTAATGGGGCCCAAAGTCTGGTTTTGCCTGGCTGAATGATAAACATTCTGTGCCCTCCCCCCCCCCCCCCGAAGGCATAGGACCTCATCAAGTATACTCAACTGAGTAACTCTACCTTCCCTTCCTCAACATGAGTTCTACCTCCCCGCAGTCTTGTTCCCCCATTCACCCACTTACAGCCTCTCCCTGCTGCACGGGAAGGGACCATTCACCTACCCACTCGAGCAGGCAAAGAATCACAAGTCTCTCCTCTGGTGTTTAGCCTCACCTTTCTGTATGGAAATACTGTGGCCACTGTGCCAGTTCTTATATTCCACCCTCTACCCTACTCATATGTGTTCTCTCTCCCCTGGTATTTTTTGACCTTCAGGGAACCTGTTTCCATAAAGGGCAAGGATGAGATTGGAGCCACCAGGACTCTTAGCAGGTATGAAGCCTGAACCTGATCTGACATCCAGTGGTCAGAAATCTTCCCTCCTTAAGACATGCTTCTCCTCAGTGGCCCCCAAAAAACTAGTGATTGACCAGTTCTAGGCTGCCATCCACATGAGGATTAGTTTGTTTAAAATGTGAGTAAAGTCGAGACGGCTGCCGTTAAACTATCTGCTTGTCATCACTACTCACTTTTAAAACAAACCACAGTGCTGAAAGTTCCCCTGGGAAGGGAATATCTGGATTATGTCACAGTGAAGCAAACGAAGGCTGATGCCATAACAAGACCCCCAAAAGTACTACTTTCTACAGTGTCATGCTTGGAAATTGAAGGACAACAATTGGTTAATAGGTAATGGAGCAAACATGTTTTCCCTGAGTCTGTTTTGCTGATCAACAGTATGGCAAGACTAAACTAGCTAATAGAAATTATACCATGATAGGAGGAAGGTCAAAATAATATACAGCCAAAGCATGTGTCCATGAAGCTACAGAATGCAAAAACAATGTCAGTTTGTATTGGTGGAGATCAAATTACCAGGAAAGAATAATTGAGGTCAGGACAAAGAAACCTGGTAGGTATGTTGTATTATGATGATGTACCATATGTTTATACCTGTGTGAATAATGTAGTTGCACCAATTTCTATCAAAGTTTGCAATTTTGGATATTAAAAGCTATTCTGAAAAAGCTGTAATGTAAGCTGCATCAGCTTGTTTAACCTTGCACCACTAGCTTCAGACTACACCACTAAACAAAGTCAATATTTTTTGCTGTTATTGCTGTATCTTAGCATCTATAGTAGTGGTTTTCAAACTTTTTTTCAGGGGACTCAGTTGAAGAAAATTGTTGATGCCCACGTGTCACAGGGTGTCCTCCTGTGTCTCACGGCCTGGTGCCCCCAACAAAGTTGCTGTCCACACCTTTTCCGGTGGTTTTCCAGTGTCCTTTATTTACAGTGCAGCTTTATCACCTTCAGTAAGAGCACCCCAAAACCCCCACCTTGGTTACCTTCACCCCCCTGGTTCACAGCCCTTGAGGCTCTCTGGCCCTCAGGTTTGGAGACAGAGCACCTCCCTGCCTCCTTCCTAGCCTGCCTCCCTGCTAACTGGAGCTTGAGGCTTTTCAAGCCCTCACAGCTCCCAGCCCCAGCTGTAGCCACTTGCTCCAGCTAGGTACTGCCGGGTAGCCCTCGTTAGGGCTCCCAGCTGGGCTGAACTAGTCTCTGCCCTTAGCCTTGCCTCTTGCAAGCAGGCTTTAGCCTGAAGTGGCAGGGCAATACTGGTGTTTTTACCCCAGCTCTGCCACACCATGACTCAACGGAGCTGGGGATTAGGTGTTTGGGGAGTGGGAGGGGCTCAGGGTTGAGGCAAACAGTTGGGGTGGGAGGGGGTTGAGGACTAGACAGGGATGAGCATGAGGGATTTGGTGTGGGAGGAGGTCAGGGCTCTGGGCTGGTGCAGGAGGTTTGGGTGTGGGAGGGGGTCAGAGCTCTAGGCTGGGAGTTCAGGCTCTGGGATGGGCCTGGGGATGAGGGGGTTGGGATGCAGGAGGGACTCTGGGTTTAGGGGGGCTCAGGACTGGGGCAGGAGATTTGGACACAGGGATTGGGGCCTGGGCCTTACCTCCCGCAGCTCCTGGTCAGTGGCGCAGCTGGGGTGCTAAGACAGGCTTCTTGCCTGTCCTGGTACTATGGATATTGCTGTGCCCCAGAAGAAGCCAGCAACACGTCCGTCTCCTAGGCGGGAGGCACATAAGCAGCTTTGGGTAACACTCACCCTCAGGCACCGCTCCCCAAGCTCCCATTGGCCGGTTTCCTGTGCTCAAGGCAGTGGCAGCGCACAGAGTCCCATGGCCCTCTGCCTAGAAGCCGGACCCACTGCTGGCCAGTTCTGGGGCCATCCGCTAAAATGTAATCATTATCTCCCCTCCATATGAAATTCTATTTTTTTAAACCTACAGAGAGGTTACCATTTTCTATTAAACTGTGTTTTATTTAAAGAGTATTTTCTATAGAACCCTGCTGATTTATCTGTATTAAATTCTATAGGATTTTCCCATAAGGATGAAAATATGTAGCATGGTTAGTTTTTTATTTGTTAACTGTGTCTAATGGATAGTCAGATTGCATTGGCCTTATTGTTTTTCTTTTTTTTCTTTTTTTACACTTGCAGAGGTGATTTTATTTTTGTGGATTTAATTTTATTTATGTTGGCTGCCACATCCTCCTTTAAACCTTCTACAAATACAGAGTGAGGGCTGGGATCTTTAAAAGTTCTTGGCATTGACCTAATTCTGCATACCACTGGTTTCAAAGGCAGCAGAAAGGCTAAAACTAAGCATTTTGAAAATCCCATCTCTCAGGTGTGTATAAAACCTTTGCTCCAAATCTAACCAACTAAAACGGTTCTCTTTTCTTCACTTGTGGGGTGGTTGCCTTTCCATCATAGCATATCATACTGTAGCACAGTTAGCCCCCAAAACAAAGTGTGATGGGTTCCCACCGGGGTGCCACCTGGAACTGGTTGCCACTGAGCTCTCTGATTTACTAGCCTGGACTCCCTCTCACATTGTGCTGCTGTGAGAAGCTGCAGACCTGCTCCCGTTTTTTACACTTCCACAAACATTCCACAGATAACAGGTTTCAGAGTGGTAGTGTTGTAAGTCTGAATCAGCGAAAACAACAAGGAGTCCTTGTGGCACCTTAGAGACTAATACATTTATTTGGGCATAAGTGTTCATGGGCTAAAACCCACTTCATCAGATGCACGGAGTAGCAGGTATATATACATACACAGTACATGAAAAGATGGGAGTTACCTTACCAAGTGGTGGGTCATTGCTAATGAGACCATTCAATTAACACTAGAATACCAAGGGAGGAAAAATCACTTTTGTTGTAGTGATGAGGGTGGCTCATTTCAAACAGTTGACAAGAAGGTGTAAGTAACAGTAGGGGGAAACTGTTAATTGAATTCTCATTAACACTGACCCCACACTTGGTAAGGCAACTCCCATCTTTTCATGTGCTGCAATATATATACCTGCCTCTACATTTTCCTCTCCATGCATCTGATGAAGTGGGTTTTAGCTCACAAAACCTTATGCCCAAATACATTTTAGTCTCTACAGTGTCACAAGGAATCCTCATTTTTAATCCACACCCAGCTGCAGTTACATGCTGGCTCGCTGATCAGCCGCTGCATGAACCAACAATAGAGAGGCTACAGCTAAGATAACCCCCAACTCCCCAGACATGTGTCCCCTCTGGAATATAAACCCAAAATTATACCATAGAATCATAGAATATTAGGGTTGGAAGAGACATCAGCAGGTCATCTAGGCCAACTCCCTGCTCAAAGCAGGACCAATCCCCAACTAAATCATCCAAACCAAGACTTTGTCAAGATGAGCCTTAAAAATCTCTAAGGATGGAGATCCCACCACCTCCCTAGGTAATCCATTCCAATGTTTCATCACCTTCCTAGCAAAAAAGTGTTTCCTAATATCCAACCTACACTGCAACTTGAGACCATTGCTTCTTGTTCGGTCATCTGCCACCACTGAGAACAGCCTAGCTCCCTCCTCTTTGGAACCCCCTTTCAGGTAGTTGAAGGCTGCTATCAAATCCCCCTTCACTCTTCTCTTCTGCAGACTAAATAACCTCATTTCCCTCAGCCTCTCCTCATAAATCATGTTCCCCAGTCCCCTAATCATTTTTGTCACCCTCTATTGGACTCTCTCAAATTTGTCCACATCCTTTCTGTAGTGGAGGGGCCTAAAACTAGATGCAATACTCCAAATGTGGTCTCACCAGAGCCAAATAGAAGGGAATAATCACTTCCCTCAATCTGCTGGCAATGCTTCTACTAATACAGCCCAATATGCCGTTGGCCTTCTTGGCAACGAGGGCACACTGCTGACTCATATCCAGCTTCTCGTCCACTGTAATCCCCAGGTCCTTTTCTGCAGAACTGCTGCCTAGCCTGCTAGTCCCCAGTCTGCAGCGGTGCATGGAATTCTTCCTTCCTAAATGCTCTGAAATATAAACCCAAAATTATACCACAGGGATCGGCAACCTTGACACTGGTCGTCCCCCCCCACCCCCCACCCCCCCGGTAAGCACCCTTGACGGGCCCGGACAGTTTGTTTACCTGCCGCGTCCACAGGTTCAGCCAATCACAGCTCCCACTGGCTGTCCCCGCGCCACTTCCTGCAGCCCTCGTTGGACCAGAGCGGCAAACTGCAGACAGTAGGAGCTGCGATCAGCCGAATCTCAGACGCAGCAGGTAAGCAAACTGGCCAGGACCGCCAAGGGTGCTTATCCTGGCGGACCACATGCCAAGGTTGCCAATCCCTGTTATACTATCTTGTGCTGCATAGGGAACTGTACAGTGTAAGCTCATCGAATTCACCCCTCTCTCAGTGTGGAAAGGAAATGCAACAGCCTCTGTCCCTTGAGCTAAGATTCCCAAGCACTTCACTCCAAACTTATTGCTTTAGAATAAAACAAGTTTAAAATCTACCATTTAGTAGTTAAAAAGTGATAGTAAGTGATATCAAACAGATCAAAGCAGATTACCTAGTAAATAAACAAAAATGCAAACTAAGTCTAAAATACTAGAAAGAGAGGATATGAATTAGTCAATTCTCCCCCTGGCTGGTGATATAAGCAGGCTTGTGGATTCTCAAGGCCAAAGCTGCACTTGCTTTGCAGCTTGGGATTCCCCAGGTTTTCATACACAGGCTAGAAATCCCTTTATCCTGGGTCCAGCACTTGCCCCAGTTCAGTCTTTTTGTTCCTTAGGGGTTTCCAGGAGTTTTCTTGTGTGGGGTGTGAAGAACACCATAGAATGTCACTCCCTGCTTTATATAGCTTTAGCATCCTGTGGGATCCTTTTGTTTAAAACTTGATTCCCAGACCAGGTTGTGGAAAAATACAGACATGCTAAAATGGAGTCCAGAGTCAGATGGTTTGGTCGTATGCCCTTGCATACCTTGCTGAGTCATAGCAGCCATTACTTACAGGCCGTCTGGAGCATTCTCAGAAAGGCTTACTAGGTGGCAGATACGCTTTTCCTATTCAGGGTGATGGGCCATTCGGAAAAACAACAGAGGTTTTCCTGAGGGCCATCACCTTGAATAGGTCCTTCACAGCTGGCTATCTGGAGTAGAAACATGTTGCCTAGTGGGCATCACCCAGGTATAACTGCATTTGAAATAGATACATCATTGTTAGGTAAAAATAGTAAGTCCTACTCACCTTTCCAGCACCCGAGTTTGTGCGGAGTTGGTATAGGGCTCACAAACTGTCCGAGACCAAGTTACACAGACACAGATTCATTGATCAGCGGGCTCACACTATTCTTAGCTCAAAAGCTTCAGAGTAAGTGTGGCAACTTTATTAGGGGTAAGATTCGATATTTATAGACAGAAGTAAACAAAGTGATTAACAGGTCATAATGGTCATGCATAATCAATCAAGAGTCTGCTGGGTAAAACAGGTTAAAACCAGCGTTACAGTTGCTCAAGAAATGTAAATCCCAAAGACAAAGGGAAGATGGCTACTGAGGTGGGGAGGAGGTCAGGGGCTGCCCGTAGGTCAGAGCCTTGGCCAAAAGTTCAGACAGAGCCATGAAGCCAGGGTAAAGTTCAAACTTAACATCGTCGATATTCATAACTTCAGATGCAAAAATGATACATACATACAAACAAATAGGATGATCATATTCAGCAAAATATAACTTTTTAATGACACCTCACATGACCCATCTTGTACAAAATGCATCATAATTATGCCATAATCATATCCTAATATCACTGTGAAGAATATGGGGAGCAGTGTCACACGGGTTTCTTAGTCAATTTCTCTTCTTTCCTCCTAAGTAAGATCTCTGATTATGGGCTTAGTGCTGTAAATTCCCCTTGAAATTCTGATATAATCCTAAATGCAAAAATCTTTCACCACTACGCAATTCAACATAATCAGCTTCAGAAAGCACCTTCCAGACTTCCTACAGCCATTTGATATCCTCTTTGGAGAATGTAACCATGCTAGCTGGAGTCACACCTACCCTATGAATTAATCTATCATTTACTTACTTGAATTTTATCATCTTAGGACCTGAGTTTACAAACTCTTCCTCATGCAAGTAACATTTGTCCTATTACAAAGTGGGACTACTGCCATGAGTAGTTAGTATTCACGTGATTAAGAGTTTTACGTGATTGGGCCCTTAGACGATGTTCCCAGATTTTTGCAGTCTTTTCTCTTTCACAGAGGTATCTTAATTTATTATTCCCTGGTCCTTTGATCTCTGACAGACAGACAGACAGACTACAAGTCTAGATCCAAACATTTCCGAACTGGGTAGAAAAGTTTGGATGCAAACTTTGGGGCTCATCCCTGTCACAGTTCTGGACCAAATCAAATCCCTGGCAAAAAGCCCTACTCAGACTTAGCAAAGTTAGAATCTAGATAGAGACCAACTATGCAGCTCATTAGACTTATCCCTATACTATTTTGTGTAAATCATGAATGCTAGACCCCTTTTCCTTACTTTAACTGTGAGTCTTTTGTCCTATTCTACCTTTGCTGTGCTCTAGACCTACTTGCAGTTGTTAAAAGAAAGGGGAAATAAGTAGAAGTTGAAGGATTCAAAGAACTGAGTTGCATTGTATAGTCTTTAAATCCAGTTATCCTCTGAAGTCCACATTCAAAGAGAGCTAATCTCCTTCCTTTCTCTCAATTCAGCTATAACCCTCACATTCCAGTTTGGAGAGCTCCCTCTCATTTGTCATTTATTTACAACAGAGAGATTTTATACAATCTTAAAGATTAGCAAGTAATAAAACTAGACACTGATGTAATCAAATCACTGAGGAAAAGAATAACTGTAAATGACCCAGAGTCACCAATGGCATCACCCTGGCAAAGTGCCAACTACACAAAAGACATAAAATACTAACCATGAAAACACAGGGGGGTTGATTCTCCACTGTGCTGCACCTCATGATGGCATTTGCAGCTAAGTAAAATGAGCATGAAATACTACCAGGTAGAATGGCAGTGCTCTATAGTGGGTCTGGGTGGGGGGTGTTGCGGCAAGTTTGATTTTACTGTCTTTTGAGCAAATAATGGCTAAACATAAAACCAGGAAACATTAATCACTGGTGAAGTTAATGGAGTTACCTCACGGATCTAATTGGCTCCAATGTGGCAGAACAGAATTGCCTTCTTCTAAATCAATATTGATCCAAGGTTGAGCCTATTGTTAGAGAGTACTGGCAGCTCATCTTTCAGAGGAGATGTGTATATTGCAAACAAAGATCCAGATCACTTATCATCAACAAAAGATCCCATAGCTCTTTTTGTAAAGTGTTGGTGCCAGTACCCCCACCAAATTCCAACAAAAAAGTAACTATATTTTACCTTCCGTGAATAACATTGTGTTTTCATTTGGAGGATATTGTTTTTCCTTCATCTCCCAAGAGCTGTTCTGTAGTGTGGATAGTGCAGAATAGCTTCCATAATGCACCCTTAGATCTATCATGCTATGAAACACAGTCCAAAAAACTCCTTACATCCCTAGAAGTTGCTTTTGGGGATGATGATGCTTATTTCCACCTTCCTCCCCCGCTGCAGAATTAAAAGCCCAGTGGGGCATGACCTTGAACCGGACCTGCATGCTCCAGGGCATAAACTGCCCTCTAACTCAGGGGGATTGGGAAGAAATTTCTCCAGTGTGCAGGTTTTCATAAATATCCACTATGAGATTTCTTCTACCTTTCTCTGAAGCATCTGACCTGGCCACTGTCAGAGACTGGACTAGATGGACTGCTGGTGTGATCCACTATGGGCAGGTCCGCACTCCAGCGGGAATCGACACTGTGAGATCCATCTATCGGTGGTCGATTTATCGCATCTAGCCTAGACACGATAAATTGATTCCCGAGAGCTCTCTCGTCGACTCCTGTACTCCACAGGTGTCAGAGACACAGGCGGAGTCAACAGGGGAGCAGTAGCAGTCAACAAACCACCGTGAAGACACCACGGAAAATCGATCTAAGTACGTCGACTTCCGTTAAGGTGTTCTCACAGCTGAAGTTGTGTATCTTAGATCCGTTCCCCCACCCCCAGTGTAGAGCAGGGCAAAGGCAATTCCTATGTTAATCCATAATACACGCAAGTTGCAACAAAGGTAGCCAAATTTGTGAAATTGTGGTGTCAAGGCTTACCTCCCCACTATGAACTCTAGGGTAAAGCAAATCTCCTCTCTTTACCTGGGAGAGACTTGAGAAACAAAGACCAAAACCCTCACTTCCTGTGAGACGTGCCCGATCCAAACCAGGATCAATCCAATGGAAACAAACAGTCAGAGTCTTATAAGGAAGATTTTACTTAAAGAAAAAAGAAGTATACAGAAATTGTACAGAAATTAATAGAAAAACAACCCCCTTGCATCACACAGCATAAATGATCCCTCCCTGGGAATTCTTCCTCTGCCAAAGCTTAACAGTAAAAAGAACACCGTGGATCAATTATCAAGTGATACAGTTCAAGCATATAATTCACTTACTACTGAACTTGACTTGTTAGAAGATTAGAGAGAGATATGAAAGGACATAGGTGTGGTTCATCCTATAGCCAGGCGAACAGCAGAGACAGCGAGAGAGACAAGAGAAAAAAACTCTCTTTTTGTCTCTGAGGTTGATTAGCATCTCCATTTCATCATCCCCTCTCCAAGGCTTTCAGATTAACCCTTTACAGGTAAAACAGTAATTCTAAGCTACTTTATACTTATGACAGGTGGTAAAATCTTATTAAATGGTAAAATGGATAAATTGACAAGACTGATGTAACAGAAAGAAGCTAATGGGGCGGAGCCACAATGGGGGGCAGAACAGGGCAGGGACACTGGGGAAGGTCTGGAATGGGGGCAGCGCTATGCGTGAAGCCATAGATGGAAGGGGCAAAACGGGGCAGGGCCATGGGCAGAAGAAGTGGGGTGAGGGCTACAGTTCTGGTGCCAGAGGCCCCTCCACTTGCTCTGGTTCAGGGCCCCATAAGACCTTAATCCGCCTCTCGTTTGAACAATCTTCTAACTCCTAGAGGTGGTGCCATCCATGGCAGTATGAGGATGCACAGTCAATTTTCTATATAACACTCCCCTCCTTTCTGCACCTCAGCAGAAACACTGTCTTCTCAGGAGTTTTCAGAAAGCATTACACGGAGTTAACCTCAAGGCTTTTGTATGTAAAATCCTCATAAATTGATGTTGTTAGTCTGCTGTCAGTTTCAAAGAGAGAGCACCATAGGCTTTCTTAATATTTGCTTCCAAAAGAACCCCACTGCAGGTACTACATTTTATTGTAAATAATATTTGGAATACAATAAATCTATCTATATATATAAAAGTCAAATGGTGTATGCGTGTATGTATGCGTGTATGTACGTGCACTTACTCCTTCCACACCATTTGAGCTAGAGACTTGAAATTTGGTACAGTTATAGGTCTTAGGGTGCTAATCAGGGTAAGAGTTGAAAATTTTTCAAATCTCACCTCTGACGCCCCCCAGGGGTGAAATTATTTAAAGGCCAATCACATCAGCTGGGCAGCTGCTGTTCTCTGTGACATAGTTATGATGTCATAATACCCCCCTCCAACGGACCCTGCACTCGCTCAGCTCTCTGCCCCCTCCCCCCTCCAACGGACCCCGCACTCGGTGGTAGGTAGGTGTGTCGGGTTTGGTTGGGGGGGAAAGTGAGGTGGGTGTGTCAGGTTTGGTCTACGGGGGTGAGGTGTGGGTGTTGGTCAGGGGGTGTTGGGGTTGATAGGGGGGTGTTGTGGGGGTGTTGGGTTTGGGTGGGGGGTTAAAATGTGAGTCGGGGTTGGTCGAGGGGTAAGTGAGGTGGGGGTGTCGGGTTTGGTCGGGGGGGTGAGGTGGGGGTGTCAGGTTTGCTCTCTGCCCCCTCCAACGGACCCCGCACTCGCTCAGCTGTCTGCCCCCCCCCCGACGGACCCGAGCAACGCCGGGTATTTTCGCTAGTAACTTATAAAGAAAAGCTATTAGACAATAAATCAACTGGTGTTCCTTATGCAGAGTTCCTCCCTTTTCCTTCTGTTACAAACATTCAAATTTAAGATTTCAGAGTAACTTTTTCTATATTTAAGCCTACACATAAAAACACATCCCCAGTGATCTTTTCTCACAGCTGATTTCTCACTCTTTATAGTATGACCATAGTACAGCTGAGCATCACATGAACCAGGAGTGACAGAAGGTCCTTAGAAGTGGGGGGCCCAGCACTGTAGCCCTGCCCTTCCTTGCCTCCCCTTCCCCCTGAGGCCCCACAACCGCATTGTTCCTCCTCCCCTAGCCCCCATCCTCATGCCACCCCTCCTCCTCAAGCACCCCCCCTCACATCGCCCCTTCCCCCAGGTCTTGCTCCCGCACTGCCCTCCCCCATAAGATCCACTGTGATGGGGCAAGGCCAGATGGCTATAGGAAAGTGTTAAGGAATAGATATGTTAGTCCCAGGCTAAACAAATCCCTGGTACCATTGGAACCAAATGGCAGTTGTTCGGGTTAATCAAGACACCTGGAGCCAATTAAGAACCTTCTAGAAAGCAGCAGAGATAGCTAGGTTGATTGGGATACCTGAAGCCAATCAGAGGCTGGCTGAAACCAGTTAAAAACCTCCCAATTAGTCAGGTAGGTGTGGCTGTCAGGAGCTGTGAGAGGAAGTTGTGCTGTTGGTGAGATGGAGTGATATACACCATATCATACGCAAGGAAGGAGGTCCTGAGGCAAGGGTGAAGTGGAGTTTGAGGAAGCGGGGATTGCTGTGGGGAAGTAGCCCAGGGAATTGTATGTGTTTGTTGGCTAAAAGGTCGGCCATCTTAGCTGATACTATTAGGGTCTGTAGCAGACCCGGATGGGCCCCCTACGAAAAGGAGAACCCACCCGCCGATGATCGGGCCCGGACGGCGGAGCCGCCGCGACCACACACCCCCGCCCCGGAAGTACACCCGGCAACCCGGATGTACAAAGGGCGGGGCCGGTCACCGAGGAGGGGGGAGAGGCGGAAGGAGGGCTCTCCCCAGGAGGACTGGCTGCCCCCCTGGAGCGATACAGGCCAGAGCGGGGGAGCCGAAGCTGAGAACGGGCTTGAGGGGCCAAGCGCCTCAGCTACCGCCTACCGGGAGGCCGGGGGCGACGACCCCGGAACCCCAGGGACCGAACCTCCCGCAGCGTGGGACGCAGGGACCATGTCCCCGATGGTCGTAGACCCCGAGGCCGCTGGAAGCAACCTAACCGGACCCGCTGCAACAGACCCCGCGGCCCCAGACGACTGGCCAGGAGTTCCAGCAGCCACCTACCCGGAGGAGCTAGGAATGGACTGGGCCCCCGAGGGCCAGGAACCCTGAGGACAGCCACCGGAGGGGTGAGTGAAAGGGGGCTTGTTATCGCTGGTGCCGGAGCCAAGACACCCGGCCAGAGACTAGACCCGACTGTATGTTTGCTGGCGGCTTGGGCAGGAGGGCCCAGGCTAAAGCCAGCTTAGAAAGGACCGTATATTTGCTGGTCGCTTGGGCAGGAAAAGCCCCAGCTCAAGCCAGCTTAGAAAAGACTGTTTACTTGCTGGCTGCGTGGGCTGGAAACTCAGGCTAAAGCCAGCCTATGAAAAGACTGTGGACCTGCTGGCCACTGGGACAGGGAGACCCAAGCTAAAGCCAGCCCCAGCAAAGACTGTTTATTTGCTGGCTACTGGGACAGGGGAACCCAGGCTACAGCCAGCCCAGCAAAGACTGTATATTTGCTGGATGCTTGGACAGGAAAGCCCAGGCTAAACCCCACACCAAAAAGACTGTATAATTGCTGGCAACTTGGTCAGGAAAGCCCAGGCTAAGACCAGCCCAGAAAAGACTGTATAGCTGCTGGGCCGGGAAAACCCGGCTAAAGCCAGCCCAGGAAAGACCGGACCTTTTGCTGGCCACCAGGACGGGAAGACCCAGGCTAAGGCCAGCCCAGTAGAACCTGTGTATTAGTATTACCAGAGCTGAGACACCCCGACCAGAACCCTGTAGCAAGGCTGTATCTTCCCTGGCTGCCTGGGTGTAGGCACCGGCCAAAGCTAGAAACCTTAGAGACTCTGTGTCCTGGCTGCCGGTGGGTGACCACCGGCAAGGGCCAGTTACCCTAGATATTGTGTGCCCTGACGATCCGGGTATCCGGCCGGGGGCCATAACACCGACCGGAGTCCAAGAAGACGCGGAGACCAACCGGCAGGGGGCGCTACTGAAGCTGGGAAGACACTAATTCCCCATAACCCCAGTAGGCGGCGCCCTGGACCAGAGGGAACGCGTTTACAGGGTCCCTGGACTGGAACCTGGAGTAGATGTGGACCTGGGCTCCCCTCCTTTTCCGCCTCCCCTAATTAATCACTGAGATTGGGAGACAACAGAGACTGTGCCAGGAAGGATAGCTTCTCACTGGCTTATGATGAAAATGGCTCAATAGGCTGTGACCTTGTCTCTAGAGAGAGAAGGGCTACGTGGAGGGTCACAGTGAGCCCCTGAGGCTAGTGAAATCCACCAGGAAATGCAGGATCCATGGAGATAAGGACAGAGCTTTGTTACACCACACACACATTCCTCTCCACCCCCATCCCTCCCCCCGTGCTGCAGTTGCTTGCCCTTACAGCCAGTGAAAAGTAGAAGAGCATTGCCCTCCCACTTTTAAAAGTGGGGATGGCCATGACTCGCTGGCAGCCCCTTTTCCAAGGCCCCTGACGTGAACTCTTCAGAGACTGAGAAATGGCAGCATCGCAGTCCTTTCAGACTTCACAACCCTGTCAGCAAACAAACCGGTGCAGCAAACCCTGTCAGCAAACAAAAGGCTGTGACCCGCCAGATGGGTTGCCAACAATGAGAATTATACAGCCTCAGAAACAGCTACTGTGCATGTGCAGTAACTGCGATGCCCTGTTCTGGATGTTTCTGGGTCCTTCTAATGGAGTTGCCCTGCCCTGCTCTCTGCATGTGTGCAGAGACACAGACTGTCCAGCTAAGATCCAGGTCTCACCTCACTGCTTCTCTTTCCCACCTCTTGAGAAACAAAGTCAAATGCTGCAGTACAAAACATGTGGGTTACACATACAGCTTCCCAGCTTGGCTTTATTTAGATATTTCGGTGGCCCTCATTCTTCATGGGTAGAGTACATATTGTGTTTTTCCATGCAGTCCGCCGAGTCCAGTCTTCACATGCTATAGGTAGACACGCCTATCTCACCGAGGGTTTAAGGCCCATCAGCTACCCTCAACCTGGTTTTGCTGGCCAGTTGAAGCCATTGTCCGTGGTGTGGCCGCTGCGCATGCTACAGCTACGAGGAGCCACAGGTGAGAGCTGGGTGTCAGGTGGGGACCAAAGATGGACGAGCTACCCGAAAGGGAGTACGACTGCCCCCACCAGAGGTACTACCCCTCCCTGGGCACCCCATACACCACGATAAGGATACTGATAAGGATAAGATTCTTGTAAGGTGGGCTAAACATTCGACAGCGTTCTGAACCGTCCCTCATCCATCAATGATGAAGCCATTGATCGTCTCCCGCAAGTGCCCATTAACTAGGCACTGGCTGACCCGCCTACTTTATTAGAGATGCAGAAAGCGATCCATCTCCTCTCCAGTGGCAAAGCTCCTGGCTCAGACTCCATTCCAGCTGAGATTTATAAGGAAGGCGGCACTGCCTTGACTGAAAGACTCCATCAACTGTTCCTACTTATGTGGCAACAGGAGACAATCCTGCAGGAGTTCAAAGATGCTTTCATCGTACACCTGTACAAGAGGAAAGGGAACCGGCAGCTCTGTGATAACCACAGAGGTATATCCCTACTCTCCATTGCAGGCAAGATACTCGCCAGGATCCTGCTGAACCGCCTAACAGCACATCTGGAACAGGGACTTCTGCCAGAAAGTCAGTGAGGGTTTCGGAAAAAGCGTGGGACCATTGACATGGTGTTTGCTGCGAGACAACTGCAAGAGAAGTGTCAGGAGCAGAGGTCCGACCTGTTCTCCACCTATGTCGTCTTGACCAAGGCTTTTGATACTGTTTGTAGAGAGGGCCTGTGGAAGATCATGGCCAAGTACGGATGCCCAAAGAAGTTCATCTCTATGGTCCAGCAGTTCCATGAAGGCATGCAGGCACGAGTCCAGGACAACGGTGAGTCATCTGCACTGTTTCCTGTTACAAACGGTGTGAAGCAGGGTTGTGTCCTGGCACCTACACTCTTCAGCATTATATTCTCCGCTATGTTGACCGATGCTTTCAGAGACGGAGACGTTGGAATTGGCATCAGGTACCGCACTGATGGTAAGCTGTTCAACCTAAGGAAGCTTCAGGCGAAAACCAAGGTCATGACAGACATTATTCGAGACTTTCTGTTTGCTGATGACTGTGCTCTCAACGCTAGCTCAGAAGCTGATATGCAACGCAGCATAGACAAGTTTTCCAATGCCTGTGCAAACTTCGGTCTAATCATTAGTATAAAGAAGACTGAAGTTTTGCATCAGCCGGCCCCAGGGAAGCCCTATGTTGAGCCCAATATCACTATTAATGGCCAGAGACTCAATGCAGTGAACAGATTCACATACCTTGGCAGCACACTGTCCCAAAATGCCACCATAGATGATGAGGTGAATATCAGGCTCGCTAGAGCCAGTGCAACTTTTGGCAGATTAAACACCAACGTCTGGAATAGAAGAGGCATCACCACCCAGACCAAGCTGAAAGTATACAGGGCGGTTGTTCTCCCTACACTGCTCTACGCCAGTGAAACCTGGACTGTGTATCAGTGCCATGCCAAGAAGCTGAACCACTTCCACACAACAAGCCTCAGGAAAATCCTCAACATCAAGTGGCAGGACAAGATCCCAGACACTGAAGTACTCGCCCAAGCAAACCTGCCCAGCATCTTTACCATCTTGATGCAGTCGCAGCTACGCTGGGCAGGGCATGTAGTCCGTATGTCAGACCATCGGCTACCAAAGTGACTTTTTTATGGCGAGTTGCAACAAGGACAGCGGTCTCATGGGAGTCAGAAGAAGCGCTTCAAAGACACTCTTAAAGTCGCCCTCAAAGCGTTTGACATCAATCCTGACTCTTGGGAACAGAGCGCAATGAATCGGACTACATGGCACTCTTCTGTATATAAAGGTGCCGAATCATGTGAGGCCAAAAGGACGGCTGCAGCAGAACAAAAGAGGCAAGCCAGAAAAGCCCGTGCCAGTAACCCTGCTGGAGATGTCCTCCTCATCTCCTGTCCTATCTGTCATCGAACCTTTCGTGCAAGGATTGGCCTCATCAGCCATCTGCGCACACACAGACAAAATCAGCCCCAGAAATTTACGGAAGACTGAGTGGTCCTCGTCGAATCAATGGACGAACCACCACCACATATTGTGTTGCAAAACTGAGACCTTCATTCATGTAATTTTTGCCCACAAAATATGCTATTACCAGCAAATTATCAGGGACTTTTAAAAATGTTTATAGCCCACATATCTGCTTGGGTGTGTGAGTCTGTGACATGGAGCAGGCAGAAGAATGGTCCTGAGAAATCAATACAGGTACTAAAGTATCCAGTGCCAGCCCTGATATAAAATTATTGTACCTGTAGAGTACACACTCTTGGAAGGTAAGAACGCATCACAAATATCTTCTCTTCGGGCTTTCTACTGGATCTTCTCCAGTATTGTTGATTAATTTGATCATTTAGTACCACTGACTCCTAGAGATTTATCACTCCCCATTTGATAAAAAGCCAGTACAATTTCCTCTCATGTTAAGCACTAGGTGTTTTTTTTAAAAAAGTCCTCTTCATCTGTAGTACGCAAACCATGCTTCTGGGACAGTTAAGCTCTGTTCCATGCTTCACTGACAAAATCAATTCTCCTTCTCTCTTATAGACTACAAAATTCTCATGTTATCATCTTAAGGCAGCTCTAGCAACCCCGCTCACACCGTTTAATTTATAGAAAGACTACAAGTTACATGAGGAGCAGGGAGGAAAGGAATTATTCCTCTTAGCATTACAGCACCAAGTTTGAGTACAATCCACTTACAAATGATTCAAGTTGACATTGCTTAAATTTGCTGTGGGGGAGTCTTGCTTCTGTCAAAGAGAGCAATAGAAGGCATTGCAGGTCACTACACAGCCTTCATTGGGGCTTCTCCAGTGTGTTGGGCAGCTGGTTTGGAGCGGTGCAGGAGGCTTAGCCCCAGCATCACAAAATGATAGATTAGTAACTGTAGTCAGGATAAACAATGGGGATTGAATCTCCAGAGCTAAAAGCATGAGCTGATGACCCAAGGCTGTGTCACAAAGTTTCATCCTCTGCAGATCAGGCACAGAGGAGACTATAGAACATCCACTGACTAGTGGATTACATCTGCACTCTAGCTCTTCAGATTTAAATGAGTTTCTATGCCGTTTCTCCACTGGCAGAGAAGCTACATCAGTATGAGTTGTGGGGTGTATTTTAAAATCCCATTTAATAACTGAATAATATTAGAAACATTTGAAATGGCTTAAAAGCAATAAGGCAGAACAGAGTAATCTCTTTATAGAGAACTGCTGGGGTTCTGATACTATTCTTTGACTGTTGTTTTTCATCTGCAAATGGTGATTACAGGAGAGAAAAAAAATGAGCATGACAACAATGAGAATTTTTCCAAGGATGGTGATAAAGATCTCTTCCCTTGTCTGGAATTGCCCTTTGACCACTAGACTCTTAATCAACAGAAAGAGGAAACAAAAGCTTCCTTCCCTGATCTGACCTGGTTTCAACTGAGATGCAAGATTACCTTTCACAAAACACTCTCGTCACCATCTATGTAAAAGCCAGTTTTTAAAAATAGCTTAATGTCTTGCTTCCTCCACTTGTTAGACTAAATAATCATTACAACAGCACCTGTTTTAACGTATGTTTGTACCAAGGAAAAGCCCGCTTTCTTTACACAGATATAGCAGCGTCAGTGGCGCTGTTCAGTCTGCTTTACAAGCACCACGACTGTTTACATCTAATTCAAGGAATGACATTTCAGTGGGTAACCTACATTTCGGGGGGGGGGGGGGCGAGGGGGGGGGGGAAAACAAGCCCCAGCCAGCTCTGTGGGAAGTCAGACTAATTGCTGGTTGCTGAGAGTTGTCTGTATGTTCGAAAGCAACTAATCAGTCCCTGTGCATTCTTTGGAAACGTTTTAAACTCTAGATCTGGTGAAGAGGAGTCCAAATATGGGATTATGGGCTATTTTATCCCTTATGTGGGGAGAAAATCCATGTAGGGATCATGGACTTGTGGAGTTTCAATTCTGTTGTTCCATTCGGGGCTGGGATTTACCCCTACCCCCTGCAGAACAGACAGGGAGTTCATACTATTAGCCCATATATTTTGGTACCTCCACCGAGGCCAGAAGCACATGTGTGCCTACAGCTCCCTGGATCATCACCTCTGGGCTTCTCCACTGTGGCTTCATCCAAAGCCACCTTCAAAGAGCTTTACTATGTGCAGGGGACTGAATGTTAAGTTCCCTCTAAGTTGTGCGGCCGCGCAGCCGCCTATTAAGCCCCACGCAGGGGCTCAGGGTTGCAGTGAGAGAGAGGCCTTTCTCCCAGCATGGACCTGTCCCAGACTTGCCCCTCCCGGGGGAGAGCTGTCCCTCTCCGGACTCCATCACAGCCCTGCCATGGCTGGGGGAGAGGCGCCTGTCCCCGCCCCCGGCCCAGGTGCGGCTGTGGGGTAAGAGAGCTAGGGTGAGTCCTCTCTCCCAACCATAGACCCCAGGCAGCCCGCACCCCAAACCCCTCATCCCCAGAGCCCACACCCCCAGCGGGAGCCCTCACACACACAATCCTCTGCCTCAGTCCTGCGCCCTTCATCCCTGGCCCCACCCCAGAGCCCTCAGTTCCGTCCCTGGCACCCCAATCTTCTCCCCCAGCCTCCCTCCCACACTCCAAAGCTCTCAGGCCACAAGAAATGCTTAGCTGCTGCAATTTGGCCCCACATCTGTACTGGAGACCTAGAAACATGTAGAAAAGGGCCAAAAATGCAGAGCAGTCTTTTTTTGATATGCAACCTTACTTACAGCTGCATATACAAACAGCACTGAAAAAAATACACAACACCTGTCAGTTTGGCAAATTACCATGTTACTTTTATTTTCATAGTAATAAGAGTGTTGTATCTGCCTCTGTGTGTGTATTATTTATATACACACACACATAAATCTCTATAGATAAATCCAACTGTCACTTGCTCAGAACTGAAATTCTGAATATGCCTTTCCCCAGGGCTTTTGTGGCTTTTTTTCAGTTTTCTGCCCAGATTTATTTAATCTTCCTTGCTGCTTTTCTCAATGTCCTAGGGAAGGAGCCCTACTGAAAAAGGGTCATATGTGGGCTGCAATGGCCACTGTGCAGCTGACTGGGTGGCAAACGCAGAGCAAGCCTGCAGGAGTTGGAAGGATGAAACTGCAATAGACTTTGAATGTTCCTGTCTGTGGTGACCACTAACACAGACTCCAGTAGTACACAGATCACAGTTTGAGAATCCTGTAGAGTTTGTCACCTTACTCAGACACGTGTATCTTCAGTACTTTCAAGAGAGAGGACGGGATATTTCCCGGGGAATGTCTTACTGCTAAACGATGAACTAGTATTCAGCTGAGCCCTCAAGGATTAACACATTGTTATCAATGTAGCCTCACACTCTAGCAGGCAGGACGAATGGAGGGAGAAGAGACAGCATGATAGACAGAGACAGACACCCTGTGTGTGGGCGAGACAGAGAGATGTGCATTGCCTCTTTAAGTATGCTGACCCCACTCTAAGTACACTGCTTTTTTAAGTATATCAGCAAGTTGAGACTGCAGCTGTAGCCAGCAAGCTCTCTCCATCCTGAGCCCTGTTGTGTTCCCACCCCCCTCTATATGGATAAGCAGTCAGCAGGGGGCAGGAGCAGGGGGGGAGGGGACACCCAATATTAGCCCCCCTCTACTCCCTCTCCCCCACACAGCAAGCAGGAGGTTCGGAGAGCACCTTCAAGGCAGAGGGCAGGAGCAGTACATGGCAGTGGAGGGAGGGACAGTTGAACTGCTGGCAATTGATAGCCTGCTGGGTGGCTGCTGCACAGGGAACTTAGGGGAGCGTGTTGCTCATAGGGAAGAGCTGATAGGGGGGCTGCTGGTCCACCCTGGTTCCAAGCCCCCACCAGCTAGCTGAAACGGGCCGCTCTTCCAGCAAACAGTGGACAAAGCAGGCAGCTGCCAAATGACGTTATAAGGGAGCTTTGCGCAACTTTAAACGAGCATGTTCCCTAATTGAGCAGCAACATAACAACGAAACGTGAACTGGGATGACTAAATGAGTTACTGTAATTTTAGAGGACTAACGTTAGCTCTCACTTAAACCCATGTAAATCTGAGGAGAATTTCGCGTAGATATTTTAACAGAAGAAAAGCTTTAAATTAAAAAACTAGAAAGGGGGATTAATTAAAATACTTTGTATTAAAATTAGGATTGTTTAATGCCCCCATTTACAGATAGATGGATTAAAAGCTGAGCAGGGAATCCAATTCTATTTTTATATCACAGCTTACAATCAAGAAAAGGAGACGAGTTAAAAGGATGGATCTCTTGCTTCAGATAGCTAAAGTAACTTTGATCTTTCTAAACTACTTTGTTGTGTAAACATGTAGGCAAATCCAGAGGACTTCAGCTGTAGGGATTTAATAAAGTATCATCTTAAAAATAAGCAAAGAAACTGTGAATGCTTGAAGAATGGCTTAGAGCATTCCTCACTGATTAACGATGGGTATTTTTTCAGTGACTTACTTTATTTTTATTAATTAAAAGAAAATATAGCCAGATGTGCCATCCAAAACAAAAGAAGCTTTATATTAATGTTGTTAATAAAGCTAGGATTTTTGGCTAAAATTAAGAGGACCTTCCTGTCTTTCTGAGTATTGAGCCAAATACAGACACGAGGGCTTTTATGACTTTATTATTTAGAGATTTGTTAATCATGCACCTATTGCAACTATTAAGTACGGTTACAACAAGGCCACTATTCGTGTTTATTACATGAATCTGGCCTATATCTGAATGTTCATAGTGATGAAAAATTCTCTTTAGACCCCTTGCTGCTTATGAGCCCAATCTTTTATGAAGTGCTCAACACCACCTGAAGCTCCTAGTATGGCAATTTGAAGTCCTTGCATAGGGCCTGCCATAGCATCCATTTTTAAGTAACATTGAGATCAATGGAAAGTGTTTAAAACTTGATAAATTCAGGCCTAAAGTTTTAACTCAGTCTTTCCTCAAGCAAAACCTTTTTTTGATTAATGGGAGCATGATCAAAACCTAAGACTGTTTGGAATAGTTAGCATGTTGTATTTCATGGCTTCCATTGTGTTTATTCTGTAAGGATAAAATACATTAAGGACCAGCTCAGTATCTCAGCTTTACTTAGGTCAGGGCCCTCAAAAGTTTTGAACAGTTTCTCTGCACTGGCATGAATTTCACCCTCAATGCAAAAAGGATATGAATATATCAAATTCAAGATCTTGGCCATCATCCTCAAGGCTGATCTGGGCCTCTGATACTTAAAATTGCCTCATAATCCTGAATCAAAACGGCATTTGTCCATCCTACTCACCTGGCACAGGGGAACAGCCATCAGTAAGTTGGAGAGCTCTCACCGGCACTGCCATTATAGTCCTGATGACAGCCAGAGCTTTGTGCTCTGGATTCTGCTAGATGATTTTTTTAAAAATAGATAAACACCCCAGAATGGCTTCTACTGCATGCACAATCTTTCTGATGCACTATAAAATGAAAGAAAGCTGTGCTTTACAGCACAGGCACTGACTCCATGGGTGCTCCAGGGCTGGAGCACGCAGGGGGGGAAATAGTGGGTACTCAGCACCCACCCGCCACAGCTGTTCTGTGGGGCCACAGCTGTTTGGCAGCTGGGGGGAGGGCAGAAAGCGGGCAGGGGCCCTAGAGGAGGGGGTGAAGTGAGGGAGAGAAGAGGCGGAGCGAGGCAGCAAGAGGCAGAACAAGAGCAGGGCCTTGGTAGAAAAGGCACAGTGGGGGCAGAGCACCACCAGAGAAAAACAAAGGTCAGTGCCTATGCTTTGCAGAGGAGAACTTCAGTGAATGGGGAGGCCTCCCTTGAAAGGAAAGGCCATCCATGCTGCAGACCTGAAGAAGGGGAACAAATCACCAGAAGCTTGCCTTGAAGAGCCAATGGAGGAAAAACATATCCTATCTTTCCTGATTGGCAGTCGATAGATCCTCTAGTATCTGGCCTTACTTGCAATGGTTTTACCACTAGTGAAGCATAGAGCTCTGCAGAGTATGAAGGAGAGGCAAGATGGGCATGTTAGATTTGGTGCATCAGTCATTAGAACCTGGGACAGTAAGAGGTTGCCCTAGTCAGATACAGCACATCCAGGAAAGCTGAGCCCTGTAATCTCTCCCCAGGTCTTGTTTGGCTGTGCCAGTGGGAAGTAGGCTGAGACCAACAAACTCATTTCACATAAACCATTGAGCAGATACTTGATAGTAACAACTTTTGATCACTACCAACCCTGCCTGGAATTGAACTCTGAGGTGACAAACTCTAGCCCATTCAGGTCTCAGGTAAGGTATAGGTGCCGTAGGCCTGGCCCCTGCTCTTGCAGTGGTATGATCAGTTCAGAATCTCAGCTTTCATTTCTGATAAAGTCAGTTTCTAGCCTTCATGGTTATGAATAAAAGCTTGAAAATGTGACCGGAGTGTGAACTGGAGCAATAGCAGGCTGCAGAAAGCCTGATACAATAGCTTTGGGAAGGTGAATTGCCCCATTTATCTCAAAGGAATGCTACTACCAAGACCCAGTGCTCTGAGTAGCCCAGCCTACCCACTGAGACACATTGTGCCCGGTGCTGGGACAAGTACTGCCCCCCATCTCGCCTTCTACCACCTGCCTCTCTGGGAGGAAGAGGATGCCTGCTGCTGCTTCCAAAGGGAGGGGCCCCCTTTTGCCATTCCTAGGGAGGAAAAGGATGCCACATGCTGCAGCCCAGGCCCCTCTTTGGTAGGGGAACTGGGCTGCTCCAAGTGTGGAAAAAGCAGGACCATGGTGTGTCAACAGGAGATAGCTGTTCCTAGATCAGCAGATTGGTTTAGACCCTGATCTCATTATTAAACTCCTTGCTCTTTCAATGCCCACAGACGAGGTTACTTTGCTTGCTAACATTATGCTGTATAACAATACAAAATGCACACACAACATAAAACAATCGTGTTTACCTTTGCTACTGTGCTGCCTTTTTCTACAACAAACCAAAGAAACATTCCCCTGGTGAGAACTTAAGGGCTTGTATTGCTTACTTAGGAAGGGACATGAGACTAGCTATTTCTGTCAAAGGAGGAAAAGCTCCAATGAATGTTGATGATTGTTCCCACAGTATTTGGACTTATTGTTTTTCAGTAGCATTGTACCGCAGGTTGTGCCAGGAATGCAATGGGCTTTGAATGGAAGTGGATGTTGATTGGTACTGCACCCCTCATTGTGTGCCACAATGGACGTTGTGAAAAAGGAATTTGTTCTGTGTGTATTGCACTGCTCAGACACTCACATGCTAAATTGGCTTTAGATAGCCATAGAAGAAAATAAACCTTAACCCTGAAAATACAACCCTGAGCAAATAGAAACCAAAACAAAAGGGCCAGCTAAGATGGCGTGCAGCTGTAGAGAAACAGGTACATGGAGAGTTAATTTCAGACACTTAAGGTAATTATCAGCGTGGTCCAGTAGCCAAGCACTGGACTACTATTCTGACCTGCTGTGGTCTTGAACGAGTCCTTGTGCCTGTTTTCAGTCCTTCACTTGTCTCTAAATCCATTAAGATTGTGCAGATATATTTGTTTGTACAGCACCTAGCACAATTGAGCTCTCTTTTGGGGGGGGGTCTCTAAATGCTCATATAAATAATCTTATCTGACAAATCAGTTTCTCCATCTGATTTGAGTTTTGCAGACAAAGTAAGACAGGGCAAATAACACTTAACATTTGAATGTTCTAATAATTTGCACTTTTACTGCTCCTTTCATCCAGAAAGTCTCAGAACACTTCCACTCTGATAAATCAAGCTTCCTGGGCAACATCTTTTTAGGCAAGTGATATGATCCCCATTTTAAAGATGAACAAACTAAATTACACCGAGCTCATTTGTGCCATTTAGGCACAGCCCTACGTTGGCAGTGATGTTAATCTCACTACCTCCCAGGGTAGCACTGGAGAGGAATTGCACTGATGTGCCTGTTTATGGGTACAGTATCCTCTCCCTCTCTCAATCACCATTTAGTATTAATCATTTCAGTGCTGATCATTAGACACGAACAACCCAGGCTACTTTTTTAATATGAACAGGATTTGGGATTGTGGGAGGAGCTTTTTTCCCCATTTTGCCCCCCCGATTAGCTGATTAAATTTCCCATAAAGAAATCAGGGGGGAGCAGAGATGACTGGTGCTATATATTGTTCTGATCAGTCCTTTCAGGGATGTAAAAAGTAGCATCTCATGAGTATGTTCATTTGTGCCTAAAACCTAGGCATAGAAACCTAGAACACAGGAATGTGCCAGTGTGTGGGACAGCATAAAGTGATGTTTTAGTCCTATCAGCATGTTTAATGTGTGCACTAGTGTGTAAAACACTACAAACACATAAGACTTGAGATGTGTATGAATAAAGACCCATGCTATGAAAAGCTGTTGCAAACTGGATGTTAAAATAAAGTTTTCTTTCATCCATCAATGTTCACAACATGTAACTCTTGTAATAGAAAATGTGGAAAGGGCAGAGGTGCTTAATGATTTTTTTGTTTTGGTTTTCACCAGGAAGGTCAATAGCGACTGGATGTCTAAAATACCAGTGAAAATGAGATAGGATCAGAGTCTAAAATAGGGAAAGAGCAAGTCAAAAATTACTTACACAAGTTAGATGTCGTCAAATCACCAGGGCCTGATGAAATGCATCCTAGAATACTCAAGTAGTTGACTGAGGAGATACTGAGCCATTAGCAATTATCTTTGAAGAGTCATGGAAGAAGGGAGACATGTCAGAAGACTGGAAAAGGGCAAATATAGTGCCCATCTATAAAAAGGGAAATAAGGGAATTACAGACCAGTCATCTTAACTTCTGTACCCGGAAAGAAAATGGAGCAAATAATTAAGCAATCAATTTGCAAACACCTAGAAGATAATACAGTGATAAGTAACAGTCAGCATGGGATTTGTCAAGAACAAATTGTGTGAAACCAATCTGATAGCTTTCTTTGACATTGTAACAAGCCTTGTTGATAGGAGGAAGCAGTAGATGTGGTATATCTTGACTTTAGTAAGACTTTTGATACTGTCTAGCTCTAGCATGACCTTCTCATAAGCGAACTAGGGAAATACAACCTAGATAGAGCTACTATAAGATGGGTGAATAATTGGTTGATAAATCATTCCCAGAGAGTAGTTATCAGTGGTTCAGAGTCATGCTGGAAGGGCATAATGAGTGGGGTCCTACAGGAATCAGTTCTAGGTCTGGTTCTGTTCAATATCTTCATCAATGATTTAGATAATGGCATAGAGAGTACACAAAGTTTGTGTATGATAGCAAGCTGGGAGCAGTTACAAGTGCTTTGGAAGATAGGATTAAAATTTAAAATGATCTGGATAAACTGGAGAAATGATCTGAAGTAAATAGGATGAAATTTAATATGGACAAATACACTTAGGAAGGAACAATCAGTTGCACACACACACAAAATGGGAAATGACTGCCTAGGAAGGAGTACTGCGGAAAGGGATCTGGGGATCATAGTGGATCACAAGCTAAATATGAGTCAACAGTGAAAAAAAGCAAACATCGTTCTGGGATGTATTAGCAGGAGTATTGTAAGCAAGACAGAAGAAGTAATTTTTCCGCTCTACTCCACACTGATTAGGCCTCAACTGGATTATTGTGTCCAGTTCTCGGTGCCACATTTCAGGAAAGATGTGGACAAATTGGAGAAAGTCCGAGAAGAGCAACAAAAATTATTGAAGGTCTAGAAAACGTGACTTATGAGAGAAGACTGAAAAAACTGGGTTTGTTTTGTCTGGAGAAGAGAAGACTGAGATGGGGCATGATAACAGTTTTCAAGTACCTAAAAGGTTGTTACACGGAGGAGGGAGAAAAATTGTTGTTCTTAACCTCTGAGGATAGGACAAGAAGCAATGGGCTTAAATTGCAGCAAGGGAGGTTTAGGTTGCACATTAGGAAAAACTTTCAGAGTGGTTAAGCACTGGAATAAATTGCCTAGAGAGGTGGTGGAATCTCCATCACTGGGGATTTTTAAGAACAGGTTGGACAAACACCTGTCAGGGATGGTCTAGGGTCAACGTTCCCCAAACTGTGTACCGCGGAACTTTGGTGTTTCACATTATGTGAATAGGTGTTCCGTGAAAGAATAGTAATTTTTAAAAAGGGTCTTTAAATTTTTTTAATTTTAAATTTGGCATATTTGAAGTGTATTTTACAACTTTTTGAATGACTATAATTTAACATAAAACTCTTTTTCCGGTTATTGATAGATCTTGTATTGAATATCATGGCATAAAGAGAATTTTGGCTCTTGCACTTGATATTTGTACTACTTTATATGCACTTTCCAGATAGAAATTGTTAGTTTGAGTTATTTTAAATTTGCATTTTTGCTTTGTTTTATAAAATATATTTGAGCATAAATAACGCAAATTTTTAATTTGAAAACCAAACAACTATAAAATAATATTATAAGTGTTCCGTAAATATATACCAGGCTAAAAAGTATTCCATGGCCAAAAAAGTGTGGGAACACTGGTCTAGAGATAATACTTAGTCCTGCCTTGAGTGCAGGAGACTGGACTAGAAAGATGACCTCTCAAGGTCCCTTCCAGTTCTATGATTTCATGATTCTATATAATAATGACACAGCTTTTCATTTAACCAACCAGGAAAATCTATGGGAAAAGTGATGTTTCATGGTTAAAATAATGGGTGGGGAATCAGGACTCCTCACTTTTCTCCTGCCTCTGGTAATGACTTGCTGAGTTTCTTAGGGAAAAATCACTTAACATAACCCGTCTGTGACTTAAGTCTCATCACAGTCAGTCTGATGATTACAACAGTGGAGATGATGTTCTCGCTGCTGAACAAGGCACAACACAGGCAGGTTCTGTCTCGCATGTAAAATGCACAGCAAATGTGACAAATTTTATTCAGTCTATAAAAGCAAAATCAAATGATCCTTCAACTTTCTTGGGATGTTACCCTCTGTAATCAGATTCCCCATAACAATTGTTATACGAGATGATAGAGTTTGGTTTACTACTCTATAAAAGAGGTATAATACTTCACTTCCTGGGGTAGCTTTAATACATGATTGGGATGTGGTCTAAGATCCTCAGCTGAAAAGGAGTGTATACTTGTAATGAATCATCACTAAAATATTAATAAAATGTTCTGCATGATTATTATACAATAGCTTGTGACAGATTTTTCATAATAAAAATGATAGATTGAAGTTAAATGTGTGCTCCCTGACCACAGTTTATTATTATTCCTTCACAATCTGATTATCTAAGTTAACTGGAGAGGGTCAATGTTCACTTCGTCCTACAAATTCCAGTCTACACTATTAATAACTGTGCTGTATGAAAAGTCATCTGATAACCCATTTAATCACGATACAATACATATCTGCTCCATGCAGCTCATCTGAGCTGTCAGCTTGAGATATTAAATATTTCTTTGCAGTATTTCTGAGAGATAACAGAACATCTTAAAGGTGAGCTGCAAAGAAGAAAAAATGTAAGTGCTTCTTTAAAATGGATGACCTAGCCTCCCCCTCTGCAACTTGAGACCATTACTCCTTGTCCTGTCATCTCTACTTCTGAGAACAGTCTAGATCCATCCTCTTTGGAACCCCCTTTCAGGTAGTTGAAAGCAGCTGTCAAATCTCCCCTCAGTCTTTTCTTCTGTAGACGAAATAATCCCAGTTCTCTCAGCCTCTCCTCGTAATTTATGTGCTCCAGGCCCCTAATCATTTTTGTTGCCCTCCTCTGGACTCTTTCCAATTTTTCCACATCCTTCTTGTAGTGCGGGCCCCAAAACTGGACACACTACTCCTGATGAGGCCTCACCAATGTCAAATAGAGTGGAACGATCACGTCCCTCGATCTGCTGGCAATGCCCCTACTTATACAGCCCAAAATGTCATTAGCCTTCTTGACAACAAGGACACACTGTTGACTCATATCTAGCTTCTCATCCACTGTAACCCCAGGTCCTTTTCTGCAGAACTGCTGCCTAGACATTCAGTCCCTAGTCTGTAGCAGTGCATGGGATTCTTCCGTCCTGAGTGCAGGATTCTGCACTTCTCCTTGTTGAATCTCATCAAATTTCTTTTGGCCCAATCCTCTAATTTGTCTAGGTCCCTCTGTATCCTATCCCTACCCTCCAGTGTATCTGCCACTCCTCCCAGTTTAGTGTCATCTGCAAACTTGCTGAGAGTGCAGTCCACGCCGTCTTCCAGATCATTGATGAAGATATTGAATAAAACCAGCCTCAGGACCGACCCTTGGGGAACTCCGCTTGATACCGGCTGCTAACTAGACGTGGAGCCATTGATCATTACCCGTTGAGCCAGACGATCCAGCCAGCTTTCTATCCACCTTATGGCCCCTTCATCCAGCCCATACTTCTTTAACTTGCTGACAAGAATACTGTGGAAGACCATATCAAAATCTTTGCTAAAGTCAAGGAACAACACATCCACCGCTTTCCCCTCATCCACAGAGCCAGTTACCTCATCATAGAAGACAATTAGGTTAGTCAGGCATGATTTGCCCTTGATGAATCCATGCTGACTGTTCCTGATCACTTTCCTCTCCTCTAAGTTAATTTGTTCCCACCCATATGCTGCCCTCTTTCAGTCCATTCTCCTTCTGTTGGGTGAGGCGTGGTTTACTTGTACCAAAATATGAGATCACGTTACTTGCAGCCAAGATCAAATGATAACATGCCTTGATTAGAGGGGCTTCATCTGCAAAACTCAGATTTTGACCTGAACACTACAATGCTTAGAAGTGGTCTGGCTAAGGGAGGGATATACTGAAGCACAATGATCTTCTACACGAGTGCCTAGTCTCCTCACAATCTCATTCAATCCAATTCAAATATGTGGAAATCACAGTATGAAGGTACTGCCATTACCTGCCAAATATTGTATAGAAATTGTTGCCTGCTTCCCAGTTCTGCCATGATAATGGGTCTGACTCATCCTTCCCTTGTAAATTCTTCACCAACCCTGCCATAATGATGGGTCTCTCTCATGTTATTTCCCTATAATGGGGTTGGTCTCTCATTTCCTTTCCCCCCGAATTTGTGGATAAATTTAAATAGTTGGGTCACAAAGTTTGTCTCAGATGAACGTGTCCATAAATTTAAGTTAAATAAACGTCACATCATCTTCAATTTCTTGTAGCTGGATTGCACATTTCCTTGACAGATAACGAGGAGCTTGTACTTTGTATTTGCCGGCAGTACAAACCTGTGGGTGACCAGTTTTATCTTACCCTTACTTTAACCATAGAGTTTTTCCTCACTGCAGAATTACCCAGGCTCTTACTCAGGTTTTAGCCCAATCCCTCCTACCATCCACACACAAACATTTGATCTGGGTTTGGCAATGCTTTGAGACTAAATTAATTTACCTGGCTTGGGGAGGAGGGATTGAAGCCCAGGTGCCACTTTAAGTCAGGCTGGAACATAGAACCCATCCATTGTACGGTAAGGATGCAGGCTAAATCACTTAAGTGCCGATAGTTCTCCAATGCCTTCCCACAATTCATCTCAAAGGATAGACAGGATCTTCTGAAATTGACCAGGAAAGAATCGTAGATCATCTCAGCACAAAGAACCATTGGATATGTCCCCCGACACACAGGTGAGTACAGATACAGTGAGGACTCAGTAACATGGCGGGGGCTGAGCAGTGAGGATGCTCACACCAAGGCTAAGGTAACTTGGGTGCTTATGCTGGGGTCCAATCATCCAGGCTAACCCGACAGTGAAGATATATCCTAAGAGAGTGACCATGAGCTGTATTTCTATTTCTTTTTTCTTTTTCTTAAGAAACCCAATTATATATTTATTTGTTTAACCTAAACTGAATACAATTAGCTTGAAAAGAAGCCCCTTTTTAGAACTTAAGCCCACCTCGCCTTCTCCCCTTTAAGAACTCTTGAGAGAGATCAGAGGAGAGAATCTCAGAATTCTTCCATAAAGGGATGAGGACTTGTCCCTTGCAGAGGAGTCAGGCAGTCCAAACTCCATAGCACAGAGGGGATGAGCAAGAAAAACTATCCTCGCTTGGTAGCATATTCCCTGTGAGGATTGTGGAAGGAAAGCCATGTTAACTCCCCAGGACCACAACTGGTCTAACTCCTTGCATTCCACATGCAGCCTCTGCAACCCACAGAATGGCCTCTTGGAGAGGGGTGTGCAGAGGGAGTAGCTGTTCCATCCTTCTGTGCAGACAGAGCATGATCCTTGTACAGAGGACTGCTCCCAGCTTGACTTTGATCAGTGGGGAGCAATGGGGCCTACAGTTGTAAATGAAAGCAATGAAAGAAAAAACTAAATAGATCATTTAGGGAGCTTGGGGGTTGACCGTAAGAAAAACTATAAGGTTAGTTAAGTTATGGAACAGGCTTTTAAGGGAGGCTGTGGAATCCCCATCATTGGCAGTTTTTAAAAACAGTTGGACAAACACTTGTCAGGGATGTTCTAGGATTTCTTGGTCCTGCCTCAGCATAGGGGGCTGGACTTGATGACCTTTTGAGATCCCTTCCAGCCCTGCATGTCTGTGATTCTATGATCATAAAGGGGTAGACTTATTTAGAACATAGAACCAGAATATATCAGATAACAAACCAATATCATGCTTGATCTTCATTCAAGAGCCTTCATCAAATGAGGTGATTTTGACCACATTGTTTAGCAGGGTAATCTTGCTCATATCTTGTACATTGTCCAATCACACATTAATCTGAATTTTTAAAATTAATTATACAAAAAATAACAAGGATAATAGTAACACTAGACCTCTCCTTAATACTTAAATCAATAAAACACTGGAGAACTATGGCCCAGTCCTGAAAAGACTCCTGCATATTAGCAACTTTACACACACAAGACTTTTGCCAGGGGGGGCATCTCACCTGAGTAGTAATGCAACTGCTGTTGCTAACTCTTACAACTTTTCCGTGAGTCTCACGGTACTTGGGTATAAAAAAGGAATTTTCTAGCCCTCAAGCTTCAGAGAAAAGCTTGAAAACATTAATCAATGCAACCTAGAGGCTCAGAACCTAAGATGCAAATACAAAGAACCAAAAATGATTGCTTTTTTTAATCTCATGATTTGTGGGAAGTCTGACTCGAGATTTTTGACTGCTTGGAGTTTGAACTGCTCTGGCCCTGATACAAAGCCCACTTAAGTCAATGGAAAATACAAAAAAGCTCAGGGATCTAGGTAAACTATCTTACAGCAATGAAATTTTTCCCAGTTATATATTTGTCAATGGCTATGCTTATGGTATTCAAATTTGAAGGAGTTTATTAAAATGAAACTATAAAATATTTGCTTTTCTAGTGTCTGTTTTGTCTATGGATCTCCAAACCCTTTCCAAACAAGGTAAATAAGACTAACTCCTATGTAAGGAAAGGAAGTCTTAGCAGCCACATTGAAAATGAGGAAACCAAGTCACAGAGAGGTGACTCAGGCCAAGAATTATGTTGTAGAACTGGTAATGGAAGCTAGATTGCTTGACTCCCAGTCCTGTGCTTTAACCACAAGACAGTCCTTCCTGTATTGCTGCAAAAAATAAACTGGGAATACTTATGAAACAAAGTTAATTAAATCAGAAAATGTATGACATCAGGTAAGCTATCGCCTATAATAAATAGTGTACAATGTAATAAACATATACCACAATAGTTTTGGAAATAAATTTAATTTTATTTCCTGAGCCCATCACTTGACCTGAGTCAGAGTTACAAGAAGTGAATATGCTGCCCTTTGACTTCAGTGGTTCCGGTTACAAATGTGGTGCTCAAAGTGGGTGGCTAACAGTGCTGACCAGATCCAGACACAATGTTGACTCTCTGCAGACTTCCCCGCATACAGCTTTATCTCCCACCTAATTTATTTCGTCATTGTGAGTCCAGTCTCAAGCCTTTCCTGGACAGAAACTTCCAAATTTACCATGTTGCACAATGTCTGGTGATGTGCCACGCATCCACGAGGGACTGAAAATGAGGCAGCCATTCATTTTCACTAGTGATAGAAGAAGGATGTGAGTAGCACTGCTCTGTGAATTAAAACCTCTTGAGGGGAAAAGCAGTCCTTTGTCATTTTATTCTGACTCACAGCTTTTGTACAGTATTTTCCAGCTTGACTGTGGACAGCGTTTTCCTTTATATTTCCCCCCTTTTTAAATAACACCTTCTATCCTAAATGAAAAGTGATTCAGAACCCTGTGTTTACATGCACATTCTCCAATACTGTATATGGATATGGCCACATGTTTTTCCTTCAAGAGACATTCCTGCAGGGTCCACCTGAGTAGCAACTGAATAGGAAACTCACAAAGAGTTGTTATAGCTCCAAATGCATTACTTCCTGGCCGGATTTCCACACAGAAATCTGGCAAGCCCACAGGGGCCTGTGCTATAGGGATCATCCAGTTCCTGTTCCTCCTCTGGCTCTCAGCCCTGCTGTCCAAACCAGCTGGAGCCATAGCAGAGAGACTTGCACAGGTTTAACACAGTGAGGGCAGCAAGGACAGATAATGTAAGTTCATCTGGGCAGAAACCCATCTTGTGTTTGTACATCACAATGGGGCCCTGCTCAATAATTGGGGATCCTCAGTCTTGCTGCAGTTAGAACTAGTTGGGGGATGTTTCAAGGGGTGGAACTTCCCAGTTTAGTCACAGAGGTTTCTCAGGTCCAGGATGGAACTTGGGAGACCTCACCCCACAGTAGGCAGTTGGCCAGAGCACTCAAAGCTTGATTCAGGCCAGGGAGTTGAACCTGGATCTCCCAGCTGAGAGTCCTCACCACCAACAAATGCTGGGGTGGGGCTCTTACTTGCTCGGTTTTGTTATGAAAAACTTGTGAGCGTCTGAGTTTCATCCCACTTCAAAATGGGGACATTTTTGAAATCTCAAAGTTTCATGGATGGAAAAATCATCTCACCTTGCACTAATTACCATTCAAATAACCATGCTCCCTATCCACCCAGACAGAGAAAGAAGCATGTGCAGATGTCCTGCTCTGTGCAGAGCTCCACAGGTGGAGCCAGGGTTAAATCAAAGATATGTCTTAAATTCCACAATAAACTGACCACTATTTGATGTGGATGAGGAAGAGAATAGATACAGAAGGGCAGAATCTCCAATCTGCCCAAGCTCTGGAACAGAAGCTGTGGCTTGACCTTACCTTTGTGTCTGCTCATACTCTGGGCTGACTGAGGGCCAGTTTGACTTCCGATGCAACTTCCAGCAGCCTCAGGGCTGTTGTAAATTGCACTGCCTTGTAAGAGCTGCAAATGAGAATAGCTGGTTAGATGCATGCTCCTGCCACATCCCTGGCACCCTTCCTATTGTCAGAGAAGGAAACAGAGCCATTTTCACAGCTCTGTCTCACCCAGGGAACTCTCTCACCCTAAGAGTATTTGCTGGGGCTGGATGAGGACTTCTTTAGTAGTGTACAAGTATCCTCAGCATACTGCAGAAGCTGCCCAAGTATGCTCAAAATCTAGATCTAAGGTGACTTGGGCCCATCTCTTATTTTAACCTTGGTTTGTGACCAGTAATGGAACAGGTAGAGGAAGAAAATATTATTCTTAGCCTAATAGTGACCTAAGAAGATCTGTCATGGTACTAGCCTGACAGACTCTTTCCATGGAAACTCAAACAAAAATTAAAAAGAATTCAACAGCAACATTCCCTGAGCAACAAGCCAGCCAGCTCCCATCACTGACAATATTCAAGCTGGCTGCAGGATCATCCATGCTAGAAATACACTGGTTTTTGACCAAAACATCTCAAGAGATGTGCATGTGACCTTGAAATTATACCTTCAGTTTTGTCAGGCATAAAAGAGACAACGTCACATGCTTTATCCTTTAGGCTTCTCTGTGTCAGCATCAACTCTCTCCTTACCATTTCCATGCTGTGATTCACATTGGGGAAGAACAGCACTTTACTCTGGTTGTAAGGGAGAATATATTTTCTTCTGTATAGCATACAAAATCCAAGCCAGTTTCCCATATGTTGAAAACTAGAATTTATATTTCTCATACTGGTCTTACTGGCATCCCAGGTCTCTCATTTTGCAATCCTATAACAGTTAAGTAATACTAGTAAGTTAGACTGCACTCCGATGCTAAGATTGTTTTGTGGTGAAGGCATGGGACTAGAACATCTGGGTTCTATGTTCAGTTCTGCCACAGACTTAACCTCTCTGTGTCTTGGTTCCTCATCTGTAAAATAGGGATAATCATCACCAACCTAACTAGGGTGTGGAAAGGCTAAATGAATTAATAATTGTCAAATGCTTTGAGATAGATGGTGTCATAGAAAATGACAAGCCCTTGTAACTTCTGGGATCCTTTTACATTAAAAACTATGTCTGAATCGTTTGCAAAAAGACCCAAATTCTTCTTGTTTTGTGTCAAGATCAGTTTGCATATGATTCACAAATAGGAAAAAAAAGTGCTAAACTCACAGCAAATATGAATAATCTGATCATCTCTGTTCAAAGTTATGCTGAGCTTCATCTTAAATGTAAAGAAGATTAAGGTTGCACTCATGTGTCCAGCTCAGGCCCCAGTTCAGCCAAATGCTGAAGAATTACTTTCAGTGGGACTTAAGCACATGTCTAAGTGCTTTTTTGAATGGTGGCCACAAGCATTAGCTTGCTCACCTGTCTTCAAGATATATTTTTAAAGTTCATTTTAAAATTATAATAGTTACTGGGGAGAATATCCTGGTCCAGCATCTAGCCCAGTGTCCTGTCTTCCGACAGTGGCCAATGTCAGCTGCCCCAGAGGGAATGAACAGAACAGGTAATCATCAAGTACTCTATTCCCAGCTTCTGGCAAACAGAGGCCAGGAACACCATCCCTGCCCGTCCTGGCTAATAGCCATTCATGGACCTATTCTCCATGAATTTATCTAGCTGTTTTTTGAACCATTTGTCCATGTTCCCTTTCTCATCAATAAAATATTCTTTTGCTTAATATCCCATACTCGACTTGAGACTGCTTGCTGAGGGTGACCAGGGAGAGTTTATTTTATTTTTCTCAGAGCTGACATATGCATAAAGGCTCAGTGAGAGTGCTAGAGCCATTTATTCGTATTTATTTTCCAAGAAGGACGGCTACACATTTTGATGGTGGTCCTTGTTGCTGCCATCAAAACCTAGCAGAAAGTTTTCACTAAATTTTTGTGAAGACAACTCCTTAATGTGTGATTACAAAATTAAAGACTGCACAGAAGGAGAAAATTAAGGTTGCCTTAACTTTGACATTTCCTGGCTATTCAGTGTTTAACAATGCCACCTTACTATTCAGTCATGTCGATGTGAGATTTGTACGTGTGTAAAATTCAGCATTTTGAAACTGTAGACAGAGTATCCTTAAAGGGAGAGGGATGGCTAGCAAAGCAGTGTGGCCATGGGGCCCAAAGATAACGAACCCCACCACCACCATTCTGTGCAGCTACATCTCAGTTATTCGCACCATGGGGAGGGAGGTTGTATATGGAGGTTGGATCTACTGCAGGGATAGGAGCCTACATGGGGAGTGAGGTTGATCCTGGCAGCAGAAGGAAAGAAAAGTGTGTAGTGGAGAGAGGACAGGCAGAATAAGGAAGCATGTGAGGATGGAAGGAGGCATGCTTTGGGGGATGAAAAGATTATGGGTGAGCCATGTAAATATAGTGGGAAGACATATAGGATCTAGGAAACATGGTGGAGGCCTATGAAGTGGGGCCTTGTAAGGTAGAAGGGAGCAACTCTTTTTTGAGGGATGGATTTTTTAGATAATCTAATACTTAGGAAGCTGTCAAAGAGTTTCCTGTGTGTTCTGCAAATTTTAGATTGCCTTTCTTTACTTTCTGCTTTTCATTCTTCCTAGGAAGAATATCAACTAAAAGGCACAACCCTCCGGCAGCCGTCAAACACTTGGCTTGTCGGGGTAATTGTCCCTGGGAACCTTCATCCTGTCGTGTGAACTCTACAGACAAGGAGACAGACACAGGGATTAAGGACCTGAGCCTCCACAGTGCTACATTCACGCTGTTCTCATTACAGTCAATGGGAGGTGTCTAGGGCCGAGGCACTGTGCAGGGTAAGGTCCTAAGTGATTTGTCCAAGTTCAAACAGAAAACCAAGAGCACTGCCAGGAGCAGAACTGCAGGTCTCCACGCTTCACATTCCATGTCCCAAAACCGCACCACCTTACTTCCTTCTTGATCATGCTAATGCAGTGGTAAAGTTGTACAGTTAAAATAAACACAGTAAGGCCCTGATCCTGCAAAGACTTGTGCACAGGCTTAATTTTACACCCATTGAAGTCAATGGCATTACAGTGCATAAAGTTAAGCACATAAAAAAGTTTTTGTAGGATTGGGAATTTAGGAAGGGAATGGAAAACACATTGTTAAGTTGGCCACTTTGTACATCTCTCTTCTCTCATCCCAGGTCTTCTTGTAAAATGTGGTGCTTATATATAGTGTCTTCCCCTTGCAGCCGGCTATGCCATTGCACAATATCTCGTGGGTAGATACAACTCTCATAAGAGCTTTTGTTGACTAAGTTTTGGGGTGGAAAAAATCAAGATTTCACTGTATCAAGAACAAAAATTACAGAATGTGCCATATGACTGCAGTAATGTTGCTGCTGGAAAAAGTGTAAAGGTTGCATTTGTTTTTAAATATTAATTTTGCTAACTTAATAGTGCATTAATGCAGTTTTTGCAGGCAATATGAAGAAATAGCAAGAGAGTCCCCTCCAACAAAGGTTAAAGATCCATCAAAAACATAAAAACCAGGCTTCTGAAATTCTGCTGTCAAATGTATTTGATAGTAATTTAGGCTCTGGTTCAGCAAGGTATTTAAGTATGTATGTGAATAGTTCCATTGACATCATACTACTCCTGTGCTTAAAGTTAGGCATGTGATTACATACTTTACTGAATCATAACAAAGGTCGTTTATGGCTTTTGTGGTGCAGATAAAGATGCATGGACAAACTGAATCCTGGTGTATAACGAGTACACTCTCACGCAAGTCAGTCCCAGTTGCATCCACTTTATGCCAGGTCTGAATTTCCCTCTGACAGTTTTCTCTTTAAAAATCCATAGAAGTGGCATCTGACTTAAATTAACAGAATGGCCTGAAACTTTCTTATGAATTTGTTACGCCAGACTTGAGATGTGGGCTGAGCGTTGCTGATCCCTTGGGGATTTCTGACTGCTTAATTACGGCAAATAATATTGAAACATGGATATTGTCATAAATGCACTCTTCATTTTGTGAAATCCTTTGCTTGTGAACACAGACTTTGATGGCCTGCAGTACCTCTACACCAGGAGAGGAAATTTCAAGACCAATTTTAGCTAATTCAGTGGCCATGATTATTTGCAGCTGTCACAATTCTGCACCTGTATAATCCACTGTCAAGTGCCAAATTCCAGAAATCCTGACTTTTCATAGCTCCAGGGCCATAGCGCTACAAGCTATTAGATTTCTTTTAACTCTTCCAGTGCAGTTGAATCTGCAATATATGCTCAGATAGTCACAAATCTTTTAAAAATTGTGAAGACCGGGGAAACGTTCAAAGGAACACTCAGCAAATCAGCGTATAAAAAATGTTTGTGTGGTAAACCCAAGGGAGTGGGTCATTGGTTTCTCATTACAGCATGCTTTTAAGTCAATAAATGGCATTAATGAGGACTAAGGCACATTGACAAAACTCAGGAGACGACCCTGCATACCACTGCCTTTTGTGTATCTGGTCTGCGGCTAAATAGAAATTGGCAGGACTTCTCTTTTGGCAACTTTTGTATGAGCTACCTTCACTGTAAAATAAATTCTATCACCCAAGAATCATGGACTGGTAAAATACCATTTTCTGGGTTAGAGGATGTGAGCATATATATCTCTGGTGCTCTAAAGAGCACTTATTCGTAATCCTTGGAAAGCTGGCTGCTAACTTGGTACTGGCCCCTCCTCGTTTCCAGCTACCATATCTCATTAGAAGAATCTAAAGTTATATTAAATACTTTTATTTTTCCATACAAGCAACTGCTGTAGTTGTCAGGGGAATGTTTTGCAGTCATGGATGGAAAGGAAGCTGGTCCTTGGAATGAATCATGACTAGGAGGGAGGTGACTCATGCAAGTGACTCTACTAAGAGGTGATCCATGCAGAGGAAAAAGGCCCCATTGTGCCATGCAATTAAAAATGTCAAGAAAAGAGTACCCTGGATCAGTAAAAGGGCTAGATGACCTGGTTCCTTTCTTGGGAGACAGCAAAAAGCCTCTCCCTCAGAAACAACAGCTGAACTGGTTATTGATGTTCTAACAGAATCCAATGTCCTTTATCTCTGGTGGTGTTTAGCTGAGCTTGTTTCCTGTGGACCTCATCCACTGTTGCCACCAACATTATTCACCAGCTGAAATCGGAGTAGCATCTCTTTGAATATTTCCATGCACATCCTCCATACAAAAAGGTATGAACTTTGAAATATCAGCTATCTCCTCTACTAGCAGAAGAATAGGTGTAATTATCTGATAATTAGCTGACACTAAAACCAAGGGTAGGTCTACCAGATTGGTGAGTAGCGATCGATCTTTTGGCAATCGATTTATCGTGTCTCGTTAAGACACGATAAATCGATCGCTCCCATCAACTTCAGAACCCCAGCTCACCGAGAGGCACCAGCTGGAGTCAACGGGGGAGCATGCTGCTGACCACCACCACCATGAGGACAGCAGGTAAATCGACCAAAGATACGCCGACTTCAGCTATGTTATTCACTTAGCTGAAGTTGCGTATCTTCGGTTGATCCCTTCCCCTAGTGTAGACCAGCCCCAAGACATCTTTTTCTAACATGTGCTGCAATGAACTGCATGTACTTATTAGTAAGGTGATATGTAGCACTTATATCGTATATGTAGCACAATTCATATACAAGAAATCTTATAAGGTAAAAGTGCGATGTCACATTCAGGAATGGAGACATTCACCTCTCAAACCCCAACTGCTTTGGACCCAGTTAGTATGGGGATAATTTTAAGACTGCTGCTAAACCAACTGCTGTATCTGCAGTTTGAAGCAGAAGGGATCAGGGCAAAGGGAAAAGAAAGGTCAGGGAGGAGTTAAACAGGAGATAAAGGAGATGGGGGGAGGCAAGACAGGAGAGAATAAAGTGTAAAATGGGGTGAACTCTATGAACAAAGTGCTGTACTTAAAATCAATAATAGGCAAGTTGTGAGTTATGAATCTGTAATTCCATTGGGAGGTTCTAGTGGCTCAAGCTTCACTCTCAGTTTATGACATCACCTGAAATTTTTGATGGAAGTATAGCCCAGTTGCTCATAATTTATTCCTCATATAAATCGGGTCAAGGACTTTCAGTGATATAAACCACAGAAGCATCATTCAAGCTGTAAAATCAAAATCTTGATATTAGTTTATAATTGGAAAAGCTACCCACATGCATTATTTTTTAGAACAAATGGAGAAAATGAAAGCTTGTGTTTAATTGTTAGATGTAATTGTTAACATACATTCCTTTGCATGTGACTGTTTCGCTTAGGCCTCAAGATGGCTCCATGCTTATTGGATCAATAAAAAGGTTCATTAAAAAAAGTTTTTGCCAGAGTTGTGATTGTACACTGCATATTATAACAGATTCTGCAGAGTCCCATGATGTGATTGAGTTACACAATGTGATGTGGGTGTCCATCGCATACACGGCCCAAAGGGACTAAGGTGTCCAGATGGACCAATTAACTGAACAGGCTACACCTAGAGGAGCAACAAGAATTAATTAAAGAGGAAGCTTAGCTGGACAAGAACAGGAGAAGGCTGTATAAAGCCCAGTAGCTGAGAGTAGAACTGGGTAACAAGAGAGAGAAGGCTGCAGCTACTCTTAGGATGAGAGAAGGAAAGGTAGGTAGTTGCCCAGGGATACAGCAGTAAGGGACAGGACTGCAGACTGACTGCCGGTGATAGGGTCCCTGGGCTAGAACTAGGGTGACCAGACACCAAGAGTGAAAAATCGGGACAGGGGGTAGGCAGTCATAGGAGCCTATACAAAAAAAGACCCAAAAATCAGGACTGTCCCTATAAAATCAGGACATCTGGTCACCCTAGCTGGAACTCAGTTTAGAAAGTGGGCCTGGGTTCCCCCACTAGCCACTGGGGAAGTAGCACTATTAAGGGGCAGTGAAAGAGAACACTGCAAAGGGCAGTACTGAGAGACTTTATGCATGTGATTACCGTGGAAGAGGAGGACTATTGTGACTTGCCCAAAGAGCTAAGCAGCAAAGATGAGGTGCAGCACCTCCTGAGGAACAAGAGGGGCTGCAAAACAAGAGAGTGAGATGACAGGCCAAGGAACTGCGAGAAGAGGGTATTGGGCCAAAAGAGCCAATTCCCAGAGCAGCCAGCAATAGGTGCCATCTAATGGTGAGTAGGGGCCCTCTGACGCCCAGCCAAATACACATCACAGGTACAAAGGATATCCAGGTTTCTTCTAATCAGAGATTGGTAGCCATGAGCTCAGGCAGTAAATCAGTGTTGGGCATGGTTCAGTGAATATTTCATATGTCCCTAAGCTGAATCAATAGCAGCTTGCTTGCCACATCTCTAGTGCTGTCCTCTCTAAAGTCACTGATGTGCTTTATTGACCTTAATAACTATTAATTAGAATATATCCAGAAGAAATTAAAAAGGCTTTATTCTGTGAGGAAAATCAGATATGCTCTTTTCTATAGTCCTTAGGCCTTCAGTACATGTATTGTGTGATTAATCCTTGCTAGTCATTGAACTACTTATGAAGTATTTCATAGGAATGGTATTTCTCCGTCCCTCTTTATCTTAAAATAAATACACTGGCTCTGATTCTCCTTCATCTTACACTTGTTTTACACAACGGTAACTCCATTCACTTCAGTGGTTACACTAGTGTAAGTCTGTAAGAGAAAGGAGAATTAGCTCCACTGTGTGTAGCACGTGTTTATCTGTTCAAGTAAAATTAGATGATCGTAACAATGCTGCAGGGAGAGTCATAAGTGTTAAAGTATTCTTTTTATCTCCCTACTCCACCCCACATAAGGTCCATCCATACATCAGCACCGACTTCCTCACACCACCCTGAAAAAGTGCCTCATCTCTGACTCGGAGGGGCCACTTGAAGTGAGAGCAAGAGTTCAGCACCCATAACTACTCAATCCTGGGTCTCTCTGGGACTGTTAACAGCAATATGTTAGGTCTGGTTTTGTGAGGTGGACATTTAGGACCTGATCCAAAGCTGAATGAACTAATGGGAATCCTTCCCCATATTTCAGATCAGACCGTTATCCAGTAGGAACAGAGACCATCAACTCATTTGGTACTAGGGTGACCAGATAATAAATGTGAAATTGGGACAGGGGGTGTGGGATAATAGGAGCCTATTGTGGCAGGGTGCTGGCCAGGAGGGCCTGAGCCAGCCCTGCTGCCCCTTTAAGAGGGAGAAAAGCCCTCTGCAAACCTCCCTGGCAGGATGGCTAATTAGCCACCTGAGGTGCAGGCCAATCAGCCTGCATGAGTTGCACCTGGCAGCCTCCTCTGGGGGATATAAGGCTGCCAGGAAGGAAGCCCAGAGCGTGGTGGTGGTGGCATGAGCTATTCAGAGCTGTGTGTGTGTGTTGGACTATCAAGAGCTGAGTGTGTTGCTGAGCTATCAAGAGCTGAGTGTGTTGTTGAGCTATCAAGAGCTGAGTGTGTTGTTGAGCTATCAAGAGCTGAGTGTTTGAGCTATCAAGAGCTGAGTGTTTGAGCTATCAAGAGCTGAGTGTTTGAGCTATCAAGAGCGGAGTGTGTGTTTGTTGAGCTAACCGAGTGTGTGTTTGAGCTAACCAGAGCTGTGTATTATGTGGAGCTATCCAATACTCACTCTGCGAGTGCAGTTGAGGAGGAAGTCCCAACCGGGGATAGTGGACTCAGCCTCCCCCTGTACCTGCTTAGAGCGCTGTATTCAGAGCTGGGTATTAATGAGCTGTTGAGAGCTGGGTATTAATGGGTTTTAAGCTGTATGTATATATTGGTGGTGGGGTCCTGCACTGTAAATTAAAGAACACTGTTTGGAGCAAAAAAGGGTTTCCTGCCTGTTCCTGACAAGGGGTGAGAGAGCGGTCTGTCACCTATATAAGAAAAAGACCCAAAAATCTGGACTGTCCCTATAAAATTTGACATCTGGTCACCCGATTTGATACACCCACCTGTAAGGCAGATTCCCTTCTTGACTGGGATGGGGAATTAAAGAGCTCTTTGTTCGCAATCCCCTCAACTCATTGCACCTGTGAGGCTTGTCCAGCCAGGAGATGGGTAGGTCCTTAAAGGGGAGGATTCACACTTAGTGCAGGGAAAATAGAATTGCAACCCAGCTCCTGGAAGCGCGGTTGCTGACTGGGGAAACAGTTTGAGGGCCTTGGCTAGCCCTCTCGGATCGGAAAAGGGCCCAGTACTTTCCCCATTAGCTTCCTGAAGAAAATCTTTTTGTGGACAGCACAAGCATGCAGACTTATTTTGTTTGGCCTACTTTAACTCCCCATATAAGGGACAGACAGCCTGAATGGCATAGCTATAGGGCTGTGTCTGGGCTCAGACAGAAGCAAGGGGACACTAGAGAGGTATAGCCTATTACACTACCATGGTAGGGTAGTAACTTGTGATCACTAAACTATCTAGTTCCTGTACAAATGAACTTTCAGACAAAGTCGTGATCAACATAGCTTGCTAGCCCAGCTTCTAAAACAAATTAAACCAGATGCTTCAAGAATCAGCTATGTCACATACCTGTGTCTTGTTACTGGAGATTTTTAAGACCGATAATCCTATGGCTGCAGACTCTACAGGGAACACAAGGTTATTTTTGCTCAATATTGTGAGTTTCTCAGATGTTTGTGTGAGAAGGTATCGTAACAAAGCTGATGGACATTTTATGTGAGATCCATACAGCAAATGCTCTATCACACATTTCAAGTGCTGAGGGAGTTGCAGCAAGGAAAGCTTTGCTCATTGGTATTTCTGAGCGGTATAATGCTACCATTTCTGGCCTGATAATAATGCATAATCATGGCGTTTTCAATTGCTGTTTTATCAGGGTAAGCATAAAGACCAACTGCAAGAGATCCTGCAGGATTATCATATTACAAATACATAAAACCACTGGTGCTGCTCTAGCAGCATTCAGATTTTGCAGTAAAGTACCATATAGATTGGCTAGTGCTGAGGTCAAAGTAATCTGGGCAAAAAAACTGCCTTACAAGAGAGAGACAATATTCCTTTTGTTGGTCTGTTCCTCAAAATGCGAGCGATCCAATCTCGGTACTGTTTCCTGCTGGCATTAGCCTTCCAAAAAATCAATTCTGCCTTTGTGAATTTTTTAGAGGTTGTGTAATCATTAAAAAGGAAACCTCTGTCCATAGATCGAATGTGGTTGGGACAAAAGACTTAAATGGCTGTGGGGGCGGGCTGCAGTGGAAAAGGTCTGAGCATCCTAAACATCCCCCACATTGTAGAGTTTGGGTAATTTGAGGTCACTCAAAAAACCAAGCCCAGTTATGACTTTTTTTTTTAAGCAGTAGAGATCTTTTACTAAATACAAATGAAGTGTAATTATAGGGGCAACGAGCCGAGTTCTGCTTCCAGTCTCTTCCTCTGCAAGCTTAGCTGGCCTCGTTGCAGTGGAACCACGTTGCTCCATTGGGCAAGCTCTGGGGAGGGCCCCTGGGTGCAGAAGGCCAGGCACAGGTGTGCCCCAGTGTACAGCAGAATGCCCTGCTCTGCAGAAGATTCCTAAACTTCAGCACAGAGGACAGAGCATAGGCAGGCCGCAGGAAGAAGCAAAACAGTGCAAATGAGTGTGCAAATCCATGATGGGAGTTGTGTTAAAGAGTATTTGGAGGCCACTAGACTGAAGTAGCCTGTCTGAAGCAATTCTACAATCACTTTGTGGCCTAATTTGGGGATATTTCCACACTGCCCATCTTGCGCAGGGTATGGCCCAACTACTCAAGGTCGATTCGGATTTTTCCTTTAATTACATAGATGTAATTAAGACTTGATAGAATAATTTCAACACAGCTATTGGAGTTGCTACTGATTAACTCAGATCAGTGTAAGTGTGTCTCAAAAATGACCTGACCTATGTTACTAATATTACCTGAAAAGCTTTTAAAACTGAAAATTTATTTTATTATTTATGAATCAGAGAGGTAGCCGTGTGAATCTGGATCTGGAGAAGCGACAAAGAGTCCTGTGGCACCTTAAAGACTAACAAAAGTATCGAAGCATAAGCTTTCGTGGGCTAATACCCAATTTGTTGGATGCATGCAGTGTGACGAAGTGGGTATTAGCCCACGGAAGCTTATGCTTCAATACTTTTGTTAGTCTTTAAGGTGCCACAGGACTCTGTCGCTTTATTATTTATGCAGTTTGGAAGGTTTTGCATGTCATTCAGCTTGGACAATGAAGCAAGACTGTTTGGTTTTCTGGGTCTAAATATTAATTATGCAATGCCTGAAAACACACTCTCTCTCCAGAACAACAGTAACAAGGCAAACTCTTGCAATCGGTGGCTCCAGTCTTGACAAGACTTACATATATGGCTTTGGGGGCTATTCAGATGCATAAGGGTGAGCATGTGTTTGTCTCAGCAGAATGGGTGCCTAATTTATGGCACCCATCCTGCAGTTGCATCTGTACCAATAAATCCATGCATCCATGCAGACCCCACTGACTTCAGTGTGACTCTCCATAGTTGCAGTGGTCTACCCATATAGGTACAGAGCCATGATGCCCATAAGTGACAGTAACCCATAACAGGAGGACACAGGGTGAGGAAGGACAAATGTTAAAGCATTGAAATGATACAGCTACATCAACTTGAATATAAGCAGACCCTGAAGGACTCTTTAAATATAAATAGCTCACTTGATGCATGTCCAGTCTCATTCCCAGCACCAAAGGGATTACTTAAACTTTTAAAAAGTTGAAATGAATTAAAATTAAAACCTCATTTCTCTCTTAAAATGCTGTAACCCACTTTTTTTTTTGTTTACAAAGTCTTAAGTCTGGGGACCTGACTTTTTAAAATTATTTACAAATAGTCAGTTATGGATTTTTTTTTTTTACCTATTGCATGTACAGCCATAGGTGCAAATAAAAAAAACATTCCTTGATTTAAGATGAAATTATTAGTCTCCAAGATTGGATCACAGACCTAAAGCCACGCCAAAACAATATATGGGAGAAGACAAAATGACTAGTCTGATCCTAAAATGCCCTTATAGAGACAATTCTTTATTATCCTTATGGGTGAGAAAGTAAAAAAACAATTATAAATGTGATGCTAAGGTGCCCAGAGGCAGGAAAGTAACATGCATTACAAATAAACCGTCACCAATGTTAACAGCGCGTATTAGAATAGTTCCAGTTGCTAGAAGGTCACAATGACCTCTAAATTTAAAGACCCAAAATGGCGTCTTTTAGTGCAACATCTGCCATCCTCCTCCCCACAGAGATCCATATACAGCCATGTAACCTGAGTTCAATGAAAGGGCAAATTTTATAAATCTAAATAAGGAAAAGTAATACTGAAAACAACAGCACTACCGCCCTTTATTGTAGCCCTTGTTCTAAGCTAAACAGCTCAAAGACAAAACACAAAAGCAAGGTACAAAGAGAAATTACAGTTGCTGCATTGCAAAGAAAGATTATTTGAAAATAGGCTCAATTCAGGCTAAACAATTTAGCCAGATTGACTCCTCTCAACCCTGTGAGTCTGACACCTCTGAGATGGGATCAATTAAGTCCATAGTCACCAGACAGCTGACAAATTCAATCACTGCTTCTAGGGATAAAATGTGGTATTGACCTCTTAATACAAGTGGGTGTGAAAAGGGCATGCTTCTATTTCAGCTCTCTAGCCTTTAGTTTAAGTGATTGTCTCCTTTTATAAAACTATGCCAGTAGGTGAATCAGGTGGACAGATGATTAAGCATCTCTAAAGATTCCTCAGTAACTTGATAATTTAGTAGAGTAAACTAAAGGGTGTAAGGTGTAAGCAATCATGACAGATTTCAGTTTAATCTGACACCTTGCTTACACAGAGAAAATAGAAGGGCTTCACTGATTCTGGAAATATTGGCTCAGAATTGTCCTAAACCACAAGTACTTCAGCCATCTAGTGAGTCAAAATCTCCTGAGCTGCTGCTATTACAGGAACAAGCAGCTCTACAAACCTAATTTAGGACAGTCTGTTCTCATATGCATCCAACTTAAGTTTTTGATGTTCCTTTATTTTTTTCTGAGAAGATTATATTATACTGTTCCCCACCAAATAATTAAAAGGCACAAGCTTTCTAACTGTCAACTTGAGCTGGAGTCTAGCCTAGAATTTAAGCAAAACTGAGCTACAATATGCTATGTTCATAGAATATCAGGGTTGGAAGGATCTCAGGAGGTCATCTAGTCCAACCCTCTGCTCAAAGCAGGACCAACCCCAACTAAATCATCCCAGCCAGGGATCTGTCAAGCCTGACCTTAAAATCCTTTAAGGAAGGAGGTAGCATCTACTATAAGCTATGAAAAAAGGTTCAAGTTTAGGTTGGGTTTAGCTACCTCATGCTAGCTAAAACTGTTCTAAACTCAACTACTTTTCCTAGTCAACACAAAGCCCTAGGTTTGTTTAGATGACCAAGAGAGATTGAAGTTTGCTGGCATATATTAGCTAATCATGACCTAACTTTGACCTCTTTGCTTAGTTTATTCTAGTCTATACAAAACCTATGACTCTGCAGGTCAGGACGGAGACAAGGTATTCTGGGAAATAGCCTATATTGTACCTGTTCTCTGGTTGGATAAATAAAGGGCTTCATTCTCCAGTGTTTTCACTCTGGTATTTTTCATTAGCACTAAATTCACATGAACATGTTTTTAAAAGGATATTAAGAACAATTCTTAAAGGTGTCCATTAAAATCCAAGATCTGTCATAAGGATATACAGAATTACCTCTTCCAGCATCTACTAACAGCTGCCTCCAAAAGGTAGCTACTCAGAAACTACCTTCAGTGTAGTATTTTGTATATCCTGCAATAAGCATTCAAACACTAGTATCTAGAGCAAAATAAAACAGAGTTCCCCCTGTGGCCCATCATCTTGCCATTCAAGCTAACCTGGGAATAAAAAGGATATTTATAGATGACAAACAAGACGAATTCTTAACACCTGGTCAGTGGCTGAATAGACACCTCCACGGAAAGTCCATCGTTTTGGGAAATGGCTTTTGCAGTTCATTGTCTGCAACATGTCTCTTATTTGAGGCACCACTGAGTCATGCTCCATGGTGCTAGGGACACTATGGTACTGGAGGTGTAGTGCTCTGAATCAGAGGTAGTAACCCAGCTGTGGTTATTGATAATCTCTAGTGCCATAGTACTCAGGAGACCTTAGTTATGGGCCAGGACTCATGCCACTGTACTATCACCATAGTAAAGACATCAGGTCTGGAGTGCTGGCAAAATTCTAATTTAGGTCATTTCCTTCTGTCTGACTCAATTCTGCTGGGAGTTTCAAACGGATATGTTGTCTTTCACTTCCTCCACTAACCTAAGAGGCTGCATTCTGCTTTTAAAGCTGTTGAACCCGGAGGGTTCAGATGTCCAGATTAGGTTTAAATATTGTAGATTCTATAGAGAGCATGTTGGGATCCTTTTGCATGAAACTCTCTCTGTAACTGTCAAATATTTTAAAAGCCTGTAATAGAAATACTTACTAGCATGTTAGCCAAAGAGTAAAATCAAATATATCCCACAATGTTATATACGAACTTCTGTCCAGAAGCAGAAGCAAATCCTCACAGTTGTGAGAACTCTGAAGTGTTCAAAAACGCAAAAATCTTTGGCAAGTTAGTGTGCACTTATTGTTGTTATCCAGAGCCTCATGGGCTCCACACCCACACAGTAAACTTTCACCACTGGTATAAGCAAATTGCACTCCGACGCAATAGAGCTTTCCTGCTTCATCTGTGAACTGGCCCACAGTCAATAGTCTTGACATGCATGTGACGACATATTCATACTAACATCAGTTGTCTATGGGGAATATTTTAAAAGGTACAAATGACAGTCCTGCAACTCCCACTGAAAGTCAATGGGAATTAGGGGCCTGTCATTCATGTCTTTGGAAAGCTCCATCTTTTTGCTACATTTCCTATCAAAAATCCCATGAGTATTCTCTGCAGAATTGCTCTCTGTTTTTCCAGCCAAGACTCAAATTACCATCTACAGTTTATTGCTGCAACCTATTCAAATCCCATTAATGCTTCTGCAAAGATTAATAGGTGCCGCTGGGTGTTGGTTGTAGGGGAATGGTGGGTGCTGGAGGGAGCACAAGATGTATGAACAGTTAAGGCCAATAAATACTACAACAGTTGCTTTCTTAATACAGTAGACTCTCGATTACCCAGGATGATAGGGAAAAAATTAATCCTGGTTAATAAAATCCCGGATAAATCACCATCCATAGGAAATATGGAGGGGTGGGTGTTGGTTCACCAGCCACCCTGCACAGGGGAGAGGGGGTGTTGGTTCACTGGCTGCCCTGCGCCCCGGTGGTTTGCTTTTTTTTGTATGGTTGGGGGAGCAACAAAGCCAGAGCTGTCCCTGTGAGTTACGCTTTTTTGGTTTTGTTTTTTTGACATCCTGATTAATCCACAACCTGGTTAACCTGATCCTGGATAATCGAGAGTCTACTGTATTCATACCCTCTCCAACCAGGTGGGAACAGAAATTCTTCTTCATCCCAGTTTAGTCTGCACTTGGTTTTTGATTGCTATTAATGTTGCATAGACAATGAGCGAGTGCAGACTTCATGCCACTACGACCACCAGCACTATACTTGCTAATTTCCTGAACTTCCCTGACTTCCTCCGAGTTTTGAAATTGTAGTGCGCAGTATTGTTGTTTACCCAAAAACAAATGCCTTCTTATTTCTAAATAAGGAAGAAACTAAATTGATTGTTCTTGTGTCTGTTCTGGGATTACAATGTAATCTCAGACAAGAATTTTGCTTCTGTCTAGTTTTAATTAAAGAGCATTCAAACAAACATACAAAATCCAATACATATGGAAACCTATAAAGCTGTAATTCCACAAGGATCCAAACTACTTCCCAAAATAACTCAAGAATGTTAGACATTAAAATAACCACAATTAATCAGGCCTCTGAAATGCATCATGTGTAGTCCACTGTCAAAGACTCAGTCCTGGGGAGTCTGAAGACAATATACCAAGTTATTAATAAAATTTCATTTGTATATTTTATTTTTTTCATTTGAATACTATTGATCACATTTTGGAAGGTGCTTTTACAAGCCAACCTGGTGCTGAATTTACAGATTCACTTTATTCTATATGCCCATTAGCACTTTGGATGCTGTGGTTAATATTTAAATTTGGTACAGGCTGCTGGACAAGATTTGAGAATTCTGCCCTGGGTGAAATGGGTATCACACTTTCATGTACAGTCAATGAGGCTGAGACATCTAAAGATGACAGGAACTGAACAGAGACTGTTCTCTCTCCCTGTGTTAAAGCTGGGTGAAAGAGCAGAGGAGGCAGGCAATATAGGAGGAAGTGGAGAAAAAGACTAGGTCTTTTAATAATCAGAGAGGTAGCCATGTTAGTCTGGAATAGCAGAGGTAACAAAGTCCCGTGGCACCTTAAAGACTAACTATAAAGTTTTGAAGCATAAGCTTTTGTGGGCTAATACCCACTTCGTCGGATGCAAGCAGTTGACTGAGAATGGAAATCAGACTAATCAACTTTAAGGTCAGAAGGGACAATTATGATCATCTTGTCTGATCTCCTGCACAACACAGGCCACAGATTGTCACCCACCCATTCCTGTAATAAATCATGGAGTTGTGCTTCTTGGTACATGTGTTGCCTGCTGCTAAATCCAGAGGTGACTGCATTTCAGTAGTAGATGAGATTAGGTTAGACACTGTACATTCTGGAGAGTGGTTTAGGATCCTTTTGGGTACAAGTCACTGTGTAAATGTAGAATCAAGATTTTAAAATCATGTAATGTAATTACTTAGTAGCATATTAAGTAAACAGTAAATCCCAAATATATCCCACATTGTTTACAAACGTATGCCCAGAACCACAATCAAATCCTCACACTCATGGGAACTCTTAACAAAAAACAGAAAGGAGAGAACAAAAATTATTGGCAGGGTAACATGCATTTAATGCTGTTCATCAGAGCTCCATAGGATCCCAGGCATGCAGGACTAAATGCACTGTGGGTGTAAACAAAATGAACTTACCAACCAATGGAGTTGTACCTGCTTACACCACATGTGAATTGGGCCCACAATCTCAGGACTCTTTATAAGCATCCAGCTGAACAGATACAGAAAAGCAGAAAGTCTGTCTATTCCAAAAATCTGCATTTGTTCTAAATCTTTTTCCACCTAGAAGAATCCCAAAGCTATCTATACTGAATAGATAGTAGTCTGGAGAGCAGGGCCTTAAGGAGGTTATAATGGAGAAAGAGGCATTAGTCAAGGCAGAAAGATATGGAGGTTTGTGAAACAATCAAGAAATCTCCCTTCCTAAATTTTCTGCTCTCCTATGAGAAGCTTGTTTACTTAATAAGGGAAGGCTGGGATTACTCACTGCTACAACCGCTATAAACATATAACCAAATTCTGCCAGCTATACACATTTTTGAATTATTACTCCTAGTGGTTAAGAACTAAAGTTCAGATATGAACATTAATAATGAACTCGATCCATTACTAGTTAAGATTAAGAGCCTTTCATGTTGGTGTAAATCAGGAGTAAAATCCATTGAACTCAGGTCCTATGCCAGTATATAAAACTGGTGTAAGCAAAAGGAGGTTTGCTCAAAGCCTTACACTGTTCTTCAGTGGACTTGCTGACAATTCAACAATGAAATCCTCACTAGCTATGGAAAGCCATTATGAGTCAACCTTCCTGTTTTATGCTTCATTTTTTTAGGTGTAAATATAGCAGTCTGTGTGGCCTTTTCATGGGATAAACAGCAAACCATGGTTTAATGGATGTTATTTTCAAGTCACAGAATTAAGAATTATTCAGGGACACAATGTTAATCTCAGACATTTGCTCATTTAAACAGAGGATCCTGCAATAACACTCTTGAAACAGAAAGTCTTTTCAGACATGTCTTAACAGTAAAAACAGTTTTGTTCCCTGTTGTGAACTAACTGGCAGGACTCAAACTGGAAGCAGTTTTTTGTTCATACTGTAGTTCCAAACCTCTTTCCATCCAGCACTCTGCCCAAAAATCTCTTTGCTTTTGCTCAGAATCACACTCCAAGTACTCCTCTTATGGTCTCTTTGGCTCTCTGACTGCTTCTGCTCACAGATAGTCCCACTCCCCCAAAATATACCCAGTATCCTACATTTGCATTCAGTGCCCAGTGAAGTCCTGTCCACCCACATTCATTCATCATTCATTATGCCCATCACCCCAGTCGGAGTATGGGCCGCCAACTACAGATCTCCAGAATCCTCTATCCTGGGTCATTCTCTCTAGCTGGTTCCAGGTGTAGCCCATTTTTGTGGTGTCCTCACATTCCATGTGCCGATGGTAATCCTCCTGGTTGCAAGAAGGGTGATCGGCTTAGTGGTTTCCTCGCGGCTTTCACCACCCAGCGTCATGCGTCTTCGAGTTGAAGACCCTTCTTTTTCCAGGCTAAAAGTCTCTTATCTCTATTGTTGGCGTTTCTGTAGCAAGTTGATTTTTTATGCGGTGGAGTTGCTAGCCCCACGCCCAACCCTCCTCCTTTACCCTGACTTGGGACAGGCAGATGGCCCCGAAAGACCTCTCTGGTGGAGTTCTGTCCACCCACACAGCTCAGCTTCTCACCCACATTGCATGTGGCTTGGGAGTGGCCTCTACTGTTTCATGTCAGGAAGTAGGGGCTTGAGTTTTCTCAGATGAGTCAAGGGCTAGTTTGCTCAGCCTCAGGCCAGTTAATGAATCCAGGTGGACTGTAGCAGGGTGACCTAATTGGTTGGCCCATCCAAGTGGCTGCAAGGAGCCAATAGGTCTTCATTTAAGCTCAGCAGCGGTGACAGCTGGCCAGCTGCTCAATACTTATACCTGCAGCTGCAATCTCTTCTGGGTCTACCTTGCTACTGCCTCATTCCTGACATGCTCAACTCTGCTCAGCTTCTACCTCTAGTTCTGATCCCTGGCTTGTCCCCTGTTTCCTGTTCTGGGTTCTACCCAGTAGGTCAGATCATCCACATCCTGGTCTCTGAAACTTCCTACATTTGTCCTGAAGGAAGGGTGCTGCTATCACATCCATCAGCTTCAAGAAGGTTTCACCTCACCCCTATTGGAATACCTTTGCATTTCTAAGGCAGTCATCATCCAACTGGATCTCAAATTTCAGGACAAATGCTTTTAGTGAAAACAAACCCTTTAAAAGATAATATCCAAGATCTAAAAATACACATGTAGCCACAATGTACTGTCCTACACTGACTGATAGTAACTAGGATCAAACCCTACACTGATTAGACAGACTTCAGACTTTGACTCCCTCAGGGAAGTGATAGGCAGGATCCCCTGGGAGAATAACATGAAGGGGAAAGGAGTCCAGGAGAGCTGGCTGTATTTTAAAGAATCCTTATTGAGATTGCAGGAACAAATCATCCCAATGTGTAGAAAGGATAGTAAATATGGCAGGTGATCAATTTGGCTTGACAGTCAAATCCTTGCTGATCTTAAACACAAAAAAGAAGCTTACAAGAAGTGGATGATTGAACAAAATGACCAGGAAGGAGTATAAAAATCAGGCAATCAGACTAGTTGAGAATAATGCTCCCCTCTCACCTTAAAATGTATGAATCTATGCAAAGCCCCCATCATTTCAGAGAGGTCATATGTTGCCACTTATGTGAAGCTCATGATAGACCTGTGGCTTGATACCTTTTTGTCCCTCTGACACTTTTATTGTTACTCTGTAAACTCTTCTCATAGTCATAATTAAGCTTAAGGCTACATCTGGGCAAAAAGTCTACATTCTTGTAGGCCAGTCCTATAAATCCATACTCAGTGTACTGTGGAACCACTTAATATAGGTGGGTCTGGTAGCATTGCCTATTATTAAGGTTTCCTTACACTTACCATTATGAGATCCTGTTTGAAGTCGCTTAAACTTTGCCAAAGTTAAAGCAATTCAATCTGAAATTTCCCATGCAGAGTACCTGCCTCAGGCTGATTTCTTTTTTTTCCCCTTTCTCTCTCTTTTTTTCTTCTGGAAAGTTTCAGCTAAAATGGCTCAGCTGTTTCTGAGAACAAGACTAGGGGAAAATATGTTGGTTTGACCTTGTTAAATTCTGGCAACATTTTCTTTTAAAAGCTCCAGAGCCCCAATTCTTTGAATCTGGGACTTGAAATTTGACAGAGAGGATGTTTGTATTGAGGATGGGCAGTTTGTCATCCTCATTCTGATTTGCCCAAATTTGGCCACGTTAAAAGCCTTTGAAAAATCTTTACCTGAGAAGGAGCTGGGAGTAGAGGCTTGCAGGGTGGGGGAGAGAGGGAAACTGGGACTGGATGTTGGAGGGCAGAGACTTGAACTACCTGGAAAAGGAGACTGGGAGCTGAGGGAGTGAAAGGGGATTGGTACCTCTATTTCTCACCCTTATCAGGAGTTTATCCTTTATTCTGTACCTTCAATAAAGGAGAAGCTCACGCCCAGCCTGTTTTCAAACACAACTTTATGTAAACTAAACAGTGTATGCAGCTATTAGTGTAAATGACCCCCTTGCCTCAATATAGGATTTTTTTTTTACATGTCTGAAAGAGTTTACCTTTCAGCTGTATCTCCCATTGTTTTACCTCTCTTATTTTAGATCTTTTATTTTTGTCAACCTCACAATGCTGGAATTTCACTTTTTATTTCTATCTATTATGACACCTAAAATGTGAAACTTCAAATGAACAGTAACTTTATACATTTGTGTTGAAGAAAAAACACCATGTTATTTCAAGCTTATGTAATAGTTATTGTTGTGCCTTACATCTGTCACACCTTAAACTGGCCAGTGTGGCTGGGTGTTATTATGCTGCTGATTTCCAAGGATCCTGTCTTGTATTACTCACCTACGCAAAACTCCCACAGAAGCCAATGGGGTTCTGGGTGTGAAAGGAATGCAGGACCAAACACTACATTTTCTTTATCTACTGTTGTAATTCTTTTTTAATGCAGTTCTCCTGAAATATAAAGGTAGGTCACACCTTTCTAGCCAGATACTTAGAGGGCCTGACTTTCCCTGGCCTTGCACCTTGTGATGGTATCGGACACCATGAGCTGTTTCATGAGCCGGGCGCGGCGTCTGTCAGCGCTACGCCCGGCTCATGAGACAGCTCATGGTGTCCGATACCACCAGGTAGTCCAGAGACATATACACGGAACACGTCACGGGACATCGCCAGTACCAGGTCGAGTAGCCGAGACCGCCAACCAGGGAAACAATCCACCCCTCCTTCCCTGACAAACAGAGGGATGCACACCACCCATGTACTTATCGCCTACACCACCACTGACTTGGACTCTCACTACACCCCATGGGTGGAGTACCCTAACACACTTATACACTGATGCTTTAAAAATCTCCCACACCCCAATCTGGATCTATGCTGGATATGTGTTATGCATGTACCTTGTAAACCCTGTACCTGTTACCTACAATCGCCCATAACCCCAGCCTGACTCGAGATGCCCAGTACCCTACCTATCAATCTGTGTATGTTTTCATGTTGAACAGTAGCTTTAATAAATATTTTAAATTTATGACAGCTCAAGGCAGGTGTAAAATGATACTAAAGCAAAATGGTAACTTTCTACATTTGCTATGTACAAATGTAAAAATGGCTGTACAAGATACAGGAGAATTAAACCTAGAATACTCTAGAATGATGACTCCCACACTGAAGTCAGACTATTTTGATGTGTACTACTGAGAACTATGCCTATAAAATACTGAATACTACTGTATATTTTTATAAGGGCAGAGGATATGTCCTGAGGAAGTAGATGTAGGTACAAAATTCCTTCAGACTTAATGAGTTTGTTGTATGCAAAAAGACTGAAGGCTGTATCCTTTAAAACAGGTGTAAACAGTGTTAGTATCTTTGTTTGATGACAAAGCTTCACATGACTTAGCGTTTCAAAATAAACAGAACCTTTTGCACTAGGAACTTGGGCAGTAAGCAGGGCCAGCTCTTTGTATCCCAAGTGTATTTGTTTGCATTTGTGTTTACATTTTGAAAAGGCTCATTTATGCCTCAGGGTGGGATTGGAAGTAAAGTGTCTTTTCATAACAATTCAATTGATTGATAGGAATACACAAAAGAGACCAAATATATATATATTATTTTTGCCACATCTATGGCTTATTGAGGCACAAAATAGAAATAAAAACAATAATTTAAGAACGCCTTTTTTGCTAGAAACAACACAAAATCCAGACAGGAGTGAATTTTTTTTATTGCATTACGAGGTGGGAAAGTGCATTGGATTCCACACGAGCTCCAACAGCAAGCTGCTTGGGACGGAAGCTAGCTTCACTTCTATGGCACTCAGAGTATTAAGCACCGGCAAACAGCGGTGTTCTTGAATTGTTTATTGTGCACGGCTCCAAACAGTGTGTTGGACTCTTGCGTCTCTCACCGGCTTATTTTAGTTTATGGCTGCCTCCGGGAGCCACCGATGGGAGTGCAAATGAGGCGAGATCAGGTCTTCGCAACCACGCCGCTGGACAGCAAAGAAGTGATCCCCCAATTCCTGCGTTTCCCCGGGCAGCTCTGAAGACCCCTTCTCTTCTGCGCGAGACCGCGCGGCTCGGGACGATCTTGCAGGACAGCGAGAGGCTCCACGCGCGGCTCCTTCTCTCCGGATAAACACCCGCAGCAGCGATCGCTTCGGCGCTCTGCTGGGGGGGGGGGGGGAACCCCGCGGCTCCTAGGTGAGCCGGGGAGAGCGCGCGGCGGCCGCCCCAGCCCGCGGGCGGAGGAGGGCTCGCGCCGGCCGGGTCGGGATTCCAAAGAGGCGCTCGGCCGGGATTGGCGGCGGCTCTCCTGGGGGGGCGGGGCCTCTGCGATCCCGGGGGACTCTCCCGCGAGTGACCTGAGAGGGCCCTGCTGGCTGCTGCTGCTCGGCGCAGCCGGAGCGTGTCTCGCTCTCTCTGCAAGACCTTGCACGAGCTGCGCGCCCGGGACAGTGCGGGGCACTTAGGCGGAGCGGGCACGTGCCGCTCGGCGGCTGGAGCCTCTCTCCGCATTTTTTTTGTTTTGTTTACAAAAACATTTCAGCTCCCGGCGCAGGCAGCGATGTGCCACCCGGGTTTGTGGTGCAGCCCCTTGCCCCGGATCTGAGGACACGGGGGAGAGAAGGAGACAAAGGAGTCTGTCTGAATGAACGTGCTGCTGACTTTGGGGGAGAGGAAGGAGTCGAGAGGGGGCAGAAGTGATGGCAGGGGTGTGAAAACTGCAACACCCCCGTCTTGGTGGGAGGAATCGCCCTGGCCACACATGGTTTGCCGCTCAGCCCTGGTGCTAGACTGACTTCCTCAAGTTGCATTCTCCGCTTCAACAATGGATAACTTCTTCACTGAGGTGAGGGGGAGAGGGCTGAATGGGGGAGGGGGCAGTGCTCTGCTGTAGTGATCAGCTCTTGCTAAAGAGCAGCTTTATGAGCTCTATTCCCCCCTTCTGGATTGCTTTGTTATAGGAGCCCCCCCTTCACAAATAAAAGGGGGGCAAGCTTCTCTTCCAGCTACTAGACCTCTAGGTGAACGTTTTCTGTTTTTTTGCATGGTTTAAACACATTATTTTTGCAGATCTGTCAGGGTGTGAGATTACCAAAAGAAAGTGAGATATATTTTAGAAAGTGAGATATTTTACATATCTCCTTGAAACACTCGTGGCAAAAAAATCTCCTTTAATGACAAGAGGGAGTTACTTTTAAAAGTATGAGCCTTAGCACGTCCCCAGTGCGATTGCCTCTTTCTCCACGTTGTACTGTAGGTGAGTTTCCTTTTTTTGTAGCCTGTTTGCTGTCTGTGTGGCAAACGCACTGTGTACTCTGTATTAGGTCAGCAAATGATGAGGCTTTTGGCCCACTGACTGCATCTGTGAGCTAAATGCTAGAAGAAAAGTGCCGGCTTTGCAAGATCACCCTTGTGCAGAAAGCCCACTAAAACTTTAAACAAGGACATGGCTAAATGCCTGGCTTCTCACGGAGAGGTTTGGTATTTCCTTTCGAAAACTTGTTAGCTTCCTGTGAGAGGGGTACACTAGTGACTGCAGGGGTTCGTGCACTTCACTGCGAGAATAGGAGAGGGGGGGCAAGTGGAAAAGAAAGGGATTTATTACACTTCTGTTTCCCCTGCTGACCAAGTCATAACATGGGCCAGACGTTGCTTTTTTGTAGATTGGGATAATTGCAAACGATGCAGTTTTAAGATGGTCACTTGTAATCCTGAGTTAGGTCAGTTCATGGTTGATGTTAGTTGTGCTGACAACGTTAATTTAAGAACATTAAGAATAATAAACACTTTGGGGGGACTTTGGCCTGATTCACAGAAGTGCTGAGAACTCACAGCTCTACTGCAGCCAATGGGACTTGTGAATGCTGTGCACCTTCTGAAAATGTAGACCTGATATCCCCCTCCTGCAAAGATTTTCACAGTTGCTCAACTGCAGGGTGAGTAGTGCCATTCAGATCCCTGGGACTGCTTACTGCATAAAGTTAAGCACATGTGAAAATCTTTACAAGATTAGTGCCAAGTGTGCTACTGATTGAAGACATCATGGTTGACAGTTTCACATTCACAGGTATTTAGAGCTGAAGGTAACATAGGTGAGTTTCCTACTTGCAAAATAGCTTTGGTTGCTGTTCCCTGGGCTAACAACAGATTTCAGTATTCTTGCACAGTACTTCTGCATGTAATTTTGTATTCAGAGAAGGTGATGCATGACAATTCTCCCATCTTTTTCTTTTGTTGAATGCTGTGGTTTTAGCATACTGTAGGGGGCACCCACAAATATAGTGCTTTTGACACAGTGAAATTTAATAGGAGGATAAAAAGCAATAAAAATGATACAGCTTGGACCATCACAGTGTCTTATGGACACTGAGTAAATGCTGGTAATTAAGGTTTTGAATAACTGAGGGACGTGATCCTATTTTGGATAACTGGGATAATACTAATAGAGAACAAGGGGAGGGTGTGTGTGAGTGAGTGTGAGTGAGATATTGTGATTACACTAGGACAAGGTATCTGGAGGTCTGATTTTTATTCCTATCCTAGCCACCATCTTTACGGTGACAGGTTTAAGATTAGCAGCCGTGTTACTCTGTATCCATAAATAAGAGGAGGAAGACTTGGTAGCACCTTAGAAACTAACCAGTTTATTTCAGCATAAGCTTTTGTGGGCTACTTTACTGTGAGACCTTTAGGAAGCTTCCCCCCCATTATAAAAGGACCAATCCTTTCCTACCGTGCAGTGGTGTTTGATGTCTATAATGTACTGTGACCTCAGAAGAAAGGTGCTAGAGACACAGGAAGTAGTATCATGGTGAATGGTAAAAACATAGTGTCTGCTGAAGAAGAAGGGAAAAAGCAAACAGCATGCATTTTAATATGGCTAAATGTAAATTTATACCTTCTAGGAGCAAAGAAAGTAAGCCATACCTACAAGATGAAAGACTTACTCTGTTTCCCCATCTGCTTCCCAGAGTTCAGAGAGAAGTTGTCCCTTACCTAAGGTTATGCAGGGAGTCTGACATTGCCAGAAATAGAAACTAAATCTTCTGATCTTGGCTATACTATAAAGTTGTGCTGCTTTAACTGTCCTGGTATAGTTAGAGGTACAACTCCTACTAGTGTGGATGTAGTTATATTGATGCTTTATTCTGGCATAGCTAGTCCAGTACAGGAAGTGGAATAACTATACTGTGTGACAAAGCTTTGTGCTTATCTTCGTGGATCCTGTTTCCTGGTGGATTTCACTAGCCTCAGGGAATCACTGTGACCCTCCACATAGCCCTTCTCTCTCTAGAGACAAGGTCACAGCCTATTGAGCCATTTTCATCATAAGCCAGTGAGAAGCTATCCTTCCTGGCACATTCTCCGTTGTCTCTGAATCTCAGTGATTAATTAGGGGAGGCAGAAAGGGGGGAGCCCAGGCCCACCCTCTACTCCAGGCTCCAGCCCAGGAACCCAATAGTAGCAGCTAAGATAGCTGACCTTTCAGCCACAAAACAATTCCCTGGGCTACTTCCCCACAGCAGTCCCCCCTTTTTCAAACTCCACTTCACTCTTACCTCAGGGTCTCCTTGCTTGCACTCAGTCTCACCACAACTGCCTCCCACAGCTCCTAACATCCACACCCACCTGACTAACGGAGGGTTTTAAACTGGTTTTAGCCAGCCCCTGATTGGCTTCAGGTGTCCCAATCAGGCTAGCTATTTCTGCTGCTTTCTAGAAGCTTCTTAATTGGCCCCAGGTGTCTTGATTAACCTGAACAACTGCCATTTGGTTCCAAAGGTATCAGGGATTTGTTTAGCTTGGAACTTGTGTATCTGTTCCTTAGCACTTTCCTATAGCCATCTGGCCTTACCCCATCACAACTAGTATAAGCATCTCTGTAGTAGGACTTCTGTCAGTATAACTAGTCCAGAAAAAAAAATTCACACCACTAACTGAAATAGTTATGCTAATAAAGCTTCAGGTGTAGACTGGGCCTCTATCTTCTGGTACTATGCTTCAGCCACAAAACTATCTTGTGCCCTCATGATATAGTGTCTTTCATGTTTTTGGTGCTGCTGCCATTCCTGAAAATAAAATAAAATAGCTGATCTATTTACCAGAATTGTAATTAGTCAGATAAAAGAAGGTTTTATCAAGCACTGCAAACAAGACACCTTCATATGTAAGGCAACAAAAATTATGTCATATGCCATAAGAGGGAAATTTTCAAGGTTAACTCGCAAGAATTGTGAGTGGTAAATCCTAAAGTAATGCTGGTTTTTCTAAAGAGAATAGTTCCTCATCTTTCAAAAGCTTATTTTGCGTTAAGAGCAAGTCTCTCTGTGACTTGTTTCAGCTTAACCTTGTCAAATTATCTTAAAAAGTCACCAGCCTTGATACAAAATACACTTGTTCATCCTACATGTTGATGAAGAAAAGAAATAGTGGTATTTACTTGTCCATTAGTCAAAATTACTTGCCCCGGGCAACTGATTGAGTAAAATTTTGCCAGGTTTCATTAGCATTTCAACATCTATTTATGTTAATTTGTGGTTTCTAAATGTGCCTTTGATCTCTCCTAAGAGCTTTTTCAACATATTGATATTATTTTAAAAGATCAGTAAACATAGCACCTTGGCTTTAATCTGAAGCCAAAGTCCCACCCAAAAGTATAAACATTTTTCTTTCCTTGAACTAGTGAATATGTAGGTTATATATTGAGCTCAGTACATAGTAAAGTAGCAACACATTAAGGGGCTGATCCAGCTGCCACTGAGGTCAGTGGAAGTCATTCGAGTAAGCTATTAGTTGGCTAAACTTGATTGAAACAAACATCCTGTAACTGATACCATTGAGAATTTAATTATTTGTATCCCCATTATATTAATATCCCATTGTACCACATGTATGAAAGGAGCTCTGTAAGAAAAATGTGTAGGCCTGATTCTACTTTCTTTTAACAGCAGCACAGATCAGGAGCAATCCCATTGAAATCAATGGAGTTAAAAACTGGTATGAGTACAGAACATATATATTACCTTATTTCTTTAAAAAAAATAAAAGTTACAGCATATGTCCATGATCCCTGCATATTACCAAACAAGTCTCTGTTTGTGTTCTCAAAATATTGCAGGCCAAGTTAGTCGCAAAACTCTCCTTGCTATGGAACTGTTGTAGCCTAGCAAACAGGCACTATGGGAAAAACATACCCATTGTTGCCTCCTTGTATTCTTTTCATAAGTGCCTAGATAATGATAGGTGCTAATTGTAACCAGCTCTTAATAGATTTTGTTACTCACTGGAGCGAACACATCAAGCAATTGCCTAATTATATTAATGCGTGTGTGCGTTACAGAAAAAATACATTCTTGTTGGCACTTGTCTGTTTAAACAAGATCTGGAATCCTGACTGAGTGTTGGGAAGTTCATGCTACTCAGCTGACATACTCACTTCAAACTGATTTTTAGGAGTGAAAAACCTGAAGGCATTAAACTCACAATTGAGTTTCTGTTTCCTTACCATCTACCTTCGTTAGGCAGTGCTGTAACAAGAACTTGTGTCTGGTCTTCCATAGAAGCCTTTTCTCTTTTTCCAGGGGTTTATAACTCAGCCGTATAAAAGTTGCTTCAGGGAGAAAACTAGTCTAGAAGGTCTCAGTGCAGGAACTCCTCCCCCACCCCCTTCTAAATCCAGTTAAAGTTATACTTTAAATAGTTTCTTTCTTAAAGTTCTGTAATTAAAAATTGATTTTGATTTTAAAATACTTTTTCAGGCTGCTGGTTAGGACCTTTGTTTATTTGAAAGAAATGGATTGGTTAGGTTATTAACTTTCACTGACCATGTACAGAATGTATTTTCATATTCTTTTAAAAATTGTCTGTTAACATCTTAAGGATCTATGTTAAGCAAATCCATATTTTTTATCATTTTAATTCTTAATAGAGCCATTATGATGCATTCAAGAAGACAGCCCAAATATTTCCCACATATATAGCCAACTGGTTAAACAGACTGGCCCAAGAGGAGACATTCTCATCTTTTAGCTGAGGTAGGAGGGGATAAGGCCAGGAGAAAGTTGCTTTCCATAGCATTCATCCACTTCTGACCCATGACGATTTTTCAATATAGAACTTGTCAGTGCTGACCCAATGCTCATTCATATCATGCGAGTCCCCTCTTGGGATGCAGCAGAGGTTCCTGAGGAAGTGATGGCTATCATGAGGGCCAAAGATGCGCAGAGAATGGCCTTCCCTTTCTCATGGAAGTTGCATGGGATTCCCTTAGGCTCACAAGAAAACTCTGTGCTCCTGCTGTTTCTTTAGTGGCCTTGTGTGGCCACATCCCCTTGAGTAAATGTAGGCTGGGGGGCAGAAACACTGTGGCCTAGGCAGTTGAGAGACTGATGAGTAGGAGACTGAGAAACTTCACACGCACCAGGCTGTATTTCCCTGATTATGCCAAACGGTTCCAAACATAGCACGTTTCCTTGAAAGAAAAACAGAACATGTTAGCCAAAGTAGGCCCAATCCTGCAACTTCTCCACATAGCCATTGATTTCAGTGGGACTTACACATACAGAAAAACTGAAAGATGGGACCTAATTGCTGTTATACCAAAAACTCTTTAAAAAGATAGTCCCAAAGGACTGTTTTCCCTAATTCTTGCAACTCCTGGGCCTATGCTGGCCTCTACCCTGGACCCTAAAGGCACTGCAGCCATCTGAAGGGGAGAATGCTTCTTTGTGCAGGAACAGCGTAGGGCTACCTTTGCAGGGCTACCCTTTGCAGACTTCGGCACAGAGGATGGCCTGGGTAATAGAGGGGGAATCTTCTGTGTAGCACAGCATAGAATGAGTCTGTGTGTTTAATTAAAAATATTTATGTTAGTTGACCTGTACTTTTACACCAATGGTTCCTAGCCCCATGATAGAACAGAGAAGTTGTTTCAGGATACTTTGGACCCCCTCTTATTTAGCCACAAAGAAAAAGAGGATGATCACGATTCCCCTGAATCTGTTTGTGGAATCTCTCACCCGCCCCCGATTGAGAGCCCGTGCAGTGGCCCAAACAACTGCAAATAGGCTGTCTACTTGCACATTACCAAGATTATATTATAAATTGTTTAATAGAATATTTTACGTGCATGTGGAGATCAAATGCCTTTCATTCCAGATGATCACCCACCATTTCACTAACTACATATGCAACTAAAATGCAGCCACTACTAGGCAGAAGAGCAGCTGGAGATGAGATTGGAAGTTGCAGATGAAAATATAGCAAGTACAATAGCTATTTTTCTAAATGAAAGTGTCCTGCAAGTGGGCCAAGTATATTTGTTGCTTTTTCCATCCAGAAACAACTTGAAGGGCTGAAAAGATTTACTCTGGAGATGTTAAGTGAGGTGCAACGTGTACAAGAGGCCACCCTTATAAAGCAATTTATTTATTTTCTAAAAAAAAGCCAGTAATTTATCAAAATAAGTCATCTGTATACTTCATTGACCAATGACGGGTGGTTTATCATTATTTTATTATCTGTTGAAAATGTAATCCAACACCTGTTGGATTACAGAGTGAGAATTTCAATGCCCATCTATGTGGGGAAACAGAGCTCATAGGTCTGTTTTACCCTTTACCATGCTAGTAGAAATCACTTGAAAAGAGTGGTTTTCGGCTCTTTGGAGCTAAGAAAGCATTATCTAAAATGTTATATTTAGCTGACAGGTTCCATGGGCTTTCAGTGGATTTGCTGCCCCATTATGGCACAGATGGTGGGGCACCTCATCAATAATTACAATGTTAATTAGGTCAGTCCTTCAGTAGATTGTACTGTCATTGTAAAATTCTTTCTGAATTCTAGGTTTATGCTTGATGAAAGCCTATTAGTTTTTCATGTAGCTCTTAAATTATTTAGCTTTAAAAGGTGTCTCCATGCAAACTGATACTTCTGGATCTCTGTATAAACTACTGCAGTTTCATGGAACAAACAAACAGTTCCAGTCCCTTGTAAGTGTATGAGTGTGTGTTTTTGTTTGTTTGTATTTTCAATATGTGGCTAGACAAATGTTGATATTATTGTATTAGAAACTAACATTCTGTATTTGTTCAGCTTCTTTTTGTAGAACTCTGTAAGAAGGTTCCAGTGGCTGGCAACATTCAGCAGATAAAACTGGCCACAAGGGCTGTACTTTCCTTAGTGAATCATAGTTCCCGCTTGTGGTCTGAGCAGAGACATAGTTCTGGGTGGAGTCATGGATAAAGGGGTAGGAGATGAGGAAGTCTTTATGAATCTATAGATGGCTGGGGGAAAAATATTACCACCCTTCAGCTATTGATTCTAGCCACTTCTGCGTATGTACTTAGAGTCTCTTGTAAAGTGTTCAAGGCTTGTCATTCCAGACCGATCACAGTTTCAAATTCCAGGGAAAGGGTCATGGTTTGGGTGTTACAATAAGCATCAGGATGAGTAGGAACAAAGGCAGCAGTTTTGATTGAGCTCATATCCATTTATTTTTTGTGTGTGTTCTAATTTTTGGCTGAGTGAAATATAGTTAAGTTTTACACTGAGTACCCCTGAATAGTAAGAATAAAGGTATGTAATAATGGATGAGAACATAAGAACGGCCATACTTGGTCAGACCAAAGGTCCATCTAACCCAGTATCCTGTCTTCTAACAATGGCCAGTGCCAGGTGCTTCAGAGGGTATAAACAGAACAGGTAATCAAGTGATCCATCCTGTCGCCCATTCCCAGCTTCTAGCAAACAGAGGCTACTGTCCATCCTGGCTAATAGCCATTGAATTTATGAATTTACTGGCTAATAGCCATTGAACTTATAAATTTACTATCCTCCATGAATTTATCTACTGGTAGTTCTTTTTTTGAATCCTGTTATAGTCTTGGCCTTCACAACATCCTCTGGCAAGGAGTTCCACAGGTTGACTATGCAGTCTATGGAAAAAAATGCTTCTTCATTGTTTTAAACCTGCTGCCTATTAATTTCATTTGGTGACTCCTAGTTCTTATGTTATGAAAAGGAGTAAACAACACTTCCTTATATACTTTCTCCACACCAGTCATGATTTTATAGACCACTATCATATCCCCCCCACTCCTCTCTTTTCCAAGCTGAAAAGTCCCAGTCTTATTAATCTTTCCTCATATGGCAGCTATTCCGTACCCCTAATAATTTTTGTTGCCCTTTTCTGAACCTTTTCCAATTCCAACGTATCTTTTTTGAGATGAGGCCACCAGATCTGCAGGCAGTATTCAAGATGTGGGCATACCATGGATTTATAGAGAGGCAATTTGATATTTTCTGTCTTACTAGCTATCCCTTTCTTAACGATTTCCAACATTCTGTTTGCTTTTTTGACTGCCGCTGCACATTGAATGGATGTTTTCAGAGAATTATCCACAATGACTCTAAGATCTCTTTCTTGAGTGGTAACATCTAATTTAGACCCCATCATTTTATATGTACAGTTGGGATTATGTTTTCCACTATGCATCACTTTTGCATTTATCAACATTGAATATCATCTGCCATTTTGTTGCCCACACCCCCAGTTTTGTGAGATCTGTTTGTAACTCTTTGCAGTCTACTTGGGACTTACCTCCCTTGAGTAGTTTTGTGTCATCTGCGAATTTTGCCACCGCATTATTTAACCTTTTTCCCAGATCATTTATAAATATGTTAAATAGGACTGGTCCCAGTACAGACCCCAAGGGGACACCACTATTTACCTCTCTCCATTATGAAAACTGACCATTTATACCTGCCCTTTGTTTCCTATCTTTTAACCAGTTACCAATCCCATGACAGCTTATTTTGCTTAAGAGCCTTTGGTGAGGGACCTTGTCAAAGGATTTCTGAAATCTAAGTACACTATATCCACTGGATCCCCCTTGTCTACATGCTTGTTGACCCCCTCAAGGAATTCTAGTAGATTGATGAGGCAGGATTAAAAAACATGTTTACTTACCCCCCCCAACAAATTATGTTCATCTTGATGTATGACAATTTTGTTCTTTGCTATAGTTTCAACAAGTTTGCCCAATACTGAAGTCAGGGTTACTGGCTTGTAATAGCTGGGGTCACCTCTGGAGCCCTTTTTAAAAATTGGCATCATATTAGCTATCCTCCAGGCATCTGGTACAGATGCTGATTTAAATGATAGGTTACAAACTACAGTTCTGCAGTTTCACATTTGAGTTCCTTCAGAACTCTTGGGTAAATACCATCTGGTCCTGGTGACTTACCAGTTTTTTTTCCAAAACCTCCTTATCTGGGACAGCTCCTCAGATTTGTTATCTAAAAAGAATGGCTTAGGTTTGGGAATGTCCCTCACATCCTTGTCCATGAAGACCAATGCAAAGAATTCAGTTAGTTTCTCCGCAGTGGCCTTATCGGTCTTCAGTTCTGTTTCAGCATCTCGATTGTCCAATGGCCCCACTATTTGTCTAGCAGGCGGTCTTTTGCTAGTTGTTCTTCAAATTCTTTTTTGGCCTTCCTCCTTATAGTTTGTGACAGATCGCCTTCTCGCCCCCACGTCACAAACAGGCAGGCAGGCAACTCTTCTGTGGCTCCCAACAGTGCTCTTTATTCACAGTGCAAGCCCCACCACCAATATACAACTCTATACAGTTCAGCTTTGCCAGGCCTCTAGCCTCAGCTCTCTCTCGCTCTCCCCTCCACACTACCACCACCATGGGCTTCCTTCCTGGCAGGCTTTTATTCCCCCGGGGAGGCTGCCAGGTGCAACCCATAAGGCTGATTACTCTGCAGCCCAGGTGGCTGATTAGGCTTCTCTGCAAGGGGGTTTGCAGAGGGTTTTTCTCCCTCTTAGAGGGGCGGCAGGCTGGGTCAGGCCCACCCTGCCGCAATTTTTACATTTCATTTGCTAGAGTTTATGCTCCTTTCTGTTTTCCTCACTAGGATTGAACTTTCCCTTTTTAAAGAATGCCTTTTTGTCTCTCACTGCTTCTTTTACTTTGTTGTTTAGCACTTTTTTTGGTTCTCTTACTATGTTTTTTACTTTGGGGTATATATTTAATTTTAGCCTCTATTATGGTGTCTAAAAGTTTGTATGCAGCTTGTAGGGATTTCACTTTTGGCACTGTACCTTTTAATTTTTGTTTAATTAACTTCCTCATTTTTGTGTAGTCCCCCTTTCTGAAATTAAATGGTTCAGTGTTTGGCTGCTGTGATGTTTTCTCCACCTCAGGGATTTTAAATTTAATTATGTTATAGTCACTGTTACCCAGTGGTCCAGTTGTAATGTCCCTGTGCACTTCACAGTCACTATCACCAGCCTGGTCAGGTGGTTGGTAATGTATTCCTACTGCTATATTCTTATTATTCGAGCAAGGAATTGATATCTATAAAGATTCTATGGTAGTTTGGTTCATTAATGATTTTTACTTCATTTGATTCTACGCTTTCACATATAGGGCTTGTCTTCACTACCCGCCAGATCGGCGGGTAGCAATCGATCTGTTAGTGATCGATTTCTCGCGTCTGGTGAAGAAGCGAGAAATCGATCTCCCGCGGCGCCCCCGTCGACTTTGGAACTCCAGCTCGCCGAGAGGCGCAAGCTGGAGTCGACGGGGGAGCGCGCCGCCGTGAGGACGGCAGGTAAGTCGGCTGGAGATATACAGACTTCAGCTACGTGATTCACATAGCTGAAGTTGCGTATCTGCAGTCGATCCTCCCCGCCCCCCAGTAAAGACCAGCCCATAGTGCCACTCCTGCACCAGCACAACCTGTTCTACCCTTCCAATATATTTTGTACCCTGGTATTACTGTGTCCTACTGATTATTTTCATTCCACCAGGTTTCTGAGATGCCTAATATATGACTATCTTCATTTAATACGAGGCACTCTAGTTCACCGATCTTATTATTTAGACGTCTCACATTTGTATGTAAGCACTTTAAAAGCTTGTCACATTTTTGCTGTCTGCCATTACATGATGTAATTGAATGGGACTTTTTTCATTTGACTGTTTCTCATCAGATCCTACCCTTATTTTGTCATCTTCCATCCTCTCCTCCTTACTAGGGCCTGGTCTACACTACGTGGTAAAGTTGAATTTATCCACATTAAATCAATCCTTGCACTTTGGCGTCCTCACTACGATGCCATTTAGGTCGACCTAAAGGATCTTTAAATCGATTTCCAAACTCCTGCCCGACAAGGGGAGTAGCACTGAAACTGACATTTCTGGGTCGAACTAGCATTAGTGAGGATGCAATTCAATGGTATACCTTTCATGGAGGGAGGTGCGAGTGACGAGGAAAGGATAGGACATAGGTCCTGCTAGGGCAGCGGTTCTCAAACTATTGAGAACCGCAACCCTTTTTTCCTTTCTTCCTCGGTGCAGTGGGCCCTTGTATGTCTGCTGAAAAGCCACCAAATTGAATACTTCCGCATTCGGCGGCTATTTTTGGTGGACATGCCGAGTGTTCCTGAAATAGCTCAGCATGTCCACCAAAAAGCCACCGAATGCAGAAGTGATCAATTCAGTGGCTTTTCAGCAGCGCAAGGAGATTGCGACCCCTCGGGAGGCAGCCACTGACCCCCAAGGGGTTGCAACCCCCCCGGTTTGAGAACGGCTGTGCTAGATGCTAGTGACGAGAAGTGCAAACCAAAAACCCCGAGACTGTTTTTGCCCCCATCATGCAATGGTGGCTTTAACCAGAATTCCAAAGGGGCCATGGGGACTGCGGGCACTGTGGGATACCTACCCACACTGCGCCGCTCTGAGAGTCGACACTAGCTGTAGAACTATGAACGTGATCCACTGAATTAGCCTGCTTATTGGGTACACACACAATCGAATGTATACCATCGGCTTTCCTAATTCGAACTCTAGAAAGTCAACATTGTCTTGTAGTGTAGACAAGGCCTAGGACATAGAGAATCTCCATTAATAGAGCTTTCCCTGAGGATCTGTCCGAACCACGTGCTCCTCTGCACCTGTTGGATTCTCCCCAGCCCTTAGTTTAAAAACTGCTTTATAACCTTTTTAAGTGCCGGCAATCTGGTTCCACTTTGGCTTAGGTAGATCCCATCCTTCCTGTTTGGATTCCCCATTTCCCAAAAGTTCCCCCAGTTCCTAATAAATCTAAACCTCTCCTCTGTACACCATTGTTTCATCCACGCATCGAGACCCTGCAGTTCTGCCTGTCTAGCTGGCCCTGTGTGTGGAACTGGCAGCATTTAAGGCAATGCTATCATGGAGGTCCTGACTTCAGTCTCTTAACTAGCAAGCCTAAATTTGGCTTTCAGGACCTATCTCCTATCCTTTCCTACGTCACTGATACCTACATGTATCATGACCACCAGCTCCTCCCCAGCACTACACATAAGTCTATCTAGATGTCTCGAGAGATCCACAACCTTCGCACCAGATAGGCATGTCACCATGCAGTTTTCCCAATCATCACAAACCCAGATATCTATGTTTTTAGTGATTGAATCTCCCATAATGATTACCTGTCTCTTCCTTATAACTGGAATCCCCTGCCCCTCTCAGTGCAAGAGGATACCATGACATCACCTGAAAGGAGGGTCCCAACTATGGAATCGTTTCCCTCTGCTTCAGTTGGATGTTCTCCTTACCTGAGACTTTGATCCTCCTCAACAGCACAAGGGCAGTCAGAGCGGGGTTGGCCCTGTTCTACTGTGTCCCAGAAAGTCTCACCTTTGTACCTCTCCGTCTCCCTTCAGTTCAGACACTCTGGTCTCCAAAGTCCATAAATGGTCTGAGGGCTAGGAGCTCCTTGCACCAAATGCACACATACCCATGTGGCAGGTAATCATACCTGTTGCTGGACTTCTGCCTGTATTCTCTTTTTACTCCTGCAGTTTGTTCATTTGTTGATGTTTTGTTTTTATTAGGGGTGTTCTTGGGCTTTAAGTTTAAAGAATGTTAAGTGTCTCTAGCGCCCCCCCCTCCATCCTCCTTTTTAAAGCCCGAGTCTTCTTGAGTAGCCCCACCCCTGGTTAAGGGTTGATGGCTACAGTACAACTCCGACAACCCCTCCATTAAAACAGGTTTACAACATTTTCATTATTGTAGAAAAGCTGCTAAATAACTTTGGCACCCTGCAGTTTAAAGTGACCTTTCAAAGTTTGGGAGTAAAATGAGAACTGATACTGTGATACAGAGTAGAAGATAATTTTAAGTGCATCCATGCTAAGGAAGGTATTCAAATGCTGAGTGGTCTGTAATATACTAGGGCATTATCCATGTTTGGGAAGAGGGGGACAAAACTTCTATCTAGTCTGCAGTATTTCTAAAGATACCATTTAAAGATAGCATAGAAACAGGATTAATTTGATTGGCTTCATCATAAATTCAAAGGTGAAGATTTTTAACAATGAGGGTAATTAACCATCGGAACAATTTACAGACATTGTGGTGGTTTCTCTGTCCATTTTAAAACCAAGATACGCTCTAGTGGAAAGAGGAATGAACTCAGGGAAATCCTATGACCAGCGTTATAAAAGAGGTCAGACAATTGTCCTTCTGACATTATAATATATTAATCATTTGTATTCAGGACAAGTCCCTCAAAATGGGAGAAATCTGGATTATTTATTGTTGATTTGATCTAAGATTAGTTACAATTGGGGAGGGAAGAATGAAGAAAGGGAAAAAACCAAGGTTACCAATTAACATCAGCTTGGGCTTGATTTGATCTATCGTGTCTATTTAGATCATAACATATTACCATATGATGGCTGTCCAATGGGATTGGTGATCACTGTTCAGTTTCCCTTGGACAGGTGTCCATGTTAAACAAATCGCAATGACTGAGTGGGCAGGGACACTGAATTATCCTACATTCAGTCTCCTATTAACAGCAAACTATAAATTAGATAAAAGGTTCCCCACAGTCACTAATGCTTTGGTTAAATAACTGTTGTACAAATTCTGTTCAAAGAGGGAAAATATTGATTATGAATTGATGCTGATAGTTTCTAAAAGGCTTGGACACCCTTTCTGTACTTGCTGTTTGAAAGAATTCAGAAATGTAGTGAATTTAGGGCTGGATAACTTGATAGTCTGAGTAGGCCTGCTCACAACACATAAATACAGGCATGCTGAATTAGAGCCTAAATTAGGGCATTATAGTATCTTGTACCACCTAGTCCTCTCCAGGGCACCCTAGCAAAAGATATATTTTATCAATGCCCTGTGACATCTAGCAGTCTGCCACACATCAAACTTTATTAGAGTTTAGTGCTATGTTCCTCCTAATAAAAAACTTGTTTGTGTATATTCAGATATAGCTTATAGCTAAATTAAACTTGTTTAGAGGGGTATTCTGCCTGCTTCCAAGGACAGAGATGTCAGATTTCAGAAGCATGTGATCCTTATCCAATGGAGATTCTTTCATTAGAGTTTTCTTCAAGTAAGTTCATTATAGTTCACACTGGCATAAGGAGTTCTTCCAATCACAGATGGGTTCAGATGGGTAGGTTAATTGCAGCACAATCTTTTATAGGTAACAGTATTACGTTTTGTGTGTGTGTGTGTGTGTGTGTCTGTGTGTGTCCCTCCCTCCCACAAAGAAAGAAAAAGGGTATGCAGGAGGGAGTGGAGTTTTGCAGCATGCCCCAGGAGTCTGAGTAAGATTCCTTTTCAGACATATGATCCCAATAAAGGGCTATGCTCAATATATATAACACCTTTTTAAAGCTAATGACTCAGGAAATATTAGGCTTGTTTGAATGGAGTCAAATTCATTTCCTTTTTATCTTCTTCTTGAAAACCATCCACCCTCATTTCCTTTCCTGAATAATAGCACAACACTAAAACGACTAAGGACAAAACTTTCAAAAGTGCTCCTGATTTTGGTGCCTGCTTGGAGCTAGCTAAGGACTGATTTAAAGAAGCGCCAAATACAGACACTCCCCGACTTATGCAAGAATTCCATTCTGGAACGCCTTCCCTAAGTCAAATTTTGCATAAGACGGGAACGTATTTCCGACCATTACACACACAAAGATCCCTCCTGTTTCTAGCTTATGGAGCTTTTTCTGGAAGCACGGCTTTGTGTAACTCAGATTTCTGTAAGTTGGGGGCGTCTGTACCTGCAGCTGTCACTTTAACTGGAGTAGCGAGTGCTCAGCACTTCAGAAAATCAGATTCAACCCAGAATCCTGTATGCCATCTTCCATATTCCCATTACTTCTTTCATCATTTAGAGCATCATTTCTCAAACTCGGGTCCACAGACCTCGGGGGGTTGTTGAGGGTACCTCGGGAGAGTGAGGGGGGGTCTATGGGCCCCACTGATCAACTCCTCCCTCTCCCTCCCAATGCCTTCTGCACACTAAAAGTCCGGTGGGGCTAAGGCAGGCTTCCTACCTGTCCTGGCTCCATGCATGTCCCTGAGGACCTTGGGGAAGAGGGGAAGGATGTCTCCATGTGCTGGCCCTGCTCTGAGTGCCGATTTTGCAGCTCCCGTTGGTTGGGAACTGCAAGACCACCTGCCCAACTCCACCTAGTAGCTGCTGCCAGAGGGATGTGCACGCAAAATCCCCTCCCAGAGCCTGCACCCAAACTCCTTCCCAGAGTCCTCAACCTCACCTGCACCTCCTCTCGCACCCAAACTCCCTGCCCAACCTGGTGAAAGTGAGTGAGGTGGAGGAGAGAGAGCGGGGATGGAGTGAACAGAGAAGGGGCAGGGCAGCTGCATGGCCTCAGGGAAGGGGGCAGGGCAAGGGCTGAGTGGGAGGGCGTGGCAGTCCCTGAAAAATTTAAAATCAAAATGGGGGTCCCTCGGGTGGCTAAAATTTGAGAACCGCTGATTTAAAAAATGCTCAGTCCATGAAGTTTCTTTACGTTCAGGTATCCAGATTCAAATGTATCAAGTATGTTATATGACTGGATAAAAAAGGTTTCTATTGTCTATCTTCCAACTTGCACACTTTTGTATTGTATGTAATGTGCATGTTCCTGTTCACATTGAAGTTCATAACAAAATTCCTCTTGACTTCAGTGGAAACAGAATCAAACCTTACAACTGTGTTTAGTGAAGTCAGTCTTTTTCCTTTTTTTTCATGAATCTCCTCATGCGTTTCATCTGTTATACTTCAGAAGAGTATTTAGTCCCATTTTGTAAATATTAATTGGTTAGCATATGATTAAAATCCTTATTTAAGATGCATGTACTTTTAAAATTAAATTACTGTTGTCAGGAAAAATCAAGTAATTGTTTTATGTATCTCTCTTTAGTTAATGGCAACAAATTGAACCGGGGGAGTGGTAATTGCAATTTGACCAGTTTTCCTTCACTGGGTAATATAATGAATAGCATATCTTGGAATGGGATATTTATGTACTCCAGAAAAAAGCCAAGCTTGCAGAATTGTGGAGTTCAGGTCAGTTCAAGAAGTGGTAGAGTCTAGTTCAAACTTCTAGTCTTGTTTGTCTCGGTGTTTTTTTTTACTTAATATAAACTGTAGTTTTGTGATAGGTTTCATGTTTACCTACTCATTAGAGCTTTTTGTTGATATGCATGATGAATAGTTTGCTTTCTGTGTTTTGAGATGTAGAACACATTTATTTATTTTTTTCATAGAGAAGACCAGTGTGCCTTTTATGGCAAAGCTGGCATTTCCTGTTTCTTTTCAAAGTGTATACCAGGAAGAATATCCGATGAAGTGAGCTCTTTGTTTTTTAAAGTCTGAGCATCATATTCTGCCATGTGATACTTAATAGTCTGTTTTCAAGAATAAACAAGTTGTGGGGCTGTTTGTCTATGCTGCGTAGCATAATTTGTGCAGCTGCTTTCTTTTCATGATTTTTTTTTTCTATTTTCAATATTTTACACTCCATATCTGAAAATTTATAACAGATGGCAGGCAGTTCTTGGGGCTAAGGAGGCTTGGGGGATGTGGAGGTTGTGTTTTTAATCTTATAGTTATACATCAGTTTCAGCAAAGAATGGTTTTATTACTATTAATTTTTTACATTGCAACACTGAAAGCCAAATTCTAATCTCAGATGTGTATCATCATTATGATAGAACAGCCACAAAATCTGCATTGCTCATTCAGCTCCCAAATCATCTGGGTCTGTTCTCTGGGCTTTTGTGAGGGAGCACAAGAAGAATGTAATGTAGCTCTCTTTGGGTATGGCTAGACTGAAGATTGTAGCGTGTTTATTTGTAGCGCTTCCCAATGTAGCGCAATTGGTATCCCGCTAGAGACTGTACAAATTGAAACTTTGTAGCGCAAAATAATGGCTACATTTGTGGTGCTTCTGCCGGCAGTAGCACTTGCGGGATAGGGCAGGTATCCCAGCATTCAGCTGGGTGCAACGTGTTTTGCAAAGGAGGGGGGCAAGAGGGAACTGGGAAGTTGTTCACAGGGAGATGAGATCTGGCTGTCAGTTACTTTTCCTTAGCGAAAACTGACAGGCTGTCTATTTCAGACACACAGCCCCGTCCGCAAGCATTTTCACTGGTTATTTGCTATGTTAGTTGTTAGAGAGAAACTGCAAAGCTACTTCCGCCTTTATAAAAACAAAACCTCACGTCATTTGCCTTACATGGCAAGTTCATTGTCTTTAATGGCTTGCTGATGGCCCTCAATGGGTTGCTGATAGCTTTCCATGGCTTGGAGGCATGCAAGAGATCCGATGGGTGTCCACATTCCCATCCTTGCGCTACAACGTTAGCGCAAAAAGGCTTATCCCTCTCGAAAAGGAGGTTTAACACTTGCGCTGTAAAAGGGGAGTCCTTGCGCTAAATCTCCCTTTGAAGTGTGTTCGGTAGGAAAATTATAGCGCTAAAGGAGGGTTTTGGCGGTGCAAAGCGCCAGTCTAACCATGGCCTTTATGTTGAGCTGATGATTACCATGCTGCTGCACATGTGTAATTGGCTACCTCCTCTTTTATATTATGAGGGCAGGGGCACAAATCAGTGCGCGGTGCAAGGACAGAAGGTTAAATCCAATTAAATGTGACATTCCTAACATGCTTGCTAGCTTTCCAGATGCTCTTGTTAAAGGCTTGAGCCTTAGCTCTCCGATGTTCTAAGGGCTTGATTACACTGGCACTTTATAACACTATAATACTTCCAGGAGTGCTATAACTCCCTACCCGTCCAGACTGGCGAGGCATGTATAGCGCTATAAACCCACAGTTATACCGGTCCTGGTAATCCTCCCTTCCCCGAGGATTAACAGCTATTGCGTATTGACTGCTTCGTATTATCTCCGGTGTGAATGGGTATTAACACTTCAAGGGCTTTAAATGATCTCTGGAGACGCCCCAAGCCATTTAAGGCAATTGATGTCTCTTCCCTTTGTTTTGAACTGGACTGGAGGAATGCGGAAGTATGTTTTCAGAGTTTCTCTCTTAACTCGGCAGATAAGTAATGCAAATGTTTACGTAGGGAGCCTTTGTGACAGAGAAGACTAGCAGGTTTTGTATTTCAGAGGAAACTTGCTGACAGGCTCTCCGAAGGATGAAAAACCACTCGCTCTCTCCCTCCACATACACACAACATGTTCCCCCTCACCCTCTTCGTTTGAAAAGCACGTTGCACCCAGCTGAATGCTGGGATAGCTGCCCATAATGCACCACTCCCCATGCTGCTGCAAGTGCCGCAAATGTGGCCATGCTGTACTGCTGGCGGGTCTCAGTGTGGACATGCTATCGCGCTATCCATATAGCTGTATACGAGGACAGGTATAACCAAAACCGCGATAAAGCTGTAAGTGTAACAGTTATTGAAGTCTTAAGTGGCAAATTGTTCATCACCTAGCACATTGTGAGTGCCGCTGCGGCTTGCAGCTTCCTTATGATCTAGTGTTCCGAAAGATGCATACGTCATGCACGTTTCTAGGCCAGCCTGCAGTAATGTGATCCACAAGTGCTTGGAGAACCATAGCGAAATACCCCTTCCAATTAAAGTACTCGGAGCCTAGGTGGGCTGGTGTCAGTATTGGAAAGTGCGTCCCATCCAATGCCTCTCCGTAGTTAGGAAACCCATTTGTGCAAGGTTTAAGATTAGCAGCTGTGTTAGTCTGTATCTGTAAAGAAAACGAGGAACACTTGTGGTACCTTAGAGACTAACCAGTTTATTTCAGCATAAGCTTTTGTGGGCTATAGCCCACTTCATCGGATGCATAGAATGGAACACACAGAAGTAAGATGCATTTATATACACAGAAAGTAAAAAAAAGTTAGAAATTATCATACCAATTCTAAGAGGCTGTTTAATTTGGATGAGCCATTATCAGCAGGAGAAAAAAAAAACCTTTTGTAGTGATAATCATGTGGATCTGTCTCTGACAGTTGACAAAAACATGTAAAGGAAACTTAACTAGGGAAATAGATTCAATTAGTGTAATGACTAAGCCATTCACAGTCCTTGTTTAACCTTTGGTTGATAGTGTCCAATTTGTAAATTAATTCCAGTTCATCAGCTTCTTGTTGGAGTCTGTTTTGGAAGTTTTTCTGTTTTAAAATTGACACTTTCAAATCTTTAATAGAATGGCCAGTGAGATTGAAGTGTTCTCCTACTGGTTTTTGAATGTTTTGATTCCTGATGTCAGATTTGTGCCATTTATTCTTTTGTGTAGAGACTGTCCGGTTTGGCCAATATACATGACAGAGGGGCATTACTGGCACATGATGGCATATATCACATTGGTAGATGTGCAGGTGAATGAGCCTTTGATGGTGTGGTTGATGTGATTAGGCCCTATGATGGTGTCAGTTGAATGGATACGTGGACAGAATTGGCATCGGGCTGTTTTACAAGGATAGGCTCCTGGGTTAGTGTTTTTGTTGTGTGGTTTCTGGTGAGTATTTGTTTCAGGTTGGGGGGCTGTCTGTAAGCGAGGACTGGTCTGTCTCCCAAGATCTATGAGAGTGAGGGATCATCTTTCAGGATAGGTTTTTAGGTCTTTGATGATGCGTTGGAGAGGTTTAAGTTGGGGGCTGAAGGTGACGGCGAATAGTGTTCTGGTTTTGTCTTTGTTGGGCCTGTCCTGTAGTAAGTGGCTTCTGGGTACTCTTCTGGCTCTGTCAATCTGTTTTTTCACTTCCCCAGGTGGGTATTGTAGTTTTAAGAATGCTTGGTAGAGATCTTGTAGGTGTTTGTCTCTGTCTGAGGGATTGGAGAAAATGCGGTTGTATCTTAGAGCTTGGCTGTAGACAGTGGATCGAGTGGTGTGTTCTGGATGGAAGTTGGAGGCATGTAGGTAAGTATAGCAGTCACTAGTGTGACAGGGTGGCTCCTCGGCTCCCCTGACTCAAGTCTTTCTGGGGCTCCGGCGCGGCCCTAACGCTCTAGCTAGGCTGCACCAGGCCCGGTTTTCAGCTGCCCCTTAGCAGTCTCTCTCTCTCTCTCTCTCTCTCTCTCGCAGGGTCAGGCTTCTGCTGGCTAGGGGGAATTAACTTCCCCCTGGGAGGGACCCCTTGTCCTCCTCCCCTGCGCGCTAGCAGTCTCTGTCCCTGCTTCCTCCAACTCACTCCTCAAACTCCCACATCCCTCTCTGGGGAGGAGTCTCTTTAAAGGGCTCTGACAACCTCCTTAATTGGGCTCAGCTGACCCTGCTCCTGCCAGTGGTAGCTTTGCCCAGCTGGACCCAATTACCCTGTAGTAACCCTTTTCCCTACCAGTCTCTCTGGCAGCTGCCTGCCCTGGGTCTATCACACTAGGTTTCCGGTATAGAGTGGTGTGTATGTGACCATCATTTATTAGAACAGTTGTGTCTAGGAAATGGACAACTTGTGTGGATTGGTTCAGGCTGAGGTTGATGGTAGGATGGAAATTGCTGAAATTATGGTGGAATTCCTCAAGGCTTTTTTTCCATTGGTCCAGATGATAAAGATGTCATCAATATAGCGCAAGTAGAGTAGGGGCATTAGGGGATGAAATCTAAGGAAGTGTTAAGTCTGCCATAAAAATGTTGGTGTACTGTGGGGCCATGCTGGTACCCATAGCAGTTCCGCTGACTTGAAGGTATATATTGTCTCAGGCACATTACCCAGAGTCATGGTGGTTCTGAGCAGAATGTGATTAATGGCCCTGCAAACTTGTATCAATATGATTCCAACGGTCAACTTTCCCACTCCAAACAGGTTAGCGACTGATCGGTAGCCGTCTGGGGTCACCAGTTTCCAGATTGCAGTAGCCACCCGCTTCTCCATTGGCAGGGCAGCTCTCAATCTCGTGTCCTTACGCTGCAGGGCAGGTGTGAGCTCCTCACACAGTCCCATGAAAGTGGCTTTTCTCATCTGAAAATTCTGCAGCCACTTCTTGTCATCCCAGACTTGCATGACGCTGTGATCCCACCACTCAGTGCTTGTTTCCTGAGCCCAAAATCGACGTTCCAAGGTGGTGAGCATGTCCATGAATGCCACGAGCACTCTCATGTCATATGCATTACACAAGTCAACATCATCATCTGATTCCTCACTGTCCGTTTGTAGCTTAAGGAGTAACTTGACTGCCAAACAGACAGCCTCTTTCTCCCAACAACTGATGAGGTCCAGCACCTCGCTATTGCTCCACGCTGGAGATCGCCTATTGCGAGGAGGCATGGCGCGTGGAGTCATGGCAAAGCAAAATGGTCACCTGCAAAGATTCCCTGAAGAGCACTCCACGCCTGGCTGGAGCAAACAGGAAGAGGATTTTCAAATTTCCCTGGAAATTTAAAGGGCGGGTCTGACATATGGTCACCTGAGGACAGGACAAAAGAGTTTGAAAGTGATGACCAGAATGGCTCGAACGGGAATTATGGGCCAGGCTGGAGGCCAATTAATGCGCATTGGGTGTCCACATTCACGCCGTAGCGCTACAGTGGGAGCGCTACAGCTCTTATTCCCCATGCGGAGGTGGATTACCAGTAGTGCTATAAACTTGGATTTATAGTGCTCTACGTGCCTCGCCAGTGTGGATGGGTAGGAGGTTATAGCGCTCCCGGCAGCTTTATAGCGCAATAAAGTGCAAGTGTAACCAAGGCCTGTGACTGTTACAGTGGATGCTTTTAGGTTGACTAGAAAGGGATTAGTGGTAATGTTTTACACAAAACATCAATTTGTTTCTGTAGAGAAAATAGGTCTTCAGCATTGTTCTCCATTTATTATTATTATTTATTATTGTTGTTGTTAGCAAAGTTGCATCAAAGTGGGAATAATATTGTGGCAACAAATATAATTTTGTTTTGTTGAGACTGAAATTCTCCATGAACATTGTCGTCAGGAGATATACCGTATTTTTCGGCGTATAAGACGCCTTTTTAACCCCCAAAAATACTTTCAATATTAGGGGGGGGCGTCTTATACGCCGAATATCGGCCGGACCAAAAAAAAAAAAAAAGCGCCGCTTTTTTCGCGCCGCTCTCAGCAGCCCGCCCGCGCGGCGGGGACGGGAGAGCGGCGCGAAAAAAGCGGTGCTTTTTTTTTTTTTTTTTGGTCCGAAAACGCGGGGGCGTCTTATACGCCGGAGAGTCCTATGGGACGAAAAATACGGTACTCTTCCTCCCTTGATTTAGTTCCCGAATTGATCAGAGGTTGCATTTTATGTTGGTATGATGTGGTGGTCTTCTCTTTCATAATGATGCTGTTTGAACACTGCCATTCTTGGCCAAATACTTATTACAGTAGGCTGCAGGACTTCTAGGAGATTATATAGTTACAAGATAGAGGGGGGGAAAAGAAGGCAAAGTTTAACACAAAAAATGCTGAAGCATGACTTTTCCACTTCAGAGATGATATGGTGGTAGATCTATAAGGCATAAATTGACGTAATGATTAGAATCTTGAGAATATATTTTTTTTAAAAACCTTAAAGGATATGTGAGGTGGCAGGGTCTGAGGATTGTTTCTCTCTTATAAAAACAAAAGAGAACTTCGACCTTACTGAAATACGTTTTTAAAATGTTACTACTAATATGGGCATATGTATTTCAAACTTGTTGCAATACAATAACAGGACATCTCTCCCTAGGCCGGCAACCCCTACCTCTAAAATTGGACTGTTTTAAATTTCTGCAAATACAGCACTAAACATGATATCACTGGAGTTCTCTTTAGATTGCTGATTTGCACTGCTTTGCAGTACAAATGGTGATGATAAAAAACTTGCACTTTGGAGTATTAATATTAGCTGTGAATGGCTCACCAATTACAAAAGCAGTTTCTCCTCTCTGGGCATTCACACCTCCAGATCACCTGCTGGAAGTGGGCTTCACCACCCCCACTGATTGAATTTACCTTGCTTTCTTGCCAGCATATTTATGCCTGCCTCTGGAGATTTCCACAACATTCATCTGATGAAGTGGGTCTTAACCCACGAAAGCTCATGATCCCTAAAATCTGGTAGTCTATAAGGTGCTACAAGACTCTTTGTTGCTTTTGCAGATCCAGACTATCACAGCTACACCTCTGATACTTTGGAGTAATGTCCCTGTACTTTGCAGATGCTTTATTCTGCAGATTGTTTATGATATTTTCCCATTTTCACTAAATAATTCAACTCAGCTGGGGGAGTGTTCCTGATTTTTGGGAGAAACCATATCACAACGAATTTATTCAGGAATATTACAATAAAAAATCTGAATACTTTTTATACTGCTTTTCTCTCAAATTTTCCTTGGTTCTTTTTAGTTGGAGTTTAATCACTCTGGGGGGAAAAATTACATATCTTTTTGAGTTTATTTGGTAGTATACTAAGAAGCATGCTGATAGTTTTGTTTGGGATGGTTTCTGAGCTAACGGAAAAAAATTGAATAGCTGAAAGCTGAAATTCAGTGTTGGGGAGGTGGTTCATTAAGGAGAAAAAGTACATCTGGAAACAGTAACTGTTGGTAGTTATAAATAGATTGCTTACTCATTTGGATGCTTGGATGGGTAAAGGAAGATGGTGTCTGAGATTTTCATCTGTACCATCTGGTAAAAACTGAGGTGCAACATGAAGTGTCATATCCAAGATTTCCCTAGAATAACTGCATTCATTTCATTCTGAGCTAAATTTATGTTCAGTGTTTTCTACTTTATGAGCATATAATTTTTTCTGAAGCAGAGGCTGCATAAAAAGTAGATTGCATGTAAATGATTTAAACCTGACAATCCTTCCCTCCCCTCCACTTAGTAGTGGTGGTGGGTTTTTTTGCTATTTTATGAGCTCTTCAGGGCCAGATCTATTTTAGTATTAGTATGTTCACTGCAGTGTAGGGACGGCAGGATTTTGATCTAAATTCAGGTCTGTTCCTTAGGATCCTCTTGCAAAATTCCAGTATGGAAAGCATCTGGTGTGTTCGGTGACGTTGTGCGTTGGTCTTTCTAGGGATAGAAATTGGTTTGCATCCTCTTTTAGTTTGTATGGTTAGAGTGTACCCCTTGTTCCATTTCCCAAGAGTTTGCAGTGGCCTTAAAATTTAAGGAAGAGAGAACTGCTTTCATAGTATTGAACAAAGCAACATGAATTTGAATTTGGGCTCCAAATTGTGCTCTTTAGGGATTTGGATTAATGATTTCTGCTTGTAACAGGACATCTACAAAACTACTTTAAAGTTTCAAGTTTTGTTTGTTGGGTTTAATGTGCAGGCACTGGCTAGTGTTGGAGACCTATGAGATTATCTATCCGTCTGTCAGTCATGCTACATGATCTGGTGGTCCCTTCTGACCTTAAACTCTCTGATTCTGAGACTTTAATTTACTGTGCTGAAATATTGCCAAACATATAAGATAATCATTTAAGCAAGGAATTTAGGGCATGCTCCTGCTCCCATTTAAGTTAATAGCAAAACTCCCTTTGACTTCACTGGTGCAGAATTCAGGCTTTAATCCTCAGACCTGAATTTCTGTGATTTTTGCCTGACCTTTAATTTTGCCTTGAACATAGCTTTTTAAGGAATAACATGCTAATATCCATCATGTAGCATCTGTATATGCTTGCCTGTGTGGATGTGTTTCTTCTAAACAAACCTAACTGAACATCCATCTTAGGCAAAAAGTAATTTTAAAAGGACACTTAATTTAAAAAGCACATTTGTTAAATTTTAAAATGTTTTTGGTGCTGGGATGTCCTACTCAGTTTCTCTCTTATTTTAAAGAATAAAGCTGCTCTAAAATGAAGAAGTAATAAACACTCCCTAGAGGGCCTTCTACTGACTTGCAGCAAACTGCAAACTAACAAACACTAATTCTGTATTTTCCTCCCGTTCGCAGAGGTGTTCTAGTTCACAAAGGTATATAAACAAAAAGGAAGCCAGGACAGCAGCTTCTCAAAACATGGGGAGAGGAAATTTGTTTATTTGGAAAAGGGGGAGAGACAGTATTTGTTAGCGATTCGAACCAAACATATCTGTTACCAATAATGGTTAATCAAAACAAATAGTTAAAAAAATAGGCAGACTGGTGGGCACTGTGGTGAAAATATTTAGACTTGGAAACCTAGATTAGGAGTTAAACTCCTGAGGTTCTGAGCTTCTGCAGTGTCTCTTGAAGTCATTTTATTTAGGTACCTGTGGTGCTGATTCAACAAGGCATTTAATTATGTATGTGAGTAGTCCCATTGGCTTCAATAGGTCTACTCACATACTTAAAACTAGAGACATGCTAAAGTACCTTGCTCATTTTTGAGGCCTAAATGTGCATTTAGGTCCTCTGGATCACACTGAAGCTGTGGTGAATCCCAGCCTGGCTATATCGAGATGAAAGGTAATCCACAAAATAGACTCACCACTAGAACCTGCTCCTTGCTGTGGAAAAATTTATGAACCTGTGACTTAGTCAAAACTCAAACTGCATTGCTGCTTAATGGTAACTTACTGATCGGGTATCTTTGTCACAAAACTACTAAAATCCACCAGACAGATTTTCATCTGCTCTGAAGTAACAGGCCTCAATTCAACAAAGCACCTAAGTAGGGTGCTTTATTTTAAGCTTAACTCCAGTGGAACAGGTCATACACTTACAATTAAGTATAAGATGAAGTGCTTTGCTGGATCAGGGCTTTAGTCTGTAATTTGGTAATGGAGTGGAATGGGTCTTTTGTTTTTGTATGCTTTTTTGTTTTTCCTTTAAGATGGAGTACTCATGTGAGCTCTCTTGCCATGCTTATATCCTAAAGTAATAGAACAGAAAGTCTGTATCACAGTTGAGTCTCTGTTCTCACCACATAGACTATGGCTTTGTTAACAAGTGACTGTTCTAATGCTTCTACAACTTTTTACACCATGTCTGTGTCTTTGATGCACTGATGTACATGTTGTCTTTAGAACTGCTTTAGTGGGAGCTACATTCCCCTGGAGCACTGAGACGTCTTCATAAATCAGAAACTAAATTTCCCCTCTCCTTACCTGAAACAGTGAAGGCTGTGCTGTGGGAGGAGGGCAGCATACCGTACATACAGTGAAATCATGGCTGAGATGCTGAGCACTTATTTAAAAGTTCATAAGAAAATCTCTTTGACTACCTTCTCTACTGTTCTTATGGGCCAATTGTGTTGTAAAGAGATGAGTTTATACTAGACTTCCTGTGGCACCTTAGAGCTTAACAAATGTATTTGGACATAAGCTTTCGTAGGCTAAAACCCACTTCATCAGATGTATGGAGTGAAAAATACAGTAAGCAGTGTGTGTGCGTGTATATATATAATATGTAAATATATAAATATGAAAAGATGGGAATTGCCTTACTAAGTGTGTGGGAGGGTCAGTGCTCATGAGGCCAATGCAATCAAGGTGGATGTCACCCATTTCCACCGGTTGACAAGAAGGTGTGAGTATCAGCAGAGGGAAAATTACTTTTTGTAATCAACTGTTGAGAATAGGCCATGTCCATCTTAATTGAATTGGCCTGGTTAGAACTGACATCCCTCCCTCTCCCCACTTGGTAAGGCAACTCCCATCTTTCATATACAGTAGACTCTCGATTATCCAGGATTGGATTAACCAGGATGTGGATTAACCAGGATGTCAAAAAAAAAATACGCGCAACTCGCAGGGCCGGCTCTGGCTTTGCTGCCGCCCCAAGCACAAACAAAAAAACCCATGAGGGTGCAGGGCAGCCAGTGAACCAACACCCCCTCCCCCTGGCACAGGATGGCTGGTGAATCAACCCCCACTCCCCATATTTCCTATGGATGGTGATTATCCAGGATTTTATTAACCAGAATTATTTTTTTCCCTATCATCCTGGATAATCGAGAGTCTACTGTATATACTGCTTACAGTATTTTTCACTTCATGCATCTGATGAAGTGGGTTTTAGCCCACGAAAGCTTATGCCCAGATAAATTTGTTAGTCTCTAAGGTGCCACAAGGACTCTTCATTGTTTTTGTTGATATAGGGTACCACGGGTACCACTCTGATACTAGACTTCTGTAGATTTGAGAGCAAGACAATAACCATACACTATGGAAGCATTGTATTTAGAAAACTTGTTAGGTGAGCATGCTAACAATACAGACTGCTGTGAGGAAGACTTCATTTTCCGCAAAACTTCTATTTTTATTTTCTATATCTAGAGTTAGGCCCAGCAAAGTGGGAGCAGCCTTTCTTGAGGCAGAGTTTCGGACAGTTCTGTGCTCCTTTGCCCCCTTCCTGATGGAGGAATGAAACTGCACCAATGGCAGACAGAACAAATCACCAGCTGCATTGTGCCTCCTGGGCACAAGACAGTGTGATATTGGCATCAGAGAGAGGAGAATGGTGCAAATCTTCAGCCTGAGAGATATTGTAGAGAAAATAGGTAGGCTTACAAGGAGATCCAGGCATAGCCCTCCTCATATAACATGAGGGGAAAATAATGTGTAAATGATTGTTCTATACAATACAGAGTAATCTGAAGAGAACAGATGAGTTATGCAAGACGTTCAAATGTTAAACCTCAGCCAGGATGTATCGCCGTGTGTACAAATCACATAGAATCATAGAATATTAGGGTTGGAAGGAACCTCAGGAGGTCATCTAGTCCAAACCCCTGTTTAAAGCAGGACAAATCCCGAATTAAATCATCCCAGCCAGGGCTTTGTCAAGCCTGACCTTAAAAACCTCTAAGGAAGAAGATTCTACCACCTCCCTAGGTAACCCATTCCAGTGCCTCACCACCCTCTTAGTGAAAAAGTTTTTCCTAATATCCAACCTAACATACCACACACACAACCCGTGAAACTTGTTGCCTGGAGATGTTGTGAAAGCCAAAAGTATAATTGAGTTTAAAAAACAATTAGATATGTTCAGGGAGGATAGGTGAATCTGTGGCCATTAGCCAAGAAGTTAAGGAATGCAACCCCATGCTCTGGGTGTCCCTACACCTCTGACTGCTGGAAGCTGGGCCTGGACAGGGGATGGATCTCAATACATTGTTGTGTTCTGTTCACTCCCTTTGAAGCATCTGGCTCTGGCCATTGTTGGAAGATACGACACTGGGCTAGATGGACCATTGGTCCGGTCCAGTATAGCTATTCTTATTCTCTTATGTAACACGTACACCCATACAATATTATACCCACACATTTATCTTTATAAGAGAGGATGTAAACTTGCCTGCAATAGACATGATTCGTAGCAAATTAATGTAATCACGTGCATGCTCTCTGTCTCTCACACTCATGTATTATCATTATCTAAAAGTAATTTTATCAGAGAGGAAAGAGCAGTATAAGGTATTGGTGATTTGAAAAAATAAGCCAAAACTTTGAAATGTGGGTGTCCAAAATTAGGCATTTCACTTATTATTTACTGTAGGCACCTAAATTAAATAAGTGACCTAACTTACAGATCTGCTGAGCTGTCACAGCTCATTGTAAATTAAACTGAAGCTGCTCACCACCTCTGAAAATAGTGGTGTTTAATATAGGTGTCTAAATTGCATTCCGGTGCCTAAATCTAGGCATGCATGTTTGAAAATTTTGGCCATAATTAATCCTGCAATCCTTAGGCAGGCAAAATTCCCATTAACTGCATTAACTTACTTCCCATTAAGAGCTGGAGGCTTAAGCCTATTGAATTAAAGAACAAAACAAAACAAAAAAATCCCCTCACAAATAACCTTGCATGTAGATCTGTAAGTGTATACCGTATTTTTCGCCATATAGGACGCTCCGGCCTATAAGACGCCCCCGAGTTTTTAAATAAACAAGCCGGACACAAAAAAAAAAACAAACAAAAAAAACAAAAAAAAAAAACCCACCACCACACACAAAAAGCGCCTCGCTCTCCCGTCAGCCCGCCGCGCGGGCGGGCTGCTGGGAGCGCGCCTCTCTCCCGTCCCTGCCGCGCGGGCGGGCTGCTGGGAGCGCACCGCTCTCCCGTCCCCGCCGCGCGGGCGGGCGCTCCCAGGGGCCCCGGGGCCCGAGCTGCTCCCGTTCCCCGCCGGCCCCGAATACATGCGGGTGGGCTCAGGGGGGAAGCGCCGCCCCGCCCCGCCCGCCGGGCCACCTGCAGCCTCCCCAGCTCCCCGGTGAGGTCATATATTCGGCGTATAAGACGCCCCCCCTAATTTTGCGAATATTTTTGGGGGTTAAAAAGGCATCTTATATGCCGAAAAATACGGTATATAAATTGTGTGTGTATAAACGCAATGGGAAAATTTTGTTTTATAAGGGTTCTCTTTGATACACAACTATGCAGAAGGCCACACAGGGAGTGTTCAAAATCAAACATGGACCTACTGTGGCCATTTAATAATAAAAACATAGCTGACTGTTTGATGAACTATTTAATGTTTGTCATTAATGCTTATCAGATAAAAGCACCACTAATATAAAGTCATTTGCTACATTTATGTAAAACAAAAACAAGGAAACACTTGGACTTGTCAGAAGCCATAAGAAAGTTTTGCACTATATAACCTATGGAGAAGAGGAAAAATCATGTTCATATTGTGATTAAGGCACTGAAATGGGATACGTCCAATCTAGGTCCAGTTACTGGTTTTGCCAAAGACTTCCGATGTGATCTTGGATAAGTAATTTAATCTCCGCACCTTGATTTCTCCACCCATAAAATGGGGGATAACAGTTCTTCCCTTCCCCCATTTATGTTTGTCCGTCTTCTCTATGTAGATTGTAAGCTCTCATGGGCAGGTGCTGTCACTTCCTGTGTATTATCATAGTGCCTACCACAATAGTGCCCTGATCCTGATTGGGATTCCTACATGCTACTACAAATACAGCAAATAATACTGATAATGGCTAAATATTTTTTGCAAACAGATCTACTACTGTTACTTGCTGCAGTGGCAACAGTTATGACAGAAATCCAACATGGCTGGTGCATGCTGTTCTCCAGTGGACAAGATCCCTTTGCAAATTATTTAGCTCTTCGATAAACACTGATCTTTCTCCCATTTAAGTCAGTGGGGAAATTCCAATTAACATCTATGGTTCAGAATACAGTCCATAATCCTTGCAATATAAAATGATAGTAGTATGCATGAAGGGAAAGAATGGATGAAGGGATGCTATCAAACTCTAGTTCCCAAAAGATTATGGAAAGAGAAAATCTCATTCATCCCTGGTAGGTGAAAGATTTTATATGCTGCATGGGATTTTAAAGTCGGTTTATTTATTTATTTGGACTGAACAAGCTGTCCTTGTTCCTTTAAATAATTTTTATAGGTGTTTTTGAAAAGCAAATCAGTTACTTTTACAGTCATGTTTGAAATGGACAAGTGTTTTTGACTAGCAGTTAAGACAAGTTAATATGGAGCTGGCAGCAGATGAGCATGGTGCTAATGAAAGGTTTATCTGTGATAAACTGTAAGCAGGTTTTGATAATTCCTGCTGATGCAGCCTTAAGAAGCACTGCGGGGGCACCACATTTCAGTATGTTGTCACAGCAGCTTGAGGTTTAATAGTGATGTGTGCAGTGTTTCTCAGATGGCTTCTGCATATCTGTTGTTTCTAAGATTAAAACTGGTAGGAAGGCTAGTTTACATGAGAGAGAGAGAGAGTTAGTTAGTTAGTTAGTTCCTTCTTGGAATGAAAGGGGCTCAAGAAAATCTTGAGACTAAAAAGGCCTGTGAATAATCAGCAACACTGTTAAAATGTTTGATTCTACTTGAGGCTCCCATCCTGCCATGTGCCCTATGTGAGAGTTCCCTAATGGGGCGGAGGCCCGCCAGTGGGTATGAACTTACAGGATTGTGGTCTGAGTGTTTTATAAAATGAGGCCTGATTCAGGAAAGCACTTAAGTGTGTGCGTAAGTTCCATTGACTTCAATGGGACTTGAGTACATGCTTTGCCCTTCATGAATAAGGATACTTTCTTTAATTGGGGCCTGAATCTTGTATTGCATTAGCTTTGTACACTTCTACATTTATACGTTGTGAAAAGATTATTTTTAATTTTATAAGGTTCATCTCACTAAATCTTTTTACATCAGATTTTAAAAAAATCTCAGTAAACTAATTACATTGGGAATGAGAAGTTGATTTCACAGTAATTCCAATGATATGAGAAAGTGACAGGTATTGCTGTGTTGTGCAAGGAACATCAACATTCATTTAAATCTCTCCTTTAACTGATATATTTGCAAACTACTTTTGTGTGATGTGAGTAGCAATTCACATAGGGTTACATTTTGCATTTCTGATTCAGGCCAGTGAAAGTCTATTTGTAAATATGCAATAAATGTTTATTTAAGAATTGTTGGTAGCAATATTTTTAACAGTCAAAGATCTGAGTTTGTGCGGTCTGCATGTATTCAAAAGCACCTAAGTGAGTTGGAAGAATAAAGGCTGGGCTACACAACTAGGGGGGAGGGTCGGCCTAAGATATGCGAATAGTGTACCTGAAGTCACTGTACCTTAGGTCGACTTACCTGACTGTCCCCACGGCGGCAGGTTGACCACAGCTGCTCCCCCGCCAACTCCACTTACTCCTCCTGCCGAGGTGGAGTACAGGTGTTGATTTGGGATCGATTTATCACGTCTAGATGAGACGCGATACATTGATCCCCCATATATCGAGCGCTACCCGCTGATCCGACGGGTAGTGTAGCTGTACCCAAAGGGATGTGTGCTTCTAATGGCACTTGTGCTCCTAAGTAATTTAGGAGCTTTGAGAATCCCACCCACATACTTAAATGCATGTACTCTATATTGGTTTTATTAGGTACCAAAGAAATTGAAAAATTATGGGGTAAAACTGTTTTAAGAAAATTGCGAACACATCTTCTGCAGGAATACTCAGTTTAAGCTCTCCTGCTTTCAAAACCAATTTTCCATTCATCAGTGCCATATATGGGGCACTTAGATATGGGTTTCTGCATTCTCAGGCCAGGTCTTTATTTAAAATGCACACCAGCAGGCTATGTGGGTAAGGGGTGTTAAACCCCTAGTGATGCAGCTATAATGACACAGTCTAGAAGACACAGCTATACTGACAGAAGAGGGCTTCTGTCATCAGAGCTAATGTCACTTGGAGAGATGGTGTTCTTACATCTGCAGAACTCCTTCTGACCGTGTATGCTGTGTTTTTACACTAGGACTAAGGGGTTATGATGACATAGCTATGCCAGCATAAACTCACTAGTGTCGACGTGGCCTTATGGTTTGAATAGAATGTGTGGTCTTTTTAAAATTGAGATAACGTTAACCAGCCTCTTTGTAGATGCTAAATTACACACTCCGGAAACATTGTCACTTGAAGTAAATGTTTGTGGTGTGTCTCGATGAGCATGTACAACAGCATTAATTGGGGGCCAATTAAGTGCACTTACTAGAAATAAAAGGGGAGTGAAACTGTTGTGTAGGCGGCCCTTTTAGGTGTTTATGGGAAATTACTCCTCCTATGGAAATGTCCTTGGAGTTTCCTACTCATCTTCTCTGGGGGAGGAAGAATAGGTGTTTTCCAGCTCCCTAAGTATTAATTTACCTGGAATATATGGGCCAAAGGTATTAACACAACCCGGCCACTGTCTGACATTAAACAGTGTTAAACAAGATTTGGTATACAGAGACCTCAGCTTGCTTAGCACCGTGGCAAACACATAGAATCATAGAGTTGGAAGGGACCTCAGGAGATCATCTAGTCCAACCCCCTGCTCAAAGCAGGACAGTCCCAATTTTTGCCCCATATATCCCATATCCCCCTCAAGGATTGAATTTACAACCCTGGGTTTAGCAGGCCAATGCTCAAACCACTGAGTTATCCCTCCTCCCCACATGATTAATAAGAGCGAAAGCATTTTTAAAGATACAGAAAAGAAGGAAAACCAGTTAAAGCATTTGAAATATGA